>OX941096.1:51420671-52784004 GCA_954870635.1 Arctium minus | reverse complement strand
ATATGAAAGGTGAAAATAATGTTAAAAATCATGTCATCTTCTGTGAGTTCCTTGCCACAGAGATTGAGATGCGTTTTGGATATATTTCTTTGTTGACATCAGTTACCTTTTTTGTAATCGAGTAAGTGGGTTTCATTCCAATGTACGATTAGTTCGGTAAGTACATATTCATGAGTACTCCCGATTATCCCTTTCGGGACATCCCACGTTTCTTTGGGGGTTTCTAGTAAAGGTATTCCTATGAAATTTAGGATTTATATGTCGTCTCAAAACATGAAGGTATTTGCTTGTACCTTTTCAAGAGGTTGGTTTTAGAGTCAATAGGGAGTTGGATTTTAGGTATTTTCTTATACCTTTTCAAAAGGAGGTTTATATACTCATTCAGATTCTTTTGAGTTTACGACGTTGATTTTTGGATGAGTTGTTTCAACCATTTACATATATAAAGGATAATATATATTTTCTTTTTGATAAGAAAATGGATTATGGTTATGAAATTTCATTATCATAACAATATTGGATTTTGTATGCTTTAATTTTATTGATAATACTTCATCAATATTTCAATTTGCGAAAAAGAAATCACTCAATCTATTGGATTTCCAGGTAGTAGAGGAATCACATGGATTTCTTAAATCCCTACAAACCTTAAGGTTGTTTACACCCGTTTGACAAAATCCAGTCGATATCTTGTGATTTAGTTAATTTAAATATAACATTTATTATAGAGCATTTGGAAAAATGCCAAAATGACTATGAGTTTGGCATAGAAGCCAATTTTAATATTTTAATACCTTAATAGTATTTTTGGAGCTTTTGGTAAAAACCAAAATATATGGGGTTGGAAGTGTAACTTCCAAAGATTAATTATATAGTTTAAAAATAATGAGTAGGAACCCATAATCAAGATAAGTATTTGGATAATTTTTTTTTTTAACATTTTAATGTTATTTTTGGAGCTTTTAGCAAAATAACAAAAGTTATGGGGGGTTGAAAGTGTAAATTCTAAATATAATTTATAAGATTGAGATTAATGAGTAGGAACTCATAAACAAGATAAACATTTGAATATTATGTGGATAAGGCATAAAAATCTATAAAAGAATTACTAAACATTTTAATACCAAATTAAAACAATTGATTTAGATAAATAAATACAAATTAAGTTGTCCACTTCAATGTACATTATCAATAACAATAGGATAATATAGAATCATATATAAAACAATTAAAATAATAATGATCCGATAGATAATGACAAATTTTAGGTTCAAATGCAAATTAAATAAATAACAAAATTAAATGTTGATAAGTCCAAGAAAAAATTAGATAAGAGATAATTATAACAAATCCAATAATAACTTTTTTTTTTTTGAGGGTTCAGAACTAAATCTACAAATATTAATTTCAACTATAAGATTGATTTGAAATTGAAATTTAAAACATCGAAGATTACTAACATATTAATCGTTATAATAATGAGTTGTAACAAATTAATTTATTTAAATAAGTAAATAATAATAACATGATTAAGTTAACTAACTAAATATTTGCAATATTATAAATTTATTTAAGAATACCTAAATTAATAACTATAACAAAAATTGAGTCAGTAATTAATTGTTTAAAATATATAAAATACGATTCCAAATCCACATGAAAGGTTAAAACACAAAAAAAATAAAATGTGTATTTTTATTTTAAATAAATAAAAAAAAATAGCGAAACTAAGGTGACCAAATCCATATGAAGGGCAAAAAAGCAAAATAAATCATTAAAACAAATTCATCCACATCATTAGCACAATTATTTAACTGTTCATATGTATAAAGAGTTGAAGAATGTGTATTTGTATTTGGTAGGAGGATACGAGTTGTCCAACAGCGGAAACCGGATATATCTGAGCTTACGTGCTGATAACGTGTTAAAGGAAAAACACAATAGAACAACAATATACGGAGAGAATGAATCTGTAATTCTCATTAATCAAAAGCCCTTTAAATAGGGATGAGATACAAGTAGATAACCACGAGATATTTTAGTTCTAATCTAACTCTGATATATTTATCTCTATCTCTATCTTTATCTCTCTATCGTCATATCCTTTAGACGATGACACACTTATCCTACAACATATACCACGATTTTTGAAGTCAAATTGTATCTAACACTTGATTAATAAAAAATTGCAACTTCGTGTTTTATATTTATTCCCCCACTTTCCATCGTAAGGACAGCAAAATTGGTCTCCATTGACGCCATTTTTAATTTTATGGGCAATTTTAAAAAATATTAACTTTCAAGAAAACAATATTATCCCACACTGATAATTCCGTAAAAGTTGCCAAATTTGATATTTCATTTATGCCAATTCCCAAATATAGCCTGCCCTACAGTGTTGGGTATTAACAAATTTCCATTAAATTCAAATTAAGCTATAAAGATGTCATTAAAATTTGGATCATATATTCTTTAATCTAACCGTTGTGAAAGGTTCTTTTGTATCTATCATATGCACACCACCAGGTTTCTTCACATGTATTATCACATGTGATAATGATGTTTTCATAAAATCGAGATGGTGTCGTTTGAACGTCCACCTACATATGTATGTATATATATATATATATACATATACAAACACAAATATGTGTGCATATATGTATATAATTTTATTGAAGTGATTTGGTTATAGGATTTTGCACAATCATCGAATAACCGCTAGATATTGGAATTTTGAAAATGATCCTATATAATTACATTTCAATATTTAATTTTAATTGGTCGTTATATTTGGATCGAATAGTTTTTTTTACGTATCTCTACTGACTAATAAGAACTTTAAAACAAATCTTGTAAGATACTGACAAGCATAAAACACTAAAATATCTCTAATTTTAAGTTTGTGAACGTATTCACATACCATAGTCTTAAAATGCAAATAATAAATATTACGGTTTTATCATTTTTAACGTATTATTGGAAGAAACTCGTCTTGTAAATCGAAAGCAAAACGGTAACAAAATCGTCACATTAAAATTAACTCAAACGATAAATGTATGTGTGTGTGTGTGTGCGCTTATATTTGAATATTGTCAAACAAAGTGTAAAGTGTTACTTTTAAAAAAGTATCTAAAAAACCCTTTATAGAAAGAAATAAGACTTGTACAAGATACAAGTTTGATGATGTCTATCCGATGTGAGACTCCAACACACACTCTCAAACAGATATATGGTATCTTATAGATTAGAGGCTAAAGAGTGTGTCAATCCCCTAGATATTATAGATCTCGAATTTGATGACATGTCAAGATATGTGCTAGCGGAGCCATGTAGTAACCAGAGGGGGCATGTGCTGCCCCTCAAATATTAGAAAAAAAAACAGATGCATACCTAATTTCTTTTACCGTGCACTTGATCCATTATGGCTCCCTTTATCATACACAATATTTTAGTTAGGTCACCTATATTTTTCATTTTAAGAACATTAAGGGACTGTTTGATTTTTTATCTATTAAGTTATATATAAGCATTAATTTATCCGAATAAATTAAGATAAATTGTTGTTTGATTTTTGTCCCAAATAATAGTTTGAACACCAAAAATTGTCATTTTAATCTTATGTCTACATAAGTCTTGGAATGAAAAAAATTGTTTGATAAATGCTTAAAATGACAAAAAAAATTAAAATAATATGAATTATTTAAATTAACATAAATAATATGATATCAATTAGTTCAAAAAATACTTAATAACTTAAGATATATTTAAAACAATAAAGTATTAATGTTCGATTGCAAGTTTTTTAATTTATTCATGTTGATGAACTATTTATTTTTTAATGAAATGTGTAATGAAAAATTATAGGACACGGGTAATTTTGGAAAAATTATAACTTAATGCATTAAGATAAAATGGGCTAACTTAACATGTTTAATAAATCTCTTAGTATTAAGTTAAAATCAAACACCTCAATATAACTTAACCAATTAAGCTAACCACTCATTAAACTCATTAACTAGAAGCGTACTCGCACAATGCAGCGAAATACATCACGATTTTAATGTTTCATTTTATTTTTTTGTCGATTTACAGTACGATTTTGGATGGTTTTAAGAAAGTGATAATGTTTTTTTATAAATTTGTTTAATTTAGGCTTAATAATATAATGTTTTTTATATAAAGAAATTAAATATTTTGTTAGAATTCAATGATTATCTTATATATTTTAATGACATATAGAAAAAATTCAGTTACATATTTAATAATATAATTAAAACAAAATTATAGTAATATAATATATTAATTAATAGTGATACATGGAAATGTCTGCATAAAAGGAAGACCCTGCACATACCAAATTGGTGGGTGTTAGAAGTCTGCAGTAGTAATATGTATCTTGTGCTTTGATACTTGTAAATTAAGAGATTTTTAAAATCTTGTATAAAATGATAGTACCTTGTGTCTAATAATTTGTATTCAATAGTTTTTTATCCGTGCTTTATAATATAGTATAGATATAGATTTTCTATGTTCGATGCTCCTTCTTATTCAAAATCCTTGGTCTGTCCGTAAGGATATGCGGAACTTTTTTGATGTTATCTCTAAATTTCTTTTTATAAAAAAAAATAAAAAGTTCTACACATATACAAATTTGATGGTTTATATTTAATGTATACAATATTCAAACATAAACATATTTTAATTAAAATAAAAAAAAAATCGTTTAATTATGAAGTGTTGTTTATAAATAGGCATAAAAAACAAAGTTGTCTAAAAAGATTTGGGCACAAAAATTAGGGGCGTGAGTGTGGGGTGGGATTGGGGGGAGTCCACAAACACAAAACATAAGACGTGTGATGTTTGTTTGTTTGTCGATTTTGTGACTCTTTCATGTGATTCTTTTACTATTCATCGTGTTCTTTTGAGGTGATCATGACTTGGAAAATCATAATTACATAAACTACCCCGCATCTCTATAACTAACAATCTCACTTTTTTTGTTTTACTTTCATTTGAGTTTAAGAGAATGTTTGTTAGCAGCTTAATAAGTTGAATGAGACTTACATCTTATTTGGTCAGTTTTATATGACTGTTTGGTAATGCTTAATGCTATCGAAAATGGGTTATGCAGTAAGCTTTTAAAGGGAGCTTATTGTCACGGAGTTGTCTTCACAAGTTCGCTTGCGCCCTTAGTTCTCGAACTAAGTCAGCCAAACTACAAGAATATCGGACAATGATGAGCAAACAGGAATGTTAAGAAGATTGGGAGAATTATATGCTTCTATTACTCAATTTGTGAAAATGTGGAGTGTGATTTACAAATGAAAGACTACCGCTATTTATACTACTATATGGATCTATCTAGAACTTTATCTAGATTATTCTACTAGCTATTACAATGAAGGATCTAGAGACATAATCCCTTGAAAGATATGGATCCTTCTAGAGTATGATTGGATCATCTTGATCTTTGTTTATCCATCCTTGATCCTTCTTCAAGCTTCCTCCAATCTCTTGATTGATCCGGAATATTTTGGATTTCCGTAGAAACTTCTAGCAGGACGTGACATTATGCAGAAAGCCATGTTTTTCAAACATGCCTCTCCAAATTAAAAAAATGTGCTCCTTCCATCCCTGGAAAAGGTCTCTCAAACAAAATTTTCTCAATATATACATACAAATTATCCACATAAACAATTTTATCTATACATAATTTAATGAAAAGCCAACCAAAGAGCTCCTCCATCATTTTTCAATTTTCACCTTTTTTTCACCAACATTGTTTAAAAGGCACATAATATACAACTTTTATCCAACAAAGTATGATATATTGAATTATTATTTTTATATCATAATTTTGATGGATGATAATTATGTTATTTGCTTTATAGCGGTCGTAATAATAAAGTGTGACACTTTTTGTAAGCATTATCTATTATAGTCTTTTTCATTTCAATGTTATCTAGAAAATAGGTCTTGTATAGGATTTTTTTTTTCAAAAAACAAGTTTGTAGCCGTCAAACGATTATCTACTTTTTATCGGAAGAAGTGATGCAGTAACAGTTTCGCAATAAAAGGGAACTGCATTCACATGGTTGTAAGGAAGGCCAATTGTTCATATAAGCTAACATATATCACATACGTTAATATATATAATGTTAAACATAAGCTAAGAGGAAATGTTAACATACTTTAATATACCCACATATGTAACCACCTTAAGATGTACTGTTAACTTAGTAAACATACATTTAACTAGGGGTGAGCAAAGGCGGATACCCGCCTAAAATTCCACTAACCGGAACCAGCGGTTCTTGGAATAAAGGAACTGGAACTGGTTACACCGGTTGTTTATATTTGGGAACCGGTCCCGGAACCGCCGGTTCTGGTTCTGGTACCGGGTACCCGCTATCTAATTTCTAAACTTTTTTTTATCATTCATATTATAAAAAATAAATATTAATATATTACAAAGTCTCAACGTAAAGAAAAAATAATACCACAAACGTGAAAGATAATACGATAAAGCATAAAAACTAATAAATACAACAAACGATGTTTACAAAACAAATAAATGTTATTAACGGTGCTTCAAAAACAAATAAATACTAAAACGGTGCTTCCAAAGCACCTTCACGTCATTAAAATTAGTTGATTCTAACAAATACTACAAATGGTACTTTCCTAAAAGGTAGTTTATTAAATTTCTACAAATAAATAAAATATATTTGATTAAAAAAATAGCGGGTACCCGTCGGTTCCGGTTCTGGGAACCGGTCCCGGCGAGTACCCAGCCGTTAACGCTTCCAAAAAAATGAGAACCGGAACCGGTCCCGATCGGTTCCATATTTTAGGAACCGAAACCAATCATATCGGTTCCGGAACCGGCAGTTCCAAAGCGGTTCCAAAGGCGGGTACCCGCTTCCGATGCTCACCCCTATGTTTAACATCAATACGTTTGTAAAAATACTTTTATTTGAAAATGTTAACATACATTCATAATGATCGATCCCAACATGCATTTCTACACAAAAAAAAACGCGTGCAATCGTTGTCCTTGATCAAAAGCAATCGGTAGTTGCACGTGGTTCCTACTATTCCCACGAAAGTTAAGCTCTTACCATAACTCAATTCAATATATAGTTGTGCGCACACACAAACACACAAACATTAGCTTAAATACAAGAATATCCATTGAACAAGAGGTCCCGTAATTGAATCCAACATCGGGTATTTTTGTAATAGACACTAATGTTAGACTTATGTTGGATAAAAAAAAATATATCTCTAATCGTCTTTTAATTAAACTTATGAACAAAATGCTTGATTTTTCTAAGGGGTGTTTGGTTCGCAGAATGAAAGTTGATAGAATTGGAATTCATTAAAAGAATTTGACTTTGAATGAATTGGAATGGAATTTGATGGAATTTGACCACTCATTTGGTTGGTAGAAATTGGATGGGATTCAATTCTTTCTCTTTAGGCAAGAAATGATGAATTCCTTGATTTGTGGAATTCAATGAAATTCAAGGGATTCCATAATGATCAATATGTGAACCAAACAAATGAATTGGAATTTGATTAAATGAATTATCCATTCCAATTCTTTCAAAATCCATTAACCAAACACCCCCTGATAATTTGATTTCACAACTTCATTTTCATCAAAACAAATACTTTATTAATATCAATATTTTTACATCAAGGAAAGATCTAGAGGTTTCCAGTAGAAGCATATGCAGCTAAAAACCTTTTATGACGTAGTGTAACTTATTTCCGATGCTTAAGAAATGCTATCGTTTTGTTTCGTTGTATGATACAGTACAACCACAAGAATATATTCATCGATTAGCTTCTACTTACATCGCATAATTAATTTATTAATTTTTGACATTCAACATTACAAGAAGGGAAAAAAATCCTTAAAACTAAAAGATTGACACTTCAAACAAACAAATTTTTATAATATAAATATGATATAAGTATTAGTTGAGATTGAAAGAATCCCATGGCAAGATTTTATACAACTCTCATGTGGTTGTAGTTGTTGCCTTTAACACAGCAGGGCTCACATCCTTTGGATTTGGTCTCTTCCCTCCAACCTCCATATCACATTTATATCTTCTTATACTTTTCTCTCTCTCTCTCTCTCTCTCTCTCTCTCTCTCTCTCTCTCTCACACACACACACACACACACATTTATACCTTCTTATACTTCTCTCTCTCTCTCTCTCTCTCTCTCCATATATATATAATAATAATAATAATAAAATTAGAACGAGACAAATATTACAAATATGTGAGAACCAATATAAAAATATATTTACAAGGGTTCTTTAATCAAATGATATAAATTAGGAAAGTTAATTAAAATAGTCATTTCAAAAAATACACTCACCCTCCTAGCCATTCTCTCCCTTATTTTTGTGAAATAGCCCGTAGGTTCGTGAAAAGGATTCGTATATACGAACTCCTCCCAAAAACTCAAAAAAAAATTAGAATTTGGTATAGGTTCGTTAAAAGACTTTGTATATACGAACATAGCTCAAAAATTCATTAAAATATAGGTTCGTGAAGTGGGTTCGTGAAAGATTTGAAAGTATTAAAAAAATTACATATTTGGCCCCTGTTCATGATCTAGTTCGTATATATGAACCAAGCTAAAAGAAATTAATTTTTTTACTAACTAGGGTAAAAAATGTAAGTTTTTTTATATAAAAAACAAGGTAAGTTCATATATACGAAGATATTTATGAAGAGGGGCCAAAATTGTAATTTTTTTATTCTATTTGAAAAGCGTTTGTATTTTACGATGAGGGGACAAATGTGTAACTTTTGGTTCGTAAAAGTGTTCGTATATACGAACAGGGGCCAAATATGTAACTTTTTTAAATGACTCTCAACTTTCCACGAACCCTTTTTACGGATCTGATTTTTTAAGCTATGTTCGTATATACTAACACATATTACGAACGTGGATCAAATTTTTGACTTCAAAGGAGGTTCTCCTTTCACGAACCTAATGCTTATTTTACTAATTTTTGGGAGACTTTGACTAGGAGGTAAACTCGATTTTCTGAAATGACTACTTTAATTAATTTCCCTATAAATTAACGTATTGTTTCACATATGTTTGTATTCACATTGTGAAAAAAAAAACATGTAAAATATTTTTTGGTCCACATAATGAAACGAAAAAATACATGTTAAAAAGTTTCACATTGTAAAACTATCATATTATGAAATAAATATAGGTGAGACAATACTTTAGGTCCTAGCACTTGATGAAAAAAATCATGTCAATAGTGCATAACAATAAGATAAAAATTATGGTATTTAATATTATGTCGTGCAATTTGTTGACGTTTTGTCATAAATTAATTAAACTTATCATACCGGTTTAATGATGTGGTGGTAAGTTGTTTTTAACTTTTTATTGTATGGCTTTATGTTTAATTGAAGATAATTTCTAGAGGGAAATTTAAGTTGATACGCTTAATGTTGTTGCAAATATAAAAAATTATCTATGTTAACAAATATGTTTAGCTTTCAAATCATTTCTAAAATACCATTTTTTTCCAAATATAAAATGTGTTTAATGGATCTTATTAAACTGTAACGTTTATAAATTCTTGATAGCTCCTCAATGCATAGATATTACGCTCGATGATAGAGGTAACTATGTTAGGACGAGTACATCAATTAGATTTAATATAGATCAGTTCCGTGGAATTTTACATTCAAATGTGGATGAATTCATATAGATCATAACGACAATTATATGAAATGTATGCTAATACCAAACCAGGTTGTTTCACAATGGATATGCACATGTGAATACGTTGATATGAGTGAACAATAGCATGAAATGGTTCAAATTGGTATTAGCAATTGATTCCTATATAAATATTAACTTATGCACATGTGTATAAATTATGGCATGTCATGTAGACGATTTCACAAATGAATATCATCAATTTGTCTCAAGTATCAATATTAGCTTATTCATATGTGAATACATTATGAAATGAACACACTATTTGTAAAACTAGTGTTCAAGCAAATAACCATATGCACTTATGAATATCAACATAGTCATGTTAGAGGGTTTTTTTTTTTTAAAAACCTCTTAATAGCACTTAAGTCTGAATCGTTCAGATCTTTTTACACATCACCTCTTACTAATCATAACTAAAAGAAGACTTCAGACTTTAGACCTCTTAAAAAACAAACGACACCTTAGTAATACAAACTTTTCAAAGCAGTGTTTCAAATTTGTGTACACCAACACAAAGACATGAATAATTTGACATGATAATGCACATTCACTTGCATTTGGTGAATGGTACCCCATAATCGGTTGTTGTCAATGTTACATAGGTGTTCAATATAATTCAACGACTGAATCACCACAAATTTTTGTATATAGTTAACATGAATTACGACGTAAGACCAGTGGTTGTTGAAGTAATTGATTCAATGACACATGTATGAAAATAATGTTGAAATAGATGTGTTCAATGTACAACCGCCAACACAGAAATAAACAAGGATAGATCAATAAGAATTACGTTTCTTATATGCCATAAACACAATAATCCACTAAAAGGGTCTTTTGGCACTATGTACATTAATGTTCGTCCTAGAGAACAATGTGATTCGATCACCAAGATTACAAGATGTAAAGCTAGTGCTAGATTTTGTAGTGTGTCGGGTTCATTTGATTTTCAACTGTATCACCATGAGGATAAGCATAATCATACACCAATTCACGAGGAAAACAAAAACTTTTATGAAAAAAAAAGACGACTGGATTTTTTCAATAAAGAACTCCGCAAGTAGAGATGCACAAAAGAGCCCTAAATCGAAGCCCGGCCTGAAAAAGTCTGGTCCCAAGCCCATACCATGTCTTAAAGCCCAATCACACAAAATTTATTTGAAAAAACACAGACAGACCCTGAAAAGCTCGATCATAAATGTCTAACCTGAAAAGGCTTGAATGTTTTTTGCTTACTGAAAACAGTTTTGAACGGCCTGAGCCGAGACCCAAAAAAGCCCAGGTCTTGTACATTTATGAAGTAGTTTACTCAACATGTTATATGTAAATATGTAACTTTTGTCCACTCGGTATCATTGTGTACCACGACCCTTTCAAGGATCAAAATCCATAAAGTCAACAAATGATTCCACTCCAAAATATCTCAATAATCGACGTAGTAGGCATATATTGACTCATGTATTATCGGCTCGTATGTTGGCTTCTTGTGTCTTGTCCTTCTTCATCCCGATCTTTTGTATTTACTAATCTCGTTATATCTTTTTGATTTTGGTTTCACTTATTTTAGTCCGACAAAAAAATGTATTTTTACCCCCACTTGTCCGATCACACTCTAATCAATGCACCAAGGGTGGGATAACAAATTTTCGTTATGTCATGTTTGCTGACACATACCAATAGACGTACGCAGATCTCAACAGACAATGAGAGTCCTCAAACCAATCGGGTGTTCGGTTTCGATTTCCATTTGAACACAATAACGAACAAGATTGTGTTATTTAATATTTAGAAATGTATCGATGGATCTTTTTAAAATATCAAAACCCCGTTAACAAATGATCGCGTTATAACGAATGAACGAACAAAGTTAAACTATGAATCTCGTCAAACTATGAACTAAATATCAAAAGAACAATACGATCATCAAAAGTTCGATAAAAATGGTTTCTTGATGATCGTTGCTAGCATTCCATCATCATCATCATCATCATCAACAAAAACGACCCAATTGAACGATCATCACGCTCACATCATCCACGGATCCTCGAGAAACCGAGAGCTCCACCAGCTTCTTGCAAGCTGAAACTGCTTCCGCGGATGCACATAAAGGTCTAGCGATGTCAACCGCTTCTTGATTGCTGACTTTATCCCATAATCCATCGGAAGCCATGATCAAGAACTCGAATTCCGGCACGATTTTCAACATTTTCGTTTCGGGTTCCGATGTGATCCATTGTTTCAGGCTACGATCCCCGATTCCTCTTGAAACTGCTAACGATCCAAGAACTCGACAAACACCTCGGCTAGAATCCACATAGCCACCCTGCAAATTACGCGGAAGAATTCAGTAATCGAATTCGATAAATTGATGATTAAATCTTGTGATGAAATATCGTATGAGAAGAAGAGTTAAGTTAAAAAGGTAAGAAGGATCTGGACCCTTGATCACTTTTAATCTCAAATACACCCATGAATTGCGCTTGATACGAGAATTGATCCGGTGCATTTCGGTGCACCTGAACCTAATGTGAATCCAAGGGTGGAGATCGCTTCTTACCCAACTCACCGTAACTTTCATTCTCACTTGAACCTAACCGTGAATCTTGTTAAAAATGTAAAATTTGGGGGGGATTCTTACGAGGGATTCGATTCTGAGTTTCTCGTCTTGTCTTGAAGGGCGATGATCGGAAGTGAGGGCCTCGGCGACTCCTCCGTTGCTGACGATTGCACGGCAGTCGCCGGCGTTCGACACCACCAGATTACCGGCTCTGATAATGGCGGTGACGCAACAAGCTCCGCCGCGTTGTTCTTGATTTAAAAAGTCCGAGTCTGTGTTTAGATAACCTTGTTTGATTGCTTCAATTATTTCGATTTCACCTCTCTTCTCTACTTCATCTTGAATCCTGTTTTCAAGATTTTCTGCTGCGAATTCTGCCGCTTTTGATCCGCCATGGCCGTCGAAAACACCGAAGAATGCCTGAAAAATTGATCGGAAAATTAGATCAAAACCAGTTCCGATTTATTCAATCCAAGAAACTGTTCGTGCCTCCGTTGTAGTGTAAAAAACTACAGGGTCGTGACGTATAAATTTGTTGGGTGCCACATATATATTTTGATATTACAATAAAAACACAAATTTATATTGTTAAGAGTTGGTTTGGAAGGTTTTTCTTCCACCTTAGACCCAAGTTCGAGTTTTGTTAATTTTCTTAGCTTTTAACTTTTAGTTTAAGATTTATTATGTTCCTAAAAAAACCTCCAAAATAAGTTTGGGAAAATCTAAAAAAACGAAAAATTGAGGAACACCATATCTGATGGCCCTTCATATGACATATAAGTAATTTGTAACATGTACTTGACATCACATGTGCAAAAAACAACTTAATTTACTTGTGTCCAAATAAAATACTACTATTGTGTTCCTTAGTTTTTCATTTCTTTAAGATTTTCCCAAAACCTCCCTCTACCATTAATATATGAAAAACAATGAAGTAACCAACACACCAATATTGATTTTATGAAAAGTATTCATATAATTGTTACTTATAATCAAACGGTGCAACCAAAAGTGAAAAAAAATGTAAAAAAATATTCACCTGTTTATTCTGTCCATTGAAATCGACAACAGCTTTAAACCGATCTTCCATCGCTTCCCTCCTCCCTCGTTTACAATAAACCGAATACCCATCTCCCTCAACCTCCACCTCCTTCCACCGATCCTCCGCCACCGCCGGCGTTGACCGGCCATCACAAAACCCAGAAGTCAACGCCGGAATATCAAGCCTAGTGGGTCTCTTCCTCTTCAACAACGTCGGAGAAGTAGAACAACAAGAAACCGGTAAATCATCTTTAGAATCCCTAATCAGACCACTAGCCGGCGACGGCGGCGGCTTCTGAAGACGGAACTTGAAAGACGACGACGGCGAGACGGAGGAGGACGACGGCGGGTGGGTCAAAGTCAAAGATTCAGGAGATGATTTGCAGAAGATCGATGAAGGAATTCTTGGTGATGGTGAAAACACCGGCGAGATCGCAACGGTACACATTTTTTGGTTTTTTTTTTTTTGTTTTGGATCTGTGTAACGTTCGGATTTCTTTTTTCGTGGTTTTGTTGAATTTTTTTTATGGGTTTTTGATTAATGATTTTGTTGAATTTATATGGAGATTGGGAAGATGGTGGTCAAAGTGGGACCCGCATATTTCGTCTCCGTGTTAATTTTGTGTTCGTTACTTATTGCTGTTTCCAGATGAATAGTGGAAGGATATTTTCGTTGGACTAAATTGCCCTTCATGGAGTTTTCTTTTTTTATAGCGCAAAAACAAATAAAATTTAGTGGGAAACGTGATAAATGATTATCAACCGTTGGATGAGAAATTGACGCACATTAGGATGAGATACACCGAGATAAGATGCACCGAATTAATTCTCTTCTAAGCCACAATTCACTGGAGGGTTTGAGATTAAAATAGATAACGGTTCAGATCCATTTCTCACGCTTCTCACGCCATCATTCGCCTATGTTCCATTGAATATGAAAGTTATGGTGAGAATGATAAAAAAGGATCTCCATCCCCGGATGAACATTAGGATGAGATGTATCGGATAAATCCCTGTACCAAGCGCGATTTATAAGTGATTTTAAGATTAAAACTGATCAAGGATCCAGATCACTTCTTACCTTCTCACCTTAATTATTCTTCTCACACGATTCTTCGTCTTACAATATATAGGGGCATAATCAAATGAGAACTATGTAGTTTGATAACCGTGAGATCCAATATGAATCACTCATTTAATATAATTAATGTTATTTTTAAAATAAAATAAAACGATGATTTGATAATTTAACAATTTAGATCTTTTATATTAGGAGTCAAATCATTAATTACAAGTTACCCTACTTATATTTGAATCGTATTAATGACAATGGGTCTTCTATCACAAAGGGTATCACGGTGTAACATAGTGTATTTTGTATCACAAACGTTATCACGGTGTATTTTGTCGGAATTAGGTTCAGAGGAGAGAGGGTATCACTGTGTATCATAGTGTATTTTGTATCACAAAGGGTATCACGGTGTATTTTGTCGGAATTAGGTTCAGAGTAAAGAGGAGAGAAAGGGTATCACGGTGTATCATAATGTATTTTGTATCACAAAGTGTATCACGGTGTATTTTGGCAGAATTAGGTTTAGAGGAGAGAGGTGGGAGGAAATTTTCAAAATACCTAACATGCCCTTTAATTAAAATTTTAAATCAAAATTACCAAATTTTTTAATTTCCTAAATTATTATTTGATTTGTGGTTGAGATTAGATCTCACAGTTACCACAAACAATTGAGTTTTCCTTTGAATGACCCCCCATATATATATAGGAATAGGTTCCGGTGAAAAAAATGAAAAGTGGTTATCAACCGTTGGATGAGAAATGGATGCAAATTAGAATGAAATGGTCTGTGATAAGATAATTCGATCAAGTCTCTTCTAAGCCGCAATTCATGGGAGGACTTGAGATTAACGGTGAGAAGCATGGGAAGTGGATCTGAACTGTTGATCTCTTTTAATCTCAAGTCATCCCATGAATTGCGGCTTAAAAGAGAATTGATTAATTTGGTGCATCTTATGTCGGTGCATTCCATCCTAATGTGCATCCATTTTTCATCTAACGATCGATAATAACTTCTCATTCTTCTTACCGTTAACTCAATTTCTCACCAAAACCCCAGTCATACATATATATATATATATATAATTATTATCAAGATGAAAAGGGCAAAAGTGTCAAAGCAAAAAATTGGAAAGGAGTGATGAATAGAATTTGGGTAACATGGCCTTAAAATTATTATTGAAAGGTCAAACACGTTATTTGTATTAAGAGGTGAATAATGTTTAGGTGTCTTTGACTCGGTTCACTCCTCCTGTTGTTTTCGTTTCTTTCCTTTCCAACACACCAATTTTAACTAAATCCAGACTTAATCCTCCTTTATTCACTTGTACATCATGCATTTCATGTTGTAAATGTGATTGAATCTAGCAATTTTCACCCTGAGGGAAAAACTCATTTCATTAATCATATTTGTACTTTTTCAGTTATTGATTTAATTAATTATAGGACAGATGGCAGGTTTTTAAGGGATTGGAATCTTGAAGGAAACTACATGGAAAGTTAGGTTTTTATCACAAAATTGTTTGATGATATTCACACACACGAGTTTGAAAAAAAAAAAAAAAAAAGATTTAACGTGTTTTTTGGGTTTGGATTTAAATTTGTTTTAGTGAGACGCATATAAATCATTAATCTATTTTGATGGTTGGTAATGTTATCCTATAAGGTAAATGAGAGTGGTGACTCTTGCTAATAAATGTTTACTCAGTAAACATTTGATAAACAACGCCTTAAAACACCACGAGAGAGCATGGCAAGAATCCAACTACTACGAGAAACAACTAAAACCGAGCATGAAGGTGGAATAATAAAGCATTTCAAACGGTCTAAACCAACCCTGCCAGATTAAATGCTTCCACCAGAGGCGGATCCAGAAAATTTTCGAAAGAGGTTGCACCAACTATCTATCATAAAATAAAATAAAATTTAATTAATACAGTTTTATTAACAAAAATATACAAAAATTAACCTCAAATATTTATAAATTATTCCCACTTTCAATAGCTTTCCATGTTTTTCTTTATAAATTTCACACGGGTCCTTAAACTTTCAATAGTTATGGTTGCACACACAAAAAAATCTATGGTTTCACCATTATCAAACTTAAAAAATTTACACTCCATGGAACCAAATATGTGGTTGCACATGATACCATAACACTTCATGTGGATCCGTCAATGGCTACCACCATCCCTGCCTTGTGATACCAATCCAATCAAGAGATATTTGAACCCTTAACACGCTTAGCCAACTATTGGAATGAAAGAAGTTGGATCTCGAACTGTAAATCAAAGTGTGGCAACTATTGGAATGAAAGAAGTTGGATCTCGAACTGTAAATCAAATTGTGGGGAGATCCTTTTATCAAACACCACTTTGTTTTGAAAGCATCAAAAAACGTTTAACGTTATCCTCACTACCGCTTGCCATCAACCTCTACAAGCTAAAGGCATAGAGGCAAGATCTTGGAAGAAGAAAATATCCGCCATTAAATTCACACTTATTAAACAGACACCCACGTCAATATGTACGGTCACACGCTCGAAACCAGCTCAATGCCATCAGCACATCACGGACATAAAACTGAGTAGATGACAAATCTTAGTTCTTAGGCACCTCAGTAACTAGAAGTAACGAGATAGCATGATGAATATATTTTAAATAAACCGTATCCACTTGTTTGAGTTTCCTTAATGTTAATTTCTTCATACATCAACATCACGTTTTACTTTTACCTTTTACATCTTCAATGCTCCGAAATGATTTAAAGATGATTCTAAATAAGGATGTACAAAAAAGTGTAAGCTAAACATAAAAAAGCCCAACCTTAACATCTATTTGGGCCAACTCTTTTTTCAAGACCCAGTTGAAACTATACTTAAAAAAACCTTGGAAAAAAATATATACAATTTTGGCCTTTATTCAACAAGAGGTCACTGGGCATGGACCTGTAAAGGTGTGGCTTTTTTGCACACTGAAAAACAGATTTGAAAATCCAACTTGAAAAAGTTCTGGACCTTGTGCAACTTTAATTCAAATAGGAGTAAATTACAGGATTGGTCCCTGTGGTATACACAAAATTGTATTGTTGGTCCCTAAAGTGAAATAATTATGGATTTGGTCCCTATACTTTACATTTTCACACGCCTTTGGTCCCTGAAACCTAACACCGTTAGAAGATTCTGTTATATAGATAAATTAAAAGGGTAATTTAGTCATTTTAAAATTCTTTTATTTTTCAATTTAAATTACAGGGACCAAGATTGTAAACCTACTCTATCTATCTCTCTTTCATCTTTTTGACTTTCTCTAATTTCTCTCTATGGACCCCACATCATCCCTCTACTTCTTCTTCCCCAATGGACCAAACCATTTATTCTCTCTCTATATATATTCTCTATCCAAATTATATATACACACACAGACACACTTGTAAAAAAATTCATCTTTATATACAAACATATATAACAGACCTCTGATTTCTTTCTCTTTAACATATATAGACTCTCTCTCACACATACATATACACACATATTTGTATATGTATATACCTAGAAGATCATATATATACACCCACACATACAGATAATTTATATATATATATATATAGGGATAATTATTTAGAAACCTTCTAAATGTTACAAACTCATCTAGGCCATCCAAATTTTTGATCAACGGTTGAGAAATTTTAGAAATTAAATTAATTAAGAAAATAGGGAGAAAATAGAGAAAGGGTAATTTAGGAATAGTTTTAGGTATTTTAAATTTAAATTTTATTAATTAATTTTAATTATCTAATTATGGTTACAATATATCCTTAATTTTTTTCATATTTAACTCAATCTCTCTCTCATTCTATCTAAAAAAATCCGGCCACCACCACCATCATCATCACTACAGATTGATAGGTTCTAACCTGATGAAATGATTTCACTTCGGCTTAGTTTTGAATATTCAGTCTTTAAAAAAAGTTCATGGAAGTGTTGATCAAGTGTTGTTTGGTTCTAATGATCTTTCGGTGGGTTATGAATGGATGCAGGAAAGGAGACTATTGTAGGTATATTGACATCACATTCTATATTTGTTATTTAGCAAACAAAATATAGTGAAATCGTGTGTGCTTTGTTCATCATCATACATACACACACACACACATATATATATATGTATACATTTATATTTAACTTTGATAAATAACTTAAAAATAACATAATCAAAAGAAAGACCATTTCATCATTATACATGTATATTCACCACCATACATATATATATATATATATATATATATATATTCCTCATACATATATATATACAATGTGGATTATTTTCTAATATCACTAATGGCAATATAAACAAATAGAAGCATAGATGGCAGTTTTGGAAGGAAATAGTAGCTACTAAATGGAGGTCTACTCCATCTGGTTTATAAATCCAAGTAGTTATCTAGCTAATGTCACACTCATATAATGTAGGTTGTAGTATTTGTGAAACAGGTCACAGGTCAGCCGTTGGGAGCGACTTCTCATAGGATAATGAAATGTAGTAGCAATAAGACCTTATGAGACACTGTTGTTGTGAACATTTGAATGGAATAAGTGGGCTGCCATTGGTATGGACCATTGAGTTGTAGTTGTGATTAATTGCAAGTTTTACAATATTTCTCGAAATATATCTTCATCCGTAGGTAGATAATGTACCTCACAAAACACTCTATCGCTTTTAGAAGAGCTTTGTTTTAAAAGAGCTTTTAACAGTCACCTATTTTAAACATTTATTTACAGACGTAAATAGATTGAGAAAAGGCAAAATTTATATGTTTTATGAGTGCTTATGTATTTTTTTTTCAATTGTGGTAAAATAGTTGTAATGATGATGAAGGAGTTGAGGGAAGGAGATGGGGAAGGGTACTCAAGCCACATATCAATGTACAGGGAGGGGAGTACCACAAGCTTATAGGTAATAAGTTGGGAGAAAAAATGAGCTACTTGTGAGTATAATTTTTTTTCCATACCAGTTTTAAGTTGGTGTTGAATTTGGCAATATATATATAAATATATATATATATATTCTTTGTTTGGTTCACTTTGCCTCTCAATTGGTTATATTCAATCGCTAAACCTCTTCATCGTTGTTCCAAGGTTAGTTGGTTTTCATTTTCATTTCCATTTTGCAATAGATTACATGTAAATTGAGGAGATTCATTAGTTACATTTTGACTTGGTTTCCATTTCCATGTAAATTGACCCGATCAAATTCTTTGCAAACCCACATTGATATACAATATGTTACATAATCTCATTTGTACACATCTCTCATTGGTATATCAATTACCCAATCCCCCCTAAATTTTGAGTAATTTTGGAGCATCTTAAATGCTGGAAGACAATCAAAATATTGACTTCTGGTTATGCTTGGATCTAAGGCATAATCATAATCTGCAATTTTAGCTGGAACAAGATGAAAGGAAAATTTAGAGTATAATAACCAAATAAGCCTTTTTATACATCTTCATGTTATCATCTTAACTTCATGTTTGAATATCTATACTACATTATAAAGTATAAACCATTTGTTAAAAAGTCTTAAACGCTTGAACACTTTTATTTTTGATTTTAAGAAAAAAAACGTACATGAGCTTCTCCCCTATAGGAAACTGACTTAAAAGCAAGTTCACTACTTAGTTTTTCCATATACATCAGCTCTTCAATGGATTCCAATTTCATCAAATTTATTATGTGAACCAAACGCCCCCTTAGACTTTTTAAAGCCAGTTTCCTGATATTCCAAATCAAAGTTCTATAGGGATTTTGCAATCTGCATAATTTTTTAAAATGTAGAACAAAAACGATGAAAATACAATTTTTTGTTGGAGGCCCGCTATTGAATTCTTCTTTAGCCCTCAACTTTTCAGAAATATGTGAAACTTCATTTTCTATCTGTGATTGTAATCCTGTTTTTAACTCAATTTGGCCCTCAAGTTCATTAATTGGTGTATACTACAAAAGGTTCAACTTCTTTTTTGCATTTCCTTCTTCTTTCTGTGAATACAAAGGCTTGCTTTTAAAACTAAACTTAAACCAATAAGATGATAGGGGGCCTCAATACTTGGGGAGATTCCTAAGCAAATTGATTTGAATTTTGTTTGTACTTTATGTTGTTTTACACTTCTGTATAGTTTTGATTTGTGTGTAGTTTTTGATTGAATTGAATTTTGTTTACTTTAATCTCTCATTGGTTTTGAGGTAACCTACTAACTTCATTTCTCTTTGAATGCAAGTATTCTTCAATTTGCCAAAGGACAATTTTTTAGTTTGTAAATGCATTCTTGAATCATGGAAATTTTGCATCATTTTTCTTTTATACCTTCCAGAAGCTTTTTACACACGTATTTACACTGGTCTTTTGCACACTTTTCCCCCAACAATTCTCATGGTTTTATGTTTCCTAGGTTGTCACCCATGTAGTTTATTCCGATGATGAAGAAGTAGGCATACATCTATTTGTTGATGGCGATGATGAGATGCACCAGAAGATCTGTACCTCATCCAAAATAGAAAAGCTTTCTCAAGTTTCCATTTGGCTATAGGGTTCATTTTATGTCTTCACGAACACTTTTAGATCATTTTCATTCAAAATTTCTTCAGATCGTGATTTAGATGATGCTCGAGGTTGATTGACTCAAAGACAACATCTACCATATTTGAATTAGTTTTTGTATACAATTACCAAAATGGAATAATGTTCTTCTTCGATATATTGATCTTTTTGTTGATTAGAAGATTAAAAGATCTATTTAAAAATAATCAATGAATAATGCTTTATTTTGTAACATCTTCCTAGCAATTGAATTCCTTGGTGGCATCCGGTTAATATTAAGAACATTCATGTCCATTTTTTGCTTTGTTTTACATAACTTCAAATCTTTCAGATTCAATGATTTTTAAGTTCCTGTTATGTTTATTAGTTACAATTGTTGTTTATTGTCAAGCTAGAGGTCGTTTACCCGAACATTAAAGTTAAATCCATCATTTTTACTTAATTTCCGAGTAAGCATTTGGACAAAGAGCCCTTTACGTCATCGTATGTAACATTTGCCCGTAAGATATTGATTTGATAGGAGTTGTTGCCCTCCTTATTGGGTAAAATTCTCGGTCTTTGCCTTTCTTATTGGGTAAAATTTTCGATCATTGCCACCTAGGAGTTGTTCTCACTAGCTAAGATTTTAATTGAGTTGGTATCTTGGGGTTTGAATGTAGCACTAGGTTGATGCCTGATGTGGTTTATGTTTACCGGTGGTATTAAACTGTGGGTGGAATCATCTCTTGGTTTTTGTTTAATTAAGGTGATATGTCAAACAAAACTTACTAAAACCCTCTCATCGAACGATTGATAATCACTTCTCACGTTAATTTCAACTTATCATCGGAATCCAACCATATATATGCAAGATTCTTCAATAAATATATATGCTAGATCCTGAAGAAGATGGATAATAAGTAAGGGCTCATTGTCTAAATACCCGGAAAGCGCTTATTAGTACAAGTCAACACTCTCACTTACATTACACATAAGATTTTAGTCCATCATGATAAAATTTTATACAACAATTTATCCGATAAGCGTTAACCAAGTAAATATGGTCACGTAAAGACTATTGGACCTTATCATCACTTATATTGGATAAGCTTCTCTATGTTTACCATACTCATATCGTAAATAAAATTGACTCGCTAAGCTTTTACCAGGTAAATGTTTGGTAAATGATCCCTAAAAAACTACAAATCCCACCGTATTGCACGAGCACATAGCTAGTATTATTAAAACATTTAATACATTTAAATTTCTCCTATTGAAGGAAAGAATTAAATATTATCTCTCTTAGAAATAGAGTTTTAAAGATTTTTTAAAATTTGATAATTTTTATCTTATCTCTCTTCTTTTTTCTATTTTAGCATATGGTTTAACATAATTGTTGAAACAACAAAATTAATAAAATCTTACTTTTTTATATTTTAGCATTACAAGCATTTACTTATCTATCATTTCCTTTGAATTAACTTTCAAACTTCTTTTTTACATTTTCGTCCCTGCAGTCAGATGAAATTACGGTTTCAGTCCCTGTGGTTTCATAATGCACAATTTGAAAAATTATAGAATGAACTACAAAAATGTAGTTTCCCAACATCCAAATGCAATATTGAGAGTAACAGGCTTCATTTTATCAAAACTTGCTGATTAGTTTCAACAAATTCTCATTCAAATTTTATGAGGCAAAGAACATAATCAAACTTCAAAAACCATTGAATTAAAAACCTTAAAAACTTTTACACGGTTTTACTCTATTTTTCAAACATTCTTTACTTTCTACCATAGTTTTCGCCACTGTTATTAGCCCCAATAAATTCACAAGCAATAGGCATTTTCTTATCATGATTCGGCTTCAATTTATTCTTTAACATTTTCGTCCCTATTGTTCATTGAAAATTGCTATCTTCATCCCTATCTCTAAAAATTACGATTTTAGTCCCTGTGGTTGCATTACTCAAATCATTTCAAGTCAGATTAACAATTCATTTTTTTTCATCTCTTTCACTCTTCAAGTAAAGTCTAAATTTCGAACAACCACATGAAATCATGATATTCGCAGTTTGGTCAAATAAAAATCACGATATTCGTCAAATACTTAAAATAATCAATAAAATAATATCTTTCCAAATTACAAAAATATTTATAATTTTCCTTACAATTACTCCTACTCATAATATGCCTCTCTTCACATCCTATATCAAATCTTCTTCTTCCTGTTGGATTACAAGTATGGAATGTCAACCACTAGCTACTCAATACCTTGAAAAAGAAAGTTAAAGGGTTACATCTGAGTGTCCCTTTGGTTACAAAATCAATGGTCAAAGTCACAACTTCAAACGTCGAGTATAATGAGACTGGCATATTATCCTATCAACTATACATGATTGTTTAGTGATAGTTTTAAGATATAGAATGTGTACATAATTTTTAGTGATGGTTGTACGATATATGTGGCTTATTCAATAATCTAGTTTTGTCCCTCCATTAAAAGACATATCCTATCTATAACCCTCTCAAACAAAAAAACTTCTTAATCTAATATAAAATCAACCAAGCAAGTGAAGTGAAGAAACCCCATACACAGCTACAGTATATATGGTCAAATGTAGCTTCAACAGTTAAATGTGATCTGTGTTAGAAACAATCAACTGTGTTGTCAACGGATATCAAACAAAAGACTCAGACAAAGTATCCAACAACAGATATCAAACAGTTAAGTGTGATCTGTGTTAGAAACAATCAACTGTGTTGTCAACGGATATCAAACAAAAGACTCAGACAAAGTATCCAACAACAGAAAACAAAATCACTCTTGTTCCAAATTAAACACTTAAATTTCATAGACGATCACTTTTATACCAAAATCAAATCAATGGCAACAAACAAGCAGCAATAATGGACCAGTTTCGAACAATATCATACAGAGAATGGGAGAATAAATCGAAAATAATGCAGAATTCGAAAATTTATAGAATGAACTACAAATGTAGTTTCCCAACGTCCAAATGCAATATTGAGAGTAACACCGGATAGCGAGGGAAACATTTTTTTCTAGGCTTCATTCCATTAAAACTTGCCGATACTAATCAGTTTCAGCAAATCCTCATTCAATTTTTATGAAGCCACGAACATAAAATCTAACTTCAAAAATCGTACAATTAAAAAAACTTTCAAAGACCGTTTGTGAAAAAAGGAAATCAACATAGAAATAAAAGGAGCAAATCGAGACTCAGTCCCTTAGATGTTCATAAGATGCGATCATGTTCGCAAGTCATTACAGGTCTGTATTGGCTCATCACAGTCGATTTCTCCCCAATTACATAAAGTATCACTTCAAATCTCATGATTAGTGTGTGTTTGTAGTGCGAAATGTGTGTAAACTCAAAATCTATGTAGCTGTCCAATTGTTCTTCAACGAAAACCGATTGAAGATTGAAAAAAACTAAAACAGCACGCTTGATCTTGCTTCTAGGGAACGAGTCAGACAGAAACTGATTAAATTCATGCCGACCAGATTAGCGAAGCCTTGAGAAAGCATTCACAAACACGAAAAAACTTCATACTGATTTGACGATTGAATAAAGGAATTGTAACAGAAAGATGAGCATCGTTACCTTCAACGGCGAAACGTGCGAAGCAGACTGTGAAACGTAAACCCTAACTGGAGGTTGAGATTTGGGGATGCAAGAAGGGTTGTTTATATAGAGGGTTGAACTTGCTACATCCAATGGTTCACGTGTTTTTTCATAAATAGACGGCTGAGATTAATAAGCTTATTTGGAATAGCCGATTAGGTCAAGCCGTCAAGGCGCGCCTACCGTTTGTTTATTTTAGAGGAAATTACATTTTTGGTAAGTTGGTTGCTATTTTAAATTAATTATAATTTTAATTATTATAATTATCATTTTCACTTTTTTGGTTTGTACGATTCTCATTGATATCGAATGAATTGAAATTATAAATTTCTTTATAATGAAATTGAATTCCACACATTTCACCATTTATGAATTTGGTATATTCAATTTTTCATCATTATTGAGAAGAAATTCAATTTCATTTCATCCATTTTCTCAAAAAGACAAATTATCCTCATCTTCCCTACTTGATTTATCGAGACCACCACCGTCGACTACCACGGATTTGAACCACCGTCAATCTGAACCATCGCCGACCCACACCGATCTGAAGCACCATCGACCACCCACGATCTAAACCGGTGTCGACCACCACCGATCAGTTTCAAAATCTTCAAACAAAAGTATTTTGATTATTTACTAATATTTCATTACAATTTCAAATCTACATTATGTGAAACAAACAGACAGATTTCAAATTTTTTAATGTCTGTCAATCAAACAAGTAATCAAACTGATAACATTTTTTTACAATTCTTTCAAAATCAAATTTCTTTGACAAATTTCATTCATTCAGAAACATTTTGCAAACCAAACGTTGAGACGCTCCTACACAATTAAGCCGTTTGTTCATTTTATAACTCAAGTTTGAATTATTTTAATTCAATAAATTCTTAAACCTTCACTATGATTTATTCAAATTTCGTTTTTAGAATTTATTTATTACAAACAACAAAAATAATGAAACGCAAACTTTATTTGGTTTTGTTAATTTTTTTATCTGGCAAATCCCCTTACATGAGAGCAAAATGGTTAATTTCCCTTGAAATATATTTACTGGTGTTTGATTTGAGGTGTTAAACAGTAATCAATGAAAATTTAAAAAAAATTTGTTTGGTTTAGATAATATAATATCTCAATCCTCTATAAACCCAAATTTTCATTCCATGTTAACGTGAGAAGAATGAAAATTCGTTCTCATTTTTATTCTTTTTTTATTTTCATTCTCATTTTCATTTTCAAACTTGAACCAAACAACCCTTTTAGCAAATACATAAATTATTATCATTTCATGTTGCTTCCCAAAAATCAAAATACAACCGCAATTACAGCAATTATCATTATTTCATAATTGCTTCCCAAAAAATCAAACTAACAATCACATTGAGATATCAAAAAGATGTGAACATAAATTATAGATTTGTAAAAACTAAAACACAAAATTAAATGCTAAAATCAAAAGTCTAAAAATCTAAATCAAATCCTAAATTGCATTGTTATTCATAAAATGTAATGGTAAAAAGTAACAGGTATTATGGAAGGGTTTAATACAATACATAAAAAAATCATTTAATTTTAATTCTTTATTGATAAAAATATCAAGAATTACACATAGAAAATTTTAAGATTGTTACGGAAAAAAACAGATAAATCTATCATAACAACATTTCACTTAGCAAACTATCAAAACTAAACATAATTTGTAACCACAAAGAACAAAGCTATGAAGTTTGAGACAGAAAAGGATTATGCCGATTTTGCTTGAGTGTACTAAGATCTCTTCCAAAAGGGTAACATTGCATGGGAGGGGTCTTCACTGGGTGCGTTTGGTATGCAGATTGGATGGGACAGAACGTGGACAGAAAATTATTGTCCCACGTTTGGCGTGACATGGGACAGGACAAAAATTCACTGTCTCACGTTTGGCGCGACATGGGACAGGGACAAGGACTGGACAGGGTGGGACAAGATAGAACAAAAAATAGTATTTTCTTGTTCCACCAAAATAGGTGGAACAAAATGGGACAAAAGTGAGACAGAAACTAAAAATTATTGATCTACCATCATTTGATACATAATCCTAATATGGTATTAATCTTAAGGGTCACCACTACCCATTGGAGCCACCACCACCACCATCAACGGCCACCAGTAGCCACCACCAACCACCGTCGACCACCTATACCTATTCATCCACTATAACAACCTCCTCCACGACCTCCATAACCATCGACCATCGCTACCACCACTACCATCATCGACCACCTCCACTAACACCGATTACCACCACCCATGGCCGCCAACACCATCGATGACCACCGTCAACCATCGTCGACCACTTCCACCTCTTCTTCCACTACAACAACTTCCTCCACCTCCACACACCATGTGACACCTGTCAAATTCTGAATATTGAGGTTAGCATCCTCAGATTAATTTATAAGTTTTGTCACTTTTAAATTTTTATTAAAAGCCTTTAAGATAAAAAGTTTCCCAAAAAATTTAGAAGTTGCGTTAAAAACCCGGAACAGTTCCGTATCTGACCGTCACTGTCCAGAAATGCCAAATAAGTAAATAAAAGTCCAAAATTCTTAAATTATAAAAATCAGAATATTAATTTCTCTTGCATTGCAAAATTTTCAAATTTGTCATTTATTTAGCAAGAATTGAGAATCGGGTATTTCAGTTCTCAATTATATCTGAAATTTTATAAATTAGACTAGTAATTTAATGAATAATATTAAATAATTTTTTTTATAATGATGAGTCACTTGGACACTTGTCTTAATTGTATTATATTTTAATTATTTTAATTACTAAAAACAAATTAAAAACAAGATTTACTTCCATTTTTCAATTTCAACTTTTCACCTCCTCTCTCCCTCCTCCCTCTTGTTCGGCCGAAGAACACACCACCACCATCACCATTTCAATTTTTTTTACTCAAAATCAAAATACAATCAAGAATCCAACAACAAATTGAAGATAGAATCAAGTTTTCTTCTCAAATCTTCAAGGTAATCTCAAAGACTACATTCTTATTATGCATGTTTTCATATTTTTGATTTTGAGTTTGAGTAACAAAAGATTCATCCAAAATGTGGTATAAATTAGGTTTTGTTGATAAAATAGCTTTCAAATTTATGTTCATATATTCAAAAATGAGATTTTGATTCTTGTTTTTCAAAAGAAAACTTGTTTATCATCAAGTTTAGGGTTTATGATGAAAATGTGGAATTTTGGTATCATAAACCACTAAAATATTGGTATTATTGAATTTATGATTATGTTAACATAATGAAATGTTAGTATAAAAAGGTTCTTATGAAGGAATTTCCCAAGTTCCACATGATTAAGAACTTAGCAATAGTGTTAATGTCATTTTAATTGGTGTTATGTTCATGCATGTATTTGGATGAGCATTTTGATTGCAATGAATCCATGATGCATAAGTTAGTTTATTATGTAATGAGGAGTGAAGACATGGTTTATAATCAAAAACCATGTCTAATGATCATTATTTTGTGGTTTAAAATAGTATTTACCTCATTTTAGAATCTGTCCAGAAAATGGACTTCACTTCTAGCATGCACAATTCAGAGACCACTTGTCCAAATTTGGGGTTTTTGCTTCTAAACTTTAATTTAGAGTGTTAGCTTTCTAAAAAGTCCAAAAACACTGAATTTGGAATTGATTAGGGCACTTAAATGGATTTTACAAGAAAATGGTGCAATCTGTCCAGTGAAGACAGATTCATACACCTATCTTGTAGAGGCCATAACTCCCTTATTACTCATCCAAATTAAGTGAATCTTTTTCCAAATGTTAGGATTTTGAGTTAGGTTTGCATCCATATATGGATCACTGTCTAATTCCAAGAATTGATATCTCAAAAATCTGTTACAAGTGAGGTATGTCACTGATCCGAAAATCAGTGACACTTTATTTTATAAAAATTATTTGATGTATCAAAAGTTATTCAAAAATTATAAAAAAATGCAGATTTAATCTAAACATATCATAGTATCATCACAAAATTTGTGATTAAATAATTCTCTTGAGAAGTTAAGTTTCCGTGTTGAAATTACCGGATAACTTTCTGGACAGCATGTGCTGAATCCAGAAAGGTAATTCTATTAAGTTTAATTTATGTCTTATTATATTCTGGAACTTTGTATAGATAAAATGATTATGGACTAAGAAACTTATTTGATGGCATTTCATGGGACAATTGGACATATTGGTTGGACATCGGAATAGGGGATTAATGTGTTTCTTATGGCAACTCTTATATAGGGAAATTATAGGCGTGGCAAAATTCAATAAGTTAAAGTAAAGCTTCACCCGTTACTTTCGTCAAGGTGAGTATTCACAGCCCCACTTTTATCGTTTTAATTGATTTTGGGGTGGAAAGCATGTTTAAATTGCGTATTTAAAGATTCATGAGAATTGTTTGAAAGTATTGCGAATTGGCAATTTATAAGGCTTTGTTAAAAGCATTTGGAATTATAAGCTATATGATAAGTATGCAATTGATGTGTTGAGTTTTTAATGTTAAGACCCCGTGACACTACTATTAACTCGAAGAAAATCGGGCCTATAGTATTAGTGGATAGCGCTATTTGGTGTGACAAGCCCACCTTAATGCTGACGAGCAGTGGTGCACTATACTAGAGAAGATGACTAAACATGTGGCATGAACCACCGCTGAGTTAGTTCATCGGGGGCGTTGAAATTGGTCAGGGACGGCTTAGTAGTGGCTCAACGTAATATTGTCTTTGCATACACTTATCATAAAGGAATTAAGTTGTGGTACTCATGAATCAAAGAATTGAAGTTGTTTTTTTCTTTTTATGTATGTTCTACGAATGTTAACTTGCATATAAAAATGATTTGTGCATATTTAAAACCTGTGAACTCACCAACTCTTTGTAGTTGATCTTGGTTTTTATTCATGCTTTTCAGGAATCGGGAAGGTAATTCCATGATGTTTTATCAGCGTACTCATATTTTGAAGCAAGACTATTTTTGTTTTAAGCGTATCGTATGTTTAAAAGATTTGGAATTTGTAAACGATGACGATACTTTGTTCTTAAAAATGTAATGTATTTTGAATGTTAAGTAAATGTTGGTATGTTTATAATCTTGTGCTATGGCATCGGAGCTGTTACGCCTCGTGTTTCCGCTTTAGCGGGGTGTGACACACCATCGCCTATCGCCACCTCTATCGATCACCATCACCCATTGTTGTCACCACCGACGTTCACCGCCAAGCACCGTTGGCTACCTCCGCCTCTTCTTCCACTATAGCCTCTTTTGCCATTGTCCACCGCCACCACCACTACCATCGTCGACCACCTATACCTACGCCACATCAACCACAACTACCTCATGCGCCACCACTATCCACTATCTTTCACGTCCTTCACAACTATAGTATCTCACCAACCACCCATCGCCTTTATCTTTACCTGTCGCTAAACTATGTCTCCTTCAATTCATAAAGATACTATGTAACACCCTCAAATTTGGTAAGAGCAACTAATTAAGATTTTGATATTACATCAAGTAAAAGATAAATCTTCAAAATAAAATTCTCTATTTGACCTCAACAAATATAAACTCCAGTCTTATACAAGGACCAGACCAAGTCGAGTGTTACCTAATCCCAACTACAAGTTGCTCTTCCCGAAATTGATGCGGAAGACTTCACTAAGGTAACCACTTCTCGAGCATAGAACTAGCACTCCTCTCTGCACAGGTCACTAGAACTATTCCCAACCAGAACCTGTTGCGCATGCCGGCAAATAAAAAGGTTAGGCTAACGCCTAGTGAGTTCAAGAGTTTTCAACATGAATAAAGATATCGTTGAAAAGAAATAATGCAATTTAAATCATGATCTTTCAGTTTGATATGCCTCAAATATGAAAACGACTCATTTTCCAATAATATGCATTTTAGGCAAATAAACTCCAATATAAATGTTTTTCCAATCCAAACTACTTCAAGACAAGATCCCAATATAAAACGTTCTTTCGTAAATAAATTCCAACCCAAAACTCACCAAAAACGTGAATAGAAATCGAACTCTCCATTTATGAAAATGTGGTTAAAACTTTATATCCCGAAACACCCAAAACGCGGATGGGAATAATACTCAACCCATAAATCATGGAAAAGATCCGTTTACACAAAACGTCACCGAAAACTTGGATAATAAAAATCAATACCCAAAAACAACACCTTTCGGTGATGGGGGATACCCGAATTCCATCGAAAGTGGCGGGCACACAAAGTTAAGCCACTTATCAATGTTCTCGAGCTTCACATAGAGCCATGGATCCCCGTATACGGCTCCCAACCGAGCTACCACCGTAAGATACACAAATAACACTAGTGTCTACTCGACCTCTAAATGAATGTCACCACAAAAGCCACAAGTCCCCGTATCCGGCTTACCATGGGCACCACCGCAAGACTTAGCTTCGTATACGGCTCTGCAGAGCACCACCGCCAGCTTACATAAAAACATGACTTGGGGACCACTCACTAGACTTCAAACACGGACACTAAATTCCACGATGAGTAACCAGACTGGATTACAAACGGGCATTTTGTTCAACCACCCACAATATATACCTCGAGCCCTTAATAAAGGTTACACGATTATCGAGTTCAACCACCCACGATCTATGCCTCGAGCTCCCACTAGCCATAAACAATATCCAATCCCAAAACGGGGATAAAATCCCCACTAAACCAACCGACTGACTCATATGCCTATGGATCCAATGCATTACAGTCTAAAATGTTACATGACTCAAACGAATGAACTAACGCATTCAAAACATGTAACTCTCAATTAAGATGCAACTAAGTACACCGTACGTCCAAGGCTCTTTAACAAGCTACCAAAACTGAACAAATGTTCCAAAGACTCAACCGAGTACAAATCAAGCCCAAGAGGCTTAATAGACGTTTGGCTAAAACACGAGAGCCAATATGGTTACATAAACTAATTTACATCTTTCCCCAAAACTTTGTTTTCTCAAAACACAATTGGCCTTCGGCCCAAACCAAAAAAGGGTTTTCCATTTCTAAAATGTTCTCCAAAGTCGGGAATGACCAAAAACCAAAGGACTCACATTTTCGTACTTTTCAAAACATCCCTTTTCATGAATGATGCATAAAACCCAACAAACACTTAAAAGTGCACTTTTGACCAAATACCTATTTATGCAATAAATCATCAAAACCCATTCATTTATGACACACTTATCGAAATGCCCAAAAATCCCAAATGTTGTGTTTTACAAAGTTTAATAAGCTAAGCACTTCAAATAATCAAAAGTTACCAAATAACTCAACAGTTGATAATTTCATGTAAAACACATAAATGCTTTAAAATAGACATTTTGGCATGTACAACGTTTTCACAAATCAACTTGAACTCACCTTGCTAGGTTAGGTTAAACCTAGGTTCCAAATCCAACTATTAGCCTTCAATAGTGTAGATCCACCATTTCCAAGCTATTACCAACAAAAGCTAAGGTTTCCAAACAACTCATTCCTTCAAGTCTAGCATAAACATCAACAAGTAAACCTTCAGATCTATAAAGGTCCTTATACCAAAAAGCTTAGATTACTCAAGAAAACTTACCACATTAGATAATGAGACCTTACACCCAAAGCTAACCAAGAGAATCATTTTCCTCTTCAACTCCAAACTTCCAAATGCCAAACCTTCATGTGACGTTAGGGTTTATTCACCATGGATGCTCTAAATAATGTCTTCAAGCATCCTAAAATCGTCCAAAGAGAGAAATGGGGAGTGGAGTGGAATGAGAGAAGTGGGAAGGGAAGATAGGAATGGGAGAACCCTAAAAATTGGGGATTAAATCGCCCAGACTAACCCCGCAGCCCTCAAGTCGCAGGCCAAGCCGTACGTGTCTTCAAATGGCACAATACAGTGAGTTACGCAGGCCTAGTCGCGGATTTGAGGCCGTGGTCCAAGCCATGCTTGTCACCTGATGCCCTTCTCTCCCGTTGTGTTAAACCATTTGCCGACCGCTTTCTTGACCGATCATTAACTGTTCTTTAGGAATAATACGGGTGTTACAATCCTCCCAACCTTAAAAGAGATTTTGTCCTCGAAATCTGGCACCAACCAAACGTCCATTATCGCGCGTAGCGAGATCAATTGATTCCCTATCCAAAAGGGATGCCTTCCCAAAACTTTACCTCGTATACGAGCCCGATTACCTCCCTGTCAAGGTTGTTACGGAATTCCTCATAACAAGCCGACATGCACCCATTCTCGACGTTCGGTTTACCTTACCAATGACGAAAGGAATATCGAGTCCTTACTAAATCATTTCCTAATCGTTAAAATCCCGATTGCCTCCCAACCTTAGGTTGTTCATAAAACCTCGATAGTAGCTCCACCAAGAATACCCCAAAGCAAACGTTTCCCTTATATACTTCTAATTTTGACACTTCAAGGCCTCTTCAATAATCGATGTGTACTTAAAGTCTACATCAACATTCTCACCAAATTTCTCCAATGATTATTACCACCAAAGATTAATCGCCCTTCCTTGGCGAAATTTCCTAACAACTAGTTTGGTCTGATTAACACAACCTTAGATCTGTTCCTCAAAGCGGATATAGACACGACGTCTGCAAGGGCTCCCAAACTTCCATAGATCTAAGCATTGGTCTGATGTTTCCTCCAGGGACATACCACTACATTCTACAGATAGTTGATTATCCCAAACCCCATGTTTACACAACTCCCGTAAAGCATTCAATCATCGATTGATGAATCAACGAGGGTCTTGCCGATTACCGAAGCACTAATGATTGATTCTTAATTATCAACATCTAATCTACTCATGGTTACCACTTGACCTACAAACACAACAGGTCCAATGGAAATGCACTGAAGCACACCACAGTCATTGTCCTCAAAACCGAGTGTCGACACCTATCCTCAAAACAACTATGCTGCAAACGTGGGTATACCACCACATATTTCATCCCAGACTTGCATTGAAGGATTAATGTTGACACCTATCATGGCACTAAACTCAAACAAACGATTCACCCTATTTTCCTTATTTCGGAAAACTCTTCTGAAAGGCACACATCTGACCTATACATGATGTCGAAAGTCAACCCATCAATTTATAACCAACCATAGGCAAGCAGCCACCAATGCTTTAACCCGTGGTTTTACCAAGACAGAAAGATCACCACTTGAATACCATAATTAATGCATAGATCTAATATTCCAGTTATCCATGCGTGTACCAGTTCACAAGACTGAGATTCAAAGTCCAAAACTGATCATAAGTTAGGTCCTCTGACACTTCAAACTCCTAGGAAAAGGGGACTGTCTGCGTTGGTCTACAGGGCGAACGGGTTGTGCGTCCCTGTTGGGTCATCTAAGATTTGAAGATAACCTCTCCTTAGTCTTTATTGATGATTGAACCTTGTATTTTGATTTATGGTTCTTTGTAATAGCTTAATTAGTTTAACAGATCGGTGAGTCGAAGATAAACCGAATTCAACATGAAGGAAGTCTACAATGCGGATTGAGATGGACTTCAAAAGTGAATTAAGCATAGTCTGCCGATTTCAATTCGGCAGATCATACCCTTGCCGATTTCTATATTGGCAATTCTTGTCCTTGCCGATTTACTGTTCGGCATTCATTCCTTCTGTGTCGAGTTCCTCTTTCGGCACATACCTAAGTTACCGAATTTCTTCTTCGGTAACTTTCCTCGTACAGATTGCTTCTTTATCTAGTACGAGCATTTATGTTAAATCCTCATGATTTGACATACTTCCTCTTTCCCAATGATCTTCTGACAATGGGAATGGAAGCTTCTTTCTTCCTTTAGAAGATTTACATTTAGTCTTAATTTGATTAGATGTTTATTTTCTAATAGATCTCAAAAAGATTGTCCCTTGAATATTTTATAATTGATATTGTACTTTCATAGTACAAAAGTTACCTTTTGTATTGTGACAAGTCACATCAAATATCTTATAATTTATTGTCAACCTCTCAACCACCAAAGCCTTTACTCCTACTTGTCCTTTGCACTCATTACATTGGATAATATATAAATGATGGAAGTAGCACCTTGCTACTTACGCTTTCAGCTCAAGTTTTGGCTTTCACAAGATTTCAAGCAGGTTGATAGTTGTCTATTATTTTCTTAAGGCTTAAGTCTTTGTGTTCTTAATATCTTCTAAGTGTTAGATTGTTTAGAGTAGTTCTTAACTATTCTTATTCCGCAACAATCTTTATTTTCTCTTTGTGTAATTCTTGATATTCATTATCAATAAAAGAATTAAAATTAAGTAATTTTGTGTTATTGTATTCACCCCCCTTCTACAATACTTGTTTACTTCTTTGGGACTAACAAGTGGTATCAGAGCGGTTGGTTTAATCTAATAAACCAGATCCGCAATGGCTTCTCCTTCTACAAAACCTGAGTCTTCTTCTCAAAATTCTTTTTACTCTGACAATGAATCTACTGTTAAACCTCCTAAGTTCAACTCGAACAACTTCTCCTTATGGAAAATTAGGATGATGCTCTTCCTTGAAGGAGCTGACAGTCGGTATCTTACCATCCTTAGTGACGGTCCTCTTATCCCAAAAGTCTGGGATAGATTTGTCAAAACTCCTAAGGATAAAGAAAACAAAAGGCACAATCTCTTTCAAGTTTCCGATGACTCATCAGAGGAGGAAAGAACTTCTGCAACTGGTCGATATGTCTTAAAAACGACCAAAGAATACAATGATGAAGATAGGCGCATTGTTGGACTTGATTCCAAAGTGCGAACCATCATTGCTCAATCCCTTCCTGATGAAGTATACCAATCTCTTGTCAGTCTTAAAACGGCAAAAGAAATGTGGTCAACTCTATGTGTTTTGTACGAAGGTACAAGTGAAGTAAAGAAATCTAAAAAGATCTCTCTTGTATGTAGATACGAATTTTTCTCCCATGAAAAAGGAGAATCTCTTCCCTCCTATTACAACCGTTTTAACAGTCTTTTAAATGAGTTAAAACTTGTTGGAAAACTTTGTGACAACGAGGAAATCATATGCAAATTCATGGATGGTCTTCCAGATTTCTGGAATACCCTTTCCACTTGCATTAAGACTTCCAGGGACTTGGAAAGCCTTCCTCTCACTTCTCTCTATGGTATGTTTCTTAATCACGAACAAACCCAACTTCAAAGGAAAACCATCTATAAAGAAATAAGAGCCCCCTCTATGGCTCTTATCAGTGATGGCTCCAAGAAATCTGTGTGTATTCCTCGTATAACCTACCCTTCTGATGATTCAGATAGAGAAAGTCATGAAAATTTGAATCACTCCTCGGAAGCTTATCTAAGTGAAGTTGATGATGAAGGAGAAAATCCCTCTGTCAATCTATTGACAGAGGAAATGGGTATGCTTGCAAATTTCTCTAAATTTCGAAAGAATTCTTCTAATAAATTTCAAAGAAACAGAAATTTTTCTTCTTCTAGAAACTCCTTGAACAAATCCAAGGAGGATTGCTATGCATGTGGTAAGAAAGGCCATTTTGCATCTGAATGCAGAAGCAATCCTTCTAGGATTTTCATATCTAATTCTTCTAACTCTTCTAAAAGAAGACATCTTCGATCTAATTCTACAGGTAGATTGCATCCAAGAAAATCTTCTCCGTCCTCTTCTTTCAAAGAACTTACCAACAAAGCCGACAAATACAAAGCCAAATATAGAAGAGAGAAAGAAAGAAATTTCAACTCTCAACGAAAAGGCAAAGGCTTGATGGCTGAAACTCTAGACTGGACAGACGAACCCACTTCCGACAGTGAGAAAGAAGTGTCGAGTAAATGTCTTATGGCCAAACTCGATGAAGAACCTAAAGACTCCTGCTCTAGGATGGACTTCACTGCTGAGTGCTCTTCCTCTTCTTCTCAGGTACATCCCTTCCTCTCTCTCACTAATGAAGAAAAGATTGAGGCTTTTGACTCTTTAACTGTACTTTTTCACAATGAAAAGGATGCAAAGAAAAGAGCAAATGCTCAAGTCAAGTCTCTCTCCTCTCAACTTCATGAGTCTCTATCCCAGCTGGAACAGTTTAACAAACTAAAAGCTGAGTTAGATGACTTAAAGACTATAAACTATGTGCTTGCCAAGGAAAAGAACAAGCTTCTAAAGAAGCTTCAGAAGGAACAAGAAACCCTAAACAAATGGAACACCTCCTCCAAAAATCTTGAGAAAATCTTTCAAGATCAAGTTGTTGGTGAAACTTATGGTCTAGGGTACTGGAAAGAAAATGTTGTGTGCCTCCCTTCTGAAAACATATCCTCTCCTACTCATGATATTCCTCTGTCTTCTAAACTACCTTCTTATTCTACTGACTGGGATGATTCTATGTCAGAAGACTCTAATTCTGTATATGATTCTATGTCAGAAGACTCTAATTCTGTATATTCAATGGATCTTCGCGATTCAAGAAATCTTGGCTACTTTGTGTCTGCTAAATCTTCCAAACCTCTTCTAACAGAAGATCAAGACTCCAATGAGTTGGTCAAACCTGTAAATGATCTTCTTATGTCATTAAATTTAAACGACAGTTCTTCGTCTTCTTCTTCTCATAATCTTACAGAGGCTTCTCTCCTCTCTAAAGGAAAATCCGTTGTTATTGATCTTCCTAACAAAAGAAAGATTACACCTTCTTCAAAAGGTAAATCTCCCATGATCACAACGTACTTCATTCCTAGAGCCTTAAAAGTTAGGAAGTCCAAAGGAATTTCAATCAACTCTTCTTCTTCTTCTATTTACGAAGGAATCCTTGGATCTGCTCCTCATAACCCTCACGTTCCATACAGTTATCCCATTCCTTCTCATCTCTCCAAACCTCCTAAATCTTAAGGAAAGGTAAAAGCTGCTTCTCTTGAACCTAAGAAGAAATTCATTTACCGAAAGTGTTACAACTGCGGTGACACATTTCATTTGGCCAAAGACTGTCCAAAGGACCGTATCGAAAGATATCGTCAGACCAATCCTTCTTCTTCTTCTAAACCTAAAGGACCCACCTCAAAGCGGGTTCCAAAGGACTAATTTGTTTATGTCTACAGGTCCATGGGCATCAACAAACTTGGTATCTTGATAGCGGATGCTCACGACATATGACTGGGAACAAATCTCTTCTTCTGAACTTTGTAAAAGAAAAGGGACCATCTGTAACTTTTGGTGACAACTCTCGCGGTTCCACTAAAGGTTATGGAACTCTTTCTAACGGTTCCATTACTTTTAACAAAGTTGCCTATGTGGAGGGACTGATGCATAATCTTTTAAGCATCAGTCAACTATGTGATTTAGGTTACTATGTGATTTTCAGAGAAATTGATTGTCTCATCACTGATAAACAGTTTCATACTATCCTTTATGGATTTAGAAAGGACAATGTGTACGTCATCAATATGAATGACAAGTCAACTAAAGATGAAAGCATCTGCTTCATTTCTGAAGACTCTGAAAAGAAGAACTGGCTCTGGCATAAACGTCTTTCTCATCTCAACTTCAAGACTTTAAATGCTCTCTCCAACAAAGAGCTTGTGGTCGGCTTGCCGAAAATCTCTTTCTCAAAAGAGAAGCTTTGTGCAGCTTGTGAGAAAGGCAAACTGACAAAATCTTCTTTCAAGTCAAAACAATGTTTCTCCATTTCTACCCCTCTACAGATGCTGCATATGGATCTATGTGGGCCGGTCAGCACACCCAGCCCAGGTGGAAAAAGGTACATTCTTGTAATTATTGATGAATACACACGTTACACTTGGGTATTCTTTCTCAGGTACAAAAGTGATACACCTGAAGAAATCATCAACTTTATCAATAAATTTGAAGTTCTCAACGGTCAATTAGTCAGATCTATCAGAAGTGACAATGGAACCGAATTCAGAAATGCTACTTTAGATGCCTTTCTTTGTGACAAAGGTATTCTCAAAACTTTGCAGCAGTAAGATCTCCACAACAAAATGGTGTTGTGGAAAGAAAGAATCGTACGCTATGTGAAGCTGCAAGATCCATGCTAAGTGAATCAAATCTTCCAACCTATTTTTGGGCTGAGGCTGTCAATACAGCGTGTTTCACTCAAAATCGATCTATCATTGTAAAAAGGCACAACAAGACTTCCTATGAAGTCTTCTATGGCCGAAAACCAAACATTGGTTTTCTTCATGTTTTCGGCTGCCTATGCTTTATCTTGAATGATCGAGAGCATCTTGGGAAATTTGATCCCAAGGCTGATGAAGGTATATTTGTGGGTTATTCTTTCTCTTCTAAAGCCTACCGAGTATACAATCTAAGAAGAAAATGTATTGATGAGTCAATACATGTGAAGTTTGACGATCACAAGACATCTTCATTATCTTGTGATGATAATGAACTTCATGAATGGATTATTTCTTGTGTTGGAGAAGAATCTTTAAACATTCTCTCTTCAGGACCTCCTTATGTTCCATTTTCAGTATCTTCTTCTTCCCTACATCATAGTTCAGCAAATCCCTCTCCCAATACCGAACCCATTGCTCCTTCCGAACTCACATCTCCCACCAAACTTACCTTACATTCTTCACCTATCCATAACACGCATCCTATACCCACCGATCCTTCACCTTCAAACACATTTCCTGCACCTCTTCCCCCAGCTATAAAATGGACCAAAGATCATCCGATAAATCAAATTATCGGAGATCAGCAAGCAGGTGTCCAAACTAGAAGAGGTGTTGGAAACATCTGTCTCTATGTGAATTTTCTATCTGTTATCGAACCCAAGAAAATTGAAGAAGCTCTAGCAGATTCTTGTTGGGTCACTGCCATGCAAGAAGAGTTGTCTCAATTTGAGAGAAACAAAGTCTGGAGACTTATGCCACGACCTTTCGGTAAAACCATTATAGGTACTAAGTGGGTTTTCCGAAACAAAATGGACGAAGTCGGTACAGTAATCCGGAATAAAGCCAGGCTTGTTGCTCAAGGATATAGGCAGGAGGAAGGTATTGATTATGATGAAACCTTTGCTCCTGTTACTAGACTTGAAGCAATACGAATCTTTCTTGCTCATGCTGCTCACAAAAACTTCCGGGTTTTTCAAATGGATGTCAAGAGTGCATTTCTCAATGGAGAACTTGCTAAAGAAGTCTATGTGAAACAACCACCTGGCTTTGAAGATCCAACTCATCCGTACCATGTGTTCAGACTTGACAAGGCTCTCTATGGTCTGAAACAAGCTCCTCGTGCTTGGTACGACACCTTGTCTGACTTTCTTCTATCCAACCGATATACCAGAGGTAAAATTGATAATACTCTTTTTCTCAAGAAAACAAAAGGTAATATCATTCTTGTTCAAATCTATGTGGATGATATCATTTTTGGTGCCACTGATGAAAATCTTTGTCAGGAGTTCGCCTCTCTCATGAAAAGTAAATATGAGATGAGCATGATGGGTGAACTTACTTTCTTTCTTGGTCTTCAAATTAAACAATCCTCTGAAGGAATTTTCATTTGTCAGAATAAATATATTCGTGATCTGTTGAAAAAGTTTGATTTTGAAAATTGTTCTTCCATGAAAACTCCAATGGCACCGCCTCTAAAGATTCATGCAGATTCTACCGGCAAGTCGGTGAATATCATGAATTATAGAGGAATGATAGGGTCTCTTCTTTATCTTACTGCTAGCAGACCTGACATCATGTATGCTACGTGTCTGTGTGCACGTTATCAAGTCAATCCCAAGGAATCTCACTTGGCGGCTGTGAAACGTATTTTTCGGTACCTAAAGGGTACCATGAATCTGGGTCTTTGGTATCCCAAGGACTCAGGTTTTGATCTAATTGGCTATTCAGATTCTGACTTTGCAGGGTCTAAGGTTGACAGAAAAAGTACAACTGGCAGCTGTCAATTACTTGGTGGAAACTTAGTCAGCTGGTCCAGTAAGAAGCAAAATTCGGTATCCACCTCCACTGCCGAAGCCGAATATATTACAGCTGGAAGTTGTTGTGCTCAAATCTTGTGGATGAAGAACCAACTACAAGATTATGACAAAGTTTATTCTCATGTACCGATTCTATGTGACAATTCTAGTGCCATAGCCATTGCCAACAATCCAGTGCTGCATTCAAGATCTAAACACATTGATATTCGGTATCATTTTATAAGAGATCATATCTCTAAAGGTGATATTGAACTACACTTCATTCCTACAGATCTTCAACTTGCAGACCTCTTTACAAAACCACTGGATGAGGCCCGTTTCAACTTCCTTGTGGGATCCTTAGGTATGCTAAATTTATGTTAAAAAAAATTCAATAATTGACTGTACCTCCTTACCGAAGATTACCTTTCGGCAACTAACATCGGTACACACTCTCTCTTCCTGCCGAAATCTCTTCCTTCTAATCATCGGTATCATTATATACCGAACCCAACTTCGGTTTCTTTCTTAATCATCAAATTTCGGTATCTCTACATACCGATTTCACTTACCGGAATATCTTTCATATTTCGGTACTTCTATACTTCGGTACCTATCACCTTCGGTAAATCTTTCCACCGAAATAATCCATCCCAAATTATTTGCGTCATTCGGTATTCATTTCTACCGAAGTATCCCTCATATTTCGGTACCTCTATCTTTCGGTATCTTGTATGATGTGTCATCCTTATCCACATCACACATACCGAATCAATTCGGCACCATTTCTTTACCCTATGATTGTATGACACGTGGCACCTTAGGGAACGTGTGTCAGTTGATGGGACGTCCACGACCTGAAATTTCGCCGTTTTACGGCTATTCCACTTCCCAATTACGCACGTTTGCGTCATAACATCATTACAATTTTTTTTTTTGGCTTTTGAATTTCCAAATACGCACGTTTTTCCCTCTTCTTTTTAAACCTATAAATACCTCTTCTCTTTTCCTTTTTCCTCTTTACCTATTTCTCTCATCTTTTCTTTCAAAACTTCTTAAACCTGCAACTCTTTTCTTCATCAATGGCATCCTCCAAATCGACAAAGGCTTCCAAGGATACTTCTCTCACTCAAGAGTCTCTCATCTTTCATTCATGCAACCAGGTTGCTCGTCTCTCGGCGGATGCTGAACACCCAGAGTTCAACCAAGTTTCCATTTTTCTCCAACGATCTCCAATCTGCCATGCTCTCACTGCCTCCACCAAGATGAGCAAAATGCTCCTTGGTAACTTTTGGTTAACCTGTAAGTATGACTCTACTACTCACCAGGTGTCTGCTTCTGTTCTATCCTCTAAAGAGCACCCCGATCTCTCTTTTGGGGTGGATGATATTCGCTCAGTTCTTCAAATTCCAGAATTCAATGTGTATGCTCCATTTCCTACTCATCACGAGCATGATGAGGTCGTTGCTGCTCTCCAGTATGTACACGAAGGAAAGACTAAGGGTTCCGGCACTCTCCTACGAAAGAATATGGGTGCACTCTGGAACTACTTCTTCTCTCATCTTCTTTACCGTCTTTCCCACAAGACGTCGGGGTGGGATCAATCTCCAGCAGCTATTACCCGACTGGCTCATGCTCTCATTTTTATGAGGCGTATAGACTTTGCTCAGGTATTATTCGATTCCTTGATCACCGCCATCTCTCCTCCCAGGAATCACAATGTGGCTCTTCCTCGCTTCATCTCTCTCATCATCAACCACAAGCTTTCTACACAACTACGTGCCGATGCCGCTCTCCCCGAGCCAATGATCAAGTTTGACTTGCCCATTTCTCAAATTAGCAAGCAAACTATTTTCAAGCAAACAAAGCCTACCGACTCTCCGCTCACCTCAGGTATGCTTTCTTTCATCTCTTCTCCCAATCCGATTTGGGGAACGCTTGCCGAAGGTGAATCCTAAAGGCCTTCATCTTCTCCCAAGCCATCCAAATCGGTGGTCCCTTCTCCCCCAAAACCTTTCCGAGCTAAGACGGTGGCTATTAAAAAGAAAAAGGCCACCGGAAACGTCGCACTTGCTCTCATGACTCTGCCACCGACGAATCCTTCGGTGGCTACCCCAGTCATAACCCCTTCTGTTTCTGTTAAGCGACGGAGCTCCAAATCCCCTCCTAAGTCTCGTTCTAAGAAAATTAGGAAACCTTCGGCCGAGACTCACACTCCATCTACCGATTCTCAACAATCGGTAGATGTTGAACTTTCCCCTCCAGGGCCACGGGGATCTGTTAAACCCTCTCCCACCTCCTTCAAACCTTCTCAACAAGATTTGGATGTACAAAAGGAGTCCCCAAATATTCCTTCTTCTCCTCCTTTTTGTGTGGAGGATGAAGATGAGTTGGTCTTCTCTCCGGACCGACATTCTGCTTCCTCACAGCACAACCTATCACCCGGGGTCAATCCCGTTGATATTGCACAATATAGGGTTTCATCCCAGGATATGTACCGAAGGCTCTTCTCTCCCACTTCCTCACCTACGAAGTGTTCCCCTTCTCCTTCCCCTAAGCCATCACCGAAGAAATCCCCTTCTACAAAACTTTCACCAAAGAGATCTCCCTCACCCAAGCCTTCCCCTGCAAAAATGGCTGGGTCTTCTACCCAGGTACCGATCACAATATCTGCCGATTTCCTTGATAAGTGACTCCAATCGGCAGGTCCGAATGCTCGGTACCTAGTTCGAAAAGCTTCGCCAGTCTTTGCGTGAACCAGCGCTCCTCGAATCTCTGAACGCCAACAACATCTCTTTGGAGGAACTTCTGAAGCTCGTCAAGGAGCAAAATTCTGAGGTTGTCGCTCTTAATCGCGACATCTTTCAGTGTTTGGATGTCATGCATAAGCAGATTGATGGTCTTCGTACTCCTCTATCAGCAGCTATGGAATCTATTCTCCAGGAGGTGGTCAGACTGAATGATCAAAATACCTCATTGACCTTATCGATGGCTGCTCTAAAGGCTGCTTCAGATGCTCGGATCAAGATCTTCTCCGTCTACGACAGCAAACTTCGGCTCAGGAATCTATTAATTCTGAAATTCTCAGTGCATTGCAGAATTTAAATAGGCGTCATGACTCTTTGCCTGCCGATTTGGCTCAATATTGTGCTCAGTCTCTTGACATTGATATCACTGAGTCTGCATTCACTCCTGACGATCGCAGAGTTTTGGAACGTATTGATTGCCGGGTAGGCTGTGTGTCTGCTACATCTACTATTTTTTCCCCGGCTCGTACTGAGGGGGAGAAACAACCTGAGGAGGAGAAACATGCTGAGGGGGAGCAACTCCGTTCTCAGGTTCATATCAGTACGAGTCAGAAAAAACCCTCTGCTGCTGCCGAAACTACTACTACCGAACCGTCTGCCTCTACCGAACCTTCTGCTACCAAAGAGAAGGGAACCGATCACCCCAAGGTGGTCGAAGATCCTGAAGGGGAGAAAATGCCCAAAAAGGATAAGGGCAAAGGTATTATGTCACCAGATGAAGTAGCTGCTGAAGAAAAGCGTCGTAAAGATGCTCTATTAAAGAAAGCTGCGGATGGTGCTGGTCTTCATCTTCCTCCTCCAAAGGCTACCTCTCCTGATCTAGGTTTGTCTGAAGAGGAACTGAAAGATGCAAAGCTTGCCCAGATTGCTCGTGACAGAGATGTCGAGCTAGCGCTGAAGATTGCTGCCGAAGAAGATCCTACCGACACAATCAAAACTCAGATAAGCGCTCTAGAGGATTCGGCGAAGAAAAATGAGGAAATAAAATCTTTGTGTATCGACTGGTATCGCAAAACTCTCAATAGACGTCGAATCTCTGCCAAAATCACAGATGTCAAAATAATCAAACCGTCTGCAACCTGCAATGTTATTCGGCTAAAGATTACCAGGGATGATGCTTCGTTGTCTATGGATCGACTGGACTCTCTTGTTCGGTTCGGAGTATCAGAATGGGTAGAAATTGGTATCTGCTTGTTAAAAAGCCAAAGCTCTGCAAAAGCTGAGGTTGATAAATACATTGCAGATCTTCAAACCAAGTTCAGAACCTACCGAAAAAGATACAACATTGTCCATACTCCTGCCGAAGATGAGATTATCAACAATCTAATGTCTGGTCGTCCTCCTCCCAAATCGAAGTCGAAATCCAAAAAGGAAGACGTGTTTGCCCAAATGGCTAGAGAAGGAAAGGTCCCGGATACTTCAAATCTTGATCTCTCATTACCAATTCCGGTTCCTCATCCTTCAACCACTGTGATTTCTGAGCCGACTCATGGTATCTTTTTCAACAACGCACTTGGGCAGATCTCCTTCTTCAGATCAAGCCAAATCCCTATTGCTGACACAACCTTTCTCCACGGGATTATTCAAATAATTCCAATATCGGCTAGGGATCTCTATGTGTCCACCACCGACGAACTAAAGAAGAGGGATGTTGAACCGCATTTTTCTTTTGAATAAGCTCGGTGTAGTTTTATGTTTATTTTGTTCTCCTTTGTATTGTAATCTTCTTATAAAGATTAATACATTGAGTTGTTACTTTCGTAAATAGTTTGTACAAATCTTTATTTCATTCTTTTATACTTGTAAATGTCGGATACTCAAAAAAAAAATCCAAAAATAAACAAAAAGAATGGTCTATATGAAAAAGAACCCAAAAGAATATGAAAAAGGGTCAAAATGCATTATTCATTAACTTCTAAGTTGTATGAGATGTTATCATCAAATAGGGGGAGATTGTTGGGTCATCTAAGATTTGAAGATAACCTCTCCTTAGTCTTTATTGATGATTGAACCTTGTATTTTGATTTATGGTTCTTTGTAATAGCTTAGTTAGTTTAACAGATCGGTGAGTCGAAGATAAACCGAATTCAACATGAAGGAAGTCTACAATGCGGATTGAGATGGACTTCAAAAGTGAACTAAGCATAGTCTGCCGATTTCAATTCGGCAGATCATACCCTTGCCGATTTCTATATTGGCAATTCTTGTCCTTGCCGATTTACTGTTCGGCATTCATTCCTTCTGTGTCGAGTTCCTCTTTCGGCACATACCTAAGTTACCGAATTTCTTCTTCGGTAACTTTCCTCGTACAGATTGCTTCTTTATCTAGTACGAGCATTTATGTTAAATCCTCATGATTTGACATACTTCCTCTTTCCCAATGATCTTCTGACAATGGGAATGGAAGCTTCTTTCTTCCTTTAGAAGATTTACATTTAGTCTTAATTTGATTAGATGTTTATTTTCTAATAGATCTCAAAAAGATTGTCCCTTGAATATTTTATAATTGATATTGTACTTTCATAGTACAAAAGTTACCTTTTGTATTGTGACAAGTCACATCAAATATCTTATAATTTATTGTCAACCTCTCAACCACCAAAGCCTTTACTCCTACTTGTCCTTTGCACTCATTACATTGGATAGTATATAAAGGATGGAAGTAGCACCTTGCTACTTACGCTTTCAGCTCAAGTTTTGGCTTTCACAAGATTTCAAGCAGGTTGATAGTTGTCTATTATTTTCTTAAGGCTTAAGTCTTTGTGTTCTTAATATCTTCTAAGTGTTAGATTGTTTAGAGTAGTTCTTAACTATTCTTATTCCGCAACAATCTTTATTTTCTCTTTGTGTAATTCTTGATATTCATTATCAATAAAAGAATTAAAATTAAGTAATTTTGTGTTATTGTATTCAACCCCCCCCCCCTTCTACAATACTTGTTTACTTCTTTGGGACTAACAGTCCCTCCTTCAGAAGTTCTGCACGGGTTGTGCGTAAGGTCAGGGGCGACAGCAGTGGATTTCGCACGGGTTGTGCGTTCCTCCTTCAGCAAAACGCACGGGTCGTGCGTCGTGTCAGGGGCTACTTCAGCGTGGGTTTAATGAGATTTTCCCAAATCTCATTCATATCTCATTTCTTTCTTCCCTTCCAAGTTTTCTTTTCTCTCTCTCTCTTTCTTCATTAACTATTCTAGGGTTTCTTCAACTACCAAAACCTTGCCATTTATTGCTAGAATCGTTAGCACCATCCTTGGTTTCGGTTTGGAAGCTTCAGCACCATCTCCATCTTCATCTTCCCCAAGAGGTCAAGGTCTAGATTTTTGGGTTTTCTTCTAAAACCTACTTGGTGAGTTCCTACTATCATTTTACAAACTTTATACATATCAAAGCTTATATTTTGAACTCCTACATATCTCCTTGGGTTTGGATTTAAGTTTATTGCATTTTGACCTAACTTGAGTTTTGGGAGATTTTTAGGGTTCCTAACCTTTTTATGAAATGTAATGAAGTTTTATCTTATTTGAAGAAAAATGAAGTTTTACTTGCACATTTACATGGGTTACTTGAAAGGATGTATATAAATCTCATTTTGTGGTTTCATTCTTATCAGCAGTTAAACTTGAAAATGCATTTTAGTTATAAAATGTTATTGGAACCATATGGCTATCTATGGTTGGTCACAAATGAAATTGTGACAAGTCTTGACTATTCTAGTGGATCCCTAGGTTTGAGTCGACTTATATTATTGGGATGTCTTTCCCCCTTTTTGTAGCTATGGATGTGTTTGATCCTCGGGAGCGTTTGGTACGGTTATGTGAGACCGGTTACTAGCTATGGGTCAAGTGTAGTCCTAGTGAACGAGTATGACTTGGTTTCCTTGGGGGCCCTCCCTCACATCTTAGTACGGACCGAAGTGTTCGTGGCCATGGATTCCAAGTATTTAGCTCACAACTCAAATCGTGGCCTACTTTTGTGTTCCGCCACCATCCTTGGTAAATCGGGTATCCCCCGTCATCGCGAGATGAACTTTTGGACCGTTTGTCCTTTCTTGATAAAGATCTTCATTTGTAAACTAAAATTCTTTAAAAGATTTACTTATGTTACAATTGTTTATATCCTTTGAAATCTATAAACTGTATGTCCTCACTAGGCTTTAAGTCTAACACTTTTTCTCAAATGATATGTATAATAGGTTCCCTTAGCGGTGGGGTGCCAAGGTCGTGAGTGACGAGCATGTCTTAGAGGCATTTTTGAGATGACTAGTAGTCGTTGTTGGGCATTGTTTAGGTCCCATCTTTTGGTGATTTTGGGTCAACAACCGACATAACTGGACCATAAAAGCGACTTTATGAAGCAATCTGACTTTTAAAAGAAAAAATATTCTCAGCATCTTTCAGTTTGATTTGTCTTTGCTGCCTTTGACAAGTATGGACCAGTAGCCTGTGCTCTAAATGACACACCTCTTTTGAAAGATCTTGAATGAACTGTAGTGGTCGGAGCAGGAACAGCAAAAGAATTAAAATGGCTGAGAGAATAGAATCTTTGAGCGAATCTTGATCAGCAGATAAACGTTTTGAGCTCTTTGTCTCTTTAACTTCTCCTTGACTTCTCCCCCTCATGACCTTGATGATCTGGATCAACTTGGTCATGTAAATGTTGAAGACGAGACAACTTAAGATCTGCAAAATCAAAGAAACGGAGAAAACAGGAGAGGTTTGCGCGACACGCAGGTGGCACAAAGTGAGGTTTGCGCGAGCCGAAGGTGGCACAAAGCGAGGTTTGCGCGACCAACTGTTGGCGCAAATCTGACTTAAACTCAGAAAATTTTACCTTTTTAAGCTCTTTGACTCCCCCTACACAAATGCACTAGATATGACAATTCAAGTTAGCATTCATATAAAAAAAATCAGATACTCCCCCTCGAAAACAGAAATGATCAATAAGAAAATTCTCCTTTTTCACTTCCCCTTGAATAATACTCAAACCCATTTGAAAAAACATATGAGAACACAATGAATGAAACATCAATGTAGAAAGAAAAAATATACTGAATATGTATTTTGAAACGACTAAATATATAAAAATTTAAACAGAAACAAATACAATTCTACTGAGTAAAATATCACAATAAAATCCATCAGATGAAATCAAATGTATATGTTTGGATACAGAAACAAGTTTCATTGCATATCAAGTTAAGACATGTTCAGTTTCAAAAACTTTCATCAATCTATTCAGCGTGCTCGCATGTGAACTTCGATTAGCTTCAAGAAAATGCAATTCTAAAAATATAATAGAGAACTTTGCATATAATCACACTAAGACATAAAAAATTCAGACTTTCACAAATTTACAGGTTTATTGCAACTCAGAAATATATAACCAAGTATGATGAGATGTATGCTCATTGGCATCTTTTAGCATTGTGCACTATGGAATCTTTACATGAGTGTGCTCTTTGGCATCTTTTAAGCGCATGCACTTTGGCATCTTTTGAATCAAAAAGTTTATTAAGTAAAGAACATGCCGTAAACGTAACTTTCTATCTGACCCTATTGCAGGATTTGGGTCAGCCACTCCCAGACCAGTTGGCCTTAGGGGACTAGGTGTCAAACACCCCTTAGAACTTACTTTCCCAGATCAGAAAGGCTACATCGACATATCCTAAACCCATTCATACCAGTAGAACATGACTTTCGATCTGATTCTATAGAAGGATTTGGGTTCGATCACTCCCAGATCAAATGACCTTAGGGGACCAGATGACAAGCATCCCACATAACTTACTTTCCCAAACCAGAAAGGTCACAGGTACAAACTTTTAAACTTAGAGATTTCTGATTTAAAAGAATTTAATAATCATCTCAAACACAAGGTTTTACGTCTAAGTGCTTAGCCCATATTTTCATTACGATCCAAAATTTTCGACTTTTTAGATTTACTAAGCAATGTAAACTATAAATATTCCGAATCACACAACTTTAAAGCAATATCAAAAGCTACAAACATGTTGCTGACTTTTCGACTTTTGTTAGAGCTGAAATTTGAACATATAAGACTTTGATATAAACAAAGCAACTTGAAAATTTATCCTAGACACACATTTTATTCAAAAGAAAGAAAATTGTAAAACTTTTACTTTATAGAATAAAATTTGTAAATGTTTAAACTTTTAAAACAACATGCCGAGATTTTAAAAAAAATTGAAACATTTGATCAACAAGTTTGTATTCAGTTGAAACAAAATATAATTCAATAATATTATCTTTCACACAATGCAAAATGAAATTTGTGTCTCTTTTGAAAAAATTGAGTTGAACAAATTCAAGTAGAAATAAATTTGCTCAGATTCTAGAAAAACATTTGAGAAAACTGGAACAACATCATTATCAGATATATATGCAGCGGAATTAAGTAGATGTACTCACAGTTTCTCATTAGTCAGAAGCTAACAAGCATTGAAGAACGAGTCCTAGACTGACATGTCTAGAAGTCAAAGTCCTATGAAGCACGGGTTCTAAGCTGAAGTACTTAGAAATCAAAATGTTGACAATGAGGTCCGAGTTTTGAACCGTTGTGTTCAAAAACCATCTTTCTCTTACTCCCCCTTGACATGAGGTGCCTGCAACTTTAAATCAAATTGAGATTTTGGTACCCACTTGAATTTGGGCCCGTGTTTTTTAGTTGCAGTTCTTATGGGGAAATATTTGTTAGATTTGACATTATAAGCATAAGAGAGATGATCAAAAGAATGGTAATCACAATCATCAGATGAATACAAAGCATAATCATCTAAACTAGAATCAGAAGAAGAATATGAGACATTTTTGGAAATTTGAAATATTTGCTTTATAGAATATTTTGAAACTTTATTACAATAAGCAAATGAATCACTTTTATAATGTTTGTCTACATATTGAACTTCATCAGTCTGAGAATCAGTAGATGTCCGCTTTGCTTTCCAGATTTGCCTTGATCGAGCTCTCAAAGTCCTATCTGTAAGAATTGAATCGGAAGAATTAGAACTGTCAGAAAGAACTTTATCTTGTTTCTTTGACTTCTTTGACCGTCTTCTTTTACGCTTAGGTTTATAATATTGATCATTTAGTGTAAAATAATCATCAAGAATTTTAGACTTAATATCATAATCAGAAGAAGCAATTTTACCTAAGTTACCTAACTGATCAACCAATAAGTCTTCACTTACCTCGGAGTCTGAATTATTTTGAGAAAATATATTAAATTTAGAAACTTCCATGTTGTTTATATGACAATCAGAAGAAAGGCTAGAAATAGAATCTTGTTTTTGAAAAAATAATTTTTCTTCAAGACTAGACGTCATGAAAGAAAGAATAATATCAGATTCAATTTCTTTTAAAATATTTTGATCTTCCATCTTATCTTCAAGATCAATGATTTTGCCTTCTAATATTAAAGGAGGAGTATATTTCTTCGAATCATAAATGATTGGAGAAATATTTTCCTTATCAGAATCAGGGGCATAAGAAGAAACAAAATTACCAGACACTGAAGATTTGACAAGAGATATATCATTTAAAGCTTTTCTGCCTTTCCTTGATTTATCAGGAAAATATTTTGCATTTTCATACGTATAAACAAAAGGAATTTCATTTTTCTTGTTATTCATCCTTTTTCTCATTTTCGACTTCTAACACTTGCTTTTCACTAGTCCAATGAAATTTGAATTGAGGAGCATAATGTGCAAGTGTTAGATAATCGTATTCATATATAGTGGGAACTTCCGTTTTAGCTTTATCTAAAAATTGAGGATTTTCAAAACCAAGTCCCCATCTTTCCTTTATAGATTTGTAACTCCTTGGTTTGTGCATAAATATGGTTTGATCTGTTTGATCCCTTCGGTATAACTTTTCTTCTAACTCTGTTATTTTATCTGAAAATTTATCCTTTAAATTGGTCATGTCAGTCAAAGACTCAAGATAAGTCTTATTTGAATTTTCCAAATCATCCAATTTCTTTTGAAAGATGTATTTTGTATTTTCCAAAAAAGATTTTTCATCTTTCAAAGAAATTTTCAGTTTGTCAATCAAATCTGACTTTTCAGAATTTAAGTTCTTTTCAGATAATAACTTTAAGCGAAGATCAGATAAAGCAGAAATAATAATATTCATCTGTGAGGCAATAAAGTTGTGATCAAAATCAGAATATACCTCATCTTCATCAGTATCAGAATCGTCTGACTGATCATCTCCAACCAAGCACATCTGAGCGATCTCTACGTTTGCAGCTTCATCGTCAGAATGATCCAGCCAGAATTCTTCTTCAGCAAGAAGAGCATTTCCGTTCTCTCTCTTTTCAGCCAGTTCCAGTTTCTTTCTGTAATAAGCTGAGTCCCTAACCTTCTTCACTCGACACTCCTTTGAGAAGTGGCCCGACTTTCCACAGTTATAGTAGGCAGCAGTCTTTGGCTCGGGCACTTTGACTTTAGGACCTGAAGTGAAGCAAGAAGTGTTGGAACCCGATCTTGGATGGAACTTTTTCTGGTAATGCTGAGAGAGAAGGATCATTGCTTGTTCAGCCAGTTGGATCGTGAGGAGTGCAATCGGGTTTACTGATTTCTTGTTTTCTTATCCAGTTTGGCCTTCTTCTCAAGCACCAAGCTCTCATCAGTCAACAAGATCTCGAACATCTCTTGAATCTGTATTGTAGAGATTCTGACATCATTCCTCAATCTGTGGCATGTTTTATTCCATTCTGGTTGCAGTGTGTTGAGAAACTTCAGATTTGTCTCAAGCTCAGTCTTTTCATCTTTAATCTTCCTAAGATCATTGATCACGGCACAAAATCGGTCATACACAGCTTTCAGTGGCTCCCCATCCTTGGCTTTGAATTCTTCAAAGTTATTCATGTAGCGTGTATGCCTGAGTTGAGTTGCGACCGAAGAACCAAGTATAATCTTCTCAAGCTATTGCCACATCAGATTAGGATGAGTTTTGAAACAATCAATCTTGTTGTATATAGAGTTTGGCAAGGCTAGCATCAGATTTGCTTTAATATCACGACCAGCTTGATATGCCGACAACTCATCATGAGTGTATTCTTTAGTAGGCTTATATAATTTAGAAGCCAACTTGGGTTTTTCAAACGGTCCTTCAGATAGAATGATCATCATGTCATTTCCATTCTTTTGACATTCAATGAAGTGCATGAACCGATCTTGCCACTGTGTAAATTCATTTTCATCAATCAGCACTGGTGAACGATTTTCAGTACCCAAAGACATCATAAGATCACTTTTCTAGAACTGAGCTTGATAAGCAAATTTGTCAGAATCCATGTTTCAGAGAATCCAGAAAAAATCTAAGTGTTGAGATGGCGCAAAGTTGATGTTTGCGTGAGAGGCAGAAAGCGCAAACTGAGCTTTGCGTGATAAGACTGAAGCGCAAACTATGATTCTCGTGAGCAATGAGAGACGCAAATAAAACTTTGCGTTAGAAGAGCAAGACGCAAACTTTACTTTGCGTGATACACGAGAAACGCGAACTGAACTTCGCGTGATGCTATGATGACGAAAACTGTACTTTGCGTGAGCAGAGACTAGCGAGAACTTGACTTCTCGTGAGCTGTTGGAAACGCAAACCAACTTTGCGTGAGTAGCGTGAGACGCAAACTGAACTTTGCGTTAGAAGCTTGAGACGCAAACAAGCCTTCTCGTGAACTGAAGGAGACGCAAAGTAGCTTCGCGTGATGGAAGGCTAACGCAAACTTGACTTCTCTTGATGCACGGGAGATGCAAAGTTCTCTTTGCGTGATCCACTAGAAACGCAAATTGTACTTTGCGTGAAGAACTGATTCTTTCTGCAAGCAAATGAAGAACTCGCGCAAAGCTAGATGAACTCGCGCAAACCACTATGAACTCGCGCAAAGTTGAGATCTAACGCAAACCTGCTGAAAACCATGAAAAATCAACACAATCGATTACAGATTAGCAAAATCAAACAACTTCTTGCACATATAAGATCGAAAAACACTTTCTAACACATTTTAAACAAACTTTTCGATCAACAACCACAATTTCGAAAAATCGTAAACTGAACAGAATGTTTAAAACCGTTTTTCCAGAAAATTGAAAATCTTCAAAATTAATGACCAAAACAAGATTTTCTTGAAAAATAATGTGAATTAAAAGATTTTAGCAAACAAAAACGAATCCAACAAACCAATTTTCAATGAAATTCATTCAAAAACACATCCGAATTTGATGAAAAATCAAGAAAACAAGATTTTCTTGAAAAAAATTCAAGAAAATCGATCAAATTTTCGATTAATCTACAAATTCAGATTCGAAAAATCAATCTCTCAATTCTCTCAAGATCTAGAATAGCTCTTATACCAATTGATAATCCAAGATCACTAAATCCTAGAGAGAGAAAGTAGAGAAAGAGAGCAATGAAGCGTAAAGTAACTGAATGTATTGAATAAGCGAGAATGTGTTACAAACAAACAAGACCAAAGGGACTTAAATACCCTTGGTCAATACAACACAGTATAAGACATTAGACACAGTATTTGACCAAGCCTATAAATACAATGATTACTATAAAATCAGACCTAACATTGATCAAAGGGGGAGTTATTTCAATCGAGCTTAAAAAGAGAAGATCGCATTGCTAAATCTTTTTAGTAATGATCTTGATCCAAAGGGGGAGAATGTTAGAGCACATATTTGTTGGATTCAAGATCATAAAGATTGAAGATCAAAAGTCAAGAAGTCAAAGGCTGAAAGTCAACTCTCATGGAAAGTCAAAGTCATTTTGTTAATAAAGTCAAAGTCAACATTTTATATTTTGATTGTTTCCTTTGTATTTTGTGTGAGGGTATAAATACCTTCTTGTCTTTGTAATTCAGTTTGTAAGTAAGAAGTAAGTAAGTCATTTTGTGAGAGAGAGAGCAGATTAGAGAAGAGGTTACTGTTACATCATTCTAGAGAGAGAGTTGTGAGAAAGAGTTTGTAATCTTGATGGTGTAATAAAAGACTTGTGATTTCGATTCTTATCTTGATTGTTTGTAACAATTAGAACTTGAATCTAGGACTCACATGTAACCATATTGACTCTCGTGTTTTAGCCAAACGTCTATTAAGCCTCTTGGGGCTTGATTTGTACTCGGTGGAGTCTTTGGAACACTTGTTCGGTTTTGGTAGCTCGTTGAGGAGCCTTGGACGTATGGTGTACCTAGTTGCATCTTATGTGAGAGTTACATGTGTTGAATGCGTTAGTTCATTCGTTTGAGTCATGTAAAGTTTAGACTGTAATGCATTAGATCCATAGGCATATGAGTCGTTATATTCACCATGGAGTTTGGATGTCCATGTTTGAGTCTAGTGAGTGGTCCCTAAGTCATGTTGTTATGTAAGCTTGCGGTGGTGCTCTTGAAGAGCCGTATACGGAGCTAATTGTTGCGGTGGTGCCCATGGTGAGCCGGATACGGGGACTTGTGACTTTGTGGTGATACTCATCTAGAGGTCGAGTAGACACTAGGTCATTTGGGTATCTTGCAGTGGTAGCTCAGAGGAGCCGGATACGGGGATCCATGGTCTATGCGGAACTCGAGAACATTGATAAGTGGCTTAACTTTGTGTGCCCGCCACATTCGATGGAATCGGGTCTCCCCCTTCACCAAAAGGTGTTATTTTAGGTATTCCCTTACCCATGCCTTCGGTGTGAAAACGTACCATTTTATTTGCACAAAGAGTCTTTTGACAAAATACCGTATGGGTGTGTTTTGGGGAAATTTGGGTGTCGTTTAATTATTTAAAATAGGTGTTTGGAAATTTGAAGGAACTTGATTTGCAAACAAAGCCTCTTTATAATCAGTATTTCTGAAATGGTCTTATTCGGAGTAAAATGTTCACTTTAAATGTTTTATGATTTATATGATGAAAACTGCTTTAACTCACTAGGCGTTAAGCCTAACACTTTTTCTTTTCGAAATGTATATCAGGTCTTAGATGGATCTGTGTGGCGAGTGGAGCTTGGTAGAAGTTCCCGTAGGATGACTTTAGTGACGTCGTCCGGTTTGGTGAAGATAGCAACTTTGGTGGTTCTAGTAACACCCGACCAATGTTGTCCCTAGTTTGTGGGAATAGATAGTTCCGTTAGAACTCTGATACATTGTTTTAGTGATTCTTCCTTGTAACTTTAGACGTTTGATATTTCCAAGCTTTGTATTTAAGGGATTTTTGTAAGTTTTAAATTGTCTGCTATTTTCAAATTTTAGGGGTGTTACAAGTTGGTATCAGAGATTTAGTTTAAGTGAACGAGGTATGGATCCTAGATGCCTAGACTTAAGCTGAGACTTTTAAGCTATGACTTATTCGTTATGGGTAAAACTTCTAGATGAGTGTAGGTTTCGGTGATCGACAGAAATGCACTAGTTATGGGTCGTGGCTATGGTGACGATGATCCTTATGTATATTATGTTCATAATTTCACTTAGCTACTGCTATTATGAATATACTGTTACGTAAGCGTGCTTAACTCTACCATTTTTACGATGCTTGAGTTGTGATGTACATTATAAGTTACGATTATAGTATTGGTCTAAGATTCTTAATCCCATTCTCGTGTGTGTCAGAAAAGAATGGCGGATGCAGGAAGAGAAATGCAAACCCAAGAGGCAAATCCTCAAGGCGAGTTGTTGGATAACGTGGTTCGATTGATGAAGTCGGCTATGGAGAAACAAGAAGAAAGAATAATGAAGGCGTTAGAGGTCAGAGATGCGAATGACCGGAGACGTGAAATAATTAATGAACCTGATGTGCGGAGTCTCGGTGACACCGGGAATGTGATTCGGATGGAGGATCTTGTTGCTGCTAACATGAAATATAACGAGAGGGTTCGCGCATACAAGAACTTTATGTGCAACAAGCCGCCAGAGTTTTCGGGGACTGACAGTCCAGTGGCGTGCTTGAATTGGATCCAAGAGATGGAACAAGTATTTGACACTAGCGAGTGTAAAAAGGGCAGAAAGTGAAATTTGCCTCCCGCATGATGAGGGGTCGAGCCCTTACTTGGTGGAACATCACCAAAACCGCTATGGGAACTGCTACTGCTTTGTCATTAACGTGGGATGCATTCAAGAAGCAAGTGTTGGACGAATATTGTAACGAAAGGGCGATAGACATAATAGAAGATGAGTTTCGAGCCCTGAAGAAAGGAGATATGCCGGTGAGAGAATACTCCAATCTATTCATGGAAAATTGGATCTGGTAGGACATATCGTTCCAAGTGAGAAGGACAGGGTCAAGACTTACATGAACGGACTACCAGCCCGCATAAAGGCGATGGTCTGATGTTCCAAGGCTTCCACCCTTCTGGAAGCGATAGAAGAATCGCAATTTATGGAAGACGTTCATTCCCTGGGTGAAGAAGAAGAAGAGACAGAGTTTTCGAAAAATAGAAAACGGGAGGACCGATGGAGTCCACCCCATGAATACCATAATTATGAAGAAGAGAAGAAAAGTAGCCATCGCATGAAGTCGAAGTGGTGTCGGGAGTGTCGAGCCAAACATGTGGGAAGGTGCAGCCCCAACCCTTTGATGTGTCTCAAGTGTGGCATGTTAGGCCACTCTCATCGGGATTGTTCCATCAATGGCACTATCTGTTTTGTGTGTAAGGATCCAGGCCATATCAAGAAAGATTTCCCTCGTGCAGGAATCAGTGAGGGATCGGGAAGCGGGCACAACGTACCCAGGCTGGGATGGCATGACGGTGACGTTAGGTACGTTCCCCACTTGTTGCATTCCATAGGGTAGTTAAGCTATAGTGTTCGAGTCTTTGTTAGAATGGTTTGCCGCTATCTCGTTTGATGGATAAGTGGTGCCAGTTTCTGGTACCTGATGCTAGAGATCGATGTTATTAGCGCTTCTAGGAGCCTAGAGGGGCGATAAGGGGACTCTGAGTGTCAAGTCAGGTGGTCGAGGTTTGAATTGATAATAAAGAGAGATTAGGAGTGTAAGTAATAAGTTCCGGGGTTGATGACCGATTGATGTGGTTGTTTTAATTGAGAACCAACATAAGGATTTAAATCGAAGACTTTGGTAATTGGAGTTAAATAGTACCAGTGTGAGAGGAGGTTTCTTGAGGCGAGTCAAGTGTCGGTTTGCTTAGAAAGATCAAGAAAATATTTCCGCCCGTGACCGTAGGAGGAGTCGTTGGCAAGCGACCGCTAAGAATTCGGGATGTTATCTATAAAAGCTAATGAGATAAGTGGTAGATAGTATTTGGTCATAGAACGCAAGGAAGATCTGCGTGATGTTTTGGAAGACCCCGCTAAGTGAGACTTTTAAAAGTTAATGAATCCATGAGTTGGTTGACTTGAGGCTATCGCGGAATTGCAGACCCAACCAAATCCTAGACTTAAGATTTTGGCGTATGGTAAGATAGGGCACCCTCTATTATGATAAGTGGAATCAACTCCCAAGTGATGACGATACTCGGTCTGGTACGACCAAGTAAATGATTTTTGGAGTGCAATCTATTAGGAGCCTAGCGGAACCTTCTAGGCAAGGGATGGAACTAAGTTGTAAATTCCATAAGGATTGTGGAAGTTTTTGAGGATTGTTAACTCTAAGAAAGGTTGGGAACCTTAGTGATCTTGTTGATTGCTCATGTTTAGGGTCGTACCTTTATTTGATAGTGATTCTATCTTTGGTTGATGTGCTAGACTTTCCTTACAACTTGCTTGGACGAGAGCTAAGTTGAGATCAGTGGTGGTCTTAGGAATGATCTTAGAATTATGAGAGGTATCCCTAGGTTTGGGTCCTCGTTGGAGAGTCTTGTCGCAAGGGCCATTCGTAGGGTTGTTCTTAACCCGGACTATTAATTGGGGGTTCTAAGAGAATCCACCAGAAAGCGCGAACCGAGTGTGCATCTTTCGAGCATATGGGTATTGGTAGGTCAACAACTCTTCACCAAAACCTCGGGGATGAAGGAATAGTTGAAGGTTTGAGATCGGGTAATTTGTCCAAGTCTTTCGAGTGAAAGACTGTGGGAAGGATTGTTATTCCCAATAAGGTGGTGGAACCACTTCTCGTAACCCTGTTGTGTGTGTGTCAGATTGCGTTGCGAAGTAAAAAGGGTGTGGTACCCCTTGACCAATGCTTGCTCGTTGGTAAGATTGCGTGTAAGGACGTGAGAAATGTTCTACGGCTAAGGATTCAAGTTTTGGGTGGGGCGTGTATTTGATAAGTCTGGATTCGCTTGTAATGCCCCATGTCCCGTGAGTTTTGGGGATTCCGGGTCAAGATTTCGGGGACGAAATCATTTTCAAGGTGGGGAGGATTGTAACACCCGGAAAACTCAAATAAATAGCACTATTCAAAATCCCCGATTTAGGAGATATCTCGTTTTGGAACCTGTTTAAGAACCCTGTAGACTCGGTTTGGGCACTTGGATCGACAAAGCGAAGAAATCAGGGCGAGTCGTGTTTGGCGCGAGAGTGCCACGTGACTATGACAAATGTCATAGTCGCTGGTCACAACCGCGGAAGGGTTGAAGGTCGCGGTACATGTCACGCGACTGTGACCGCGATAGTGACAGTGGCACAATCGCATGTCACTATCGCTGAAATGGTACCGAGCGGGGGTTGGAGCTCGCGATTATGACCCACGACAATGCCCTTGGCACTATCGTCGGGCATTGTCGCCCACGGGGTCCTAATGGTTTAAAATCCACTTTTCACCCCAATTAACCTCATTTCTCTCCTAACAAGTTTCGGATTCGATTTGGAGAGCCTCTTAGGCGATTTTCACTCCATAAACCCCTCTCCTCATTCCTTGTAAACCTAGGGTTTGTTGAGACCAAGTGTGGATCACCAAGAACTTAAGCTTGTGGGTTCAAGTGTTGTAGCCAAGGTAATCTCCTCCATTCTTCACCTTAAAAGCTAGGGTTTTGGTATTTCCTTTCTTCTTCCATTTTGTTGGGATTTAATGTAGCTATGAGAATATTTTGTGTCTAAGGATCTTGGTTGAGAGTTTGGAGCTAAGGATCTAGAAGGTTTCAAGTCTTCCTTCAAGGAGCTCAAGTTGTGTTGGTAAAACCTAGATTTAGTCTAAATCTAGCAAGGTGAGTTCTAGTTGCTTTGAAAAACTATATACATGTCAAAATGTATATATTTTAGGGTTTTGAAAATATGTCTATGGGTTTACCTTAGTTTGACAAGTTTTGTGAACATTTGTATATTTGCACAAGTTGTGCTATCAAACTCTTGAGAAATGACTTACAATATTTTATGAAGTGTTTTGTGTCTTACATGAAACTGTTAACTACTGATAAGTTTGGTTCTTTTGGAAAATGTTTAACGTTATAAACTTATATATAGTATGCACCTTTGTGATTTTTGGGCATTTCGATAAATATGTCATAAATGAATGGGTTTTGATGAATTATTGCATAAATATGTATTTGGTCAAAAATGCACTTTTAAGTGTTTGTTGGGTTTTATGCATCATTCGCGAAATGAGATGTTTTGGAAAGTGTAAAGGTGTGTGTCCTTTGGTTTTGGGTCATTCCCGACTTTGGGGAACATTTTAGAAATGGAAAACCTTTTGAGTTTTGGGCCGAAGGCCAATGGTAATTTGAGAATCAAAGATTTTGGGAAAATGTGTATTTTGGGTTATGTAACCATATTGACTCTCGTGTTTTAGCCAAACGTCTATTAAGCCTCTTGGGGCTTGATTTGTACTCGGTGGAGTCTTTGGAACACTTGTTCGATTTTGGTAGCTCGTTGAGGAGCCTTGGACGTATGGTGTACCTAGTTGCATCTTATGTGAGAGTTACATGTGTTGAATGCTTTAGTTCATTCGTTTGAGTCATGTAACGTTTAGACTGTAATGCATTGGATCCATAGGCATATGAGTCGTTATGTTCACCATGGAGTTTGGATGTCCATGTTTGAGTCTAGTGAGTGGTCCCCAAGTCATGTTGTTATGTAAGCTTGCGGTGGTGCTCTTGGAGAGCCGTATACGGAGCTAAGTGTTGCGGTGGTTCCCATGGTAAGCCGGATACGGGGACTTGTGACTTTGTGGTGAGACTCATCTAGAGGTCGAGTAGATGCTAGGTCATTTGGGTATCTTGCGGTGGTAGCTCAGAGGAGCCGGATACGGGGATCCATGGTCTATGCGGAACTCGAGAACGTTGATAAGTGGCTTAACTTTGTGTGTCTGCCACATTCGATGGAATCGGGTCTCCCCCATCACCAAAAGGTGTTATTTTGGGTATTCCCTTACCCATGCCTTCGGTGTGAAAACATACCATTTTATTTGCACAAATAATCTTTTGACAAAATACCGTGTGGGTGCGTTTTGGGAAAATTTGGGTGTCGTTTAATTATTTAAAATAGGTGTTTGGAAATTTGAAGGAACTTGATTTGCAAATAAAGCCTCTTTATAATTAGTATTTCTGAAATGGTCTTATTCAGAGTAAAATGTTCACTTTAAATGTTTTATGATTTATATGATGAAAACTGCTTTAACTCACTAGGCGTTAAGTCTAACACTTTTTCTTTTCGACATGTATATCAGGTCTTAGATGGATCTGTGTGGCGAGTGGAGCTTGGTAGAAGTTTCGGTAGGATGGCTTTAGTGACGTCGTCCGGTTTGGTGAAGATAGCAGCTTTGGTGGTTCTAGTAACACCCGACCAATGTTGTCCCTAGTTTGTGGGACTAGATAGTTCCGTTAGAACTCTGTTACATTGTTTTAGTGATTCTTCCTTGTAACTTTAGACGTTTGATGTTTCCAAGCATTGTATTTAAGGGATTTTTGTAAGTTTTAAACTGTCTGCTATTTTCAAATTTTAGGGGTGTTACATGGCTCCACTCACCTCGAATCATCAAATCTTAAAGTGCTTAATTGTGCAATCTCACATTCAATCACTTAAAATTACGCTAGTTTGAGTCTAGGCATTCAAAATCAACACCTAATTTCTCAAACTTAAACTCTGATACCAACTTGTAACACCCTCAAATTTGGTAAGAGCAACTAATTAAAATTTTGATATTACATCAAGTTAAAGATAAATTTTCAAAATAAAATTATCTATTTGACCTCAACAAATATAAACTCCAGTCTTATACAAGGACCAGACCAAGTCGGATGCTACCTAATCCCAACTACAAGTTGCTCTTCCCGAAATTGATGCGGAAGACTTCACTAAGGTAACCACTTCTCGAGCACAGAACTAGCACTCCTCTCTGCACAGGTCACTAGAACTATTCCCAACCAGAACCTGTTGCACATGCCGGAAAATAAAAAGGTTAGGCTAACGCCTAGTGAGTTCAAGAGTTTTCAACATGAATAAAGATAACGTTGAAAAGAAATGATGCAATTTAAATCATGATCTTTCAGTTTGATATGCCTCAAATATGAAAACGACTCATTTTCCAATAATATGCATTTTAGGCAAATAAACTCCAATATAAACGTTTTTCCAATCCAAACTACTTCAAGACAAGATCCCAATATAAAACGTTCTTTCGTAAATAAATTCCAACCCAAAACTCACCCAAAACGTGAATAGAAATCGAACTCTCCATTTATGAAAATGCTGTTAAAACTTTATATCCCGAAACACCCAAAACGCGGGTGGGAAAAATACTCAACCCATAAATCATGGATAAGATCCATTTACACAAAACGTCACCGAAAACTTGGATAATAAAACTCAATACCAAAAACAACACCTTTCGGTAACGGGGGATACCCGAATTCCATCGAAAGTGGCGGGCACACAAAGTTAAGCCACTTATCAATGTTCTCGAGCTTCACATAGAGCCATGGATCCCCGTATACGGCTCCCAGCCGAGCTACCACCGCAAGATACCCAAATGACCATAGTGTCTACTCGACCTCTAAATGAATGTCACTACAAAAGTCACAAGTCCCCGTATCCGGCTCACCATGGGCACCACCGCAAGACTTATCTTCGTATACGGCTCTGCAGAGCACCACCGCAAGCTTACATAAAAACATGACTTGGGGACCACTCACTAGACTTCAAACGCGGACACTAAATTCCACGATGAGTAACCACACTGGATTACAAACGGGCATCGAGTTCAACCACCCACGATATATACCTCGAGCCATTAATAAAGGTTACACGGTTATCGAGTTCAACCACACACGATCTATACCTCGAGCTCTCGCTAGCCATAAACAATATCCAATCCCAAGACGAGGATAAAATCCCCACTAAACCAACCGACTGACTCATATGCCTATGGATCCAATGCATTACAGTCTAAAACGTTACATGACTCAAACGAATGAACTAACACATTCAAAACATGTAACTCTCAATTAAGATGCAACTAAGTACACCGTACGTCCAATGCTCCTTAACAAGCTACCAAAACTGAAAAAATGTTCGAAAGACTCAACCGAGTACTAATCAAGCCCCAAGAGGCTTAATAGACGTTTGGCTAAAACACGAGAGCCAATATGGTTACATAAACCAATTTACATCTTTCCCCAAAACTTTGTTTTCTCAAAACACAATTGGCCTTCGGCCCAAACCAAAAAGGGTTTTCCATTTCTAAAATGTTCTCCAAAGTTGGGAATGACCCAGAACCAAAGGACTCATACTTTCGTACTTTTCAAAACATCCCTTTTCATGAATGATGCATAAAACCCGACAAACACTTAAAAGTGCACTTTTGACCAAATACCTATTTATGCAATAAATCATCAAAACCCATTCATTTATGACACACTTATCGAAATGCCCAAAAATCCCAAATGTGGTGTTTTACAAAGTTTAATAAGCTAAGCACTTCAAATAATCAAAAGTTACCAAATAACTCAACAATTGATAATTTCATGTAAAACACATAAATGCTTTAAAATATACATTTTGGCATGTACAATGTATTCACAAATCAACTTGATCTCACCTTGATAGGTTAGTTTAAACCTAGGTTCCAAATCCAACCATTAGCCTTCAATAGTGTAGATCCACCATTTCCAAGCTATTACCAACAAAAGCTAAGGTTTCCAAGCAACCCATTTCTTCAAGTCTATCATAAACATCAACAAGTAAACCTTCAGATCTATGAAGGTCCTTATACCAAAAAGCTTAGATTACTCAAAGAAACTTACCACATTAGATAATGAGACCTTACACCCAAAGATAACCAAGAGAATCATTTTCCTCTACAACTCCAAACTTCCAAATGCCAAACCTTCATGTGACGTTAGGGTTTATTCACCATGGATGCTCTAAATAATGTCTTCAAGCATCCTAAAATCGTCCAAAGAGAGAAATGGGGAGTGGAGTGGAATGAGAGAAGTGGGAAGGGAAGATGGGAATGAGAGAACCCTGAAAATTGGGGATTAAATCGCCCAGACTAACCCCACGGCCCTCAAGTCGTGGGCCAAGTCGCTCGTGTCTTCAGATGGCACAATACAGTGAGTTACGCGGGCCTAGCCGCGACTTTGAGGCCGCGGTCCAAGTCGCGCGTGTCACCTGATGCCCCTTCTCTCCCGTTGTGTTAAACCATTTGTCGACCGCTTTCTTGACCGATCATTAACTGTTCTTTAGGAATAATACAGGTGTTACATATTCCAAATTGAATCAAATATTATATTTTCATTTGTATGAATCAAATTTTTTCAAACTACTATCAATTATTTCATAATCATCATTCAAATTTCGTATTGTTGTTTTTGTATGTATTTATATGTATGAAAAAAGTGTAAAAAAAATTAAAATGTTTTTAATTAAATTATTTAGAGATATATTTTATTTGTATCATTTATAACTATTATATGACATAAACCATCAAACAACTTTTAGGGAAAACTTGTCTAGCCCTGTCATATCCAGTCCTAGTCATACCAAACACAAGACAAACATTTGTATTGTCCAGTCCTAGCCTCTTGTCCGCTCCGCTCCAATCCAGTCATGTCTAGTTCTGTCCTGTCCAGTCTCGTTCAATCATGTATGCGTACCAAACGCTACCTTATATACCACCATGTGCATTAAATGCTTGAGACACTTGTCACTTTGGAATTGAATGTTAGAGATGTCATTCAATAAGACAAGGTGTCTTTTTTATCACATTGTGGAACATAGTTGACATTTAGACCTTGTTGTAGACAACTCCTGAAAAAAATGAAAAAGACAAACAACTTTTTCTAGATCTTCAGAAAATCCCCATTATTTCATGATTTGGTGAAGATCTTCTAGGCAAGGAGACAAAAGAGGATCCTCCGAAGATGAGGATCCTACCGTTTTGTCATGAGGAAATTGGCAAGTATAGCTTAGTTGAAGATTGGAAGCTCATCTTTGTTCTGTATCTGAAGATTCACTTCTTACTGATTTCGGTTAGCTTTTGACTTTAAAAAGCATGAGTAAACTATTACAAATAACCTAAAAATTATCTAAGTACAAAAGATGTTTTTCAAAGATTATGGGATCGGGAGGTCATCCTCAAATCTTTGATGACCCAACAATCCCCCTATTCAAATATTAGAAAGAAGATCGGGAGGTCATCTTCAAATATTTGGTGACCCAACAATCTTCAAATCCTTGAATACCCAACAGTCATGTGTTAAATCATTGATGACCCAACAATAGGTCATTTTCAAAATATTGGTGACCCAACAGGAGGCCATCTTCAAATCTTTGGTGACCCAACATGTATGTCCTAACAAAAGTAGATGAAGTAGAAGGAGAGGAGTGGAGGGGATGATGTTCATCATTTCAATCACCATCATCTTTATCTCAAAACTTGAGTATTTTTTAACCTATATCTCTTGATTCGAACATTATAGTTAACACAATCAAAACTAAAAGTATTATCTTTAATCATTTCAGGATCCGACAACAAGTATTTGCAGCTCAAGTTGGTTCGAGGACTATATGGAGAAGCATGTTGGGTTAGTCTATGTGGATGTAGGTGGAGAAGATTAAACATAGGCAGATGGAGACACAAAAGCCGAAGTAGAAGCAAATGCAGTCGAAAAGAGAGTGAGTGAGTGAGTGAGAAATAAAGGGAGTGTATGAGGGAAGGAAGAGGGGATAGGGTAGGCGGGACAAAAATCTCACGGCCTATTTTAATCCATCAATCACACAAATAGTCATAATTGTAGAGAAAATGTGAACATTAATTAAATAGATGTGTCTTAATTTTATAGGTCGGTGCATATATCATATATGAGTTGTGGGATTTTGGGACAAATGATTTGTATCTTGATAAGAAGGGTGGGACGAATTCATTCATACCTCAAGGAAAATTAGGGTATTATTTAATTGTTTTTTTCTAAAATAACAATTTTGTCCTAAAAGAGGTAACCAAAGTTATTAGAACGGACTAAAACCTCAAGTTTTAGAAAAACAAATTGTAGAATGGAAAGCCAAACATAACCCTAAACCACAAGGACGACTTCCATAATCTACTCAAATAATTAATTTTGTAATATTTAATAAGATCGATTTTAATTCGTATTTTAAAAAAATAATCATTCTTCTGTATATTTATATACTTTTTATAAGAGAGAATTACAGTTTTGGTCCTTAAGGTTTCGTATTTTCTTTGAAAGGATGACCTATACTACCATATCTGAAATAGTGGTCCCTGAGGTTTGGTATTTGCTCTGAAAGGAGGACCTCCTCACTAACCCCGTTAAAAAAATAGTTAGTGGGAGGGGTATTTTGGTCATTTAGTTTTTTCCCTCTCAAACCAACGAAACTAGCTAATTGATTTAGCCAACTCTTGGTATCCCCATCACTACACTTTCACTGATACATATCGCTCCTCTCACTCACACAAAATCGACCAAGAAACTGAAGCAATCTCGAATGCAATGTCATCTTCTTCGTTGGTTTTAAGAAGGGAACTTCATGAAGGGTTTAGTCCAATAGATGTTTACAGTAAGCATTTCCTCTATTTTTTGATACTGACATTGTTGATCATTTTTACAGTGAGACTAACCTTATTTACCTTCTATTTTGATCACATATATTTACCCAACACTGATAACAGCAAGAATCAAACATGGAGGTGTGTTTACACCATTTCCTGGAAGAAGATACATAAATGGTAAAACTGATTTAGTTGATTTGATTAACACTGATCACCTTTCAATTCCACTATTTGACAAAATCATGATAGCACTAGGGTATGATAAGAGAGATATAATGCAATACCATTTCTTGATTCCATCCAGTGACCTAGATACATGGTTGTTAGATTTGGGGAGTGACCTGGATATTGCAAATCTGTTAAATTATGTCCCTTCCAACAAGTTAATAGATGTTTTCACAAAACATGGGAAAACAAATAATGTTGAAAACATAGACTTGAATCAAAGTTTTGATCATTTTCACTTTAGCTTTGATCCTTTCATAGGGTTGGATTATGGTTTACCGGAAGTGGGACAAGGGGTTGATTTGAACCAAATAGTTGATTCAAACAATGTGTTAGACTTGAACCATGGATTATAAGTGAACAATGTAGTTGATGTGAACCAAGGATTAGGAGTGAACAATGTAGATGATGTGAACAAGGGAATTGATATGAATCAGGGAGATGGAAACCATGGGCAGTACATGTGTGATAAAGATCCATTGAACCAGGGAAGTGGAAACCATGGGGAACTTGAGAGTCATGATAGCAATTACCATGATTCATTTGATGGATTTGATGCAGATATAGAAGATTATGTAGATACATATGGAGAGTGGTTAGGTTTTGATGGAGAAGATAGTGATACACTGAATGTGCAAGGTGACATTGACCCTTTTAAGGTAGACAATTTTGATTCTGTAGATGAGGATGAAGAGGGTAGTTATTGCAAAAAAGAGGTAGACATAGAGCAACTAATGGACATGGGGTTGACTTTTACTTAGGCCAGTCATTTGGGAACAAAGATACAATAAGGAACTTAATCAAGCAACATTCAATTGAGACTAGGAGGGACATAGTTGTGGTGAAGAATGACAGATCAAGGATAAGGGTTGTTTGTAGGGGGACATTGCCTCATTTAAAGGATGAGGGTGAGTCTAATGGGTCTGGGAAAGGGAGAAAGAGTAAATGAAAAAAGTCCAATGGGCCCACTTGTCCATGGGTTTTGTATCTATCAACATGTAAAAGGGAAGAAACTTGGAGAGTGAAAACCTACTTCTCCACTCACAAGTGTTTCCAAACAAGGGAGGTTAGTATGCTACAACTTTTCTATCCAAGCATATCATAGAGCAGCTGAAGGTAGATCCAAATATGCCATTGAAGGCAATTCAAGGCCACTTGTTTGAGAAGTTTGAGATTCTTGTATCACCTTCCAAAGCCATGAGGTCAAAACAGATAGCCACCAAGAAGATCTGGGGAGACTATGAATTATAATACGCTCAACTTAGGGATTACATTGTAGAGGTGCCGAGGTGCAATCCAGATACCACTATCAAATTGGAAGTTGAGACAAAGTCTAATCCCGAGAGTGGTACAAGGCAATTCAAAAGGGTATACATTTGTTTGGGTTATTTGAAAAGGGGATTCAAGGCTGGAAAAAGAGATTTGTTGGGTTTAGATGGGACATTTATGAAGGGTCCTTTTCCAGGACAAGTTCTAACAGCAGTAGGTATTGACCCAAATCATGGTATCTATCCAGTTGCTTATGTAGTGGTAGAGTGTGAGTCAACAGTGTCATGTAGTTGGTTCTTAGAGTGCCTTGGAGATGATCTTGATCTTCAATCCAATTCCAACTTCACTTTTATTAGTGATAGGCAAAAGGTATGATTCCAGCTTCACTTTTATCATTTATCTGTTAATACCAACTCCATGTTAATTTGCATCACTTTTGATTTGCATATAGGGTATCATTCCAGCTATTCAGAGGTTATTTCCCTCAGTTGAACATAGATACTGCCTTAGGCACATTCATGAGATTATGAAACTTCAATGGAGAGGTAAAGCATTCAAAGATTTGTTGTGGCAGTGTGCAATAGCTCCCACTGTCCCCCAATTTAGAACATCAATGGATCACTTGAAAAGATTCAATTTGAGTTGTTATGAATGGTAGAACAAGATCCTCCCTCAACATTGGAGCAGATCACACTTTACAGGTTACTTGTTTTCATCCCACTTCCATGTTTATTGTTTTGAACTTGTTTAAGATTCTTACACTTAATATGTCTTATGTTTGTTGATGAATGCAGGTAGATGTCACTCTGATGTCCTCCTAAATAACATGTGTAAGGTGTTCAATAGGCAAATCATTGATGCTAGGGATAAACCAATTCATTATTGCTTGGAGTTCATAAAAGTGTATCTTATGAAGAGGATTGTGAATGTGTTAAAGGTAATTGATGTTTGTGATGGACCACTGACCCCAACTGCAAACAAAATCATGGACAATGTTAAGAAAGAGGCAATTAAATACCATGTGGTATATAATGGTGAAGATAGATACCAGGTATATTGCATTTTCATTCTTCAATCCATGTGGTATACTTGTGCATAAGCTAATAGATGTTTGTTTTCTAGGTGTCTGGACCTTAGAATGACCAGTGCATAGTTGATGTTAGAGCAAAGACATGCTCTTGTAGGAGGTGGGAATTAACAGGAATTCCTTGCAAGCATGATGTGGCTACCAACTGGAATATGGCAGTTAATGGCCATGATGCATTACCTAAAGATTGGGTGGATCCTTCATACAGGCTTAGCACATGGAAGGAGATGTATAACTTCAAGGTTGAGCCAATAAATGGAAGTATGTTGTGGGATACATCTAATTGTCCAACCACTTTGGTTCCACCAAAGCATCATAAACAAATTGGCAGACCAAGGAAGAAGAGAAAGAAGACAGTTGAGGAGATGTCTCAGAAATTTGGGAGCAATGGAAAACTATCCAGGAAGGGGGCTACTGTGACTTGTGATAGGTGTAAGAATCATGGACATAATTCAAGAACATGTAAGGGCCAAGCAGGACCTTCACAGGGTAGGGCATGATATGGTAGATGTGTTTGTTAGGTTGTTGTTTGTTTAGGTGATATGGTTGATGTTTGTTTAGACATGATATGTTTGATATGGTTGATGTTTGTTTGGACAAGTAACTTATGTAACAGGTTGTTGTTTGGGTTGGTAGTACTTTGTTTTGGCAATGTTTTGTTATGGACAAAGTACCATTTTGTTGGTAATGTTATGGACAAGTAACTTATGTTAATGGCAGTTAATGGTATGGAAATGTTTTGGTTTCTATGTCATGTGGTTTGTATATGTTCATCTATACAATTTGGAATTCTACAAAGTATGGTATGGAATTTTTGTGGTTTGTATGTACCCACATTTCAACACATTACAGTAAAACAGAGAATGTGTCAAAAAGAAAATTGCAATTGATTAATAAACTAACAAAACCAAATACATAGTATGTGTTGGGTCATCTAAGATTTAAAGATAACCTCTCCTTAGTCTTTATTGATGTTTGAACCTTGTATTTTGATTTGTGGTTCTTTGTAATAGCTTAGTTAGTTAAACAGTTTGGTGAGTCGAAGACAAACCGAAATCAACATGAAGGAAGTCTACAATGCGGATTGAGATAAACTTCAAAAGTGAAACTAAGCCCAGTCTGTCGATTCCTTTTCGGCAGACCCTATCCTTGTTGACTTTCCATTCGGCATGTTCTCCCTTTGTTGCCGAACCACCTGTGTTCGGCACATGCCTAATCTACCAAATTCCTCTTCGGTAGTTTTCCTCTTACAGATTGCTTCTTTATCTAGTAAGAGCATTTATGTTAAACCCTCATGATTTGACATACTTCCTCATTCCCAATGATCCTCTGACAATGGGAATGGAAACCTCTTTCTTCCTTGAGAAGATTTACATTTAGTCTTAATTTGATTAGATGTTTATTTTCTCTTTGATCTCAAAAAGATTGTCCCTTGAATATTTTATAATAGATATTGTACTTTCATAGCACAAAAGTTACCTTTTGTGTTATGACATGTCACATCAAATATCTTATAATTTATTGACAATATCTCAACCACCCATGCCTTTACTCCTATATGTCATTTGCACTCATTACATTGGATAGTATATAAAGGATGGAGGTAGCACCTTGCTACTCACGCTTTCAACTCAAGAATTCAGATTCACAAGTTTTCAAGCAGGTTGATAGTTTTCCCTTGTCTCTCTAAGATTAAGTCTTTGTGTTCTTTAATATCTTCTAAGTGTTAGATTGTTTAGAGTAGTTCTTAACTATTATTTTTCCGCAACAGTCTTTATTTCTCTTTGTGTAATTCTTGATATTTCATATCAATAAAAGAATTAAAATTAAGTAATTTTGTGTATTGTATTCATCCCCCCCCTTCTACAATACTTGTTGTGTCATTTTGGGACTAACAAGTGGTATCAAAGCGGTTGGTTTAATCTAATAAACCAGATCCGTAATGGCATCTCCTTCTACAAAACCTGAGTCTTCTTCTCAAAACTCTTTCTACTCTGACAATGGATCTACTGCTAAACCTCTTAAGTTCAACTCGAACAACTTCTCCTTATGGAAAAGTAGGATGATGATCTTCTTAGAAGAAGCTGACAATTAGTATCTTACCATTCTTAGTGAAGGTCCTGTTATCCCAAAAGTCTGGGATAAATTTGTCAAAACTCCTAAGGATAAGGAAAAAGAAAAAGATGATCGTTTTCAAGTTTTCGATGACTCATCAGAGGAGGAAAGATCTTCTGCTACTGGTCGATATGTTCTGAAAAGGACAAAAGAGTACAATGATGAAGACAAACGCACCGTTGGACTCGACTCCAAAGTACGAACCATTTTATCCCAATCTCTTCCTGATGAAGTTTTCCAATCTCTTGTCGGTCTTAAAACGGCAAAAGATATGTGGTCAACTCTATGTGTTTTGTATGAAGGTACAACTGAAGTAAAGAAATCTAAGAAAATTTCTCTTGTTCGTAGATACAAATTATTTTCTCATGAAAAAGGAGAATCTCTTCCCTCCTACTTCAACCGTTTTAACAGTCTTTTAAATAAGTTAAAACTTGTTGGAAAAACTTATGACAACGAGGAAGTCATATGCAAATTTATGGATGGCCTTCCAGATTTCTGGAATACCCTCTCCACTTCCATTAAGACAACCAGGGATTTGGAAAGCCTTCCTCTCACTTCTCTCTATGGTATGTTTCATAATCACGAACAAACCCATCTTCAAAGGAAGACCATCTACAAAGAAATAAGAGCTCCCTCTATGGCTCTTATCAGTGATGGCTCCAAGAAATCTGTGTGTGTTCCGCATATAACCTATCCTTCTGATGATTCAGATAGACAAAGTCATGAAAATCTGAATCACTCCTCGGAGGCTTATCTAAGTGAAGCTGATGATGAAGGAGAAGATCTCTCTGTCGATCATTTGACAGAAGAGATGGGTATGCTTGCAAATTTCTCTAAGTTCCGAAAGAACTCTTCTAATAAATTTCAAAGCAACAGAAGTTTTTCTTCTTCTTCTAGAAACTCCCTAAACAAATCCAAGGAGGATTGCTATGCATGTGGTAAGAAAGGCCACTTTGCATCTGAGTGTAGAAGCAATCCTTCTAGGATTTCTAAATCTAATTCTTCTAACTCTTCAATCTTCGATCTAACACTACAGGTAGATCACATCCAAGAAAGCCTTCTCCGTCTTCATCATTCAAAGAGCTCTCTGACAAAGCAGACAAATACAAAGCCAAATACAGAAGAGAAAAAGAAAGAAATTTCAATACTCAATGAAAAGGCAAAGGCTTGATGGCAGAAACTCTAGATTAGGCAGACGAACCCACTTCCGACAGTGAGAAAGAAGTGTCGAGTAAATGTCTTATGGCCAAACTCGATGAAGAACCTAAAGACTCCTGCTCAAGGATGGACTTCACTGCTGAGTGCTCTTCCTCTTCTTCTCAGGTACATCCCTTCCTCTCTCTCACTAATGAAGAAAAGATTGAGGCTTTTGACTCTCTAACTGTACTTTTTCACAGTGAAAAAGATGCAAAGAAAAGAGCAAATGCTCAAGTCAAGTCTCTCTCCTCTCAACTTCATGATTCTCTATCTCAGCTAGAACAGTTAACAAACTAAAAGCTGAGTTAGATGACTTGAAGACTTTAAACTATGTGCTTGCCAAGGAAAAGAACAAGCTTCTAAAGAAGCTTCAGAAGGAACAAGAAACCCTAAACAAATGGAACACCTCTTCCAAAAATCTTGAGAAAAATTTTCAAGATCAAGTTGTTGGTGAAACTTATGGATTAGGGTACAGGAAAGAGAATGATGTGTGTACTCCTTCTGAAAACATTTCTTCTCCTACTCATAATATTCCTCCGTCTTCTAAACTACCCTCATATTCTTCTGATTGGAATGATTCTAACTCAGAAGATTCTAACTCGGTTTATTCTATGGATCTTCGTGATTCAAGGAAGCTTGGTTACTTTGTTTCCGCCAAAGCTTCCAAGCCTATTCTTACAGAAGATCAAGACTCTAATGAGTTGGTTAAGCCTGTAAATGATCTTTTTATGTCTTTAAAACTAAAAGAAGTCTCTTCTTCTTCTTCTTCTTCCCTTTCTTCGAAAAAACCTCCAATTCTCTCTAAAGGAAAATCTGTTGCTATTGACCTTCCAAATAAAAGAAAGATTACACCTTCTTCAAAAGGTAAATCTCCCATGCACGCAACAGAATTCATTCCTAGAGCTTTAAAAATAAAGAAGTCCAAAGGAATTTCTATCAATTCTTCTTCTTTTACTTACAAAGGAATCCTTGGATATGCTCCTCTTAACCCTCACGCTCCTTACAACTATCCCATTCCCTCTCATCTTTCCAATCCTCCTAAATCTAAACCTCAAGGAAAGGTAAAAATTTCTTATCTTGAACCAAAGAAGAAATTCATTTACCGAAAGTGTTACAACTGCGGTGACACATTTCATTTGGCCAAATACTGTCCAAAGGACCCTATCAAAAGATATCGTCAGATCAATTCTTCTTCTTCTTCTTCTAACCCTAAAGGACCCACCTTAAAGCGAGTTCCAAAGGACTAATTTGTTTATGTTTACATGTCTATGGGCATCATCAAACATGGTATCTTGATAGTGGATGCTCACGACATATGACTGGGAACAAATCTCTTCTTCTAGACTTTGTGAAAGAAAAAGGACCATCTGTAACTTTTGGTGACAACTCTCGTGGTTCCACTAAAGGTTATGGGACCCTCTCAAATGGTTCCATTACTTTCAACAAAGTTGCCTATGTGGAAGGACTAATGCATAATCTTTTGAGCATTAGTCAACTATGTGATCTAGGATACTATGTGATTTTCAGAGAAAATGATTGCCTCATTACAAACAAAAGCTTTCACACTGTCCTATCTGGTGTTAGAAAGGACAATGTGTACGTCATCAACATGAGTGTCAAATCATCTGAAAGTGAAAGCATCTGTTTCATCTATGAAGACTCTGACAAGAAGAACTGGCTCTGGCATAAACGTCTTTCCCATCTTAACTTCAAAACGTTAAATGCTCTCTCCAACAAAGAGCTAGTCGTCGGCTTGCCGAAAATCTCTTTTTTAAAAGAAAAGCTTTGTGCAGCTTGTGAGAAAGGCAAACTGACAAAATCTTCTTTCAAGTCAAAACAATGTTTTTCTATCTCTACCCCTCTTCAGATGCTGCATATGGATCTCTGTGGGCCTGTCAGCACACCCAACCTAGGTGGAAAAAGGTACATTCTTGTAATTATTGATTAATACACACGTTATACTTGGGTATTCTTTCTCAGGTACAAAAGTGATACATCCGAAGAAATCATCAACTTCATCAAGAAATCTGAAGTTCTCAACAGTCAACTAGTCAGATCTATCAGAAGTGACAACGGGACCAAATTCAGAAATGCTACCTTGGATACATTTCTCTGTGACAAAGGTATTTCTCAAAACTTTGCATCTGTAAGAACTCCACAACAAAATGGTGTTGTGGAAAGGAAGAATCGTACGCTATGTGAAGCTGCAAGATCCATGCTGAGTGAATCAAATCTTCCAATCTATTTTTGGGCTGAAGCTGTCAATACAACTTGTTTTACTCAAAATCGGTCTATTATTGTGAAAAGACACAACAAGACTTCCTATGAAGTCTTCTATGGCCGAAAACCAAACATTGGTTTTCTTTATGTTTTCGGTTGTCAGTGTTTTATCTTGAATGATCGAGAGCATCTTGGGAAATTTGATCCCAAGGCTGATGAAGGTATTTTTGTGGGTTATTCTCTCTCTTCTAAAGCCTACAGAGTATACAATCTAAGAAGAAAATGTATTGATGAGTCAATACATGTGAAGTTTGATGATCACAAGACGTCTTCACTATCTTGTGATGACACTGAACTTCATGAATGGATTATTTCCTGTGTTGGAGACGAATCTCCAAATATTCTAACTTCAGGACCTCCTTATGTACTATTCTCAGTATCTTCTTCTTCTTCCCTACATCATGGTTCAGCAGATCCCTCTCCGACTACCGAACCCATTGCCCCTACCGAACCCACATTTCCCACCGAACCTACCTTACATACTTCACCAATTCTTCATACACATCATATACCCACCGATCCTTCACCTTCAAACACTTTCCCTGAACCTCTTCCTCCAGCTCTAAAATGGACCAAAGATCATCCGATAAATCAAATTATCGGTGATCAGCAAGCAGGTGTCCAAACTAGAAGAGGTGTTGGAAATATTTGTCTCTATGTGAATTTTCTCTCTATTATCGAGCCCAAGAAAATTGAGGAAGTTCTAGCAGATTCTTGTTGGGTCACTGCCATGCAAGAAGAGTTGTCTCAATTTGGGAGAAACAAAGTATGGAGACTTGTGCCATGACCTTTCGGTAAGACCATTATCGGTACTAAGTGGGTTTTCCGAAACAAGATGGACGAAGTCGGTACTGTAATCCGGAATAAAGTCAGACTTGTTGCTCAAGGATATAGGCAGGAGGAAGGTATTGATTATGATGAAACCTTTGCTCCTGTTGCTAGACTTGAAGCAATAAGAATCTTTCTTGCTCATGTTGCTCACAAAAACTTCCGGGTCTTTCAAATGGATGTTAAGAGTGCATTTCTCAATGGAGAACTTGCTGAAGAAGTCTATGTGAAACAACCACCCGGCTTTGAAGATCTAGCTCATCCGTACCATGTGTTCAGACTTGACAAGGCCCTCTATGGTCTGAAATAAACTCCTCGTGCTTGGTATGACACCTTGTCTGACTTTCTTCTCTCTAACCGATATACCAGAGGTAAAATTGATAATACTCTTTTTATCAAGAAAACAAAAGGTAATATCATTCTTGTTCAAATCTATGTGGATGATATCATTTTCGGTGCCACTGATGAAAATTTTTGTCAGGAGTTTGCCTCTCTCATGAAAAGTAAATATGAGATGAGCATGATGGGTGAACTTACTTTCTTTCTTGGTCTTCAAATTAAACAATCCTCTGAAGGTATTTTCATTTGTCAGAATAAATATATTCGTGATCTTTTGAAAAAGTTTGATTTCGAAAATTGTTCTTCCATGAAAACTCCTATGGCACCGCCTCTAAAGATTCATGCCGATTCTACCGGCAAGTCGGTGGATATCACGAATTATAGAAGAATGATAGGGTCTCTTCTTTATCTTACTGCTAGTAGACCTGACATCATGTATGCTACGTGTCTGTGTGCACGTTATCAAGCCAATCCCAAGGAATCTCACTTGGCGGTTGTGAAAAGTATTTTTCGGTACCTAAAAGGTACTATGAATCTGGGTCTTTGGTATCCCAAGGACTCAGGTTTTGATCTAATTGGCTATTCAGATTCTGACTTTGCAGGGTCTAAGGTTGACAGAAAAATTACCACTGGCAGCTGTCAATTACTAGGTGGAAACTTAGTCAGTTGGTCCAGTAAGAAGCAGAATTCGGTATCCACCTCCACTGCCGAAGCCGAATATGTTGCAGCTGGAAGTTGTTGTGCTCAAATCTTGTGGATGAAAAACCAACTACAAGATTATGACAAGTTTTATTCTCATGTACCTATTCTATGTGACAATTCTAGTGCCATAACCATTGCCAACAATCCGGTGCTGCATTCCAGATCTAAACACATTGATATTCGGTATCACTTTATAAGAGATCATATCTCTAAAGGTGATATTGAACTTCACTTCATTTCTACAGATCTTCAACTTGCAAACCTCTTTACAAAACCACTGGATGAGGCACGATTCAACTTCTTTGTGGGATCTGACAGGCCCTTTTGTTTACCTTAGGGTGAGACTGATAATACCAAAAAGCAAGTATACAAATTGGTACTATGTCGCCTTACAAGTAATAAAATGGTAAAGCTACCAGATATCGTCCCACAGAGATTGGATTAAAAAGTGCGTTAAAAGTATGATGAAAGATGAGATTTCAGATGACGAATTTGAAGCAATATTTTGATTGGTTGGTTAACACAGATCTAAATAACAAGAATAAAAGAGAAGCAAGGGTGTAAGACTTTTGATGGTATATGAATCCAAAATCCAGCAGGTCAATGCTACAGCACTGTAGTAGCATGATGCTATTTGAATGCTGTAGCACGCTTCTGACTATAACTAGTTTTATTATCGATTTCAAGACACGTTCCTCTCGGACTCTCACCATCCCGTTATTCCAGTAGCTATGAACAGTCTCATCTCTGAGCAAAGTTCCAGATAAGGGAATGATGGGAATGGAGTTCTCAAAATATACGGCGAAACAAATTCTCTTCGTTAAAAGTTACTCTTTCGAAATAACCCCCGTACCTCCCAAGTTGATGTATTCCAAGTAGCTTATCTCTAAGTCTACTCCATTTTAACCTTTTGAAAAAGTGACAACTTATCAAGAATGGATCATTTTAAATGACACAAGTAACAACTCTCGTTGCAAGTAACTCTTTCGATATTACCTCTCGTGTTATTAAATTGACGTTCTATTCAATGGCCTATCTCTAGGTCCATGACACTATTACACTCTCAAAATAATCATTTTGTCAAAGAGTTTTGTTATCTTGATAAAACTTGAGTTGGAATAATAAAATTTCGTTAAAGTCACAAATACCCACTTTCTTTTAGATCCACATGACCACCATTTGTCTCACACCCAAGCTAAGATGATTAGCTATGCATTACAATAAGGAAATAAAGACAACTACTAAGAATTACAAAGATGAACATAATGTAAAGTGCTCTTGAAAAATAAATGACTTGAAAGTATAGAAATATATATATATATATATATATATATGTGTGTAACTAAAAATGTAAAGACCAGAACGTAAATTACAAGGAAATGGAAATGACAAGAAAGTAAACTTGAATATAATTACAATAAACTTTAACCACTAAAATCTAAAACAAAAGAGTAAAGGAAAGGCTAGAGATGCAAGATGAAGAAAGAATAATACAACTAAATAAAAGGTGCAGGTGCTGTTTCAATGTTGCAGCATGCATATTCAAACATGAAGGTTATATAAAGAAGATGAAGAACACAATGATCATGCATGATTTCTGGAAATTAAACGAACACGGGACTGGAATGGGACCAGTTCGTGAATCAAACAGAAAGTAGAAGGATTACAATAAACATAACAAGATTGAAAGCTTAACATAAAATATGAAGAGCAAGATGAAGAACATAAACACTAATACTTGAAATTAACTAAAAAGTGATTCAAGAACAACCCCAAGCTACCATCGATCAGATGCAAACTACTTGAGAGAACATAAACTAAAATGATAAGAGTTGATAGGAGAAGATGTAGGTGATGTCCCCTTAAGAGCAACTAAGCACTCCTTTTATAACAAAAGGGAGTGGCAAACTTGCAATTTTAAGGGGAATCTAATTGTACTTACCTAGTCTAAGCCTACTAGAACTACCAAAGCTTGTCCCTATTTAACCAACATATTACAAACCATATTAACTAGTGTTTAGAGGCTACAATCAGATTAGTTCCATGCCAAAAATCAGATTATGCTCCATCTCTTTGATTCTTTCATCCAAAACCATCAGCTCCATGCTGTTCTGATGCTGCAGCATGCCTTGTTTCCAAATAGATTTCCAAAAGATAACCAAATTTAGCCTACAATCTTAATAAAACAAGTAAACCACACAATTTAAGCTCCAAGACACAACAAATGGAAAATAAGGTAGAAAATGACTCAAAGTGGGATTTGAAAATGAAAAATCCTATCTAAAAGGCTAAAAGAAAAGGGCTTAAGTACTCAAAATTGAGTACTTATCACCACCCCAAACTAAAAACTTTGCTTGTCCCCAAGCAATAAAAAGAACAAAAGAAAAGAACAAAATAGAAGATATTAAATGTGAAAGTTTTGCATTGGAATACATTAGGTGTATATCATGAGTTTGAATATGCCAAGTCTACATCATATAGCCTTTCATAAATCCAAAGTAACCAACAATCTCATCCTATGTGCTTTGACATGAACCATATGCTAGCCTTATATTCTTTTTGTTATGGACACACATCCTACATCACACCTTTTTCATGGCTTTGAGTGTATGGGTTTCTCTCTTTTGGCTCTTTCTTTCCTCTCCATGCCTTTTCTCACATATGTACCAACACTTGAATTTTTTCAAATTTTTTTTGTGCATTTTCTGTTGGTACATACACCAGCCCCTATGGGACTTTTGTGGTGTTGAATGCCACTTTTCATGGCTTTTCTTGTGCCATATTAGACACCCCCCTACCCCAAACTAAGAATTCTGCAATGTCCTCATTGTAGGAAGGAAAAGTGTTTTGTCTTTGATATTTGGGTGGCTATGGTGCAAGAAAAGGATATATGCTATTGAGTGTGATATGTGTAGAATGTAATCCAAAATGTGTCCCAAGCAACTATTAGGCTAGTTCTAGCATGCATTTCTTCTAATAATGAGATGTGGACTCATGAAATTATTATGGATATACAACTTAACTAATCATAGCAACACATGATCCAATGCAAACAAAACAAACCTATAAAAATTAAAAGACTCATCCCAGACTAAAAACTAAAAATAAATAGACATGGAGCAAAAACAAGGTGTGATTTAAACCTGTCCTACTCAGGTTGAGTAGGCTGTTTGTGGCCAACAGGGGCTGCAAGTGAGACTGCTAAGAGGCTGGAGGCTGCAGCACCAATGTGAGCACTTTCTTTTGCTGCCAATTTGACCTTCAAATCTGCTATCTCTCTCTTCTGTCTTTTCACCATCCTTTTCAGCTTCTTTACTTCTGCACTCTCCTCCTCTTGATCCTTTCTCATTCTGCTATCAACCATCGACTGCACCTCCACCTTGAGATCTTCTAGCCTTTCTATGAACTCATTCCTTTGTTGAAGGACTGTGTCCATAAGATTGCTATTTTGAGCCAAGACTTCTTGCATCATTCCCACCATCTCATTGGCCCCAACACCCTTTTCTTTCCTGTCCCTCAGCCTCTGGACTGCCTTCATATCCATTTGGAACCTTTCTCTTTGTTCCTTGACCACCAAATCATCAATATACCGAGGCACCCCCATCTCAGTTAGCAGTTTGGTTAACATCCCAGGGAAGTAGAACTTTCCCCTGGATTTTGATCTGGTAGAGCACTCTCTTATGCTTCTCATGATGATCTTTCCGAAGTTGATGGTTTTTCCTGTCACAAGACAATAGAGTAAAAGCATCCTTTCCACAGTAATAAAGGTATCATGAGAGGTTGGTGAGATGGTGTGCCTCACAAAATTGATCCACACATTGGAGTCAGCTGTGAGGTTTGAGGCTCTGAAGGTCCTTAACATCATATTTGTATGGCTTTCCCAATTAGTTTTAGGCTTTCCCAAAACTGCAACCACTTCAGCAAGGTCACTGGCAGTGGCCTTATGCACAAGTGCATAATACTCTGTTTTCTTTGGTGGGTTGAGTTCTAGGAATTGGTTGATTCTTTTGGCAGTGAGGTGGACAGTGGTTCCTCTAACATGGATCTTTGAGGCTGAGGTTACAGACATTTCACAATAGAATTCTCGAATGAGGGTGAGGTCGTAGGAATCATACACACGGCATAACTTATTAAGACCTTGGGTGTCAACTACTTGCCTTATGAAATGGAATTCCCTCATACTGTGTTCATCTATTCCTTTCTCAGGGAATCCAATTTTTGTTTGAAATTTAGGCCACATCTTGGCTGCAGCCTTGGAGCTGAACCCATTGTGAGGTGAGGTAGGCCTTGGCAACAGAGTTACAACAGGTTCCTCTCTTCTCTTTTTTTCTCTCACAGACTGCTCATGCTGCAATGATGCTGCAGCATAGCAGTTGGTATCAGTGGGTTTTGTTCCAGATGGTTCCCCTTCAACTATCACTCTCTTGGTCCTTTCACTCTTTCTAGTCCCTTCCCTGATGGTTTTCCTGGCAAAGACCTTTCCCAATCTCTTTCTTTTCTTAGTTGGCTTGACTACCACTGGCTCTTCTTCCTCAGTCCACACAACTTCATTCAAAGGGAAATCCATAAATGGGTCCTCATGGTTTTCACCTATATCTCTATCCACATTCATATTTTCAATGATGGTTTCCTCACTTCTTCCTATCCCAATGCCATCAATAGGGTTCTCAATATTCTTTCCAACAGTAAATCCCTCAAATGGGTCAAGACTCTCAACAGTCATTCCTACTTCTTCAATAGTTGGTCTAGGTATTGGGTTAATGGTGACCATTTTGTCAGTAGAGTTCAATGGCCCAAATGAGCAATCGAACTCAAACTTTCTGAAATGATCAACATTCACCTTTGTTGAAGAGATAGGCACTCCAGACTCATCCTCCGAACATGAGGTGATCAGGCCATCGACCATAAATTTTTGAGCAGGGGAAGATACCTGAGATTCTGCAATGGTAATGAAGTTGGGATGGAGAATAACCGCAAATGGATTACTTTCTGGAATCTCCCCTGTTGTTGTCGCTCTGTCCGAAATTTCTTCTCTTTCGGTCATTGGAGAACCCTCGATGTCAGAAGCATTAGGGAATAGGGCTTGTGGAGTGAAAATGTGGAGGAATGGACGAGTGTGTGGAGGGCTGGAGTTGTCTTCCGAAATCGCCGAAGGTAGAGGGTTGCTCGAGTTCGGGATTTTCTCGACAGCCCTGGTTCGTGGGCTTCGTCTTCTTCCTTCGCTATTAGGGTTTCGAGCCGTGGCTTTCTTTACCTTTGCCATGATACAGGTCGAATCACAGAGGAAAAGGGGAAGAAGATGGTTTGAGCGTAGAGAGAGAGAAAGAAAAAAAATGGTAGTTTTTCGAGAGGACTTCGGGAGGGAAGAAGCAGAGAGTGAGGAGTGAGAGGGAAATGGTTTAGTCCAAAAAAAAAGGGTTTTTCTTGGAAAATGAAAAGACAAAAGGTGATTTGATGGTGTCCTCATCTGATTACTTAGGACAATGCAAGCTGTAAGTTGGGTGTAAAATGGGTAAAGACCATTGGATTTTTAAGGAAAAGTACAAAAAGGCATCTTTTGGAGGTTTCCTCATCATTGGAGCTATAAATTAGACATAAAGTCTAAAATTAGCTAAAAATATGATTTCACCCATTGTACTTTCCTTAAACAAACCCAAAATTCTTATCTGATATAATCCCCAAATTTTCAGCTAGACATTCCCTTTTTCTTTTTGGAGACTCAGATCTCTGGTGCTGTAGCATTGGAATAGCATCCTCTTGTTTCCTCCTTTTTCCTAAATTAAGGTTGCACACTAACAAACAAATTACACAAGACTAATAAAGAAAATTGCTAAACTAATTAAACAAAGATTATTTACACAGATTGTGGAACTTTGAGATAGTTCCCATCTTGATTGAAGCTTTTTAGCATAGAGTGACCATCTCCACAGAGCTATGTTGTGGAGATGCTACAGCATCATGGTATAGCTTTACTCTCTGGCCATTGACTTTGAACACACTATTGTTCTCTGGATTGACTAAGTCTACAGCCCCATATGGATATACTTTGTGGATGATAAATGGGTCTGACCATCTAGACTTAAGTTTTCCTGGAAACAATTTCAGCCTAGAATTGAACAAAAGACATTTTTGGCCTGCTTTCAACTCTCTGTGCCTAATCCTATTGTCATGCCATTTTTTTGTTTTCTCTTTGTATAGCTTGGCATTCTTATAGGACATGTTCCTATGTTCTTCTAACTCACAGAGTTGCAACTTTCTCTTGTTGCCAGCTTCATCGAAGTTCATGTTCAATTCTTTTATAGCCCAATATGCTTTATGTTCAAGTTCCAAAGGGAGATGACAGGCCTTTCCAAAGACTAGCTTGTATGGAGACATACCCAAAGGTGTTTTAAAAGCAGTTCTGTATGCCCATAAAGCATCATCTAGTTTGAAAGTCCAGTCTTTTCTGTTTGGTTTAACAACTTTTTCAAGAATCCCTTTTATTTCCCTGTTTGAGAGCTCAGCCAAACCATTGGTTTGTGGGTGATAAGCAGTGGCAACCCTGTGTTTCACATGATATTTTTCAAGAACTTTACTCAACAAATTGTTTATAAAGTGGGTACCCTCATCACTAATTAGTGCCCGGGGGGTACCAAACCTTGTAAAAATCTGTTTTTGTAAAAACTTTACAACAGTTTTAGCATCATTAGAAACACATGCCATTGCTTCTACCCATTTTGAAACATAATCAACAGCTACTAAGATATATTGACAATTGTTTGAAGGGGGAAAAGGTCCCATAAAATCTATTCCCCAAACATCAAACAACTCAACTTCCAAAATCCCATTCAAAGGCATTTCATTTTTCTGAGAAATGGAACCACTTCTCTGGCATTCATTACATCTTTGAACAAAATTATGGGAATCTTTAAAGAGAGTTGGCCAATAAAATCTTGATTGAAGCACTTTAGCTGCTGTTCTTTGGCCTCCGAAATGTCCTCCATAAGCTGACTGATGGCAATGCTGTAGAATTGCTGCAACTTCAGTTTCTGGGATACACCTTCTCAACAATTGATCTGTACCAAGTTTAAACAGAAAAGGATCATCCCACAAGTAAAATTTACAATCATGGAGAAATTTCTTAAGCATGTGATGAGTATAATCAGAAGGTATGATGCCACAGGCCAAATAATTTGCTATATCAGCAAACCATGGAAGTTGTGCCTGCACCATAAGAATCTTTTCATCAGGGAAAGTCTCAGTAATGCTTCCACCTTCCCTACTTTCAACAAGTTTCTCTAACCTGGACAAGTGATCAGCTACCTGGTTCTCAGTCCCCTTCCTATCAACAATCTCTAGGTCAAACTCTTGCAACAACAAAACCCATCTTATCAGCCTAGGTTTAGCATCTTTCTTTGATATCAAATATTTAATGGCAGCATGGTCGGTATGTACAATGACTTTTGCTCCCATCAAATATGATCTAAATTTTTCAAATGCAAAAACCACAGCTAATAATTCTTTCTCAGTTGTTGTGTAATTAATTTGAGCTTCATTTAGGGTTTTGCTTGCATAGTGGATGGAATGAAAAATTTTCTCTTTTCTTTGACCTAACACAGCACCAACAGCCCAATCACTGGCATCACACATGATTTCAAAAGGTTTGTCCCATTCAGGAGCCACAACCACTGGTGCAGTTACCAGAGCTTTCTTTAAAGTGAGGAATGCATTTCTACATTCATCATTAAAATCAAACTTTTGGTCATGCTGTAATAATAGACATAAAGGTTTTGAAATTTTTGAAAAGTCTTTTATAAACCGTCTATAAAATCCAGCATGGCCAAGAAAGCTCCTGATACCTTTCACAGTTGTTGGTTCAGGTAGTTTTTCAATCACTTCAAGTTTAGCTTTGTCTACCTCAACTCCTCTTTTAGAAATTAAATGACCAAGGACAATCCCTTCTGTTACCATGAAATGACATTTTTCCCAATTAAGGACCAGGTCAGTCTCCTCACACCTTTTAAGACTTTGTTTCAAATTATCCAAACACTGATCAAAAGATGAACCATAAACAGAAAAATCATCCATAAATATTTCAATGGATTTTTCAAGCATATCAGAAAATATGGACATCATGCATCTCTGAAAAGTGGCAGGAGCATTGCAAAGTCCAAAAGGCATCCTTCTGAAGGCAAAGGTGCCATAAGGACAAGTGAAGGTAGTCTTCTCCTGGTCTTCTGGTGCTATGGCTATCTGGTTGTATCCTGAGTATCCATCCAAGAAGCAGTAGTATTCTTTTCCAGCCAACCTGTCCAACATTTGATCAACAAATGGTAAGGGAAAATGGTCCTTTTGAGTAGCCTTGCTCAGCCTACGGTAGTCCATGCAAATTCTCCATCCGGAGATTATTCTGGTAGGGATGAGTTCATTCTTGTCATTGGAAATGACAGTGATCCCTCCCTTCTTGGGTACACACTGGACTGGACTAACCCAAGAACTACTGGCTATTGGGAAAATAATTCCTGCATCTAACCACTTCAAAATTTCCTTTTTCACTACCTCTTTCATGACAGGGTTCAGTCTTCTTTGTGGTTCTATGGAAGTGAAGTTCTTGTCTTCTAAGATGATCTTATGTTGACAAATAGAGGGACTAATCCCTTTAAGGTCAGCAATAGTCCATCCTATGGCTTTTGTGTGTAACTTCAACATATCTACTAACTTCTTCTCTTGATGCAATTCTAAGGTGGCAGAAATAATGACTGGCAGTTTGTCTTCTCCTCCTAAAAAGGCATACTTCAAGTGAGATGGGAGTTGTTTCAACTCCAGGTCAGGTGGTGAGATTATTGATGGAGTAAATGACTTTTGTTCATTACTTTCCAGCAGCTCAAATGCTGCAGCATCCAAAGGGACAGACTTTTTCTCCAAGGTTTTATCATCATCATCATCATCATATTCCTTGTCTAAGTCTCCCAAGGTCAGGTCTTCCTCATCCTCCTTTTCTATCCTACAAGCTTGTTTGACTTCCTCCTCATGACACAAGTCCTCAATGACACCTAGGCTTGAGCAGTCTTCTAGATCACTAGGGTATTTCAAAGAATTGAAGACATTGAATGTGACTTTTTGGTCTTGTAGTCTCATGGTCAATTCACCCTTCTGGACATCTATCAAAGTTCTACCTGTAGCTAAGAAAGGTCTTCCCAAAAGTATGGGAATATCCTTGTCAGCCTCAAAGTCTAAAATGATAAAGTCAGCTGGAAAAATAAACTTGTCAACCTAAACTAACACATCTTCAATCTTACCCTTGGGATATGCAATGGTCTTATCAGCTAGAATGAGTGTGACTGTGGTAGGTCTGGCCTCTCCTATGCCCAAGCTTTTGAAAATGGACAATGGCATAAGGTTGACACTAGCACCTAAATCACACAGTGCCTTCCCAACCTCTTTCCCACCTATGGAGCAAGGAATAGTGAAACTCCCTGGGTCTTTTTGCTTAGGGGGAATTTTGTTGGTCAAGAGAGCACTGCAACCTTCTGTGAGGGCAACAGTCTCATATTCATTCAATTTCTTTTTCTTGCTCAATATGTCTTTTAAAAACTTGGCATAACTGGGCATCTGCTCAATTGCTTCAACAAGAGGTATGTTGATATGCAATGCTTTGAAGATATCCAAAAATTTCTTGAATTGCAATTCCTCCTTCTCATTCCTTAACCTTTGGGGGTAAGGAATGTAAGGGGGAATTGGTTTGATAACAGCTTGGTTTGATTGTTTTGAGCAAGATGGATCCAGTATGCTTTTGGTCTTGGTTTCATTAGGTGAAATCACAACTGTGGTCTTTGGATTAGTCAAAGGTGGACTTGAACTTGTGATCTTAGGATCTTGATTTTCTTCTTGAATTTCTGGTATTGGAATTACAGGAATCTCTGGATCAGGAATGGACTTGGGTGTTTTCTCAAAATCTGTTTTGGTTGTTGGTCCAGATTCCTTTTCTACAGATTAGGCAATTCTTTACCACTCCTAAGTGTGACAGCTTTCACATGTTCTTTTCCAGGAGCCTTGGGTAATTCTGTGTTACTAGGCAAAGTGCCTGTGGCTCTGTTGTTCTGATTAAGTGCAATTTGACTGACTTGTGTTTCCAAACTCCGGAGAGCTGCTTGAGTTTGACTCATGAATCCTCTCATCATTGCTTCAAGAGAGAGATTTGAGTCATCATGTGGAGGTGCATGATGTTGACTTTGAAAAGGTGGTTGAGTGTGCTGATTGTTTTGAAAACCTTGACTACGATTATTCTGATGATGATTATTTTGAAAATTTCCCTTGTACTAGCTACTTGCTTGATTTTGAAAATTGGAGTTCCCTTGGTGCTTTGGTGCTGGTGGATTCAAACATGGACTGTTCCAAGAGAAGTTTGGGTGCTGTTTCCAGCTTGCATTGTAGTGGTTGGAGTGGGGAGCAGGTCTGTTTTGCACAAAGTTCACTGATTCAGAATTATGTGGACAGTTTTCATAAGAATGCTCTCCACCACAACACACACATTGCACAGAAAGAACTGCTGAAGCAGGTGTAGGGACAGTCGGCTGTGCTCCTTGACCAGAAGTTAGATTTTTAAGCATGTTGGTCATGGAAGCAAGCTGAGCTGTCAATGCAGTGTATGCATCCACATCATGCATTCCAGCAGTTTTCCTTTGAGTTTGGGCCCTTGGATCAGCCCAGTGTCCATTGTTTGTTGAAATCTTTTCAAGAATCTCATACCCGGCATTGTAGGTATTGGATGTAAAAGCCCCTCCTGAAGTCGCATCAAGCATCTATTTTGCATTGGGAACAAGCCCATTGTAAAACGTCTCGAGTTGAATGCAGTAGGGAATGCCATGATGAGGGCATTTTCTCAACAATTCTTTAAATCTTTCCCACGCATCCGGAATAGCTTCATCATCCATTTGTTTAAACATGCAAATCTCATTTCTGGATTTAGCGTTCCGGGTAGGTGGAAAATATTTTCGCAAAAAAATTTCGGCCATATCACTCCATGATGGTACTGAACCTGGTGCTAATGAATTGAACCAAACTTTTGCCCGATCCCTTAAAGAAAATGGGAATAGAGTGAGTCTTAAGGCATCAGCAGATACTCCAGGGATTAGAAAAACATCGGTGATTTCCATAAAAGATTTTAAATGCGAATGTGGATCTTCCGATGGCATTCCGGCAAATTGACCATTGGCTTGCAACATGTGAAACATGATGGGTTTTGGTTCAAAATGTAAAGTTTCTAATTGTGGCCTAATAATCCCAGAATTCAATTGCTCAAAATTAGGAATTGCATAGTCCATAATTCTTCCATCTTTTGAGTTTGCAAGATCAATGATGTTTTGTGGTTCAACATTACCAACAGATCCGGCCTCATCTTCCTCATCATTATGATTTTGGTGATTTTGAAACTGATGAGGTGGAGGATTTCTAAAAATTGGTGCATTATTTGCAAAAATTGGTGGTGGCCTGATTTGATTCATTAAAGGTGGTCTCATTTGATTTTCCAAAGGCGGTGGTTGATTTTCCAAAAGTGGTGGTCTAAGATGCATGTTTTCAAAACCCGGGGGAGGTCCTTCCATATTGAGAGGATTTGTGTTTTGAAAAGTTCTTTGAGTTCTCCTTCTTTGACGGAAGGTTCTCTCAATATATGGATCTAACTCAAAAAGTTCCCCGCGTTGTATTCTTGGCATGCACCACTTTTAAAAAATCTTTTGAAACTCCCAAAGGTGGTAGAAAAACCAAATCTTTTAAAACACTTTTAAACACTTTTGACGTGCCAATCCCCGGCAACGGCGCCAAAAACTTGACAGGCCCTTTTGTTTACCTTAGGGTGAGACTGATAATACCAAAAAGCAAGTATACAAATTGGTACTATGTCGCCTTACAAGTAATAAAATGGTAAAGATACCAGATATCGTCCGACAGAGATTGGATTAAAAAGTGCGTTAAAAGTATGATGAAAGATGAGATTTCAGATGACGAATTTGAAGCAATATTTTGATTGGTTGGTTAACACAAATCTAAATAACAAGAATAAAAGAGAAGCAAGGGTGTAAGACTTTTGATGGTATATGAATCCAAAATCCAGCAGGTCAATGCTACAGCACTGTAGTAGCATGATGCTATTTGAATGTTGTAGCACGCTTCTGACTATAACTAGTTTTATTATCGATTTCAAGATACGTTCCTCTCGGACTCTCACCATCCCGTTATTCCAGTAGCTATGAACAGTCTCATCTCTGAGCAAAGTTCCAGATAAGGGAATGATGGGAATGGAGTTCTCAAAATATACGGCGAAACAAATTCTCTTCGTTAAAAGTTACTCTTTCGAAATAACCCCCGTACCTCCCAAGTTGATGTATTCCAAGTAGCTTATCTCTAAGTCTACTCCATTTTAACCTTTTGAAAAAGTGACAACTTATCAAGAATGGATCATTTTAAATGACACAAGTAACAACTCTCGTTGCAAGTAACTCTTTCGATATTACCTCTCGTGTTATTAAATTGACGTGCTATTCAATGGCCTATCTCTAGGTCCATGACACTATTACACTCTCAAAATAATCATTTTGTCAAAGAGTTTTGTTATCTTGATAAAACTTGAGTTGGAATAATAAAATTTCGTTAAAGTCACAAATACCCACTTTCTTTTAGATCCACATGACCACCATTTGTCTCACACCCAAGCTAAGATGATTAGCTATGCATTACAATAAGGAAATAAAGACAACTACTAAGAATTACAAAGATGAACATAATGTAAAGTGCTCTTGAAAGATAAATGACTTGAAAGTATAGAAATATATATATATATATATATATATATATATATATGTGTGTGTAACTAAAAATGTAAAGACGAGAACGTAAATTACAAGGAAATGGAAATGACAAGAAAGTAAACTTGAATATAATTACAATAAACTTTAACCACTAAAATCTAAAACAAAAGAGTAAAGGAAAGGCTAGAGATGCAAGATGAAGAAAGAATAATACAACTAAATAAAAGGTGCAGGTGTTGTTTCAATGTTGCAACATGCATATTCAAACATGAAGGTTATATAAAGAAGATGAAGAACACAATGATCATGCATGATTTCTGGAAATTAAACGAACACGGGACTGGAATGGGACCAGTTCGTGAATCAAACAGAAAGTAGAAGGATTACAATAAACATAACAAGATTGAAAGCTTAACATAAAATATGAAGAGCAAGATGAAGAACATAAACACTAATACTTGAAATTAACTAAAAAGTGATTCAAGAACAACCCCAAGCTACCATCGATCAGATGCAAACTACTTGAGAGAACATAAACTAAAATGATAAGAGTTGATAGGAGAAGATGTAGGTGATGTCCCCTTAAGAGCAACTAAGCACTCCTTTTATAACAAAAAGGAGTGGCAAACTTGCAATTTTAAGGGGAATCTAATTGTACTTACCTAGTCTAAGCCTACTAGAACTACCAAAGCTTGTCCCCATTTAACCAACATATTACAAACCATATTAACTAGTGTTTAGAGGTTACAATCAGATTAGTTCCATGCCAAAAATCAGATTATGCTCCATCTCTTTGATTCTTTCATCCAAAACCATCAGCTCCATGTTGTTCTGATGCTGCAGCATGCCCTGTTTCCAAATAGATTTCCAAAAGATAACCAAATTTAGCCTACAATCTTAATAAAACAAGTAAACCACACAATTTAAGCTCCAAGACACAACAAATGGAAAATAAGGTAGAAAATGACTCAAACTGGGATTTGAAAATGAAAAATCCTATCTAAAAGGCTAAAAGAAAAGGGCTTAAGTACTCAAAATTGAGTACTTATCAGGATCCTTAGGTATGTTAAATTTATGTTAAAAAAAAATTGGAAACGTTGACTATTGCCCAATAATTGACGGTACCTCCCTTACCAAAGCTTTGTTTCTTTCCCAAAATATCTTTCGGCATATAACTTCGGTATCTTTCCTTTTGTGACTGTCAATCTTCAAACTTCGGTATCTCTAAATACTGAATTCATTTGCCGAAATATCTTTCAAACTTCGGTACCTCTCAACTTCGGTATCTCTCTCCTTCGGTAAAGTTTATGACGTGTCATCCTTATCCACATCTCACTTACTGAATACTTTCGACACCGTTTCCTTACCCTATGAATATGTGACACGTGGGGCTTTGGGGTTCGTGCATCAGTTGATGGGACGTCCACGACCTGACATTTAGCCATTTTTCGGCTGTTCCACTTCCCAATTACGCACGTTTGCGTCATAACATCATTAATTTTTTTTTGGCTTTTGAATTCCCAATTACGCACGTTTTTCCCTCTTCTTTTCTAACCTATAAATACTTCTTTGTTTCGTTTCTATTCATTTTTTTTAAACTCTCAAATCTTCTTCATCTATATTCTCTCAAGAACTTGCAACTTCTTTCTTCAACAATGGCATCCTCCAAATCCTCTAAAGCTTCCAAGGATGCTCCTCTCACTCGAGAGTCTCTCATCTTTCATTCATGCAACCAAGTTGCTCGTCTCTCAGCGGATGCTGATCACCCCGAGTTCAACCAAGTATCCATCTTCCTCCAACGATCTCCAATCTGTCATGCCCTTACTGAATCCACCAAGATAAGCAAAATGCTCCTTGGTAACTTTTGGCTGACCTGTAAGTATGATTCTACTACTCACCAGGTCTCTGCATCTGTTCTATCCTCTGAAGACCACCCCAATCTTTCCTTTGGGGTGGATGACATTCCCACTGTTCTCCGGATCCCGGAATTCAATGTTTATGCTCCTTTCCCTACTAACCAAGAGCATGATGAAGTTATTGCTGCTCTTCAATATGTACATGAAGGGAAGTCCAAGGGTTCTGGCACTCTCCTCCGGAAGAATATGGGGGCACTCTGGAACTACTTCTTTTCTCATCTCCTCTACTGTCTTTCTCATAAGACTTCGGGGTAGGATCAATCCCCGGCGACCATTACTAGTTTGGCTCATGCCCTTATCTTCATGCGGAGAATAGACTTTGCTCAGGTATTCTTCGACTCTCTGGTCACTGCTATTTCTCCTCCCCGGACTCACAATGTGGCTCTTCCCCGCTTTATCTCACTGGTCATCAACCACAAGTTGTCTGCACCACTAAGTGCCGACGCCGCTCTGCCCGAGCCAACTATAAAGTTTGACTTGCCAATTTCTCAAATTATCAAGCAAGCTATTTTCAAACCTGTGAAGCCAACCGACTCGCTGCTCACCTCAGGTATGCTTTCTTTCATCTCCTCTCCCGATCTGATTTGGGGAACGCTTGCCGAAGATGAATCCGAAAGGCCTTCATCTTCTCCCAAGCCATCCAAATCGGTGGTCCCCTCTCCCCCAAAACCTTCTCGAGCTAAGTCGGTGGCTATTAAAAAGAAAAAGGCCACCGGCAACGTCGCACTTTCTCTTATGACTCTGCCACCGACAAATCCTTCGGTGGCTACCCCAGTCATAACCCCTTCTATTTATGTTAAGCGACGGGGCTCCAAATCCCCTCCTAAGTCTCGTTCTAAGAGACTTAGGAAACCTTCGGCCGAACCTCACACTCCATCTACCGATTCTCAAAAATCGGCAGATGTTGAACTTTCCCCTCCAGGGACACGGGGATCTGCTAAAACCTCTCCTACCTCCTCCAAACCCTCTCAACATGATTTGGTTGTACAAATGGAGTCCCATCATATTCCTTCTCCTCCCTTTTCTATGGAGGTTGAAGATGAGTTGATCTCCTCTCCAGACCGATATTCTGTTTCCTCATAACACAGCCTATCACCCGGGGTCAATCCCGACGATGTTGCACATTCTGGGGTTTTATACCAGAAAATGTACCAAAACCTCTTCTCTCCCCCGCCTTCCCCTCAACCCTCACCGAAGAAGACACCCTCTCCAAAACCTTCACCGACGAAGACCCCATCTCCAAAACCTTCTCCGAAGAAAACCTCCTCACCGAAGAATACCTCTGACGACAGGGCTGGGCCTTCTACTCAGGTGCCGATCACCATACCTGGAGAATTTCTTGCCGACATTGTAGACTCCAATCGGCAGGTACGGATGCTTGGTGCTCAGTTTGAACAACTACGCAAGTCTTTGCGTGAGCCGGATCTCCTAAATTCTCTGGACGCCAACATCTCTATGGCCGAACTTCTGCAACTCGTCAAAGAGCAAAATTCTAGAGTTTGTCAGTCTTAATCGCGACATCTTTAAGTGTTTGGATGTGGTGCATCTGCAAATTTATGGTCTCCTTGCTCCTCTCTCTGCTTCTATGGAATCTATTCTCAAGGAGGCGGTCCGGCTCAATGACCAAAAATCCTCCTTGACCTTGTCGGTGGCAGCTCTCAAGGCCGCCTCGGATGCTCGGGATCAAGATCTTATCCGTCTACGGCAGCAGACTTTAGCTCAGGAGTCTATTAATTCTGAAATTCTCAGTGCCTTGCAAAACTTAAATAGGCGTCTTGACTCTCTGCCTGCCGATATGGCTCAATACTGTGCTCAGTCTCTCGACATTGACATCACCGAGTCTGCCTTCACTCCTGCCGATCACACGGTATTGGAGCGTATTGATCGCCGTGTGGGCCGTGTGTCGGATAAAACTAGTGTTTCTTTCCCGGCTCGTACTGAGGGGGAGAAACCGACTGAGGGGGAGCAACAAATTCAGGGGGAGCAACTCCTTTCTCAGGTTCATATCAGTACGAGTCAGGGAAAACCTTCTACCGAACCGACTGCTGCTGCTACTGTCGAACCATCTGCTACCGCCGAACCATCTGCTACCGAAGAGAAAGGAACCGATCACCCCTTGGTGGTCGAAGAGTCTGAGGGGGAGAAAAAGCCCAAAAAGGATAAGGGCAAAGCTTTTATGTCACCAGATGAAGTAGCTGCTGAAGAAAAGCGTCGTAAAGATGCTTTAATAAAGAAAGTTGCAGATGGTACTGGTCTTCATCTTCCTCCTCCAAAGACTACCTCTCCCTCCTCTGATCTGGGCTTATCTGAAGAGGAACTGAAAGTTGCAAAGCTTGCCCAGATTGCTCGTGACAGAGATGTCGAGCTAGCGTTGAAGTTTGTTGCCGAAGAAGATCCTACCGACACAATCAAAACTCAGATGAGTGCTCTAGAGGACGCGTCGAAGAAAAATGAGGAAATAAAGTCTTTGTGTATCGATTGGTACCGCAAAACTCTCAATAGACGTCGGATCTCTGCCAAAATCACAGATGTCAAGATAATCAAACTGTCGGCAAGCTGCAAGGTTATTCGGCTAAAGATTACCAGGGATGATGCTTCAATGTTTATGGACAGACTGGACTCTCTTGTTCGGTTCGGAGTATCGGAATGGGTAGAAATTGGTATTTGCTTGTTAAAAAGCCAAAGCTCTGCAAAAGCTGAGGTTGATAAATTCATTGCAGATCTTCAAACCAAGTTCATAACCTATCGAAAAAGATACAACATTGTCCATACTCCTGCCGAAGAGGAGATCATCAACAATTTAATGTCTGGTCGTCCTCCTTCCAAATTGAAGCCGAAATCCAAAAAGAAAGACGTGTTTGCCCAAATGGCTAGAGAAGGAATGGTCCCGGATACTTCAAATCTGGATCTATCATTACCAATTCCGGTTCCTCATCCTTCAACCACTGTGATTTCTGAGCCTACTCATGGTATCTTCTTCAACAACGCGCTTGGGCAGATCTCCTTCTTCAGATCAAGCCAAATCCCTATTGCCGACACAACCTTTCTCCACGGTATTATTCAAATAATTCCAATATCGGCTAGGGATCTCTATGTGGCTACTAACGATGAACTGAAGAAGAGGGATGCTGAACCGCATTTTTCTTTTGAATAAACTCGGTGTAGTTTTATGTTTGTATTTATTTTGTTTTCCTCTGTATTGTAATCTTCTTAAAAAGATTAATACATTGAGTTTTTATTACTTATCGTAAATACTTTGTACAAATCATTATTTCATTCTTTTATACTTGTAAATGTCGGATACTCTAAAAAAATCCAAAAAGAAACAAAAAGAATGGTCTATGTGAAAAAGAACCCAAAAGAGTATGAAAAAAGAGTCAAAATGCATTATTCATTTACTTTATGTGTTATAAGATGTTATCATCAAATAGGGGGAGATTGTTGGGTCATCTAAGATTTAAAGATAACATCTCCTTAGTCTTTATTGATGTTTGAACCTTGTATTTTGATTTATGGTTCTTTGTAATAGCTTAGTTAGTTAAATAGTTTGGTGAGTCGAAGACAAATCGAAATCAACATGAAGGAAGTCTACAATGCGGATTGAGATAAACTTCAAAAGTGAAACTAAGCCCAGTCTGCCGATTCCTTTTCGGCAGACCCTATCCTTGCCGACTTTCCATTCGGCATGTCCTCCCTTTGTTGTCGAACCACCTATGTTCGACACATGCCTAATCTACCAAATTCCTCTTCGATAGTTTTCCTCTTACAGATTGCTTCTTTATCTAGTAAGAGCATTTATGTTAAACCCTCATGATTTGACATACTTCCTCATTCCCAATGATCCTCTGACAATGGGAATGGAAACCTCTTTCTTCCTTGAGAAGATTTACATTTAGTCTTAATTTGATTAGATGTTTATTTTCTCTTTGATCTCAAAAAGATTGTCCCTTGAATATTTTATAATAGATATTGTACTTTCATAGCACAAAAGTTACCTTTTGTGTTATGACATGTTACATCAAATATCTTATAATTTATTGACAATATCTCAACCATCCATGCCTTTACTCCTATATGTCCTTTGCACTCATTACATTGGATAGTATATGAAGGATGGAGGTAGCACCTTGCTACTCACACTTTCAACTCAAGAATTCAGATTCACAAGTTTTCAAGCAGATTGATAGCTTTCCCTGGTCTCTCTAAGATTAAGTCTTTGTGTTCTTTAATATCTTCTAAGTGTTAGATTGTTTAGAGTAGTTCTTAACTATTCTTTTTCCGCAACAGTCTTTATTTCTCTTTGTGTAATTCTTGATATTTCATATCAATAAAAGAATTAAAATTAAGTAATTTTGTGTATTGTATTCATCCCCCCCCCCCCCTTCTACAATACTTGTTGTGCCATTTTGGGACTAACAGTATGTGTCAAAAAGGAAATTGTATTGATTGATAAACTAACAAAACCAAATACATGAGTTCATCACTAATACATCCATTACATCATAAACTAACAAAACCAAATACATTAGTTCATCACTAACACATCCATTCTACATTGAGATTAACTAAAAATCCCAATTAGTTCAAAGAAAAATACAAGAAAAGCCCAAAATATAGCCAACTAAGAACCAACAACAGTTGCAAATTCCAAATTTTTCTTTCTCTAGCTTTGATACATTCTTCAAGTCTGTTCTTTGACCTCAGCAACCCAGGGATAACATCTATAGCCCGAGAACAAATTGGTGGATCAAACCACCCAAAAAAGGAACATTGGTCACTCTGTTAAAAGAAAAAAAAGGGAGAAACCATTATTCACTCTGTTAATAACAAAACATTCTTAGAGAAAGAAATGTAAGAAATTGAGAAAGGAAAAAAAACTGACCAATCTTGAACATGTGTAGAACCTACGACCAAGGTTTGCATTTGTCCATGATGTTCTTAAAGTTGCTTGAACACCACAGTGGCAAATCACCATTATCGAATAAGCAGAGCAAAAAATGGAGTTTGGGTAGTGATGAACCAGGGAAGAAGAAGAAAGAAGAAGAAAAAAAAGAAGGGAAGTCGTTTATGTGATTTAAGAGGAAAAAGTGAACTGCCGAAAATACCCCTGACTTTAACCAAGTTTTTTAACGGGGTTAGTGAGGAGGTCCTCATTTAAGAGCAAAAATCCAAACCTCATGGACTACTATTTGAGATATTGAAGTATAGGTCATCCTTTCAAAGAAAATTTAAAACCATAAGGACCAAAGCTGTAATTCTCTCCTTATTATAATAAACATATAATCATTTAAATATTATTATTAATCAAATGATTATGTAATCGTTGTCTAAATCCCCATATCCAAATGCCATCTTAAACGCATTTTTCATGGGCGACTTCACGCATCATGAGTTCGTGGCTTTTGTTGGAAGTAATTTTCCTTTTATATAATTTTTTGGGCTTAAAAGCCCATTACATGACCCAAGAGTCCAAGACGTTTTGAACTTAAATTCATTTATTAACATTTTCAATTTTTCATCATTTTCCTTATTTACTAAGGGCCGTTTGATCTTTTATCCATTAAGTTCTGAATCTATCAAGTTGTCTGTAAACATTAATTTGTCTAAATAAATTAAGATAAGTTGTTGTTTGATTTTGTTCTGAATAAATAATTTGAACAACAAAAATTCATTTTAATCTTATGTCTACATAAGTGTTGGATGAAAATAAATTGTATGATAACTATTCAAAATGACAAAATCTTATAATAATGTAAATTATTTAAGATAACATAAATAATATAAATTCAACGAGTTCATAACACAATATTTAATAACTTCAAATATATTTAACACAATAAAGTATTAATGTCTGATTACAATCTTCTTAATTTATGCATGTTGGTAAAGTTATTTATTTTTTAATGAGTCGTGTGATAAAAAATTGTAGAACAAGGGTAAGTTTGGAAAAGTTCTAACTTAATGCATTAAGATAGGATGAGTTAATTTAACATGTTAAGTTCATCTCTTAGTATTAAGTTAAAAATCAAACACCTTAGTATAACTTAACTAATTAAGCTTATTAACTGAAACAAACACCCCCTTAGGGGTTGTTTGTTTTAAAAAAAAAAAAACTTCTTAATGGCTCTTAAGTCTGAATCGTTCAGACCTTTTTATACACCACCTCTTATTAATCATAATTAAAATAAAACTTTAGACTTTAGACCTCTTAAAAAACAAACGGCGCCTTAGACTATACCGATAATAATCGAACCTATAACTCAAGTTCCCCGCAACTGAAATTAAATCAATAGATATATAGGGACCAACCAAACAACCAAAACTTAATAAATTAAAATGAATATGGCCCAACCCCACGACAACGACAATGATTGTTGAAAAACAGTGATATATCATAAGTAAGAAGAAAAAACTGGTGCATTTAAATACGAAATATACAATAAACGACCCTCAAACTCACGCTCTCATCACATCCACATGTATCTATATCGATTTTTTGAGGAACGTATCGAGAGTAGGGGTGTGCAGAAAGTCAACCGATCCAATTAGAACCGATCGACCATAATTGGATATCCAATTGTAATTGGATCGGATCGGATTGAAAATCGCAACATCCAATTTGTGTCGGGCGGTTGGTAGTCTATAACCGACCGAACCGAACCGACCAGTATCCAATTACCCATCCGATTACCATCTAATTTATCATCCAATTATCATCTAATTAATTAGTTTGCAATTTGCTTAAATCTAAATTTGTTTTGTGTTGTTTTTGAATTTTTAGTCTCAATTGTGTTGGTTTTAACACAAATTAAAAGTGATTAATCAGTTTGTTTCATTGTTAGAAAATTGGATTAAAATAACACATTGAATGGATTCGATCCGATGTGATCATCCATTGGATGTCGGATGGATCCAATCCGACCAAATGGATATCCAATGGATATACAATAAGAATATCCAATGGATGGAATCGAACCGATCCAATCATCCATTGGATTGGAAAAATCCAACATCCAATTGATGATTGGATCGGTTCGGTTCCACTCACATCCATTGGATGTCAACCGATGAACAACCCTAATCGAGAGAATTTGATTTGGCTAGACAATGTGTGGTTGCATTTTGTACCCAAAACAAACGTGCTACCAAGTTGCGCTACACGCCTACATCCCTCTCAAACTAGTAGGTTTTATTGCCATAAAATTGTTTATAACGATAGGTTTTCTACAGAAAAAGGCAAAAGGAACCCAACGACATGATACAACAATATTAAATAAACAAGTCACTACATTTTTAAATAAGTACACACAAATTACATTTGATTTGAAGGTGGATACAATTTTTGTAATATTCTAAAACACCATAACCTTAACTAATTATAAAATATGACTATGAAAATCTCATTAAACTTCCTATACATACAAATCATAAATACATAATGTTAGAAAAACAAAGCAGTATAAAACAGTTGGTTCCATGTATCAGGCAAGCCAGGAAGGCACCAATGGCTACAATCAGCAGAGTGGTCCGGGTTAGCCCGTTGACCCGGGCTCAAGTCTCCGCTATATATCGACGGATGTGCATCTTTTCTCAATTCCGATAGGGTCGTTATGTCAAGTATGTATGCGGGATTTTGCATTTCTTGTATCACGGCATCGATCACCTTCATTTGATTTGGGTAGACCCCAGGGTAGGCGGACCCGCTCATCGGAGTCGTTTCCCCGTAGCAAGTCTTCGCGTTGCTGGTGGCACCGGCGGTCCATTCGGATGTGCTGTAAAGGGTAACCACCGACGATGGGAATTTAGTTAGTATGGAACTAGAAATGAAAAAAAATTGTTGGCTACTTTAATAAAAAAACAAACATAAAAAGACAACAAACAGAAATAACGTCAACCACTCAATTTGGATATTACTATGACTTTATTATTTTCCCATGTGAGGACACCTTACCCTATATAATATACTATCTTATAAAACATTATATTTTGGATTTCAAGTGTTCAATATTTATGAAACATTAGACAATATGAGAGTTATGCTTTGCTGTGAATATTTTTGACTAAAAATATGACATAGTAAATTAAGAAAAAAGTGGCATTGAGAGGGTGTTTGAGATTACTTATTTATGTGTTGTTTGTTTTTTAAGAGATCTAAAGTCTGAAGTCTTATTTTAGTTATGATTAATAAGAGGTGATGTGTAAAAAAGTCTGAACGATTCAGACTTAAGAGACATTAAGAGTTTTTTTTTTAAACAAACAACCCCTTAAACTCCTTATTGAATTATATTTTTCCCTCACCGCTAATAAGCTATTTTTAGTGTTTTGGTTGGGAAAAAGAAGTGCTTATAGCTTTTCCACACCGCTAATAAAGAATTTTTGATAAGTTAAACCATTATGACTTGTCAACTTACCCGAAACAACTTATGATTTTTTTTGGCTATTTTACATGTATAAACAATCCCAAAGACCCCTAAATAAACAACTTATTAGTTTATTACGTTTTGGTACCACAATAAGCTAATTTAAACAATTTTTATAAAATTTCTTTTTATCATCACATAAGTTGATAAGCACTTTTAAAAATAAGCATAAGTTGTTTTAAATAAGTAATCCCAAACACCCCTCATACTTCTCTTTCTTGATATATATAGTACAAATAAGTGAGTTGAAATTTTTGTAGAGTGGTTGTAATTGGACTTTACTTGAGAGATTAGTTTATGCGATAGTACTAATTTTTTTACGTATTAAGTATCTTATTTGAATACACTCTCTCACACACATATATAAATTTTATTTTATTAAAGCATAAAATTTCGAAAACAATTTACTAAAGGATTTTAGTTATTAATTGTCAGTGTACAATCTATACTATAATATAAAGCACGGATAAAAACTCTTAAATACAAATTATTAGGCACAATGTACCATCATTTTATGCAATATTTTAAAAATCTCTTAATTTACAAGTATCAAAATACAAGATACATATTAGTACTGCAGACTTCTAACACCTACCAATTTGGTGTGTGCAGAGTCTTCCTTTTATGCATACTTTTCCATGTATCACTATTAATTAATATATTATATTACTATAATTTTGTTTTAATTATATTATTAAATATGTAATTGGTTATTTTTTCTAGATGTCATTAAAATATATAAAATATTAATTAAATTCTAACAAAATACTTAATTTTTTTATATAAAAAACATTATATTATTAAGCCTAAATTAAACAAATTTATAAAAAAAAACATTATCACTTTATCAAAACCATCCAAAATCGTACTGTAAATCAACAAAAAATAAAATAAAACATTAAAATCGTGATGTATCTCGCGCAATGCGCGAGTACACTTCTAGTAAAATCTTATATTTTAATATATTAGCTTACAAAATATATGACATGTGTTCACATCTGGTATATATGTGTCTGTGTATGTAGAGTGATGATCAAACGAAAACAGAGTCAAAATAAGAGGAAAAAAAAACGGTCAAATCACATGTGATTTTATATGCGACTATGAAACATCGTCAATGCAAGGATGAACGATGACATATCCCGCAACCTCAGGTCACGTGAATCACATGTGATTTCTTTGTAAAATCAAATTGTGATTCGATTGTCTCTGTATTTTTTTATTTATTTATTGTTCTCGTATGAACCTGACTTTATATATAATTATATTTTTGTATATGTATAGACATGCATTAAAACATGTATTAATACTACATAGGGTGGGGTTTAGGGCCAATAATAGTGGACAGCTAATTATTGATTGCACACCATTATATTTGATGGACCATCATCATCCTATGGATCCCATCCCTTTCTCATCTTTCATTTTCCTTTACTTTTCGTTGCTCTATTTAAAATAAATAAATAATACATTTAATCTAATTTAAATTTTGAATACTATAATTTAAAGGGAAAAGTCTGAAAAAACCCAACAAACTATCTGATTTTGAATGGCTAAGTCTTTAAACTATTTTTTTGAATGATTAAACCCTTAAACTTTCTAAAATCGGTTAAATACATCCTTGTAACCTGTAATATGATACAAATTTAGGAAAAGTCTATAAAAACCCAACAAACTATTTGATTTTGAATGATTAAGTTCCTGAATTTTTTTTAGCAAATAATTCTTATTACCAAATAAATCATTGCACTTTTTTTTGAAGAAACAAATTCCAAACTTTTTTTAAGAAACAAAACCATGAACTTAATTTTAAACCAATAAATCCAATTTTTTTCCTGCATGAACAGAAAAATATATACAAATCCACTCACCGACAATAAAACCATGAACAATTAAAGAGAGAAAACGTATATCATTTTTATTACTAATTCCAAATAATTCAAAAATTATGCCTAAAATATAAATAGATACATACAAAAATTATGTTCATCATTTCACTAAATATACCAAAAAACCGTCAATCATTTCATAAAATGTACCAAAAAACACATATCTTTTCACGAAATATACCAAAAAACGCTCATCCCTTCACAAATATATAAAAAAAATGCCCTATATGTTTATCCTTCTAACAGAAATATATTAAAAGTTATCTCATTTGTAATAACAAAGTAATGTTTAATTTAAAGTAAGAGTCTAATCAACTGTTTGACTTTAATGTATACCATTAACTAAGGGGTTGTTTACCCAAACATTTACCCGGTAAGTGCTTACCGGTAAAAATCGACACCCTAACTTATTTTACCGGGTAAGATTGTAGTCTATCAAAAAGCTATCGCGTGCAACAATTTACTTGGTAAGCGCTTACCGGGTAAGAGTCGTCACCTCCACTTACTGTGTAAGACTCTCCATCCTTATATCGTTCTTACCGGGTATGATTCTCGGCACTTGTGATGTTCATCTGGTAAGGTAAACGAGCCATTAAGCAGAGTTTTTTTTTTTGTGAACATATTGACTTTTTTTGGTATATTTTGTGAAAAGATTGATGTTTTTTTGTTATATATTTTGTGAAAGGATGAAAATAATTTTTGTGCAATTATACGTGTCTATTTATGTTTTAGACTTTTAGGCGTAAATTTTGAATGATTCGGAATTAGTAATAAAAATGTATATTTTTTTCTCTCTTTAGTTGGTTCATTTTGCTATATTGTCGGTGAAAGGAATTATATATATTATATTTGTTCATGCAAAAAAAAAATAGATTTATTTGTTCAAATTTAAGTTCATGATTTTGTTTCTTCAAGAAAAGTTTAGGATTTATTTGTTTAAAAAAGTTCAATAATTTATTTGGTAAAAAATTTAGGAAAAAGTTTAGAGATTTATTTGTTAAAAACAATTCAGAGACTTAAATATTCAAAATTAGATAGTTTGTTGGGTTTCTTTAGACTCTTCCTAAATTTTTATTACATTAACCTGTTTTTACAGGTTACAAGGATGTATTTAACCGGTTTTAGAAAGTTTAAGGGTTTTATCATGTAAAAAAATAGTTTAGGGACTTAATCATTCAAAATCTGATAGTTTATTGGGTTTTTTCAGACAATATTTATTCATTATAAATATATGTCACGGCATTTATAACAAAAACTATATCACGTTATTTATCATAAAAATTCACAAAAATGTGGTTTATGGTAAGGGTGCTCAACAAACTAACCAACCCGATCAACCTAACCCAAAAAACCCCAAAAGAATCAACCCGAGGTAACCCAACATATAATCGATACAAAACTAGAACAACCCAAATCTATTGGGTTAGGCCCAAAGTAACCCGACCAACCCGATGATCCGATAAAAGTTTTAACGGCTTCTCTAAAATTATTTGTATTTCTCTTTAACATGCATCAGTTACCAAAAACAACTCGGCAATAACGAACAATGGAACTCATAAGAGGACATTATTGAAAAATTATATGTAATACATAAATATTTGATGAACTCATATATTCTCTTGAATATTTGATCGTATTTCAAAGAAAAGATTTCCTTATTTTTATGTTTTTTCAATGTTGCTTTTACATTTTTAAAAAACAACCCAACCAACCTGACCAAACCGACAAACCCGAATGGGTTGAGTTGGTATGAGTTGTAGTTTTGTTTGAGTTAGGTTGGGTTGAAACTTTTAAAACCATCAACATTTGATTGAGTTGTTCAAATGTCTTCAATCTGATCAACCTGATGTATGTGAGTAGCCCTAATTTGTGGGTTCCTAAATTAACTTTAACAATTGGAATGACTTACTTGTAGTGAGTTGGAGACACGGACTGGAAAAAGATTCGGGTGGTAGTGGTATCAACATTTGAGTCAACCCATTGGGCCCAAGTCTTGAGGCCCGTGTGCAGTGCAACCAGTCGATTCATGTCCTCAGAAACTGACCCGCCCGACTCAACCAAGTCCCACCTGCACCAAATTACACACCCACAAAACATTCAACTTTTAATTCTTTGAAAAATATATAAATCTTAAATAATACTAAAACTATATATGTTGTTTGTTTTTTAAAAGGTGTTGAAATTTGAAATCTTACTTCAGTTATGAACTTACGATTGATAAGAGGTGGTGCCGAAGTTTGAAAGAAAAAATCAATAAGATTTTTTTTTTTTAAATGATATAAATGTCTGAATGTTTGAAATTGTCTATTTTACCCCTTGTTAAATTTTACTCATAATGTGTATTATAATAATCAAGAAATTTGTTCTAACAATTTCACTTGTTTTCAAACAACAAAATTTCTAACACTAAACATCTATATCAACACATTTCCAACAATTCTATCTATTTATTAATAATTACAATTATGAAAATTTATAAAACTTAATTTATAATATGATGAATAACAGAATATTAAATAGACAGAATATTGTTTTTAATTTATTAATATATAATTTAGATTTTATTGTTATTTTTAATAAAAAATAATTTATTAATAAATCAATTAACATAAAAAGTAAATTAATTAAATCAAAATTTATTAAAAAAATGGAATCCACAATAAATGTTCTATATATTACAAACTGAATAATCAAACTATATAGAGATTTTAGGAAAATAAGATTGCATTAAAAGGCAAATAAGACATAAGTTTACCTCTTGTTTGGTAAAATGACATTAAGAGATTTTAAGTTCTTATTACAGAAAAAAAGAAAAAACAGTCTGATTAGACTTAGCTCTTATACGATAAGATATAATAAATAAGTTGTTTTTTAAGAAAAACAAACGATACCTAATTGATAAGTTATCTGTTAGTTGGTTGATAAATTCTTTGAAAAAAAAAATACAAAAAACATAACTGAAAAGGAAAAAAAAAACCCTTGAAACTTGTAGTAATCTTTTTAATAAAAATTCTTAAAAATAATTTGGTTTATTATTGCCAAACGTGGACTAATTAAGTTACCGACCCTTGTAGGGAGCCTTTATGAGTCCACCAATGACCAGTATTGAACGATAAAACATCAACGTTCATCCATGCTCGTGCATTCTTCGAAATATCCTCCAATTTCAACACCCGCCGTCCTCCAACCGACTCGATATCCACAAGATACGGTGCTCGATAAAATGAAACATCCACCCCATAATCCTTCATCAAAACAAACCAAAAACACACATTAATTCTCATCATCAATTACCAACCAAAAAAACTAACCACCTTACCACCCCATTGAATTCAAACACATGAGTTTAAAGTAAATAATAAAAATCTTTTGTCCCAAATTATTACGTCTTATTTATATTCATCGATCACATAAATACATATCATCAAAAAGAGAATACGAATTTTTTATTAAATAAAATAAAAATATATATATAATCTGACTTGTCCTAATTTCTTTGGTGGGACAAAAATAACACATAAAATTTTAGGAAAAAAGATTTGAATGCTTAAATAAAACATCTGTAAATGCTTTAATTTTTACCAAAAACTTAAATGTAGAGAGAGGATCGCCTTTATTCATCTTAGTCGCCGCCGTTGGCACCGCCGACCAGATCATACAAATCAACGATTCCCACTGATTTCGCCCCAATGAATCTCCGACGAACATCACTTTTTTTCCTCTCATTTTCGTCAAAAACTCCAATCCGTTAAACCTAAATCAATTAACACACAAAAACGATTAATCAACTACGAATCGTTAACGATTTCGTAATTAATTTAATCGAAAAACTGAAATTGAAACTGAATCTGACCTAGGGAGTTCACAATTTGCAGGTTTCCATCGATATTTGAGATAATCGGAATCTGGACGGCCGTACATTTGGCAATTGAACTCGGCGTCGATGAGAGGGCAGGAAGAGGCTTGATAGATTGGATACGATTCGTCGTGAATCCATGAACCGATGAACAGAGGACAATCGGATTGATTGGTGTGACCACCGCCATTGTTGTGGATTGGAAGAATTGATCTTGCGGATGAAGCTAATAGGATGAAATTGAAGGAGATAAGAGATAAGAGAAGAGATTGAGAAGAGGAAAACGCCATTGGAGGGAAGAAGAAGAAGGTGGAAAGAGGAAGGAATTTTGGTGGATTTTTGGAGGGTTTTTTTGTTGTGTTGTGTGCATGTGAAGTGTAGCATAATATAGCTTCACGTCTCTCATGTTTTTATATATAAACACTTTTGGAGACAAATTTTTATAAAAATGTTAATTAAATGATGTCACATTTATTTGGGCAATAAGTTCTTTTATGACAACTTTTTATCTAACTAATTGTGTATTTATGTTATGGGACGATAGTTTGGTATTTTATTGTAAATCGAGAATATAAAACTGATATAAGTATTTATTTAAAAATGTAAAATGTATTTGTGGATAAAACACAAATTACTGAACTGACATGTTTTATTAATTTGAATGCCGGATGAAAAAACCTAGCAAAAAACATGTATTAATATTAGCGTCAAATTAAAGATTACAAAATCAATGTTTTTAGTATTATATATTTTAGTTTGATGACGACTTTTTTTGTATATGGTATTTGATGATAAGTATTTTTTTGAACTTAGCTTATTTTTTGAGCTTATTTCAAAAGTCCCTCTTGACTGAATAAAAAGTAGCTTATAAGCTAACTTATTTAATTAATTTTTATTTATTATTTTATTTGTATTAATTAACATATTATATTATAAGTGATTTGTTTTTATAATTGACTAATTTTTCAAGATCTTTTTTTTTTTGTCATTTTTCAATTTTCAACTAGCCTATCATCATTTTTTTTTTGCGCTAAACACGATTAGTCCATTAGCTAGTTTATCAACTAATTTTTATCAAATGTGATTAATTTATTAGCTAGTTGATTAACTACCAACTAATTTGTTGACCATCAACTAACTTATCAGTTAGTTTCTTAAAAGTAGTCTTTATTGTATTAATATGGCCATCAACTAATTTATATGATTATTTTGAAATATGTTTGTCACTTGTTTGTTAGTTAATTTATATAAAATGTAAAAAGCTTATAATTTGTGCACAATATCCAATTATTAATATAGTATGAATTAACTTAAATATTTTATAATATAATATAAATTATTTCAATTCAGTTAATTATAAATAATTAAACACACATATAGATACTTGCTTACGATACCACAAAAAAGTTTAAAGTGTTTGTGTAACTATTAACTAGTAAAAGATTTCTTTGTAAAAATCAAATAAGAAACTATTTTTTTAGAAGATCCTTTTAAAAAAAGTTTATCTTTGCTTCTTTTTATTAATTATGATGTTTTTTTTTCTTAGATATATTATTTGCTTATCACAAGAATTATGAATTAATTCATTACTCCATAGAAAACTACATCTTTTAACTCTTTTTTAATCACGATTTATTTTTGTTAAATGAATTATTTGTTTATCCCAGTACTACAATTTATTTTAGAATTTAATGTTTTATTTATCGAAATTAAAAAAAATAAAATAAGCTACATTTTTGGTCCTTTTGGTTTCTTAGAAAATAAGGGCATCGTTGTTTTAATTCATTTGATTTCAATATGGAATTCTGATTGATCTGCTTCTGCATGTGTGTGTGCACGTTTTCAGTTAGAAGAAGAATGGTGCTAAATGTTCTCAAATTAACTTCGAGAATAGTGGTTGTGGACTTGTGGAGGAGATTGCAGGTAAATGGAGGAGGCCACAAGATGCTCGGTTCTCAGGGTGCCTCGGGAAAGAAGAAGTTTTATTTTTAAATGTTTTAGACACTTGTATATATGTATCACACGAGGGGGACGTTCAAATACAACCCTTCTAGATTATACAACCGATATAATCCATCATCCATTTTTTATTATCTTTTTTTTTTTAATTAAGGGTAGTTACAACCGATCAAATGGTAACCGTTGACGATCACATAGACGCTGATTGTAAGAGCATCTCCAACAACTTCTCCAAAATGGAGAAACAAAATGAGGATTTTGGTCATTTTTTTGCTTCAACAGATTCTCCAAAATGGAGAAAGTAGGAGAGAGGGTGTAATTTTCTCCAAATTTGGAGAACTCTCCAAAAATGATTATCATGAAAGAGAAATTGTTTTTTTATTATATTTCATCAATAAGAAATCTTGAAATGAAATAGGTAGGAGAGAAAAATAATATTTTCTTAGATATATACAATGTTTTAATAATACAAGTAATGATGTTATTTCCAAAATGGATAATCTGTTGGACTTTAATGCAATTTTCGTTAGAGATTTTGGACTTTGGTTCTCCATTTTTTAGAATTTTTTTGGAGAATCTGTTGGAGATGCTCCAAGGGTTGTAGGAATACAAAGGGTTGCATAAAAACCCACCTCTGCATCACATGTTTGTACACTAAAAAAGAGTAAATCATGGATTTGGTTCCTGTAATACGTCAAAAATTATGACCAGTGTCCCTAAACTCAAAAAATTATAGATATGGTTTCTATGTTGTTGTTTTCTTATGAATAAGGTCCCTCTCAGTAAAAAGTTATTAAACAAATTTTGTTAATCCATTTTAACTCGGGGAACGAATCATGGAACCGACATCCGTGATTTATATAAAAACACGAGGACAAAAAATGTAGTTTAAAAAGTATATAAAAATTCGAAGATTTTTTGTTCTACAATGAAATCTACCTCTTTATCCTTTACGTTAAGGCCACATAGATTTTTGAGTGAATTACAGTTGTCATCCCTACGGTTTACCAAAAAATTAGTTATTATCCCTCGACTTCACTAATTTACATCATAGCCCCTGTTGTTTGCATTTTGTGTCGTGTTGGTACATGAGGCTAACGGTTGTTAAGAGAAAACGTTAAGTTCCTTCACATGACTAGCACATGAGGGGTATTTTGGTCATTTTTATTGTATTTAAAAATAATTTCTGTTGTACAAGTATTTGATTCTTGGTTACAAGTGTTTAAAGCTTTATAAAATTATTTAGAAAATGTATCATCAAAAATTTCATATCAAGAACGTCAATCCAAAAGATATATTAAAAATCAAAAAGCATCTTGAAAACCTTAAATTTAAAATCAGAACTCTAGATTAAACTCAAATAATGTATAAATTCATTTTCAGAACATATTCTTCAAACTAGATGATGAACATCAAACCATAAGAACATTAACCAGATGAAACATCAAACAAGTAATGTACAAATCCATAGCAAAAAAATTTGATACAAAAGAAAAAAATGAGAACCCTATAATTCATTCACAAAGTTAAAACTCTAAATCAAGATCTCAAGAAGAATTATATTCAAATATAAAACTAAAATCAAAACGCCTCAATCAGATCCCGTATAACAACACACTCCAAAGCAAACAGGGATTCACCTCTTTAGTGTCAGTTTGATCAGTAGAACTCGTGTCAGTTGTGAATGTACTTAGAAATTACTGTCAATGGCCGCATGTGGAGACTTTTTTCCTTCAAGGGATCATCACATATAAAACATTCCAGTTCTATGTGATGATGCCCTTGAAGAACATCCAGAAACAAAATCAACTCGGTTTCTCGAATCAACAACACCATCTATCTATCTATCTAAACAAAAGAAGCAAAAATAGAAACCATGCACGGTAGGGGGAGGGGAGGCGCTGAGAGAAAAAGACATACCAAAGCTGATTTTCATCGGAGACAAGTATGGTCGGAGTTGCTGTCGAGGTTCATTTGAGAAGAGAGGGAGAATCGTTGTCGGGGTTGGTCTGAGAAGAAGAGGAATGTCATTGTTTGGGTCCAACTCCAGTGTTGATTCGAGATTCTTGGGTGTTGCGTGGACATATCGAGAATGTGAGTGAGAGAGATAGAGAGCAGTTAGGGTAGTAGAAGCAACAGAGATCTCTCCCAATGAAGATGAAGATTTGATGGAGATATTTTGGGGTGTTTTTTTTTTAAATATTTTTTTCTTTTCCATTTTTTAAATTAAATTTCTAATACTTATACATGTACCTTATGCAAAAACACTTGTACACTAAATTTTTTAAATTAAAAATATGTAAAATGACATGATTACCCCACATGACTTGCACGTAAGAGTCATTTAATGATAACAATTAACAACTGTTAACCTCATGTAACAAAACCAACACAAAATGTAAACCACAGAGGCTAAGATGTAATTAGTAAAGTTGAGGGACGAGAACCAGATTCTTGGTAAACCATAGGGACGAAAATGCAATTCACTCTAGATTTTTTAGAGTAGTTTTAGTAAAAGCAAGTGAGATTTCACTTCCTATTATTTGAATAACTTTTAACGACTTAAAAGACATGTGTTAATGGTTTTGGTTAGGGTTTCAAAAACCATTTGATTTAATTAATATAATATCAATGATTTGTTTCAAAAAGTATACCTAATTTGTTATTTATTTATTTATATGAAAATTGGTCTGAAATAAAATTTGTTAGTAATAATATCATATATAAATCTATCTATTCAATATAACAATGATTACAAACATTCAGTTTTTTAAACACGAATGCAAATACAATAATTATAAATAATATTTTTTTTAGGAAACAATAGTAGGAGAAGAATTGGACAAGGAGAAACAATTGGGGAAGACATGGTCCAATAATTTTATGAACATTTCAAATATGTGAACAAGGGATATGTGACCTACAATACAACTTGCTTAAGACATGGGACCCTACCACTTTATTCAATTTTGTTTGGTAGGCACCTCCAACTTTTAAGAATTCCACTTGCACCTTTTCAACAACTACTTAAATATTAAAACGACAACAGTAACAGTATTTTAAACGACGGCCATAAGAGAAGAACATCCAAAACATTAGCGTTCAAGGTGTTCTACACGCCACACAAGATAGATCCTAACAAGGTTGATCATCTAAAACTCGTGCATAACATAACACTTTCTTTAAACACCGTAAACATTGCATATGATGCTCTCTCAGCTTTTGATTCATGGGATCTTGTGACGAAAGAAATTGAGGTGTACCCCGTAAAATAGAAAAAAGGATGATGTAACCGAATCAAGATTTTGTTTCCTTCTTGTAAAATGGGTAAAAGGGGGAAACTTGCAAGAAAAAAAATTGTTCCATTCTTTCCTTGTTTGCATAAACTTCCTTCCTTTTGCTTCTCCTATGCTATAACTTGTATCTCATGGTCCCATTTTGCTTTTTGGAGGACTAAATTGCTTTCTATGTACTATTCAAGGTTTGGAATGACAAGAAGAAAAATATAAAAGGAGGACCACAACATAGCCACCACCTAAACCCTTTATAATACAAAAGGGTATTTTGTGGGACAATGCTTAACTTGGGTATTGAAGGTGTGAAGATATGTGGATAAACCCTGTCTCTGATACAATGTAAGGATATGTAAAACCTTATTAGATTTTTCTTTAATGATCTATTTGTTAACAACTTAATGAGCTTAATGGGACTCAACTTATTCCGTCATCTATAAATAACTGTTTAGTAGTGGCTTAATAATAGAGAAAGTGGTTGATTCAGTAATCTTCTAGGGAGAGCTTTATGTAGAAACCAAGTTTTTTTTTCCAAGCATGCTCTTTCCAATTAAAGAACACCTCCTTCCATCTATGAAAAAAACTATCCCAAACAAAAATCCTCGCAATCTATACAAATAAATGAATTCACACAGTCAACTTTATTTATACATGACTTAATGGAAAACCAACCAAACAACCATTGAAAGAGCCACAACTTAAACCCTTTATAATAATAATAAAAAGGTATTGCTTAACTTGGGGTATTAAAGGTGAGGATGAAACTCCTTTTGAGTTGTGATAAATCATTGCTTAGATATAATGGAAGGATTTGTGGAACTCCTTTAAATATCTTTTAAAAGAGTCCTCACAAAGAGAGGGAAGGTTCTTACATATATATATATATATATATATATATATATATATATATATAAAGATTTGAACAAAAGGTATGTCAACATCTATTTCAAGAAAGATGCATCCAAAGTATGATATGTAGAAAATTTTCTATATAAGAATGATAACTAGATGTAGGGGGAAATTCAAATAAGAACAAAGCCTAAGAACCAATTATTTCATGAGTTATTCATAATGAATAATGCAAATATTCATGAATAACTTCATCATTCACAAGTATCATGATTTTCAGTATTCAAAATACTCATTATGAATAATTCGTTTCCAGAACAATTATGATTCTCATTTGAACCTGCCCCACTATGTGTATATGCTTAACCAAGCACACATGGTATATCATTGGGGTGTAGTTAGCCAAACAACGAGGGGACCAAACGGGTCGATCGATGTCAATGTCGTTTTAAAACTTGGGTTATATCACTGATGCAACTAGCATCCACTGAATTTACTTTGATTGTTGCTAAGATGATATGAATCATGCAATTGTCTTGAAGATAAGAATTAAGACCCAAAACTCAGTTTTCTGTATTTATTAAGTATTAATCTAAAGCTTCTAAGTTTTGAATCTTTAATAGAAACAGAAAGCAGCCCTTACCAATTGCCAGCCACCAAAGAAGACTCACACCAACAACTATGTGTTGTCTCTCATTTATCACAACATCAAGAAATCAATGCACACTTCTGATTGGACACAAAGATGCATTCAAAGAAATTGCTATTTCTTCAAAGAAAACAGATTTATCCAATAATTCAAAAATCAACTTATAATCATGTAGCTCAAAACTTCAAGCTTATAAGCAGCTTACAAATTTAATTTTCTATCCATGTACAATTCACGAAAGATGTTCCAAACACCTCCCCTCACGTTGTGTTCTCGAATTTAAGAAGTAAGGAAAGGAAAAGAAAGTGAAGGAAAAGAAAGGAAAGAATATATATATATATATGTATGTATATATATATTTTTTTTTGTTCTCGAGAGGGAAGGGAAAGAGAGGAAAGGGAAGGGGAAAAATCATGTTTTGAGCAGAAGAGAAAATGAATTATTTATTTTACAGCAGATTGTAATTGATGGGATTGATGGGTAGATGTGTAATTTATAAATATCTTTAATTGTTTTTATTTCTTTCCTTCCTTTTCCTCCCATATTCTGGGAGAAAAGTTTTAGGAGGAAAATCAGTCGTATTTTCCTTTCCTTGCCCTCTTAAAAAAACCCTCAAGAACACGATATTTTTTCATCCCCCCCCCCCCCCCCCCCACGCGCCCCTTCTTTCCTTTCCTTCCCTTCCCTCCTCTTCCTTCGTAAAAAAGGACTCGAGAACACAGCGTGAGGAACTCATCATGTTCGATGAGGTTCGCCACACTATCTTGATGGTACAAGTAGGGGTGCTCAAAAACCCGATCAACCCGACTAACCCGATCAACTCAACCCAACCCAACGTGAAATAACTCAAACCGAAGCAACCCGATGTCTAATCGAGTTGTAAAATCTTCAAACCGTAGGTATTGGGTTGATATCGGGTTACCCTCTTCATTTACATATATTCTCAATCTATTATTCATCTCTATATAACTCCTTTATATATATGGTTAATAAATGTAAACACACACACACACAAATATATATATATATATATATATATATATATATGTGCAAACTAAAAAATTAACTAAATGTGATATATTTAAGATTTAAGAAGTATGGATAAGTTGTACCAAATGGTTGATGATCACGACCAACCTTAAGGCCAAGAAAGCGAAAGCATCGGGGTTGGAGACGTCTAAAACGATTGTTGTTGATTGACATATTATCATTTAGTTTAGACATTTTTATATGTAATATCGTAATATTTTTAATGAACTTACATACTCTCATGAATTATCGGTCATTCGGTTGTATTTCAAAGAAATGTTTTCTTTATGTTTATATTTCTATATTTTATTTCATCTTGTTTAAACACAACCCGACCAACCCGAACGGTTTGGGTTGGGTTGTACTTTTGATTGGGTTGGGTTGGGTTGTAAAATTTTCAAACCGCCTATATTGGGTTGAGTTGTTAAAAAGCCTTCAACCCGATCAACCCAACTCGTGAGCACCCCTAGGTACAAGTATCAACTTTGATACCATCTATAACCCCTAATAGCCCAAAGGACTGACCCAATAACCTCAAAATCATCTTAAAATCATGATGAAAGTTATGGGTAGACAAAAACTTTAAGCTTATAAGCAACTCACAAATCTAGCCTTCTATTCATGGGGGACGGGTTTTATATAGAAGATCAAACATGCCTTCATTTCCATCTATTACCAATTTTTTGAACCAAAAAACGAGAGAAAAAGAAGGCAAATCTTGAGCTCTTAGCGTCTATTTTTACACTACATAGATAGTTATCAAAAGGGATTCAGTTGCTACTTACATATCTTAACGCATTTACTTGTGGAACGACACCTCAACTCTCGTGGGCATGAATTTTCTTCGTTGGTAGCATTTGATAAAGCCGTTGTTGTTGCCTTCTCCGGGGTTAGATGCTTCTTTAGAGCATTTGGTTTCACTTTGATGTTCTATGTTAGTTGGTTGATTCATCTAAAACAAGAATTACAACGAGTAAATCAAAGGTTAAAACGCGTATCCAAACATAATTAGAAAGAACATAAAAAAGAAAGTTACCAAGATTTCAAGAGGATCTGTGCTGCAATTGTGCCTGAACAAATGCCATTGATTAGTGAATTGAAATGGCTGATTAAATGCATAATATAACAAGCATCTTGATCTCAAAATAGTTTCGACTATAAATCTCGAGGCATAGGAAGGTAGAGTCAGGTTCAAACGAGAAGGCAAGAAGTTCCAAGATCATAATGATTACATGTGATATGAACACGTATTCATATATGATTAAACACATGTTGCGTTGACCAGCATATTGCGGGGACCAACATATTCATATATGATTAATCATATACGATTACGTGTTCGTATCACATTTAATCATGTATGATCTTGGAACTTTTCACCTTCTCACAATATATTGCATTATCCTCCCTCTAGGAAGATATTGAAACAGATTTATTTAGATTTAGAGGTTCGTTTTTTAAGGCATCAAACGGAAACCAAATTGAGTTAGGACACATACTCCGAGGAAGATTGTTCAACTTTTCCGCTCTCCTGGATTCTTTCTTCTTGTGACACTTCAGAAACGGCACTAATTCTATCTAAATCTACAATAGTACCGCATCTATTTCCTGCATAAGCGATACAACGGCCAACCGTAAAAAGGGTCATTTTCGGAGAACGCAATTCTACAACAAAAGTAGTGAATGAAATACCTCTTGATACGCTTGGTTCTGTGGAAGGAAGATCGGTCACCAAGCGTTTGTGGCACATTCTAGTGCCTTGGAAATCAAGAAACGTGCAGCCTAAAAATTTTGATTTGTCCGATTCAGTCATCACAGAGAAACCAAATGATCTGGTCCAAGTGTGTAGCACACTCGAAACAGCAGGCAAAACTAGTCTTTCCACACCTAGTTCCGTAAGTTTCTGGAAAAGCAAATATGGTAACATTAGCAAACGATAAAACTGTTACTCCCTCCATCCCATGAAATTGCTACATTCGATCTAGCACGTATTTTGAGTAAATATTTGATTATGTGTTAATTATCTCAAATACCGTTTTAGCAAAGACAAAGAAATGAACCTCGTGGACACTAATTTATCTGAAATTGTGATAATAGGCAAGTTGCAAGTTTGAACTAGGAAGTTTTCTAAAAAAGTAGCAATTTTTATGAGGTTCATGAATATTATTCATCATGAATATCCATCATGAATAATTCTTGAATATTTACGGTTCTCATTAGAACCTGCCTCTATGTACAATATATGTATATGTATGTATGTACAGGGGCAAGTTCTGTCAGGAACCTGGGAACCGCCCACAGCGCGACACGTAGCATATTCATCAGGAATATGGACGCACTATTCATCATGAATGTTGTAACATATTCGTCATGAATATGGACGCACTATTCATCATGAATGTTGTAACATATTCGTCATGAATATGTGATTCATCATGAATATGTGATTCATCATGAATAATACGACCATAACATGTCCATATTCATCATGAATGTGTGATTCATGATGAATAACACTTCCATATTTATCATGAATGTGTTATTCATGATGAATATTCATCGTGAAGAGGGACACGTGGCGTGTTATGGGCAGTTCTCGGTTTCCTAATGAATTTTGAGTTCCTAACGGAACTTCCCTCTGTATGTATATATTGGAAATATGAATTACGATGATACCTTTTCGAGCTCATGCATCAGAATATGACACATTCCACGTCTACGATACTGAAATCTTGTACCAACAAGTGGGAGTTCCGCTACTTTCTCTCCATAAACCCTTTTAACAGACATCAAAACATTCACATCAACATAAGAATGTAAAACAAAATTAAAAAAAAAAGAAAAAAGAAAAAACTAATAACCCTGCAATGTAATACACCTCACTACAGCCGTAGAAATCAGCTCATCGTCTTTCTCCAGAACTACCGTATAAAAACCCTTAAAGTTCAAACGCCGTAGCTCTGACCTGCGCTGAATTTTATTTCATTACCACAAAGATAATTCGGCTAAAAATAAGATATGAAATAAAATCTAAGGTGGATCATAAATAAGAAAACTTATCTCACCGTCTACATAAAATAACATCTTCGGTTATATCTCTCCCGGTGTGAGGTTCTTTAACTGGCTCGAAGCACTCATGCATCACGCTGATAGCAACGTTTAGCTTGCTATAATTTTCCGTTAGTTCCTCCGTATCTGAGGCAACGTAATCGGAGAATTCAAACTTCTTATGTTTCAGTAGGGTCCATGTTAAGTCATCCCTCCCAACTAGAATTGACTTCCCCAAAAGCCTCTGAAGACCTACAAATATCTGCAAACCCCACGAGCAAAAAACATTTAATCTAAGCATGTTATCGAGTTTTATATGCGATATTATTCAATCGGATCATTAAAAAGACAACCAACAACGTTTATAATCGCAAACTTTTGATGTCAAACTCTAAAAGTTCAAAATCCGTCTCTAAAGGTGCATTTGGAGACTGAATGGGACAAAAATGTTTTTTTTTGTCCCATTAAAATAGGTGGAACAAAAATCAGGGAGATGGACAAGATTGGTAAATTACTAAACTACCCATGTCAAATTAATACCTTAAAATCTTCCATAATTCTTTCACCTGTCTACCTCACTAGTAGAAAATTTATATACTAATTTAATTGGATAACTAATACTCCCTCCATTCAATGAAAATTACAACATTTGACCAGGCACATAGTTTAGGACTAACGTTTGACTATTAACCAAATATCTTGAATACCCTTTAGTGGCGATCAAATAAGGCGGGTTCTCAATCTAAATTCTTCTACCGATGATAACGGGCAAGCAAGTAAGCTTAAGATTATAACCTTATGATTTACAAACAAACGAAATGATGTAATTTTTACATTCCAAAGGGTCGTAAAATGTTGGCATACATGTGTGAAAATACGGAATTCGAAGTGGAAAATAATAACAAAAGTTCAATGCATACCTCTTCACATCTCAAACTACAAAACCAATTTGCTTCAAGATAAGTCTTCGGCTTCAAGAAACCTTCTGTTCTTTTTAAGCACCCTATATGATCTACATTAAAGTATGAAGCTTAATTAGAAACTATATAAAGCTTCATGCTTTATAACAAAAAATGCTTATATATGAGCTTAATATACAAACCCACAAAGAGATTTTAGCCTACATACATTTTCTTTCACACTGTTCACAATTTAGAATGTTACTATCCATATTTTGTTCATAATTTTCGTTGAATCTGTTTCGATTACAAATTCCGCAACAGCATGATGGACAGAACCATTCGCCATCCGGGACCTCCTAATCAGGCAAAATCAGAAGTATCCGTCAATATATATATTCCCCTTTTCGTATTAAAACATAAGTTAGAGTTCAAGAAACGAGAAACAAGAAATAAAAAAAATACCACCTTTAATCCCAGGCACGATGTGTGAAATGAGGATGGACATTCGTCACATAAAACTAATTCCCCACCGTATTGACAGATAGAACATATATAGTCATTGTCATTTTCTATTTCATGTCGGTTTCCCTTTATACGCAAAGGTTTCATCCTAATCGATCTTGAATCTTGATCAAGATTTTGATGCAATTGGTGTTGGCAGTCGAGTAAGGACCTACCATCCTCGAGAAATACGTTAGCCGATGGTCGCCCATAACTGCTTCCGGCATGAGATTGAAACTTCGAAAGGCTAAAAGTACGTTTGCAACAACTACATTTTATTCCATCACGGGTTACTCGGCCTTCTCTCATCGTACGGCCATCTTTCTTGCAACGGTATTGTACTTTTGCTCTAGGTAAAATGACGTTATTCTCTATCAACCAAGATAAGACCGTTCGTGGGGTTCGGTACATTGGAGAAATCTCTTTTCGAGCCCTTTTGCTTGACCTTAATACGTGGGTAGTCCTCAAAGGATCGCCAGTTGACCCGTTTCTTGATTTTGTCAAAGATTCATCTTTTTTTACCGCTTGCTTCTTTGATGGCGATGAAGATATCGTTTCAATATTCAAAACACCATCTTTCTTCTTGATTAAATCTCCATACGCTTCGACTTTTCCCATTTCGACAAGCTCGCCGACATTATCAAATCCACGGCACAAACATTCCTTGATATAATAATTGCAGGCTTCACGAAGACCGTAAAACTTCCTTCCATCTGGCGAGCTGTATACAAGTACCTTCCTACCCGACATCCGCTCGGTATAGAACTTTGACCATCCAACTGCAAAAAGATGCTTCGTTGCGCTCGTTTGCAGTTTTCTATACCTCACATCTCTGCTCTTCCGCAAGTCGGAATTCGTTTCCGATTGCAATGAACAATAGTCAACCACGGCCTGTGGACAGAATTCAGATTCAATAACACGTGTGTTTGGTTCTTCTCCGGTGGGTGTCGATGATATCGGAGTTTCAAGATATCTGTTAACATCAGATGAACTCAAAGAAATACTTTCAGATGAACCTTTGCTTAACTCTGTACAAAGTACGTTAAGCGAATGATATTGCTTCCCATTAGGATCAGTGTAACGATATCTAAAAGAAGCACCCCCCTTTGCGCCAATCCTATACACCTTGGACTCTATTTTCCAACCCAAATACGAAAGATGTTGCCTAACTTTTAATGTTACATCAACCGGAGGTTTTCTACCAGATTTGAAGCACTTAAAGTATTTGAAAATTGCATCTGGACAACACTTGGCTTGAGGACATACAACGGATTTGCTCCATTCGAAAACGGGGTTTTCAGAAGGGGAGCTAAGATTCTCGTAATCAGATTTAACAACCGAATTCGGGTCTGGATTCGAACATAAATTCGCAAATTCATCTTCGACGACAAGATTTTCAAAAAAGGACGGTTCAAGATTCATCATGGAATCAAGAACATGTCTCTTTACATCCAAAAACGGACCCCCTTCGTTCAAATCCTCACAAAAGTTACGAAAAAACTCCGCCATTGTCAACTTAAAATTTTCCACCATTACCCCTTTAACGGTTTCTTTCCATCGTTCCTTCACAGAGCATGTCCATTCTTTCATTTCTTTAACAAAACGCTTTGTCATCCTCACTTCATACCAAATCTGTTTCACGGAAACAAGAACCGGCCATTCTTCCTTTAATTCCTCGATAACCTCAAGAAAAATCCAGTCCCTTCGAAGCTTCCATTCATCGCTAGCTGCATCCCAATCTTGCGTAAGCCTAAGATTCCCAAACGAGATCCTAAGTTCATCGCCCATATCAGGAAAGAAAACCAATCGTTCATCCGAACCATCAAAATGGTCAAAAACAACACCTTCCCACCACGCATCTTTATAAAACACATCTACACATTGTCCATAACGGAGGCAAATTTCATCATGGATAAACTTTGGGGGAACCGGCCTAATCTTGCCGCGATAATTAGGGAAATCGGAAGAACGCCAATCAGCAGGGATTTTCCCATCAACTGTGAATAAAACTGGGATGGACTCAATAAGGTTATCCGAACCGTCATCACATAAGAGATGATCGTATTTGACCACACGAATCTGAGTTCTAGACTCGATCACGGTACCGGGATGCCAAGAACCTCGAAACCCCTCTTCGACACTTCGTACCTAAAATGTTTTTCATTACTGAACATATAAGTCCAAAAATTGAGTATTCTGATTCACAAATAAGCACCAATTTACCCTAACAAATTGAATTGCATGGAATCCTATAACAAAATTTGAACAAAATTTAAACAAAATCAAAAAACCCCCAATATATTAAACCACAATTCATGAAGGAATCAAACAGAAAATGAGACAATCACAAATTTGTCATGAATGAAGCCAGTAACTGGAAATAAATCTTTACCCTAACAATCAAATTAGGTAAATAAATGACCATTAAATGATCAAACAAATGCAAATAAAACCAAACACAAAGAACACAATGTTGGCAACACAAAAAACCGCAAAATCTCCATGCATAATGATCAATAGTTTCGCAAATAAACATACGAACAAAATACAGAAACAAATAGTTTGGAAATTGGAAATCAAAGATTACTTCGACTTGTTCGTTAGGAATAAGCTTTGGAAGATGATCGAGTCTCTGGCGTTTTGTTGATTGCTCCAAAATCAGTCGGTTTGTAATGTCGGTCGCCATTGATGTGATGAGGGTTTTGGAATGAAATCTAGAGACTTGTAGTCCACGGTATTAGGATTTATAATGAATTTTGGATGTGATGAACTTGTTGACATTGCATTCGAGAAAGAATTATGGAAGAAATTGTAAATAATGGTGGGAGATACAGATTCCTACATTGTCGCATTTGATGATTTGGGGGGATTCTTCCTACTTGATTTACTAAAATTGTAAAGGGTACGAGAGGAGATTCGAAGGGTTTATGGGGATTTTCTGACTCCACACCAAGTTCACTATTTTGCTCTATTTACATTGAATTCCAATTTCAGTCAAGCATTTCAAATTGGGAAATTGACTTCAAGACTTAAAAATCAGGTTGTTGGACATTTGCAATAAAGGTTTGGTGCAGTATGATTAAGATGTTTTTATAATATAGTGCAAAATTAAATATGGTTGTTTTGTAATTGTTCAGAATGAAATTAGAACACTGAATGGTTAAGGGAGACCCAAGATACAAAACCATTCAGAGGTTTTACAACCATTAAGAGGCAGACATTTTTTTTGTCAAACAAGATTTACCTCTTAACGATTCAAATGTTGTTTCTTAATGGAATCATTAAGAGGTAAACAAACAACCCCTTAGACAAAGAAATTGGTTTTCTAGTCATTTCTCTCCCTGGTTTTATACAACTATCACTATTTCTGCAGTATAGTTACGGATCTGGTTGAACGACAAAGAAAAAAAAAACGTATATGATCATTTTTTACTTAAAAAAATACGGTCCCAGATCCGCAATTACAAACCCCACATTTCTAATTGTGGGCCTAGATAAATTTTTTTTAGAAAAATTGCAAAAAAATTACATTTTCTATCCAGACTTGCAATTACGGACTTGGATATTGTGGACCTAGTAACATGAGTGTAAAACCGGAGAGAGAAAGGGTTAGAAGACCAATTTTTTTGTCTGATTTGGCTATTTGAGTCGATTTCTCTTTCAAATTTCCTCTTAAGAATTTAAAATTTTGTGTTAGGTTCGAATTTTATATAAGCTTTGGCTATTTTGGAAAGATACTTTAAAAAGTGGCTAAAAAATTAATTTGATTGATGGAATTAGTTATTTTGATAAATTTCCCTTTCCTAACGTTGTATTCCCGCTTTATTTTTTTAATAAACTACATTTTTTAGTCTAAAATATTTAAAATTATAATACAATTTTTGGATTTAACAAATTATAGCAAAAAATCATTGTTAATTTTTAATTTGACATATATATCATTTTTCGGATTTTTTTATCGTGTATTTAAATTATCAAGACATGGGCACTTCAACTATCACACGTAAATTTTATTTTATTCAAATATAACTTTAGAATTTTTTTAATGAGAAATTACATCAATCTTTTTTTTCGGGTTATAATAACATATTTTATCTTGATGCATCACATTTGCACACAACTAGCTCATTGTGGAATCGAGATGTATACACAGGTACACTTGTAGTGTATAGAAATAAGTTTACAATACTTTCTATAAATGGTTGTTCATCGATTGAAGATGTTAATCAGGTGACATCCCTCTCGGGTTTAATCATGTATCTGTTTGATTCCAACTTTTCGAACCTGGTTATTATATTATGACAGTCTTAGATAATTCATACTTTCGAGTACATGTATCAGATTCATTTGATTTGTTCAAAATAGCAATTGATACAGAATTGATTATTCAACACAAATGGTTCAATATGGCACTCAGAACACGGATCCAACAAAACCAAAAGTTTGAAGTAAAAGCTTTAGTTGAGATCAAACTCAATTTCTTCAAATTGCAATAAAATGCAATAATTTTGAGTTGATTAATATGCTTTACAGTTCACTGGTATAAATTAGTCAATTGATATGAAAAAGAGGAATAAGTTTGTATTTGTATCTTTTCTAATTATATGTCACATTATTGTTTTTGGGTTTAATAAGTTATGAAAATAAATGATGCTTTTAGTTTAGTTTTTCTTTAAAATAATGTCTTTTAAGTTTTGTTTTTGTTACAAAAAAGCTACTATTGATTTATCTTTATTGACTTGAACAACGAACAACAGTTGGCACAATCAGTCCAAGTTTACTACAATCAAAATAATTAGCAATAATCAATAATCTTGTAAAAAAAACAATAAAAGTGATTAGGCAACATCAGGAAAAAAAAACTAATCGCAAATAGTTTGGAAATACTAGGCAAACATTACTTCGACTTGTTCGTTAGGAAGAAGCTCTGAAAGATGAGTGAGCCTCTGACATCTTTTTGATTGCTCCAAAATCAGTTGGTCGCCATTGATACGATAGGGTTTGGAATGAAATCTAGAGAATTGTAGTCCACGGTATTAGGATTTACAAGGAATTTAAGATATGATGAACTTGACATTGCATTCAAGAAAGAATTTAGATATAATGGTGGGAGATACCGATTCCTACATTTTCGCATTTGATGATTTGGGAAGATTCTTCCTACTTGATTACTAAAATTGAAAAGGGTACGAGAGGAGATTCGAAGGGTTTATGGGAATTCTTGACTCCCCAGCCAACTTCAATTCTTACCTACTATTTTCATCGAATTCTCATTTTAGCCAAAGTTTACCACAGGAATTTGAATCCTTATATACATTTTTTTAAAAAAGTTCACATAAAGATTCAAATTTTTGCGTAAAGATTCTAATTTTTGGACAATGATTCAAAATTTTGTTTTTTTTTTCCTTTATTTTTCTTCCAGAAATCAATTTTCTACTTAAAGATTCAAAATTTTATGTAAGGTTTCAAAATTTTATGTAATTTTTGGCTATTTTAAGAAGATGCTTTGAAAAATGGCTAAAAAATGAACTTGGATAATTTTGAAGAAATTGGTTTATGGATTTTAAAGGAATTGGAATTGATAATTTATTTGACCAAATTCCAAATCTATGTTTGGTTCACATAATGAAAATGATGAATCATTTGAATTCCATTGAATTCCACAATTTAAGAAATTAACCTTTCCTTGTCTAAGTGAAAAATTAGAATTCTTACCAATCAAATTTGTGGTAAAATTTCATTCAAATTCCTTCAAAATCAAATTACTTCGATGTATTTCAATTCCATCAAATTTCATTGTGCGAACCAATTCCGTCTTTTATCCTCACATCAAGTTTTAGAGATTTGTTTAATTTGAGAGTTTTTTTTACGTTTTCTTTGTTTTAAAGACCATTATATAGAACAAAACTTCCATTTTTTCTATCTTAAAGAATCTATTAAATACGCTCTAAGAACTAATATTGTAATACCCATAAAACAATTACATATATCCTTAGATTTCAATTCATATACTAATGAACGGTACTGAATATTTAAATGAACATTTTTAACACTATGAAAACAATATTTTGTAATACAATTTTAAAATATTTAATAAAAAAACTAAAATAATAATTTGAATTAGCATCTTTATTTTGGACGGCTGACCATGGAAAGAAGCAAGGTCAGGTGCACGGGGTTGTTGACTTTTAATTAAACGCTTCCTCTTGTTAATTTTCATTGGAATGCGTTTTAAATATTTTTGTTATAAAATTATATTTTTTCCTAATTTTATAACAATATAGTTGTACAATTGAGCATGTAATGCAACGACATGTAAAATTATATTGTAAATCGAAAATAAAAAAATAAATTTAATTTCTTATTAAAAATAGAACCCAAAATTTATCGAGATTCCTGCTGCATTAGTAGAGCTCAATACGTACGCTATGTTTTTTTCAATGGTCTAAAAAACTCGCCGCGCCATGACACCAAGGCTTATGTGTCACGCCACGTTAAGCTCATGACACGCCATGGCCAAATGCGCAACTATCGTAATGAGATATTTGATTTTTCTTTACGTTTTTATTGTCTTATTTGCAAGTTCTTAATATATAACACAATTTAACTTGCTTATTACTATTGACTCATTGAGTAACATCACAAAACATACGTTTTTATATATAATATTATATATGAAATAGAAATTTGACGTTATAAGTCACGCATTGAAAACGTCATGGCTTCGCCTTGGCTCCTAAGGCTTGGTCTTCTCGCCACGTCACGCCTCACGCCATTTAGAACCTTGGTTTTTTTTTAAAAGACAACATTTATTAAAAACACATAACAGTATAGAGCAGATATAGAAACCCTCAATAAAAACAACTGTGAAATGCAGCTAGAAAAATGGCCAAAAAAGGCTAAAGGCAATAGCCGATAGAAAGTCTCGGAACTGCACAAAATTGAAAGGCCAAAAGGCAGTCCCGAAGCAAAAACAAGCGAATAAACCACCAAAGAGGTTACATAGAAAATGACAATAGGTTTGGATTTTCACCCCATGTCCTTATCAATTGGTTATCGTTTAGGTTTATGTATTTAAACATAATGTTTTAAAAACTTGTATGTATACAATAATAAAATTTAAAAAATTCTATAAACATGAGATAAATGTTTTTCAATATAACAAAGATAAACATAATGAAGCTTGGTACTCGTTTATGTTATTTAACCTTTAAATACAACCTTATTTTTCAAAATATTAATTTATAAATATATTTATTTGTAATGTTCTAAAAAACTCGTCGCACAGCCGCCATGGTGCGTCATGGCACCAAGGCTTGTATGTCACGCCATGTTAAGCCCATGGCACGCCATGGCCAAATGCGCAATTATCGTAATAAGATATTTGATTTTTCTTTACGTTTTTAATGTCTTATTTGCAAGTTTTTTAATATATAACGTAATTTAACTTTTTTATTGCTACTGACTCATTGAGTAACACTACAAAACATACGTTTTTATATATAATATTATATATGAATTAGAAATTTGACGCCATAAGTCACGCTTTGAAAACGCCATGGCACCTAAGACTTGAGGATTGGCCTCGCCGCCACGCCACGCCTCACGCCATTTAGAACCTTGTTTATTTGTCGATTTAATGGTTCAGTCACGTATATGATTTCAATTTAGTTTTTGGATGGATGTTGTGAAAAACAACCACATGTCACGGACATTATTTCACAAAAATACCTTTTGACTTGAAAACAACCAAAATTAGCATCATATTGTTTATGACAACGACTTTTTGGCGCTGTCGAAACCCTTCTGGTCATTGAGGTTCAACCAGACCCATTCCTGACATTTTATAGGCACTGGGCGAGATGTTAGAGAAGGACCCTCGATAATTATCAAAATAAAATCTTTGATTTTTATCACAAGGAAAAAATTTAATTCAAAAAATACTAAAAAATCATATAAATCGTTTTCCTGAGTATTCCTATACGCAAAATCAATCGATAATTATTATTAAATTAATATTATCTGTCATATCAATTTTACATAGCATTATTAATATGTTCCGACGTCAAAAACATCCTTACGATGTACATTTAATATATAAAATGGCATAAATTTTGGGTTAAAATATTGACTCTTCGGAGTAATACTCTATCTAAATCAATATAAATCAGTTGGGTTTCCATCTCATCTTAGATTAATGTTTTTCATCACTGCTTTGAACTTTTAGGGTTGAAACAAACTTTTTCGGAACAATCAATCTTAAAATTAAAAACCATTTTGGTTATAAGCTTATAGCTTAAGACTTTATTATCGTTTTGGAGATAGGAGTGTAAGGTGTCGTTTGTTTTTTAAGAGATCTGAAGTCTTATTTACTTCTGATTAATAAGAGGTGGTGTTGGAGTCTGAAATAGGAATCAACAATATTGTATGTTTGTGTAATATCTGGAGGCATCTTGAGAGAAAAAAGAGTATATGAACTGAGATGGCGATAAGAGGTTTTAAGAAGTTAGGTCATCACTTCTTATTTCATACGTATTCAAGAGTTAAGAGATTCTGAAAACTGGGAAAAAAAACAAATAGTCTAAATGTAAAAAAGTTTGAACGATTCAGACTTAAAAGTCATTAAGAAGTTAAAAAAAAAAAAAAAAACAACCCCTAACTAAGATTCATGCACTCAATAATAAGTAATAAAGAGTCAATAATGTTTGAAAAACAAGGGTATAGATATAAGTTGAACCGTCTTATATGGTTGATAAGTTTTTTCAAAAGGTAGGAGCGTGCTCTCATAGTTAATAACAAGAAATCTACTATATTCTAATATAGATATAAAATGCATGTGGATGGGATAAATTAAAAAAGTCGATGAAAGATGAATGATGGATAATATATCAATATTTTATAGATAAATAGTTTTAAACTTTGATACTAGATTTAAAAAAAAATGTAGAGAAACAATAAGTAATCCTATAAAATGAACAACCAATTAATTTTTTACATATTTTTTTCCATTGTAATTAATTAATACATGTTTGGGCCCTTTATAATACAAATTCTTTTGGGTCCCATTAGACTTTGGATTTCTAAAGGCTAAGTGGGAGATGAATGATGGAAAATATATCAAAAAAATTTAGGAAAGTAGTTTTAGACTTTGAGAAACAAAAAAACAATACTATAAAATGTACGACCAATTAACTTTTAACATATTTTATTTTCCGATGTAATTAACTAATACATGTTTGGGCCATAATGTAATACAAAATTATTTTGATCCTATTAGATACTTAAAAAAATTGTCTGTTTTATTTACTATTTTTTTTACAACTACTATATACTTAAAAAATTTGTCTGTTTTATTTACTACTATTATATACTAAAAAAATTGGGTCCCTATATCTCGTAAGCCCTGGGCGTACTCCCGGCCCGCCCTCCCCCAGGCACGGCCCTGGGTTCAACTGTGATAACTTATTTTGGGTAAATGTGATAACTTAATTATCTACCTTTTTAAAGTGAACACTTATTTTGGGAAAACATAAATAGAATTGTGGACACTTATTTTGAAATGAAGTAACATATTTAGGTGTTGTTTATTTTTTTTTAAAAACCCTCTTAATGACTCTTAAGTCTGAATCGTTCAGATCTTTTTACACACCACCTCTTATTAATCATAACTAAAATAAGATTTCAGACTTTAGACCTCTTAAAAAACAAATGACACCTTATTGTTAGTAATCTATACTATATTATAAAGCAGGGATAAAAACTCTTAAATATAAATTATTAGGCACAAGGTGCCATCATTTTATCTAAGATTTTAAAAATCTCTTAATTTACAAGTATCAAAACACAATATACATATTACTACTGCAAACTTCTAACACCCACCAATTTGGTATGTGCAGAACATTCCTTTTATGCAGACATTTCCATGTATCACTATTAATTAATATATTATATTACTATAATTTTGTTTTAATTATATTATTAAATATGTAATTGGCTATTTTTTCTATATGTCATTAAAATATATAAGATAATAATTGAATTCTAACAAAATATTGAATTTTTTTATATAAAAAAACATTATATTATTAAGCCTAAATTAAATAAATTTATAAAAATAACATTATCATATTTCTCAAAACCATCCAAAATCGTATTGTAAATCGACAAAAAAATAAAATGAAACATTAAAATCTTGATGTAACTCGCTGCATTGCGCGAGTACGCTTCTAGTATATAATAATGTTTAATAAAAAAGTAACTCTAAAAAAATATGTTAAAAAATATAAGAAGTATGATGAAAAAACATGGGAAAATCAGAAAATGGTTACTTAAATTTGTCAAATGTCAATATAAAAATCCAAAAGCAAGGAGATGAACACTTTATGAGTAAAAGAAGCGACATAAGAGGAAAAGGGTTGACCCGAAACCCACGCTCCAAATCAACACTCAATTTCCCCCAATTTAATTTCCCACCATTTAAACATTCAATTCAATCAATTATTTCCTGGATACACAGAAATGGCGGTATTAGGGCACGTACGAATGTGGTGGTGTGCGGCGGTGATTGCATTATTGATGGCGGCCGGAACCACCGCTTTTACCTCAGGTAATTCAATCTCTCTTCCTCCATTTGATTAATCGATTATTACTAGATATTGAATACCACATAGATCTCTCTCTCTCTCTCTCTTTTTCTCTAATAGGGGTGTTTAAAAAAACTGTTGTACTTTTTAAACCGGTCAAACAGATCGTTTTTGGGGGTTTAAGGCATTTGGCGGTTCGGTCTTGTCTGAAAAATAGTTAAAGCGTTCAGTTCGGTTTGGCCTGGTATGCGGTTTGAATGGTTTTTTGAGTGGTTTACCTCGAACCGACCACAGAAGATACACATGTGTTAATTATATTTAGTAACGTTTATGACCCAATTAAAAAAAGTTGGTCTAAGACGTTATGTTTTTAGTTGTGACCCTTTTCTTTAACAAAATTCTAAAATCCGTCAAAACTCAAATCCAAAATTCCAAATCATCTTTCGACTTGCTCCATATTTGTTCAGAATTCCAACTATTGTTAGTGGATTTGTTTAACCTTTTTTTTCAACTTGCTAAATATATTTTTAAATTTTAGTGAGAGACATTTCTATTATAATTTGGTATACTATTTTATAATAATATTATATTTGTAGAAATTTCATTTTGGATACAGATGTTATGTTTTTTTTAGTTTAAAGCCTATAAAGAGTCTAAATCGCCGTCAGACCAAACCACATTTTTGTCATCTGGTTTAATAGGTCACTAGGTCACCTGCTACCAAACCGTTCGGTTCCAAAAAATTTCAAACTGCTTTTACGGTTTAATTTGTGGTTTAGGGGGGGAAGGTGGGGGGTTAAACCGTCCGAACCAGACCACAAACATCTCTACTCTCCAATGGGTTTTCAAAATTTTATATTTTAGATTTACATTTAACATGTAATTCATATAAAATTTAATTAACTAAACGCGTTACATCCCGATTATGAAGCCGAGAACTTGAATTCTCAATCTTGATTCATGTTCTGTTCTATTCTCTACCCTCTCGATATTTAATATTTTGTGTGGTTTCGAGAAAACAAAGTCTTTATTTGTCGTTATCATTTTTTTTGGGAATATTTTTACGTATTAGTAGGATTCAATGTTTATCCTATATTTGAACATATTTATATGTCAGTTGATTATCGATTAATTTTATAAAATTTCAAATGTGGAGCTTTATTATAAAGTTTAACATACACAATAATAAATTGTAAACTTGATTTTTGTTAGATATTTTTAAAACGAGTACATCATGTCTTATTTCACATGATTTTTTTCCATCTACAACTTGGATTTAGTGTATTGATTAACATATAATTGTTTTAATAATGTGAACATTTTTATGTGTTTTTGAAACAAAAAATACAATTAAAAAGTTTCACATTGTGAACCAAATACATATGAAACAAACACTTTGTAAAACAAATATGTTAATCAATAAGTTAAATTCAAGCCTTATATGGAAAAAAATCATGTGAAACGATAACTTACGATAATAGTTCTCATAGTTATTACAATATATGTGGTTCTCAAATAATTAAATTTTGTATATGTATATATCTTTAATCAAATTAAAGAGAAAAAAATATTTGTTTTTCTATCATTTGTTTATTTACAAAAATTAATGATAATTTGGATCTAAATAAAATAAGGTAGATCTATGGAGGTTATTAATTGGATATCCATTAGTTTTATAGGATTTAGAAAGTTGTACATAGCCTGTAATAACTTGTAATTTTGGATTTTAAGATATCTAGATTAATAAACAATACCTTATATTTAAAAAACCGTGTTTAATTTTTTTTTTATCAAATATTTTATAACATAGTAAGGGGTTGTTTTTTTTTTTTTAAATCTCTTAATGTCTCTTAAGTCTGAATAGTTCAGACTTTTTTACACATCACCTCTTATTAATCATAACTAAATTAAGACTTCAGACTTTAGACCTCTTAAAAAACAAATGACACCTAAGTATATAGCGTTATTATATATCCCCTCCGTCCCAAATTAAGTATCTACATTACTATTTTAGTTTGTTCCAAAATAAGTGTCCAATTTCAAAAAGTAAATGTCCACTTTCCAATTATACTCTTATTTATGTGTTGGAGAAAATTTCTCTCTCTATAATTAAAGGTAAAATTGTACTTTGGTTAATTAAAAAGTGTAATAATTATACACTCCTAAAACTGCGTGACTTTTTCATTGTCGACATTTATTTTGGGACGGAGGGAGTAATTTTTGTGGTATGATCATCTACAATAGGAGAAGAAGCAACGAAGACAGGGAACATGAAGCTTCAAAGGAGGCTTCTAGCCGTGCATCTCGACGACTATGGTCAACCATCGGCAAATCAAGGACACGATCCTAGAGGAAAGGGTGGAAAGTCGCCAAATAAGCGAAACTTCTAAGTCTGTTTCTACGTTAACAACAATGAAACTGATCGTTAACTTTACTTCTACCAACCTACTAATCCAGAGCATAATGTATGTTATATTTTTTATTTAATGGTCGTGATGTAACCGAAATATTATATTTGTGTTTATAAACATTTTTTTGTTGCACATGTGTATCGCGAAAGGGTAATAGATCATAAGGTTTTGAATTTTTTTTTTCATTTATATAAGTATATAGTGTAACACCCTAAAAATCGGGACAAACAAAAACGTTCCAAAAACGGAAAGCGTGGTATATAATTGTTAAAGCACGAGCCTCCCAAAAATGGGGAAATAAGTAACACATGTTAATTACAAATTTGTAATTAAAATGAATGGAAATAACAACCTAATAATCTAAAGTATCATTCTACTATAAAAAGGGTGTCTCAAAAGTTGTTTCCCCCAAGCTCACACAATCCCCGACTAGACCTTCTTAGAGACCGCACCGCTAGAACCTGAGATACATGTCGACACCAAACAAGTGTTAGACAAAAAAGCCTAGTGAGTTAGAACAACGAATAATGTATGGTTAATTATATATGATGAACATTTGTAACATTATGAAACCTAATATTTGGAGTCAATGGGGGAGACACACAACACCAATCAAGTTTCACCAAAAGAGCCGATATACCTTAGTGTCAACTAACATGAGTGACACCCCAAAGGTCCGACACATCCGAGGGCTACAACCATGACATTGCCCCGAACAACAGAGGTTTAGGTACATACTCACATGGTGGCACCCAAAACTATATCCTCCTAGTGTCTACTTGATGATTCATCCAATTTCCAAATTTGTCATAATACACTTTTACTCCAAGAAATGTATATATAATACCAATATGGCACTTGTAGCTTAACCACCATATAATCATAAAGGGACTTCATATAGTTATTCAAGACCTTCAATTTGGTCAAATATGCATATATCTCCACACAAGGGGGTTTCAAGCTATGAAACTACATGTTATGTATACAAGAACACAATATCATAAGCTAAAATCATTTAAGTACCAATATGCTCCTCATGAGACCAAATCATCAAGTTAGGTCAAACTCTAAAATGTAGTGGCTTTCATAAAATGGGCCAAAATTCCATAATAGTTTACAAGACATGTAACCATGCTTAACAATGTAACCAACAAGCTATTTTACACCAAGAACTCCATAAGTCCCCAAAATAATGAGATAATGGATATTTCACTAAATGTGATATACTTGCATATATGAAGCATGAAGAGGAAATAAAACACATAAATAGACATGTATCTAGTTTTACAAAGCATTTTAAACTCACCGTATAGGTTTTAGAAAGAAAACCTATAAACTTGCAAAACCCTAGAATACTTGAGGAGATGAGATTGAGACTTGATTCTTGTTTGAGATCCTTCACTTAATGCTCCAAAAGTGGCCTAGACTCTCAATAAATGCTCCCAACAAACCATAAGTTTGAATTAAATGAGGAGAGGGTTCTATGGGGAGAAAAATCGTCTTCAATGTCTCCAAAATCGCACCCAAGACTGAATGTGGAGAGAAATGAGAGTGAAAATCGGGTTGAGTGGGTTTTATAACCTCAGAGCCCGCCGACGAATATGCCTAGCAACTTTGCCAGTGGCATTGTCGCTGGGCAATGTCGCTCCAGCTGCCCCGCCCTCTGCCCCTTCTCGACGACAATGACAGGCTACAATGCCACTTGTCATAGTCGCGGACAATGTCGCCCAGACTTCTGCCGAAATCCGATATTTTTTTTATTTTCTAGTCGATTAGCCAAGCTTGGAAGGTCGATAACTCAACGCTAAACCTCAATTATAAACCTAGAATGCCATATAAAATAGAAATGATTGGAGATGAATATTCATTTTTAACTTACTTGAATTTATGGGTGTCACATATAGTATTTATATGTGGCAAATTAAACTTAATAACAATTCTCAGTTTTGGTGTGAATCCCTAACCTCTAAAAAGGCGGGATTGTGGGATTACTGGGCATCGACGAACAATTGGCCCTTTGTTTTAGCTTTTTCTTTTCGTCATTTTCCTTAACTTTAAAGTTTTTGATCAACTATTAGGTGGGATTGTGACCAAGTAGCGTTTGAATAAACTAGCCTATAAGCTATTTTTTGCCATCTCGAACGAGTCTTTTGAAATAAGCTAAAAAATTAGCTAGCTTATGTTTGCCAAACATGTTTTTGTTTTTCTTTATATTTTAGTTATTCCACACTTTGAATTCCCTATTTCCAATTCCCGGATTTTGTTTCTTTATAAATTTTTATTACTTCAATATTTATGGTTGCTCAAAATGAAAAAAAAAATGATTGCAAAGTTAAGAAGCTTAACTTCTTTTACATATATCAGACCAACTTACTTATAGCATGGGATTCCATCAGAGTATATGTGGATCCGCCTCAAGGTCTAGCAGGACCAAAGTCAATATAACAAGTATTTGTACTAACTACTAGTATTGGCTTAAAAGGGAGGCATTTTGAAAACACATTGTAGAATTTTCAAGCACAAAAAGAGAGACCCCAATAGTTTCACCTTTCAAGTAGCAAAAATGTAAATGAACATGGACTTGTTGTAGTTGAGTAAACCAAATCAAATTGGTCAATTGGATGTATTTTTATTGGGCCAACTTGTATACATGAGTGGATCGGGAGATGGGCCATTTGGGTCTTTGCCAATGGTTGGGTTCCAAGTTGTTTTAATCTTTTTGAAGTATTAAAATTATTGATTGTCTGAAATTAATAATAAACTAAACAAAATTTTATATCTTATTAAAAATCTTATAAATAAAAATAATGTAGTAAAAAGAATATTAAATAGTCGTTATTAATTTTCAAATGTAAAATAAAGAAATTGAATAAGATGACCAAAATATCCCTCACGTGACTAGGTTAACTAAGACAATTTAAAACAAACCACAAGGGTTGTGGCGTAGTGGTTGAAGTCCTGGGGATGTGCTGAAATATCTCATTTGTCTAGGGTTCAATTCCAGACGTATGCAACAATTGTGGTCACTGAGTTTATGATTTCTTACAGTCAAAATTTGTCGGATTAATTTAAACATAGCGTAGGATACCCTAGTACCCACTTGGGAATAGATTAAGAACACAAATCTCAATAAAACAAGAAGAATAATTTATAAATAAATTCCTGCAAAAACATTGATAATTGCAAACCTTTCTTGTTCACTTCACACTTTCCTTTTCCCAAGCGATCAAAATTCGTTAAAGGGAGTTAAAATGTTTTCATAACCTATAAACACACGATCACGTTATTCTGTTTCCAAGAGGCAATTTTTTGACGGCGGGATTGGCGGTAAAAAATTGTTTAAGGATAGTGATTCTCACATTCTCAAGATCTTTGTTCGTATCCATATACCTTTCGATTTATAGATCCTATTCCTAACAATTATGAGAAAAACAATATTCATAAAATATGAGACCCATGAGGAATGATCCAACCAAGTGTTGGTAACTATCGATTATTTTGGAATGTACCGCTTGTATGAAACGGCATTTCCAGATATATTACTAAATAGAATCGCAACTTAGCAAATAATTTCTAGCCAGGGTCATATCTAGGCCCTAATGAAGGCATATCAATGTGAGATAAGAACATAACCCTCCAAAATTTTGGAACCCAACTATAATGTTTTAGGCTTTTACCTTTTTAGTTAATTTGTCAATTTTCGATCCCGGCTTTTGAAGAATATTGGGAAAATGATTATATTTGAATAAATTTCATATGTTACTTTATTATTTTAAAACATTTTTATTAGTTTAATTTTTAATATAATATATGGTATAATCATTTTTGGTACATCTATAATAAAACTCCTACAAAGATCAAAAGAACCCTATTCTTGTAATGCAAATATAATTAAGTTTATTTGTATTTCTAATCAATGATTAAAAAAGTTGTTAATTATATTTTTATAATATAATTATAATAATTTTTATATACTTTTTATTTTCATCTTTATATTTTTAGTTTATCAAATATTCTACAACCAGCAAAGAAGAAACTTCCTCCATGGCTAAACGTCTAATAAATTTTTGATCGGACGGAGGAAATTTCCTCCTAAATGTGATGGTGAAAACCATATTTACTTCATAATGTCATTCATATCTCTCTCTCTCTCTCTCTCTCACACACACACACACACAAACATCACAAGTCACCCTTCATTAATGGCATCTTCATCATCGTCCTCTTTTTCAATCATGGAATCATGATGTTTTTCTCGGTTTTAGAGGAACAAACATTCGCAAGAACTTTGTGGATCATCTATATTCCGCTCTTAAACAATAAGATATCCACACCTATAAGGATGATGAAACACTTCCCCGTGGGGACGCCATTGCTCCATCGCTTTTGAAGGGTATTAAAGAATCACAGATTGTTGTTATTGTATTCTCCGAAAACTATGCTGATTCTTCATGGTGCTTGGATGAACTTGCATATACTATGAAATACAAGGATAAGAGAGACCTAATCGTTATGCCCATATTCTATCCAGGTCTGGTCCTGGGGTTTTTGATGCCCTATGCGGAAAGGCTAAAAAAGTGCCCCTATATCAATTTTTTAGCAAACACAACAAACTATTTTTAAGGGTTTGGAACCTAGTTAAGCATCACCCTCATACTGATTTTTATTAAATATAATAAAATAATACAACTAAAGAAGGACATTCCATTACATCCCCTAAGGCTTAACCAGTACGCCACAACCCATCCAGGCGTTGCCAAAGCCCTTGTGGCCATATAAATTCACCTGTGATGACTCCAAGCCATTGTGGTTGCCCGGGGGATTAGTCGGTGTGCATAAGTTGGCCCGGAAACCCACTGTTACAAAAAAAGGACATTAACCAAACCCTAAATAATATAACATAAAAGCTTACATCACCTAAAAGATGTATTTGTGCATTTCTTAAAACAAAAATAACAATCATATTTGTCATATTTGTGTTCACCTCAATATGTAAAACTTGATAGAAATAAAATAAATAAAGTTAGTTTTAACTAAAATAATAAAATTACATGAATGCTAATGCCACACAAATTGAAAATAATTATCATTAAGTACAAACAATCTCAATCTATGAAAAAAGTCAAAAATTAAACGACATGTCAGGATGCATAATTGCAAACATCAAAGCAATTGCAAATTAAAAAAACAACAAAAATCAAACCATGGCTAACATTTACAATACAAACAATCAATAATTTTGTGTAAGTGTGTGACCAATAAAGCAATTTCATTATCTGAATCTATGAATATAAGGATTTCATTCCTATCAATTACAAATGAACATTAAACATTTCGCACCTAACAAGAATGATGATTTCTTAAATGTATCAAATTTGAAGCTCTCGCTAGTATTTACAAATATCATTTTGAATATAAAGAGAAAAATGTTTCTTAGAATAAGATGACCTATGAACATATTTGGGAAAATAAACATAGATAAAGAAAAGTGGAGGGCAATGTGGAGCACGAGGAAACAATTTTTTGATCTTAGAATTCTTGCTTCATCACCATTGTTGTGGGATGGAAATGGAATGTCTTTCAAGCCTTGAAAATCAGAACAGTCAAACTCGAATAGATGAAGAATAAAAGAAATCGGCTTAGTTGTTTGAACGTTCACGATGCTATTCTCTATTCATTCTAATTATTGGACCAAATATCGATTAATTAAGCGCTTAGTTGTAGTTGATTACCTTGGTGGCTTGGGCATGAGCCAGTTGTTTATAGCCTGGTATTAAACCCATAACTAATAACATATCAAAACTTGATCCCCCTTGGGCTTATGATGCCCTGTGCCACCGCACGGGCTGCACATGGCTAGGGCCGACCCTGATTCTATCACATCGATCCCTCTCAAGTTCAAAAACAAAAAGGGAAATATGGAGAAGCACTTGTAAAACATGGGTCAGATAACGAAAAAGTTAAAGCTTGGAGAAAAACACTCGCGGATGTAGGCAACCTTTCTGGATTGGAAACCGAGCACATTGCCAATGGGTAATTTAAATTTTATTCTTCGGGGGTGTTTGTGATTGCTTATTTAAAGTGCTTATTAACTTATTTCGGTGTGGTGCCGTAATAAGCAGTTTTTAGTGTTTTGATGGGAAAAAAGAAAAAAGAAAAATGCTTATACCGGTTGGACACCGGTGATAAGAAGTTTTTGATAAGTCATTACATTCTAACTTATTAACTTATTTGAAACAACTTATCAGCTTTTTGGTCATTTTACATGTATAAGCAATCCAAACATCCCCTAAAAAACAACTTATTAGCTTATTACGTTTTGGTACCACCATAAGCTAATCCAAACACTTTTTATAAATCTCCGGTTTAATACCAAATAAGTTGATAAACACTTTTACTAAAAAAAACATAAGTTGTTTTAAATAAGAAATCCCAAACACCCTCTTCGTGTTTGAAAAATTTATGCTCAATTAAGAAAACTGACCCTAGAGGGAGGTTCAAGGGAAAATCTCAAAAAAAATGGAAAACTGAGGAACACCCTGACAACCCTTGATCTGGACGGTATGCACTTGTGCATACAAGTAAATGAAATTATTTTTTTGGTTTTTATGCACATGTGCATGATGCACATGTGAATATAGAAATTACTTGTATGCACAAGTACATACCGTCCAGATTAAGTGCACACCTCATGGTGGAATTCAAGACACACTACCATTTCATTTTTTATAGAATATCGTCACTTAAAAGTTGAACTTGTTCCTAGGAGAAGTAAAGCTGATACAATGGAAAGACCAAAAGATGTAACAAATTGCCTAGAATTTTGGGATGAGGAACATAGAGATGAAAAGACGTTTAAGATCCAACACGATTCAAATTCGTCGATCGAGATTTCATGGATTCATGATCATGATTTAGATATGTTCACTATTTGATCTTCTTTTCATCTTTTGTTGCAATATTTGCAGAAATGGTTGTATTCTTTTTTGGTGAACCTTGTAGAAATCTTTGTGTTTTTTTTTCTTTAGGGTTTTCTCAAAAAATTATGTATTTCATGTTCTTTTTGCACTTATATTAAATAAACGACCATAATTCTTTCACCTTCACTTCCATACCATAAATGGCCTCTTTATGTTAATATCATTGCATAAGCATCAATCGTAAAATATTGTTTATCATAGTAATTAGGTCTTGAATTTTCTTTTGATGACATCGATCACGTTGACCAATTAATTAGATAAGAGCATTTCCAACATATTATTTAAAGTAAGGAAATTGGAGATTTTTGAGGACTTTGGGTTAATTTTTTGTTTCAACAGATTTTTCAAAACCTTCTTTAAAATGGAGAAAGTATGTAACAAATAATAAAAATTTTCAAATTTGGAACTCTGTAAAAATGATTGCTTAAGAGATATAAATGGTTTTATATTATTCCCACCAATAAGAATTCTTGAATATAACCACAAGGGTGGTGGTTGGCAAAAAGCTTAGGGAGATGTATTATTTGTAGCCAACATCTTTCCCGAGTTCGAGTCCAAACGCTAGCATCGTGGCCAGACTTAGGGGCCGTTTACCAAACGTTTACCCGGGTAAGCGCTTACCAAGTCATATTACCTTATGAATGAAGATGACAATGACCAAGAATCTTACCCGGTAAGAGCTAAGGCAAGCACCAAGAGTCTTACCCTGGTAAGTGATGACGAAAACTCTTACCACGTTTAGCGCTTACCGGGAAAATTGTTGCATACGATACCGTTTTGGTGGACTAAAATCTTACCCGGTAAGTAAGTGATAGTGTTAAATTTTACCGGTAAGCGCTTATCGGGAAAAATGTTGTATACGATACCGTTTTGGTGAACTAAAATCTTACCCACTAAGTAAGTGATAGTGTTAAATTTTATTGATAAGCGCTTATCTGGATAAGCGTTTGATAAACGACCCCTTAGTCATTGACCGCCACAATTTGTCAGGATGTAGGCTAGGTGAACCTTTCCAAAAGAAAAAAAGAATTATTGGAAATAAATGTATTGAATATTTTAAGAAATATAATCAATGTTGTAACATCCAAAATGAAAAAGTTATTGAAGTTAAATGTAATTATTTTTAACGATTTTAATTTTTGGTCCTCCGTTATGGATTTTTTTTTTAAATTGTCGGAAATCCTCTAATTGTTTAGCATAGACTTCTTCAACACATTGGCCCAATCCCCAATGACACCCACGATTATAGAGTCCAATTTTGTAGGAGTTCAAGGATTTAAAACCATCATCAGCTAAAATAGAAAAAAAAAATTGCTTTGTTATTCTTTTTCAACAGCATTGTTATACTGTTTGCTAAAATAGAGAATCATGGAAAAATCTTTAAATATAGAGAAATCTCTATAACTCTTTAAATATGAAAGATAAATATTATTTTGTTTCATCCCACCAATGAGATTTAATTTTTATCATTTTATATTAAGTTATTTTTTAAAGTGTATTGGGATGATAAATTAGAGAATATTGTAATAATATATGTTGTTTTCAAATTTCTAAAATAGCAAATCTGTTGGAGTTGAATGTAATACATTTTATAGATTTTCACTTTGCATTCTTTATTTTAGAAAAATTATAGGAAAACTGTTGGAGATGCTCTAAATCTTATCAAAGTTAAAAAGTATGTCATTATTTTTCATAAGTAAATATTATCTATACTATATTATAAAACATACATAAAAAACTCTTAATTACAAATTATTAGACACAAGTTACCATCATTTTATGCAAGATTTTAAAAATATCTTAATTTACAAGTATCAAAGCACAAGATACATATTACTATTGCAAACTTCTAGCACCCATCAATTTGATATGTACAAGGTCTTCCTTTTATGCAGACCCTTCCATGTATCACTATTAATTAATATATTATATTACTATAAATTTGTTTTAATTATATTATTAAATATGTAATTGGTTATTTTTCTAGATGTCATTAAAATATATAAGATAATCATTGAATTATAACAAAATACTTAATTTTTTTTATATAAACAACATTATATTATTAAGCCTAAATTAAACAAATTTATAAAAAAAAAACAATATCACTTTCTCAAAACCATCCAAAATCGTACTGTAAATTGACAAAAAAACAAAAAACAAAATGAAACATTAAAATCGTGATGTATCTCGCTGCATTGCGCGAGTACGCTTCTAGTATATTTAAAAAACTACATTATTGTTTATAAATAAAGAGTTGATTACGAATTATTGGTCCTGAGATCTGTGATTTGTTACGGATTTGGTTCATTTTCTTCATTTATTAGATAATAAACCCTACCTATGCAATTTGTCTTGGATTTGATCCCTCCTCCTAGCTTTTGTGTATTACTCCGTTAATTACGAGAACAAAATGGTCATTTTACCATTTTTCTTTATTAGGGGTAAGGGACGAAATGATTTTTGGTTTACATTTTTGTTCATTATTAATTAGATGGTTACTTTACTCTTTGGTATACTTTTCTGTTTGTTGAATACCCAATTGATATGTGTTTGTTTATTTATCTTGCCATTATATTTAGAAAACATATGTTTGTCACACCAAGTATTTATTGATTAACGGAAGACACCAAATTCGTTATAAAAATGAAAGTAGAGTTATGAACCAAATCTGCTATAAGAATGAAAGTAGATGGATGGAGTATCCATTATAAAAATGAAAGTAATTGTATGAGAATTGGAAAGCTATCAACTAACCTGTAAGAAGAGCCAAGAAGAGTAGTCCTTTCATTGGCTGCTCCTTGCTTTAATTGACAACGTTATTAAACTAGACCATATCTGTTATAAAAGTGAAAGCAAAAGACTGTCGTTCGTTAAAAAATTATTTTCATGAACCTAACACGTCAATTTATATAAACCACATGAACCACATTTGCATTTAACTCCTGCATTAATTATATAATTTTCTATTGTCATAGTTAAAAAAATATTATTGTGAAGAAGGCACAATGAGAAAATACAAATGCAGGTTCATCTATGGAGTAAGGAGCAAGTATTGACGAAGATAACAAACAAATCAACCTCAAGTTAAGAATTGAATCCGACAATTAACAATCATTGTCTGACAGCGCGACACAGGATCGCAACGCTACGTTGCCCAGTTCCACAAAACACCCCTCCACGACTTGGTTGACTGGCCCTCTAAATCATGGCAACCATCATCTTTCAAGCCAATTTCAAATATATCATAATGTACTAGTCACAAAATATATGCCTTAACTCCTTCAGATATATCTCGTGACTTACACCATCAATATTAACTCACATGTTTGATTTAAGACACTTCTCACAATAATATGGGCTGTTTGGCAGTTGCTGAATGGTGTGGTGCAAAATAATTAAGTGGTGCAAAATGATTAAGAGATTTTTATGATATAGTGTAAAATGAAATATGGTTGTTTGCTAATTGTTCATAATGAAATTAGGGCGCTGAATGGTTAAGAGAGGGTCATGATACAAAATAATTCAGAGAGTTGTGGAACTATTAAGAGACGAGTCTTTTTTTTGCCAAACAAGATTAATCTTTTAACGATTCTAATGTTGTCTCTTAATGAAACTATTAAAAGACAAACAAACAACCCCATAGTCTTCCAAAGACTTAACTTCATGATACGATTTTGAAGATGACAATGTCTTCTGTGTGATAAAGACTATATACAAATATTAAATTATATTAACAAATTTATTTCAAAATCGTTCAAAAAAAACATATCAAAATTTTTCTTGAGAAATGGACTTAAATAGTCAAAGTAGACAAAGAAATCGGTCTTTTAGTCATTTCTCTCCCGATTTAACACAAATATCACTACTTCCGCAATATCTACAAACCTGGCTAAACAGACAAACAAAAAAAAAAACGAAATTTGTTATTTTTGACTTAAAAAACAAAAAAAAAATTATGGACCCAAGTCCGTAAAAAAATTTAGAGAAAAATTGCAAAAAAAATTTACATTTTCTACCTAAGAATAAATTTATTTGTCAATTTTAAATTTACCTCAATATTGCAAACCTAGTGACATTAATATAAAATCGAAAGAGAAATGTCTAGGAGAACAATTTATTTGTCAATTTTTTTCGCCAAAATAAAGTTGGAGAGTGTTATTTGCACCAAAATTATGTCAAAATCAGGTCAATTCGTGCATTCAAAATGTAATTTATGCATTGGAAATGTAAAAAGCAAATTTTGATGTTGATGTATGTGAGAAAAAAAATAATCATATTGGTGCATTTAGCAAAATTAAAGGTGCATTTAGCCTCCCCATAAAGTTTCCGGGTCCAAATCAAAATCAGAATCAAATTAACCTTTGAAATTTCAATTAAAAAATTCCGCCACCGGTCAAACCCGTCGTCATCATCCGACCACCGGTTGAATCCAACTCAGCCGCCATCTGTACTCTTCACATCTTGCCACCTGCTTCCTCAATAATTCCTTCATTATCCCACCTTCGACCTCAAAAAAATACTCCACTTCACAATCACTACAAATGCAATCTTCTTCAACCCTTCAATCAATCTAATCCACCATTAATTCCGGCGATGTACCGGTTCAAGAATCTAACCCGATTTTCCTCTCCGATCAAGCACAAATTCACACCACCCACTTTGTTTTCCCTGCAACACCTCCACCAATTCGTCACCGCCGGAGATGCGGTGGCGCCGCCGACCTCCGGTCTTGAACCCACCAAGAAAACCGACAAGCCGAGAGTGGTGGTTCTGGGTTCCGGTTGGGCCGGGTGCAGGCTTATGAAAGGGATCGATACCAGTTTATACGACGTCGTTTGTGTTTCGCCTAGGAATCATATGGTTTTCACTCCTTTGTTGGCTTCTACTTGTGTGGGTACTCTTGAGTTCCGGTCTGTTGCTGAGCCGATCGCCCGGATTCAGCCGGCGATTTCTCGTGAACCGGGTTCGTATTTCTTCTTAGCTAATTGCAAAGGGCTTGATGTCGAGAATCATGAGGTATGATAATGGTTTTTTGATATGAGATTCTTGAATGTAGAAAAAAAGTTATAATCTTTGACCAATTGAATCTGCAAAAACCTCTTTTCAGTGAAGAATATGCTATTAACTTTAATAACCCCATCTGGGATTATTGCGTTTGGTTTGCAGAATTCCAATCCCATATTTGGTTTGTAGGATTGTTCGGATTTTAATTCCCTCAAACATCTGATTAATCGCTCAAACACAGGATTTTGGATTTCGTATGATCCGTATATAATAACTTTTAAAAATATGTTAATAACATTTGTTTATTAATAATTAGTTAAATAAAAGGTAATTTAATTATTTTTATATTTTTTAATGATTTTTTTATAATTAATGTAATTTAATTCCATTTTAAATCTACAAACCAAATACACCAAAATTCCAAATCTTTCCAAATTCAAATCCCTCCGATTCCAAATCCTTCCACGAAATCCAAATCCCTTAAAATCATTCCATCAAACCAAATACCCCAAATTCAAATAGGAGTAAACGATATGTAAATCATGCGTCGGAGTGCTGTTCGATATGCAAATTGGATACACAATGCAGATTCTATAGAAAGTTAAAAGGGGTGCTTGTTTGGTTGATTTTCCATTAAGTCCTCAGATAAAACTGTCTGGTCTGTGTGATTGATCGGGAAGGTTTTTGTTTGAGAGGGTATTTTCATATATAGAAGGAGCTAGCTTTCTGCATAAAACTCCCCTTACAAAATAAGTCAAACAGTAACTGACTGAATAAGTTGTTAATCACATTAAGTTGTTAACAAACAGGTCCATAACTAAAGAGATCACACACAGGAGTGACCTCTTCTGAAGCTTGTTGAATCAGTCGAATGCCAAGCTTTAGGCTCAAAACTGAATTTGGAGAGAACCCGGAATTTGGGTGGAAAATGAAGTTTCCATATTGAACTTGTTACCACAAACCACCCATTTTTCACAACCAGCAAGTAAATAAGGGACCCCAAACGAAACAGGCCTGAAAACGATGACGGGCAAAACATAAAAGCCCAAACGGAAAATGAAAAATATAGCAAAAAACACAAAAGTGTCAAAAACACGTTTAAATTAGACGTTTTTTTGGCCTCAAAAATCATGTAGGCCCCTTTACGTCCTACCTAGGTCGTGCTCCTCATTCTAAGCTTCGAATCGGCGTGTCATAGGTCTGAAACATTGACCCGTAGCAAAAGTTATGCACGTTTAAGCGTAACACACTATGTTTGCCCGATCATGGGCTTCCAGAAATTTAAGGCCTAGGCCCACATCAATATGAAACTTCATTTCAAAAAAAACTTGTTTGGATGCCCACATATATCCTAACATGCTATTGTAACACTTTTACATGTGATGTACAATTGTTTGGTCCTATAAACTTAAGTTCTATTAAGCAGTCTATTGAAATATTTAGATACTTTTGACATCCTAGATACTTTTGACATCCTATAAAGCCGATTTTGTTGTAATGTATATTTGTGGTACGAAGATAATCATGCTTCGTGCTATATAAATCATGAACAATTTGCAAACCATTATGCTACAGGTTCATTGCCAAGCAATAACCGAAGGAGCACAGTCAATGGAACCATGGGATTTCAAGATCTCGTACGACAAATTAGTCATCGCCTCCGGGGCCGAGGCTTCGACTTTCGGAATCAAAGGTGTCAAAGAACACGCCATTTTCCTTCGTGAGGTGCACCATGCTCAAGAAATCCGAAGAAAACTGCTCCTCAACTTGATGCTTTCTGATGTCCCCGGTATCTACCGCTAACTTTAAACATCGATTCTTATTTCCCATAATTTTGTATTCTAGTCGGGACGGTTTTGAGATGTGAACGGATTATGGCGTATCCGCAGGCGTATCTGATGAAGAAAAACGTAGACTTCTGCATTGTGTTGTTGTTGGAGGCGGTCCGACTGGAGTCGAGTTCAGTGGCGAACTCAGTGATTTCATCATGAGAGATGTTCATCAAAGATATTCTCATGTGAAAGATTACATTCACGTTACGTTGATTGAGGTGAGGTTTACGACGCATTTGGAGATTTTTTTCCGTATGTAATTTGGCATAGTTTTGAACGCCGCGTGAATTCTTGCAGGCCAATGATATCTTATCTTCGTTCGATGATCGCCTTCGGGTATATGCTACTAAGCAGTTGACTAAGGTAAAATACTATCGTCCGACAAAAGATTTAGTTCCGTTGTGTGTTGGTTATTGCTACGTTTGGGAAACTAGCTGTTGGTTGATGAGCTGACTGATAAATCAGTCATATTTGGTAAAATAAGCTAGATTACGAATTTATGATGTAAAATGACCTATAAGGACATGTTGAAAAATTAATTGGAAAAATAAAAGGGGCATAATTGGAAAAAGTGGAAAAAAATTTGTGGAGCTTATTTAATCGCCACTTGAAGTAGCGTTTCACAGCAGCGGATCCAGGATTTTTGTCGAGCGGGTGCACATTTAAAGATTGATCAAAGGCCCGCAAAGTCCCCTTATGCGTTTTTAGCCAAATTCCACAAATTCGAGGGTGGTTTTTTGAGTTTTTTTGGTTGATTTCGAGAAACATTTTCAGTTTTTTGGTTGATTTCGAGGGGCTTTTCGTTTTTTTGGTTGATGCTCCTTGTATTTTCTAATATCCTGGAGCACCCCTCATAGTTTAGCGGTGCACCTTTCATACCCCAAAAAATTCTACTTGCAAAAGTCGGTTGAGCGGGTGCACGGAATCCCTCTGACCTTCATAGTTTGCCCATGGCGTTTCAATAAGCTAAGTTTATGGCTAACCAAACGGTTTTTTTTTTTTCAATAAGTTGAAAAAATAAGCTGGTTTATGGTTGCAAAACATGGCCTATATTTACAAATATCAAGTTTTTTTAGTCAGGAGTTCGTCTAGTTCGTGGAACGGTGAAGGATGTTCAACCTAAGAAGATAGTTCTCAGTGACGGAACTGATGTTCCGTATGGTTTATTGGTGTGGTCGACTGGTGTTGGCCCCTCGACCTTCGTTCAAAAAACGGATCTTCCAAAGGCTCCTGGAGGAAGGTAATAAATGTTCATTTAGATGTCGATAATCTATCCATTTTTGTTGGACATGGAGCCTGATTTGAACGATTAGCGTGGCGTTTTTGTGAACTTATTCATTTCTATCCGAAATTACTACCGAATTCACCAAAGATTAGGGCCATAGTTGGAAAAAAAAAGTGAAAAAAGCCCATCAAAGCTCATTTGAAAAGCTAGGACATGTTGAAAAATTAATTGGAAAAATATTAAGGGTATAATTGGAAAAAAGAGGGAAAAAAACCTCTGGAGTTTATCGAAACGCTACTTCATAAAGCTTATTAGCTAGGTGTTTTTTTTTTGAAGGGTGTCCTAGGCTATGTCGACGTAGACATCAGCCCTGATTAAACCTCAGTGGCCACAATTGTTGTGTACGCCTAGATTCGAACCCTGAGCAGATGGGATATTCCACCACATCCCCCAGGGCCTTAACCAGTACGCCACAACCCTTGTGGTTTTATTAGCTAGTTTATGGCTTATGAAAGAAGACTTTTTCAATAAGCTCAAAAAGAAAAATTAGCCTAGAACTTTCGCGACCCACGAATTAATTTTCTACGTTTGTAGGATTGGGATCGATGAGTGGTTAAGGGTACCGTCTGTGCCGGATGTATTTGCGATTGGGGACTGTTGTGGGTACCTTGAGAGTACCGGCAAATCAACCCTTCCGGCTTTGGCTCAAGTAAGTGCACCCCCGGTGCATGTTATCCGCTTCTATTTTCTTATATCCAATCACACGGGTATGCACATTTGCAAGTTGGGGGTCTTCACGAAAACAGTCTACCCCATACCCCACCTCTGTGTGGGTGGGATTTACTCGGTTTTTTTGGTTTGGTTTATCCTACCTCCTACCTCTAGACCCTACATCTGTGTGGGATTTAGTGGGTACGTTTGGTTTGATTTATGCGTTATGTTTCAGGTGGCGGAGAGGGAGGGGAAGTACCTTGCACAACTTTTAAACAAGATCGGTAAGGCGGGTGGCGGGCATGCTAATGGTGTCGGAGATATCGAACTCGGGGGGCCGTTTGTTTATAAGCATTTGGGAAGCATGGCAACTGTTGGGAGTTACAAAGCACTTGTTGATCTCAGGCAAAGCAAGGTAACAATTATAAAATATATGGGCTTTTTTGTCTTTTGTTGCTTTGGTATGCGGGACAGGACAGGACAAACTATAAAAAATTGTTATCCGAGTGGGACAAAAATGTATTTTATTTGTTCCACCAAAATCAGTGGAACAAAAATCATAGAGATGTGACAAGATTGGTAAATTACTAAACTGCCCATTAAATTAAAACCCTAAAAAATTCTTAGAATACTTTCACCTGGCTACCTTGTTCTCATCTGTCCGCATACCAAACGCACTAGGAGCCATTTTTGTCAACTCATTTGTGGAAAATTTCTATTTTAGGAAGCGAAAGGTTTGTCGATTGCGGGATTCGCTAGTTGGTTCATTTGGCGTTCCGCTTATCTCACACGTGTCGTAAGCTGGAGGAATAGATTTTATGTGGCGATAAACTGGCTAACGACATTCGTTTTTGGTCGTGATATAAGCCGGATATAAGCGTCGTCACAAGTGGTATGTTTATGCCATCCGTTTATCCTTTTTAACACGTACAATCACTTTATACAAAGATGAAAAGGATACATAAACCGACAAACGTTATAACTTATACGTTAGAAGATCCGATAAACGTAAGTACAAATCCAACCATCCGATAATCGTTTTGGAGAATGATTTGGGGATTCTGTTCGAGCCAACTTTTATAAAAAATCTTCAAAATCTGTATTTTCTTCGTTTTGTAGATTCTGTTGGAGATGCTCTTAGAATACAATCTTTCTCTATGCATTTTAGGAATGGTTGCTTTGGAACATATCGACGTTGAAGAGCTTGGAACGAATAAAACCATCGTATTTGAATGACCCAACTTTGCCATTTTCGTTTCTTCTTTTTGGGATTTGTTTACACATCGTTGTAGGCTTTTTGTAATCATGAAATACCAAATTCTAAACCATATATGGTCGGAGTTTCGATTGTTGGTTTCGGGAAAGGAAATACGACTGCCACGTTGTCAAACGTGATGTTGGCGATTATTTTGTTAAATAACCGAGTATTAATATCGTTTTAAAATAACCTGCGGAATCAAATATAAGAGCGGGAAATTTGTGTCGTTTATGAGCGACACATTCCTACTAATTTCGTTAGTTGTAAAAACACGAAATTTGCAAACCTGGGAAATGAGGGTCGTTTTTCAAATAAGGTCCCCAAACCGAACAACTGGTGTAAATCTAAGGGCCTGTTTGATTTAACGAAATGTGGTTGAGGAATTTAGAATTCATTGAAGAATTAAGTATCTTTTGGTGTGCTTTTTTTTTAGGAATTAGAACGAAATTGAAAATCCATTCTTTATAGATAATTTATAAAAACAAATTATATATTATGAAAATAGTTAAATTATCTTCTATTAATTAATTATAACAAAACCGAATGTTTTTAACATATTTCAAAATATGATTATAAACAAATGCTAAGGAATCCCGTGAAATATTAACTATTCTAAATTCGATGTTATGTTAGATTTTAATTCCAGATTTTCCTTTAAACCAACTCCAAGATTGGAATCCGATTTTAAATCCTACTAAATTCTGTAAATTAGTTGGACCCTAATAATGTTGTATCTCATTAAATATTGTACGTATAAAATAAATGAAATTTTTTATGGAATTTTTTTTATTTAAATTACTAATCTTGTTACTAAAATAAAATTTTAGTTATGTTCTATATTTTATATTTAATTTATTATTTATATTATGAATAAACCATATTTAGTATTTTTTGTAATATTATAAATTATTAAATATGTAAATATAAATTATAGGGAAATTGGCACAAATAACTATATTACACCTTCAATTTCATCTCCTAGTCATGTCTCTCTCGTATTTGCAGATTTGACCCTAGGTCCGCAATGGATGACTTAGGTCTAATTGTGGATTTGCATTAATGTTTGTTATGGAGATGACACGTGTCGGAATATTATTACGGACCTGGGTGACCCGACCCATTGCGGACCTGCCGCAATCCGCGACTTTTTTTTTTACTTTTAGCTGTCCTCCATTGCGGACCTAGGGCCAAATCCGTAAAGTTGGTAGAGAAATGACTAGGAGGTGAAAGCCTTAGAGGAATATGACTATTTGGACTAATTTCCCTAAATTATAAGGTAATTGATAATGTGGCAATGAAGACCACTTTTGAAAGATATATTTAATTTCATTTATGTGAGATGTTATTGTAAAGCTGATGTGACAATTTTGAATTGATATTGTATTGATGTGGATAGTCTTAATGTAGTGTTGTAAAGTGTAAACCTGTTATTTGTTAATTATTATTTTCGTTCTTGTTTGGTTAGGAAGAACGAAAGATTGCTTTTTAAAATGTAGATATACCATTTAAAAACGAAAATGTACATACTTTATAAAATTTAATAGACAACAAAATGTATGCAAGCTTCAAAATGAAAGTACGTTGTAAGATTGATTAAGAATAAATGTATTACAATTTTAAAGTGCAAAAAAAATGAAATTTAATCAAATGAAATACATCACAGTACGATTACAAATAAAAGTGAAATATATTTGTAATTAAAATTTTAAAAATCGGGTTTATATATATAGAGGTGAGTTCATACGAGAACAACATATATTTAAGAAAACATGAGAACAACCAAGTACATTCAAAATCATATATGGTTCACACAACTTTGTGCAATCGCGTCCAAAGTCAACCGCGTCCGTTTTTTTCCAGGTTAATCTAAATTCTCATATGATTTTGTACATGATCTGTTGTTTTCTTATTTTCTTAAGTAGTTAGCGTTCTCGTTTGAACTTTCCTCTCTCTCTCTCTCTCTCTCTCTCTATATATATATATATATACCAATTCAACCGTAATGTAATACCCTAAAAATTGGGGTAGATTTAAACTTAAAATTTTGGCAATATGACGTCTATAATAAAAAGAAACCGCCCAAAAAAGGAAATGTATAATAGCGTTTACAATTCCTGTAAAAGAATATTGAAATCGACAACAAACTAATCTAAACAATATACATCTAGATTATATCGGTTGTCAACCCAAATTCCCAAAAATAATTTATCTCTTTGTACGCCATGTCTCAAAAAGTATCTATCCAAAAATGTCACAACGACCCAACACTCTTCCCTCAAGCCTTGCGCGACCCATCGCTAAAGGAACATGTTATACACGTTATTTAAGAAAAGTGTTAGGCTTAACGCTTAGCGAGAACAAACAGTTTATAGAAATAACTTGGAAATGTTTGAAATAATAATAAATAACCTTCCAATAAGTTTGGAAAGATAAGGTGTAACAAATAACCACATAAGGACCTTACAACCCAAAACATCTTGCGATGATGGGGGAGACCCAATTTCCAAGGATCGTGACGAAATACAAAAGTAAGACACTTTCTGAGTTGCGAGCTCAATACTTGGACCCATGGCTACGAACAACGTTGACTCGTACTCATATGTGGGGGTGGGGGAGGGCACCCGAGGATCCAAGTCATACTCATTCACTAGGATTACATTTATGGCCCATGGCTAGTAACCGGTCCCATATAACCTTACCAGATTGCCTCCGAGGACCCAATATCTCAACTAGTTACATATGGGGAAAAACATTCCAAGAATAAACCAATACTTATTCCTATAGATCCATTAGTAATAGTCTATGGAATAGTCACAATTTCATTTGAGACTAAATGACATTAATACATATAGTTATCATAAGAGAACCTCCATGACACAATCTCATTGTATAAACAATCTTTAATGCATTTAAAACCCAAATATAGATCAATCAAGGTTCATTTCCATTTTCCATACAAAATGTCTTCAAACCAAGGTTTTCCAAACGTTTCATAGTCTTTTAGGCAATCCATGACCATTAGTAAATTACCATCCATTTTTAAGGAAACCCTAGTTAACATAAAATGGACTTTCCTCCATATATTTTCCCCATAACTATGTGAATAAAACATGTGATACACTCAAAGCAAGCTTTCCAACAATAATTTCCCCAAAATATGGTTAGAACCCTAAAATCTCCAAAAACCCATGTTTAGGTCAAAATCTTGCAAATAATGGAAAGTGAATGTGGATATGATAATAGGTTCAAAAATGTAGCTTTGACATGTATAAAGTTTAAAATGGTTGAATGTACTCAGAAATTAGGTTTTTGGTTAAAAACCTAGAAACCCTAGATCTTGAGGTGAAGATAAAGAAGTGAGATGCCAAATCCTTGAACCCTAGACTTCAGAAGCTTGAATGATGATAAAAACCTTTGAAGAAGAGAAGGAAAGAAGCATTCAATGCTTTAAAACCGTAGTAAATGGAATGGGAGTGGGAGAGAATGGGGTTGAGGGAATTTGGTGAAATAATGAATGAGATAGAGGTGAAGTAGCATATATTGGATAACCCCTACCCCCCGTTCGCGACAATGACACGCGACAGTGACATTTGTCACTGTCACCGGACATAATCGCCCCGGGTGTACCGAGGGCTCGGTCAACCCCGCGACTGTAACACCCTTAATTCTGAAGATAACAACTTATTAAAAATTTTCTAAATACATCAATAATTGATTCGTCTACAACCACAATTTAAAAATTAATCTCAATACATACATACAATCTATACATACAATCTATGACAAGAACGGGTGCTACTAAACCCAACAACAGTTACTAACTCCAACTCCAACTTGCGGAAGACTTCACCAACTACTTACTTTTGTGTAAGGCTAAGGCTCAACTCTTCATAGCACCGCTAGAACTGAACCCCCGCTAGGGACCTGATGCACATGCCGACAAATAAAAAGGTTAGGCTTAACGCCTAGTGAGCTCAAGAGTTTTAACATGAACAACTATATCTTTAAAAACAGGGAAACCAGTTTAAAGCGAGATTCCTTCTAAATAATATACTTTAAAATGGAAACGACACACTTTACATAATATGCACTTTTAAAGACAATGCTCCCAAACACACATTTCTTATAAAACGATGCAACACAAAACTCACCCAAAACGGGGTCATAGTTCGATACTTAAATTTATAAAAATGTAAATAAAACTTCATGTCCCAAAACACCCAAAACTCGGGTGGGACTTAATACTCAACCCATAAAATCTAGGATAACCCAGATATACACAACGCCACCGAAGGCTTGGATAATAAAACTCAATACCCAAAAACAACACCTTTCGGTGACGGGGGATACCCGAATTCCATTGAAAGTGGCGGGCACACAAAGTTAAGCCACTTATCAATGTTCTCGAGCTTCACATAAGACCATGGTTCCCCGTATACGGCTCCTCTGAGCTACCATCGCAAGACACCACTGATCCTAGTGTCTACTCGACCTCTAATGAGTGTCACAACCAAAGCCACAAGTCCCCGTATCCGGCTCACAATGGGCACCACCGCAAGACTTAGCTCCGTATCCGGCTCTGCAGAGCTACCACCGCAAGCTTACATAATCAACATGACTTGGGGACCACTCACTAGAATTCAAACGCGGACACTAAATTCCACGATGAGTAACCGGACTGGATTACAAACGGGCATCGAGTTCAACCACCCACGATATCTACCTCGAGTCCTCCCGCTGGCCATAACGATATCCAGTCCCGAAACGGGGATAAAGTCCCCACCACCCGACTGACTCATATGCCTATGGATCCAATGCATTACAGTCTAAAACTACCCGAATATACCTGAATGACAACAACACTCGAGCCTGTAATTATAAATATGCAATAAAATGCATTAAGACGTAAACCATGAAATGGGACTCTACATCGAGCCATTAAACCCGGACAATTGTCCATAAAACTCTTTCAAGCCAAGACCGAGCTAAAATGCTCAAAATCCATTTGACCAATAATCAATGGTCCTCCAAATAATGAAATGTCTTTAAACAACGTTTATGAAGACCCATGTCCCAAAGACGAGATGAACCCAAAACTCCACACGAGATGGGACTAAAGATTTACCAAAGGGTTTATGAATGCAAATACACCAAAATGCATATAACATGAAATAGACTCCCTTTGTACAAAATCATCAAAGATGCATGAATCATGAAATAGATCTTACTTGTACAAAGTCACCAAGAATACGTAAATCATGCTATTTAGTTGCTAAAATGTTCAAACCCAATATAAGCATTTTAAGAGGTTAACACAACCTAAATTTACCAAATATGAAAACTTATCAAAATACTCACACTTTGACGAATAACCAAGTAAATCATATTTTACTTCGAAATACCCAAAACTTATCAGCAGTTAACCATTTCATGTAAAACACTTTAAAATAAACATTTTGGCATGTACACCATTTTCACAAATCAACTTGAACTCACCTTGCTAGATTTAGGCTAAATCTAGGTTTCCCCCAACGAGCTCTTTTGAAGGCCACTTGAATCCTCAAGTCGAGAACCTCCAAAACCTAGGTCCATACATATTCAACCATACATAAACATAATCAACCACAAAGAATCGTTTCCCAAACCATGTGCATGAATACCTCAACTAAAACCGAAACCCTAACTCCTATAACTTAAGAGAATAGAGGATTACCTTAACCCAAGCTTGAATCCACCAACCAAAACACTTCTAGTTCACCAAAATGGCCACAAATCTCCAATCTATGAAAGGAAGCACAAAGGGTGGGTGAAACCCTAGAAAACTCGATGAAGAAGATGAAATGGGAGAGATGAGGAGCTTACCACCACAAAATACTCTAGCATAATTCAATAGACTTCCAATCTCTTGCTAGATCCTTGAAAAGCTCTCAAAAACGAAACCGTAGCACTTTGAATCACCCGAATCGGAGCTAGGATGAAGGAGATATGAAGGAATGAAGTTTGGGGCTGAAAATCGCGATTTAAGCTCGATCCAGTGGATTTCGCGACTTGTGCCGCGACCTTAAGTCGCGGCATAAGTCGCCCGCTTCCCTGGTTTTCTTCTCGATACTATTTTGGCCATAACTTCTTCGTTATTACTCCGTTTTTGCTCCGGAAAGAACCGTTGGACTCGTAATTGAATCATTCATCCATCTAGACTATAAAATCAAGGATTCAAGTCCAAAAATCAAAAATCTTATTTTTCCTTAATATCTCGGTTTCTGTATTAACTTGGATCGATATCTTTCGAAAATTGGGGTGTTACAATCCTCCCAACCTTAAAAGAGATTTCGTCCTCGAAATCTGGAACCACCAAGCACCCAATACCACACTTGGAAATATTGATTGATTTATTATCCAAAAGGAATACCTTCATGAAACTTCACCTCATATACGGCCCGATTGCATAACGGTTTAGGTTGTCGCTGCGTTTCTCATACCGTGCCATTACAAACTAAATCTTAACGTTTAATATATTTTGCCGATGTCAGGATGAACATTGAGTCCCTGATTAATCATTTTCTTAATCATTAAATCTCGGTTGCCTCCCTACCTTAGATTGCTCGTATTACCCCAAGAGTAACCTACGACCTTATTCAATTATTTCCACCAAAAATACCCCAAATCAAACATTTCGTTTAGATACCTCTAAATACGACATATCAAGGTCTCCTTGATAATCGATTTGTACTTAAAATCCACCTCGACATTCCCCCCAAATGTCTCCAAAATCATCATCACTAAAGAGTTATTGTCCTTTGACGAAATTTCCTAACGACTAGTTTGGTCTGAACCATCGCAGCCTTTAAATCCGTTCATCAAAGTTGACCCGGACACAATGTCTGCAAGTGCTCCCACACTTCTATAGACCCAAGCATTGTGTTTCCACCAGAAACATACCATTACGCTCTACAGATAGTCGATTATCCCAAATCCCATGAATCCTCAGATTCCTACAGATCCACTCCTAATATTGATGAAGATGTCCTTCCAAGGCGCACCAATGCGTCCTTTAGGTAACTGGTTAACCCAAATTCGGCTATCACTCAACTCCGTTCCAACCCCAACCACACAACATTCCTTTAACAAAATCTTTATCACCACGGGGATGCTTATACCCATCGGTACTTAAACATCAACACTTAACCTTCTTTTAATTTCCATCACCGAAAGGTCATTATTTCCCTTAATCCAACCGGAATACTTCCAAACATTCCAAGATCCATTGACTTCAAGAAAACAAGTCGACACCTAAGACTAAACGGTGACCTCGAAAATGTGGACATCCCGCCCACGATTTCATTCCAGACGGATCGTCGCACTAAGGCTGACACCTAACAAAATGCTAAAATTCCAAATCGCGCATTTCTAACAAACAGATCACCAAAATTTCCTTTTAATCGCGGAACCCACCAAGACGGTATGCCGACAACACAGCCCATGATGTGACACCGACTAGCAATCCATCACAACGAATCCCAAAAGAATCGCAGATAGTTACATAAGACCTTATCCCGCATGATGACTGAAGTATAAAATCACCCCTTAACTAGCGGAGAAGACTTAAATCTACTACTTCCATAAAACAAATACGCACAGATTCAAAACTGAAACTCAAACTTTCACGAGTGACCGCAAGTCGGAACATCCGACGCCACCAATTCCAAGGACTCCCTTAGTCCCTAATTACAACTGCTCTTACGCCAGGGTTAAAATCTATGGGCCTAATGAGTTCAAGGTTTTTCAACTAGAATGCCAATTTGAGTTTATAAAACTTTCGAATACAAAGGCTTCCTAACGATTAAACGTGTGGCAAAATACACTACCGTCCATGCGATAGGTTTCAAAATTGATTAACCACACAGCGCATATGAAACCATTTCCAAAAACTCGTTTGTTCAATACTTACGTTAGTAAAGACAACAATAAAACATGCGCAACAATTTACACCATATAAGAGAAAATAGATTCATGCACCACAACACGTGCAATAAAGGTTTGTACAATTCCAAAAGAGAAATTCACAATTTTAACTTTTTTAAAATCCTTCCTCTTTAACCAAAAGACGTTGTGGTCTAAAATTATCAACAATCCCAAACGCATTAGTTTAATCCTCAAGGCTTGGTAAAATAGTGGGAATACAAATAAAGTTTCAAATCGAGTTTAAAGCTTCAGATCGTACAGATAAACACCTTTGACCAAAAAGTAACTGCAACGATATAAACATTGCTAACTCAATAAATGCATTGCGGAAATTTCTAACGGTAAAAGTAATTGATTGAAATATGAACAGAACAAAAGTCCTGTTTGAAAAGATGTAAATCTTTTATATATTTACTCATACCAACGTTATAATTAAATCCAAATGCAAATAGTATGCAACGATTGACATTTGTATAAAGCCCAAAGATAAATTACATGATAACGGAATTTCCCCAAAACAACATGTGGGATGACACCGATTAGTAAATCTACAATTAGATGCATGCAAAAATGTATGAACACATGCTCCAACCTTATTTACGTAACGCAAAACATCGTACGATGAGACACCAAGGACCCAACTGAATTTTCGTAAGACTTACTAACGTGAAAACCAATTGGCATCAAACTTTCGTTACTCGACAAAAGTGTAAAATGACAATACTTTTAAGATATTAAACTTTTAGGAGTTTCCTCCTTTTACTGAAATGAAAGGTGAAATAGCGATTTACAAAATTTACATGGGACACGACGCTAAATAACTCGCAAGCTTAAAAGAAGCAAAATTAAAACTCACGCATAAAAAGACATCGCATAAAACAATATTCCATGAAATTTCAACAAAACTCACACAAACTGAAATTCTCAAGAAATTCCGACTCAACGCGTGGGGATAACTTTTCCTTTAAAACCATTGACATATGTGGAGGAGATCCAATGCCTAGGTTAAAATCTCATAGCTACTTGCCCAATACTCAAATGACATTAAAACATGGATATTACAATATCCGCAAATAGCGTTAAACAGGAGACGTGAATAAAGAGATTTTGATAACAATTTGCAATTACGTGCAACAAAACATTTTCATGAATGCTTAAGCTCATAGTTTCAAATCTGGTGCGTGTTTAATACTCTATCAAAACTTTATAATATAAACCACATTTTGTTTTACGAACATAAGAAACAATTTATGCAAATTTATTTCGGAAATAAATATAGTGCATGAGTTTGATCGGCACTTGGCATCATAGGACTACACTTCCCAAAAACCCGACATACTATTGTCATCCGGATGCATCAAACATCTTAAAGCAACACTCAGATTTTTCATCGGTTCACCTTACAATCTCTCCTCGTATAACGTCAATTCCATAAGCTCAAGGTTCTACTCCAACCAATTATTCTTACTCAAGACGATCAACTTAATGCATTCAACGCACTTAACTATCACTTCGACGTGACATTGCTATAGATATTAACGTTTCCTTAGATTACTCACTTAGAAACCTTCTCACTACCCCAACGGTAATCATACCAAAATAGTTCAAGTATACACATGTAGTAGGTAGATTCACCATAACACTGGCCAGGTGCCATTATGAACGTACCGTACATGCTCATCCTTGCGACCCTCGACAAGTTTCCCGTTTCTAACTACTTGGTCAACCTCAAATTTTCTTATCTTAAGGTACCTAATGTGTAACTTCACTTATCTTCGCTTATAAGAACGCTAGCTTGAGTCTAGGTATCCAAAAATCAATACCTAAATCTCTCAAACTTAAGCTCTGATATCAACTTATAACACCCTTAATTCTGAAGATAGCAACTTATTAAATTTTTTCTAAATATATCAATAATTGATTCGTCTACAACCACAATTTAAAAATTAACCTCAATACATACATTCATTCTATACATACAATCTATGACAAGAACGGGTGCTACTAAACCCAACAACAGTTACTAACTCCAACTTGCGGAAGACTTCACCAACTACTTACTCTTGTGTAAGGCTAAGGCTCAACTCTTCATAGCACCGCTAGAACTAAACCCCCGCTAGGGACCTGATGCACATGCCGACAAATAAAAAGGTTAGGCTTAACGCCTAGTGAGCTCAAGAGTTTTAACATGAACAACTATATCTTTAAAAACAGGGAAACCAGTTTAAAGCGAGATTCCTTCGAAATAATATACTTTAAAATGGAAACGACACACTTTCCATAATATGCACTTTTAAAGACAATGCTCCCAAACACACATTTCTTATAAAACGATGCAACACAAAACTCACCTAAAACGGGGTCATAGTTCGATACTTAAATTTATAAAAATGTAAATAACACTTCATGTCCCAAAACACCCAAAACTCGGGTGGGACTTAATACTCAACCCATAAAATCTAGGATAACCCAGATATACACAACGCCACCGAAGACTTGGATAATAAAACTCAATACCCAAAAACAACACCTTTCGGTGACGGGGGATACCCTGCCACTCCCCGACTCTCGAAAATGTTGATTCAAGCCCCGGAACGCTCCCGATTCGACCCACGACACAACAGGAAGTGTTTCTTAAGATTAAGTCATTAACCAATAAGTTTTAGAAGTAAGATAACTGATTTATAACTTACAAAAATTCTGGGTGTTACAATCCTCCCCAACTTGGAAACGATTTCGTCCTCGAAATCAAGATACTCGAACAAATGGGGGTATCTTCGCTTTATGTCATCCTCTGCTTCCCACGTCACGTTGGCCCCTCGGTGATGCTTCCATTGAACCTTGACCATAGTGACCTCCTTGTGGCGAAGTTTCTTGGATTTTTTCTCGAGGATAGCATCAGGTTCTTCCATACAACGGTTACCCTCATCCACTCTTATCTCGGAAAGGGGAATGACGTTCTCCTCTTCCGCCAATCATTTCCGAAGATAGCAAATGTGGAACGTATTGTGGATCCCACTCATTTCTGGCGGTAACTCCAATTGATACATTTGAAGTCCCACACGTTTGAGTACCGTGAATGGTCCAAGGAAACTGGGACTCAACTTCCCGCGTTTTCCAAACCGGATTATCCCCTTCCAATGGGGACACTTTGAGCATCTCACGGTCTCCCACTTGGAACTTCATCGGTCGTCCCTTCTTGTCGGCATAACTCTTCTGCTGATCTTGAGCCGCTTTCAACCGTTCCCGAATACCCCTCACTAGGGCTGGCAATGGGTAGGGCAAGGGTTAATCCGTTATCCAATCCATTTAAAATAGCGGGTAACGAAACGGGTAATTATTCATCTCATAAAACCATTATCCGTATCCTACCCTACCCATTAAAAGTAGCGGGTAACGAAACGGGTAATGGATAAATGGTAAAACAAAATTTCATTTTGAACTACAATTGATATTGTTAAACCTCAAACATATAAGTAAAACGTAAGCTCAAAAATATAGTTATTATTTTATATCTAATTTGTTGTAGTAAACATTTAATTACTCTAAATATAATCATAGTATAATATTTTGAAAACAATTTAAAAAGTGTAAGACTAACACTTTTCGTTGTGATTATTTTCTAAATCCATCTTGTTTCTCATTTAATCAAAATGAAATCTTTACTCGATAAATATAAAAATAAATTAAAGTACATGTTAAAATACGACAACATTATTAAAAAAATATTAATAATTAACTTAATATAATTATGTATATATACACTAATATTTATTTTTATATAATTATAGATATATATATATATATATATATATTATATCGTAACGGGTAACGGGTAATGGATAACGAAAAACAGTTTATCCATATCCTACCCACTAAAATTTCGGGTAAACGGGTAATGGATAAGTGGATAAATGGATAAAATTTTCCTTATCCATACCCTTATCCAACGGGTCGAAACATAACGGGTAACGGGTTTACCCTTACCCATTGCCAGCCCTACCCCTCACTTTGTCAGTCGTTTCTTGCACAATAACAATTCAGAAAAACGCATGTTGATCCGTATTTTACAACTAACCCCCCCCCCCCCTTAAACGTAGTTGTTCGAACGCATTACCATTTGTTGACTTGGATAAAATGAGCTATCAGGAATCAACCAGACATTTCTTTCTTGGGAAAAAATTATAGTACACATACATACATTAATCAACTTCCAAAAATGTTTCACCCTTACATCACGTAGGTACATTATGTGAGAGGTGATGGAAATTGTAGATTTCAAGCAATATTTGTTTGTCTCGGCCTTCATGAAGATGTCTAGCCACAATTCGATTTAACTTGATGGAATAGTTAGATGCACACAAGACATAACACCTCAACATGTTCTGAAGTTAATATTGGAATCTAGTTTACCACTTTTTAAATTTCATTCAATCAGATCAAGGTGCATCGGTTGAATACTGGATGGCAATGCCTGAAATGGGTCTCCCAATTGCTTCAAAGTATAATGAGATATTCCACATTTTAAACATTGCAGACAGTATTACGTACTTATCGTTTAGGTCTACTCCGTCATCGTGGTATCAACATGTTGCTTTTGCAATTGGGTACGTTAATAGTAACCATTATGTGAAAGTAGATTTGGCAAAAGAATATATGATCCCTGTTATTACATAACTTTTTTTATTTCAACTATGTGTGTGTTGCTACATTAGCTACCCCGTATTTAGATCAAATATATAAGTACATGCAATTTTTTCGTGTTAATTGTACTACATATAATGTTATTTTAGAATAAATAAAAATATAATATAAATTATTTTATGTTTTATTTATATAATTACATTTTTTATGTTTTATATAAGTAATACTTATAGAATTATTAGAAAAAAATATATATATCATAAAAATAAGAGTAAGATATTTAATTGTTTTATATTACTAGGCATATACCCGCACGATGCAGCGGAATGTGAGTAAATAATGAACAATTAATGCTACTTCCTTATAGACATGTCATCAACAATAAACCATGACCTAAGAATCACAACTTATGAAACACTAAACCCTAAACCCATAAAGATATTCAATAATTAGTTTATATTACAATTATTGACGAAAAAAATTATAATGATATAATTTATAATAAGAATGAAAGGTATTTTACGATTATGTATTTTTAAAAAAATAAAACGTATGGATAGAAAACAAATTAATTCGTTGATATTCATGATATTTAATAGTACGGTTAAATTAAAAAACATTCAATATTGGGCTCGTTTTAAAGGTATTGACGAGATGATTATTACGGTATAATTTGTAGAAAAATGAACGTATTTTTTTCATTGCATTTTTGTTCATATACGATTATTTGTGTTAATATGATAATGGTGTAAAATGAAAAATGAAAAAACAAGGAATATAAAGTAAATTAAATAAGTAAGTGTAAGGTGGTAAATGTAACATTGTAAGAGTGGTAAATGTTATTGTACAAAAAATTGTACAATAACCGTTTTAGAATTTTTATCTATACTATTATATAGACATATACTCGCACACGATGCGGCGTGAAAAATCGTGCAATCGAAGGAACAATTGGCAAAGGTATGTATCCGCTCGCAAAACATCTCGAAATCAAAATGACAACAACGTTTTCATTTTAAGTTTGTATTTTTCGTTCTTATCGATACTTTAGTCTATGAATCATAGACTAAATACGTTAGTTTTCATTTCGTTCTTCGTTTGGTGCACTTATATGTGAATCATAGACTAAAATATCGATAAGGACGAAGAAATACAAACTTAAAATGAAACGTTGTTGTCATTTTGATTTCGAGATGTTTCGCGAGCGGATACATACATTTGTCAATTGTTCCTTCGACTTCATGATTTTTCGCGTCACATCGTGCGCGGGTATATGCCTAGTTTATAATAATAATGAAATGTATTTTTATTATATTTTAGTTGATCTACGATTATGTATTTTTAATATGCTAAAGGTGGAAAAAAAATAAAACGTATGGATATAAAATAAATTAGTTCATAAATATTCATGATATTTAATAGTACGGTTACATTAAAAAAATATTCAATATTAGACTCGTTTTTAAGATATTGACGAGACGATTATAATGGTATAATTTGTAAAAAAAGAAACATGTTTTTTCATTGCATTTTATTCATATACCATTATTTGTGTTAATATAACAAATGTGTAAAATTAAAAATGAAAAAGTAAGCGATATAAAGTAAATTAAATAACTAATTGTAAAGTTGTTAAATGTAACATTGAATTTTGAAAATAACCGTTTACAATTTTAGTATAATAGTATAGATATAGATAGTATATATATATATATATAATGTTACATATTTATGCTACCAATAAAAATATTCAATAATTAGTTTATATTAAAATTATTGACCAAAAAATTATAATATTAGAATTTATAATACTAATGAAACATACTATTAATATATTTTAGTGGATCTACAATTATGTATCTTTAATATGCTAACGGTGAAAAAAATAAAACGTATGGATAGAAAATAAATTAATTCACAGATATTCATAGTTTTTAATAGTATGGTTAAATTAAAAAATATTCAATATTGGGCTCGTTTTGAAGGTATTGACGAGACGATTATAATGGTATAATTTGTAAAAAAAGAAACGTATTTTTTCATTGCATTTTTTTCCATATACGATTATTTGTGTTAACATGATAAAGGTGTAAAATAAAAAATGAAAAAACAAGGGATATAAAGTAAATTAAATAATTAATTATAAGGGTGATAAATGTAAGGTTTAATTTTAATGGATTTCAAATTCCCTCTCACATCACATCTTATTTTATTTTTAATTCATAGTTACAGTTTTTGTCCCTGAACTATTTTGATAGATTTACTTTTTACCTTTTAGTTTTACATTTTATATTTTACATTTTCATTATATTAACACATATAAGCATATATTAACTAAAATACGTTAAAAAAATAATTTTTAATTTTAACAAGTTACACCATTATAATCGTCTCGTTGATACCTTTGAAATGAGCCAAATGTTAAATATTTTTTGATTTAATTATATTATTATATGTCATATATTATACTTTGGTTAATCGATTTTTTTTAAAAGAGAAAATGCATCATCGAACGTAAGTTTTAACATCAAGATAATAAACACAATAAATATATTGCGTATTTTTTAATTCCAATATATTCCAACTTTGATAATTCATTTAAATCAACATATTCACGAGTACGAGTACGCTCTATATATTCTTCATTCACATATAATCTACGTTTGTATGGGATAATCCACGACATTGCATCTGGAAGTGCATGACGTGTCCAATGGTGTATGAGTGTGGGCATTGGGTAATCTTCTTTTAATACTCAGTTAGTTCACTCATTAACTCTATACGGATAGTGTCCCATGACCACCAAAACAAGTAGATATGACTCGAAATTCACAATTTCCATCGCCTAATTCATTTTGTACTTGTGCGATGTATGGATGAAATAAACTCGGGATTTGATCAAGATATGGAGGGGGGTTGTCGTTGGAAGTAGGAACTATGCCTCGCTGATTCTTTATGACCAAAATCTTTGGAGTTGATAAATGTTGGCGCGTTAGAATAACTGTATCTACGAGGATCTTCAATAATATTTTTATTTATTTCAAATCAATTATTTTACTTTATTTCAAATAATATATTATATATATGTCGAATGATTCTGTTTTCATTGATCGACACGTGATATCCCAAAATAATCGAAATTTGTGATATCCACAATTAATCAAATATGATATCCACAAAATACAACGTAATTATATATGTTAATGTGATATGTTAAAACGTATTTTTTAACATATTTTTAACATATTTTTAACATATAATAAAATAAAAAAATATTCAATATTGGACTCATTTCGAAGATATCGAAGAAACGACTATAATGGTGTAACTTGTTAAAATTAAATATTATTTTTTTTAACGTATTTTAGTTAATATATGTTTATATATGTTAATATAATGAAAATGTAAAATGTAAAACTAAAAGGTATAAAATAAATCTATCAAAAAGGTTAAGGGACCAAAACTGTAACTATATGTATAATAACTACTTTCACCGTTTAAGCCCTTAATATAATAGTATAGATATGTTTAATTACAACCATGAAATTATATGTCAAATCTTTTATGTTTTATTTTTATAATTATATAATTATTAAAAAATAATATTTGTATTAATAAGAATTTATTTACATTTAAATAAAATCAAGAAATCAAAAACACAAAAAATCAAAAATAAACGCAACATATACATAAAATAATTTATGTATTATTTTATCATTTTTATAATTATACAATAATTAGGAAAAAGTAATGTTTATATTAATAGAAACTAGAAGCGTACTCATACAATGCATCGAGATACATCACGATTTTAATTTTTTTAATTTTTTGTTTTTTATCGATTTACAATACGATTTTGGATAGTTTTTAGAGAGTGATAATGTTTTTTTTAATAAATTTTTTTAATTTAGGCTTAATAATATAATGTTTTTTATATAAAAAATTAATGAGTTGTTTTTAAGAGTTTTTTATGTCTCTTTTATAATATAGTATTGGATGGTTTTTAGAGAGTGATAATGGTTTTTTTTATATAAATTTGTTTAATTTAGGCTTAATAATATAATGTTTTTTATATATAAAAAATTAAGTAGTTTGTTAAAATTCATTAATTATCCTATATATTTTAAATTTTTTATATTTAAATTGAGATGTTTATCCTGTTTTGATTATGTTTTTCAGAATTCAAATTTCATAATTTTAGGGTTTGTGGATTAGAGATAAGGATTTTGAGGGATAAAGATAGAATTTTTTAATTATGGTTAAAAGCATTTAAAAGTAGTACATATTGCTTCATTAGTTGTTTTTAAGAGATTTTAAGTAGATTAACATTAAATAATAGTACATAATGCTTAATGAGTTGTTTTTAAGAGTTTTTTATGTCTCTTTTATAATATAGTATAGATTTATATTAGAAAAAAATTAATGTTCATATTATTAATAATTTATATTAATTAAAACTTAATACAAATAAATAAAAGTAAAAAAGCAAATAAAGATGGGACAAAAAAGAGAAAAAGACAAAAAGATCAATGATTAACTAGGGGTACGTGTGCAATTAACAAAGAGTAAATTACATCGTAGGTCCCTATGGTTTACTCAGAATCTGGATATGGTCCCTCTTGCAAAATAAGTACACCCAACATCCTTGTGGTTTGAATTTCCTTTCAATCTGGGTCCCTGACATTAACACCGTTAAATCGATTTTGTTAACTCAGTGACAAATTGGTCAGTTTACTTATTAATTAAAAAGAGTTTTTAATCTGCCACTTATATGATGACACATGTCCTCCCTTGTCCTCTTTCCCTTCAATTCGGTCAAATTTTGTAGGTGGACAGAGGCCCTCTCCAACGCCTGGAACACCCACACCTGCACATTTTAACACATAGTAGGTCCCTCTCTTCTTTCTCGGTTCATCTTCAACACACAGTAGGTCCCTCTCTTATCTCTTGACGTCATCTTCAGACCACAACCTATGAAGATGGATCCTTGCTCAAGCTTTATTCCCTCCGTCATCCCACACTTAACACCATACACACCACCCTAAAGACCAGAAGTCACCGACGCCACCCCCACATGTCTCCACTATGACTTCTCCCTATTTGCCCCTTTCTTGTTGAACCATAGTTTCAACGTTCCCAATCCTTCATCTTATCTCCGATGGCAGCTCTACTAATTCCAGTTAATGCAAATCCACTTTTGATTTGATTTTAGAGATCTAGGGTTGGTTTATGATTTTGACTTTAGTTTTGTATTGAATGAAATATTGTTCTTGATATCTTGATTTAGGGTTTGATGTCTTGAATTTTGATTTGGATTGGGTTTTGGTTATGATTTTTTGATATTGAATAAGAGATTTTGATTTGAATAATGGATTAATTCAAGATGATATCTTGAAAAAAGAAACTCTCCAGTGGTAGCAGCCCATCGATTAGGTCAGGGAGGTTTCATGTGTTGTGATGTTGAATTAACCGGTTGTTGGAGCAACTTTTTAGGCTCCATATCCGTTTAGTTTTACCCCCAAAAGATTACCCTTCGGAATGAAGATGGAAGAAGAAGATGGGTAGGGTCGGGGAAGGGTCAAAGGTCAAATGGGTGGGGAGGGTCAATAGGTGGAAACTTGTCATCATCTAAATGATGTTTCAAAACGAATTTCTAATTAACAGATAAATTGATCAAATTGCCCCCCCCCCAAGTTAACGGACTGGAGTTAACTCCGTTAGGAATAGGAACCTAGAACGCAACAAAATGCAAACCATGAGAATGTTCGGTGTACTTATTTTAATAGAGAGACCATATCCAGATTATGAGCAAACCACCAAGACCCATGATGCAATTTATTCATTAACAAATTATAGGGTGCAATTAGCCTCTCAATATTAGTAGTGCTTGTACCGACAAATGTTGATGCCAAACCAAAAAAAAGTGAGCATTTTCAATGAATATTAAATGTCATAAACGTGTCTCATTCAATTTTAGTCTTGTTAAGACGACCATAAAAAAATTCTTAAAAAAAAAGGACTACCATAAAAAATGCATATAGATCATTTGATTATTATAAAATAAAAATAATTATTATTCTAAAGATCAGAGAAATCGTACCTAAATTTAAAATTGTTTATTGACACATCCTTGTTGATTTTGTTTGTAGCAATAATTTTATCACTTTTGGAAATGTATAACTTCCTTTTTGTGTTCTGCATACACTTTTTTTAAATTCAAAATATTTATTATCGTTACATGAATGTGTTTGTCAAAGATTTTTTTTTTTGCTGTTAAGACGACTAACCAAGGACCATTATAACCACACATATGGTGGCAGATTGAATATGACATTTCATTAATAACAATAAATGAAAGTATATCACTTACGTCAAGAAAAAGGGAAAAAATATTCAAAGCTCGTTTTGTAAGAACAACCTTTGTTTGCAAGTAATCACATTGTTCCTTGAATCCAACATCTAATCCTAATTACACCAATTTATGTAAGAAGTATAAGTTTCATTAATAAAACATGACCAAAGTTTATTGGTAAACCATCGATATATTCTAAGGTGCCGTTTGTTTTTTAAGAGGTCTAAAATCTGAAATCTTATTTTAGTTATGATTAATAATAGGTGGTATATAAAAAGATCTAAACGATTCAGACTTAAGAGTCATTAAGAGGTTTTTTTTAAAAAAAAACAAACAACCCCTAAATGTTTTATTGCAACAAGAAATGCAAATTATAGAAAAAGCCGAGACTTTGGACATTGCTTGCAAAAGAATAAATATCTTTTCATACCCTACGCATTCTTTTAAAGGGCCCTAATTAAATGTCAATTAACAAATGAGACAACCACTATTAATATAAAATATGAAAATCGCTTCAAGTTGACGACCTGCAACTTTTAAGGTACTCGAACTTTAAAAGTTAAGACGGAGAGTTGGAATCTAGCGAAATGAAATAAGAAAGTACGTTAAATGCTTGATGTTAAGCAGTATTCATGTCCCGTAAAATCTTTAGACACAACAAACAACACAAAATGAAAACACAAAAAATTAAAATATTTTAAATGTATTTTATTTTCGATAATTAACTTTTTTAGTATGAAATTTAATATCTTAAAAGCCCACAAAACAACATAAATAAAATAAAAATATTCAAAATATTTTAGAACATCTTTTATTTTGAATAATTAATTTTTCAAAACATGAATACTGATCATAAAACATAACAAAACAACATAAATAAAACAAGATATTTTAAAACGTTTTTATTTTCGATAATAAATATTTGTAAACATAAATGCTAATCCTAAAACACAACAAAAATAAAATAAGATATTTTAAAACGTTTTTTATTTGCGATAGTTAATATTTTTAGTTTGCATTTTAAAATCCTAAAAGTAAAGTAGGAAAAAGATAGGAAAAGTTTAATCAATTTTTATATTTTAAATAAATAAATTACTGGATTTTATATTTTGAATAATTAAGTTTCTAAACATTTTTTTTAGAATAAATAAACAATCAAACTTTTAGAAATGGGTTAACTACATTTTTTTAACCAAAAAAATTACTTGTAATCGGCTAAAAATATTTTAAGTAAAAAAAGAACCTAAATCAGTTTTACTGTTTCCAAACCTAACGTCATTCAAACCCCTTGTACCCCAGCACCATTGCATTTGCAGCATTGCTCCCCTCGCCACCTCATCGCCACTCTCTCTCCATCACCGCATATCACCATTTTTGGCCACTATCATCGATCTCCTTTTTTTTCAATTCTCGCTCTTTTTTTTACATTGCTATACATACTCCACTAAATTGTTGGGATAATGAAAAATTGAAAGACAAAAAAACATATAAAAAAGTGGGAGATCCATGACAAGGGCAACAACAACGATAGACGGTGATGAATATCAGATGACGATAAGGCGATGCCGATGAAGAGAGTGATGTCGTTAGATTCGAGGGCAGGGTCGTTCCTGATATTTTGGAGGCCCCGTGCGAAAAACTTAGGGGTCGTTTATTAAATGCTAACCCGATAATCACTTATCAGTCTTACCTTACCGGATGAACATGACAAAGGGCCAAGAGTCTTACTCGGTAAGTGAAGATGACGTCTCTTACCCGGTAAGCACTTACCAAGTGGATTGTTGCATCCAATACCATTTTCATGGACTATAATCTTACCTCGTAAAGTAAGTTAGAGTGTCAAATCCTATCGTTAAGTGCTTACCGGGTAAGTGTTAGATAAACGACCCCTAAATGTGCTCTTAATTTTTTCATATTCTTTATTAAATTATTTTTTTATTACATTTGTCTTATAACAAATCGACCAATAACTTATTTTTGAATTTGATCAAATTACATATTTTCTTCTCTTTTTACGCTAAATTTTAATTTTTAATGTTATTATGTTAGTGTGTATTCAAATTTTGTAATTGATTTTTTAACTTTTAATTATTGTTAGTGTTTTAACTTTCATAACTCCTCCAATAACAATCAATTTTTCTATAAAATTGATCAACCGTTATATTAAAAACTTTGGATTTAAATTTTAGAGGATAAATTATATAGAAACATATTAAAAACAATCATAGAATTAATTTAATTATCATAGTAAAAAGAGAAATAAAATATATTATATATTTAAGTAGAATAAAAACAAAAAAATGTTAAAAACTTTATATATTTAAATCATTCCAAAAAAGATCCACAATAAGACAACAACTTTTTTAGAAACAAAAATAATTGGAAAAAATAAAAATTGGCAAAAACACGGATTCGAACACAGTTAGAAACATGAAATACACTAATGGCGCGTTTGGTTTGTGGGATTAGAATGGATTTGGATTTCAAATCCATTCCAATCATGCGTTTGCTTTGCCGGAAAAGATTTCGTTGACCGGATTTCAAACTCGTTGACCATTTTAAAATCCCTCATATGATGGATTTGGAAATCCTTGGCATTGGGTCTGGATTTGAAATCCAAATCCGATGGATTCTAGAGTGTGATCCATACTTCAAATTGTATCGATCTAAATTCAACGTTTACCAATAAAAATAAATTTTTTACAAAACAAACAAATAATAAAAAAATAACTCAATCCAAATCCAAATCATACAAACCAATCAAGACTTGTAAAGGAATGGATTTGAAATCCATTCCAAATCCTACAAACCAAACACATGAAGGGATTTCAAATCCCTCCTTGAAATTCAATCCATTCCATTCCAATCCCGCAAACCAGGTTTTTTTTGTTTGCGGGATTGGAATGGATTTGGAGGGATTTGGATTTCAAATCCATTCCAATCCTATGTTTGGTTTGCATGAATGGAATTTGTTGACCGAATTTGAAATCTTTTGACCTCTATAAAATCCTTAATCTGATGGATTTGAAAATCCTTTGCAATGAGCCGGGATTTCAAATCCCCCAAAATCCAAATCCAAATCCATCTAAATCCAAATCCTTACTTGAAATTCAATCTATTCCAATCCATTACCGCAAACCAAGCGCGCCCTAATGGGAGCCTCTTGCATTAAATATTGCATTAAATAATTTATATAGTAACTTTACACAAGTTAAAAAAATAAAAAATATTCGAAGGCCCCCGACGATCGGAGGCCCTGTACGGTAGGACCTATTCACACACCCTAAAGAACGACTCTGTTCGAGGGATTTGAAATCAATGGAGAGAGTAGACGGACATGGTGGTGCTGAGCCACCCAACTCTTCTACTTAATATGTTATGATAGAATTTTGAGTAAACTATGAATTTGGTTCCTATGGTTTGTTAAAAATAACACTTATTGTCCCTGTAATTTTAATTACAAGATGATCATCGATGTTTGTAAAAACGTCTGGATTTGGTCTATCACTCTAACGGTCATAAAAAATTCTATTAAATAAAGGACACTTCGTTCTTTTTTTTCTTTTCCTCCTTTTACCCAATCAAAAACTAGAGAGACCGAAATCATAAAATCGATTTTGATTGGTAAAGGACAAAAAAATCTAGAAAAAAATATGAAAAAGTCCCTCATTTAGCATAATTTTTTAACGGTAGTTAGAGGGAGATAACAAATCTGGACGTTTTTACAAACTATGATGATCATCTTGAATTTTTGAAACTGTAAGGATGAAAAGTGTTATTTTCAATAAATCATAAGGACCAAATTTCCTATGAATTCAAAATTGATTGTCCATACTACATAATTCAAATGTCCTAGTTTCGTTTTCTTATTATTTTCTCTTTAATTATTTAATTAATCTCATATTTCTTTAAATAATTAATTCCAATCTTCTAGTTTCTTTTTCTTTATTTTTTTTTCTTTTCCATTTTAATTAATTATTGATCTCAAATTTCTATAAATAATTCGAACATGTATAATATGTAGAGTAAATTACATATTTGGTACCTCGTCTATATTTCCATTTCTGTTTTTTGTTCCTCGAATTCATAAAATACACTGATGGTCCAAAAATCGTGTTTTTTAGTCCAAATTGGTCTCTCCCATTAAGTATGTCAGTTTAGGCACCATTAACCCCATCACGTGCCCCTTAATTGAGGAGCATTTTAGTCTTTTTACCCGTCTTCTCCCCATCTCCTTCCTCGGCAAGAACATCTTCTCCCACCGATACCACCTTCCACCATCGCCACCACCGTCATTCACCACCTCCAACCACCTTGTCAAACATATATCAAAAGTAAAAATAACAAAATGAACAACATAAAAAAACCATCAAATTAAAATAGATAACAAAACTCATTTGAAGATAAACATGAACATAACCCATTTGAAGATGAACATGAATATAACCAAAAATCAACTATAAATTCATATGAATCTGATTCATAAACCTAAATCATTTGAGGATAAACATGAACATAACAAATAACCAAATATGATTCACAGGAAGCCAAAAAATCTAAATCTAAAGATTAATCCAAATAAAAAACAATAGAGAACCCTAAATTTATATAGGGATTTGTTCAATTGTAAGTTACAAAGATAATAGTATGTATGAATCTTTTCTTCGGTTAAGGCTATGTTTGGCAAACTAACTGATAGCTGATAAACTAGACATGCCTGTTCCTGACATTTTATAGGCCCTGGACGACGTATGAAAATGGGCCGTCGATAAGTACGTTAAAAAATTTCAATGTGTTGTTTTTATCATTAGATTAACATCAAATTTAGAGGATACAAATAATTCATATAAAACCGTTTTTCCGAGCATAGCATTGTAAATTTGTTTCACCATCAAAGACATCATATAATATACCTTTAATATATATTGACATCATTTTGGGTCATTGTTTTGACTATTCGGAGTAACACTTTATGTAAATCAGTTGACTTTTCATGACAACTCATGTTAATGTTTTCATCACCATTTTAAAATTTAATTTAGGGTTAAAACAAACTTTTTATTAACCATCAATCTTAGAATCTAAAGTCCATGTTGGTAGTAGTTTGAGATTTTATTCTTGTTTTAGAGATACGAGTCAATATTGTATTAAAAACAAGGGTAGATTTGCATTCCTAAATATAAATATAAGTTAAATCGTCTCATTTTATTGGTAAAAAAAATTCAAAATGTATGAGTTTCTTAGTCAATAACAATAAATCTACTATATTCTAATACATAAAGAGAATTCATGTGGATGCAGAGGCGGATGTAACATGTAAAAGGTGGAGGGATGAGCCCTCATTTAAAAAAAGATTTTTACCTAGGTTAAAAATTATTTTTATAACTTCCTATCATAGTTCCTCCTATTAATTTTCCGTATGTTCCCCCACCAACCTAAAAACCAAAAAAGTCTCTCAAAATCAACCAAAAAGTCTCTCGAAATCAACCAAAAAACTTTAAAAATCTCTCGAAATCGTGAAATTAGGCTAAAGATACATCGGACGTTTTTGTGGGCCTTTAATCTACCTTAAAAGTGCCCCCACTAGGCAAAAACCGTGGATCTGCCACTGTGATGATGGAATAATCAAAAGAGTTAGTAAAAGATAAATGATGGAAAATATATCAAGGTTTTTTTTGGACAAAGTAGTTTTATATTGTAGTACTGAATAAAAAAAATTAGAGAAACAAAATTAAATAAGCACTACTATAAAATGAACGATCAATAAACTTTTTACATATTTTATTCTCCAATGTAATTAATACATGTTTGGGCCCTTAATATAATGTTAAATTCTTTTTGGTGACTTATTAGATACTTAAAAAATTTGTGTCTCTTTTATTTACTAGTTTTTTTAACTACTACTATATATATAATATATATTAAAGAATGGGCCCCTATTTCTTGTGAGCCCTGGGCGTGCGCCCGACCTGCTAGGGGTGCTCAAAAACCCGATCAACCCGATCAACCCAACGTAAAATAACTCAAACCGAAGCAACCCGATGTCTAATCGAGTTGTAAAATCTTCAAACCGTAGGTATTGGGTTGATATCGAGTTACTTTTATTTGAACCCAACCCAACCCGATGAACCCGATCCTTTTATTTTGTGGATTTAATATGATTATTAAGTCCCTATTAATATGTAAATTAGACAATTACACTATTGCGTACCCTCTTCATTTACATATATTTTCAATTTATTATTCACCTCTATATAACTCATTCGTATATATGTTTAATAAATGTAAACACACATATACATATGTTATTATGCAATCTTTTACATGATGTAACCCATGCAACCCATCTATCTACCACTCATTTTATTTTCACATTTTTTAATTAAAAAAGTGAAAACAAAATTAGTGGTAGATAGATGGGTTGCATGGGGTTGCAACATATAAAAGGGTTGCATTTGAATACCTCTCTCTCTCTCTCTCTATATATATATATATATATATATATATATATATATATATATATATATATATATGTCTGTGCAAACTAAAAAATTAACTAAATATGATATATTTAAGATTTAAGAAGTATGGATAAGTTGTACCAAATTGTTGATGATGACACGACCAACCTCAAGGCCAAGAAAGCGAAAGCATCGGGGTTGGAGATGTCTAAAACGATTGTTATTGATTGACATATTATCATTTGGTTTAGACATTTTTATATGCAATATCGTAATATTTTTGATGAACTTACATACTCTCATGAATTATCGGTCATTCGGTTGTATTTCAAAGAAATGTTTCCTTTATGTTTATATTTCTAAATTTGATTTCATCTTGTTTAAACACAACCCGACGAACCCGATCAACCCGAACGGGTTGGGTTGGGTTGTACTTTTGATTGGGTTGTAAAATCTTCAAACCGCCTATATTGGGTTGAGTTGTTAAAAAGTCTTCAACCCGATCAACCCAAACCGTGAGTACCTCTACGGCCTGCCCTCCCCCAGGCACGACCCTGAAACTAACTGATGAAAAAGTCACGTTTGGCAAAAACTAGCTTATAAGATGTAAAATTACCAAAAATGACAACTACAAAAAATAATCAATTACAATATTTAATAATATAATTAAAATAAATTTATAGTAATATAATATATTAATTAATACAAATAAGGTAGGAAATAATATAATATGTTAATTAAAAATTTTGAATTTTTTTATTATATATATTTTAAATTTTAAATTTTAAACCAAAATTAAAAAATATATATATATATATATATATATATTAACTTATGATTTAAAAAAAACGTTACATATAATATGGAAAAAATAATCAAATAATAATAATTGATAACTAAAATATATTAATCAATATTAAAAAAATTAATATAATTATCAATAATTATAAATAATTAAAATTTTATATCAACATATAATTGAAATTTATGTTATAATTCTCAGATAATATTAATTAATTAATTAATAATAAATTTTAATAATTAATATTTATTAATAATTAATAGTTAATATATAATAATGGATATTAACGAGGGTATAATTGGAATAATCACAAAAAACTCATTATAAAAGCATCTCCAATCGGCCGCTAAACCCCCATTTTTGCCGGTAGGAGTGCTCCAATCGACCGGTAAATCCCAAAAAATTTTGCCGGCCAACATATAATTGAAATTTATGTTATAATTCTCAGATAATATTAATTAATTAATAATAAATTTTAATAATTAATATTTATTAATAATTAATAGTTAATATATAATAATGGATATTAACGATTGTATAATTGGAATAATCACAAAAAACCCATCATAAAAGCATCTCCAATCGGCCGTTAAACCCCCATTTTTGCCGGTAGGAGTGCTCCAATCGACCGGTAAATCCCAAAAAATTTTGCCGGCCAAAGATTTCACACGGCATATATGCCGTTCAAATTTCACACGTCAAATTTGAGAGGCCCACCACTATCCATTTTTTTATTAATATTTAATTTAATATTGATTTTATAATTATATAAATTAACACACACATATATATATGTATAATTATATATATATATATGTATAATTATAAATAAACTAATGTTATTTTAATGTGAGGTCCACAAAATTTGATGTTTTTTTAGATGATGGTTGAAGTTGAGTTTTTTTTGGTGTCGATGGGTCCACCAAATTTGGTGTTTTTGGTATTTTATTTGGTGTGAAGGTTGGAGTTGCTCTAAGCTGCTCCAAGTAGCTTATCAAAAAACTAGATTATAATCTAGTTTATAAGCTAGCTTATGTTCGTTTAAACATGAACCCAGAAAATAAGCTAGCTTATTTTTGCCAAACGATGCCTAAATCTAAATAGCTGATTTTGAGTTTTTTGAATGAAAAACAATATGAAAACTGAAAAGTGGAAACCTTAATTTTAAGATGATAAAATTGGAATTCATTTCTTAGTGGTTTTCAATGATTTTGGTATTAAAATATCAATAATAAGTTTGTTTCTTGCAATTATAGAAAAATAACAATAAAATTAAATCGTCTTTAACATAATTAATTTTTTAATTTAAATAAATCAAATCATAAAACATATCTTATATACAATCAGGGACGGACTTGTTAAGGTGCCCATGGTGGCACATGCCACCGTATCGTTTCTCCGTCGTAAGGTAAAAAAATTAGGTTTGTAAAAGGTGCAACCGTATGATTTTAGAAGTGTAACCGTACATTGTAATTAACCAAAAAACCAAGAAAACTCTTGAAATCAACCAAAAAAACTGTAAAAATATCTTGAAATCAACCAAAAAACAGAAAAAATCTCTTAAAATCAACAAAAAATACCGAAAAAGTCTTTCAAAATCGATAAAAAAACTTAAAAATGTCTCGAAATTAAGCAAAAAACATTAGAAATCCCTCGAAACGGCGGAATTAAACTAAAAATACATCGGACGATATTGATCGCCGGTAAAAAAAAATTAAGACATGTCGATAAAAATCGTATGAAAAATATAGTGTCACCGTATGAAAAAGTTGTTGCGTCTGTCCCTGTATACAATCATATCTTGTTTTATTTATTTTGATATTGTTATAAAAATGACATTATGAAAATCTATGGCTTAAAAAATGACGTTAAAAAAGAGTGAATTGTGGATTTGGTCCCTGTGTTTTGATATTTTATTTGACTAGGGTCCATATGTTATGTTTATTGTGGATTTGGTCTTTGTGGTATTCAATTTGTCTTTTTGCCTATTTTTTGCCCTTTTTTGTAAAAATAAGCAAAAACAACATTTTTACACACACACACACATATATACATACATATATATATATATATATATATATATATATATATATATATATATATATATATATATATATAGGACGATAATCAAATGAGAACAAAAAATAGGTTGAAAACCGTGAAAACCAATCTAAACCATTGATTAATTTTAATTCATGGTCATTAAAGGCAATGACAATTTTGAAATAAATTAGAAGTGAAACAACTTTTAATTAAAACCATAGGATCAAAACCAAATTACGGCTTAGATCGATTCTCACGGTTCTCAATATTTTTTTGGTTCTCACATGATTTAACCCGGAACTATGAATTCTGTTTTTCACTCATATCACATATCTCACGTTAACAACTTGATTGAATACCTTCACTTGACAAATTGATTTCATTTTTTTTGTGATATAATCTAGCCACCCCCCAAAAAAATAGAATTTAGCTCCACCTCTGGTTTGAATATTGTAAGGCTTTGGAACAGTAAAGTTGACTTAGATTTTTATTCTTATTTTAAAATTTTCATAACGAATTACATGTAACTTTCTTGATTTAAATAAGAAGGTAATCAATTTTTAAAAGGTCAATGAACTATTTATTAAAAAGAAAGTGCTAGACTTCATCAATTAAAATAGATAATTTTAATAACTTATTTATTTAAAAAAAATCACCAATTTAATTATTCAAAATAGAAAATTTTATTAGGGTTTTTCGAATTTTCCTAATAAAATAAAGACATTCAAAATATTTTAAAACCTTTTATTTTCGTTAATTATTTTTTTAGCATGAATTTATCACGTTTTCCTTCCACGTTAAAAATATAAATTCACGTTTTTTCGTAATCTTATATTTATTTTGGACTCTTTCTTTTTCAAAGAACAATCATTGTGGGGTCCTTGAAAGTCACTCATCATAATTATTTCATTTATCATTAAAAGTATTGAAGTAACGATATAATTCGATAGAAATTACGGTGATAGTTTTTTGCTTTGAATTTAAAAAACCGAAAACCGAATTATAAATCTGATTTATTTGGTAGCATATGCGATATCAATTAGAACATTTTTAAGGAATGTTTACCTATAGTTTGTTTAATGGCCTGGACAACTTATTCGCTCAGTCATACATGAGAGTTTCTTTATGGCTTAATCGTTAAGCCGTTAAGCTAAAATGATTATATGGAATAAGCTAAAACCCCATTTGTCCAGTTGTCCTCGTTTAAGTCACTCCAAACAAATTAATACAAAAAATGCTCAGAAATAATCCAAGTCTCCCTCAAACCCATTAGTCTCCCGTCATTCAGATAGACAACTTAACTCATACATGGTTTAATGTTATAAAAAAGGTAAACAACCCATAATGATTCAGTTTACATTTAAATTTGATTAATAGACACGCCAAGAAACAAAAGAGTATTTTCAATTTTGACTTTCTAGGTATTGAAAGATAATCATTTACAAACTCAATAAATCTTATAAATCAGTTTTTTCATGTGTTTCTTTCACATATGAAACAACACATGTAAATGCAAGGTTTATACAATATTGTTTTATGTGTAAAACGTTCAAGACTGTTTTATGTATAAAACGTTATGTAGAAAAAAACAGTCAACAACGTTTTATATATGAACCAACACTGTTTAAAAACTACATTTTTACATGTGTTATTTTATATATAAAACAATGAATAAAAATGATTTGTAAGTAAATAAAAGAACTCAAAAGATATATTTTTATATTTAAAAACATTATATAGAACATATAGACACATGTTTTGTACCTTAATTAGCAAGTAAGGTTGATTTAGATTTAAATAATTGTTTTAGTGTTGATCCTAAAATGAAGATTTTAGAAGAACAATTATATACTAAAAATTGATTTAAAACATATATCATATTTTATACTATTTGCCCCAAACTAAATAAAAAGAAGAAAAAATGTTTTTTCCTGGATCGTTATTTTTTCATGTATTTTTTCTACGATAAACGTCATATCAAATCAATTTGTTTTAGTATATAGAGTATGAAATTTGTTTCATACAAACGACATGACTTTTATTTCGAGCACTCTATCTTTTAAAATGAATAAAAATAACTTAAACTTTAAAATTTAATGTCGAATGGTTCTGGTATGCATATTTTCATATGTAAGAATACGTGTAACCCCATTAGATTATTCTCCAAATGAGCATTTGAAGAGGAAAGTCAGATTTATACATATATTGAGAAAAAATGGTTGAAATCTAGTCGATGTGAGACTACAACACACAGTAATTGATATTGAGGATTTTCTTGACATTTTTGTCAACCATCCTTAACATGTACGTCTTTTTAAGATGTTAACGGCCAATAAATAATCATTATGGTGATAGCTATAAATGATAAACTCTTTTTTCATACAACAAATAAATGTTCGGAAAAAAATATCCTTTCGATTTTTTGAATGAAGTTCTTCGAAACAAAAGTGCTAACACTCCATTTTTGGTTGTTTTGTAGAGTATGGAGTCGTTTACTAAATACTTACCCCGGTAAGCGCTTACTGGTATCACTTATCTTATGGTTCTTGCCTATTGAACATGAAAGCCATCTAGAATCTTACCTGGTAAGAGCCATAACAAGGACCTAGAGTCTTACCCGGTAAGTGAGAAAAATGACTCTTACCCGGTAAGCGATTACCGGGTTTAAAATGGTTACCAACAATCAATTTTGATGATCTAGAATGTTATACGATAAGATAAGCGAGGGTAATGTCCTTGCCAGTAAGCACTTACCCGGTAAGCATTTTGATAAACGAAACCTATGTAAGTAATGAAAATATTAAAGTTCCAAAGGTCTAATTTGTCAATTAAAAGAAGTTGTGGACTCATGTTGAACATTGTCACATTGACCAAGTGAAATCAAAATATGGGATAAATCCACATCCTCCCTCTTTAGTCCACGACCATATTCCATGAAAACCTATTTTAGGGGTGTTTTTTTTGAACGACAATAACCATAAATTACCAAAAAATCGAAAAGTTGACAAGACAACCGCAAGGTTTACCAAAATGAAACAGCGAGAGAAACGACAATAACAGAGAAAAACACAGCCGATACACAGGCTATTAAATGAGTAAAAAGAAAACGAGGTTTACGAGGAGCAAACCACCGCAAGCTCAAGAGACACGTAAGAACTGAATCAAACATCTGAAAGCCGCTCGATCAATAGCAGAATCTGTTACCAACAACACCCTTGAACGAGACCATGGCTCTCCCCTATGCAGACTCTCGACGTGTGCAGATACAACCTCCAGCCCGCTCCAGGACATATACCAAGCGCTGCAGCAGCTATTCGCACCTTCAGGGCAATCCGTTCTCAATCTGAAGCTACTGTGGAATCGCACTCAAGCTCGAGCAAGGATCCGACAACCACCTATCCATATCTGTGACGAGATCTCAGTCTCTCCATTTGATCCACTCGAAGGTTCTGAGTTGCGCCATGAAGAAGTTATTCGAAATCCTTCCTTGCTCCTTTTCAAAGACCACTTTGTTTCGGTGTGACCAAATGATGTATAAGAAGCACCCAACCGTCGTTGTCCATCGTTTCACAACCATGTTATTCGAGCAAAATTGATTGCCCATCTCCATCAGTTCAGTGACCGAATTGACCGATGAGCAGTTAGTATTCCACCATCGTCCCATTTGTACCCATATGGATTTTACCTCTTCGCAATTGATTAATGCATGGTCTATCTGTAACACCCTAAAATTTAGAGTAATTTAAAATTTTGAAAATTCGGCAATATGACGTTTGTATTTGGAGTAAACCACCCGAAATGGGTAAATATAGAATAGCGTTTACAAAACCTACGGATGAATAATAAAATTGACAACAAACTAATCTAAACCATTTACATCTAGATTACAATGGTTGTCAATCCAATTCCCAAAATAATAATAAGATTGTTTGTACGCTTTGACTCCATAAATCTATCATCTAAAAAATGCCTCAAAGTTGATGCTCATCACTCAACCCTTCGGTGTCCCGCCACTAAGGGAACCTGTTTGTAACACCCCAAATCTGACGTTGTGAGTAATTGCTTCCATTTAGTCTTTGATTTTAATTTCCAATCATGTGTTAAGATCCTTACTTGATTTATCATCTCTAGTAACACTTGGACCATCAAGGCATGCTAATAACTCGATCTAAGAATCTTAGAAATTGATTCGGAGAGCTTTCGATGCACGGTACCAACCTGGCAACTATGACCGGCGAGATTGCCATGGTCATAGTCGCAGGAGGGTAATGTCGCGCTTGGTCTTACCTTTGGCCGAATTGGACAGTAGGGTGGTGTCGAGCGACGACTATGCCACGACGACAATGCCATGGCATAGTCGCGGTGGCAATGTCGCAAGCGAGGAAAGAGGTCCCAGGTCTTTAAACGCGATATTGGGGTTGTTTGTTCTAGGGGAATCCACACAAAACTCAGATAAAAAATCTCTCTCTACTTGGGAGATTTTCACCCTTTCTCTCTCTCATCATTTAATCACAACCAAAACCTTTCAAGTTTGCATTTAAGAAGATCCAACCACCATCCTTCTTCATTCAAATGATCATTCTTGAACCATTAAAGCTTCTAGTAAAATCTTACTCTCTAGGGTTTCTCCATTTTAGGGTTTTTACTTTACAAACCCTATAGGTGAGTTTTCTACTAACTTTCACATGTTAATGCTTTATTGATATATGCTTGAACTACTCATAACTTATTGATTTGTGAACTTGACTTAACTGCTGATAATAATGAATACTCATCTAATTTCTTGTTGTAATGAACATTATAAATGCTAAATGTTTTATGAAAGCATGATAGTAAGTATATGGTGAGATTTATAAGTTATTTGTGAATTTACACTATACGTGATAATTAATGTATGGGAACCCAACTCTTGTGCATGAGAGTTTGGGTGGTTGTTGGTTGATTTTGGAACCTTGATCAATGATTTGTGGGTAGACACTAAAGGACCGATTCCTTGAGGTGAAACCCTATAATCGAAGGGATAGGCACTAAGGCTCGACGAACCTTGAGGTGTAGCTCGACGGAGTGGGCACTAAAGGTAGTTTATACACTTGAGATGACGTCGGATACGGTGTGCACTAAAGTAAGGGTCTGAGGTGTAATTTCCCCAATTCTAAACTTAAATGTCTCCATCCACGGATCCAGTCACTTAAGAGGGCACAAGTTGTCCCACGTAAAGAACTTGTTATGTTTCGTGATGTATTGTGAACAAGTTATATAGTTGTCTATGATGGACTATACTTGGAATATCTTCACGGTTGCGGTAATTTGGGGCTTTCCACATTGCAATTTCTAATGTATTTATATATATATATATATATATATATATATATATATATATATATCTTGTGGAATCTCACTAGGCTCCTAGCCTAACACTTGATGTCGTGTTCGTTTCAGGTCATCCTAGTGGGGTGCAAGGGGCACCTTGAATAGCGGTCGTATGCTTATGACTCTTTTGGAGAACCGGGCTTTTTGGGTTACCTTTGTGAAGAGCGTTTTGAAGACATAGCAACACCCACCTTAATCTAGTCATGTTACTTAATCTAGATTAGATATGTTGTTGTAATTTATGTCATATTCCGTCGCTACTATAATTGTTACAAACTACCCCGAACCTTGGGTTTTAGTTGTTTACTTTTACAGGAAATGGAAATCTTGGTATTTTAGACGGCATATTGCAGAATTTTTATTTGGCCCTATTTTAGAGTGTTACACTGTTATACACGTCATTTAAGAAAAAGTGTTAGGCTTAAAGCCTAGTGAGAACATACAGTTTATATAAACAATTTAGAAATATTTTAAATTGCAACAATGGATACCCTTTTCCAAAGAGAGGAATTTACAATAGAAATAATTATCACATAAAGACCTTACGTTCCAAAATGCATCATGCGATGACGGGGGAGACCCGATTTTCCAAGGATTGTGGCGGAACACAAAAGTAGGCCACTTTCCAAGTTTTTGAGCTCACCATACTAGGATCAAGGCCACGAGATCGCCGGCTCGTACTCAGATGTGGGAGAGGGCAACCAATTACATTTACGACCCACGGCTAGTATCCGGTCCCACATAATTGTACCAAGTAGCCACCCTAGGGTCCAATGTCTCAACTAGCTACAAACGGGACTTAACTCAAAGAATTAAAGTCGACTCTATATACCTATGGATCCATTAGTAATATTCTAGACTCATCACAATTTCATTTATGACCAATATAATCAAACATATAGCTCATGTGAACAATCCCAAAATATTTTGGTTACTCTCATAATAATATATTTTCCAACTTTCACAAACGTAACAATAATCACCATTGTAGCCTTTAACCACCCATATGATTTCATTTTCCCCAAATGTTTTATTCAATAAATAATCCATGATATGTGAAAACCATAAATAGAGCTAGAAGTATTTAAGTGTTTATTTAACCATAAATATGTAGAACACATCACTTTTATAATTCAAACAAGGTTTCACGATCATATTTCAAAAGGGGTAAGAAAACCCTAATATCTCCAAAATGTAAAGTTAGGTCAAAACAAATTTCAACCCAGAAATGTAAATAAGGAGATGATTAGAAGTCTTAAAATGTTAGTTTGACATGTATAAAGTTTTAGAAAGCAAGGACGAACTCACAATATGGGTTTTATCGAAACCCTAGCAAAACTCTAGAATGGAGAGGATGGTTCTAACACTTGAGGGAGAGAAATCTTTACAAGGAAAACTTATATCCACCCAAATAATCACCATAAATAAAGTATAACTAAGGTTGTTGAGAGAATTAAAGATGAGAGATGATGGATGGTGCTTCCTTACCCAAAAACTGCAGAGAAAACGAGCTCCCAACTATCCAAGATAAGAGCCAAATGACCTAAAAATCGGAGTTGGGCAATAAATACCCGCTGGGTACCAACGACTATGCCCATGCGACAATGACAGTGCCAAAGTCGTTGGGCAATGTCGCACCAGCCATACCGTGTCACAGTCTCCCGTCATAGTCGACGAACACCACACGGGCCTCGAAACTTGGCGTTTTACACACAGAAGGCACCCGGTTCACCTTGGGGATCAGGTTAAGACTTTTCTATGCGAACAAAACCAAATATGAACTCTAAAGAGGTATTCAAGGCTCTTACCGAAATTCCGTGTGTTACAATCCTCCCATTCTTGGGAATGATTTCGTCCTCGAAATCCGAGCTATTAGAACAAGTGAGGATATCTCCGCTTCATGTCCTCCTCGGCTTCCCACGTCACGTTGGCCCCGCGATGATGCTTCCATTGAACTTTGACCATCGTGGCCTCTTTGTGACGTAATTTCTTGGATTTCTTTTCGAGGTTAGCGTCGGGTTCTTCCACACATCGTTTACCCTCGTCCACTTGCATCTCAGAAAAAGGAATGGCACTTTCCTCTTCTGCCAAACACTTATGAAGGTAACAAATGTGGAATGTGTTGTGGATCCCTTTCATCTCCGGTGGAAGTTCCAACTGGTAGGCCTGCAAGCCCACACGCTTAAGCACCGTGAATGGTCTAAGGAAACGGGGACTCAACTTCCCGCACTTTCTGTAACACCCGCATTTTTTGTGAGTATTCCTTTGTAAAAATATAATAGCTAACGCTTAGACTTCTGTAGTTGACCTTCCCTTACCACCGTTTTGGAGTTGGGATCACTCTTAGGGAAGGTCGGAGTTTGGGCATGTGAATCGGGTGAAAACCAAGTCAAAGTGAGGCTCGGTACCTAACCGGCGAGAATGCCAGCGATTGTGACAGGTGGTCACTATTGCTTGGCATAATCGCCAAGGATGTACCGAAAGGGGGCTGTGGCCGACGATAGTGCCAGAGATTGTGACAAGTGTCACTTTCGCTTGGCACAATCGCCAAGTTGGTACCGAGCGGGGGTCATAGCGGGTGATAATTCCAGCGACTATGACATGTGTCATAGTCGTCGGGTACAATCGCTGACGGGCTCAGACCATTTAAATTCCCTAAAACGACCTATTTGTTCATTTGTCTCACTTTCCTCTTGACTTGGGCGATTTCTCTTGGAAGATAAGGTAATGATCTCTCTCTCATCATTGATTTCTCTTAAAGGAAGTCATTAAATGAGATTTGTGTGGTTGGTTTAGGTTGGTGTTGGTGATTGAAAGCTTGTGCTTGAAGTATTAAAGCCTCCTACCATTTCTCCTCCCAAGCCTCATCTAGGGTTTGTTCATATTTCCATCAAGGTGAGTTTTATACCTACACTCCTCCTTAAATGTTAGACTTAACACATTGTAGTGCTCATATATGTGATTATTTATGCATTTGGGGTTTGTCACATTTTAACCTAAATGTCGGTCTTGGGAATATTGGGGTTTTATAACCTAAAGAAGAATGTTAAGGAAGGTGTCATAAACTAAGGTTAATAGTTTTCTAAGTCTTCTATTTACTTGATAACCAAACCCTATTCCATGGGATTTTGGTGAACCCAAAGTGGAAATTATGGTTTGGGGAAAATACAAAGTTTGGATTAATTAGTTACAAACATGACTTTGGAAAGGGAAAACGTAATGTTTTCGTTGATGGTCATATTGATAAAGTTCCCCTGTGATGGTAGATATGATTTCATGATGGTAACTCTGTATATATGATTTACCTTACATACATGATAAATGATGAATATACTAGTATGTTTTGGTATTTGGTCTTAGTGCAATGGATCCATAGGCACGGTGTTCTATGTCTCGTTTTGGACACTAGATTCACCACTTTGGCACGGAATAGACATCGGGTCACCATGGTAAGTAAGGTGTGGACCTATATGGCCGGGCAGCGTCCCATTGGCAGTAAGGTGTAATTCCCTTGTGCTAGAGTTCCCATTTTGGAACTCTCAAGAATAGACCTAGAGGGATCGACTTGATATTTTCTAGCAATAGACTTAGAGGAGTTGAGCTCACTATGAGATTGGTGTTATTTGTACCATGTTTTATATCACTAATGGTTTATTTGATTGATTGACTTAGCTCATGGATATATTCACCGTTCGACAACAAATGGGTTTAGTACTTCTAATTTTGTTGATTTATTCTCACTAGGCTTCAGCCTAACGCTTGTTCTTTGGTTGTCATATTTGGCAGGTAATCTTAGCGGTGGGACTCGTCGGGATTGAGGGGACGACCGTGGGGTCGTGAGTGGTCTTTTTGGGAGATTTAGTGACTGACATACTTGATTCTTTTAAAGATACACATTTTGGAGGAATAGCCACACCCGACTATAATCTTGTTGATAGATTTAGATTATTAGGTTGTCGTTTATTCTTCATTACATTTGGTTGTAAATGCCATACTTTATTCCCCGTCTGGGAATGAAACTCTTGGGTTTGAATTGTTATACTCTTATTATACAGGTTTGAATTATCCCCTATTTTAAGGTGACAAGTTTTCCTATTTATAGGGCATTATATTGTCGGATTTTTGAATTTTATTTCATCCAATTCTAGGATGTTACACTTTCCGAACCGGATAATGACCTTCCATGGAGACACCTTTAACATCACACAGTCACCCACTTGTAACTCCATCGGCCGCCTCTTCTTATCGGCATAACTCTTTTGCCGATCTTGAGCCACTTTCAACCTTTCCCGAATGCTCTTAACTTTATCGGTTGTCTATTGCACAATTTCGGGTCTGGAGAATTGCTTCTCTCCCGCTTCAAGCCAACACACGGGAGTTCTGCACTTCCGTCCATACAAGGCCTCAAACGGTGTCATTCCGATACTCGAGTGGTAGCTATTATTGTAAGCAAATTCCACTAAAGGTAGGTGAGACTCCCAACTACCCCCGAAGTCAATAACGCAAGACCTTAACATATCTTCAAACATTTGGATCGTTCTTTCGCTTTGCCCGTCAGTTTGCGGATGGTAAGTCGTACTCAACTTTACTCGTGTACCCAATTCTTTCTGTAGACCATCCTAAAAATTCGAAATGAACCGACTATCACGATCTGACACGATAGACAAGGGCACCCCATGCCTCGAAACCACCTCATCGATGTAGAGCTTTGCCAACTTGTCCATCGGTAATGTCTCACGCATAGCCAGAAAGTGAGCGCTATTGGTCAACCGATCCACAATTACCCATATGGTATCGTGACCTCGAAGAGTTTTGGGAAACTTAGTTATGAAGTCCATGGTAATGTGTTCCCACTTCCACTCGGGGATCTCCACGTATTGAAGGCTCTCATACGGTTGTTGATGCTCGGATTTTACTTGCAAACACGTCACACAACGCTCCACGTAGCACGCCACATCAAGTTTCATTACCGGTCACCAATAATGTAGCTTCAAATCCCTGTACATCTTTGTACTCCCCGGATGAATGGAATACTTGGAGTTATGGGCATCTTCGAGGAGAAGTTCCCGATTGCCACCAACTTGGTGACATTCCACCATGTGAGTGTCGTGTCCCGCAACATTTGAGAATCGAACTTCACCTTCTGATCTTCCCCGCACTAGATGAGTCGAAGGCCTGCTCGATTCTGTTGGATCAAATAATTGTATTCAAGATTAAAGTTAAATTAAAGGGTCTAAACTGTATTTATTTGATAGTTAAAGTTAGAGGGTTTATTGTGTAATAAGCTAATAATTATTAGTTATTGGGCCTCAAGCCCGCTTAGCATTTAGCAAAGCCCATTAGGCTTTAGGCCTAGGTATTTAATTTCTAATTAGTTTAGTTTTAGGGTTAATCTTTCATAATCCTCATATTCATAATTATAATCCTATAGTGAGGTAGCCGTATTCTCTGTATTCAAGGGTATCAAGAACACACAAGGTTTAACTGTTTATTCAAGGGATTGGTATGTTATTCTAATCTTTATATCTCTTGATATTATTGTGTTTGTGTGTTAATTATCAACTAGATAAAACTGGGATAACAAGTGGTATCAGAGCCTAAAGAATCAAGTTTTTGGATTTATTGATTATTCACTGTGTTTATCGATTGCTATACTTGTGAAAATCGATTTCATGAATTTATGTGGCTTTATGCTTGAAAGCAATCTAATTAGATGAGTTTTATGGTATTAAAAGTGATCTGATAAGTTAATTGCTCTCTAAACCTTCAATCGATTAGCCTTTTATGATTTTCTTTAATCTGGATTCGATAAAAGTTGTGAACCGGTCGATACTGTGTTCTTCAAATTAATGCATGGTAGTTGAAATTAATCTTTGATTTTGATTGAACTATGATCGATACACGTTTCTAGGCACAAAGGTGTAATTTCTGCATTCAATTTCTGTGTTTTGTGTGGTTTTTGAGTTGATTATTGTTTCTGTTTATCGACGTTCTGGGCTGATTTAAGAACATACCGGTCGAGACCATTAGGAACACATCGGTTGCTATAAACACCGGTCAATACATTTGTCCGGTCGCCCGATACACTCACAATCCACACCGGTCGACTTGATATCGGTCAATAGACCAGTCCGATCGAAAAGCTTACCGGTCGAATATTTTTTATCGGTCGTATCACTTATACCGTTCGTCATTTTACCGGTCTTAAGGAATATCGGTCAAGACTCCTTACCGGTCGAAAAACTCAATATCGGTCGAAATATCCCGATCACTATTCATCCGGTCACTATTCACGGTGTCACTATTCATCCGGTCACTATTCACGGTTTCACTATTCATCTTGTCACTATTCATCCGGTCGACCGATAGTTTCAAGACCCGGATAAAAAAAAACCCGGTCGCTACAGTGTACCGGTCGCTACAGTACCCGGTCGCTGCAGTAACCCCATCAAAAAAAAATTGCGCCACTTCTTACTCGCGCAAAACTTAGTTTGCGCGACCAATACCTCGCGCAAATCTCTTTTCGCGCCACTGCCTATTCGCGCAAAGCTTCTCGGTCCTTAGCAGATATCTTACTTTTGTTCCAGTACTTCTGATTATTTTGTGACTTGTACTGTGCAGTACTGCATTTAATTATTTTTGGGAAATTTTTTCTGAAAATTTTTAAGTGTAGTCTTTATCCTATCTTGATTCTAACGATCTCATCTAGTTTGTTGTCTTGATACAGAAAAGTTTGCTTACTAACCATACAGCTAAAGATGTCTGAAGGTTATAACCTTGATTTTGAAAAGATGACACATTCTGAAGCAAAAGCAAATGCTAAACGTCTTGCTAGACAGTTGTCAAGATATACAGACATGGCTTATGATTGTGAAAAGGAGATTAAAAAGCTCAAATCCAAGATGTTACCTCTTGAAGCTGAGAATGAAAATCTAAAGATTCAAAACTCATCTCTTCTTACTCAGATCAATGTTTAAAAAGAAAATTCAAAAGATTCTGATTCTAAAATTGACTTTGCAGAAATTATTGAGTCTAAAGAAAAAGAAATCTTAGATCTTCAAGCAAAGTTGAAAAGATCTGAGTCCAACTCTACATGGTCAAAGAAGGATGCAATGCAAAGAGAGCTTGAGGAGCTTAGAAGGAATACAAGTGTTGCAAATGATACTAGTAAAGGACTAAGACAGATAAACTCTCAAGTCTTTGCGGAAAGAGATAAACTAAAAGATAAAGTTCTCAATCTTGAGGTTGAGATTAAAACGCTGAAAGAAAAGGCAACCCAAGACAGAGACAATGCAACAGATCAAGATGAAATGTTGAAGATTAAGAAAGAAAGAAAAGAATTTGCTAAGAAATTCTCTGATTTCTCCATAAAATCCTTTGAAGAGAAGAAATCATTAGAGCTTAGATGTGTTAAGCTTTCTCAACAAGTTTCAGACTTTGAGAAGGTTATCATTATGGAAAGAGAAAAGGCTGAGAAAGAGAAGAAGACAACTGAGCTGAAGGATATAGATAAAGACTTTTCTAAAGAAAAGAAAGATCTAGAGACTGAGATAGCCAAGCTGACAGGAAAGTTATCTGAGTTATCAACAACCATTCTGAAGGAGAAGAATGTAAAATCTGAGTTGCATAAGAAGTTTGATCTGATTGAAAAGGAAAGAAACAGTTTGTCTTCAAAGATAAAGGAACTTGAAGAGATCGTATTCAAGATGAAGCTGACTGAGCACAAGACGCCAGAGTCAATAGCTCAATCACCGAGAGATGATCTAGCTGATTCAAATAGTTCATTAAAAACAGCTTCAAGTTCACATTTTTCAAATGTTTTCTATAATCCTTTCTATGATTTAGATGATTGTCTTACTTCTAAATCTACTGATCAGATTCGTCCTTCTAACCTTTTCTATGACAAAAATGTTGATGGTTCAGGTAATTTAAAGAAGAACAAGTCTCAGAAGAAAAGGATCTAGAGAAAAGAATATGAAGAAAAAGACAGAGGACATTGGATCTGGAGAGTTAAAGGATCTCCAGAGGAAAAGAAGAAAGATAAATCATTTGTGCATACATCAAAAGCTAAATGGAACTATGCTTCAAAAGGTAAAACTTTTGGCAAACCTGATCTGGTTTACACTATCAATCAACTGATCAGGTTAGCACAAAAGAAAATCAGTTGTTCCTACTGTGGCTCAAATGATTTTGTAAGAAAAGATTATGTGAATAACTGGTATGGTTCTTACTTCATCTCTCCTACTAGAACTGCAACTAACCCATTAGGACCCAAATACCAGTGGGTACCAAAAGCTAAATCTGTGTTGCAGGCACCCAAGGTTTAAGGGGGAGAAAGAACAATGACTTCTGATTACTACAGATCAGGACTCTTGCCTCATTGTCAAAACGATGACTTCTAAGTATAACAACTTAGGACTCGGACGTCAATGACAAAGCGTTTGATATCTGAATGCAGATATTAAGGGGGAGCTTATATGCTTAATATTTCTACTGATATATCTTTTTCTGATTTAACTGACTTTTTACAGGTATCAAGGGGAGGATATCTGAGTTTTGTCAAAGATACTTCATTGAAAATATTAATTTCTGGGGGAGTTAAGGATTCTGATTTACAAGTATATATTTCTAAACCTTACACTATATCACTTGTTGAAAGAAGAACAACTTTCACTTGTGAAAAATGGTTTCTTAAATGTTCAAACCACTTCCTATTCTTCAAAGATTTTCATGAATTGTGAAGTGTGATTTTAAATGGTTTTTGGATACTTAATAGACAAAGAGCTTAATTGTCAAACTCTTTTAGTTTGAGGGGGAGAATTGCATCGTCAAACACAACTGTTTTGACTTCTCCGAAATTTCTTATTCTTCATGAAACTCTGTGCTTATTTGTGCTTTCATGTACAATAGCCTGTTGAACAGCAAGTTCTTTTTAGGAAATTACATGGGATTCAGTGTGAGAACTTAACAGAACTTCCATGGATTCACGATAACCAGTGTTTTCTACCCAGGAAGTATTCCCTGAGTGATTAAGGGGAGAGGGGTCAAAAGAATTGAGTGATGGTGTGTGAAGAGGTAAAATGGAAAAGAGAGATTGGTTAGAAGTGAGCATTAAAAGAAAGAGGGTGAGTGAACAGAGTAAAAGAATATTAGACTCTGCACCAAACCACTTTCTGAGCTGGGCAGCCACATTATCTGATTGGTTCACATTTTTTGGTGACCATCATTGAAATAGGCAACTAGCCCATGCCATCCTTGCATACAACCCCACCAGTTACTCATTCTTTTCTCAAAATAAGAATGTTTCACATTTTCTGGGGACGCAACACATACGCTATTGGTTCTTCATTTGGAAGATACTAATATTGAAAAAGAAGGAAAGTTTCCCCACCTTCGAACCCTTTCTCATGCACATTGAGTCTTTGTATAATTTGTTGATGTCTCAACAAGTTTACATACTTTGAGCCTAATTTGAAAATCAATCATCCATGCTTAATTATTTCATACACATGCACAAGCACACATAAATTTGTTTTCTGTCAAAACGTTCATAGATAACCATGTGTTATTCGATGATTGAATGGAAGACCTGGGGAGCCAACATCAAACCAGCTCCTAATATAGTAACTTTGTGTTACTCAGTGACTTTGTGTCATTGACAGGCATTCTAACTGAGTCATTTGTTGATTCAGGGTTACACCTATTAACTGTTTGAATTTGAAAAGATTCGAATGATTACTACTTTCTATTTTAATCTGAAAAGATTGAAATAATCACTTTCTCCATTTGGAGAGACTGCTCTTATTTCACACATGGCTCGTTACATGAAGACAGTGCTAAACTGATGATCATACTCAAAGGGGAAGATTGTTTTGACAAGTTTTGATGATGATGATTCTCACCACTCATCAAAAAGGGGGAGAATATACAAAGAGGGAGAATATAATATGAAGACTGCTGAAGATTTCAAAGAATTCAAAGTGTATGAACTTATTTGATCTATTAAAAGCCTGACTGAAGATGATCGTCAGAAGGACACTTCAAGTAAGAGAAAGCTGAAGACTAAAAGTTACAAGTTTTTGAAACGTCATATCCAAAGATATCTGAAGTTTTCAAGAAAAGTGAAGACCCGTGAAGATTATTGCAAATTTTTAATCTTGAATCCAAAGGGGGAGATTGTTGGATCAAATAATTGTATTCAAGATTAAAGTTAAATTAAAGGGTCTAAACTGTATTTATTTGATAGTTAAAGTTATAGGGTTTATTGTGTAATAAGCTAATAGTTATTAATTATTGGTCCTCAAGCCCGCTTAGCATTTAGCAAAGCCTATTAGGCTTTAGGCCTAGGTATTTAATGTTTTAATTAGTTTAGTTTTAGGGTTAATCTTTCATAATCCTCATATTCATAATTATAATCCTATAGTGAGGTAGCCGTATTCTCTGTATTCAAGGGTATCAAGAACACACAAGGTTTAACTGTTTATTCAAGGGATTGGTATGTTATTTTAATCTTTATATCTCTTGATATTATTGTGTTTGTGTGTTAATTATCAACTAGATTAAACTGGGATAACAGATTCCCTGAATCCACTTCATACAAGCAACTGGGTCTTCAGAACCGAAGCACTCCGGTGTCCTGCAGCCTAGGAAGGACTTAAACATGCAAGCTCTCTTGTCCTGCCTCACTTCGGTAATTATTGGCTCGTTAGTCCGGTTCACGTGTCCTGTACCACCAGACCCGATCACCTTAATGTTCTCTACAATTGTTTCATTCCTCCGGTTGCTCACATTGCGGTCCTCAAATATTTTCAGAAGTGACTCTTGTTGCTTGGCCATTGCTTTGTTCATCAATTGCATCAGATTGGCCATCATCTCTATTTGAGGGTTCGCCTCTCGCATAATCGGGTTAGACGAATCCAGGTCCACCCGAGGAATGATCTCAGGCCCTCCGCCTAACAATGGTTGGGGTGATGGGCGCACGACGACCTCAACCCTCTCCGGTTGATCAGTCGTTGAAGCGGTAGCCTCAACACTATCCACTCGTGTACGCGGTCTACCATGCGTACTAACCATCTTGATCTGCCACGCACGACAAAGAAAGGAGTAAGAGATTAAACACGAAGGAAACGTACTACTACATTACCAATTGTCATAACAACAATACTTCAAGCACACGCACGTAGAACATCCTCATAATAACATTAGCTAAGTGAAATTATGAACATATAATACATAAGGGTTCTCGTTACCATCACCAAAACGCTCGATAAACATAATTTTCGTCGACTCTAAGACCAACCCATCTTAGAAGTTCTACCCAAACTCACCAATCATCACTTAATATACTCAGTCTAAGTCTAGACATCTTACATTCATGCCTAGTTCATTTAAACTAGAGCTTTAATACCAACTTGTAACACCCTAAATTTAGAGTAATTTAAAATTTTGAAAATTCGGCAATATGACGTTTGTATTTAGAGTAAACCACCCGAAATGGGTAAATATAAAATAGCGTTTACAAAACCTGCGGATGAATAATAAAATTGACAACAAACTAATCTAAACCATTTACATCTAGATTACATTGGTTGTCAACCCAATTCCCAAAATAATAATAAGATTGTTTGTACGCTTTGACTCCATAAATCTATCATCTCAAAAATGCCTCAAAGTCGATGCTCATCACTAAATCCTTCGGTGCCCCGCCACTAAGGGAACCTGCTATACACGTCATTTAAGAAAAAGTGTTAGGATTAAAGCCTAGTGAGAACATAACAATTTAGAAATATTTTAAATTGCAACAATGGATACCATTTTCCAAAGAGAGGAATTTACAATAGAAATAATTATCACATAAAGACCTTACGGTCCAAAATGCATCTTGCGATGACGGGGGAGACCCGATTTTCCAAGGATTGTGGTGGAACACAAAAGTAGGCCACTTTCCAAGTTTTTGAGCTCACCATACTAGGATCAAGGCAACGAGTTCTCCGACTCGTACTCAGATGTGGGGGAGGGAAACTATAACACCCCGAATTTTCGTTATGTAATATTGGTATTCTTGTGTTTAAGTGTTGTCGTTAGTACCGCGTTTGGTTTGAAGTTTGAGTTTGGATTTTGGTGGTTTTGGACAAACCACAGTGCACTACGCGAGTTGCACCGCGACTTGAGGTCGCGGCACAACCCGCGAAACCCTCTTTGTTTTGGGTTTTAAGGAAGCGGGCGAGTTATGCCGCTAATTGAGGTCGCAGCATAACCCGCGAGATCACTTGTCCGACTTAAGGTGGGTCTTCAAAAAATATCTCATTTGGTTTTTTTTTTAAATATCTCAAATCTCTTTTCTCTCAAGTCTCTCTCCCTCTCTTTCTCTTCTTTCCATTCGAGGCTTCTTCGGTTGCCGTTTGATGCTAGTGTTGAGTGCATCTAGCAAGGGTTCGGTATAGAAACCTTCGTCTTTCCCTGGTGGTCGATATCTGGTTTTCGGGTTTTATTCTAAAACCTATTTGGTGAGTTCCTACTATCATTTTATAAACTTTATACATGTCAAAAGTTACATTTTGAACTTCTATATATCTCCATGGTTTCAGATCTAAGTTTACTACATTTTGACATAACTTGAGTTTTGGGGGAATTTTAGGGTTCCCGATCATTTTCAACTAAAATGATGGGTTCCATCTTCTTTGAAGTAAAGAATATTTTACTTGCGCATTTATGTGGTTTATTTGAAATAAATCATTTAAAATAAAGTACTACATGCACATTGAATTGTGAGGTACTAGAAGGAAGGTAAAATAAAGTACTACATGCACATTGAATTGTGAGGTACTAGAAGGAAGGTAAAATAAAGTACTACATGCACATTGAATTGTGAGGTACTAGAAGGAAGGTAAAATAAAGTACTACATGCACATTGAATTGTGAGGTTCTGGAAAGAATGTATATAGTCTCATTGTAATATTTCATTCTTATCCGCGATTAGATTTGGGATTGCTTATTTGAAAATATTTCTTTTTGATGAAATTGTTTATATCTCTTGAAATTATAAACTGTATGTTCTCACTAGGCTTTAAGCCTAACACTTTTTCTCGAATGATGTGTATAACATGTTCCCATTAGCGGTGGGTTGCCAAGGGCTTGAGTGACGAGCTTGGTCTCGGGGACTTTTGAGATGACTAGTATTTGATGTTGGGTAATTGTTTTAATTCCCATTCTTTTGGTGATGTTGGATTAACAACCGATGTAATCTAGATAGTTTATGTTTAGATTAGTTTTTTGTTGAATTCCATATCCGTATGCAGGTTTTGTAAAGGTTTAGTACATTTCCCCTTTTTGGGAGGTTTATAGCAATTCAGATGTCTTCTTGCCCAGTTTCCGTTTTTTTAAAATTTACTCTGAATTTTAAGGTGTTACAAGTTGGTATCAGAGCTCTAGTTTAAGTGATCTAGGCATGAATGTAAGATGTCTAGACTTAGACTGAGTATGTTAAACATTGATTCGTGAGTTTGGGTAGAACTTCTAAGGTGGGTTGGTCTTAGAGTCGACGGAAATTATAGTTATCGGATGTTGTGGCGACGGTATAAAGAACCTTTATGTATTGTATGTTCATAATCTCACTTAGCTAATGTTATTATGAGAATATTTATACGTTATTGTGCTTAAAGTACCGTTACTATTACAATTGGTAACGTAGTAGTTCGTTCTTTCGTGCTTATTCTATTGATCTGTCTCTTATTCTTTTCGTGCTTGTGTGGTAACCATTACTTAGGTATGGTGAACACACGTGGTCGTCCGTTAGGTGACGGAGATCTTCGCGATGTTAGTTCGCGCGAGCTGAACCCTGTGGTTAGAGTGTAAGCAGTCGTTCCTCTGGGCATGCCACCGATATTTATTGGGGAATGGAGTTGGGGTCAAGAGTAGATTTGGCATCCACCAGCCCCGTTATTTAAGTGGAAAACCCTCAAGCTGATATGATGGCCAGCGTCATGCTAATGGTGACGTCGGCCATGGTGAAACAACAAGAGGCTTTTCAGAAGATGTTGGAGGACCGGGATACGAGCCTCAGAAGGCATGAGGCAGTGGAGGAGAATGTGTTGGTTGGCTATTGGGGCACTAGGAACAGGGACATAACTGAGGAGCACAGAGTTGTCGGTGCTCCGAGAAGTGGAAAGAGTTGTTCTTACAAATCTTTTCTGGGTTGCGGACCACCAGAGTTCTCTGGTTCCGAAGACCCAGTTGCGTGTGTTAAGTGGATCCGAGCTATCGAACAGGCCTTCGGTTCATCCGAGTATGGTGATGACCAGAGGGTAAGATTTGTTACTCAACTGCTCAGGGATACGGCGCTGACGTGGTGGAATGTTATCCAGTCCACCCTCTCTCCTACTGTTTTGGCCCAACTGACTTGGGGTGAATTCAAGGTAAAACTTTTGGAAGAATACTGCAATGAGAGGGTTATGGATCGGATCGAGGCAGAGTTCCGAGCGCTGGAGAAAGGGAATTTGACGGTGAGAGAGTATACCCGTCAATTCATGGAAAAGCTGGGGTTAGTGGGGCATGTGGCCTCAACTGAGAAGGAGAAGATTAAGGCCTATCTGAAGGGTCTACCGTCGGACATGATGACTATGGTCCGAAATTCGAAGGATTCCAACCTTCGTGAGACGATTGAAGAGGCACAGTTTATGGAGGAGGTTTACGCGAGGGGTAAACCAGAGAAAGTGGTGGCGGTTGTTGAAAAGAGAAAATGGGAGAGTAGTTCAGTACCTCCTAAGAGAACCCGACCTTTTGTCGAAAACCGAAGCTTCAACAGTTATCAAGAAGCTAGGTGGTGCCAGAAGTGCAGAACCAAGCACCACGGTAACTGTAATACCACTCCTCAACCTTGCAGCAAGTGTGGGAAGTCTGACCACATCACCCGTGATTGTCAGATAAGAGGAATTGTCTGTTTCAAGTGCAAGGCACCGGGGCACATGAAGAGAGATTGCCCGAAGCTCATGTCGGGTAGCGCACGAGTGAAGAAAGAGAATCCATCTAGGGTTCCGGGTCGAGCATTTCAAATGACGGCCGATGAGGCCAAGGCGTCCGCTGATGTGGTATCGGGTACATTTCTTCTAAACTCCGTACCTGCTCGTGTTTTATTTGATACGGGTGCCAGTTTCTCTTTTATATCTGAGTTGTTCCGTCAAAAGATTGTTATGCCCACTACTAGTCTTGAGGATGCATTAGTGGTTGAGATAGTATATGGTAGTCAAGTTCTGATCCGAGATGTTCTGAAGAAGTGTACTCTCGGAATCGAAGGGAGAGATTTCCCAATCGATTTGTTGTCGATGTTCATCGAGGGTTTTGATGTTGTGGTCGGCATGGATTGGTTAGCGAACAATCATGCCGAGTTTGTATGTTCCAAGAAATTAATTCGACTTCCCAATCCCAGTGGCGAAGTTTTTGTGATCTATGGTGAGAAGAGGAAGGGTGAGGTGGCAATAATCACCATGACTAAAGCACGCAAGTGTTTGGTGAAAGGATGCTCGTCCTTCCTAGCCTACGTGATCGACGCCATACTAGAGAAGTTAAAGATTGAAGATGTGAAGATTGTGCGTGAGTTTCCAGACGTCTTTCTGGATGACTTGCCCGGGTTACCACCCAATCGTCAAGTGGATTTTCGGATTGATCTCGTACCGGGAGCAACTCCTGTTGCTAGAGCCCCTTACCGGTTAGCGCCAACAGAGATGCAAGAGATGAAGGCACAACTCTAAGAACTTTTGGAGAAGGGTTTCGTAAGACCTTAGGGAGATCCGGTCTTGTTTGTCAAGAAAAAGGATGGCACAATGAGAATGTGCATCGATTATCGTGAGTTGAACAAAGCAACGGTGAAGAACAAGTATCCGCTTCCCAGGATTGACGACTTGTTCGATCAACTCCAAGGAGCGGGGTGTTTTTCCAAGATCGACTTACGTTCGGGTTACCACCAAGTGAAGGTAAGAGAAGAAGACGTTCCGAAGACAGCCTTCAGAACGCGTTACGGCCATTATGAGTTTCTTGTAATGCCTTTTGGCTTAACGAACGCACCAGCGGTATTTATGGATTTTATGAATAGGGTTTGCCGACCATTCCTCGACAAGTCGGTCATCGTATTCATTGATGATATACTCGTGTACTCTAAGAGCGAGTTAGAGCACGAGCAACACCTACGCGAAGTTCTCGATGTGTTGAGAAAAGAAAGATTGTACGCCAAGTTTTCCAAATGTGACTTTTGGCTTGAAGAAGTGCAATTCTTGGGTCACGTTGTCACTCGAGACGGAGTGAAAGGGGAACCCTCCCAGATTGAAGCTATGATGAATTGGGAGCCTCCCAAGAGTCCGTCCGAGATCCGCAGTTTCTTGGGTCTAGAGGGGTACTACCGGAGATTTATTCAAGACTTTTCGAAGATCGCTTAATCCTTGACAGTTTTAACTCGGAAGAATGTGAAGTTCGATTGGACCGAAACGCAAGAGAAGGCGTTCCGGATTCTACAAAAGAAGTTGTGCGAAGCTCCAATCTTGTCATTGCCTGAAGGGTCGGAAGACTTCGTGGTCTATAGCCACGATTCGAAGATGGGTTTAGGATGTGTGTTGAAGCAAAGAGGCAAGGTAATCGCTTACGCCTCGAGGCAACTTAAAATACACGAGAAGAACTATCCTACCCACGATTTGGAGTTAGCAGCGGTAGTGTTCGCCTTGAAGCTTTGGCGACATTACCTCTATGGCACGAGATGTACACTCTATACGGATCATAAAAGCCTAAAGTATGTCTTTCATCAAAAAGAGTTGAATATGAGGCAAAGTCGGTGGCTCGAGTTGCTCAAAGATTACGATTGTGAATTGCTTTACCATCCCGGTAAGGCGAACGTGGTGGCCGATGCGTTAAGTCGGAAGGACTATAGCGGAAGTATTCGGGCTACCCATTCGAGAATCGAGTTAGTGTCTAGTCTTGTTGAAAAGATCAAGATATCGCAGGTTGAAGCATTGTTGGAAGAAAACCTCAAGGAGGAAGTCATGACAAAACAACGTTTGATCTTAACGGAAGATAGCCGTGGGGTAAAACTGTTCAGCGGTCGTGTGTGGGTGCCCAAAGTTGGGGGTAACCGTGATCTATTACTTGAGGATGCTCACAAGTCCAAGTATTCCATTCATCCGGGAAGTACAAAGATGTACAAGGACTTGAAATTGCATTATTGGTGGCCAATAATGAAGCTTGATGTGGCGCGTTACGTAGAGCGTTGTGTGACGTGCTCGCAAGTTAATGCCGAACATCAACGACCGTATGGGAGTCTTCAGTCTTTAGAGATTCTCGAGTGGAAGTGAGAACATATTACCATGGACTTCGTGACGAAGTTTCCTAAAACTCTTCGAAGTCACGATACCATCTGGGTAATAGTCGATAGATTGGCTAAGAGCGCTCACTTCTTGGCTATGCGTGAGACTTTACCGATGGACAAGTTAGTAAAGCTTTACATTGATAAAGTGGTCTCGAGGCATGGAATACCCTTATGGATCGTGTCGGATCGCGACAGTCGGTTCACTTCGAACTTTTGGGATGGGTTTCAGAAAGAGCTTGGTACACGAGTAAAGTTGAGTACGGCTTACCATCCACAAACCAACAGGCAAAGCGAGAGAACGATCCAAACGCTAGAAGACATGTTGAGGTCTTGTGTCATCGATTTCGGGGGTAGTTGGGACTCTCACCAACCTTTGGTGGAGTTTGCTTATAACAATAGCTATCACTCGAGTATTGGGATGGAACCATTTGACGCGTTGTACGGGCGGAAGTGCCGAACTCCCGTGTGTTGGCTTGAAGCGGGAGAGAAGCAATTCACCGGACCTGAGATCGTGCAAGAGACAGCCGATATGGTCAAAAGCATTCGTGAAAGATTGAAAGCGGCTCAGGATCGGTAGAAGAGCTATGCCGATAAGAAGAGGCGGCCGATGGAGTTTCAAGTGGGCGACCGTGTGTTGCTTAAGGTGTCTCTATGGAAGGGCATTATCAGGTTCGGAAAACGTGGGAAGCTGAGTCCCCGTTTCCTTGGACCTTTCAAAGTGCTCAAGCGGGTAGGTTTGCAAGCCTACCAATTGGAACTGCCGCCAGAGTTGAGCAGAATCCATAACACGTTCCATATTTGTTACCTCCGGAAGTGTTTGGCGGAGGAAGAAAGCGTCATTCCCCTCTCAGAGTTAAGAGTGGACGAGGGTAACCGTTGTGTGGAAGAACATGACGCTATCTTAGAGAGAAAGTCTAAGAAGTTGCGTCACAAAGAGGTCACTATGGTCAAGGTGCAGTGGAAGCATCATCGGGTAGCCAACGTGACGTGGGAAGCTGAAGAGGATATAAAGCGAAGATATCCTCATCTTTTCGAGTAGATGGGATTTCGGGGACGAAATCATTCTCAAGTTGGGGTGGATTGTAACACCCCAGATTTTAACTATGTAATCTTGGTATTCTTGTGTTTAAGCGTTGTCGTTAGCACCGCGTTTGGTTTGAAGTTTGAGTTTGGATTTTGGTGGTTTTGGACAAACCACAGTGAACTACGCGAGTTGCACCGCGACTTGAGGTTGCGGCACAACCCGCGAAACCCTCTGTTGTTTTGGGTTTTAAGGAAGCGGGTGAGTTATGCCGCGACCCCGCGAGATCACCTAGACGACTTAAGGTGGGTCTTCAACAAATATCTCATTTGGGTTTTTTTTTTTTAAATATCTCAAATCTCTTTTCTCTCAAGTCTCTATCCCTCTCTTTCTCTTCTTTCCATTCGAGGCTTCTTCGGTTGCCGTTTGTTGCTAATGTTGAGTGTATCTAGCAAGGGTTCGGTATAGAAAGCTTCGTCTTTCCCTGGTGGTCGATATCTGATTTTCGAGTTTTATTCTAAAACCTATTTGGTGAGTTCCTACTATCATTTTATAAACTTTATACATGTCAAAAGTTACATTTTGAACTTCTATATATCTCCATGGTTTCAGATATAAGTTTACTACATTTTGACATAACTTGAGTTTTGGGGAAATTTTAGGGTTCCCGATCATTTTCAACTAAAATGATGGGTTCCATCTTCTTTGAAGTAAAGAATATTTTACTTGCGCATTTATGTGATTTATTTGAAATAAATCATTTAAAATAAAGTACTACATGCACATTGAATTGTGAGGTACTAGAAGGAAGGTAAAATAAAGTACTATATTCACATTGAATTGTGAGGTACTAGAAGGAAGGTAAAATAAAGTACTACATGCACATTGAATTGTGAGGTACTGGAAGGAAAGTAAAATAAAGGACTACATGCACATTGAATTGTGAGGTTCTGGAAAGAATGTATATAGTCTCATTGTAATATTTCATTCTTATCCGCGATTAGATTTGGGATTGCTTATTTGAAAATATTTCTTTTTGATGAAATTGTTTATATCTCTTGAAATTATAAACTGTATGTTCTCACTAGGCTTTAAGCCTAACACTTTTTCTCGAATGATGTGTATAACATGTTCCCATTAGCGGTGGGTTGCCAAGGGCTTGAGTGACGAGCTTGGTCTCGGGGACTTTTGAGATGACTAGTATTTGATGTTGGGCAATTGTTTTAAGTCTCATTCTTTTGGTGATGTTGGATTAACAACCGATGTAATCTAGATAGTTTATGTTTAGATTAGTTTGTTGTTGAATTCCATATCCGTATGCAGGTTTTGTAAAGGTTTAGTACATTTCCCCTTTTTGTGAGGTTTATAGCAATTCAGATGTCTTCTTGCCCAGTTTCCGTTTTTTTAAAATTTACTCTGAATTTTAAGGTGTTACAGCAACCAATGATCCTAATCATACTCATTCGCTAGGATTTACATTTACGACCAACGACTAGTATCCGGTCCCACATAACCGTACCAAGTTGCCACCCTAGGGTCCAATGTCTCAACTAGCTACAAACGGGACTTAACCCAAAGAATTAAAGTCGACTCTATATACCTATGGATTCATTAGTAATATTCTAGACTCGTCGCAATTTCATTTATGACCAACTATAATCAAACATATAGCTCATGTGAACAATCCCAAAATATTTTGGTTACTCTCATAATAATAGATTTTCCAACTTTCACAAACGTAACAATAATCACCATTGTAGCCTTTCAACCACCCATATGATTTCATTTTTCCCCAAATGTTTTATTCAATAAATAATCCATGATATGTGAAAACCATAAATAGAGCTAGAAGTATTTAAGTGTTTATTTAACCATAAATATGTAGAACACATCACTTTTATAATTCAAACAAGGTTTCACGATCATATTTCAAAAGGGGTAAGAAAACCCTAAAATCTCCAAAATGTAAAGTTAGGTCAAAATAAATTTCAACCCAGAAATGTAAATAAGGAGATGATTAGAAGTCTTAAAATGTTAGTTTGACATGTATAAAGTTTTAGAAAATAAGGATGAACTCACAATATGGGTTTTATCGAAACCCTAGCAAAACTCTAGAATGGAGAGGATGGTTCTAACACTTGAGGGAGAGAAATCTTCACAAGGAAAGCTTATATCCACCTAAATAATCACCATAAATGAAGTATGAATGAGGTTGTTGAGAGAATTAAAGATGAGAGATGATGGATGGTGCTTCCTTACCCAAAAACTGCAGAGAAAACGAGCTCCCAACTATCCAAGATAAGAGCCAAATGACCTAAAAATCGGAGACGGGCAATAAATACCCGTAGGGTACCAGCGACTATGCCCATGCGACAATGACAGTGTCAAAGTCGCTGGGCAATGTAGCACCAGCCACCCCACCTTCTGATTGTTTGGTGCAATTGTGACACGGTGACAGTGACCGTGTCACAGTCTCCCGTCATAGTCGCCCAACACCACACGGGTCCCGAAACTTGGCGTTTTACACACTAAAGGCACCTGGTTCACCTTGGGGCTCAGGTTAAGACTTTTCTATACGAACAAAACCAGATATGAACTCTAAAGAGGTATTCAAGGCTCTTACCAAAATTTTGTCTGTTACACTATCGTCTTGATTTCTTTTCCACATCTTGGGCATAGGATAATGTCCAACTCGATTCCCATTTTGTCTACGACCTCCCTAGTTGGAGTCCTTCCTAACCTTAATCTCCAAAAAAAAACACTTATCTTTTTTGGAATTGATGAGACCCATTTTGTTTCCGTCATATTATTTGCTCCAACCGACCTTTTATCCTGCAAGATGCCCCTCATTTTCTTGACCGTAAAACCATCTTGTGTGTCCAACGTCCATACGATTTTATCCCTAACTTCCCTTCTTGGTTTTATTGATTGAAGGTCGCCCATTAACGACTCTAACTCACCTACTTCCCTTCCCCTCGGTCACGTCTCCAATCCCATTTCCACTTCCACTCTTCCCCTACCCACTCCCCTCTATCCTTTATCGAGATGTTTGCCTAGATTCCAATCGGAGTAGTCTTGGAAACTTCTCTTTTAAGATTTACTTGACGCCCAATTCTCCCCCCAAAATCTAGTGTCTGAACCATCCCCTATCTCCTTTACTAGAGACCTCGCAAAGTTTATACCAACCTTTTCTAATTATCTCCCGGCTTTCACATGTCCCTCCAAAAACCCTTTCCCTCTACCCCTCTAATATTTTCCGTCCCAAGGCCCCCATCCCACCCGTATATACTTTGAGTTACCCTTACCCACAACGACTCCCTCTCTACTTTAAACCTCCACCACCATTTGCAAAGAAGTGCCCAATTCATGTCTTTTAGCCCCCAACATTTAGCCCCCCCTTTTTGAAATCCCCCAATATCGAATCCCATTTTACCCACGCAACCGGTTTCTTTTGTTTTGATACTTCCTCACTCCCCCCCCCCCAACCTCACAAAAAAAAGTGCCCTCTCAACCACTCAAGAACATTTATCACTGTAACAACCCAAAAACCAACATAACATAGTATAAAAGTGAACTCCCAAAACGGGTCCCAATACAAGAATACGAAAAGAAAAGATTAACATAGTCTAAACGGAAGCAATTCTATCACAACCGAGAATCTAAAATTTTGCGTCTACACCGCGACTAAGGCCACGCTCTCCGTCTCACTAGCTCTTAACACTTCTCCTTCCCTTTTGACAAATCGTTAGCAATCCCTTACCTGAAAATGGGTTTTAACTTTTAAGAAATTTGAAAGCGAGGATTAGACCGAAAGGTCTAGTGAATTCCCAACCTCGTCCATTTTAAATTAATAGAAAGTGAAATCAATTTAAACAAAATTCGTCTTACAAACTTTTTATGTCACAAAGAAATGGATCAATCCACATCCGGAATCAATTCTCGAGAATCCCGGATTACTCGTCCTCGGGGCTCTCAGTAGATCCCCATTCGGCCCCCTAGTCGATGTCGTTTTCGTGTGTAGGAAAACAAATTCCAAACACACGGTTCAACCATCCCCGACGGCTTAACAACCAAGGTGCACAATTCATCGATAATACAATTTACATGTAGATCGATCATCATGTACAAGAACCAATGCATGATAAGCGAATAAATAAACATTTCATATTTCTAAAATCATTACGCGTCATGCAAAATGCAATAGCCATTTTATACATTAAATAATACATCATTTTCATTTGCAAAAAATTTAATAAGGGAACTCACCTGACGATCTGAATTTCCGGAACACTCAGAGTGAAATATTGGGATGACCGGTTCCTACATTAGTTAAAAGATCACAATTAAATTTACTATAAGTTCTTTCTTACAAAAGTCTCAACAACTAATATTTCCCCATGCAAATCCTCCGAATTTCGGTCTTGGGTCGCGCCCATCAACACTCCCAGGTTACCCGAAGATGCACCCGGTTAAAAGGAGTTTGGCTCATCCGATTCGAATCTCTCGGTATCACCCGGGTTGTGCAAAGCCTGGTACTCCCCGCGTTAGGAGAGCCCAGCACCTCCCGGTTCAACACATCTGAAGACCCCCGGGTGGTGAGTCCCGGTGTCTCCCGGGTTCAACAGCAACCGCGGCTCCTGGGTTGGTGAGTCCCGGTGCCTCCCGGGTTGGGGCATGTCCCGGTGCCACCCGGGTTAGGAAGTCCCGGCGCCTCCCGGTGCCGATGGGGATCGAGAATAAGGGTCAGGTGATTCCTGTTCTCGATTCACCCAACAATGCGCTCCAATCACCCAAAACTAAACCCCAATCCTGATAAGGTCAAAGATTAACAACTTATCCCAATCCCACACATATGCAGATTTTGATTTAATGATTTGAGTTCTTCCCTTTTCTCTGATACAAACCCCAAACACACCCAACAAAATTTGTTCTAAAATCTTTGAACGTATTCACATTACAAACACAAACTTCAACCTCCTTATGGATATCTAATATGATTAACACAACAATAAGAGGGATTCGTTAGATGTTACCTCAAAGATGCAACCCTTCCAACTTGAATCCTTCTTTACTTCACCCACAAAGCTGATTTCTCACATAATGCCTTTTCTCTTCTCCCTCTCTTCACACCCCGCCTCAAATGATGGAAATTAAAAGAAATTTAGGGTTTTACCCTTAATTACCAAACCCACTGCCTTATTACCCAAAATGGTCCCTCAATATCTCGTTTTTTCCCATTTTGACCACCAAATTTACAAAACTAGCAATTTAATGATTCAAGGTGTTACAACCACTCCGAGCGATGCCCGGAATAAAGAGAAAAAATATAACAATGTGCTACCTAGAATCGATTTTACCAACGTTAGTCTTCCTCCAAAAGAAATCATCTTTGCTTTCCACGAAGTGAGCTTTTTTCCATCTTCTCAACTACCGGTTTCCAAGTGGCGATTTTCCGCATAGGAGCCCCAACCGGGATACCGAGGTAATTAAACGGAAGCGTGTCACACCCGCACCCCAAAAGACTAGCCCAAGTCTACACTTCACCCTCCGAAACACCCACCCTGTAGATTTAGGGGGTGTTTGTTTTCAACTTAATGACTTTAATGGGTGGTTAGCTTAATTGGTTAAGTTATATAAGGTGTTTGATTTTAACTTAATACTAAGAGATTGACTTAACATGTTAAGTTAGCCTATCCTATCTTAATGCCTTAAGTTAGATTTTTCCAAAATTACCCTTGTCCTCGATTTTTAATCACACAACTCATTAAAAAATAAGTAGTTTACCAACATGCATAAATAAAGAAAATTGTTATTAAACAACGATACATTATTGTTTTAAATATATTTTAAGTTATTAACTATTGTGTTATGAACTCGTTCAATTCATATTATTTATGTACTTTAGATAATTCACATTATTATAAGTTTTTGTCATTTTAAATATTTATCAAACAGTTTATTTTCATTCAAAACTTGTAGACATAAGGTCAAAATGGTAATTTTTGTTGTTTATACCATTCATTCAGAACAAAAATCAAACAACAACTTATCTTACTTTATTCAGACAGATTAATGTTTAAAGACAACTGAATAGATTCAGAACTTAATGGATAAAAAATCAAACAACCCCTTAATTTATTAGCTTAATAGTGTTAAGTATTTTAGTAAAAGGTCTAACAAAAAGTAGCAAGAATAAAAGTCTAAGACTTGACGGTATTTAGATTATCAGTAGGTTCTAAATTTATTGGAGGTCATGAGTTCAAGTCTCACTAAAGTCATATTTAACAAATAATTTTTTTTTGAGATTATTTAAAAGTTACATTTGGATGGATTAAAAATAGCTTATAAACTACCTTATTGAAACGTTATTTGGCTCTAGGTGCTTTTTCTCACTTTATTCCAATTATACTTATGTTTAATATTAATTGTTATTAATTAATTTTAATTGTAAAATATTAATTAGTATCAATTATTTTTATATTATTATTATTCAATATATTTAGTTATCAGAAATCAAATATAACAATTTAAAAATAGAGTAAATTACATTTTTGGTTGTTAATCACTATCAAGTTTGGTCCCTTTTTTAAACTAATTACAATTTTGGTAATTATGGTTGCTATTTTGTTTCACTTTTGGTCCTTTTAACAAAACTTAGTTAAAAATGCTAACAATTTTTGTCTTTTTCCCCTTTTTTGTTTTATTAGATCACATAGTACTTACAATTTTCGTCCTTACGGTTTTGTCTTTTCTCAATTTTGTGTTTCCAATAATTTTATTTTTCATTTTATACCTCTTATTATATTAATAATAATTTTAACTAAAAATACATTAAAATATGTATTTTATTTTGTAAATTACACTTTTAAAAAAGTTTTGTCGGTACTTTTAAAATGAGTTAAACATTGAATATTTTTAATTTTTTATGCAATTTATCCGCTATACACACACACACACACAAATCAATCTACACTAATCCAAAAATAACATTTTCTATTATGTAATATGAAAATCAAATTTTATCTATTTTGATTAATAATAAATGTAGTGTTTTAAGATATTTCATTTAATTAATAATTTTTAAATGTGTATTAAATAAAAAAAAACTTTATGATATGATTGTTATATTTTTCTCAAAGTATCAAGCTAAATTTATCGAAATGAAAAATAAATAACCAATTAACAACCACATATTTTCATATATTTAATTTTTAGTAATAGAAAATATACTTTTAATAATTTAATTAAACTATATTAACTAAATAATTTCAAAAATAGTTTAATACTTAAACGATATTAAATTTATGTATGTAATCTTTAGTAGGGGTGGTAAAAAGTGACCCAACCAGCCAATTTAACCCGAACCCAACCCAAAATTAGCAGGTTGGGTTGGTAATTTTAACCCATTTAAGTTAAATGGGTCAACCCACCTAACCCATTTATTATTTAGGTTTGGGTTGGGTTGAAATTTTCAACCTGTTTTCAACCTGATTTCGACCCATTTACAACCTGTTTCTAACCATTTATAATATTACCTAATATTTTATTTTTAATTATTAATCAATATTTAATACAATTAATATTTTAATATAATTCTTAAAGATTAAAAAATAATTTCTATTGAAATTTGAAAGTTGAAAACCCTAATCAACTAAATCAGTAAATCTTATTCCTAATTTGAAACGTCATACGCCTCCAGCCTCCTCTCCTCCCTCTTCCCTCATACGTCGTCAGCGTAGATCTTCCTCCCTCTTCACCGGCGACCCCTCTCCTCTCCCTCTGTTCCATGGCGACTCATCTCCCTCTGTTCCACGGCTTCACGACGAGTTCAGTTCCATTGTTTATGGTAACCTTGTAATCTTAACTTGATCAACTTCAGTTCCATTGTTCGACTTCAGTTCTTAACTTGATATATATTTATAATCTTAACTTGATCGACTTCAGTTCCATTGTTTCATTGTTACTTATATATATATATATATATTTATAATCTTAACTTGATCGAATTCAGTTCTATTGTTCATTGTTCACGGTAAACTCGATAACAATGGAACAATAGTTATAGTTATATTGACTGTTGCAATCTTAACTTATATATATATAGTCATAGTTATATTGACTGTTGTAATCTTAACTTATATATGGTAATAAATTAATTATTTTATTAATAAAAGATAACAATAATATATCAAGACTATCTTTTTATTATATATGGTAATAAATTAATTAATTTATTAATAAAATATAACAATAATATATCAAGACTACCTTTTTATTACATGTTCATCAATATGCAGTATGTAAAAACTCAATTAAGTTTCATTATCATTATTGTTTCATTACATTTCCATTATGTTTCACTATATCAAGTATGTTTCATCAGGTTTCACTATATTAATATTTTGTTTCATTACCTTTCCATTATGTTTCACTATATCAAATATGTTTCATCAGGTTTCACTATATTAACATTTTATATTTCATCGGGTTTCACTATATTAATATTTTGTTTCACTATATCAAATCTATTATGTTTTACTATATTGATATTTTGTGTCTGGAGGTAATATTGAAGATTTCATATGAATATAAACTTTCATTCATTGGATGAATCAATCATTGATTCATTACAATCAGAAAAAATAATTTGATTTGTAACTTGCGTATGAATCAATTTGTGTTTACCTAAATTAAATGTTTCATTTTTAAATTAATAAAGGATCAATATTACCATATATAAAATTCATTAAAATTAAATAATTAATATTATAATAATAATAACACTTACCATATATATTATGAAGTTATGTAAAAGACTAAAATAATCTTATCAATTAAAAATAAAAATAAAAAAAAGGAAATTCAATGATTGATTAATTTCGGTTTCCAAAGTTTCCAATGTAATATTGGTTTCCAATTGATCCCTCCCCTATATATATAGTTATATTGACTGTTGTAATCTGTCCATTTATATGCATGTCTACAATCTACATTCTACAACGGTGAATATTGAACAATTTAATTTCAAAAACCAAAGAGTAAGTTTCTGTTTATAATGTTTCTATTTTTATTTCATCTATAATGCCTCGCGTGAAGAATATAAACATTTTGGACTATTGGAGAATTCATGAGATTCGGTATCCAACTCTTGCTCGGATGGCTAGGGACATCTTAGCTATCCCAATATCAACTGTGGCATCTGAATCTGCTTTTAGCATTGGCGGTAGGGTTCTTGATGCTTATAGAAGTTCGTTGAAGTCTTCTACGGTTGAGGCTATTATTTGTCTAAGAGATTGGGTATATGCAGAAGGTTTGTTCTAACTTATTATTTGTATATTTCGTATTATCATATAAAACTATTTATTTGTATAACTAAGTTGATTAATTTATTTATTTCTATAGCACAAATGGAATCGCAACTTGAGGCGTTATGTGGAGCAATCATGATGGAGAAGATAGAAGATCGAGAGGAAAGTAATACCGAGAGTGAAATTGGAGTCGATGAAAGTGCAAGTCGAGTTACTTAGAAACTTTTTTGGAACTATGATTTATTTAACTTTGTGGTTGTGGGAAACTTTGAACTATTTACTTTACTTCATGGTTGTGTTTTATTAAACTTCGAACGATTTATTTGACTTTGTCGTTGTGTATTTGTCGTGTAATGAAGTAGTTTAAGCATTTTTATTTCATTTACAATTTTAAAATTAAATGGGTCAACCCAGGTTCAACCCATTTATTTAACAGGTTGGGTTGAGATAATTATAAACAGGTCAACCCGCTACCAACCCATCAACCCAACAGGTTGGGTTGGGTTGAAAATTTCAAGTCATTTAATTAAAGAGGTTGGGTTGGGTTGAGATTTTCAACCCAATTAATAAATGGGTTGAACCCAAACCCAACCCAACCTAACCTATTTACACCCCTAATCTTTAGTAATAGAGAATATTTTTTTGGATTAGTGTGGATGGATCTGCAAATATATATATTTGATAAATTGCATAAAAATTAAAAAAAAAAATCAATAATTAACTCATTTTAAAGGTATCGACAAAACTTTTCAAAAAGTGTAATTTACAAAATAAAATACATATTTTCAATGTATTGTTAGTAAATTATCATTAATATAATAAGGGGTATAAAATAAAATAAAAAATGATAGAAAACACAAAATTGAAAAAAGACAAACCACAGGCACTAAAATTGTAATTACTATGTTGTATGGATGGTCTTAGATATGTGTTCACGATTTTATTCGTCATATATACTCGTTTATTTTGTCTTTATTAAAAGACTAGTGTTGTACCCCTGCATTACACGGGAGGATAAATTTTTTGTTGGAATATTGAACCGAGTTAAATGAAACGTAATTTCTCTGTTAACAGTTAATGAAATACAATGTGAAAAACGAATGTATTTTCATAAGTGGTTAACTTGCATATATTCTTAATCGTTTGTTGTTATGAGTTTGTGCAATAGTATTGATAATAATTTTGTATTATATTATTTAAAACTCAAACGACATGTCTCATAACATATCACTATTATTGAAATAATTATAAATATGAACATACGTTTTTACAGATTTTGCAATTTTTCTGAAACCTCATCGACAACACTTGACAATCACTTTGAACGTATAAATCTGTAGATTAATTAACAACATTCAACCCACATCAAATATGACAAAGAAAATAAATGATTTCTATCTTTTGTAACCGGCAACTCAACTGGTATAGTTCAAATTCACTCAGTACCACTTGAAAATTTATCTGACTATTGACTTCAAGACCTCATAGTATTAGTCGATAAAAATAAAGATATGTATATATATCTTATTCCCCTACTTCGAAAAATATGATTGTGGGTTTTGAAAAATATAAACAAATCCTCAGTAAATAAAATAAAATATAAAAAAGTAGTTTTTCAAAGAAACAAAAATATAGTGGAATAACTTTTGTTCAGTTGCAGGTTTCGCCATTGACACCCGACCGTTCGTCTTCTTCTTGTACTTGAATGATACATAGAGAAACTATATATATTTATAGTGAATGTAGAGAATATTTTAAAATCTTTTATTTTCATTTTCGATTTTACATTTAAATTTAAATATATTAAAAATATGGAAGAATATTTTTATATCTACATCGTTTCTATTTTATTTTCTTTACACTTGGTTAATTTGGAAAGTATTGCGGAATATTTTTATTTTAAAGAATACCATAATTTATTAGTGTATCTCGTTATTTTTTATTTTTAATTCATATCAACCTTCTTTCTTCTTATTTTAATGCTCGTGAAAAAAAATACGTGTAGATTTTATATTATGCTAATATAAAATATGTGTAGATTTTATAAAATAAAATAGATTTTATATTAGCAAAAAAAATACGGAAGAAAAAAGAGTTTATATTACATCTCATTATGTAAAAAGATTTTATAAAATAAAATATGGAAAAAGATTTTATAAAATAAAATATGGAAAAATCATTATGAGATATAATATAAAAAAATACGGAAGAAAAAAGATTTTATATTACATCTCATTAATATAAATTTAAATGTAAAATCTACATTTAAAATAGATTATGCTAATATAAAATCTATTTTATAAAATCATCCACCAAAAAACAAATAATTATATTAATAAATGAGTATCCATTCCACAAATAGATGATTATGTGAGATACTGTGCTTGGAAAAGTTATACTAAAACATTAAGAAATTGTAAATTAAGTAATTGGCTTTAATTAGTTGTAACTTATGCTAAAAATGTTGTAATTAAGAGTTTTTTATGCCGTTTTTATAATATAGTATAGATATAGATACTTTTATTCTAAATTTCCAAAATTACCTGATTATATTTTTATAATCTTTTCTTTAAAAAAATATCTTATAGTTCAAACTTTGTTTATTGTCTATTGATTGAGAGTAAGTGACGTCTCTCAACTTCAGATTCATCATCGTTCGTAAATTGTATATTTTGTTAACCATTTATATGACCTTAAAACTTGTATTAAGTTATATACATTTTGATATCTTATATATATTCGTGAAGATCATATTCTGTTATATAAAACTTACAATTACTTTATTTGACATTGAAACATGTAATGCATCTGGTTATGTTTGTATATCATGTTACGATAATTACATGTTTACGCATTCCATGTCAATTTAATAAATATTTATGTTAACGGGTTTCTGTCTTGTTTTAGTTTTAATCTTGATAATAATAGAATCTGTTCTACGTTTAATGATCTCAATAATTCTTGTATTGCTATTTTGCTATACATACTAACATACATATACACATATTGATGCATTAGTTCTTAGGATTCTTACAATTTATAGGTTCTCAAATGAATTGGTATATATATATATATATATATATATATATATATATATATATAGGTCAGGTTCACGTGAGACCAAGCTGTTTCCGTGAGACCGCGTAAGACCAAGCCTTAAAACATGAAACTTCACACCGAAACACTGTGAAGGTAAAAAACATTCGAACTTTCATAATGTAATCACACTATGAAGGTGTAAAAACCTAAACCAAGTTAAAAAAAATCAAATATTCACAGATAAAAGACTGTGAAGGTATATCCGAACCTTCACAGTGAAGACGCTGTGAAGGTAAAAAAAACGAACATTCACTGCGAAAAACATCGTGAACGTAACATTTACGGTGTTTTCCCTATGAAAAGTTCGATTTTTTTACATTCACAGTTTTTTGGTGTGAAGTTTCATACTTTAAAGTTTGGTCTCACCGGTCTCACGGAAACTGTTTGGTCTCACGCGAACTTAAGTCATATATATATATATGGGGCCTTTCATGGGAGACCCTAGTATTTTGTGATAACCATGAGATCCAATCTCATCCATCCATCTTAGTAATCAATGGTTTAAAATAAATAAGAGATATATTAATTAAAAACACAATTTTAGGTCATTAAAATAGGTAAAAAGGGTAAATTTGTCAAAAAACTTTATAATTCATTGTGATCTAATTTAGGCGGGTCCGATAATTTTGGAATGAAATCAAATAAGATTATCTCAAAATATTGAAACTTATCATTCAATCAAACTTTATCCCGATGAATACCAAAAATACAGTGTGTTACACTGTGATTACCAATGTGATACACTCAAAGTATATTGTGTTACACTGTGATTAGCATTGTGTTACACTATGATTACTATTGTGATGCACTCAAAGAACATTGTGTTACACTGTGATTAACATCGTGTTACACTATGATTACCATTGTGATGTACTCAAAGAACATTGTGTTACACTGTGATTACTATTGTGTTACACTGTGATTAACATCGTGTTACCTTGTGATTAACATCGTGTTACAATGTGAACGATGGAAATGATGCATAATTTAAAATTTCATACGACCAAATCAAAAAGTAAACAGAATATCTCATAATCAGTTGGTTGAGAAATTTTAGAAAACAATATATTTAATTTATAAATGATTGATTTTTTCAGTTACAATTTTGTTTTTAATATTATTTAATTTATCAAATGACCAAAATATCCTTCATTATTAATAAATAAATAAAATAAAATAATATTAGATGGATGGATGGATGGATGAGATTGGATCTCATAGTTACCACAATCTAATAGGGTCTCATATGATTAGACCCCTATATATATATATATATATATATATATATATATATATATATATATAGAGAGAGAGAGAGAGAGAGAGAGGAACAATTAAATACGAAAAAAGAGGTTACAATTAAAATAAGAAGAGTAAGGGGCTGTTTGTTTACCTCTTAATGGTTCCATTAAAAGACAACCTCTGAATCGTTAAGAGTTGAATCTGTTTGACAGAAAAAAAATGTTGTCTCTTATTTTCTTAATGGTTTCAAAATCCTCTGAATTATTTTGTATTTTGGGTCTCCCTTAACCATTAAGAGCCCTGATTCATTCTGAACAATTACCAAACAACCATATTTCATATTGCACTATATCATAAGAGCCTATTAATCATTCTGACTCCTTAATCATTCTGCACCAAACCATTCAACAACTGCCAAACAACCCCTAAATTATGCATTTGGTCCCTAAGATTTATAAATTTTTATGAATTGGTCCTTTATTTTCATTTATTTCAAAAGAACCCTCTACCTATGCAATTTGTATTGGATTTGGTCCCTCATACTAATTGTCGTCTATTTTCTTCGTTAAGCAAGAGGGTGAAATGGTCATTATGTTTATTTTCTCAATTTTAGCATTTTTAATTATTTATTTGTGTTTTTCTTCCACCTTCATCTTCTTCAACCACTCACCCGATCATCAAGAACATGAACATGAACACTAACACATGAAAAGTACTAAATTAAAAAAACTCATTCAAAAACATCAAAAGTATAAATTAAATCCAATCAAGAACATAAAAAATAAAGCAACGATTTTTTTTATTTTGAACATCTTTTAATTAATATTTTTTTTACTTAAATCTTCATCTTCTTCACTTAACTAAGAACAATCAAGAAAATCTCCAAATCAAAAATCAAATATAAAATCCTCTTTTTATTCTTGTTCATCTTCTTCGTATTAAACAATAAGAACAGTCACTAACATCTCCAAGATCAGAACTCTAAATCATTTTCCTTCATTGTTCTTCATAATATTGTACAAAAAGAAAAAAAAATTAAGCAAAAATACATACACATACTTCAAGTAGATCTGCAAAAAACGCACACACTCACGAAGTAGACTTGCAAAAATAAATACACACACACACACAGAGATATGGAAATAGGGATCCTCGAAGCAGATCTGTTCTGATTCAATCATTTCGAGCTGCAATCCTCGATATCATACAGTTTCCATTTAACATGGTAGTGGGGATGTTTGGTGGAGAAGCATGAAGTGCATATTTAGAGGCGAGGGGGATGGTTTATGGGGCCATGAAGCAGATCTCCCTCTCATCTCTCTGTGTCATGAAACCCATAGATGAATAAGCAACTCTTTATCTCGCCTCGTCGATTTAGTTTTGGTTTACATTGAACACATAAAGCGTCTCTCAAATTGGAACTCATCCCCTACTATTGTTTTAACATTTTACACAAAACTGAGTTTGATAATTTTGATTTTGGGTTTTTAAACTTTTTCTTTAAATTTAATTTAGGGTTCTTGTTTTAGATCTGATTGCTTCATGTTTGATTTAAGATTTTTGATATTGGATTTTTTATTTATATTTTGATTTAGGTTTTATGGTTTTCTTTATGTTCTTGATGAAAAAGATGAAGTTCAAAAAAAAGACAAACAAATGATAAAAAAAAAGACAAATAATAATTAAAAATGGTAAATTTGAGAAAATGACAACATGAAAATTTTTCTCTCTTACTTAACGAAAAAAAATAGACGGCCGTTAGTATGAAGGACCAAATTCAGTACAAATTGCATAGATGGAGGGTTCTTTTGTTATAAATGAAGATAAATGACTAATTTCATAAAATTTACAACTCTCAGGGACCAAATATGTAATTTACTCAAAAAAGAGAAAAGAAATGGAGGGGGTCGAGGCCAGATCTTAAGCGTGGTGCGATTTGGGGCAGTGTGAAGATGGTGGCATCTTCCGACAACACCCACTTATTTATTTATTTATTTATTTATTCATCAATTAAATAGTAATAATGTTTTTTAATAAAAACAATTATAAATCAAAATTAAAGTTTCAAATATCATCATTAAAATCATCGTTTTGTCAGTATTAATTAATGTTGCAAAAAAAACATCCTCATGATTTATTTTGATACAAAAGATGTTAGTATTATTATTCTTTTTATAAATAAATTCCATTGTTTTTGGTAAATAAAATTATCAATCTTATATCGTGTATAATTGTATAATTTATACGATAATAGTTTATTTTATTAACTTTATTATTTTATTTTAAAACTAATAAACAACTTATGTATATGGAATTAAAATGATAAACCCAAATTGGGACAAACAATCAATTGGGGAATGGCGAGGGTTAGACTCGGGAGGTCGAAATTCTTAATTTTGTGGATAATTTCGAAATGAAATTAGGATGATTCTTATTAAGGAATTTAGGTTAATGTATGTAGATTTGTTTTAAAAAATTCCCAATATATTGTTTAAAATTTAATTCATATGTGTAATATATTTGTATACGTGTGTTTATATTTATAGGTGTATACTTACAAGTGTATGTGTATATCATATGTATGTGTGTGCAATTGTGTATGTGTATATACACACGAATGCACATGTGTATTATATATTTATGTGTGTATGTGTATAAATTTTGTGTACATATATACACGTATACTTATATTTGTGTTTGTGTATAAGGGTGTTAACAAGTCAAGTTGAATCGAGTAGTAAATTATTTGAGTCAGCTATATAGAAAGTAGTATTAGACAGGAGATGGAATACATTTTCAAAATAGTGCTTGTGCTCGGATATTTGATTAATGTTCGAGTTCTATACTTGTTTAACAATTTTTGAGATACACATTATGATCTAAACTTTATTGGCTCGTTTATGGCTTGAACTCGAGATGGGGTGACTCCTTTATTGGTTCAAGCTTGAAACCTAGCAAAAACAACTCTTTTTCAAGCTTTTATCTCAAGTTCGGAACATATCCCTAAAATTGGTTTGGATCTTTTAATAGTGTAGAGTACTATCTCGATCTGGTCGTTTAAATCAAAATAGTTAAATGAGTTTCAAACTAGTCGAGCGAACAATAGTTTCAGAGCTTAACTTTAGCTCATAAAACTAATCGAGCAATGCTTTTTGTTTGAGCTCAAGTAGCTTGACATTGTTCGACTCGCAAATACATATAGCAATCACCCATTCCAATTTTTTTAATTGAAAAAGGTGTTTAATATTTTAAATGAACTCATAAATTCAATAACTTTTACCTAAAATTTTGTCTATATTATATTCCCATTCATATATTTTGTGGCTCTATTATTGTTCTTTGAATGGCCGTTGGATATGTTTTAGAATATAACTTATATTGTTATTGAGCAAATGTCACATCCAAAAATTTGGACCTAAATGAAAGAAAGAGTCAAGAGAGGGACTAAATATGTAAATTCTGGAATTGGAAAGTCTAGAGATTTCATAAAAGGGTGAGAGTAAAAAGCGAGGAAAATGACATTGAAGTAGCTATTAAGTTCAAAAGTAAATTAGCGAAATCAAGATAAGGTTATAGGCCAAACTTATATTTAAATGGTCATCTAGTTGCATACAATGTTGTAAGAACGTTTGATGTAGGGTTCGAGTCAACAATTTAGTAAGAAATGCCATTAAAGACAGTGATTGTAGAACAGAGGAAGAAAACATGAATTAGAGAACTATACTTTGAATTAATCCTAATTTAAAATGCTAAGATATATATATATATATATATATATGCATGTTATAATTGTTATATAACAAGAAAAGTGAAGAAAAAAGTGTAGACATGTGTGAAATGGGTAAAAAATAGTAACACAATCACGTCGAACTTCTAGAGAAGGATATTCTGACTTATGCGCGATAGTACATAACTCCTACCACATAAACGTGCAACATTACCTTGTTTGAACATGATCGTGTCATCATGCCATATGATTGTGTGGAATACTTAGTGTTGTTTCACACGATCATGCTACTCCTAAAAGTGGATTAGGTCTTAAAAAGGTGTTAAGTGAATCAGAACTCATAAGTATATTGAGGCGAGTTTCAAGTGACTATGAAACTGGGATAAATTGTTTTCCATTATGTGTATAGTTATGTGTCTATAGTGACAAACAGGGATCTGCGAAGATGCAAGGGTCGATACATGTTGCAAGGTGTCGCTGCTTGTGCCAGATGATTAAATAAGCACATGTATATACCAGGAGTCATTACTCATCGTGGGAACAAGGTTGACAATGACGACCCCCAATGGTCCATATTTGTTATCTCATCATGTTTAGTGTATGTTGCCTTTGTGCATAAGTTTTAGAGTTTATATGCATAAATGTTTTGAGTAAAATGTTCAGTGAAATGTTGCAACTTTTATGCAAATTATAACACTATGTAATGTACGTGAAAGCAAGTTGGTATCTCATATGTCACAACTCTATATGATATGTTTTGCAATGCTTTTCTCATGAAAACCATGAATTCAATAAGCATAAAGGTGAATAGTAGTAGCTATCACATAACACATCAAGACCGAGAGTAGAAAGGGTAAAGAGAAAGTGTAGTATGATACACTAGATGTTGTTTAAGTTTACCTTATTACCATGTTTAGATTCTTTTTAGTTTATATTTGGTTCGTGTACGAGACTGGATAAGACAAAACAAGACTAAACAAGTGAGAGTGAGGTAGGTGGGTGAAAAAATTGTGGAAGGTTTTAGGGGTTTTTTTATTTGATATGGATAGTTTAATAATTTACAATCTTGTTTTATCTCACTGACTTCTATTCCACCTATTTTGGCGGAAAAATGCATTATTGTCTAACCCAATCCCTTCTTGTCCTATTTTATTATCGCGCCAGACGTGGGACAACAAAATTTTGTTTTGTCATGTTTCTCCATATCCCGTGTACCAAACATTCTATGTCCAAGGCGAAGTTCTAAATCTTCCACTGCAATATTTGTAACATGATCAATTTATTCAATTTTTTTGTGTGTGGAAAATATGGTGTGACAATAAACTTCATACATAAATTATCAATATACGTTTATAGAAATAATATATAAGTCGATATGCAATTTAATCAAAATTGTTAAATATATGTATAATATACATTGTAAAACTATAAGTTAAAAAAAAAGTTTAATTATGTATATTAATATAGATAATATCTTGTAAACGATCTTTATTTATCATAAAATAAATCTGAATTGAAATCTAATAAAAACATATTATATAACAACCCAAACAGTTAACCAAACAACCATGTACAAAGTACATAAACTCTTGCCAAAAACGGCCCCAAATCTACAAAATGTATCTCAAGGTTTGCGGTGAACAACCTAATACACAACTGAGATCAATAGACATAAAACAAAAAGGAAGTCTTCTAAGCGGCTCCGAATCACACCTTCTTTTTACCCTTGAACGATCTTCCTACTTCACGATTTCCTGAAAAGGGTTTTTAGTTTGAAAAAGCGAGGGTTAGACCGAAAAGTCTAGTGAGTTCCCTCAAATAACAGTTCATGCCATTACTACAAAAACGATTTTTTATTATAAACATTTAAGTATCAATTCAGTCTGTAAAACATCACACCCACAAGCACGCTTTCGACACACACACTGAAGTCACACAAAGTAACAACATGTCTGGCTCACACTGCCTTAATCTGGGACACACCCCCCATTGCCATAAACGGGACACACCCCGGTATGAGCACAAGCGGGACCCCCCCCCCCCCCCCCGTATTAGGCCATACTCGCCAATCACAATGTATGCATACATTTAATCAACATCAATATAACCCACATTCAGTAAATCTCGCGTAAAGGAAATAAAGCATAAATACGAACAATTGTTTGTAATAAACTTTTACATGCTTTTATCCACTTAACATTTCCAAATAATTAGATAGAAAACTCACCTGTCGTCATGTGCTTAAAATCTAACACTTGAGATTGTCGAGCAACGGTTTCCCTAAGTACAAAATAGGATCGTCCGGTCAGTCACTATTACTCTCTACAAGCAAGGGAATAACTCCTTTTACCGCCACTAAAATAATGGTTCAGAAAAACTTCCCCACTCTAAGAAAGTCGACTTGACAGAAACTTACCCGAACCCGACTCATGGAAAAACTCTCAGCAAATCCACTCTCGGAGTCGCCCGGTTGAGAGTTCCCTGGGTTCACCCGGTAGAGACGTTCCCGGGGTCTCCCGGTTTGATACACACCGGGATCGCCCGGACTCCACACCCCCGGGGTCACCTGGTACCCTTCTCCCGGGGTCACCCGACACTAACCTCCCCGGGATCACCCGGGTTCCACGACCCCGCGCTCGCCCGGCTATAACAAGCCCGAGACTGGCGCCGCCTAAGCCAACGAGTTCGCAGCCAAAGGTTTTCCCTTCCGGCCGCAACGAGCACCGAATCCCGTCGAAAAGAAAATCAATCGGGAAATGTTTCCCAAACAAAATTCTCTAATCCAACTCTTCTCTCCCCCCCCCCCCTTCGGTCTATAACAAAACACAGCAGATGGGTTACTGTCCTCCCCAAATCGCTCGATACCAAAACCCTAAAATCCAACTAACTTCCTAATTATAAAATATCGATTACTAACCAAAATCGACAAATAAAGATAGAATTTCTACTCCAAACAATCAAGAGGAGAAGTAGCTATGAACTTACCTTGTTGGGATTTGATTTGTTCTTCTTTCCAGGCTCCTGATCTCTTCCACACCTAATACGCACTCCAAGTTTTCTCCTGTCCCTTGGCTAGAAATTCTCTCAAAATGACAGAGATAGGCGGCTAGGGTATTGAGATAACCCTTTATTACCAAATTTACAACTAGCCCCTCAAACTTTGGGCTTTGAGCAAATAATCACCCAAACTCTTAAGTTACGCAATTGAACCCGGTTATTACATATTACATGTTTAAGGTTTTCTTTTGTAATATGTAAATGATAGAGGTATTGAAACATAATGTGACATCATCAAAAGGAAAAGAATGTAAAATACTTTTAAGTACTATAATTGATTATAATTAATGTTTCGTTTTTATGGTAAAATCATCCATATTTAAAGGATTTTGATTAATGAGAATTACATATTCTTTTCTTTTTCGTTTTCACTATAACACGTTATCAACATGTGCTCTCCAAACGCTCTTTCAACAATAGTTTTCCTCCATTGCTAAATTCAAATTGGTCAATTATGATTCTCTCTCTATATATACATTTTGTAATAATCATAAACGTATGATGTATGCTTATATCATTTCATCTCCTTCTTGATTTCTTTACACACAGATATCACCCCACAATCACATATGGACATGCATCTTAAGCCGTTGGTATAAACATTTCAATGATTATATATATATATATAGAGAGAGAGAGAGGGCCTTTCAATGATTATATATATATTCAAATGCTCAGTAACAAAAAAACGTTTTTGATAACAATCGGTTTTTATATATATATATATATATATATTAATATTTTCTCCAACAAAACATATTCAAGATTATTATTAAATATAATTTTTTTTAGCAATTATTCCTTTCCTAATCGATTAAAATCCAACATTACGCTATTGATTGTTGACAAATGGATCAACAAACAAATGGAAAAAAAAAATTTGTTCTGGAGTGCGTGGATCACAGCAAAAAAAGAAATGTTGTTAAAAAAAAAAAGACAAAAAACGTGATTTTTTTAATAATAATTTTAAAAAAGAAAAGAAAAAGAAACTTGACTTTGGTCAAATGAAGGAGACGAATCCAAAGAAAAAAACCGAATTCAATTTAATAATATATGTTTTAGGCTTAGAATCTTGATTTTAATGGGGATTGATATTCGATGATGCAACTTTATAACTATAACTCTTAATTTATTTTAAATTAGATTAATTTTAGTTTTGAGTAAATTATATTTTTGTCTCTGTAGATATCCTTCACTACCAATTCTAGTCTTTGTTTTGAACTAATTACGGTTTTAATCATTGTGGTTACCAAACTGTTTCACTTTTGGTCCTTCGGACTAACTTTTGTTAAGAAAGAAGTAAACTACAAATTTGGTTTGACTTGTTTATTCATTTTAATTGGATTGAATCAAATTACTCGTATGCATTGGACTATTGCATCTTTTATTGTTTCGACCTATCATTGTTATGTATTAATTTAGGCTTGTTTATTTACCTTTAATCGATATGTGAAATTTTTTCTATAATAATATGTTTCATTATTAGCATTACAAAATAAGTGATTTTTACCCATAAAAATCATTTAGGAAAATTTACGTCGGTAATTACTGAAGGATCACCCACAAAACACCAATAGTTTTGACAGAATCCGATGTTTTTCAATGAAATAAATAAATTAGGACATGGGTAATCTGTCATTGATTTGAGTTTTCTACCAACAATTTACCCACCAACTTGTGTGACGGTTTTGTGATGAATTACCCCTTTTGTGATGGATTTTCTCGTGAAAATTTCGTAGGTAAAAATCTTCCTTTTATTAGTGTAGATATTAAGTTCAAAACTGGGAAAAAAAAACTTATACAGAAAATGGTGAAAAAAATTACATAGTAGCTAAGAATATGATGATTAAAAAGAAAACTATATTGTTAATTAATTAATCAATTAAAATGTTTAGAGAATATGAATTAAGGGAGTTACGTAGTTAATTATGTAACACCCTCAATTTGGTAAGAGTAACTAATAAAAATTTCGATATAACATCCAATAAAGACAACACATATTCCTACAATATCCAAACTCAATACGCCTCAAAACATGATTCGATTAATAACTGTTGGTCCCAAATAGCAGTAAGTAAATAAAAGAAGTATTGTAGAAGGGGGGGGGGTTGAATACAATACACACAGTTTTTCACTTAATTTAATTCTTATTGATTTGAAATCAAGAATTACACATAGAAAACTTTTGATTGTTGCGGAAGAGAATAGATGAAATCTATTCAAACAATCTTACACAAAGAGAAATGAAGAACAATTGTAAAACATTTAGAAAACAATAAGAACTTCTTAGAGAGAGAATGTCAGTGCACTTAGAGAGCTTGAATGCTTGAGAGCTGGTGATCTTGCATGTTGAACCATCCTCCATATTTATAGTGCCTCATGCATTAAATGCATGGGACACCTGTTGAGCAAAGGATGGACACAGGTCTTCAGCAAGGTACATGATGTACCTTTTGTCTTGAGGTGTTATGGCTTGAAGTGTTGACCTGCAGAAGGATGGTAGAGACCTTTCCTTAAAATGGTGTAGTAGACAAAACTTACTTTATCTGATCTCCAGATGAGGTCCACGTCAATGCAAGATATCACAATATACTTTGTCAGATAAGTATAATGTGTTAGAAGGAAATCTTCAGGCATCTTCGGCTCCTGAAGATGTGAGAACATCTTCAGCTTCTAGGGAGAGGTCATCGGCTGCCGAAGGCTTGAGAGATCTTTGGATTTTCCCGAAGATGTGAGATCTTCGGATTTTCCCGAAGATGTGAGATCTTCGGATTTTCCCGAAGATGTGTGATTGACACCATCCTGGCTGATGGTGTTGAACACTTGGGCATGCTTGGCTTTAGGCTTAGGAGACTATCTTCAATCCGCTTTGAGAGATGTACTCCTACTTTGTCTTCTTCGGCTGATATTCGACTTCACCGAACATTTGTATAGAAACCAAGCTGCTAAAAGAACCTCAAACATATTCTAAGTAGGATGATATAAGATGGAAGATCAGGAGGTCATCTTCAAATCTTCAGATGACCCAACAATCTCCCCCTATTTGATGATGACATCCATACTAAAGAATGAAACAAAGAGTATACTGAATAAATTCATTTTGACCCGTATTTACTCTTTTTGGGTTCTTTTCACATAGATTTTTTTTTTTTTTAAGGATTTATAAGAATATCCGACATTTACAAAAGAATAAAAGAATGAAGTATATTTGTACAAACTAAATAAAGGAAATGCACTTGTATTAAATATCACTTAGCAAAACAACGGTTACAAGTACATTAGAAAGGTAAAAAGATTTAGAGAAGAACCTCATTCTTTCTTCTGTCTTTTGTGGAGCTCAGCAAGAATATCCCGACGGAAGAGAGAACCTTCAGAACTTATGGGGATAAGAGATAGGATAGCAACTAGAAATTTGGTGTCAGCAATGGGGATCTCCTTATGTCTGAAGAACATGGGAGTTTCCTTTTCATTAAGGAAAAAGACTCATTTGGTTGGCCTAAACACTACAGTACCAGTAGTGCCTGAAATACGGGTCGGACACGGACCACCTGGAGTCTTCAGATTTAGATTCTTTATATCAGGAATCATTCCTTTGGCAACCATGTCCTTGAAGAGGTTTTGTGTGACAGAAGAGGAGAGTTGTGGAGAGGAGGAGAGACACATCTTTTTGAGACATTGAACTTGAGCTTCTTCTTCAGGAGAATGCTTATAATCTTTTGCAATGTCTTTCATTTTTTCAAGAAGACGATTGATGGTCTTCTTGGCCAAAACTTTGTGCCTACTAAGAGATTTAGATAAGAGTTCAGAGAGTTCGTACCATTCAGAGAGTCCATAGTCTTCAAGATCGCTGAATTTGGTGGAGTGATGACTTTTGTCTTCTCTAATGATTAACATCCGAACCTCATCTGAGCATTTGGTGGTGCCAAGCTTTATTTCAACAATTTTAGACTTCAACTTTCTTTCCATTAAAGTCTTTCGGTACCAAGGGATGTCATGAGAATCAAGCTTAGCTTTAGAAAGGCCAAAGTCAGAGGTGACTTTGTTTGGTGGTTGAAGTTTGAGCCTATCAGCTTGAGAAACAAAAGCCTTTAGAGAAGCAGACTTTTGTTGATGAGATAAAAAGGCCTCTTCATCTGGAGATAGCTTGCTCTTTCCTTTGTCTCTGCTTTGTCTAGAATGCTCCCCCTCAGTTGGAGCATTGGTGATGGGAGTGGGACCCTGACAATCGCTGTCTGAAGGAATGGGAACCGTCTATTTCTCCCCCTCAGCGGCTGACGGGGGAGCAACCAACACAGAATCAACCTTTTGATGAAGAGACTGCAAGGACTCAAGAATTTGAGTAGTGATGGCCCGATGAGACTCCGAAGCCGCTTGAAGCCTACGAACCTCCTCATCACGAGCACTAGAGGCTGCTTGAAGAGCAGTGACCAAGGCAGTGAGGTGCTGATTGGAGGTCTCAAGAGATAACAGTTTGTCACAAGTGACTTTGACAAGAGAGCCCAGAATGGTCTGATGTTCACGAAACTGAGCACCAATGAGGCGGTGCTGTCGGTTGGCTTCCTGAATATCGGCCAGAACCTCTGGGGGAATGATGGGAGCAGAAGTAGGAGTGTCCCGCACAGTAGAAGTAGAAGGAATTGGGGAAGGTGACACCTGCTCGTTTCCCTGTTGAAAATAAGCTAAAAATTGTGAAATACCCTCCACACTGGTCTTTGGTAAGACCCGTGTTTCACCGGGCGGTGCATAAGCATCGACCAAAAATTGGTCGGGTGACAGGCCGTGCAGTGAGAAAGCAGATCCTTGGTCCGGGGAGAAGACCAAGTCATCCTCATCCACCAAGGAGAGAGTGGAAGAGGGAAGTTGTGGGTCCCCAAATATTACAGTTGCATCCTTTTGGGAGGATACAAAGGTGGTGGCAGTGGGTATGTTGGAATCCCCGGGCCCGGATGGGAAAATATCAACATCCATCGATTGTGAAGAATCGGAGGATGGAGTATGTGGGATGGCCCTAGAAACCTTCCTCTTTCTTTTGGGAGAAGAGGGAGGGGAAGAGGTAGAGTGCCGCCGCTTGGAGGTGGTGGTGGTGACCTGGGTAACCACCGAAGGTCCGTTCGGTGGTATGGCCGTTTGGGCAAGTGCGACGGTGTCGGTAGCTGAGGATGAGAGAGTGCTAGCCGACGTCACAATAGGTGAGGGGGAAGGGGCCACTACAGAGGAGAGACCTTTGGACACCGGAGTGTCCTTAGCATCTCCCCACTGTAGATTGGGAGAAGTAAGGAAAGAGATCATACCTGGTAATAAGGGACTGTCAGTTGCCAAAGGCCCCTTATGAAGAAGGGGTCTAGTCATAATTGGAGCCTTGTAGTCGAAGGTGATGCTATGAGAGGCATCAATGGCAGCAACCAACTTGTGATAAATGATGAGCCATATAAACCGAGGAAAAGCGACATGGGACCGCTTTGGAGGAGTGATGACACTCACTATCTCACGGAAGAAGTACCGCGCAAAATCAATCTTTCGTTGAAAGATAAGAGAATGTGCTAGTTGGGTGATGTAAGAGGGACATTGATCATGGCCACCAGTTTTCTTGCTAAGACATAAAATAACATGAGAGAAGAAGAAATGCCAGATACCTCCCATGTTTTTGCGAAGCAGCGTGCCTGGACTCCTGTCATGTTCGCCACGTATATAGTTCAGGGCGGCAACAACCTACTCATGCTCATTGCCAAGGGGAAATTTGTCATAGGGGGAGTAGATAGGAAGATGAAGTGCCGAACGAACATCTTCAACCCCAAAAGTGAGATCCGGTGAAGCGGGGTCGAAGAGAATGGAAGCCGTCACCTTCTCAGATATAGCATCATAGACACAAGTAAGCCAAAAATTGCCAATAAGTAATGTGCTTATTTTTGGTGGGTTGTGTGTCAAGGCATAGTGAAGAGGAGACTTCATGAGGAAGGAAGCAATTGGGTCAAACTCACTGTGTTTGGGATCACTCTCTAATCGTGCAACATGATTGCATGGGTTGAAAATTAGATCTTCATGAGTGGTAGGAGAAGTGACCACATTTTTCTTGACAACCTTTGGAGAAGATGAGGAAGCCATGAAAAAATAGAGGATGTGTGTGAGAGAAAAGGATGAGTGAAGAAGGGATGGTGGAAAAGGTAAGGTAAGGGATGGTGGAAAAGGTAAGGTAAGGGTAGGGGGGGTATTTCGGTGTGGAGAAAAAAAAATGGAGGGATAAGGGGGATGGGGTGTTAGCCGAGAAAAAAATGGGAGTGGGGAAGGGGGGTGGTCGGCTAGAGGGTGAGGGGAGGGGGAAGGAATTCGGCTAGGGGGAGATGGGGGTGTTAGCCGAAGAAAGTGAGGGAGGGGAGGGAAGTGTTCGGCTAAGGGGAGGAGAGGGGGTCGGCTAGAGGCCGAATGGGGAGAGAGAGAGTGAGGGGGTGTGTGGTTGAGGGGGTGAGTTCGGCTAAGGGGGGTTCGGCTAGTGGGGGGGTCTTCGGCTACCGAAGTGGGTAAGGGAAAGAGAGAGAGATCGGCGAGGGGAGAGGAGAGGAGGCCGAAGAGGGAGAGAGCCGAAGGGAGGAGAGGGGGGGAAGAGAGAGAGAGCCGAAGAGGAGAGGGGGGGATGGGGGTTTGGCTAGGGAGAGGGAGGGCCGAAGAGGGAGAGAGCCGAAGGGAGGAGAGGGGGGGAAGAGAGAGAGAGAGCCGAAGAGGGGAGGGGGGATGGGGGTTCGGCTAGGGAGAGCTAGAGAGAAAGAGAGATAGCCGAAAGAGGGGGGGGGAGTTCGGCTAGAGGCCGAAGGGGGGAGAGAGAGAGAGATGTGTTGTGTGTGAGATGAGGAGAAAAAAATAAGGGGAGAAAAAAAAATACTGAATTTTATTGATTGATTTTTTTTTTTTTTTTGATTTCTTTTCTATCTCTCATTTTTTTTAATTAAAGATCGGCATTTAACATACCGAGTTCTCCGATGAGGAACTTGAACCGAGCTTCGTCAAGAGGCTTGGTGAAGAGATCCGCCAGTTGGAGGTCGGTAGGGATGAAATGTAACTCGATATCACCTTTGGAGATGTGATCCCTAATGAAGTGATACCGGATGTCAATGTGCTTGGACCGAGAGTGTAGCACCGGATTGTTTGCGATGGCTATCGCACTTGAGTTGTCACACAGAATCGGGATGTGAGAGTACAGCTGATTGTAGTCTCTAAGTTGGTTCTTCATCCAAAGGATTTGAGCACAGCAACTTCCAGCAGCTACATACTCAGCCTCAGCAGTAGAGGTGGAGACTGAGTTCTGCTTTTTGCTAGACCAACTAACAAGCTTGCCACCAAGGAGTTGACAGCTGCCAGTGGTGCTCTTCCTATCAATCTTAGAGCCTGCAAAATCAGAATCTGAATACCCCATTAGATCAAAACCTGAGTCTTTGGGATACCAAAGACCCAGATTCATGGTACCTTTGAGATACCGAAAAATGCGTTTAACCGCAGCCAAGTGAGATTCTTTCGGATTGGCTTGGTAACGCGCACACAGACAAGTAGCAAACATAATGTCTGGTCTACTAGCAGTAAGATAAAGAAGAGAGCCGATCATGCCTCGGTAGCTGGTGATATCCACAGATACACCATCCGGATCAGCATAGAGTTTCAAAGGTGGTGCCATGGGAGTTTTCATGGGGGAGGAGTTTTCAAAATTGAACTTTTTCAGAAGATCACGTATGTATTTGCTTTGATTTATAAAGATTCCTTCTGAAGATTGTTTAACTTGAAGTCCTAAGAAAAAGGTAAGCTCCCCCATCATACTCATCTCATATTGGCTTTTCATGAGAGAGGCAAACTCATCACACAGTGACTCATCGGTGACACCAAAAATGATATCATCCACATAAATTTGAACAAGGATAAGATTACCTGAGGTTTGCTTGATGAACAAAGTGTTGTCAATTTTACCTCTTGTATACTTGTTCTTCAGGAGAAAGTCAGCAAGAGTGTCATACCAGGCACGAGGAGCCTGCTTTAGACCATAGAGAGCTTTGTCTAACCTGTACACATAGTCAGGATGGACTGGATCTTCAAAGCCAGGGGGCTGTTTCACATAGACTTCTTCAGCTAGCTCCCCATTCAGAAAGGCACTCTTGACATCCATCTGGAAGACTCTGAAGTTCTTGTAGGCAGCATGAGCAAGGAAGATTCTGATGGCTTCAAGTCTGGCAACTGGAGCAAATGTTTAATCATAGTCAATTCCTTCCTCTTGCCTATAGCCTTGTGCAACCAGTCGAGCCTTGTTTCTGATCACCGTGCCTTCTTCATCCATTTTGTTCCGAAAGACCCACTTGGTTCCTATGATGGTTTTTCGGGAAGGACGAGGAACCAATCTCCAGACTTTATTCCTTTCGAACTGAGAAAGTTCTTCTTGCATGGCAGTGATCCAACATGGATTAGCTAGAGCTTCGTCAACTTTCTTTGGTTCAATGAGAGAAAGGAAATTCACATAGAGACAAATGTTACCAACGCCTCTTCGAGTCTGTACACCAGCTTGTTGATCACCAATGATTTGATCAATGGGGTGATCTTTTGTCCACTTGAGGGCAGGAGGTAAAGGAGGAGGGTAATAGATTTGTAGAGGAGAGTTGGAAGGGCAATTTTGAGGAGAGATGGATGGAAGATCGGCTTGTATAGGTGAGGAGTGGATGTCAGATGGAGAGACTGGGATGATTTGGAGTGTATGTTGAGGTTGGGTAGGCTGAGGATCATCCTCTTGATGAGAGGAGGGGTTGTGAGATGTAGAGGGTTCATTGTTTTGGTAGAGAGAAGTGGGAACTGTGTAGGGAATGTCCGATGATGATGTTGCAAGAGGACCATCACCAACACAGGAGGATATCCATCTGTTCAGTTCTTCACCATCACAAGAGAGTGATGATATCTTGAGGTCATCAAACTTGACATGGATGGATTCATCAATACACTTCCTTCGGAGGTTGTAGACTCTGAAAGCTTTGGAAGTGAGAGAATATCCCACGAAGATACCTTCGTCAGCTTTGGGATCAAATTTTCCCAAATTTTCTCTATCATTGAGAATGTAGCAGACACACCCAAAGACATGAAGAAAACCAATGTTGGGTTTTCTACCATAAAAGACTTCATAAGGGGTCTTATTATGTCTTTTTACAATGATAGACCTATTTTGGGTGAAGCATGCAGTGTTGATTGCTTCGGCCCAAAAGTAGGTAGGGAGGTGAGATTCACTCAACATGGATCGGGCAGCTTCACATAGCGTTCTGTTCTTTCTCTCCACTACACCGTTCTGTTGTGGAGTTCTGACGGCAGAGAAGTTCTGAGAGATGCCTTTTTCATTGAAAAAGTCATCCAACATACTGTTCTTGAATTCTATTCCGTTGTCACTTCTTACAGATCTTACCAGCTGCCCATTCAACACTTCAGACTTTTTGATGAACTTTATGATTTCTTCAGTAGTGTCACTTTTATACCTGAGAAAAAATACCCCAAGTGTAACGAGTGAATTCATCAATAATAACCAGAATGTACCTTCTACCACCAAGGCTTGGAGTACTGACTGGTCCACACAGATCCATGTGAAGCATCTGAAGAGGCTGAGTGATGGAGAAGCATTGCTTGGACTTGAAGGAAGATTTTGTGAGTTTCCCTTTCTCACATGCAGCACACAGCTTTTCTTTCACAAAGGACAACTTTGGCATGCCCGTGACAAGCTCCTGGTTTGAAAGGACATTCAAAGTCTTGAAGTTTAGATGAGAGAGACGCTTGTGCCAGAGCCAGCATCTTTTAGCAGAGTTTTCAGAGACAAAGCAAATGTTTGTTCCGAAGGATGAGATATGTCTCATGTCTATGACATAGACATTTTCCTTGCGGTAGCCAGAGAGTACGGTTTCCATCTTTTCGTTGAAAATTATGCATGAAGATAATTCAAACATCACCTTGTAGCCCAAATCACACAGTTGGCTTATGCTTAGAAGATTGTGCATCAAGCCCTCAACATAGGCTACCTTGTTAAAGGTGATGGAACCATTTGAGAGTGTTCCATAACCTTTAGTACTTCCTCTGGAATTATCACCAAAGGTGACAGAAGGACCTTTGGAAGGCACGAAGTCTACAAGAAGAGATTTGTTGCCGGTCATATGTCTTGAGCACCCGCTGTCGAGATACCAGATTTGTTGGTTCCCTAGACCCTGTAATCACAAGAAAATCAGTTCTTTGGTACCCATTTGGAGATGGGTCCTTTTGAGTTAGAAGGAGAAGAGGTATCCTTGGAAGCATTTTTATCAATTCTCTCCAGAGGACAATTCTTAGCAAGGTGAGAGGTATTACCACAGTTATAACATTTTCTATATGTAAAAACCATTTTGGAGCTTTGACCAGATTCCTTGTGATGACTGGTCACATTGACTTTCATGGCCTTAGAGGTTAGAGGATAGTCAAGAGGCTTAGGACCCAAGATGCCTTTGCCAGAGTCAGTTGAAAGAATAGAAGAGGGTGTCTTGGAATTTAGCTTATTTAACATCACAGCTCTGGGGATTGGAAGAGAAGATGGTTTCTTTGAGTTTTTCTTGGGAAGTTTCTTTTGGGGAGGAAGATTGGCAACAGATTTTCCGTTTTTGGAGAAAGAGACTTTGTTTGGAGAATGCTGAGGAACTTTGGAAGGTTTGGGTTTAGAAGAGGAAGGCTTGTTTATTTTTAAGGAACACATAGACTCAATAATTGGTTTAGAAGGGTCATTTGAGTCTTGTACTTCCTCACTCTCATTAGGTGAGTCAATGCTTTTAGCTTTGATGAACATTCCAAACTTGAGATCTTTAGAGGGATCAGAAGAGTCCAAAGGTTCAGAGTTGTCATAGTTCTCTTCAGAGGATTCATAGAATGAGGGAAGAGAGAAAGGAGCATTAGTGTCAGAAGGAGGTTCAAGGTCATATTTCCCGAAGCCTAGTCCAGACTTGTCATCACAAGATATTTGATCCTGAACAATCCTTTCTAAATTTTTGGACGAGCTTGTCCACTTTTTCACAGTTTCTTGCTCCTTTTAAACTTTTTAAGAAGTTTATTTTTCTCTTTAGCAAGAGTAAAATTTATAGTTTTCAAATCTTCAAGCTCAGCCTTGATTTTATCAAAGTGTTTTAGTTGAGAAAGACAGATTTGCAGTTGAGAAGAAAGAGATTTTATCTGAGCATTTGCCTTCTTCTTTGCATCCTTGGCTTCATAGAAGTCAATGGTCAAAGAGTCAAAGGCTTCAATTTTCTCAGCATCAGAGAGAGAGAGAAAAATGGATGTACCTACGTGGATGAGGTAGAGCACTCAACAGACACAAGAGCCATGGAGGTGGAAGAGGTTTCACCATCATCAGCATCATCTATTTTAGCCATAAAGCAAAGGTTGGCCATTTCCTTGTCACTTTCGGAAGTTGGTTCATCTGCCCAATCATGAGATTCGGCAAGAAGACCTTTTCCTTTGTTGGCTAGAAGAGCATTCCTTTCCTTCTCTCTCTTGTATTTGGCCTTGTACTTTTCAGCACGGTCAGAGTTGGAAGGAACAGACGAGTTTGATTTTTGAAAGGAAGGTTGGTAGGAATCAGACTTGGTTCTGACAGACCTAGAGGATGTACGGTTAAAGGAGGGCCGTCTAGACTTATCAGAGGACCTGCTTCTGCATTCAGAAGCAAAGTGTCCCTTCCTCCCACACCTGTAACATTCCTCATTTGATTTGTCAGAGGGAGCAATTTTTGAAAGAGTAGAGGAGGGTTTTCTAGAAAACCTGGATTTTCCAGAAGAGAAGCGAGGTTTGCCTTTAGAAAAGCCAGCCAACATGGCAACACCATCTGACAGTTGAGCCACAGAGGTCTCCTCTCCTTCATCATCAGCCTCACTGAGATAGCCTTCTGAAGGGTCATTGGGGTCCTCTTGACTATCGTTGTCAGAGTCAGAAGGATAGGTGATCCTAGGGACACACACAGTACTTTTGGAAGATTCACCGACAAGGGCTAGAGAAGAGCCTTTGATGTCTTTTGTGAATGACTTCCTAAGCAGTTTAGTCTGCTCATAGTTGAAGAGGGTGCCATACAAGGCAGTGAGAGGCATAGAGTCAAGATCCTTGGTAGACTTGATACAAGTACAGATGTTTTCCCAAAACTCAGGAAGACAGTCCATGAACTTGCACAAGACTTCCTCATTATCATATATGCGACCCACAAGTTTAAGATCATTGAGAAGACTGTTAAAGCGATTGTAGTAGTCTGAGAGAGACTCACCCTTCTCATGAGAGAAGAGTTCATACTTTCTTACAAGAGCAATCTTTTTGCTCTTTTTCACCTCAGACGTACCTTCATAAAGAACACACAGAGTGGACCACATTTCTTTTGCAGTAGAAAGGTTAACAAGAGAATGATAGACCTCATCAGGCAGAGAGAGGGCAATGATGGCTCTGACTTTAGTATCAAGAGCTATAAGACGTCTGTCTTCATCATTGTATTTAATGGGGTCCTTTAGAATGTATCTCCCAGTAGCTGGAGTTCTTTCTTCTTCAGAAGAGTCCTCATCAGCTTTTCCCTTGTCTGCATTATATCGGTCCCAAACTCTAGGAATAAAAGGACCTTCATGTAAAATAGTTGGATATCTGCTGTCAACTCCTTCTAGAAAGAGTATCATACGACTTTTCCACAAGTAGAAGTTATTGGGGTTAAACCTTGGTGGTTTGGCTATAGAGCCATTGTCGTACGAAACAGCAGTGAAGTTTTGAGAAGAATCATTTTTCAAAGACGAGGAAGAGGCTGCCATCACGGATCTAGTTTATTGAGTTAAACTAAACCGCTCTGATACCACTTGTTGGTCCCAAATAGCAGTAAGTAAATAAAAGAAGTATTGTAGAAGGGGGGGGGGTTGAATATAATACACACAGTTTTTCACTTAATTTAATTCTTATTGATTTGAAATCAAGAATTACACATAGAAAACTTTTGATTGTTGTGGAAGAGAATAGATGAAATCTATTCAAACAATCTTACACAAAGAGAAATGAAGAACAATTGTAAAACACTTAGAAAACAATAAGAACTTCTTAGAGAGAGAATGTCAGTGCACTTAGAGAGCTTGAATGCTTGAGAGCTGGTGATCTTGCATGTTGAACCATCCTCCATATTTATAGTGCCTCATGCATTAAATGCATGGGACACCTGTTGAGCAAAGGATGGACACAGGTCTTCAGCAAGGTACAGGATGTACCTTTTGTCTTGAGGTGTTTTGGCTTGAAGTGTTGACCTGCAGAAGGATGGTAGAGACCTTTCCTTAAAATGGTGTAGTAGACAAAACTTACTTTATCTGATCTCCAGATGAGGTCCACGTCAATGCAAGATATCACAATATACTTTGTCAGATAAGTATAATGTGTTAGAAGGAAATCTTCAGGCATCTTCGGCTCCTGAAGATGTGAGAACATCTTCAGCTTCTAGGGAGAGGTCATCGGCTGCCGAAGGCTTGAGAGATCTTTGGATTTTCCCGAAGATGTGAGATCTTCGGATTTTCCCGAAGATGTGAGATCTTCGGATTTTCCCGAAGATGTGAGATCTTCGGATTTTCTCGAAGATGTGAGATCTTCGGATTTTCCCTAAGATGTGAGATCTTCGGATTTTCCCGAAGATGTGAGATCTTCGGATTTTCTCGAAGATGTGAGATCTTCGGATTTTCCCGAAGATGTGAGATCTTCGAATTTTCCCGAAGATGTGTGATTGACACCATCCTGGCTGATGGTGTTGAACACTTGGGCATTGCTTGGCTTTAGGCTTAGGAGACTATCTTCAATCCGCTTTGAGAGATGTACTCCTACTTTGTCTTCTTCGGCTGATCTTCGACTTCACCGAACATTTGTATAGAAACCAAGCTGCTAAAAGAACCTCAAACATATTCTAAGTAGGATGATATAAGATGGAAGATCAGGAGGTCATCTTCAAATCTTCAGATGACCCAACAATAACCTCAACAATTACAAACTCTATATAAGGACTACATTGAAGTCGGGCGTTATTCACTCCAAATACAGTTGCTCTCTTCAACCTAATGCGGAAGACTTCATCAAGATTTGCACTCCTCGGGTGCACAACTAGTACTTCTCTCTTCACTATGTTACTAGTATTATCCCCAACCAGAACCTGTTGCACATACCGAAAAATAAAAGGTTAGGCTAACGCCTAGTGAGTTCAAGAGTTTTACCACAAGGATAATTACACTTTTAAAAGGGGAGAATACAACTTAAATCACAGTTTTTCAAAATGATTTACTTAAGTATGGAAACGACTCATTTTCCAATAATATGCATTTTCGAAGATGAACATTTCAATACAAAATACTTTTTATAAAATGATGCATCCCAAAACTCACTCAAACAAGAGTAGAATCGACTTCCAATTTATGAAAACATGAATAATATTTCATATTCCGAAAACACTCAAAACAAGAGTGGAACCCAATACTCCATACACAAAATTATGGACAATAATCCACCCATAAAAGATATCACCGAAAACATAAATATAAAAGACCCAGCCTGAAGATAACACCTTTCGGTGATGGGGGAGACCCGATTCCATATAATGTGACGGACACAAAGTAAGCCACACATTATGTGATATTGGTATTAAGTATCGAGCTCAACATCTTTCAGCATACACCCTTAGATACTTGCATGGATGACTTACACCATACCGGAGATGCCTAACCGTGCCGTAATGAGGAAAACCAGCGTTCCACCATTGGACAAAATAATAAAAGTATCGAGCTCGACATCTTTCAGCGTACACCCATAGATACTTGCACGAAAGACTTATAACCCAATCTGATGCCTAACGTATCGCAATGTGGAAACCAAGTCGTTCCATCATCAAACAAAGTGATAAAAGTGCTCATGGATCCATATCAAACAAGGCTAGAATATTACACGACCCCAATTGAATGACACATGCACTCAAAATATGTGAATATTCAATAAACATAAATTATGACTAGAGCTCTACATTGAGCTATCAAAATTGGGCAAATGTCCCCAAAACTCAATCGAAATCAAATACCTAGCCACAGACTCAAACACCTAAGGACTCATTGTCCAAAGCCAATAAATGCACTAAAACGCACTCGACCAACGTATATGTAAACCCGTGCTCCAAAGTACGCGACCAAACTCCAACGCGATTTAAAATAAGACAGATCATTTTCCAAACAAGGTTATACCATTGACCTCTTTTAAAAACGTCTCATAACACGAGCCATGTATATTTCCCACAAACACCAAAAATGCATTTTTACCAAGAAATCTCGATTTATGCAATAAACTATTTAGAACACTTTCCCATTTATGACTTATTTATCAAGATGTCCAAATGTAACACCCGTAATTTTGGTAATTGTCACCCGGACATTTCTGCGACTTGTAAACAGTGGGGTTTTGTTGGGAAATGTTTTGCTTAAAGTCCCTTGGAGTATCGGGAGTATTGGCAGTGAAAAAGTCGATATTTGGGGCTCCGGAAAGGTCCTGCGACAATGCCCGTCGACTATGACGAGTCACAGTCGCACTGTCACAATCGTATGGAGTGTACCGTGCGCTGGTACATACCTGCGACTATGACCAGAATGTCGCATGGTCAATGTCGCACCAGGGCACCAGGGTGCCGTTAAATGCGAATTCTCAGCTTTATTTCTCATTCTCTTCTCCAAAACTTCCCCATTCTCTCTCAAATCGCTTCTTCTTCATTACCCACAAACCCTAACTCATTTTAAGGCCATTTCCATGGATTTCAAGGTGTTCTTCACCATCAAGCTTGTGATCTCAACCTCATGTGTCAGTTCATGTGTTCTTCCACAATTTCTTGAAGATTTCTAAGTTTTCTAGGTTTTCACAAGACCTACGTGGTAAGTGTATCCCTTCCATTTCTAAACCCTAATATAAGATATAAATGTTCTCTTGATGATTTCCTAGTGATTGGTTTCTCAAATTTCGGATTTGATAGTTTTGGTGAAATTAGGTCACATTTGGGTTTTGGTCAAGATTGGGATTTTGATGTAAAATATTTGGGGATTGATTCTTAATGGATGAATGAGTATATTCGTGGTTGGAAACTTGTGAATATAGGTTTTGAAAGGTTTTGCTTGTGGATTCAAGTGTTCTTCAAAGGAGCTCAAGTTGGGGTAAAACCTAGATTTAGCCTAAATCTAGCAAGGTGAGTTCAAGTTGATTTGTGAAAACGGTGTACATGCCAAAATGCCTATTTTAAAGTGTTTATATGTTTCACATGAAATTATTAACTGTTGAGTTATTTGATAAATTTCGATTATTTGAAGTGTCTAACTTTAAAAACTTGTAAAAATACCCACATTTGGGATTTTGGGCATTTTGATAAATAAATCATATATTTTGGTATCTTAATGATTTATTTTATGGAAGTATATTTTGAGTATAGATGTATTTCATCTTGTGTTTTGAAGAAATGCATGATTTTGTGTTATGGGACGTTTTGAAAGGATAAATGTTATAATCTCATTTGGAAAACGGTTTGTCCCAATCTAAACTACGTTGGAGTTAATTATATGTTTTGGAGCATGTGTTTACATAAGTATGGGTTAATTATATTTGATTTCATTTTATGAATTTCAACGTTGGGTCTTTGGATTTGTTGAGCTTATGGCTCGGTTTGGATTTTGTTGGGTTTTGAGGACACTTGTCCGCTTTTAATAGCTCAATGTTGAGCGTTTGATTATGATTTGCATTTACTGCATCTTAGTTGAGAATTACATGTTTGAATGCATTAGTTCATTCGTTTTGAGTCATGTAATGGTTTAGTTAGTGCAATGGATCCATAGGCACGGTGATCTTATGTCCCCGTTTTGGACATTTGGTTCACCACTTGGCACGGAATAGGCATCGGGCCACCATGATAAGTAAGGTGTGGACCTATACGGTCAGGCAGTGTCTCATGGGCAATAAAGTGTAATTCCCTTGTTCATAAGTTCCCTGTTTTGGAACTTTCAGGAATAGACTCAGAGGAGTTGACTTGATGCTTTCGAGTGATAGACTCAGAGGAGTTGAGCTTGGTGGGTTTTTATTTGTGCAACCCACATGTTTTGATTTCCTACATAATTATGTGACCTACTTTTGTGTTCCGTCACGTACAATGTAATCGGGTCTCCCCCGTCACCGATAGGTGTTGTTTTGGTTATGGAGTTTTATAATCCATGTTTTCGGTGACGTTTGAATATGGGTATTTATCCATATTTTAAGGTTTTGAATATTGAAACTTATCCGAGCTTTTGGGATGTTTTAGAAGTTGGAGTTATCTACGTTTTCAGTGTTTGATCATTATAATGTCAGTTATGTTTTACGCGCGCTTTGGGGTTTGGCTTTATTTAAAGAGGTGTTGGTTTATGATTTTCATCACAAAAGGGGTGAATGAGGAAAAGGATATTGTTTTAAGATTTAATGTATTTCTTTTTGGTTGCTTTCAAATTAAATGTATTGCATTTTGGAAATCATGATTTTAAATAACAATCTTAAAGTTATTGCTTTACATATCTCTAATGAAAACTCTTGAGCTCACTAGGCGTTAAGTCTAACCTTTTTATTTGTCGGCATGTGCATCAGGTTCCAGTTGGGGTTTGGTTCTAGCAGTACTACGAGGAGTTGAGCTTTAGATTCACACGAGAGTAAGTAGTGTGGTGAAGTCTTCCGCAGATGGAGATAATAATTGTTATTGGGTTTTAGTAGCACTCGTCCTTATTATAGACTGTATGTATCGAATGAATGTGTGTTTTGAGGTTAAATCTTAAATTGTGATTGTAGATGAATCATTCATTGATGTATTTAGAAATTTTCAAATTAGTTGTTATTTCCAGATTTGAGGATGTTACACCAAAAGTCCCAAATATGGGTGTTTTACAAAGTTTATAAAGCTAAACACTTCAATTTAATCACAAGTTACCAAACAACTCAACAGTTAATAATTTCATGTAAAACACATAAATACTTTAAAATGGACACTTTGGCATGTACAACGTTTTTACAAATCAACTTGAACTCACCTTGCTAGATTTAGGCTAAATCTAGATTTTTACCCACTTAGAGCTTCCTTGAAGAAATCTGAATCCTCAAGCCAAATCTTCCAAAAACCTAGATCCATAAATTTTCAACCATAAATATTCATATTCAACCATATAGAATCATTCCCCAAATAATTTACATCAAAATCCCTACTTTGGCCAAACCCTAATTTTGACTTAATTTCTCCAAAATCACCCAAACTGAAAACTTAAGAAATAAAGTACTAGGAAGTTATAAATAGAGCATTTATAACTTGATTAAAGTGTTCGAAACAAGAAGAGATGAACTCACAATGGTGGGTTTTGATAAAACTCAAAACCCTAGAATTTTCTTGAAGGAGACAACAATGGAGATGGTGGGATGGTAGCTCTTTGAATCATAAACTTCCAAGACCTTAGATGATGATGGAATGCTTCAAGATCAAAGTAAATAGCCATAGGAATGACCAGGGTTCAAACAAATAGAATGGGAGCCGGTTTGGGAGAGAAAGAAATGGGGAGGGTGAAGTGAAAATCAGGAAAATGATGGAAAATCGCAACCTTTAAAAGACCCTGGGGCTGACCGTGACAGTGCCCTGCGACATTGCCCAGTGGCACAATCGCGAGCACTGTCGCCCCGCTTGTACCAAGAGGGGTATGTCCTCCGCGACCTTGCCTCGCGATAGTGACACATATCACAGTCGCGGACATTGTCGCCCAATCAGTGCGAGACCCCGAAATCTTCCTTTTCCGTGCTCAAAAGTTCTCGATACTCCAAAGGACTTAAATAACGTTTTCCCAACACAATTCCATCATTCACAAGTTTCAAAAACGTCCGATGACCTCTACCAACCGAAAATTACGGGTCTTACAAATTATTTAAGGATTGATGTTATCTTCAAAATTTTACAAACGAATAAATTGCAAGATATCAAAAGGTGCAAATATTCATACTGTTTGAAGAGACTTAAGTAATCTATGTTATTCTCTATTAACTAAAAATCCAATAGAACGAGTGATTTCTTTTCGAGAATTAAAATATTGATAAATCATTATTAATGAAATTTTGTAAACATGCGAATATTCAAAAAATCCAATATTGCTATGATAATGAAATTTCGTGTATAAAATAATAACTATGAACCAAGATACATTATCTTATCAAAAAGGAAATTCATATTTGCAACAATTGGACACCATCACCTATTTGACTCGACACAAGGTGGAGTGTTGAAAGATTATGTGTCATCATCAAAAGAAATTAATTGAAGACGGGTTTTCAAATATTAATATTTACCATATGAACGTTTTCTTTTTATTATAAATGTATCCCTACTTAAAGGGTTATAATTTATGAAAATTACAGATTTCATATTCTTTATTTATTGTTGTTTTGTTTCGTTTTCTTATAATAATAAAAAATATTTTCCCCCTCTAAATCTTGTAAATTAAATATGTTAACTAATACACATGCGCGGCAGTAATGTATTTATGAATGGAAGTGATGTTTTTTAAGTTCTAAAACAAATATAAATAACTTTATTTAAATTTTGTTAGGATATATTTAACAAAGGTGATCGCGGTTCGGTTCGACTCGATTAGTAAGAAAAATGTGAACTGAAGCGTATAAAGCGGATACTTGGTTACCCGAACCTAAACCGAACCGCGGGATGAACTGAACCGAAATTAGTCGGTTGCCCGCGATTCGGTTCACGGTTACCCGAATTTATAGGAAAATATTATTTGCAATATAAAAATAATACCAAAATAGAAAATTTAAACCAATTACATAATAAATACATAAAAATAATCCAAGAAAAAAATTTGAAACAAGTTTTATTGTGTAAAAATATCTATTATTTAGTTAATGACTATTTAAAATTTAAATAGTTAATATTAAATATAATATTATTAATTGTACACTATATATCGGTTCTGATCGCTAACCCGCGGATACCTGTAATTTAAAATCGAAACCGACCCGTGAATTCCCGTTTTTTTTTTCGGATCAAACGGTTCGGCTCGGTTTTATGGTTTTCTTAAACACCCCTAATATTTAAAATGTGCAATATTTTATATTTGATTTGTTTCAAAATTACAACATTTTCTAAGTAAATTTAATGCTTTCTTTATTTTTCTTTCCTTTAAATAATCATTATTTAAAACAATAATTTTGATTATGGTCCATAAGTTTTCTTTATTTTTATCCTTCTCAGTTAAGGTTGTTTCAAACATTTTACTCAGTCTTTTGTTAAAAACATTAATTGCAATGAAAAATATATTGTCTATCAAAATAGTCGATGTAGAATAAGAAAAATACTTTCGTAACATTCTTTTTTTCCTTTCTTTATGCTATGTTATCGTGCTTTGCCCATACTTTTTGTATTGCTCTTATAAGAGTCATACCGATTAGTGGTGTCTAAGATGAAGGCCGATGCTTTCAAATGCCTATATTTTGTGATCAAATTAAAGTTTTAACTTCTTAATTGTACTGAATTCTTTGGGAGAAAACAGTAGGGTTTTTTGCTCCTTGTTAATTTAAGGATGTTCCCCAAAAGTATTTTTTCGGATTATTTCACTTTTCACTTATTTAAGAAAGAATGGTTTCTATCGAACCACATGTTCCACTTCTTCATGTATTAGATTGACGGCTTTAATGGGTACACCTCTCTTTCCTAACAACTAATGTCATTAATGTCGTCATTTCATGATATAGAACGGTTATTAATGAGTAAGGCCTAAAGGCACGCTTATATTAATTTCCATGTTACATCTACTATTATTGTGAAGAAAGATAGGGACAACAATGTGATGTTACGATTTCCTGCCAAAACCTTTTTTATCATGAAGTATCATTATGATGTATTTTTCTTCTAAATAAGAGTGGTATGATGAAAAAATGAATGACTCCTCGATTGTCTTTATTTGAATAATAGCCTAACCCCACCTAATCTTCCAAAGGTCATTCAAAACTTGACTACCCAAGAACTGGAATGAAGACATGTCGACTTCATTGAGAGAATTAGGATCAAAAATAGATCTCGAATTACAAAATTCTCACTTATCCTTGGTATATATTTATTTGCAAAGAATAAAGGCCGAAAAGCATGGGACATTTAAGTGATATGTCGATGAACTGAAACTTGAAGTTAATGTTACTATAAAGAATGAATCGATTGATATTCTCTATAATCTAATAGCTTAGGTTATATATATATATATATATATATATATATATATATATATATATATCCTATACTCGATTATTATGATTTATGCCTCCTTATCCTCTCCCTCTTTCATATTGATTGGTGAGACATATGTAATATATGTATAGTTATTGACATATTGGAAACTTTAAAAGTAGATTACACTTTTATGTTGAAATAAAAAGTGGCATTATATAGGCGGTAATTATGTAGGCTACCTTTAGGGGGTGTTTGGTTCACGGATTTTGAAAGAATTGGAATGAATAATTTCTTTGATCAAATTCTAAATCTTTTGTTTGGTTCACATAATGAAAACGATGGAATCCATTGAATTCCACAAATTAAGGTATTCATCATTCCTTGACTTAGGTGAGATAATTGAATTCCATTCAATTCTTACCAACCAAACGTGTGGTCAAATTACATCAAATTCCATTTTACAAACCAAACGCACCCTTAAAAACCTTTGGCTAAATGTTTCAATCTTATATTTGGAATAAATGGTTTATCAAATTAGGTGTAAATTAAATTTTATATTTCCATAGTCCATACCAATTAAGTATGCGTTGTTTGACGATGACTTCAAAATGTTAATTAATAACATTGACTTTAATTAATAAAGTATCTTAATTTTGTTTTAATCCACAAGTTTTCTGTCTTTTATTTTGATTGAACAACATTTTAAATGTTGAAAAAGATCAATTTTTGGGTTAAACTATACGTCTAATCAAACCTTGCATTTATATTTATACTTTCTATACGTTTAAATAAATGTTAAGATAATTATTTAGTATTGTGTTGATCGTTGGGGTTGGGTTTCTATAAGAACAACCTATTTTGTGAGAACGTATAGAAAGGAGGGGTGCTTTCATTTTGCGAGTACCTCGGAGCCGTTAATCTTTTTTGATCCAACAGAGCTGATAACACAGGTTTTTGTAAATTAAAGAAGGGGTGCTTTCATTTTTCTTTTTAACGAAGACTGGACGTTCAGTCGTTCACCCACTTTCGCTACTTTCACTTATACGTTCACACACCTTGTTCGCCTACAAAAATGCCACCACTTTGTGAATCATCAAATGAAAAAAAATTCCAAAAGTTCAAATGTGTTCTCATGGTTCTCAGCAAACTCAGTCGTTTTCACATGATTCTAACTCTATGATGATATTTGGGGTATTTGAATGTGTTAATGACGTTATTAGTTTTACTTCTGAGTCCATATTTAGAGGTAAAAATAATCAATTGTCAGAAGCAAGTAAAATATCGTAATAAATTTGATTTTTAAAGTAAAAATTAACATTATAACTATCCCTTTCTCTAATAAATATTTACTGATAGTACAATCATAACTTTGAGACCGTACGCCCAAATTAAACACCTCAATGATCTTAATAAAACCACCCACCTTCATATCTCCCTCCAACGGCAACACAACCTCACCACCACATTTTTCAGTTCAATACTGAAAAAATAGCCATATTTGAACCAAGTTGTTTTCTTGACCCCATGATCGATATGAAGATCAACCTTGTTTTTTCCAAAAGTAAATTATTTTCATGAAAAGACATCCGATAAATTAAATAACTGGTATAAATTTGAAGAGAACTCTAAACCTTCAAGGTCGAAAGAAATCACAAAAATGTAAAATAAAATTTGGATATACGATTATTACAACGTTTAACGATTAGCTTTTTTTATTATTATTAAATAGTGTGTTTGAGTGCGAATTGAAAGTAATTATAAATATTTAATAGTGCATGTTTTTTTTTTTTTGAACTAAATTTAATAGTGCATGTTAATCACCTTTAACGTTGTTAAATCTTCAATATTATCGATTTTAATAAAGTAATGGATAAAGTAAGTGTATATGATTAATTATTGAAAAGATTAAAGGCAAAATTAAATGTGTAAACATTTTCAACAATTATCATAAAATAGAGATTTAAAGTTTTTGGAGTATTTTTTACTCCAACAACTATGTTATAGTATATGTTAAAACAGATAAAAAAATAAAGAGAAATAAAATATTTCTAAAAATTTAATATATAAATATATATATATATATTTATATATTATTTTAATTTTTTTTTCCACCAATAAAGTTGAATGTTTTATAACTTATTTTATAAAAATGTATTAGAATGACGAATTTATAAAATATTTTAATAATATAACTAGTGTTATAATTACTAAAATAGAATATTTGTTACTGTTACATATATAATTTTTATTAAAAATTTTAATTTTTAATATTTTATTTAAACATATTGCATTAATTGTTGCAAATGCTCTTAAACCCGTCATTTTATACTATTTAAGTATATTTGAAGCATACTCGCGCTATGCAGCGAGATACATCACGATTTTAATGTTTCACTTTATTTTTTTGTTTTTTTGTCGATTTACAGTACGATTTTGGATGGTTTTGAGAAAGTGATAGTTTTTTTTATAAATTTGTTTAATTTAGACTTAATAATATAATGTTTTTTTATATAAAAAAATAAGTATTTTGTTAGAATTCAAGTATTATCTTATATATTTTAATGACATTTAGAAAAAAAATAACCAATTACATATTTAATAATATAATTAAAACAAATTTATAGTAATATAATATATTAATTAATAGTGATACATGGAAATGTCTGCATAAAATGAAGACTCTAGACATACCAAATTGGTGGGTGTTGGAAGTCTGCAGTAGTAATATGTATCTTGTGCTTTGATGTTTGTAAATTAAGAGATTTTTAATATCTTGCATAAAATGATGGTACCTTATGCCTAATAATTTGTATTTAAGAGTTTTTTATCCGTGCTTTATAATATAGTATAGATATAGATTTTTAACTTTCTGGTTTAATAAAAAAACATAGATTGATGATGTAATTTTTGTGTTAAGTCCAACATAACGAGATTAACACCGACAATTGTGGTGAAAAGTTTGTAGCTTTTGATATTATTGTTGTTTAAAAGCAAACATGTTGTCTTAATGAAATGTAGGCTGCGGGAACAAAGCCAAGTCCATTTTATTATTGCCACATACAATTAAATGATGTATTAAAAAGAATGTTAAGATTTTTTTTACCTTTAATAATGCTTAATTATTATTTGAAATTAATTTTTTCAAGGAACAGTATATCCGACAAATTGATTACTTTGTTTTAGGTTTATAAATGAACGTTTAGTTAAATAAGGATTTGAACTTCCGTTATATTGATGTTTGTAAGTGTTGAAATCAGTCAAAATCTTAGTGAACGTATCGTTGGTTAGTGTTGTGAAGTCACAGTAGTGATCAAACTGTCATGACGATGCTAATGAACAAAATTGTTCGGTATGAAGTTGGTTTCAACTATACTTAATAGTTTAAACCAAAAAAGAAAGATTTGATAACTCCTGAGCCACTATGTCGTCCTACTTTAAGAGCATCGTTTGAGAGGCAAATTAGGTATACAACGGTTTACTCGATGGCTCGCCTGTTTATGCAAATATATCATTCAAGGGTCGGCTATGCTATGACCTAGAGATGACAATCTTTAATTGTTGCCATTCCATTATATCCAATCGACATGTTTAAACACAATTATGAACATTTTAATCAAATAACTTGTTACTAGCGTTTTATTTTTTATAATCCATAACTATTATCAAATTTTCTGGAGTAAATTACATGATTGGTCCCTATGGTTTACATATTATAAGTCTCAAATCTCTTTTTTGAAATAATTACATATTATAGACTTGTGGCTTATAATTTACAACACCTTGATCTATTACCATAACCCCATCCAAAAAGATTATGTTAAGTAGGTTAAATAGGAACATTTAGTCATTCAACATATCCTCTTAATTTTCATTAAAAAAAAACAATATTATATATATAGGCGAGTTCAAATAAGAAGACTAAATATCATGAGAAGTTAAGAAGGGAAAGTTAAGAGAATGTTCATATGTGGAGAATCCACCCATGCTAGAGAATTCCCATCTTCTTCATCCTTTACGTCGACTACCCACCACCAGAAACTATATCGGCCACTTTCCCACCACTGCCTCCTTCCCACGATCGTACACAACCAGACCTAGATAGATCTTCTTCTCGTCCCTCTTCCGTTTCAGTCTCTTTCGCCCTTCTCCCAGATTTGGGCGCTGCCACAAAATCCTATTGAGATCTCCATCTTTCCCCTTTCTCTAATCGAGATCTCCAATGGAACGTTCGAATTTCAGGAATATGTGTTATGGCTATTTTTCCGAAAGACTCTTTCTTGCTGCTTATGCTTTCGATTGTGATTTCATTCAATTTGTTCTTGAACCTGTTGATTTCGTTAGATGCAAGTAGTATCGAAGAAGACGTATGATTCGTGCTACCTATTGCAAAGTGATCTTTGGTTGTCGCCCTTTCTTGCCATTTTTCTGCAAAGAATTTTTAATTTTTAATATAAAATAAAATAAGAATAATGAGTAAATGACTAAAATGCTCCTACTTAGGTGCTGTTCGGTTCGTTTTCTATTAAGAATTGTATGGATATAGCTATCTGTGTGTTAACATCTAAGTTGTTGTTCGGTTGTTGTGCTGAATAAACAGTCTGAATGTCAGAAATGACCATTTTACCCTTTTGTTTTACATTAAACATTTGTTAATGAAATTTTACAAACCAACAACAAAATATAGATTAAATAATAACAAACAGATAGTAATCAAATATCGCATTTACATATCTGTTGCAGGTTATCAAAATAATTAGGGAAAAACACATAACAAATTAATAAGCAAATCTTCAAATTTTCTCCAACAAAATCCACATGGCAGTGATGAAGGATCGATCCAATTCCAAGCAATCCCATACATAACTGCATTGCATGTTCTTCCATCATCTTCTGAGCACTGTGTTTGATAATAATCTCAATTTCAAAAACTTCACACAGTCTCATGATGAACACTGTTTGAATCAAAGCAAATTGATTTCAATTTCGTAATTTTCGTTCAAATCCGAGGAGAAATGAGGGATGAAGATCCCCTGCCCATATCAACACCTTCAACAATATATTCAAGTGATGGGGAGGAGCTTCATTCCAGTAAAGATAGAAACCCAGCAAAGATCGAAAATTAGGGAAACCCAACAAAGATCGAAACCCAACAAAAATTAGGGAAAACACATAAACCTAACGAAAATTAGGGAAACCCAACAACAACTTCAGGCGGTGGTGGTGGCTCTGGTAGCGGTGGTGGTGGCTCCATCGATTCTTCTTGAAGAGAATTGCTAATGAAACACTTGAACTTCAGGATCTTGTTGAGATCGAACCTATCGACAAATGGCCGGAGATGGAGTGCCGAAGATCGACCGAAGATGGAGTGTGGGGGAGGGGAGAAGATTGGCCGCTTCAGCGTGTTCTTCCCTTTTTTTTCTTTTTTGTTTTTATGAAGAGGGGTAAGGATGGAAAAAGAAGGGCTGAGTGTGGAGGACTTACATTTTGTAGTTGATTCGGTCAGCCACCAGTTGACCGATTAAGCTGCTACCGAACACTCAGATATGGTTGACCGAATCAGCCATATCCCTTATTCAACTCATTAAGACACAAACGAACAGCCCCTTAATCTCTTTAACATGATCTTTTTTGACATAGTTAGGATAAGGGACCAAAGTGTTATAAATTGTAAACCATAAGGTTGTAATCTATAATTATTTATAAAAAAAATCTTGATACACTATAACATGTAAATCTCAGGGAACAAGCATGTAATTTACTCATTTTTTTAACATAATGCCATAATTTTTACTACATGCATCTTAAAAAAACATGTTTTTATTTTCTAATTTTGAACGCGTTTTTACTTTTTATAACCTTTTCAAGCATAAATGATCATTACATTGCGGTACTTGAAAGCATTTATATGAAAAGTGGGAATTAGAAAAAAGTTAGATATTTAGGGGTTGTTTGGTTGGTTTTCCATTAAGTTATGTATGGATAAAGTTGTTTGTGTGGATTAATTTGTCTGTATAGATTTAGAAGGGTTTTATTTGAGAGAATTTTTTCATAGATGGAAGAAACGTGTTTTTTAATGAGAGGGATTGGTTTGGAAAAAACTTGGCTTTCTGCATAAGCCGCTACCAAATAGTCATATATAACTGACTAAATAAGTTGTGAGTTTCATTAAGCTCATTAAGCTGCAAACAAACATACCCTAGTCAATTTTGGAATTAAATTGAATATATTTAAGAACGAATATATATAGAGAGACTCATTCATTTGCTAACCACGACATTGGTGCTAACCTTACTAATCGATCTCAACCGTAGATTGATGAGATCAAATGTCCACAATTAATTGATTTTTTATTAAATTAAAATATTAAAAACGGTTGTAAAAAATACAATGCATATATGCACAGGGTTATTTCGATCAAAATAAAATTCCTTTTACATCCAAAAACATGAAGGGCGAATCTTATCCTAAACCTCCACTTAATAATTTTACATCCAAAAAGGAGACTAAATAACAATGAAATTAATACTCAATCCACAGAAAACAAAAGCCAAGACTATACCCATTACTCCAAATAAATCTTAAACTCCTAACAAATGAACCCTAAGCATCAACATCAGACATCTAATATCCAGCTCTCAAAACTCACAAAGAAGATGCAGGGAACAAAATAAATGGAGCATTAGTTATGGAACTAACCTTTAACAATGATTTCTTCAATAATCTTTCTTGCCCTTAAGATCAATACCTCCAAACCTTTGCTCTCACTCTTCCAGACGCCGCCTCCCAACACAACTCCAGAATGAAAAGAAACTAGGGATTATTTCCTTTTTCTTTAGCATTTATTTCCCCCAAATTACATATTAGTCCCTCAAGTTTCAAAAATTAAGCAAATAAACCCAAGACTTTACAAACTCAGATATTTTCACCAATGGTCCTTACAACCTCCCCCCTTAAAAGGATTTCGTCCCCGGAATCTCCTCTTCGAACAAATGGGGATATTTGGTTCGAAGTTTTGATTCAACCTCCCAAGTAGCATCCTGTCATTTATGAAAACGCCATTGGACTTTTACCAACCCAATCTCTTTACTTCTCAACTTCCTGACTTTTCGATCGGTGATAGCTTCAGGCTCTTCTAAGAAGTTCAAACGTTCGACGATCTGTACATCTTGTATTGGCACCACCATGCTCACGCCGGCGAGACATTTTCTTAAATTAGAGACATGGAACGTATTATGAATGCCCTACAGCTCTTCAGAAAGCGTGAGCTTATACGCCACCTTCCTAACTCGTTCTACTACCACAAATGGTCCGATAAAACGTGGGCTTAACTTACCTTTCTTACCGAACCGCACCACTCCCTTCCAGGGAGACACCTTGAGCATAACATAACATAACATAACAATACATATATACCTATAAACTTATTCTTTTCACATATTCACTACCCGAACAGTCTGCCGACAAGTTGAACCAGTCCCAAACACATAACAGAATACCATTGAACCCATCTATCATCCATAACCTTCCAAGTTTAATTCCGGTTCCACTCGCCTTACAGTAGGAGCAATGTTTTCCCACAAAACCGACTTAATTTGCACGACAATAAACACAAAGCCCACTCGGAACGTTCATCGCACTAATACCTACTCACATCCGCTGACTTTTCCTTCTGAGCATTTCGTACAACCACTTTAACCATACCTTCTCGGAAACATAGGGTACACACACACTTTCGAAGAGCAACTTATTAACAGGTGCAAACTTTAGACCAGTCACATGGATTGATCTTCCAACACCTTTACTATAACATATACCACAACTCTTTTCCTCATATTCTCACGAGGAGTTCATGTGCTCGCCAAATGACAACTTTCAAACCTATTCCCCATTCTTCCCTTTGACCATACGAATTCTTACTTCCGATTTACTCATTAATGAGACCTAACCACTTCACCTTTTGACTCTAGTCCGAAGCACTGATTCCCCTCATTACCGAACTCGATTTCGCTATAATTCTCACTTGAGGCATTCATATAAGTCATCACGGACAATACCCAATTCTCAAAATATCATGCTTTACTCACTCTCCAAACAAATTCGACCTATCCACAGGGATTCCTTTACACCCACGAATACTTTAGCATTTCCATATAACTTCAAATCTACAACAGAGTATCATAACTTAATCACATAGGACGTTCTCCTCGACATTCGATTAGAATACGAGACCCTCACCTAAATCTCAACGCGACCGAGAAGAACACAAGTTCTTCTTTTAGGTGGTCGCCAATTACCACTCACCCTTAAAATCTCAAAATAACAATAACGTAACCCCCAGATTAAACATACTTTCCAATTTTGAATCTCTCTACAAAGAATCTCTAGACATGGCTTTACACCTCCGCTTACCCCACATTACAACATCATTTAACCACTCAACATAACGGTATCGCATTATCACATCGATGACTTACCTGCCTTGATGTAAAACACCACTAATTTGCCATGCAACTAATACACCGCACTATCACACCCTGACACAATCCTCCTGATCCTCTTGACATACCTATCGTTACCATCTTTTTCGCAACCAACACTACACATTTACTTATAGACAAGGTCATATCCAAACTTTGTCTTCTCAAATTAGATAAATCACAAATCATGATCACCCAATACTCAAGTAAGTTCCGGATTCTCATTAGCTCATCTCGATCTTCGAGGAACAATTCCAGATATTCAAAGAGGATAGGACGTCCTCCCTTGCCGATCGATATAATTGACGTGCACTCACTTTGACTGTGCGATATACCTCATTCCCATACAGATAACCAAACTTCATAAGAAATCACCTCTTCAGACTAACGATCTCGTTCTTTCCAGCACTCCTTCCATGCGGTTCATAAAACAAAGTTCACATTTCTCCCGGAAAAACCTTCTGCAACCTCGAAAAATATTGCACTAGAGATACCCCTCAATTTCTCAGTTATCTGACGACGACCCCAACACCGGATAATTTGAATGGTCGTTGTTTTCGATATTACCATTAAAGGGTGATGTTTCAGTAATTTCCCCAACAACGAGGATTCCACGGAATCTCCTCTCCAGACACTCCATAACCCACTTTATACCTCACAGTCCTTGGTTGATGAAGACATGGGGTTCACTTGGTACATAATCTTATTACAAGATCTTGTCAACACTCAGGCTCAATCATCGATAACTTTTCATTAAGGGACAACAACGCCACATATTATCATGCTGCAATCAAAAGTACCTTAACAACCTCGCAATTCACCCCTGACATAAACACTCATAAACAAACACTTCCCGAATTACCGGATCAAAAGTTCACGCCACCTCCATAAGGACGTTATCACCACAACATCTGAGATGTTCATTATCCACCACCCTCCTCTTACGAAAACACTAGAGTTATAATTCGACAAAAAACGGCTAAATCAGTAATTTCAACTCTTAAAACATTTACTTAACTTAATTTTTAATATCCTCCACGACATAGCGAGTTCATAGCCTTCATGCATGATGCCACAATTATTGAAATCGTTTTGCACTTTGCAAAAAATTTTAAGAGCACGACATCATGAAATAACTCGTATATACAAAAAAAAAAAAACAAGTCATCACATTTGAATAGCCAAACACTAGAAAACACGATGATTTCAAGGATCCTTCCCACGTCACTCCATAAAAGAAATATCACACTAAACTTCCAAGCCCATGATGATGACAATAAAATGTGTGCAATGAAACCCTTTATGTGACTTGAAAAACTAAGCGGATTTCCCGAATGAGTCAACCGACTCCCACACCCATGGATGTGACAATGACATGCCCATTCTGATTTTAGTTATAAAAACTTGGAGGGCAGTTGTTATGACCGCCACGGTAAAAGTTGACTTAACAAGAAAGGATGAAACAGTTCTCCAATTATTGAATCCAAAATTTCTATTTGCAACACAAATAATTTTTCCATACATAGACTACACATTTTTCTTGTGTTGCATTGGCTTCCAAACATAACTCAACACACACATAAATGTTTTAATATACAGTGACTTATGTAATCCATTTAAAACACAATGCATGAGACTCATTTAACAAATGAAGGCTATTCACTCTAACAAGGTCGACTGCTTGCATTCTCACTGATTCCCAGTAACACCCTGCTTTTTGACCTGAAGGTCGATCTTTCTATCTTGCAACAATTTCTAATACAGGTTCTTTCCTGTGTACTCGCTTATCCCCAACTTCATCGCTCCTATCCCGACCGTGGGTTTGCAAAACACCCGGTTCCAAACTTGGATCGTAAAGATTACTGCACCCAATTGTCCTTCATAACATTCTTACCCCATACTTCAAATTAACATCGATACCTTTCTCACAAAATCAAACCACCCCACTACTTAATTGACGAGTCCAAGGGTTACTGCTTTCACCCGACCCTGATTTTAGGAATTCAAGATTCAAACACACCTCTTCTACCACACAGACTGATAAATACCTCAAATCCCAGACACAGAGTCTCCATAGAAATTAAGAGCATAAATACATAGTATGCTTCTCTATCGAACCCTAAAAGTTCTAATCTTAGCTGGTTCGTCGACACTCCAAACACAACTCCTTCCTATAAGTATCAATAATTACTCCAAAATCATTCTTACTTAACCAATCAAATCCTTGCCAACCACTCACAAGATTAGAACTTTATCCGTACTACTACATTACTCGATCACCTTAACATGACTAAACCGCTAAGACTATACAAGCCAAAGCTCAACCAACCTACCAGGGTAAGGCCATTTAAGCACATACATGTACCTGTAAATTTGCGATTACACTGGCCAGGTGGAACCCCAAATTTACCTTACATGATAGTCCTCGCTACCTTATCATTAACGCTCCTAGAGTGGAATTTCCCAGGCATCCTATCTCTCGGTTGAGTTTCCTAAGTTCTCAGTTTAATTCTAGGCCCATCCAGTCACCTAAATCCCTTAAACTATGGCTCTGATACCAAATGTAACAACCCGGATTTCAAACCAAAACATAACATAACATAAATCCGATAACAAAGGTTTACATCCGCCAAATCAGTAAATTAAACAACTGAAGTCTGTACTACAACCGAGAGTTTCTAAGTTAAACGATAAAAGAACTGAACTAAATCTTCACTCTAGCCCGATAACCGCTCTAAACCTTCTCTTTTCCCTTTTCCAAAAGCACAACACGCATTTCTTCCTGAAAATAGGGTTTTAAAGTGATAATCCAAGAATCTCTAAATCTTAGAGAGAGACAAAGGGACTTAAATACCCTTGGCTTATACAACAGATATTCTAACAAAGCACAGTATTAGACCAAGCATATAAATACAATGATTACTATAAAATCAGACTTAACAATCTCCCCTTAGTAATCATTGGCGCTGTGGTCTTTAAAATCCATCTTCTATATCAGCACGGACCATCTAAGCGACTTTTGCGAAGCAGCTTCTTGACTTAAAAAAAAAAAATTCTTCTCAGCATCTTTTAAGCTCTGTTGTCTTTGCTGTCTTGACAAGACTGGACCAGTTTGTAATTAGCTTGAAGGAACAATTGGTTCATCAGTTTGTGCTCTAGACGAATCACCTCTTTTAATTAAACTTGAATGAACTGTGGTGATCGGAGCTTAAACAACAAAAGACTAGTATAGCTGAAGAAATTTGAATCTTGGGCGAATCTTGATTAGCAGATAAACATTTGAATTCTTTGTCTCTTTATCATCTCCTTAACTTCTCCCCCTCATTGTAACGCTCTAAAATTCAGAGTAAATTAAAACCTGAAATTATGGCAACACGACATTCACATTTGGTATAAACCTGTGTTCGGTTATGGAAATTGACAACAAACTAATCTAAGCATAACTATCTAGATTACATCAGTTGTCAATCCATAATCACCAAAAGATGGGACTTAAACAATGCCCAACACCAATTAATAGTCATCTCAAAATGCCTTGAGTCCACGCTCGACTATCAAAACCCTGTGCAACCCACTGCTAAGGGAAACCTGTTATACACATTATTTGAGAAAAAGTGTTAGGCTTAAAGCCTAGTGAGAACATACAATTTATAAATTTCAAAGAGATATAAACAACTGTATCGAATTAAATCCTTCCAAAGGTTTAGTTATACAAATGGAGTACTTTGGTACAAAAGGACTACCGGGCCGAAGCACATCTTTCGATGACGGGGATTACCCGATTTACCGAGGATTGTAGTGGAACACAAAGTACGCCACAAATCCGAGTTATGAGCTAAGACATGGAACCATGGCCACGAACCCTTCGGTCCGTACTACGATGTGAGGGAGGCCCCCAAGGAACCAGCCATACTCGTTCACTAGACTGCATTTGACCCATGGCTAGTAACCGGTCTCACATAACCGTACCAAATGCCCCCGAAGATCAAATGCATCTAGCTACATACAATGGGGTACAAACATCCCAACAATAAGCCGACTCGATACCTAGGGATCCACTAGTATAGTCATGACTTGTCACAATATTTCATGTGACCATCCAAGCTAGATAAATAGCTATCAAAACATTTATATTTCAAAATGCCATTTTCAAGATCAACTGCTGGTAAGAAAGATAATCATAAAACGAGATTATAAGCATTCTTTCAAATAAGCCACACAACAGGGTAGGTAAAACATTATTTTACTTCAACAAGATGGAACCCACCATTTTAGTCAAAAGTGTTCGAGAACCCTAAAATATCTCAAAATTCCAAGTTACATCAAAATGTAATAAACGGACAATCCGAAACCGTAGAGATACATAGGAGTTAAAAACACAATCTTTGACATATATAACAGTTTAGAAAAGTTAGTAGGAACTCACCTCAGAATTCTTCTTCTTAACACTTGCTACCTACAACAACACCGAAATAATCGGTAAGTCGAAACGCATATAACTCTCCTACTTACTGCCTAAAAACTCAGACAACAGAAGCTAACTTCGCGCTAAATGGTGGCGCAAAAGAGGAGTTTACGCGACAAGAGAGTGGAGCAAAAGAGACTTGGCGCAAAGAAGCTTTGCGCTACTAAGGGGTGGCGCAAAGGACATTTTGCGCGACCAAGGGGTGAAGCAAACCTCACTTTGCGCGACCCCGGGTCTCCTTGTCCGGCGGTCCTGTTCACCCATATCTCGCCGGAGATCGAACCCAGATTCCGGCCAACTTATAAAAACGGTAAAACAGAGATTTTAAACGGTTGGAAAGCTTCATAACGAGAATCTATACCGCCAAAACACAACGAAACTAAAGATTAAACTGAAAACATACCTTAAAGAGCCAAGAAAGATTACCCACTTCAAAAGCTTTCTCTCAAGCTTTTTCCCAAACTTTCAACACACTGGATCAAACAAATATCAATATGAGATATTTGTTAAATATCTCAAAATTTGATATATATTTAAAATCCAAGTTACATTTAACCCCCCCGAACTTTGGGAAATGATTAACTTTTCACCCGACGATAAAATTACGGGTGTTACACTCATGACCTTGATGATCTGGATCAACTTGGTCATGCAAATGTTGGAGACGAGACAACTTAAGATCTGCAAAATCAGAATAAAGGAGAAAGAGGGATGGTTTGCGCGACACATTGGTGGCGCAAAGTGAGTTTTGCGCTAGACGAAGGTGGCGCAAAGTAAGGTTTGCGCTACCAACTGTTGGCGCAAAGTGAGATTCGCGCTAGCTGAAGGTGGCGCAAAATGAGGTTTGCGCTACCAACTGTTGGCGCAAATCTAACAAAACTTAGAAATTTTTTTACCTGAAAAGCTCTTTGACTCTCCCTACACAAATGCACTAGATATGACAATTCAAGTTAGCATTCATAAAGAGAATCAGATACCCCCCCTCAAAAACAGATATGATCTTTCATAAAATCCTCCTTATTCACTCCCCCTTGAATAATGCACAAACCCATTTATAAAGATATGAGAACACAATGAATGAAACATCAATGGAGAAAGAAAAATATACTGAATATGTATTTTGAAACGACTAATACATAAAAATTTAAAACTATACAAATTAAATTCTACTCAGTAAAATATCACAATAAAATCCATCAGATGAAATCAAATGTATGTTTTCGGATATAAAAACAAGTTTTATTGCATATCAAGTTAAGACATGTTCAGATTCAAAAACTTTCATCAATCTATTCAGTGTGCTCACATGTGAACTTCGATTAGCTTCAAGAAAATGCAATTCTAAAAATATAATAGATAACTTTGCATGTAATCACACTAATCCATCAAAAATTCAGACTTTCACAAATTTACAGGTTTATTGCAACTCAAACATATCACCAAGTATCATGAGATTTGTGCTCATTGGCATCTTTTAGCAGTGTGCTCTATGGCATCTTAACATGAGTGTGCTCTTTGGCATCTTTTAAGCTGTACACTTTTGGCATCTTTTGAATCAAGAAGTTTATTAAGTAAAGAACATTCCGTAAACGTAACTTTCTAACTAACCCTATTGCAGGATTTGGGTCAGTCGCTCCCAGACCAGTTGGCCTTAGGGGACTAGGTGTCAAGCACCCCTTGGAACTTACTCTCCCAGATCAGAAAGGCTACATCGACAGATCCTAAACCCATTCATACCAGTAGAACATGACTTTCGATCTGGTTCTATAGAAGGATTTGGGTTCGATCACTCCCAGATCAATTGACCTTAGGGGACCAGATGACAAGCATCCCACAGAACTTACTTTCCCAAACCAGAAAGCTCACAGGTACAAACTTTTAAACTTAAAGATTTCTGTATTTTAGAAATATAATATTCATCTCAACTACTCAGTTTTATATCTAAGTGTTTAGCCCATATTTTCGTTACCATCCAAAATTCCGACTTTTTAGGTTTTCTAAGCATTGTAAACTATAAATATTCCGAATCACATATCTTTAAAGCAATATCTAAAGCTACAAACATGTTGCCGACTTTTCGACTTTTGTTAGTCATGGAATTTGAACATATAAAATCTTTAATATAAACAAAGCAACTTGAAAATTTATCCTAGACACACATTTTATTCAAAAGAAAGAAAATTGTAAAACTTTTTCTTTATAGAATAAAATTTGTAAAGGTTTAAAATTTTAAATACAACATGCTGAGATTTAAAATAGAAACATTTGAACGTCAAGTTTATATTTAGTTGAAACAAAATAGAATTCAATAATATTATCTTTTACACAATGTATAAAGAATATGTGTCTCATTTGTAAAAAAAAAATTGGGTTGAACAAAATTCAGGAGATCAGTTTCATGAAAAGATTTGAGAAAAACTGGAGAAACATCATTATCAGAGATAAATGCAGCGGAATAGAGTAGATGCACTCACAGTTTCTCATTAGTCAGAAGCTAAAAAACATTGAAAAACGAGTCCTAGACTGACATGTCTAGAAGTCGAAGTCTTTGAAGCACGGGTTCTAAGCTGAAGTACTTAGAAGCCAAAATCTTTCAGCTTTGAAGACCGGGTTTTGAACTGCTGTGTTCAAAAACCATAATCTTGACATTGAAGTCCGGGTTTTGAACTGTTGTGTTCAAAAGCCATCATCTCTTACTCCCCCTTGACATGAGATGCCTGCAACTTTGAATCAGATTTAGATTTTGGTACCCACTTGAATTCGGGCTCATGAAAGTTAGTTGCAGTTCTTATGGGGAAATAATTCTAAGATTTAACATTGAAAGTACAAGAAAAATTATCAGAATTATAAGCACAAACATCAGATGAATACAAAGCATAATCATCTGAACTAGAATCTGAGGAAGAACATGAGACATGTTTTGAAATTCGAATCATTTGCTTTATAGAGTATTTTGAAATTTTATTACAATTAGCAAATGAATCACTTTTATAAAGTTTGTCTACACATCTATCCCCATCAATCTGAAATTCATCCGATATTCGCTTCGCTCTCCAAATCTGCGTTGTTGACTTGCTCAAAGTCCTATCTGAAATATTAGAATAAGAAGAATTAGAATTATCAGAAATGACATTATCTTGTTGCTTTGACTTCTTTGACCTTCGTCGTTTACGCTTTGGTTTATAATATTGATCATTTAGCGTAAAAGAGTCATCAAGAATTTGGGATTTAATATTTAAATCAGAAGAAACAATTTTACCTAAGCAACCAATCTGATCAGACAATAAATCTGAACATACCTCGGAGTCAGAATTATTTTGAGAAAAAATATCAGATTTAGAAATTTCATTTTTGTTTACTTGACAATCAGAAGAAAGGCTAGAAATAGAATCATGTTTTTTAGAAAATAAATTTTCTTCAAGACTTGAAGTCATGAAAGAAAGAAAGATATAAGATTCAATTTCTTTTAAAATATTTTGATCTTCCATCTTATCTTCAAGATCAATGATTTGACCTTCTAATACTAACGGAGGAGTATATTTCTTAGAATCATAAACGATTGGAGAAATATTTTTCTTATTAGTTTCAGAGGCATAAACATCAACAAAATCATCAGACATTGAAGATTTGATAGGAGATATATCATTCAAACCTTTTCTGCCTCTTCTTGATTTATCAGGAAAATATTTTGCATTTTAAAACGTATAAACAAAAGGAATTTGTTTTTTCTTGTTGATTGTCCTTTTCTCATTTTCGATATATAACACTTGTTTTTCATTTAACCAATCAATTTTAAATTGAGGTGCATATTGAGCAAGTGTTAGATAATCGTATTTATATAAAGTTGGGGATTTCTCAATCGCATTGTTTAAACAATGTGGATTGTCAAAATCAAGTCCCCATTTTTCTTTTAAAGCTTCATCACTCCTTGGTTTATTCATGAAAATTGTTTGTTCAGATTGGTTCATTCGATATAACTTTTCTTCTAATTTATTTATTTTATCCGAAAAATTGTCTTTTAAAGTGGTCATTTCAGTCAAAGACTCAAGATAAGACTTATTTGATTTTTCCAAATCATCTAATTTCGTTTGAAAGATGTCTTTTGTATTTTCCAAAATAGATTTTTGATCTTTCAAAGAAATTTTCAATTTGTCAATCAAATATGACTTTTCTGCATTTAAGTTCTTTTCAGATAATAACTTTAAGCGAAGATCATGTAAGGCAGATATGATGATATTCATTTGTGAGGCAATGAATGTGAAATCAAATTCAGAATATACCTCATCTTCATCAGCATCAGAATCATCATCATTTGACTGATCATCTCCGATGAAACACATGTGAGCGATCTCAACATTATCAGCTTCATCATCGGAGTGATCCATCCAGTACTCCTCTTCCACAAGTAAAGCAGTTCCACTCTCTCTTTTCTCAGTGAGTTCCAGTTTCTTTCGATAATATGTTGAGTCCTTAATCTTCTTTGCTTGACACTCTTTTGAAAAATGACCCGACTTACCACAGATGTAGCAGGTAGCAGTTTTTGGCTCGGGCACTTGAACATTCTTGTACCCAGAAGTGAAGCGAGAAGTGTTGGAACTCGATCATGTTTGGAACTTTTTCTGATAATTCTGTGAGAGAAGGATCATTGCTTTCTGCAGTGCCTCACCATCATCATCAGTTGACCCGTCATAAGCATTATCAGACAATGCTTGATTAGCCAGATGGCTCGTTAGAAGTGTAACCGGGTCCACTGACTTCTTGTTCTTCTTCTCCAGTTTGGCCTTCTTTTCAGTTACAATGCATTCATCAGTCAGCAAGATCTCAAACATCTCTTGGACTTTCATGGAAGAAATTCTGACATCATTCCTCAATCTGTGGCAGGATTTGTTCCACTCTGGTTGTAATGCATTGAGGAATTTCAGATTTGTCTCAAGCTCAGTCTTTTCCACTTTGATTTTCCTCAAATCATTGATCACGACATAGAATCTATCATACACAGTTTTCAATGGCTCCCCATCCTTGGCTTTGAATTCTTCAAAATTATTCATATAACGAGTATGTCGGAGTTGAGTCGCAACTGAAGAGCCAAGCATAATCTTCTCAAGTTGTTGCCACATAAGATTAGGATGAGTTTTGAAACAATCAATCCTGTTGTAGATAGAGTTTGGCAAGGCTAACATCAGATTTGCCTTTATATCACGATCAGCTTGATACTGCGATAATTCATTAGGTGAATATTCTTTAGTAGGCTTATATAATCCAGAAGCAAACTTGGGTTTCTCAAAAGGTCCTTCTGATAGAATATTCATCATGTCATTTCCGTTCTTTTGACGCTCAATAAAATTCAGAAACCTATCTTGCCACTGTGTAAACTCATTTTCATCAATCAGCACCGGTGGACGATTTTCTGTACCCAATGACATCATGAGATCATTTTTGTAAAACTGAGCTTGATATGCAAACTTTGCAGAATCCATATTTGATAATCTTTAGAAAAAAAAAATGCTAAGTCTGGACAGATTTGGCGCAAACTAGAGGTTTGCGTGAGAAGCTAGTGAAGCAATCTGAGATTCTCGCAAGTAGTTGGAGACGCAAACTTAGATTTGCGTGATCCAAGTAAGACGCAAATTGTTCTTTGCATGAACAATGACTGGCGCAAAGCAGACTTTACTTGAGATGCTGAAGGCGCAAACAAGGCTTTGCGTAAGATTTTGGTGACACAAAGCTGAACTTTGCGTGATGCTTTGATGAAGCAAACTGAACTTTGCGTTTAATGAATCTTTGTGTGAGCAGAACGTGGCGCAAAGTAGCCTTTGCGTGATACGTGATTAGCGTAAATGAGACTTTGCGTGAGAAGTGCAATACGCAAACTTGGATTTACGTGATGAGAAGATGACGCTAACTGAACTTTTCTTGAACAATTACTGGCGCAAACCTTTGAAGAACAGGATGAACTCACGCAAATCAGATGAACTCGCACAAACTAGGATGAACTCGCGCAAAATTCAAATCTGACGCAAACCACCTGAAAATCAGTAAAAATCACAAAAATCGATTATAGCCATGAATTTTCAGATGTATTCTTCCACAAATATGATCGAAAACAACATACTAACACTTTTCTATCAAACTTTTTCGATTAAAAATTACAAAATCAAGAACTCGTATACTCAACAGAACCGAAAAATGAGTTTTCCAGAAACAATTTAAATCTCAAAATTGATTATCAAAAACTGTTTTTCTTGAAATTTGGTGTGAATTAAAAGTGTTTATCAAACAAAATCGAATCCAACAAACCAATTTTCACAAAAATTCGTTCAAAAACACGTCTGAAATTGATGAAAAATCTAAAAATGAGATTTTCTTGAAAAAATTCAAGAAAATCAATCAAAATTTCAGATTATATCACAACATCAGAATCGAAAATCAAATCTCTCAAAACTCTCAAGATCTAGATTGGCTCTGATACCAATTGATAATCCAAGAATCTCTTAATCTTAGAGAGAGAAAGTAGAGAGAGACAATATGAAGCGCAAAGATGAATGTATTGAATAGTAAGCGTGAAATCCTTGTTACAAGACACAAAGACCAAAGGGACTTAAATACCCTTGGCTTATACAACAAATATTCTAACAAATCACAGTATTAGACTAAGCCTATAAATACAATGATTACTATAAAATCAGACTTAACATAAAGATTGAAAAACGAGGGTTAGACCGTAAGGTCTAGTGAATTCCTGACAAGCATATAAAATAAGAAATATGAATAAATACAATAAATTTAACAAATATCAACTTCCATGCCACGCTCCAAAACGGAAACACAATGATCAGTTGTGTACCATTTTTTTTCCGTTACCAAGTGCACTTCCACGATCGGGGCCCAAGCAGACTCCCCGTCCACATGTGTAGGAAACGAATTCCATGCACATTGGAACTGTGAGAATTGCCGTGATCACCATTCTTTCACATTTCCCAAATTATACCCATAATGCGGCAAGGCATATATTTTGCAAGAAATTTAAACAGTTAAGCATGCGGGTACATTTACAAAATAACATTTAGTTAACAACGTGTTCTCATTTATCCCAATTTCAGTTTCAATACTTTTCAAAAAGTTAAGAAGTTGAGAGTCAGAAACTCACCTGATTACTGATTGCACCCAACTAGGATTTCTTTCCTACATTAACGAAAGATAACGAAATTAACTAAATGAACTGACCAAGGAAAGAACCACAGACTCGAATCTAATCCAGAATCTCGGCTCCTCTCTGATCCCTCGGACTCTACTCGACCGGATTCTACTCGACCGGACCTACTCGACCGGACCTACCTGAGTTATGGTTGACCGGGTCCCCCCTCCCCCGATCCCCGATATCGACCGGTATCCCCCGGGTTTGAGCATCACCCGGGTCTCCCCCGGGCTTAGCTCGACCGGGACTCCCCGGTCCCCGGATTGGCCCTGACTCCCGGTACTGACCGGTATCTGCGACGAACAGAAACCCCAAACACGAAGGGCGAATCTTATCCCAAACCTCCACTTAATAATTTTACATCCAAAAAGGAGACTAAATAACAATGAAATTAATACTCAATCCACAGAAAACAAAAGCCAAGACTATACCCATTACTCCAAATAAATCTTAAACTCCTAACAAATGAACCCTAAGCATCAACATCAGACATCTAATATCCAGCTCTCAAAACTAACAAAGAAGATGTAGGGAACAAAATAAATGGAGCATTAGTTATGGAACTAACCTTTAACAATGATTTCTTCAATAATCTTTCTTGCCTTTAAGATCAATACCTCCAAACCTTTGCTCTCACTCTTTCAGACGCCGCCTCCCAACACAACTCCAGAATGAAAAGAAACTAGGGATTATTTCCTTTTTCTTTAGCATTTATTTCTCCCAAATTACATATTAGTCCCTCAAGTTTCAAAAATTAAGCAAATAAACCCAAGACTTTACAAACTCAGATATTTTCACCAATGGTCCTTACACCTAATGATCTCTTTGATAGTGCATATGTGCACAGTTGCGTACAGTGCATATATGCATATGTTTGTTGAAATATTATATGCATATGTGCACACTTGTATCTAATATGCATATGTGCATATTGAGTATATGCATATGTGCACATTGAGCATATACATATCTACACACTGATATCTAATATGCATATGTGCACAGTGAGTATTGTGAATATGTACATGTTGTATATGTGCATATGTGCATATCAGCTAATCTATTCTGCATTGGTTGAGGTACACACTGACATCTAGACATGCATATATGCACACTCGAAATGTGGAAATAAATTAAATATTATATTTAATATTTAGATAACTACCATATTAACAACTCCTTGAAATATGGAAATACATTAAATATTAAATATTATATTTAATATTTAGATAACTACCATATTAATAACTACTTGAAATATGGAAATACATTAAATATGCGTGAATTATGAAATGCCCATATTACCCTTTAAGGACATAAACTCTAGGATGATTCTGATTGGTTGAAAATTGGTTAGCACGGTTAGCACCAATGTCGTGGTTAACAAATGAAGGGGACCCTGTATATATATATATATATATATATATATATATATATATATATATATATATATATATATATATATATATATATATATATATATATATATAAATATATAGGGGCAGGTTCAAACGAGAAGGTAGTCAATTTGCGAGAAGACGATAAGTAATATGAGCCACATAATCTATTAATTAAAAAATACTATAAATAAAAAATAAAAATAATTTTAGTAATTAAGATAATTATCATTTAAAAATTAGGATAATTACCATTTTCAATTAGATAAATCCTTAAAAATCTAATTATATATTTTAAATTTATTTATTTTTAATTTCAATAAATTCATAATTTTTTTATCAATTTTTTTATTTTTTTTTCTAGCTACATTTTTGATAAAAAAAAATCATAATTTTCGTAAAATATCACATGTGATATCTACAATGAATTAATTATATTTTTCACAATTTTTTCTCTATTTTTTTAATCATATGTGATTAACTACATTTCACATATAATCCACTATGTGAATTTTTGTACATATCACATGATAATATACGTCTGAATGCAAGCAATGCATAATCACATGTGATAACATTTTTACATCACCAAAAGATCAATAAATATAAATATGCGTAATCATATATGATTAACTAAAATATCTACAAATATCACATGTGATAATATGATATGTGATTAACTTCATTTAACATATAATCCATTATGTGAATTTTTGTACATATCACATATGATAATATACACATGTATGTGATGCACAATCACATATGATACTATTTACATCACCAAAAGATCAATAAATATAAATATATGTAATCATATATGATTAATTAAAATATCTACAATTATCACATATGATAATATGATATGTGATATGTACAAAAAATCATATAATGGATTATATGTGATATGTAATAGATCATATGTTAAACAAATCTAATCACATGTTATTCAAAATGTAAACGTAGATCCAAAAAAAATGATAAAAAAGATAATGAATTAATTGTAGATATCACATTTGATATTGATGAAACTTGTGAATTTTATTTATCAAAAGTGTATCTTTAAAAAAATGATAAAAAACCTGATAAAATAATTATGAATAAAATAAAAATAAATAATTCTCAAAGATATTACGAGATTTTTTAAGGATTTATCCAATTTAAAATAGTAATTATCCTAATTTTTAAAATTATTTTCCATTTTCTATTTATGTTATTTTTAATTAATAAAATATGTGGCTCATATTCCTTCTCGCCTTCTCGCAAATTAGTTACTTCTCGCATGATCCTCCCTCAATATATATATATATATATATATATATAGAGAGAGAGAGAGAGAGAGTGATGAAAAGGTATACACACACATTATTGATGAAACCTATTTTTGTTGATGAAATCAATTTTGATGAAACATTTGTGTGCATTGTTTGAAATATAATGAAAGCCATGAAATAAATTGGTTCATGAGTTTCAACGTTGTTTCATCAAACACGTATTTGATGAAACACATTTCAACATTGTTTCATCTATAACAGATTCATCATGTGTAAACGGGTTTCATCTATTGGTTCATGAGTTTCAACATTGTTTCATCAAACACGTATTTGATGAAACACATATTGGTTCATGAGTTTCAACATTGTTTCATGAGTTTCAACATTGTTTCATCAAACACGTGTTTCATCTATCGGGAACAGGCCCGTTCCTGACATTTTATGGGCCCTGGGCGAGATATAGAAAAGGGGCCCTCGATAATTATGAAAAGAAAAATATTTGATATTTTTTTATTATAAGAAATAAAATTGAATTAAAAAATACTAATAATCGTATAAATTCATTTTTCCTAGTATTCATTTTTAGGGTTGAAATAAACTTTTTCAGAACCGTCAATCTTAGAATCAAAACCCATTTTGGTTATAACTTAAGATTTAATTATTGTTTTATAGATAGGATAATACTTAAGATTAATACACTCAATATTAGGTAATAAAGAGTCAATGATGTTTGAAAAAATAAGGGTATATATATATAAGTTGAACCATTTCATATGGTTGGTTATATTTTTTTCAAAAGGTAAGAGTGGGTTCTCTTAGTTAATAACAAAAATCTACTATATTCTAATACAAATATAGAATGCAGGTGGAATAATTAAAAGATTTAGTATGAGATGAATGATGGATAATATATCAATATTTTCTAGGTTAGTAGTTTTAGACTTTGATACTAGATAAAAAAAATCATAGAGAAACAATAGGCAATACTATAAAATGAACGATCAATTAACTTTTTACATATTCTCTTTTCCAATGTAATTAATGAATACGTGTTTGGGTCTTTAATATAATACCAAATTATTTGGGTCCCATTAGACTTTGAATTTTTAACAGGACGAGTAGGAAATGAAGATGGAAGATATATCAAAGTTTTTAGGCAAGTAGTTTTAAACTTTGGTACTAGATAAAAAACTTAGAGAAATAATAAACAATACAATAAAATGTACGACCAATTAACTTTTAACATATTTTTTCTTTTTAAATGTAATTAATTAATATATGTTTGGGCTCTAATATAATACAAAATTTTGTAGGTCCTATGAGATACTAAAAAAATTTGTCTCTTTTATTTACTACTTATTTATTATACTATATACTAAAAAATATTGGGCCCCTATTTCTCGTAGGCCTTGGGCGTACGCCCGACCCGCCCTCCCCCAGGCACGGGCCTGATCGGGAATCTTATCAAAATAATTAGTAGGAATTTCATCAACCGGACGAATAAAATAAGATTAAAACGTTTCATCGTTGTCAAGTAGATCTTGAACATGAATTTCGTTAGCCGAAACACCATCAAACATGTTACCCTTCATTGTTTCGTATGGTTAAATTTTTACACTCCAATAAAAAAGTCATACAAATATATAACAAATAATGAAAAGAATATATTTTAAAAGTATTTCAATTCAATGAAAACAAATATTGATTTTAAATATAATTAAATATTTAAATTTTCTATAAAAAATAACTCTCTTCCAAAATAAATAAATAAAATATTTTACCAATTATTCCACTAACTATGAAACTAAAATTGGAAGTTGAATATTTTAAATTCATTGCAATCAAAAATTGAATATTTTAAACCTGCGTAGGAAGAACATGAAGTTTCCATTGCATATGCTAAGAAAAATGTTTTTTTTTAAATTAATAGGAATCAAAAAGTGAATATTTTCAATTAATATAGCATCAGTAATACCATATATAAAAGGCATTAAAATCGAATAATTAATATAATAATAATAATAATAATAACAATTACCATATATATACTATATTATAAAGATGGCATAAAAAACTCTTAAAAACAAATCTTAAAGCTTAATGTACAGTTATTTAATGCTAATTACTTAAAAAACAACCATTAAAGCAGTATGTACTACACTTAATGCTATTTATTAATTTTCAATCATTATCTCTAACCATTTTAACTCTCCTAAAATCATTTCCCACTTTAACTCCCCTAAAATAACTCTCAACATAATTAAATATAGAATAAAAATCAAATTTTAAATATAAAAATATAAAATATAATTAAAAAAATCTAACAGAATATTTTATAAAAAAATTATATTTTTAAACCAAAATAAATTACATTATATTATTAAGTCTAAATTAAACAAATTTATATAAAAAAATCATTATCAATCTCTCACAACCAACCAAAATCGTAATGTAAACCGAAAAAAAATAGAAAATAAAACGAAACATTAAAATCGTGATGTATCTAGCGGCATTGCGCGAGTACACTTCTAGTATATTATGAAATTTGGTAAAAAACTAAAATACCTTTATCAATTAAAAAAATTAAAAAAAGAAAATTCATTAATTGGTCAATATTGGTTTCCAAAGTTTCCAATCTAATGTTGGTTTCCAATGCAGCGAGGTACATCACAATTTTAATGTTTAATTTTATTTTTTGTTTTTTTGTTGATTTACAGTACGATTTTGGATGGTTTTGAGAAAGTGATAATGATTTTTTTATAAATTTGTTTAATTTAGAATTAATAAGATAATGTTTTATATATAAAAAAAATTAAATATTTTGTTAAAATTCAATGATAATCTTATATATTTTTAATGACATATAAAAAAAATAACCAATTACATATTTAATAATATAATTAAAACAAATTTATAGTAATATAATATATTAATTAATAGTGATACATGGAAAATTCTGCATAAAAGAAATGTCCTGCACATATCAAATTGGTGGGTTTAGAAGCCTACAGTAGTAATATGTATCTTGTGCTTTGAAACTTGTAAATTAAGAGATTTTTAAAATCTTGCATTAAATGATGGTAAGTTGTGCTTTATGACTTGTTCTTAAGAGTTTTTTATGTCTGCTTTATAATATAATATAGATATATATATATAGGGGCATGTTCAAACGAGAAGCTAAACATTTTGCAAGAAGGCGAGAAGTGTTTAATCATATATGATACACAAGTTTAATCATATATGATTAAACACATGTTATATTGGCAATATATAGACGTTTAATCATATATGATTAAGCACACCCATAGGACATGTAATCATAATATGATATCACACTTCTCGCCTTCTCGCAAAATGTTTAACTTCTCGAATGAACCTTCCTCTCTCTCTCTCTCTCTCTCTCTCTCTCTCTCTCTATCTCTCTCTATATATATATGCGAAAGATTGTATGAGAAAAAGAGTTAAGGTGAGATGTATAAGAAGGGATATGAACTCTTAATCTCACACCCACTCATGAATTGCGTTTCTCACGGGAATTGATCCGGTGCATCTAGAGGTGTTCACGGTTCATTTAGTAAGAAAAATGTGAACCGCACCGCATGAGGCGGATACCTGGTTACCAGACCAATTTCTTTTTAAGCCGCAATTCATGGGAGGACATTTGATTAAAAATGATTAACGGTCCAGATTGACTTCTCACGCTTCTCACGTTAACTTCAACTTCTCACACGATCCTTCATCTGATATTATAATATATGTCAAATCAAATGTGAACCACAAAAGTGTTACAACCGTATAAATAAGGTTTTATGTGTTATGTCACATACAAAACATAAATGATTGTTTTGCCTGTGAAAAAAAATATATGTAAATACGATTCATATATGAAACACACATAAAAACAAAACATATGAACCAATTTGGATCCTAACTTAAGATAAAATTTATTGAATGGTTTGAATTGTTTTTCATACATATGTAACATTTTCCTAGTTTGCATTTGATTTCTCATCCCTTTTTTTCCTTTATCCCCCCCCCCCCCTCTTTCTATCATACCAATTTGCACTACAAATTCGGAGTGAAGTCGAAATTTGTCTATCTTATTGTTTGAGAAACCAATTTTTATAACCTTCATTTTATGAAACTAAAATAGAATCAATTTCTTCTCTTGAAAAAAAAAAAACTGCTAAGTAAGAGTCTCTTCAACAATTTATTCATAATTTCTATAAAATAGAGGGAAAAAAATCGGAACTTTATAAAATCACATCAAACTCCACAATTTAATCATTTTAAAGATTTCAACATCAATCATATTATTAAATTATTTAATATATTTGTTTTACCAAGAAAATTACCACATTTTCTGACGGAAACAATAGAAAAATATATCCCTCACATTTAAATTTCAAGGGTTTTTGTAGAGTTGCATATTTTTACTCCATTTCTCCTACTTTTTCAGTTTTGGAAAAAGTTAACAGTATTTGTTAGAGGAAAGAAAATATGATAGAAATTCTAAAATTTCTATTTTCTCTAATTTGTATAATTCGTGTAGATGCTCTAGATTGTCAATGTAATACTTCATTTGTTCCAAAAGATACGATTAATTTGTCATAAAATACGTGTTTATTTTCCCATTCCAACCTTAATTATAAGTTAAAAAAATATATTTAATTAATAAAAACAAAATCATCATTAAATTAATTAATTAAAAAATTATAATAAATCACATACATTTGGTCTCAATATTTATTATCATTATTATTTTATAATTTTATTTCAATTATTATTAAATTCGATTTTATTATATTACATGAAGGGCGGTGGTACTTACACTTTTCTGTATCTATATATACCTATCCTCCCACACCCATTCTTCTTGGAGTTAACAAAATCAATCAAAGTGTTCCCTTCTCTACTCCCCCTCGAAACCTCTCCTTCAATGGCGGTTCCTTCTCCAGATGCTGCAACACAAAAGCTTCAAAACCCCATCAATGGCGTCCAGGAGATGGAATTTGACCCAAGTGCCCTTCCTCCATTCAAGGTTGCTGACATCAGAGCTGCCATTCCTGACCATTGTTGGGTCAAGAATCCATGGAGATCACTCAGTTATGTCCTCAGGGACATTTTAGTCATTTCATCATTGGTCATCATAGCTCTTTTCTTCAAAACCACTTCATGGGTTTGGCCTCTTTACTGGGCTGCACAAGGCACAATGTTTTGGGCAATCTTTGTTCTTGGCCATGATTGGTAAATTTATTAATATATATATATACATACATTATTTCTGTATCTATAGGTCATGCATTATTTAGTTGTACCCTATTGCTTTAACCCACTTGTACTCTCTTTCTTTACCTTCCTGGATCTGATACTTTTTTTTAGTGGGCATGGAAGCTTTTCAGACAACCCTAATCTCAACAGCATTGTGGGCCATATTCTGCATTCTTCAATCCTAGTACCCTACCATGGGTGGTGAGTAATGTGAAATTACCATTTTACCCCTTTAGATATTTTAGTTAGAGTAAATTACACCGTTGGTCCCTATGGTTAGCTCAAAATCTAGATATGGTCTCTATTTTGAAATAAGTACACCAAGGATCCCTGTGGTTTGCATTTTGTTGCACTCTGGGTCCCTAACCATAGGGACTAACGGTGTAATTACAGGGACCCAGAGTGCAACGAAATGCAAACCACAGGGATCCCTGGTGTACTTATTTCAAAATATGGACCATATCCATATTTTGAACTAACCAACGGTGTAATTTACTCTTTTAATTAATTTCTTTAATTAATTTTTTTTCTTGGATTAATTATAGGAGAATTAGTCATAGAACTCATCATCAAAACCATGGTCATGTCGAAAACGATGAATCATGGGTTCCGGTAATATTTCGCGTCAATGATTACTGTATAAAATCGAATCAGGTTTCTTGTTTTTATCGTAAATTTAATATTATTATTATTATTTTTTCAGTTGAATGAAAAGACATACAAGACATTGGATGCTCCCACAAAGCTACTTAGATTCAAAATCCCTTTTCCATTATTTGCATACCCATTGTACTTGGTACTCCTATTATGCATTATTGTCTTGTACCATACAACTCATCGATGCACGATCCGACCCGCTTTTAAACAATAAATTAATTTGGGATTTTTGTGAATGAATTACAGTGGCAAAGAAGCCCAGGGAAATCCGGGTCACATTTCAACCCATATAGTGGAATGTTCAACCCGAATGAAAGGCATTATATTGTGACATCCACTTTGTCTTGGGCTTTAATGGTGGTCAATCTTTGCTATCTATCAATTGTTATTGGGCCAACCCTATTGTTCAATCTCTATGGAATTCCTTATTTGGTGAGTTTCTATTTTCTTCGATTTTGTGGGGCCCATCTTCCTTTTTCTGACCGATTCTTGTTGATAGATATTCGTGATGTGGTTGGATTTCGTTACGTATTTGCATCACCATGGCCACGAGCAGAAGCTTCCGTGGTATCGCGGCAAGGTACAGTTCAATTTTCAGGATAATAGGATGTTTTTGGTACGTTGGTACATCATGGTTTTATATTTGTGACGGTATGTGGGACTCCATGATAATATTACTGTTCAAAAGAGCCCTTAGACCGTTTCTAATCATTTGCATTATTTCTTGCACCAAAATGATGTAAATTTTGGTGTAATATGTAATTCATTTTAAACCCATTACAATGTTTATAACATCAAATAGAATATTCTACGTATATTCTTTATGGGGTAGTTTCATTTGCAAACCACCCTAATTTTGTAAAGCAAACCGTTTCATTGGTCAAGTTAGTGAAATTGTTTCATGAAATTCTTTAAATTGATGAAATTGTTTCATAGAATTCTTTTTTTTTATGAAAATGTTTCATATATTTATGTTTTTATGCAAAAATGAAAAAGTTTCATCAGAGTAAGAAAATACACGAAACAATTTCATCATAGTAAGAAAATACATGAAACATTTTTACATTTAAAAAAAATATATAAAACAATTCATTAATAAGAGAATTATATGATACAACTTTATGCACCAACTTCATTAATTTAACCATTAAAATCGACGGTTTGGACAGTTTTCAAAATTAGGGTATTTTGTATTTGATCTTTCCCACATTCTTTATTACTAACTTATATAGATTTTCAATTATGCCCTTCCATTTATCAATTGTTTACAAATTTGACCTATACATTTTTTTGGTAATATTTGTGCCTTAAATTTTTAACTTTTTAAATAAGTTTGAAATATAAAAATGAGATTCATTATATATCATAAATAACTTATAATATAATATGAAATTCTAATAACATTGTTGGTTCTAGGGTATATATAATCAAGTTACTAACTAACGTTTGGTTTTTGCGATTTCAAATAGGAATGGAGCTACTTGAGGGGAGGGTTGACGACCGTTGATCGGGATTATGGAATATTCAACAACATCCATCACGACATCGGCACTCACGTCATCCATCATCTTTTCCCTCAAATCCCGCACTATCATTTGGTTGAAGCGGTATGCCTCACGTTGATTACAACACTTGTATATTTTGTTGAGAATGTTATTACCATTGATAATCACTTGTCACTTGATTAACGGTAATTTTACGTGCTATGCAGACAAAGGCTGCAAAGTCGGTGCTTGGGAAGTATTATCGAGAGCCGAAAAAGTCTGGTCCAATACCGGTTCACTTGATAGATAACTTGGTTAGCAGCATCAAACAAGACCATTATGTTAGTGACGTTGGTGACATAGTTTACTATCAAACTGATTACCAGGCAAAAAAATGGAGTGATTAAACCCTAATTTCAATATTTCTTTGTGAGAGAAAATTCTCTAAAAGAAAATAAAAGAAATTCAGTTGTTATATTACTGTATTATTTATTGTTATGTAACGGATCATGCAAAATCTATAAGTTGATTTGTTAATTAAAAAGTTGGTAGTTACTATCAATCTCTGTTTAAGTCATTTATCTTGTTTTAAAAGAAAATATAAAGGCATTATAGATAATCATTCTGCTAGATTTTGTCACAAAATGAAAACGAAGAAATCCTGGTCCTCGAGTGATGGCTATCGGTTGTTTCTTTTCTGGGTTAATTGTGTTCCGCATTTTCACAGACTATATATATCACTATCAAATTCAATATTTTTCGACCAGAATATGTATTATCACAACAATAATGCCGTATCATAACTCAAAATTATATATATAGAATCTCAAATTATATAGGGAGAGATAGAGAGTAAGAGCCATACATTATATTCGATTGAAAAAAATGAAATGAAATGATATATATATATATATTACGAACAATGTTAAAAGATAATTAAATTGTGTTTTGTTTTATGTTATGGACCACTAAATTATAATTCGTACAAATGGTCCCTGGATATATTTGTCAATGGATTCTTCCAACAACACATAAACGATTCTGTTTTATTTTATCTTGGTTAAAACTGTAAATTAATTTTTTATTATTTCATAAAATTTAAAACACACCAAACTTAATCAAACAACTCTCATCATTTTAATTGGTTTAGTTTTATTTATATTATTAGATATGTTTGGTTCCATGATTTTAAATGTTTCTTTTATTCTAAACAAAACTTACATTATTTTAATTAAAATAAAATTTTGAACATAAATTTAATTTTCAATTTTATTTGTACATAAAAATTGATCTTTTTAATAAATATTAATAAGTTTGACCCTAAATCCATATAAAGTAATATTTTGAGCATCCTTGTGATAAAAGCACACAAACTCATCACAAATAACAGAAAAAATGTTTGTGACTTACTGAATTATTATAATTATTTTATTTAGGTCGTTGGATTGTAGGGATTGGCGAAATGACTATTATGCTCATCAATATAAAGTCCAAAGGTAATTTTTATTTTCGAACTTGCAAACTTAATTGAAGTTTTATTTTAAATTTATAATGCATTAAATATACGTACAATGCTATTTTATTATGTGCTAATGACTTTGTATACACAACCCCCTATCCTTGACTACATGTACCCCGGTCGTCAGCCCCCCCTCCCCCTACCCCTAAAATGCAACCCAACCCAAACTAGTACGGGTTGGTCGGGTTTATACTTTGGTACATCAAAATATTCTACTAACTTGTTTTCTCTAGTCTACTTATAATTACTATTTCATCATCAACCATTTGGTACAACTTATCTATAGTTCTTAAATCTTAAGTATATATCACATTCAATTAATTTTCTCAATTTGCACATATATATATATATATATATATATATATAGAGAGAGAGAGAGAGAGAGGTGGTTTCAATTGGAAACCATATTAGATTGGAAACTTTAGAAACTGTCAATTTCATTAGTTAAATTAATGAAATTGGTTCATAAAGTTGTTTAATATGATCAAGTTGTTTCATTTAATTCTTTTGTTAATGAAATTGTTTCATATATTTGTGTTTTTTATGTAGTTTCATATATTTTTCTCATTCTGATGAAATTGTTTCATGTATTTTCGCAATCTGATAAAACTTTTTCATTTTTACATAAAAAACACAAATATATGCAACGATTTCATCAATAAAAGAATTATATGAAATAATTTCATCTTAACCAATGAAATCGAAGGTTTCCACGGTTTTCAAAATTAGAGTGGTTTCCATTTGATCGCTCCCCTATATATATGTGTGTGTGTGTGTGTGTGCAGGGACAGTCCTGAGGTTTCACATGTCCTGGGCAGAATAGTCAAAAAATGCCCCTAATAAGAAAGCAAATGAAACATACGGTTTTTGCGGTTCTAGTTAGACTTGACAACGATATTAGAAACTTAGGTAGAGTTTTTTAACAAACATCCCACATGATTTTTAATTAAACCAAACTAAACTAATTCAATACAATCGACTCAGAGGTTCACATACGTGGTCTTAGTCCAGATCTTGCGATTGTGAAATTTAATTAAACCTCCATAAGCCATTCAAAGATCCAAACCATTTGCTACTGTTGTTGTAATCGTTTGGTCCAATTTACTATTTCCAGTGAGAGGATTACAATCATGATGCATTAAACCCTAGGAACCAGGAAGACCTTTCATAGAAGCACAAAACTACTATCTTAATTGACTTCTTGAGTAAAATAAAGCATTTATTCCCCCATGCTTACAGTACCTTGATCTTGTCCGTTCGAAGTACATCTACTTGACTATTTCGGTATTACCTAACATGTTTGTTTTCATACAAATGTAAGCTAAAGATTAAGATATTTAGGACGGGAAAAAAACACAAATGATTGACACCGTAAACAAAATCAAAAACACAAACCACATTAGAACTCCATCAAAGATCAAATATTCAAACAACATCTATTTGACTATTTCCTAACATGTTTAATGTTTTCATAAAAAAACACAAACTAGAGATTAAGAGATTTAGGACCGGAAAATAAAAACACAGACAACTGTAAACAAAAACAAATACCACAATTTACCTAATCAAGCAATAAATCAAATAATCATCTTAACTATCTAAGCATCTAATTTGTAAATTGTAATCAAAGTATTAACTAAGGAGTAAGTAGTTCTAGTTACTATAACACTATAACAATATAATCAAAACTCAAAAAAGAAAAGTCCATCGAGATAGACCAGAATCCCTATCATAATTCATAAAGAGTCGAAAGTAAAAGAGACAAAGACACACACAAACCATATATCTGGAATCTGGTTACTACTACTCTACTCTTAGTATTCTACTAGTTTCAATCCCAATAACATAAACAAAAACAAACTACAGATTAGAAGATTTAGGAATAAAAAACAAGAACACGGGACAAGTCAAGAATTTTAGGATTTAGGAAATTCTAGGGTTAAGGAATCAAGAATTTACCAAAACTTTGGATTTCAATCTTGCTCTTTTACAACCTACATCGCCGAGTCCAGAAGAGAAAAAGAGTCGAGATCCGATTACCACCGATTTAGGGCAGTTCTCAGAGTTTAGAGATTTACCACAGTAAATCGATAGCCAGAGGACAGAGATGAGAGTCACTCAGTCACATTCGAGAGGACGAGAGTTATAACCGAGAGTACGAGAGTCAGAATCAAGAGTGAGAGTGAGAGCGTCGAGAATCGAGAGTGAGAGGCTGAGAGCGTGGATTGAGAGAGAGAGAGAGAGAGAGAGAGAGTGAGCGTCAAAGCGTCTGTGTGATGTTTGTCGATTAGAATTAGGCGAGCGTGTAACACCCCTAAATTTTGAAAATAGCAGACAATTTAAAACTTCCAAAAAATCCCTTAAATACATAACTTGAAACATGAAAATCTAAAGGTACAAGGGAAGAAACACAACAACATGTATCAGAGTTCTAACGGAACTATCTAGTCCTACAAACGGGTACAAAGTCCGAAGGGTGTTACTATAACCACCAAATCCGCTATCTTCTCAAAACCGGATGATGCCACTAAAGTCATCCTACCGGAACTTCTACCCAGCTTCACTAGCCACTCTAATTGTAACACCCTCAAAATTGGAAAGAGCAACTAATTTAAAATTTTCAATAAAACCTCAAATAAAGATAAAATCTCTTACAACAAGGCCAAACTTGAATTACTAATCTAGGTTTAACCATCAACAAATAAATAGAGTCTTACACGAAGACTAAATAAAGTCAGGTGTTACTAAACCCAAATACAATTGCTCTTCTTAGCACTAAAGCGGAAGACTTCACCAAGCCACTCACTCTTGCACAAACATCTAGCACTCATCACTTCGTAGAAACGCTAGAACCAATTCCCGCACCGGAACCTGATGCACATGCCGACAAATAAAAAGGTTAGGCTAACGCCTAGTGAGTTCAAGAGTTTTCAACATGAAACAAATTCATTTGTTAAATGAAAGAGTACAGTTAAATCATAACTTTTCAAAAGGATTTACTTTAATTAATAAACGACTCATTTTCCAATGATTCACACCTTTAAAGACACGAAACCCAACACAGACATTCCTTCGTAAAACAACTCCAATCCCGAACTCACCTAAAACGTGAATAATAATTAAACTTCCAATTTATAAAATTGTGGATAAGACTTTATTTCTCGAAACACCTAAATGCGGGAGGGCATTATACTCGGCCCATAAATCATAAATAAAATCCGTATATACAAAACGCCACCGAAAACATGGATAATAAAATACTACTATTTAATACCCAACTAACACCTTCCGGTGACGGGGGAGACCCGATTCTGTTGTATGTGGCAGAACACAAAGTTAAGCCACCTAACTACGTTGTCGAACTACACCTCAGATCGTAACCGTAGTGTCTGCTCCGCCGAGCTACACTTCCAGTCGGACTTTATCTCGAGTCCCAAAACACTGTATCCCCCATTGCCTGCTCCGCCGAGCTACACCTCAAGGATACACGATCTTATTGCCTGTTCGGTTTCTAGTGGAGTTTCATCCTCAGGGCTCTCATTCAACCCCTAGTGCCTACTCCCTAGCATTCAAGATAGAAGTCACAACTCCTTACTTGATAACTCATGATGTATAACCCTCGTGCACAAGAATTAGAACATCTCAACACAAAACCCATGGTCCCGGAGTACAACCCATAATGGTTCATCTCCGTCGAACAACTGGGACAACAACAATGCCAAGCCGACATATCACCCAAGATGAGAATGCCAGTCTTCACCATTAACTACGACTGACTTACATGACTATGGATCCAATGCATTACAGTCTAAAAAATACATGACTCCAAATGAATGACACACGCACTCAAACATGTATTCTCCAAAATAAAGCGCAATAAATGCGACTCCAACCTAAAGCTTCACTTTACGTTATTAAAGCTGGATAAATGTCCTCAAGACCCGACACCGACGACAACCGAGCTTTAAGCCCAAAATCAAAAGATCATAAGTTAAAGCCTACAAAACGCAATAAAATGCAACGACCAACATTTATGCAAACACATGCTTCAACTACATGAATAAACTCCAACATACTTTAGATTGAAATAAGTCATCTTCCCAAACAAGTTTATAATTTCCTTTACCCTTTCCAAAACGTCCCATGACACACATTTAAATGGAAATTACTCAAGAGATTTACGCTCGTATGATAAATCATTTAAATACCAATATCACTGGTTTACTCAATAAAATATTTGAGTTACATCTTTTCCCAAAACCAAAAGGTCTACAACTTCAGAAACGTTTGCAAGATTGGGATGGGTCAAGCGCCCATGACTCACACGTTGGTATTTTTAAAACATTCCACGATACAAAAATACGCGTGATACCAACAATCATAAAAATGCATTTTCACCAAATATTCCCTATTAAGGTAAATAAGTCATCGAAGCATTTTCATTTTGATGCATTTATCAAAATACCCAAAAATCCCAAAGATTGGTGTTTTATAAGTTTATAAAGTTAAACACTTCCAAATAACCAAAACTTATCAGGTGATCAGCAGTTAACAATTTTATGTAAATCACAAAACACTTTAAAATGAACGTTTTGGCATGTACATCGTTTTCACAAATCAGTTTGAACCCACCTTGCTAGATTTAGGTTAAATCTAGATTTTACCCCAACTTGAGCTTCTTTGAAGGATTCCGAATCCACAAGCAACATCCTTCCAAAACCTAGATACACAAGTGCCCAACCATAAATATCCATATTCAACCATTTAGAATAGTTCCCCAAACATTTTACATACAAAATCCATAATTAGGCCAAACCCTAATTTTGACCTAATTTCTCCAAAATCATCAAACCCGAAATTGAGAGACCAAACACTAGGAAATCATCAATGGAGCATTTATATCCTATAATAAGGTTTAGAAATTAAGAGGATGAACTTACCACTTAGGTTTTGAGCAACAACCTAATAAACCTCAAAAATCTCTAGTATTGGAGGTGGGAACATAATCTTGCATCAAGAGGTGAAGTCATTAACATAATATGGAAAGGGAACACTTTGATCTTCATGAAAAAACCTCAAAATCGGTTAGGGTTCAAGAGGGGGAGGGAGGAAATGATTTGGGAGAGAGTGGAAAGGGATTAGTAGTGAGAAATAAGGAGAATGGGTGGAAATTCGGACTTAAACAGCCTCTCAGCCCCCGCAGGCGACATTGCCATGCGACAATGACCATGTCAAAGTCGCATGGCATAGTCACATGGATTGTACTGTGCGTGCCCCTCTTCCTGCGACATTGCCAGGCGACAGTGACACTGTCATAGTCGCTTGGCATAGTCGTCGGACCTGTTCCGTGCCCTAAAACCCGACTTTTTCAATACTAAGTCCCTCTACCCTCTTAGGGACATTACATAAAGGTTTCCCAACAAAATCCCATCATTTACCAGTCACGAAAACATTCGGGTGACCTTTACTTACCGAAAATTACGGGTATTACACTGATCGATCTAAGACCTGATATACATGTCGATAAGAAAAAGTGTTAGGCTTAACGCCTAGTTAGTTAAAGCAGTTTAATCACAAAAGAATCATAAGACGTTCTAAAACCAATAACTCACTCTAAAAGCACCCATTCTTGATAACATAAGATATAAAAGGTTTTATTTTCAAATCATGTCTCTACCCACGCCAAGCACACATTTTTAAATAAATAAACACCATTCATTTTCTCCCAAAACGCACCCATGAAGTATTTCATCAAAAGCTATTTATATAAATAAATGGTACGTTTCAACACCGAAAGTGTGGGTAAGGGAATACCCGAAAATAACACCTTTCGGTGACGGGGGAGATCCGAATTCCATCGAATGTAGTGGAATACAAAGCTAAGCCACTTATCGACGTTCACGAGATTCACTACGGGTCATGGATCCCCGTATACGGCTCCATTGAGCAACCACCGCAAGATACCCAAATGACCCTAGTCTACTCGACCTCTAGATGAGTGTCACCACAAAAGTCACAAGTCTCCGTATCCGACTCACCATGGGCATCACCGCAAGACTTAGCTCCGTATACGACTCTCCAAAAGCACCACCGCAAGCTTACATAAAAACATGACTTGGGGACCACTCACTAGACTCGAACATGGACAACACGACTCCATGATGAACAAACGAATCTTATGCCTATGGATCCAATGCATTACAGTCTAACATTACATAACTCCAATTGAATGAACTAATGCATCCAAACATGTAATGACCAATATTTGTATAACAAATACATATCCATAAAATGCTCCTTAATGGGCCATTTAAACCGGACGACGTCCCAAAGCTCCTTAGAGTATAAGTCAAGCAATAAAGAATCGTAAGACATTTGGCAATTAAATAAGGCCAATAAGGCTACACATGCCGATATACAACTTTCCCAAAACGGACATTTTCTCCAAATATAATTGGCCAACGGCCTAACCCATAAAGCTCACATTTTCCCAAAATATATATAAGGTTGGAAGGATGATTGTTCCCAATAACTTATGTTTTTAAAGCCAAAAGAGCTCAAAGTTTAAATATCCAAAACTCATAAGTTAGGTAAAATCCCAAAGATAAACCATAACTAAAATACTTGTCCATAAGATTTTGACTCTTAAAATCCTTCCATTCAAAACTATTTATGACCCAAATTGCACATTTTATATAATAATTGAAACGAGTACCCAATCCTTCAAATATCCAGTAAAATGTTTACTAGTGAATCAACATCCTTTTTGGTGGCCAAAAAGCCCAATAACATATTATAAATCTTTCATAACCATTTAGCAACTCAATATGCTCAAAATACCAAGATCATCAAAACCCATTAAATATGAAGTGAGCACATATTTGTATGTTTAAAACCCAAAACATTTATATTTTGACATGTATATAGTTTTGTAAAGCAACTAGAACTCACCTTGCTAGATTTAGGCTAAATCTAGGTTTTACCCACAAAGCTTGAACTTCTAGAATGAAGTCTTGAATCCCTTCACTAGCTCCAAGTTTCCACCACAAACCTTAGCTACAAATATTCCTAAGTCAAACCAATTCCCAACAAATGGAAAGAAGAGATAACCATGAAACCCTAATTTCTTAGATGAGGGAAAGAGAATTTACCTTAACCATAACTTGATCTCACCAACTAAATACTCCTAGGGACACAAATATGACCTTGATCTTCAATCCTCCAAGGAATGGAAGTGAGTTGGGTGAAACCATATAAATTTAGGGAGATGAGGTATGAACTCAAATCTTGAACACGCATATGAAGACCTTGCAATAGTTATCCCAAACACAATACTTGAAACTTAGAAGATGATTCCACTAACCTTAGATGAAGATTTGATGAAGGAGAAGGGTTGGAAGAGAAGAAATCGCCCCTAGTCTCCCAAAATCGTCTCCAAAACGAGTAGTAGAAGAAGATGGGGGATAAAATAGGTCAAAACCACGTTTTATACAAACAGCACGCCGATGGGCGACTATGCCCTATGGCATTGTCGCGGGCAATGTCGCCGAGTCTCACCCAGCCGTGGTACAGTACGGGCGACTGTGACAGTCGATAGTGCCCTTGTCACAATCGCGAGTCACTCTCGCGCCAAGCATGACTCGACCCGATTTTTCTTCGTTTCGACACTTACGAGACCAGGCTTAAGGGTCTAGGATCATCGAGAGGTTGCAGACTTAAAATTAAGCTCGAGGTATAACAGACTACGAAGATGAGACGTGACACGCCAATAAATTTTACCTGAATTTTTCGGGTGTTACAGAACGTCTCTGAGCATGGATCCGTTCGACCGTTTCCTTATTGAAGCAGGTTTTCTTTGGCCTTTGGGCTTGTAAAGGTAATTTTTTTAAGGCCCAAATATACCTATATATAATGGATTGGGCTAAAATTATGATGCCCCTATGATTTATAATGCCTTGGATCGTCGCCCCACTAGCCTAGGCCCAGGGCAGGCCCTGTGTGTGGGGAGGGAGGGGGGTTATTTATTTTGCAACCTAGTGAAAGGTTACAACCTGTGCAATCCTCATCTAAACCAATGAATTGATTACTGAATTACATCAATGATTACCAGTTTCATGCAATAATCTTACCTACAATGCATAGTATTTCATTAAATGTCATGGAATGCATATTGTTTCATGAATGTACCACTTTCATTCGATACATCACATGAACGGTTATGTGCACCGACATATTTTGCATAAATTCAACAAAATTCGATGGAATCAAGTTCATTTAGAGAATCAATGAAAATCCAGATGTAATGGACGGTTTAGATGAAGGTTGCACGGGTTGTAACATTTTACTGGGTTGCAAAATAATTGTGGCATGTGTGTGTATGTGTGTTTTCACAGTTATTGAACATATATACAAAGGAGTTATATAGAGATGGAGAATAAATTGAAAATATACGTATATGAAGAGGGTAAATGATGGTGTAATTGTCTAATGTATATATTAATAGAGAGTCAACAATTATATTGAATCCACGAAATAAAAGGACATCGGGTTCATCGGGATAGGTTGGGTTCAAATAAAAGTAACTCAATATCAACTCAATACCTACGGTTTGAAGATTTAACAACTCAATTAGACATCGAGTTGCTTCGGGTCGAGTTATTTCACGTTGGGTTGATCGGGTTTTTGAGCACCCCTACTTCCACTAGTGTTCTTGGCCACCAAAATGTAACACCATTTTTTCCATCCCTTGAAGTTGGAGTCACTTCGGTTCCCTCATACATATAGGGATCATGTCATAAGAAAAAATCTAAGAGGGTCACGTTATGTATAACAAAACTTTCCAATAATAGATAAACAACCATCAACACAATAAAACATGTATCTCCAAAATCAGTACAAGTCTCGCTACGGAAGCTTAAACATACAAAAACTTAACATCCAATTCTATAAGATAGTCCATTGATGACAATTTTATATATATATATATATATATATATATATATATATATTATGTTTAATTCTCCTTGAAATTGATGGTCATTGATAATTAATTACCTATTATAATTGGAGTTGTTATTTAATTGGTTGAAGCCAGAGAATAGAGAAGAAAAGAAGCAATCCAAGTGAACATCTCATTTCTAGGGGTGTAAATGAGACGAGACAACTCGGTCAACACTCGACTTGAATAGGCTCGACTCGATATACTAACAAGTCGAGTCGAACAACCTGATACTCGACTCGATAAGCTCGTGAGATACTCGATAAGCAAAATAATAATAATAATTAGTAATATTATTTTAATTTAATTGATGATAATAATAATAATAAACTCAAGTTTTTTGATTTCTTTTTGGAAAATGATGGTGTAAAAGATATGGATAAACTTTTGATGGTGTGTCTAATCCAGCCCACATTGGCGGGATATAGAACTCAATGCTTTGAACTCCACTATATATAGATCTTTCTCCTTCCTTGTTTTACATCTTTTGCCTTTGTTAAAGGGCTTGAGCCTAAGGGTTTGAGCCTATGTAGGGGTGTAAATGAGACGAGACAACTCGCGAGCTACTCGAGATCGACTCGGTCAAAACTCGATCAACACTCGACTCGAATAAGCTCGACTCGAACTCGAGCTCGACTCGATATACTAACGAGTCGAGTATAATGATACTCGAGCTCGACTCGCATCATTTACACCCCTACTCATTTCCATGCAAGGGTTTGTTTCAAGTGAGTTGTTGCATTTCCAACCCACGAAAAACTCTCGTCCAGCGCTGCCATTTTCCAAGCAAGGGCTAGTTTCAAGTGAGTTGCCAGTTTACCAACCCACGTCGAACTCACGTTGGGCACTGCCTTCCCACGACTCAAGGGCCAACTTCGAGCGACTTTGAAGTGAGTTGCTAGTTTGCTAACTCACGCCAAACCCACTTCAGATCATGGGCCCTTTCTTTTAGGAGAAGTTTCAAACTTTTGGGTATAAAAAGGCTTTTTGTAACCGACATTGGGGGAGGTTCTTTTTGTGGGGATCGCACAAGAGATTGAAGAGAGGAGAAGAAGACAATTTTGAGGAAAACAACAATTGGTATTTTCTTCCATCAATTAGGTATTTTAGATTAGGTTTAATCTTTGTTTTTCTAATTATCCTTCTACGTTAGAGCAATGAGTTTATAATCATTTGGCTCGGATTGTGTCAAGACTTGTTGAACAATTTCATATCATTTGATTTCCATTTATGCAAACCTTGATTTAATCGTTATCATTGTTGAGTTATTTATTTAAGTCAGTACCCTTGAATAGTTTAACCTAATTGTGAATTACTAGATAAAATTGTGAATCCGTAATTTTTCTCAATTCTATTTTAGTAGCAAATAATACTTCAATTGATTTGGCGTCCGATTAATTTTAGTGTTGTTGGTTTGTTTAATCTAGTCTGAATGGTCGACGTCTGATCATTGGCTAGGAATGGTGTTTGTTTATTCTTAAAGCAACCGGTAATTGAACTCTATGTTCGTAACTAGATTAGATTAATCGATTAGAAATTATCATTGAGCTTCTCGTGCTAATCCATCGACACTTGAAAAACGGTGTATTGATGCGTATCGATACTCACCCATTCTGGAATAAAATGAGAAAAATCTTTTTATGAACAAGTCTATAATACACGGTCCAATCAATGATTTACACTCATTGCTAGTTTATAATTATTCATTTTTTGCTTTAATTTTACATGTTTAGTTTAATTATCAACCATCCACCACCGCCCCCTCCCCCCCCCCCCCCCCAATTTTTTTTACATAAAGCGTAGAAGTTTAACACATTCACATCCAATCCATGTGGAATCGACCCTACTTACCACTACTACAATCAAGGTTGTAATTTGAGGTAGTAGGATAATTTATTATTTGTCGGGCTCGACACCCGTCATCATCCCATACTAGACTAAGACAAGAAGTAAAATGTTGAAATCAAAAGTAAATAACCTCCTCACAATCTAGACATGTCCCCTAACCTTTATCTAGTTTGGCGTTGCCTAATCTTAACATGTATGCAACTAGTCTACCAATAAGCTCAGTAAGTTCATGGTTTCATGCAATATACAAGCACATAATGAATAATTGTTTCTCCTTTTGTATTGCCATGCATATAATCACATACTGAAAAACATGCACATATTTTTAAATGAAAGTCTCCTAAAAAAATAATATAGTTGAGATCTCGAAATATTTTGAATAATATGGTTCATCGTTCTACAACATGGTTCGGACGGGAGCTACTCCCTTACGGTTCTGATCCTCGCAACTAACCCTCGTTATCTCAATCCCGACCTCCCGGTAGTGAGACCATATATACTCTAATCCCCATGCGCATGTTAAGCATCTGCAAGCGATATAAACCACGTAGCATGTAACCATACTATTCTTTTACTGAAACATATAACGACATTCATGCACATACGGTTCCCTTACCGATAGCACATATCACATAATACTTCATGCCAAAATATCATTCATACCCGACATACATCTTATTTAAAGCGCACGAAACACACCTACTTAGAGTGGTTTCTAAATGACAATAATGTTTTACGTTTGAACTCCATATAATTAACTGGAAAAAAAAAAACATGTTTAAATATATTAATAAGCATTAAGCTCTACCCATACAACAAAATACTCCATAAAACTGATATCCAGTCAGATTCATAATTCAAAACCACAAAACATAAGATGATCAACTAATTTAAATGGATTAACCATGTGGATGAAGACACACACACACATTATATATATATATATATATATATATATATATATATATATATATATATATATATGGGCAGGTTCTCAGGAGAAAATCTTAAAAAAAGGGAAAACTGAGGAACACTTTGATAGTTCTTCATCTAGACGGTATGCACTTGTGCATACAAGTAATTTGTAACATGCATGCACAAGTGCATAATGCACACATGCATAAAAACCACTAAACAACTTAATTTATTTGTATGCACAAGTGCATTACCGTCCAGATTAAGGGCCCCAAAGTGTTCCTCAGTTTTCCATTTTTTTGAGATTTTCCCGTGAACCTATATGACTATACAATACATGGCTAGTAGCACAACACAAATAATTCCTTTAAAATTGTGGGATATAATATATATAACCAGCCAAAACAAGGCTGTTCTTGATGCTACTAAAAATACATAATAACAATAATAATAATAATAATTACAACAAAAACATACCTAAATTATCATATCATCATTTCACCATGATTCTTGAAGGAAGATGAACACATAATCCATCATCGTCTTCAACATTAACTCCTTCAACAGCTACCAGTTTCACCATCGACGATCTGTTCTCGATCTCGACCCCATGTTTCTGCTTCTGCTTCGATTCCATAAATCCCACAAAAAGAACGGTATCAATCCAGTTCCGAATAGCATCTTTTCGGTCCGATAACCAACAAGATGCAAGGACTTGCACCATTACTTCATTCTCGATCTCTAACGCATAATTCGATCCAAATGACTTCCAAAAGCAGATTCCGATTTCGTTCAGAATGGTTTCGGCCTTTGAGTCGAAATCGAAGGGATCGAAGATGACTTTTTCGTCCACCTGATCCAAGAACTCTTCCAACCACACTTCTTTAGTTTCGGAAACACTCTCGTTCTCGCTGTTCTCGCTCTCTTCGGCTTCCTCCACCGGAAGATTCAAATCGAAGCACGAGTTCGACTTCTTGACCGCCGGTACCATTATCTCAAAATCGCCTGATTCGATAAGCTTTCTTTTGTTGGAAATCATGGGATTTCTAGAAGTCGATTGCGTAGGCAAAAGCAATATGCTCGAGCTTCTGGGCTCGGTGGCACTTTCGACCAAGATTCTCATTTGAAAGGCTTTGGCATTCAAGATTCTTTCCTCAGAATAGCTCAAGAGATCAGCTTCTTTACTACTGCTTGAGGTGGTCACGAAGATGGCATCGGTGATGCGGGTTTCTCGACCACGGGAATCCGACAATTTTCCGGTTCTGATGGCCCGAGATAAGTTATCTTGAGTTACGGAATCGGCCTTATCGATATGTTCAAGAAGGATTAACGAGCGTGGTTTCTTGCTCAACTCCTCAGCGATGAAATCCGTGATGGTTTTTCCTCTAAACGAAAGATCACAGAAGTTCACACTTTGCCGGTCAAAAATGGAGCTCGGATGACGTATCTGGTTTTCAAAGTTGAGATCGATCGCGATCAAGCTTTCCCGGCTCCCGAAAACCACCTCGGCAAGTGCGGTGCAGATCTTTTTCTTCCCGACTCGGTCAGAACCGGAAAACATAAGCCATATATCTTGTCTCTGACTCGAGCCATGGCGAATTCCGTTCCCGGTTCTGCATCGTGAGATGGTTTCGCTGATGGCACGAATGGAACCATCTCGATCTCCGACCTTATCCGCAAGAGCTCTATAGAGTGCCTTATAATCTTTTTCATAAGATTTTGTACTCATTTTATCGACCTCTGCAGAACCAGACCCGCACAAGTCCCGAATACGAGCTTTGTGATCGTGCGGTCTTGGCTCGAGATCAGGCGAAACGTAAATCGTTCCCAGGCCCAAATCCGTGGTTATGGAAGTCGCTGGTGAGGATGTAGTACTTGGACGTTTCGTTGTTGCAAAAAAGTCAACTGGCGGCTTTTGTGATAAACCGTTGTCAGCTTCAGAAGAGACCGTTAATTGTACGTGTTGCGTCTTTTGGAGGTCCCGTTGATCGGAGGGTGATAGATTCCTAAATCTTTCTTGATTTGAATCTTTGCCGCTGATCTCCGCCCTCTTGGGATCAGACGGGGAGTGGTGAGGAAAAGGAACACCGACCGTAGTCTGAGAATTGTTTTGCTGATCGTGATGAAGACGGTGGCAGATATCGTTCCATTTCCGCTGCAGCCCTGCCACGAGGGCGTTGAACACACCACCATGATCTTTAGCCTGCACTGAAAAGATGGGCCAGATGTTGAAACATGTATTTCTTCATAGAAAGGAATAGGCATTGGTAGGATCATCTTTAACCATTGGATTTAATACCTTGGAGCTTTTGAAAGGAATTAATGTTGTTTCAAATACACTTATTGTTGGTATTTAAATGAATGATAATGATATAAAAATAGTAGTAGTAATAATAATAATAATAATAGTAACGATAATCATGATGACAATGATACTCGTTTATATTGCTTGTATTGAAGTAGTATTTGTCTCGTATTGCCAGGTTGTCAAGATTGGTAAATGTATATATAGAGTCTGGTTCATAGGAGAACAGTTCAAAATAAGAGAATAAGAAAACAGCTGAATCACATCTAATTTTACACTAAAATCACGTATAAATCACATGTGATTCATGCGACCTCAGGTAGTGGGCCATGTTGTCCGCACACACTTGCGTTGACTCTTAGTGTAAAATCACATGTGCTTTTGCACGTGATTTTGGCTGTTTTCTTATCCTCTTATTTTGTTAATGTTCTCGTTTGAACTTCCCTCTCTCTCTCTCTTTCTATATATATATATGTGTGTGTGTGGGGGGGGGGGGGGGGGGGGGGGGGGGTTTGAGCACCCTCCTCCTTTAGCTATTGGGAGCAAGTTCTATCCACACCCATTTATTATGGTATCAGCAGGTTTTTTGCACGTGATTTGGGATTTGCATTTGTTTGTTTGGACCCTGGTGCTAAATGCTAAGGGAGGGTATTGAAGTAGTATTTGTCTCACATCGCCACATTGTTAAGATATTTGTATATATGTGGTTTACAGACCCTCGTCCTTTGAGCTAGCTTTTGGGAGTAAGTTATAAACCCATAAAAAAGTTCTAGTTTATTCATGTGGACCACCTTACGCACACCGACTAATCCCCCGGGCGACCACGAATGGCCTGGAGTCATCGCAGGTGAACCTTCATGGCCACAAGGGCTTTGGCAGCGCTTGGATTTGAATCTGGGCTAGATGAGATTTTCCACTACAATACAACCCCCCGAGGCTTAACCAGTGCGCCACAACCCAAGTGGTTTCATGTCCCCTTTCTTGGTGTATGCTTTATGGGTTCTTAATCCATAGCCCTTCTCAACTCTCATTGTCAACTATCCTACGCTCGTCTTTTCCTTGTAATAGCTACATGTGTGTGTGTATATATAGGCTTAATCATTTGAGAATACCATATATTGTGATAATTGTGTGTGTGTGTATATATAGGCAGGTTCAGTTGCAAAAGTAACTTCCATTGTGAACTTTCATTGTGATTTGTGAACCAGGAGACAAAGGAGAGCGAACGACGTGTCCAATACATTCACGAGATATTCATCATGAATGGTGTAAAAAATTCACGTTTACTATTCATGATGAATGGAGACAAATAAGAATACGTGTTGCACTATGCTTTGTCAGTTTGTCCCTTGGTTCACAAAGGAAGTTAAGTTTGCAACTAAACTTTCCTCTCTCTCTCTCTCTCTCTCTATATATATATATATATATATATATATACTCTTCTATGACCTAAACCAAACGAACACAGTATATCCCACCTGGAGATGGGGCCTAGGGAGGATATGATGTATGCAGACATGGCCTCAACCTCAAAGAGCAGAACAACTCTTACCAAACTAACGAATAACATTAAGAGAAGAACCAAACAATGAAGTTTGATTGTTCCCATACAGAAAGATATCATAAATCCAATAGTAAGAAAAGAAAACAAGATTATGAAAAAATCACACACCTCTATTACGTTGCTTCCTTTGCCTGTGTCGGATTGCAGCCAGGAAGTTAAACTCAACGACTGCTGATCAGCAACAGACACCGTTCTGCCACGCTTCAGTGCTACAGAAACTTCGTGCTCATATTTCTCGTTGCAAAGGGAACAACGAGTTCTAGATTGATCGGTGTTGCTTGACGAATTTTCCAACTCAGTCGGTACAGGAAAGAAGCCACCAAATGGCACAAATGACCCCATCAAGCTGTAATTATCATGAGCATCGTACTGTGAGATGATGAACAATGATAAGTCAGAACTTACTACAGTATTTATAGCTAAACGGCAAGCGTGTATTTTGTCATCACTGAACGAGATATCTAATGGTATTAACCAAACCAATAAACGAGCCCATTTCTAAGGTTATAAATGGTGTGAGGCGTGGCGGCGATGTCAAGCCTCAAGCCTTAGGAGCCACGGCGTTTTCAAGGCGTGACTTATGGCGTCAAATTTATAATTCATATATAATATTATATATAAAAACACTTGTTTTGTACTGTTACTTAATGAGTCAATAGTAATAAGCAAGTTAAATTAAGTTATATATTAAAAACTAGCAAATAAGACATTAAAACGTAAAGAAAAAAACAAATATCGCATTAGGACATGGCGTGCCACGGGATTAACGCAGCGTGAGACACAAGCCTTGTGCCATGGCGCACCATGGCGGCTGTGCAGCGAGTTTTTTAGAACGGTGATTTATATCCCACCCGAAGGTGGGGTCTGGGGAGGGTGAAATGTATGCAGACCTGACCTCTATCCCAAGGAGTAGAGTGTGCGAAAAATGATAAAGTGAAAAACGAGCAAGGAGCAAGCAACAACATACAAACGGAAGTAGGTACAAAAAAAACCTCATGGTAAGCAAAACCATGCACCCTAGTCCAACGTAGTAACCTAACGTCCGACTCACTAACCCTCCCCCCCCCCTCCCCCAAACACCTCTCCGGCTCCCATCTACAGATTCCCACCCCTAGTCTGCTATCCTAATTCTACGTCTCCAATAACTCCTATCAGATATCATGTACTCAAGAAATACTTATAGTTGACATGTCCAACCTCAATTGCTCATCCCATACCTAATTGTATAATACGAGCGAAACACACATGCGCACACAAACATTTTATTTGCAAAGCCAACAAATAATGAAAAACCATATGCTAGGTGATCCATGCTTTTAAGTAGTCAAATACCCGAGTGCACTCGGCACATTTACAACCCTAATCCAGCTTTCAATGGATAAAGCAATGAACTTTACAAAAGATTAGGTACTAATGTCAAGATCCATCCATCTATGACACCGAAGCTAATATAATCAAGTAAAGACTCCAAATTTAGTAATTCTTGCAGCATTTGCAGTCCGACCGGAATGTAATTATTCTAAGACTACTCCAATTAAGTAGTTAACAAACACAGATATTTATATATGCATAGAGGGAGTTTCAAAGAGTTTCAAATACAAACCACGTAATCGTTACAAACCCAATAATGCACAATTCAAAATGATAATAGATTAATAGGGATAAACTTCATAGAAATATATCAGAATCAGAATCAAACAGATTATAGAATATGATATACTTGTACAATATCACTCACCTAGATTTCAAGTGTGATCCATTAGTATTCAATTTGGAACAAGTGATTGGAAGCAGATTCAAATCCCATTCTTTCTCCAACCCCGGAAATTTCGCCAAGATCTTCATGTACGTCTCGTAACTCCCGACCGATCCGATCAACCACAATTTCCCACCACAAGATTCAACTAAACCACTCAATTCCGAAACAACATGTTCCACAGAACCACTTGTTGTTCCCACATCCACAAACAACTTCAATTCTCCAAAATTCACTATCAAACCACACCCTGTGCAACTCTCCACCTTATTCCTAACTTCTTTCAACTTCAAATCCATCATTTCTTCACTCAAATTCCCCAAAACAAACTCGCGGATCTCCTTATCGATCGCGATCGCGTTCAAACCCGATATTTCGGTTGGCAAGAAACTGCTCTTACCAATCTTTAAAGAATCTGTAAATCCAGCAAGAACACTGTCAGATGAAACCCCAATTAGTAACGGGTTTTTTGATGTTTTCTTGTTCAAGATTTGCCCAATTCTTTTGAAATCTTCTTCCCCTTGATCAACTGCAAATGGGAAATTAAACCCAGTTCGATTGGTGTTTGAATCAGGTAAATTACAGAGGAATAACGGCGGAAACCTAACGGATTTCTGGAATCCGGTAACCGGCGGCGGGTGGAGGACGGCGAGCTTGATATCGGTGCTCCGAAAACCCGCATCGCCGAAGACCCGACTGACAATCGGGTCATCAAGAATCGACAATACGAAGTGTTTGAGCTCGACTTTAACACACGACAACGACGTCGTTTGCGAGCTGTGCAACTGTTGATGCATCTGGTACAAGTGAAACGTCTCCGGATGTCGGCGCTGGTTCGCCTGAGATCGCTTGATAGCCGCCATGAGCGAGTTGGAAACCGGCGGTTCGTCATCTGGGGTTTTGGTTTTCGAAGACGGAAGCCGATCGAGCGAGACGCTGACGCAAAGCTCGAGCGCGCGGAACTGGAGCCGAGGGGAGTAAGCCGAGCTGCGAGCTCGAGCGCACGCGTCACGAAGGGTGGATGTAGGGAGTGACAAAAGAGCCGAGACGGCGTGGAGCGACGTCGTTTGAGAGTGGCTCCGTCGGCGCGCCACCACCACCGCATCATCCAACGCACGCGCCGCTTCCTCCGTTAAGCATTGCCTGGCTGAGCTGACCGGCGTTGGCATCGCCGGAAAGCATATATATAATATATATATATATATATACACACACACACAAACAATTACACGTATACAAAACAATCGTACTAATATTATAATCACAGCAAACTCACTTTGAACATTTGAAATCCAAAAAAAACGTGAATAAAAAATTATTGAGTAGTGTTTCAATTCAATGACTTTTGCAATTATTTATTGGAGGTATGAAATGGTGGGGGGGTATTTTTGTGTTATTGGGTATTTTTTTTCAGTGGGGCTTTTTATCAAACACATGGTGAGCATAGATTCTTGAAGAACATGAGTGAAAGGTTAGAAAGATCTTTCTGGGTTTCGTCTTTATATGGCAGAATAGTAGTTTTTTTAAGCTTTTTTATTGTGTGTGTGTGTGTGTGAAGTAGAAAGATGCCGTGTCCACTTGATAAAACAAATGGGGGCCAAGCTTCGTTGATGGCATCAATGGAAGTCAAGGTCGCTCTCATGCTTTTTTGAGAGAAAAGAAAGTTGTTTTTCGATTCAACAACCATACAAATCTAATCACTAAATATTTATCTACCAACTTCGTTTTCACAAATCTTAAACACTGTTAACGAATCATTTTTGTGTATAATTTTCATTACGGATTATTTAACTGAGATATGGTTGTTTACATTAACGGATACTTAATGGACGAAAGAAGAATTTAAAGTTGAAGAGGATGCCACTTCATTGGAATCTAGAGATGTATAAGGACCAGGTTCGTTTCAACCATTGTGTGTTGAAAAGAATCTTGTTTTGATGTTGGAAAACTGTGATTTGTTTTCCGTACGCAGTATTTGAACCATGCTTGAAATTGGGCATAACGGGTTTCTAACAAGATCTGATTATAACATAGCTTCAAGCTAAAAATTGAGCAACTGATGTCTAATTAGTGTTCCGGATTAGGTATAATGCCTAAGCCCGTTTGTGCGTATCTATTGGAAAGCGAAAGATCGTGTGAGAAGTTGAAGTTAATGTGAGAAACGTGAGAAGTGGATCTGAATTGTTGATCACTTTTAGTCAAATGTCCTCCCATAAATTGCGGATTAGAAGGGAATTGATCATATGCATCTCGGTGCATCTTATCACAGTCCATCTCATCCTAATGTACATTCATTTCTCATTCAAAGGTTGTCCCACGCTTCTCACGTTAACCTGAAATTCTCATTAGAATTCAACCCTCTATTGGAATAAGTATTGTGTAATGATACAATCATATCAGATTGAACAATATTTACCACGATGTTAGAAAAGTGATACGTACGTTTCAAAAAATAAGAATATAATTTTTTACCGTATTTAACAAATTTCTTGTGACTGACTCGCGTAATTTATCTTTTTCGTGAATAATGATGTTATTAAATTGTATATCGGGTAATATCTATGTGTTTTTATGAAATTTTATTATTTTTTAGAAATTTTAATTTACTTAGATTTGTTTTGGATATGACCGAATAAAAGTATATTTAATTAAGGTTATGCATTTGTCATTGTCCCTTTTTTTGTCTACTTACCCAAATAATTTAATTATCTCAAACATTTTTTTTTTTTTGGAAAAAGGGGACAGAACCCCATGACAAACTTTATTCAGATTATCTCAAACATTATTAATGATTTATATTGTATTATATGATCTAATCTGAATGGAGCAAAACTGGTAATTTAGGGTTGTTATTAGCGAACAAAATTAAGGAAAAAAATTTATGTCGATGCCCATCACACAAGCCAAAATGCATGCTCCGTCCACGTCACGACTATAAACACTGTGTTTTAATTATATGTTATCTTCTTGTCTTTTTCGATAACCGTATTAAGCACGGTTGTACATTTCCAAGATGGTTGAAAGTTTGGTAATTTCTTTATCAAATTTATTGACTTTATCGATTTTGATAGTTGCCCACCATTTGCTCGAGAAATCTCGATCAATATGATGAATAATTTTGTGGGACTAGTTTTTTCTTGTCAATGGCTTTGTGGGAATCGAATGAGTTGGGGATAATCGAAAACCATATGGTGTAAAAGCTAACTCATGAAGAATACGACATCAATACAAAGGGGAATAACAAATTTGCAATATCTTAAAGTAAAGGATATGAGACAACAATGTTTAGGAAGTAACAACTTACTAGTTTCACAACTGTGAGTCTGTGATGGGTGTCAAATTTGCACCAAATCAAACCAGTTAACATGTTACCAATCGAACCAATTAAGTTGGTAGCCTAACATTTTGATTGGTAGTATCATATCAATTGTGTGTTGTGGTAATATTGTAACAACCAAATTACATTTGAATTATTTATAATTTTATATATTTATATATATAATAATTAATATAGACATATTAGTTACAATGTTACTATTGATTTATGAACAGTCCCGTCTCAGCAACTATCCCCTCTCACTTTTTGCTCATAATTGGCTCATAGGTGCCCTTATCTCGTCATTAACTCATCGTTGGTTGCTCTAAGCTCATCGTCATTGATGCATCTTTGCTTCACAATGCTTACTCTCGCTACTATAGATTGATTGATTGTGCCTGATTATAATAGCAAATAGTAGCTAATGGCAGTGATGGATGCAAAAATTTTGGTAATAAAGAACTGAATTTAACTAACATAATATAAAAATTAATGAAAATTAAATCAAAAGTATATAATGAGAATTCAAGACATTTATTTATAAAAAAATACATTTATCTATAAAAAAAAATAAGGCATTTATCTATAAAAAATAAATTTTATAATATATAATGTAAAAAATTATAATATATGGGTGTTAAACTTTATTATATATAATGTAAAAAAATAGAATGTAAATAATTCTGTTTAATCCATGGGGTCAACCAACCCCCCCCCCCAAAAAAAAAAATATATGTATGTACGTTCATGCTTAGTAGGACAATCGTGTATTACTATGTAGTAGCATATTACAAGCTCTAATGATGCTCGGTTGTCCTACCAAGTCTGATTGTATGGAACCGATAACCATTTTATCATTACAAACAGTTTTATCAATTTTTATATAGAATAGACTAATGTTTTATATAAATTCTACATTTTTTGTGTACCAATGTGGTGAAGATCTCCTAGGCAGCCTAATCTCATAGTAATTAAACAGTATGTCATGATCAAATAGTTAATCATGCCTTGTTATGTTGCAGGCTTTAGGGATATACAAAAGAAATATATGTGAAGTTAAGAAATCTCTGTACTAAAGAAAGACCATGGAAGATATTAATAAATAAATAAAAAATAAGCTTTAACAAAATTATGCGATGTAACACCCCGAAATTCGAAAAATATCATTTCAAGTTAATGCAGAAATCAGTAATTTTAAGGAAAAAATAAGATATAGAATTTTGGACTTAAATCCTAAATTTTATAGTCTTGATGTATGAAGGATTCAATTACGAGTCCAACGGTTCTTTCCGGAGCGAAATCGGAGCTATAACGAAGAAGTTATGGCCAAAACAGTGATCGGGCATGAAAAATGAAGAAACCGGTCGAACAGTGCACGGGGCGACTTACGGGGCGACTTAGGCCACCCGGTAACCCGCACGGAGCCCTGTTCGAACATAAAACTCATCCGGGCGAGTTGTGGGGCGACTTAGGCCGCACGGGGCCCTGTTTGAGCTTAAAACCCGATTTTCAGCCACCAAACTTCATTTATTCATAATTTTTGCATCCCAACTCCGTTTTTGATGATTCAAGTTGCCATGGTTTCGTTTTTGAGATCTCTTCAAGGATATAGCAAGATATTTGAAGTCTATTGGAAGATCCAAGTATATTTTGTGGTGGTAAGTTCCTCATCTCTCTCAATGTTAAGCTAGGGTTTGATGGTTTCACCCTTTTTCCTTTCATCCTTCAACTTGGGTGTGATTTTGGTGACTTGTGTGTTGAAGGAAACCTTGTAAATGTGTCGGATCTAAGATCTATAGAAGTTTCTTGGAGATTCAAGCCTTCATCTTTGGAGATTCAAGTTTTGGGGGTAAAATCTAGATTTAGCCTAAATCTAGCAAGATGAGTTCAAGTTGATTTGTGAAAACATTGTACATGCCAAAATATTTATTTTAAAGTATTTATGTGTTTATCATGAAATTATCACTTGTGGAGTTACTTGAGGGGTTTTTGTTATTTGAGAAGTTTAGTTTTATAAACCTTGTAAAACACCCATATTGGGAATTTTTAGGCATTTTGATAAATGAGTCATAAAGTGGTATGTTTGGTAATTTATTGCATAAATGAGATTATTTGGTTAAAATACTTTTTTAGTGTTTGTTTGGGTAAAATGTTTAATTTTATGTTACGGGACGTTTTGAAAGGATAAAGAGTATAAATTTATTTGGAAAACCTTTTGTCCCGACTTACACTGTGTTGGAGTCCTTTGAAGTATTTTGGAGCGTGTGATTTCATGGTATGGGTCGAGTACGTTTATTAATTGAAAAACGTTAATCATTGGTCAAAAAGAGGTTTTGAATATTTTGGCTCGATGTCGTTTTAAAGGAGTCTTGAGGACACTTGTCCGGTTTTTATATGGCTCAATGTAGAGTCCAGTTATGACGTACGTACTAATGCGCTGTGATGCGTATTGAGGTTGGTTACGGGCTCGAGTGCTTTGGTCATTGATGTTTAGTCCGGTAAGGTTAGACTGTGTTACATTGGATCCAGAGGCACGTAAGTCAGTCTGTTTTGGATGGTCGATCGGGTATTGCGGGTGACCATCAGTACCCATGTTTTATGATCGGAAACTTTACAAGTAAGCATTGGGAGGGGTTGAGTCTGGTAGCGCTACAGGCAAAGTAGGCGCTAGGACCTCCGCCGCTTGAAGTAATGTTTGAGAGGTAGTCTTTAAGTATGTCGGGCCTTTGGGGTGGAGTCATTCGGGATGTTCATCAAGGTCAACTTTACTTGGGGTGGGCTTGTAAAGAAGTCGTAGGGACACCTGGTTGTGATGTCGTGAGGTGTCATGCGATTAACGTTTCATGGGTGTTATACTTTTGTGTTTCCTCCACTCTCAACGGATACGGGTCTCCCCCGTTGTCGGATATCAGTATTTTAAATATAAAGATATTTTACTTTATTGTCATTTGCTCTATATGGTCGACAATGAATGAGGACCTTAATATTGGACGTCCCTCCTCGTATATTAAGGTTTGAATTAATTATGTCAATTCCTTGTGTTGGTAGTCAGATGTCTTTTGTTTAAGGTCGCGCGAGTATTGGACCTAGTGTCCATGTTTTCGGATGTACGGTATAAGTGGTTTTGATGATGAATCATGGGTCGAGTATTTTGCCCCACACGTGTTTGGGTGTTTTGGGATATAACGTTTTATCTGCGTTTCTTAAATGGGAGTCATTTCGTATTCATGTTTCGAGTTAGTTTACGTTGCATCAATTTATAAAACATATTTGAAATGAGGTGTCCATCTTTGAAAGTGCATAACATTGGATAAGGGTTATTTTCTATGTTTTAAAGTACATCAATTGAAAGGTCATGACTTTAAGCGAAATTCATCATTTTAAAGATATTTACTCATGTAAAACTCTTGAACTCACTAGGTGTTAGTCTAACCTTTTTATTTGTCGGCATGTGTAACAGGTTCGTTTGGGGATTGGTTCTAGACGTGTGCTCAAGTGTAAGTAGCTGGTGAAGTCTTCCGCAGTTTGGAGATAGAAACTGTTTTTGGGTTTTAGTAGCACCCGTCCTTATTATAGTCTGTATGTATGGAATGGAATGTGTGTATTGAAGTTAAATCTTAAATTGTGATTGTAGATGAATTATTTGTCGATGTATTTTGAAAATTTTAAATTAGTTGCTCTCTCCAGATTTGAGGGTGTAACAAGTTGGTATCAGAGCTTAAGTTTAAGAGAATTAGGTATTGATTTTGAATGACTAGACTCAAACTATCGTACTTTTAAGTTATTGAAAGCGAGATTGCACCAATAGGCACTATAAGATTGGATGTTTTGAGGATATTGGAGTCACTAGGAGCGGGAATCACGTCGGGAGTAACAAGGATGATCATGTACAGTACGTTCATAATTGCATCTGGCCAATGTTATGATGAACCTACGAGCTACATGTGTATACTTGGACTACTTTGATGTGACGACCGTTGGGGTAGTGAAGAAGTTCTAAGTGAGTAACCGTTACGAGAGGTTGATGATTTTAGTATTCGTCACTTAGAGTTACGGTAAGCATGGCGATTGCATTAAGTGGACCGTTTCGAGTCGGATTGATTGGTTGGAATAGAACCATAGACATTTGGAACCAATGTTATTTCGAGGAGAATTTGTGAGATGAACCTATGAAATATTTGATCTTTGCCTTAAGATGTTTGAGCATCCGGATGACAATAGTGTGGTTAGGAAATTGAGAACGTGGTTCTAAGATGTTGAGTGCCGACCAAACTCATGCACAAAATTCATTTCTGAAATAAATTGCATCAGTTATTTCTCATATTTCCAAATCACCATGTAGCTTATATTGCGAAATCTTGGAAAAATGTTTAGCACAAACCAGTATTTAAACTATGATTTTAAACATGCATAAAATTATTTTATTGCATGTGGTTACAAACTTTGTCAAGATTTTTCTTATCCTCGTTGTTTTTCAACGCTATTTTCGATTATTGTGATGTTCGTATTTTGACGTTGCGTAGAGTCTTGGACAAGTAACTACGACTTATGACCTTAACATTGGATCTCCTCCACATATGTTAAGGCCTTGGACGAAGAGTTGTCTTCCACTATTTTAGTGTTTGAGTTTTCTTGGAAATTATATTCCGTGTGAGTTTTGTTAAGTTTTATGGAGTATTGTATTACGACGTTCACGACGCTTGGGTGAACCTCGAAATGCACAGTCTAAGTTCTTTGCGTGTGTTGTTTTATGGGTCGTTGGGAAATTTATTTCATAAGAACTTTTTAGGTGGATGTCACCCCATATGTTATTTTGGTAGTTTCAATGTCGTGTGGGTCATTTTTGAGTTTTATGTAAATGTACCACGTTGTGTACAACTTAGTGGGTGAGTTGATTTAAACTTCTAGTGTGAGTAAACTTATGAAAAAACTAAGATGGGTTCGTGTTGAACTGAGGCTTTGAGCATTCTTAGATTGACATTTTATCTTTGTTGTTTCACGAAATCCGTTATATTGATTTACTCGCATGCATGACATAATAGTCACTATTTTTGGGCCAAAGAGCGTTTTATCCGAGCGACTAAAGTCGAAGTCGATTAAAGTTATTTTGTGTTTGGTCAAATTGCAAGCACTTCTTGTTTTACTAAGTTTGAGAAATAAACTGGTGTATGTGGGTCGTATAGGAGTTTTTACTCCACGTCATTTTATGGTTAAATGGGAAACTCTGGAGTTTGATTACGTAAATTTTTCCTTCCGGAACTTATACAAACATTTGTTGCACTCCGCTTTAGTGCGGGAAATTATTTTACGTACATAACATAAATTGATGCATATTCGGACCATAGCGGTCCATTTTAAAAGGTTGTTACGCACATTTTATTATTGTCATTATTAGCGTAAGTAGTGATCAAATGATTTCAAAATATTTTCTTATCTGTGTGACTTTGTGACCACTTTGTACACCTACCGAGTAAATGGTAGTGGATTTTTACTCGCATGTTTAATTGTTATAAAGCTTATGAACTTGGAAATTTTATAAAATGTTAAATTGGCATATTAGATTGAAAAACCCTTGAACTCATTAGAACCATAGCTTTAAACCCTGTTTGTGAAATGACTTGTTAATAAGGACTAGAAATGTCCTTGGGAGTTGAAGCGTCGGATGAGTCGACTGGTGACCAGTTTCAAATCTTGGATTCAGTTTCATGAACTGGTTCACGCAGAAGTATTTGATGCGTTAGATTTATGTTTTTCCAGTTAATTAAGTGATGATCTTTCGTTTCGATAAATCCTTGGGTTAAAACATTGTGCGGTTTTTTTTGGTTGGTTCCGAAGTTGGGGGTTGATGGTACGGCATGCTATGTGTCTGTGATGTACCACCTTTTGGTATTTGTGGTTATTGGTGATGTTATGGGTGGCTAATAGGGACGTATGATTTGGGTGATTATCTCAGAAAGTAGGTGTCAACTTTGAATCGACGTTGCTATTTGAGAATAGAATGGTTGGTAGTATATCCTCATTGCAGATAGTTGTTTTAAGGATAGGAGTCGATATTCGATTTGGAGGACTTGGAGAGAATGTCGGAGCAGACCTTAAGTGAAAATCGATTATTGAGGAGACCTTGATTTGTCACAACTAGAAATATCGTCCTTATAACAACAGCGGGTGATCGACTCAGTAATTCTATGTACGGATCCCTTATTGCTCGGGTAAAGTCACTTTGGTTGTAAATATCCATAACCGAAAGGAGTTTAGTCAACTGTAATTAGTTTGTTGATGCAAACGTCGTTATGGTTTTGGAAGGCAAGGGAGGGTGTAGCGCGGCTCGCTGGGGAAAGATTGGAAATATTTAAAGGTAAAAAGTTCGTTTTGGACACCTTCGTGGAAACGGTTGATTGCCATCGCAAGTTACTCTTGAAGTAGTACGTGCAACCTAAGGTTGGGAGGCAACCAAGACCTTAATATTAAGAAAATGATTTTGTAAGGACTCGATGTTCTTTCCGTCATCAGTAAAGTATATTGAACCTTGAAATCTAGTTCTAACGGCTCGTTATGAAAAATCCAGCAACAACCTCGACCGGGATGTAATCGGGTTCGTATATGAGGTAAGGTTTCGTGAAGGCATTCCTCTTGGACAGGAAATCAATTGATCTCTCCAAGTGTGATGTTGGATGCTTGGTTGGTGCTATATTTCGAGGACGAAATCTCTTTTAAGGTGGGGAGGATTGTAACACCCCGAAATTCGAAAAATATCATTTCAAGTTAATGCAGAAATCAGTAATTTTAAGGAAAAAATAAGATATAGGATTTTGGACTTGAATCCTAGGTTTTATAGTCTTTATGTATGAAGGATTCAATTACGAGTCCAACGGTTCTTTCCGGAGCGAAATTGGAGCTATAACGAAGAAGTTATGGCCAAAACAGTGATCGGGCATGAAAAATGAAGAAACCGGACGAATAGTGTATGGGGCGACTTACGGGGCGACTTAGGCCGCCCGGTAACCCGCACGGAGCCTTGTTCGAGCATAAAACCCATCCGGGCGAGTTGTGGGGCGACTCAGGCCGTCCGGTAACCCGTGTGGGGCCCTGTTCGAGCTTAAAACCCGATTTTCAGCCACCAAACTTCATTTCTTCATAACTTTTGCATCCCAACTCCGTTTTTGATGATTCAAGTTGTCATGGTTTCGTTTTTGAGATCTCTTCAAGGATATAGCAATATATTTGAAGTATATTGGAATATCCAAGTGTATTTTGTGGTGGTAAGTTCCTCATCTCTCTCAATGTTAAGCTAGGGTTTGATAGTTTCACCCTTTTTCCTTTCATCCTTCAACTTGGATGTGATTTTGGTGACTTGTGTGTTGAAGGAAACCTTATAGATGTGTCGGATCTAAGATCTAGAGAAGTTTCTTGGAGATTCAAGCATTCATCTTTGGAGATTCAAGTTTTGGGGGTAAAATCTAGATTTAGCCTAAATCTAGCAAGGTGAGTTCAAGTTGATTTGTGAAAACGTTCTACATGCCAAAATGTTTATTTTAAAGTATTTATGTGTTTATCATGAAATTATCACTTGTGGAGTTACTTTAGGGGTTTTGGTTATTTGAGAAGTTTAGTTTTATAAACCTTGTAAAACACCCATATTGGGAATTTTTAGGCATTTTGATAAATGAGTCATAAAGTGGCATGTTTGGTAATTTATTGCATAAATGAGATTATTTGGTTAAAAGACTTTTTTAGTGTTTGTTTGGGTAAAAGGTTTAATTTTATGTTACGAGACATTTTGAAAGGATAAAGAGTATAAATTTATTTGGAAAACCTTTTATCCCGACTTAAACTGTGTTAGAGTCCTTTCAAGTATTTTGGAGCGTGTGATTTCATGGTATGGGTCGAGTACATTTATTAATTGAAAAACGTTAATCATTGGTCAAAAAGAGGTTTTGAGTATTTTGGCTCGATGTCGTTTTAAATGAGTCTTGAGGACACTTGTCCGGTTTTTATATGGCTCGATGTAGAGTCCAGTTATGACGTACGTACTAATGCGTTGTGTTGCGTATTGAGGTTGGTTACGGGCTCGAGTGCTTTGGCCATTCATGTTTAGTCTGGTAAGGTTAGATTGCGTTGCATTTGATCCATAGGCACGTAAGTCAGTCTGTTTTGGATGGTCGATCGGGTATTGTGGGTGACCTTCAGTACCCATGTTTTATGACCGGAAACTTTACAAGTAAGCATCGGGAGGGGTTGAGTCTGGTAGCGCTACAGGCAAAGTAGGCGCTAGGACCTCCGCCGCTTGAAGTAATGCCTGAGAGGTAGTCTTTAAGTGTGTCGGGCCTTTGGGGTGGAGTCATTCGGGATGTTCATCAAGGTCAACTTTACTTGGGGTGGGATTGTAAAGAAGTCGTAAGGACACCTGACTGTGATGTCGTGAGGTGTCATGCGATTAACGTTGCATGGGTGGTATACTTTTGTGTTTCCTCCACTCTCAACGGATACGGGTCTCCCCCGTCGTCGGCTATCAGTATTTTAAATATAAAGATGTTTTACTTTATTGTCATTTGCTCTATATGGTCGACAATGAACGAGGATCTTAATATTGGACCTCCCTCCTCGTATATTAAGGTTTGAATGAATTATGTCAATTCCTTGTGTTGGTAGTCAGATTTTTTTCATTTAAGGTCGCGTGAGTATTGGACCTAGTGTCCATGTTTTTGGACGTACGGTATAAGTGGTTTTGATGATGAATCATGGGTCGAGTATTTTGCCCCACCCGTGTTTGGGTGTTTTGGGATATAACATTTTATCCGCGTTTCTTAAATGGGAGTCATTTCGTATTCATGTTTCGAGTTAGTTTACGTTGCATCAATTTATAAAACATATTTGAAATGAGGTGTCCATCTTTGAAAGTGCATAACATTGGATAAGGGTTATTTTCTATGTTTTAAAGTACATCAATTGAAAGGTCATGATTTTAAGCGAAATTCATCATTTTAAAGATATTTACTCATGTAAAACTCTTGAACTCACTAGGCGTTAGCCTAACCTTTTTATTTGTCGGCATGTGCAATAGTTTCGTTTGGGGATTGGTTCTAGACGTGTGCTCAAGTGTAAGTAGTTGGTGAAGTATTCCGCAGTTTGGAGATAGGGACTGTTTTTGGTAGTAGCACCCGTCCTTATTATAGTCTGTATGTATGGAATGGAATGTGTGTATTGAGGTTAAATCTTAAATTGTGATTGTAGATGAATCATTTATCGATATATTTTGAAAATTTTAAATTAGTTGCTCTCTCCAAATTTGAGGGTGTAACATGCGATAGTTTATGTTCCAAGAAGCCTGACACGTTCCTTTTTGCACCAATATCTAGAGTCCATAACTTCAACAAAATAAAAGTACATGATCATATTTAAACTCTTCAATTTTTATTTTTTTTTACGTTTTTGGCATCCAGAATCATATTTTCTAACCCTAGAAGACATATTGAAACTGAAATAAATAAATAAAAGATAAGGAGCAAAACAAGCAGAGTAGGGATGACAAGACTACTGTTGCAAAAGAAGGCTATTGATGCTCGGTCCTCCCAAGTCCCAAAAGATTTTGTTTACATTCCATTATTCCAACTCTGCAAGAGATAACACATATACATATATATTAAGAATTCACAAGTTTGTAATTAAAACCAATCAAAGGTTTAATCTGTTAGTCTGTAATCTGTTATGTGTTAACATTAAGAATTCACAAATGTTTAATCTGTTGGTCTGTAATCTGTTACATATTAACATATATATTAAGAATTCACAAATGTTCTTATCACAATTCAGAAATTAAAACCAATCAAACTATCAAATGTGCTACTCTTAGTCAACATTCCTCCCCAGTCCAAAGTCCCAAGATGAAAATTGAAAATTGAAAAAAGAAAAAAAGAAACCTAAAGAACAATACCTTACCTGCTACTCTGCTACTGTTTTTCTTGCTGTACAAAGAATCAAAGATTGGATTTTGAAATTGTGGCCACTGTTACATAACCTTGAGTTTACATGAATTTGAAATGTAGCTAACTGGATTGAAAAATTTAGAATTGAAACAAGATTCGTTTGGGGAAGAAACTCAAAAAGAGAAGAGGGATTTTTGGCGTGAAGCCGTGAACGAGAGCCTCCTGACCTCCTGTCCTGCTTTAGTTTAGCCTTTAGAAATTAGAACCAGTGAACATTGAAATCGATAAAATGAAATCGACAGAGTCTTGCACAATGAAATCGACAAATCGTGGCTCTTGCACAGTTGCACAATGAAATCGACAATTTGTGGATGTTATTGTTCAATTGTTGAATGAAATCAACAAAATAAGTAAACTTTAATAGCCTAAAATCGTACCGTTGTCGTCGCCATTGAGTAGCTAAAACCAAATCGTTAGGCATCTTGGGGACTAAAAGTGAAATAAAGTGGCAACAACAATGATCAGAAATGTAATTAGTTTAAAATAAGAATAGACTTAATATAGTGAATGACAATCATAGGACCGGAAATGTAATTTACTCTAAATTAATGTGGTTTTTTTATTATTAAAAATCAATATAATTGAAAAAAAAACATAAAATGAAATTTATTTTAAATAGGAACTTTTACAATAATGTCAACCACGAAAATTTGAAAAGACAAATACGAAAGAAAGTTGTTTGAGAGTGCATCCGTATTATTTATTTATTTATTTGCTTTTATACAACTTTTTTATGCACTTTTAATTTATCCTTTTGACTTTTGTTTTTTAAAAGTCAAAAATACCACTAGATAACGACGATGATCATAATGATCATTTTTTTTAGCATCTTCTTTCTCTTTTACTTTTTTTTATCGGATTTAACTCAAATTCATCTTAAAGCATTTCTAATAAACTTTTTAAAAATTCACTAAAAGTAAAATTTAAAATCTTAAAAAAAATTATATTTAACTTCAACAGTTTCTTTATTTTTTAGAAATTACAAGATTCATCATATTATTAAGATATTTCATATATTTTATTAAAATATTATTTATTTATTTTAAACATTTAATTTTAAGATTTCTTAGTTGAATATGGTAAAAAAAATGTTTTTATTAATTTTTGGAGAGTTTTATACCATCTCTCCTACTTTCTCCATCTTATAGAAAGTTTTAAAGAATCTGATACGAAAAAAAATTATCCAAAATCTTTAATTTCTTATTTTAGAGGATTTGTTAGAGAAGTTCTTAATTATTCAATTAATTTAGCTCTACTATATGATATAATATTTATTTTTATGTTTCTAGAAGGAAAAAAGAGAGAGGTTCTAGAAGGAAAAAAAAGAGCTAAGTTTTAAGTTAATAGTTTATTATTAGAGAAAAGTTCAAAATAACCCAATAAAATGTTTTATTTTGAATGATTAAGTCCTGAATTATTTTTTTGAATAAAAAAATGATTAAACTTTCTCATTTTGAATTATTAAGTCTCTCAATTAATTTTTCGACTGAAAAAACCATTAAACTTTCTAATTTTGAATGATTAAGTCCCTAAACATTTTTTTTAAATAAGGGAAAATTGCATTAAAATTGAACTAACTTTGGTCTGATTTCTATTTTAGAGAACCAACTTTAAAAATCTTCATTTAAGGGTCTATAACAAAATTTTCGTTTATTTAAGGGTCTAGTTTACCTATTCAACAGGTAAACGGTTATCCTAAAATGACATGGCAAAAATATAAAAAATAAATAATAGCCATGTCATCAACTTATTACCAACTCATCAAAATAATTAATATAAAAATTCTTTCATCAGTTGTTGTAGATGAGCATGAATAACCTCATCGACACAAAAATGAAGTGTAGATGAATGAACTCATGACATAAACCAAAAACGAACCCAAATTTCTATCTGCAAATCAGATTCATACAAATCATTCATAATCTAAATATAAATAAAAATCTTAAATCAAAAGCAAATCGAAGATCTTTGTAGTACATAAGAACCCTAAATCAAATCTCTAAGAGTAAAATAATCAAAATCTTAAACAAATTTATACAACCCATTTTGAATATGAGTTTTTGGAAATCATATCCCCAGATTTCTCTTTACATCTGATTTGAATCAAATGGTTGATGGGTTGTTTCGAAATCCACCGCCTTCGAAATCAAAGCCCTTCGTTGATGGCTTCTTTGAGTTCGATGAGTTGATCTTTTGAAGATTTCTTCGTCGTCAAACCAAAACTCTTTGTTTCAGGTTGAGTTATTTGTTTTTGATTGATTTGTGAAAACCCAGGTTCATAAATTTTTTATGTCAAAAGTTAAAAAATAAAACAAAATATATCACTGATACACGTAGATGAAGTTGCTGGTAGAAACATAACTCATGTGGGTTATTTCAAAATTGAGACGAGGAAGAAGATGATGGGTTGCGGCGGTCATTTAGGGTTTTTGAAAATTTTCTTTTTCTTTAATATTAAATTCTTTTAGATTTTCAGAAATTGCATCGCATGTGGAGTTTTATGTAAAATAAATTATATGCCACGTAATAATTTTAAATATCTTGTCATCATTTTAGTTTTTTTATAAGTTTAATTATGACATGTTGGCAAAATACTTTATCCATGTCATCACTAGTAGGTCAACCAATCAATTAGACCCTTAAATAAACGAAAACTTTACTATAGACCCTTAAATGATAGTTTTTAAAGTTGGTTCCCTAAAATAGAAATTATACTAAAGTTGGTTCCATTTTGATGCAATTTTCCCTTTAAATAAATACACCATCGAACTTCTAAAAATTTGTTACATTTTTTAAAAGATACATGGAACTGATTATGAAGGTTTTAAAGTAAAAAATAAATCTAAATCAGTTTTACCGTTCTCAAACGCTACGCCATTAAAACCCCTCACAAACAACCGTACCACTCCGCCTCCCCACTCCCTGTTGCCCGAACGTTGTCCATTTTTCATATCGCCTAACATGTTGTTGGCCCCTGCCATCGATCTCCCTCTTTTTGATCTGTTTTTTATCTATCAAAAGAGGAAGAATCAAAAGATTACCGGTTACAGGAAGTTTTTTTTGGGTCAAAATGATGTAAGTAACCAATTTTTAGAAGTTTGATGATTTAATTTATTGAAAAAAAAATGTTCAGGGACTTTATCGATCAAAATGAGAAAATTTAATAATTTTTTCATTCAAAATGAAAAGGTTTAATGATTTTTTCAATAAAAAAAATAATTCAGGGACTTAATCATTTAAAATAAAAAAGTTTAATAGTTTTTTCATTCAAAAAACTAGTTCAATGACTTAAATATTCAATATGGAATAGTTTATTAGGTTTTTATGTATGTTAAACTTTATAAAACTACATTTTTATTATAAAAATTATTTTTCATACAAATTATTATTGTTACACTCCAAAAATTATAACTTTTTAGGGTATGCATACCAAGGCTTAATTGAAATTAAATTGTAACCACTGATATTTTTCAAAAATACTTTTCGAAGCCATTAAATACGTAAAAGTTGGAAGGAAAAAAAAACATGAATGACAAAGACGGTTTAAGCATTTATAATTTGAAAATTGTATGTTTAAGGATTTATAGTTTAAAAAATATTAATTTGATGGTTTATATTTTGATTATTGACGTGTCGTTTGAAAGTCTATTATCTAAAATATAGAAAATTTAAATCATACTTTCTTAAATGACTTCTCATAGTAGTTCTTAAAGACACAAGATTAAGGTAGCAGAGTACGAGCAGAGATTTAGATGGGAGGAAAAGAACTAGAGACTGGAGAGGTATAAGGTAGAAGATAGGGTTAGTATGTCGATAGTTAAGTGACAAGAACCCTAAGGTAGACTAAGGGGTGTTGTTTCCACACAATTGCGTTGTTTGGTCGTTTTTTTGGGTGTTTGCTTGTTGTTGTTGTTTTTGCCTTCTTTCAGCACTTTTTATTTACTGCATCTCGCATTTGTTTTTGTTCAGGGTTTTTGTATCTGATATGTATTTAATATTATGATGTCTTTCAGAAAAATCTTAGTTTATCTAATATATTTTTTAATTTTCACACCATTTTCAATAGTCGCGGTCTTCTCAGAAACCGACTCCCTACTTTTTTTTTTTGGGAGGAGGGAAGTTACGTTTATGTACATCTCTTACCTCCTCCAAACACGACCTACAGATAGGATAGGATATACTTGATTTATTTGGTTTTTATTTGATTTGGTTTATCTCAAATAAATGTTTTATCAAACTATAAGGGGGCGTTTGGTTCACAGAATGAAGTTTGATGGAATTGAAATCCATCGAAGGAATTTGACTTTGAAGGAATTGGAATAAAATTTGATGGAATTTTACCATGCGTTTAGTTGGTAGGAATTCAATTTCTTCACTTAAGCCAAGGAATGAAGAATTCCTTAAATCATGGAATTCAATGGAATTGGAAGGATTCCATCGCTTTCATTCCGTAAACCAAACATGGGCTTGGAATTTGGTCAATGGAATTGGCCATTCCAATTCCTTCAAATTCCATGAACCAAACAATCCCTAAGTCTTTAAATGTTTTTAAAAATTGTGTGTTAAAAATAATAATTAAATAAAAGTATGTTTGTATTTTTTTAAAAATACATTTAACAATTATATGAAAATGTATTTAAGTTTAAACACAGTGAATCCTAAAAACAATTATTAGCATAAAGACATGATTTATTTTGGAACAAAATAACTTTACTTTTGTAGTTTATCCATTATTTTATAAATTTATAACCATACAACAAATGACATTCGACAATGACTAGTTATTCTATGATCAGATCTCGTTAATTTATAATATTTTATAAAAATTAAATCAATAATTCAAACAACACTAATCATAAATATATTTGTTTATTATTATTATAAATAATCAATTAATTCACTTAAAAAATTATAATATTTTCATCAATAGTATAATGCTTATTTTTGGAAAGGTTCAAATGAAAAAAAAAGCCAAAAAATAAGAAAAACGAAAATACAAAAAGAACAGATAAAATAATAATATGAATGTTAAATTAGAGATAACAATATGTTATATTTTGATATAATTTGTTTGTGCTCAATTTTGATTATATTTCACAGATTTTCAATTAATAAAGGGATTATCTTATGCTTCAAAATAATATTGTAATCGTCTTTTGATAATATCTTATGGATTAAATCCATCTAATAGTTGAGATCTATCTATGCATTTTCAACATTTCTATTGTTCCATATGAACAACATTATACTTGTATATTTTTATTTTTTTTAAAAGGGTGGTTATAACCATCTTTTAAACCATAGTTATTGGATCATCTTAATCTAACGGTTTAGATGAGTTATTCGGTTCTTTCTTTTTTTAGGGTTCTCTACAAGTTTCACCCCTATATATATATGTATGTGTATGTTAAATTCTAATATGTCATATACGTGTAAACTTTTCAAAAAACCCAAGCCTATAATCATGCCTTAAGCGTTCGTTTTTATAATTGGTACCAAGCGAAAAACCATAATTGGTCATAGTTGTTAGAGACCTAACGGGCAGGGTCAAAGACGGTCCCGTGATTCTATCCTAATTATGCATCTCCAATAGAGACGTGTTCATATGGTTCACGTTTTTCTTAACAAGCAATTTAAACTCAAACTCAATTCAAATTTGAAATATATAACAGGTCAAAATTCAAGTTTATAAAAACTCAACTAGAAATTTTATCGAGCCTTTCAAGCTTTGTGTGTGTTTTTAATATAGGTGTGCTTATGATCAACTTTTGTGTGTGTGTGTGTGTGTGTTTGTTGCAACTAGGAATGATAGTGTTTTATCAAACATGGTTATAACAAATATTCTTCAAATTACTTTAGCTTTCAAATCAAAATTGTTTTCATCCGGTATGAAGCCACCTTCTCCATCTGGCATGCCCATTTCCTTGTATGTCCTGTAATTTTCATAAATATTCTTTATTTATTTAAGCTTTTAAATCGAACTTATTTGCAATAAGTTTTGAAGCTCCTTTTGTGAGTGCTCTTGCAGATACATGTGAGATTGTTAGAGCATCTGCAATAAATTATTTAAACGAAGAAAATAAACATTTTGAGGATTTTGGCTAATTTTCTGTTACAACAGATTTTTCCAAAAAAAAAAATGAAAAAATAAGGGAGATATGGCATTGTTTGGCAAAAAAAAGTTAGCTTACATGTTTGGATGACCATAAACTAACTTATAAGCTAGCTTATTGAAAAGGTACTCATATTAGCGTTTTGAAAAGCTAGCTTATCAGCTAATTTGCCAAACATAGCCATAGTAAAATTCTTCAGGAGAAAGATTTTTTTTATCATTCTTACCGATGAGAGTACTTGAAATTAAATATTTAGAAGCTAGAAATAATATTTTATATTCTTCAAAATAGAAAAACTGTTGGAGTTAAATATAAGTTTTTATGATTTTATATTTTAATTATCCATTTTAATTTACTTTTTGAAAAATCTGAAGAAGATGCTCTTTTTAAAGAAAACGTAATATTAAAACATCAAAGAAACGTATGGAAATACGTCCTATGCTTCTGCAAGTTGCAGAACCATCCCAAAACAAGTTATCTCGAAACAAAACTAACCTGATCTAGAGCCAAACAAAATGAACAAAAACAACAATAGTAGCCAAGAACACTAAAAGCCTTAATATTGGGTTACCAACGACCAAATTGACTCACAACATTGAAAGGAACATAAAAATGACACAGTGAGCCAAAGGACCTGCGGATATATGACATTTCCGAATTCTTCTCGAAATCTAGTCATAAGATCTAGTTTATATTAAATAAATGGTCTATAGATGAAAATTTACTCCAAAAAAATAACTCGATTATGATCTTCCCATATCTTATATTCCCTTATATCATTAAAAATTGCAACTCTACTTTCAAATATTGCAAAACTTATTAATAAAATATCTCCAGACGAATATTTACTTTCAAGTTTTTATATTTTGTTTTAGTAAGTTTAATTTTTAATTATCTCGTTATATTATTATGTTTAGATTAGATTAATTTTTAAATACTTATTTATATAAATTAAAATTAATTTATAAATCATAAATTAACAATTATAAAATAGATTTTCTATTTTTAAAAAATATACCAATTTGTTTATACATAGGTGACACTGTATGACTCATTTCTCATATATTTCCTTAAACAAACGAAAAAAAGAAAACAATGATAATCAAGAAGGCTCTTAAATAGTTAAACGCACATGAATTATCCACATCCTGACATTCTCCAAAATCAATGATTTTTCCACAAAAGTTTTTACATTCTATAATATCCTTAAAATTTTGCAATCTACAATTTTTAATCATTGTCCTCGATATTGGTCGGATCTACCAAACCAATTTGGTATGGCAGACAATTATTTTCCAAATTAATTTCAGCAACCATTGTTTTATTTCTTCTAACGAAATACGGAGTACTAGTGTTGATGTCTCAATAAATGTTGAAGAGTTTATATCACCGTCACCAATCGAAGACCCACCCCCACATTCAACACAATAAGGTTGGATTCAATTGATCAAAATAAAAGTGTAGCAATGGGTTATGACAAATTGAAAAAATTGATGGATTACCTTCATTAGTCGAAGAAGATAAGGTGTTTGCAACATCATTGATTACCATTAACAAAATATACAAATTAAAAGATAATATAAAAATTGAAAATTAATAAGTTATATTTGAATTTTATTTTGATAATTATATATATATATATATATATATATATATATATATATATATATAGACGGTGGTTCAAGAGAAAACCTCAAATAAATGAAAAACTAAAAAACACCTTATCAGCCGTTAGATTAGATGATCTGACGGATATGATTAAACAGACGGTTACAACAATATTTTTTAAATTAAAAAAACCTCCACCACCTATTCTTTATTAGAAAAAATACGAAAAATGAACAAAATTCGAGCGAAATAAATTACACCAAATAAACGATCATATTTTTCTCGTTAAAATAGAAAATAGAAAGACATTTTCGTAATTGTTACAAATACATTGGACGTGTTCATATATGAACCTGTATGATTCACATATGAACTATATGTTCATATGCGAACCAGTGTAATTCATATACGAACTCTTTTAACTGATTCATATATTAACCAATTAACTGATTCACATATTAACTAATTAACTGTAAGTTCATATGTAAATCAGTTGAACAAATTAATAAATTAATATATGAATCTTTGTAATTCACATATGAACTAATTAACTGATATGACAAGCCTCTGCTTGGGATACTCATTATCTACTTAGGGATCACCGAAATAGCGTGGCTTTTCACGATAAGTTACTTTTCAAATGGATTTCATTTGCGAAAATAAGAGTCTAAAGGTTCGATTGGAGTTCAAGATGATCGAAGTTTTTGAATTGGGAGCACTGGCTCACAGGGCCACACCACTCCCATCTTGTAGCTTAAAATGGCTCTCTTTTCTGTTGTTCGGGTCTGACTCACCTTTGTGGTCTCAGTTTGTAATCTTTTATGTTACTTCCTTTTTGTTTTTTTTCGTGTTTCGTTTGGTCTCTGCTCCCTACAGTCGTCTTTTCTCTATTCTCTTTTCTTTTTTTACCTTATAATATTGCTGCCTTTAAAAAAATTATGAATAATAAAAAGTAACGTTATTATAAAAAATAACGTTTTATTAAGGTTTTTTTTATGGGAATTTAATTAAAATACTCTTTTTTGAAAAATCAGTGCCCAATATGCCCCAAATCTTGTCATTTTTGCCAAAATACCCCATATGTCCGCGTTTTTTCAAAAAACGTGAGGTGGCACTGTTTGGGTCCGCGTTTTGGTCTAAACGTGGGTATGGTCCGCGTTTTGTTGAATTCAGTGCGGACATATGCAATTCAATTCATTGAATTGTAATTTTTATTATATATTTACAGTTTATACCCTTATAATTATTTAGTTAGTTTACTTTATATCTTTTACTTTTATATTATTCATTTTATATTTTTATTATATTAACACATATAATCGTATATTAACTAAAATACGTTTAAAAAATATGTTTTAATTTTAACAAGTTATACCATTATAATCGTCTCTTCGATACCTTCGAAATGAGCCCAATATTGAATATTTTTTTATTTAATTATTTTATTACATATCATATATATTAAAATTTTATACACCTATAATTATTTAGTTAGTTTACTTTATACTTTATATTTTTCTATTTTTTATTTTATACTTTCATTATATTAACACATATAATTGTATATTAACTAAAATACATTAAATAATTTTATGATATATAAAAACGTATTTTTAATATATATGATATAATAAAATAATTAAATTAAAAAAATATTCAATATTGGGCTCATTTCGAAGGTATCGAAGAGACGATTATAATGGTATAACTTTTAAAATTAAAACGTATTTTTTAACGTAATTTAGTTAATATACGATTATGTGTGTTAATATGATAAAAGTATAAAATGAATAATAGAAAAGTAAAAGATATAAAGTAAACTAACTAAATAATTATGGAGATATAAACTGTAAATATATAATAAAAATTACAATTCAAATTGAATTGCATATGTCCGCCGTGAATTCAACAAAACGCGGACCATACCCGCATTTAGACCAAAACGTGGACCCAAACAGTGACACCCTGCGTTTTTTGAAAAAACGCGGCCAAAACGCGGACATACGGGGTATTTTGACAAAAATGATAAGATTTAGGACATATTAGCCACTGATTTTTCAAAAAAAGATATTTTAATTAAATTCCTTTTTTTATATATATATTGAGGTATTAATATATTTAAATAGTTTTATATAAATATTGAAATTGGAACAAAATACGAAAATGATACGTCTGAGAAATATGATGAGTGATGGTAATAATGTGACTGATGGTGGAGGTAGGGTCCACATGAATTATTCATGAAGAGAAACCAAACGACGTCACATCATGCCCTTTTTCTCATCTTTTACAACCCCATTTCTTTATTCTTGTGTTTCCTTTTTTACCCTTCTGTGGGTTGGGAATGGCCCCACCTCTAAAAGCTCTTTGTCTGTGACAGCTTTTTTGGACCTTTTCGTCCTTCAACATTCGGTGGTTACAATTTCACTTCCATTTATTTTTATTCTATAATAATAATAAAAGAAAATTACGTTTTTAGTCCTTGTGGTTTGTTGAACTTTTCTATTTTCATTCTTATGGTTTTGAAATTACAATTTTCATACTTATGGTTTTTTATTCATTAAATTTTTCGTTCTTGTGATATAAATATTATTTTTTTTCATCCCTATGGTTTACAATTCATTTTTATTTTAGTTATTCATATATAAAAGTAGTGGTTTGGCCTCAGGGACCAAAATAGAAATGAATTACAAACCATAGGGACGAAAATCGAAATTTTAAAACCATAGGGACGAAATCTGCAATTTTCAACAAACCACAGGGACAAAAAAGGTAATTTACTCTAATAATAATAATAATAATTTACACTTTTCATATAAGTAATTAATTTCGGGGAGTGCTATTTGCACCAAAAAGGTGCAAATAGTCCTACCTTGTTTTCCGATCCAATCATTAAATTGCAAATAATCAAATCATCATTATTATTATTATTATTATCTTTATATATATATATATCTTTATATATATATATGTGTGCGTGCTTTAATTTTATAAATTTATAAAATTTGTAATTTTTGATTTTATTTTATTCTATAAATTTGTAACTTTTGATTTTATTTTATTCTATAAATTTGTAACAGTTACATTTTCTCATAACTTTGTAAAATGTATTTTTCTTTTTGTAACAATTACATTTTCTCATAACATTGTAAAATGTATTTTTCTTTTAGGGACCAATTCCGTAACAAACGCCAAACGTTAGGGATAAAATCTGTAATTTACTCTGTAAGACTCGTTTTTTTTTAAAACATATAATTATTCTTACCCAAATTGAAACGTAAATAAAAATGACAACTAAAGATAGTTAAGGGTTAAAACTGTCATTAACCTAAACTCTTTATATATATATATATATATACATATATATATATATATATATATATTAATATATTACACACATATATATATATATATATATTACGTACTATATTTATATATATATAATATTTTGAAAAAAAATGGTAAAATATATATAAGAGTAAACTACTATTTTCAGTCACAAGATACAGAAATTAAAGCAAGTATCCAAGCGAGCAAAAGTGTCACGAAACATCGTCATCGCATACCACACTTCCAACAATTGTGTGGTTTTGTTTCACATTATGCATTAAACATAATATTCCAAGAGTATGAGCGAGCTCAATCTGTTGGCTTATTTTCTGAAAATTGTAGTTGTCTACTACGTACAAGTTATGGGCTGCCATGTGCGCACGAACAAATGCAATACTTGAACGAAGGTCATCCTATCCCGATTGATTCAACTGATGTATTTTGGACGACGCTTGATTTATCACCGTGCAAATCTTTACAAGATGGTGACGTAGGTTGTGAAGCTGAAGTCCAAATGTTTACTGAGGAATTTAACAAGCAATCGAGATCCGGTAAGTTCAGTTTACTGAGGAAGCTAAAAGAGATAGCCAGTGGATCAAAAACATCGGTTCGTGAACCTGTTGTTAACAAGACTACTCGTGGACGACCCTCGTTGAAGGATAAGCTTTTCAGAAAAACTCATGTTGATCCCTCATTTCCGACTCATGTTGACCCGTCTTTTACAAGTGAAAGACCCCTTAGACGTAGCAGTTCGAACGCGTCTAGATTTGTTGACAAGGAAAAAATGAGCTACCAAGAACCAGCGAGACACAGTTCTTTCATGTTCAAAAATAATAATACACATTCATACATCATTCAATTTCCAGCATTGTTTCACCCTTACATCAAGCAGGTACATGATGTGATAGGTGATGGAAATTGCGGATTCCGAGCAATAGCTGTCTCGATGGGTCTTCATGAAGATGCATGGCCCACAATTCGGTATAACTTGATGGAAGAGTTAGAGCAATACAAGACAGAGTACATCAACGCTTTTGGAGGTGAACACTGGGATATTACTTACAACACTCTAAACTTCTTTCGATCAGATCAAGGTGCACCATTTGAACACTGGATGACAATGCCTGAAATAGGTGTCTTGATTGCTTCAAAATATAATGTGATATTACATGTTATAAGAATGACCGACAGTGGGACGTACTTGCCGCTTAGGTCCACTCCTCCAGTGTGGTATGAACATGTTGTTTTTACAATCGGGTACGTTAATGGTAACCATTATGTCAAATTAGATATGAAAGAAGGATATCCGTTTCCGCAAATTGTATCACTTTTTTTCCATCACAGTTATCGGTGTGCTACTGGATGGGCTACCCCGTATTCAGAGCGAATAAAGAAGTACATGAAGCTTTTACGTGTTAATTGTACTACGGATAATGTTATTTTAGAATAATCGAATGTAATATAGATTATTTTATGTTCTATTTATATGTTAAATTGCAATATTTATGTTTTATTTTTATAATTATTAAATCGCAATATTTATGTTTTATTTTTATAATTATATAATTAAAAAAATTAGTAATATTTATATTTAAAAATATTTATTTATTTTCAAATCAAATCAAAACAAAAATATATAATAAAAATATATAATAAAAAAAAAGACAACAAAAAGACAAAAAACAAAAAAACCAAAAAAAAACCAAATGATTATTAGCAATCATTTGGTGCATTTAGTAAAATTAAATGTGTATTTAGCCTCCCCTTAATTTCTTCAGACCTAATTTTTCTAGATTCAGATCAAAATTGTTACAATCACTTTGTACAACATGAAATATAAGTTGTACTGAAGTTCATTGGGACTAGGACTATTAATTATTAAGGGTTGGATTCCGGTGAGAAGTATGAGAAGTGGTTATCTCGATCGTTGGATGAGAAATGACTACACATTAGAATGAGATGCACCGAGATGCATCAGATCAATTCATTTCTTAGTAGCAATTCATGGGAGAGTTTGAGATTAAAAGAGATCAACGGTTCAAATTCACTTCTCACGATTCTCACCATTAACTTAACTTCTCACACAATCCTTCGTTTAATGACTAATTCGTAAATATAATCAATTTTTTATAATAAGCAAAATCAAATATCCAATTTTATTAATGTTGTGTTTTCTCTTCAAACCACTTCCAAGAGCGTTTTTAAAATACATTTTTTCTTTCATTCTTATTTTAACAGATTTTTTATATTGAAATAGAGGAAGTAAGAGAAACTCAAAATTTAAATAATTTAGAAAAATGATTTTTTTTAAAATTTTTTTTATCAATGATATTGAATTATCCTTTTTATATAATTATTTTATGTATTAAGATTATAGACGGAGGTTCAAGGGAAAACCTCAAAAAAACGAAAAACTGAAGAACACTCTGGTAGCTCTTCATCTGGACGGTATGCACTTGTGCATACAGATAAATTATGTTGTTTTTTAGTTTTTATGCACAAGTGCATTATGCACTTGTACATATGCACAAATGCATGTTACAAATTACCTGTATGCACAAGTGCATACCGTCCAGATCAAGGATTACCAAGGTATTCCTCAGTTTTTCGTTTTTTCGAGGTTTTCCCCTGAACCTGACCCTAAGATTATCTATACTATATTATAAAGATGGCATAAAAAACTCTTAAAAACAAGTATTAAAGCTTAATGTACAGCTATTTAATGTTAATTACTTAAAAAACAACCTTTAAAGTTGTATGTACTACACTTAATGTTATTTATTAATTTTCAATCATTATCTCTAACCATTTTAACTCTCCTAAAATCATTTCCCACTTTAACTCCCCTAAAATAACTCTCAACATAATTAAATATAGAATAAAAATCAAATTTTAAATATAAAATATAGTTAAAAAAATCTAACAGAATATTTTATAAAAAAAATTATATTTTTAAACCAAAATAAATTACATTATATTATTAAGTCTAAATTAAACAAATTTATATAAAAAAATCATTATCAATCTCTCACAACCAACCAAAATCGTAATGTAAATCGACAAAAAATAGAAAATAAAACGAAACATTAAAATCGTGATGTATCTAGTGGCATTGCGCGAGTACACTTCTAGTAATATTATAAAATATTTTAGTGCCATACTTAATGGTGAAATCTTCAAAATAGAGAATATGTTAGTTTAATTTAATTTTATATTTTTGTAAAGTTCAAATCTTCAAGATTTTTTAAAATATTTAATATTTATGTACGATGACCTTCTAAGCAATTAGGTTTGATTAGTAATTTGGGTATCACTTAATTTGGTTCTTTTTTTTTTCAACGGCATAAATAATAATAAAAACTAACAAGAAGCTAGATAAAACAAATTACATGTAAGAGATAGTAAGAAGAGGGTTTTAACATGAAAGCCATTTTCCTTTTCACGAGGTTAAGGAATCAAAAAACAAACCATGGAAGATTATATATCTCAATGTCCTTGATGATTTGATAATTATTTAATATTAATTTTTTTTAATATAAAAATGTAATACATTTTGTGTTAGCTTTTATTTAGTGTAACAATGATTTTATTTCTCAATTGATGTTACAAATATTCAAAAAAAATTCAAGTTGAGAATGCAACCCAAAATATTGTTTTTTATCGTATGACCAGTAGTATATCTCATGTAGAGATAGTTTAGGAGCGAGATAGGTTGAGAATAAGGTCACATAGAGCACATCGCGAAAATGATCAGTAAGTGCGAGTACATAGCTTGTCAGGAATTTTTTGTGCAATTAGCAACGCAAGCTCAAACCTCGTGTAGAAGGTTGCGTTGACCGGTCAATGTGAGTTTAGACAGACGAGTGTCTGAGCTGCTAAGTTGTAAACGAATATGAAAGTCACTTCTATAGTCGAGTGTAAGGTTACAGTGTATACCCCCCACAACCAAATCAGTATATAATGCTTAGTTAATTAGTTTATGTACATGTGATTAAAATACATGCATGACTTGTGTAGTTACCCTTAAGGCAGAACCAGTTGAACTTAAATGAACTAGCAGCTGGTTTTATATGCTTTGAAACTATGACACATGGTTATATATATATATATATATATATATATATGCACACACACCGAACATATTGTTATATATACATGTTTTAGTATTTTTAGATATGATAAATGCATTCTAAATCATTAAGATAGAAAAGAATGTTATGGATAAAATGTTTTTGGCTACGTGTGAATGGTCGCGTGTCAAGACATCAACACTTTTAGATTAGGGACCAGAATTGTACTTGACATTATTGAGGTAAAATAAACTTATTAATTGGCTTAATTACATTAACCCCCACCACCCCATGAGTCCATGACGTTACTTCAATATTGATATCTCAATTTATTATGTTTCATTGCTTGTGTGCAATGGTTTTGTATTCACTATTCACATACACATAACAACTTAAAAACCCCTCTCATATATTCACACACACACACACACATATATATATATATACTATATATATATATGGGAGAGATTCATATGATAAATATTAAATATATGAGAAATAGAGAAGTAGGAGTTAAATCAAATGAGAACCACAAATATGTTACAAACATGTGAGAATCGGTATTAAATTTTTTTACATGATATATTTTCATCAAATGCTAGGATTTAAGATATTGTTTCACATATATTTGTTTTATAATATGATAGTTTCACATGTATTTGTTTCACCATGTGAATATTTTTTACATGTATTTTTCATTTCACTAAATGAACCAATTTTTTTTCTTCACGTGTAATGTTTTCAAAAGGTGAACACAAACATATGTGAAACAATATATTAAATCATAGCTTTTGATCGAAAAGGATCATGTAAAAAAATATTTTTATATCGGTATTCACGAGTTTATAACATATTTGTGGTTCTCATTTGATTATCGTCATAGAGAAGTAATCCTAGCTTTTCATTCGGTCAAGATCGGCTTTGACCGGTCAAATATTGCGTCTTTGACTGGTCAACAATTACAGTTTTGACTGGTCAAAAGTTACAGCTATTCTAAAAGTAGAAGGACAATTTTGTAATTTTTACAAATACACGAGACGAGTTCATATATGAACCTGTATGATTCACATATGAACTATATGTTTATATGTGAACCAGTGTAATTCACATATGAACTGATTCATATATGAACCAATTAACTGATTCACATATGAACTAATTAACTGATTCATATATGAACATATAGTTCATATATGAATCAATTAAAAGAGTTCATATATGAACATATAATTCATATGTGAATAATACAGGTTCATATATGAACTCGTCCCGCGTATTTTACGAAACTACCCCTCGATCTTCTACAGATCACAAAAGGAATTATCTGGTGCTTCACGGTTAAAGCCGCAAATGTTGACCAGATAATAAGGGGCTAGGATCATTTCTTTATTTCTTATATTTTTAGCATTTCTCAAATGAACCTAATCATATATATGTGTATATATATATATATATATATGTACAGGCGAAGGATCGTGTGAGAAGTTGAGTTAACGGTGAGAAGTGTGAGAAGTGGATTTGAACCGTGATCTCTTTTAATCTCAAGCCCTCCCATGAATTGCGGCTTAGAAATGAATTGATCTGGTGCATCTCCGCACATCTCATCCTAATGTGCGTCCAATTCTCATCCAACGGTTGATAACCACTTCTCACACTTCTTACCGTTAACTCAACTTCTCACCACACAACCCTATATGTACATGTATATATATATATATATATATATATATATATATATATATATATATATATATATATATATATTTATAGGGTGCGCTTCTTTTGCAACCCAAACAATTTGTACAAACTATGCAAACCACTATATTAGAAAACAATAAATATATTTATGGATAATGATTATGATTCATTAATAATGATTGTGATATATGTGGAAAATGTTAAGTTTATTCATTATAATCATGATTTTAAATTAGGAAACATAATAAAATCATATATTCATTAGACTTGATGAACGACTAAGATTGGTTTGTATAGTTTGTACAAATTGCTTGGGTTGCAAAAGAAACGCACCCTATATATATATATATATATATATCACATATATAGAGAGAAGGGGATATGTATATCACATATATAGAAAGATGGGGACGTTTAAACGAGAACAATAATCGGAAAAGAGAACATGAAAACGGCCAAATCATATGTAAAATCACATTTGATGTTACATTAACAATCAACGCAACGGTGTTTGGGTGACGTGGGGCACGACCTCATGTCGCAACCAAAGTCACGCGATTCACATGTGATTTTAGTGTAAATCACATGTAATTCGACCATTTTCTTATCTGGTTTCTGTTCTCGTATGAACCTGACTCTATATAGAAGGAGGTTCAAACAAGAACAATAATTATATATATATATATATATATATATATAAGGGGTTGTTCAAGGGAGAACTCAGTATCTTGTGAGATCCGTGAGATCAAATCTCAACCACAAATCAAAAGTTAAATTAAGAAATTAATAATTTTAGTAATTTTGACTTAATATTTAAAATAAAAGGCATTTTAGGTATTTTAGAAATCTTATTCTCCTCTCCCCTCTCCCTTCCGGCGTAAACATTCGACTACACCCAATATATATACGTTGTGATACATTAGTCAGGATCTTCTCTCTACATATCCAGTGATCCCTACTGATACCAACTATGATACCCATTATATACACTTTGTGATACAATAAGATACACGATGTGATACCCATTGTATACACGTTGTTTGTTGTTCAACGATGTGATACCCATTGATATAATACCCTAAGATACACGATATGATACACACTAATGTCATTGGTTGTTCAACGAAGAAAGAAACGTGGTGTACTTATTTGATAAAGTTTAAAGTTAATTAGGGCAAATTGATATAATTGTTTGAAAAGTCAAATGAGATAATGATGGAAACAAAATATGAGTGGTGGTTACAATATTTAATTCACAAATTACTAAATCACCCTCGGTCATTAATTAAATTATAAAATAACTTAACTAAAATAAGGGACTCATATTAGATCTTAGACCTTACAAATTACTGAGTTCCGATTTAATTATATATATATATGTGTGTGTGTGGGGTGTGTATATGTATGTATATGTATTATTTTGATTTGATGAAACCTAGGTATGTACATATGAGAATAATATGGTACACAAGTTTTATGGTTTCTACTAGAAATATGTTTTAATTTGCTGAATTTGGTGGAAATATATATATATAGAGAGAGAGAGTGCGTTTCTTTTGCAAACCAAACAATTTGTACAAACTATGTAAATCAATCTTAACCATTCATCAAGTCTAATGAATATATGATTTTATTATGTTTCCTAATTTAAAATCATGATTATAATGAATAAACTTAACATTTCCTAATTTAAAATCATGATTATAATGAATAAACTTAACATTTTCCATATATATCACAATCGTTATTAATGAATCATAATCATTATCCATAAATATATCTATTATTTCCTAATATAGTGGTTTGCATAGTTTGTACAAATTGCTTGATTTGCAAAAGAAACGCACCCTATATATATATATATATATGTATATATATATGGTCAGTTCCACCCCTCCACCTCATCCCATCCTTATCTCCTTTACATGTCTATTACATCCTTTTGGCCCAACAGCTGAGGACGTTTTCCTTTTTAGCCACCTCCACTTCCACGTGTCACCATTTCTTCTCTTCAATCTCTATCTATTCTGTATCTTATTAATCAATTTCATTTTGACTCTTAATATATATATATATATATATATATAATAATAAATATAAAAAGAAAATGGAATAATATCATTCATAACAAATTTGGATTGAATATGGATCTTATATTTTAATATATGTTTTTAAATCGATATTAAAAATTATCATTGATCATAAACATGGATTCGGTTGGTTGTTATTGAACTTAAATTTATATTTTATAATTACTATTTTTAAATCAATCAAATGATAGTTAGATTGTTTTATTTAAAGATATATGTGATTAGATTTTGTCTGATTCAACTATATATCAATACAATTGAATAAAAAAATAAACTCAATTCGATTTAAAGAAAAAAAAGTTTGCTTTCGTTGGGTTGTGTCCAAAATGAAAACGAGTATAATTTTATAAAAATAAAATGCGTTTTAATATAATTTTGACCGGTTGTATTTTACGAAATAAAAAACTTTGAAATACTCATTTATCAAATTTGCATATTGAGCAAACTTTAAGATTACGAATTGAATACTTTTAACTTCTCTTTGGTTTTTATAATTGATTTGCCTTTTAAAAAAAAGATGTGGATGGATGTTAATATGCAAAACAATATTTGTTAAAAAGAATAGTATAAAACATGTTGAGACAGGTATCAATTTCGAATCTTATATTTAAAAAAAAAAGAATGAAGGGTATGATAGGGAAATGTAGTATAGTTGTCTTTTGGCAAACATGAAGAGCACATGATGAAATGGCATTTATACCCTTTTGGTGTGATGCATAGAAAGGTAGATTTTCCATCTTTTATATTGATCAAATGAATAGGTGCCCTTTCCTTTTGTGGTGTGGGGATCATTCAAAATCTTAATAGTAATAAAGAGATATATATCATGAATCTAATTCAATCTTCCACTTTCACATCTTTTTCAAAAAGCTACCCTTTATTTGTAAAGTTTGGTCAAATCCATCCCATCTTTAAATTTATTCCTCCACACACTTTCTTTCTCATCTCTTTTTCTTTCTTTCTTTCTTTCTTGTGTTTTGGTACATATACACTTACATATTCTTTCTAATCAAATAGTATCTCTTTCGTGTATATGTTCTTTAGCATCGGTACCAAAATCGTGTGTAAAAATGTTTAAAATGGTGTAGTTATCTTGAAGATAAGTATAAAAATCTCAACGATTTTAAGCCGAACAAGTATGCAGGTGGATATCCTTACAGAATGATTTTGAGACATCGGATTCGAGTCTAGATACCACCCACTTGTCCTATCCATGGGACGCACGATTTACCCTTTCCATAGCAACGGTGAGACCAACACGGTGATGACTGATGACGTTTTAGAGGATGGCGACGTACCTTTTTTCCAGAAGGCGTGTTAAGAACAACCACACAAAACCATTGCTCAACAAAATGAGATATTTTTCTCAATAGGTATCTTACGAAAACTTTAAACCTACTTCTTACAAGATATATGGGTACCTTTTAATTTTGTTAACCTTGTATAGAATTTGGGTATTTACTGGGCTGGGTATGAAAATTGAAAAGAGAACCAGGGAACTAACTTAATAAAAAACATTTCTTAACATTTTTTCGTACTTATCGGAGCCCTTTTTATACAAACGTCTCGGACCTAAAAATTATCAGAAACGGGCCTACATATTTCTCATCCTCCCTTCTCCAAAGACTCCTAAAACACCTTTTCTTCCACCTAGTAGGTTTTTGCTAGGTGTTTTTGAAGATTGCTGATTTTTGATCCAAGAATCTTTGTAGCACGATTGTAATCTCGTTCAGTTGGTAATAAATCTGATCTCACTCCCGCTTTGGATGTACACTGTCATAACGGATAGTGGAACCACGTTTTTCTAATTCTAATTGAAATTTGTAAATATAGAAGTCACTGACTCCTGTCATTAATGTACCAAACATCAAATGGATTAACAAACTTTCATCCTTCAAAAATTCTGGCTAAGTGAACAATTTCAATTTCTTTTATTTTGTTATTCATTGTCATTATACCATCAAAGTTTTCAAGAAATATATACAATGATCTTATTTGGAGATGCAAAGATTGAAACAATGTTCTACAAGTCCAAGGAAAGCCACACAAATGAGATTAGCAAGACACATTCTATAAGAACTCGAACCGAACTAGTAGCCTTGATGAGGTGTATGGATCACCTTTGCGGTTACACAGTGGAACTGCACGGATTCCGGGCCTCAGTTCAGAAACGGGGAGACAAATTTGGCCTGCGAAATCATCTTTTTCGGACATGTCATATTCATGGACTTCGATTCGGAGTAATGCTATTTCAGGAAGTGTTAATGGAAATGTGAACTCTTCGTTCCAAACAGGTGTCCAGTTGTCCTCCTTTGGCTTTGTCTTTCTCATTATTTCATCGGCAGGTGCTCCGGATATACCCACCTGTTTACGGGTAACGGCCAACAACAAGTTACGTTATTTACGGATTGTGGGATTAATGACATGCAAGTTTAGAGAGGTAAAGGACTGATATGGCTTTTGGGATCATTGTTCATGCTAAAATGCAAAGATAACTTATTGTGTAATAAAATTGAACACATTTAGAAGGCGTTTGTTTTTAAGAGGTCTGAAGTCTTATTTCAATTATGATTAATAAGAGGTGGTGTTGAAGTCTGAAATCTGAATCAATTAAAGAAATTCATGCTCTCTTATTGAAGTACCAAGCAAGCAGGTCTAGGTATAATTAGAGGGCAGCCACGAGAGTGTTGTGTGACAAGGTCTTGTGAAAGTTGAAGTGCAAATTCTACAGGGTAGCCATCAGACGAGCTATGATGTATGACCGTGGAGTGTTGGGCAACAAAGAAGGAGCGCGAGAGGTAGATGGAGGTGGCTGAAATGAGGTTGCTCAAATGGACCCGTGGTCGGACCATGTAGCTCTTTCGTGTTGAGTTGGGAGTAGCGCCTATCACGGATAAAATGAGAGAACAGGCAGACTGATGTGGTTTGGGCACATTTGTAGGAAGACGGTTGTCGACACGGGTGAGGAGGGTGGAGAGGTGTGAGGAGGATGGTTACGAGCAACAGAGAACCAAATGTTTTATCTCGTTCCTATATTTCAAACTTTTGTCTTGCTCTATACTGTTAATATCGGCGATATATCGCTGATATCTCAGATATCAGGCCTTGGCAAAAAAAAACTCTTGCAAAAAATGGTAAAAATATATGTTTGATAATATCACCGATTTTTGCCAATATTTACCGATATTTGAGCGAGTGGGTTTTTTTGGGCTTTTTAAATAACTATTGGGCTTTATATATTACTTGGGCTTCTTTTAATTAGTCAACTAAGTAGTCTTAGGTTTCCAATTCCAACGGTCCTCTATGGTTCTATGGTCGAGCTTTCTTCCAGGCACGAATACTATGTGGAAACTATGTTTTTGATGTTGAAACTATGTTTTTAATTAATGCATATGATATGTTTATAGATGCATACATATATATTATATATATATATAATTCTAAGAAATATTATACGAACCGAGATTTTTGGATCGATATATCTGATATTTCAAATATCGGACCCTGGCCGATATACCACCAATATCTGATATTAACAGCATAGGTCTTACTTTTAGAACCAAATGTTTCTTGCAAAATCATGTTTTCAAAAAAAAATTCAGAGCCTTTATAGAATGATTAAGTAGTCAGAACGATTAAGAGGCTAGTGCAAAATGAAATATGGTTGTTTGCTAATTGTTCAGAATGAAATTAGGGCTCTGAATGGTTAAGGCATGGTCAAGATACAAAATCATTCAGAGGGTTTTGGAACCATTAAGAGGCAGACATTTTTTTTGCCAAACAAGATTTACCTCTTAACGATCCATTAAGAGGTAAACAAACAGCCAATACTTCCAAGTTATCTTAACCATCCTGTTGTCCTAGTTTGCATATAGATCTCGATTGAATATTTAATTTACTTATGTACTCGTTTAATTCTTTTTTTAGATAGCAACTTTGATATGTAATGTATAAATTACCACGTGTTAAAATCTCGTCTCGTGTATGCTAAAACAGAAAAATGAACAATTAATGAGAGTAAGATCATTACCCTTGTGTAGAAATCTGGAGGGGAGTATGTATCAAAATGAGTTTGCTTGAAATCCAGATGCCATCCATCTCCCATATAAATTTTCACCTGTTAAATAACATATATCTATGTGAGAAGTATTTTTCCAAGGGAGTAGAGACTAGACAGTAGATTTCTTTTCCAGTAGTGGTGTTAACCTTTAAAGTTTTCTTCACTTCAAGCTTTGCTTTGGGATCAAACACCTCATTATTGGGCCCAGTTGTCATCAGAAAATCTGGTTTTTTCACATAACCACAGCCTCCATTGGCTCTGAACATTCCATGCATCAACCAGAGTGACCTCCCATATCCCTGCATGAAAAATCAGAATTTAGACAATTTGACATTTTCGCAGTTTCATGGTTTTTTACTAATACTAACATGATCTAACATAGTTCTAGCAATGCACCCATTTTGTAGTATCAGTCAATTTCATAGAAGTATAGCCCAATTGGTTAGTTTGATTTACGTGTTCTTTACTTGCAGGACGTGGAGAATCTTAGTTGAATGATGACCATCGGTAACAGGTCATGTAGTGAGAATGTGTGAAACTCATTAGATTCTCTCCAAAAGAGCCATTGAAGAGAAAAGGGAGGTTTCAACACATATTGACGAGAAATGGTCCAAGTCTAGCCGATGTGAGAATCTATCACCCGTGATCCAGATAAAATATAAGTTAGTTAATTGCTGTCAAAGTTAGTTAACAGTTATATAACTGTCATCAGTGAAAGGTTGTGTCGTTTGGGTAAAAGGGTTGCATCCCTTGGTTGTTTATATATATGTCTCTGTATTCTCTATTGTAAGGTTACTGAATTCTATTAATGAAATTATGATAATAAGAATATTGTTCTAACACTGTGGTATCAGAGCCAATGGCTTCAATCTCAAACAATATTCTACATCCACAACTCCCAAAATTAAATGGGAGAAACTACTATCATTGGAGTATTCAGATGAAGGTGTTATTCGAGTCACAAGATTTATGGGAAATCGTTGAACAAGGATATGACGAGCCTGAAGAAATTGATGAATTAACTCTGGAACAGGAAGACGAACTCAGGGATTTTAGAAAGAAAGATGAAAAGGCCCTCTATGTGATCTATCATCAAGCCGTAGATGAGGTCATCTTTGAACGCATTTCCTCCTCGAATTCTTCCAAGGACGCATGTGACATGTTGTACAGGACCTATCGTGGAGAAGAAAAAATGAAAATAGTTAAACTATAAACGCTGAGATGTGAATTCGATGGATTAAAGATGAAGGACTCTGAGACAATTGAGGAATTCTACAATCGTGTTATTTTGATAATCAATTAAGGTTGAATGGGGAAAACATAGAGGACAGAAGAGTAGTAGAAAAGATCCTTAGAAGTCTCACAAGAAAATTTGAGTATATAGTGGTTGCCATTGAAGAATCCAAGGATTTGTCTACTCTATCTCTCGAAAGTTTGCTGGGAACATTGCAGTCTCATGAGTTAAGGATGAGACAATTTGACTCATCACCATTTGAACAAGCATTTCAACTACAGTCTACAACCACACAAGAGAGAAATAAAGGTTTAGAGAAAGATCAACAGTATGAGAACAAAGGGAAATTAAGAGTGAAACCCACGACTCCAGTACAGTGTTATCATTGCCAAAAATTTGGCCATATTGACAAATATTGCAGAAAAAGACTGGCAGAAGAAAGAGGGACTAATTTCCTTAACATAGAAGAGGGAAATGAGAGTGACACCTTGTTTATGATTCTTAGCACCCAAGAAGTATCACTCAGTGATACATGGTACATCGATAGTGGGTGTAGTAATCATATGACTGGAAATAAGAATATGTTCACTCAAATGGATGAAACTCAGAAGAAAGAAGTTAGAACAGGAGATGATAAGCGATTAATTGTTCAAGGAATTGGGGAAATTATGGTAGACACAAAAATAGGACAGAAAAGGATAACAAATGTTTATTTTGTCCCTGGATTGAAGCATAACTTGCTTAGTGTAGGACAACTTCTTCAAAGGAATTATGATTTGCACTTCAAGGATGGCACATGTGAGATAAAAGATCCTAATGAGAATCTGCTTGGTAGGATAAATATGACACCAAATAAGATGTTTCCTCTTAATTTTAAGGGAGACACCTTATTTTCTTTCAATTTGTCCACCAAACAGAACTCCCTTCTATGGCATCACAGGTTTGGTCACACCAACCTAAGGTATTTAAACTATATGTACAAGCATAATTTGGTGAGGGGAATACCAAATATAAGCAAAATAGAAGAAGCATGTGAAGGATGTATGCTTGGAAAACAGTGCAGAGAGTCATTTCCTCAAGAAAAGGCATGGAGAGCCAGCAAGCCACTTGAACTTGTCCACACAGATGTGTGTGGACCTATGAAGACACCTTCTATCTCTGGAAACAGATATTTACTCACCTTCATAGACGATTTCAGCAGGAAACTTTGGGTTTATTTCTTAAAAGAAAAGTCAGAAGTTTTTGAAGTTTTTAGAGTCTTTAAAACATTTGTTGAAAAACAAAGTGGGCATCAAATCAAGACTCTCATATCTGATGGGGGTGGTGAATACAATGCCACCTATTTTCTAGATTACCTAAAAGAAAATGGCATACACCATCAGATTACTACCAGATACACACCCCAACAAAATGGGTGGCTGAAAGAATAAATAGGACTATAATTGAAAAAGCCAGGAGTATGATGAAAAGCAAAAGATTAGACAATTGTTTATGGGCAGAAGCTGTAGCATGTGCATGTTATCTCTTGAATAGGACCTCTACAAAAAGCCTCATCAACATGACCCCTCAAGAGGCATGAAGTGGATATAAACCTACAGTTGCCCATTTAAGAACCTTTGGGTGTATAGCATACTCCCACATTCCAGAACAGAAAAGAACCAAGTTGGATGACAAATCAGAGAAGACAGTTTTCATTGGGTACAGTGAGAGATCAAAAGCTTATAAACTCTACAATCCTATTACTAAGAAAACCATTGTTAGTAGAGATGTAGTATTTGATGAAGGTAAGTATTGGGATGATTCTTCAAAGCAAGAAGATAATGTTATTCAAGATGTTGGTGAAATAGAGACACCAAAAGAAGCAGTTCCAAGTCAGGAAGAACATAACTTGTCATCACCAACAAATGTGTCTATCTCAAACTCTCCTGATAACATCAATGATCAAGGCATAAGTTCCTCAACCTCCTCCACAGAAAGTCCGCCTAAGAGAGGTTTCAGAAGTCTGAGTGATATCTACAACAATACAAGAAGGTTAGAATTTAATGATGTTGCAAATTTTGCACTATTTTCTGATGCAGACCCTATCTTGTTTGAAGATGCTTTTCAAGAAAAAAATTGGAGGGATGCTATGGATAAAGAAATTGAGGCTATCATAAAAAATGACACCTGGGAATTGGTTGATCCTCCAAAGGATCAAAACCAATTGGAGTTAAGTGGATCTACAAAACAAAGTTAAATGAAAAAGGAGAAGTTGATAGATATAAAGCAAGGTTAGTTGTTAAAGGATACAAACAGAAATAAGGCATTGATTGCCAAGAAGTGTTTGCTCCTGTAATAAGATTGGAAATTGTACGATTGGTTTTGGCAATTGCTGCTCAACATGGTTGGAAGGCACACCAAATGGATGTAAAATCGGCTTTCTTGAATGGATGGCTAGAGGAAGATGTATATATAGATCAACCAAGGGTATGTAAAGAAAGGAGGGGAACACAAAGTCTATCACTTGAAGAAGGCTTTGTATGGATTGAAACAAGCACCACGTGCTTGGTATAGCAGAATTGAAAGTTATTTTCTAATTAATGGTTTCAAGAAGTGCTCTCAGGAACACACCTTATTCACAAAGAAACATGAAGGTATGATACTTATTGTGTGTACATATGTAGACGATTTGGTACAGGAAACTCACAAGAAATGGTTGATGAGTTCAAGGCATCGATGAAAGGAGAATTTGATATGACAGATATGGGGTTACTCCATTATTTTTTGGGTATTGAGGTCAAGCAAGAAAGTGAGAGGATCAAAATCTGTCAACAGAGGTATGCTCAATGTCTATTGGATAAATTTAATATGTCTTTGTCCAATCCAGTAAGTACACCTATGGAGTTTGGCCTAAAGTTATCTAAAGATAGTAGGGAGAAGGATGTTGACCCTAGTATATATAGGAGTTTGGTTGGAAGTTTAATGTACTTGACTGCCACAAGACCTGACATGGTGTTTGCAGTAAGTTTAATTAGTAGATTTATGGAATCGCCCAAGGTTAGTCACTGGGAAGCCGGGAAACGTATCTTAAAATATGTCAAAGGTACAATGGATTATGGTATTGGTATAGTGATAGTGACTTTGGTGGAAATATGGATGATGGAAGAAGTACAACAGGTTATCTTTTCAGTCTAGGTACTGGGGCTATATCATGGCAGTCCAAAAAGCAAAGTGTAGTGGCTCTATCATCTGTTGAGGCAGAGTACATGTCCCTTTCCATAGCAGGCTGTCAAGCTTTGTGGTTGAGATCTCTACTGGAAGAGTTGGAACATGAACAACATGGCCCTACTACTATTTTCTGTGACAACAGGTCTGCGATTGCTTTGTCAAAGAATCCAGTGTATCATGGGAAAAGAAAGCACATAAGAATAAAATTTCATTTTATTCGAGAACTGGTGACAAATGAAGAAGTGAAGATTGAATTTTGTGGATCAAAACAGCAAACAGCAAACAGCAAACAGTAGACTGCTTCACAAAAGCTCTTCAAGTTGGAAATTTCGTGATCATGAGAGAAAGGATGGGAGTTCATCAATTACTAGCTTAAGGGGGTGTGTTAAAATATAAGTTAGTTAATTGCTGTCAAAGTTAGTTAACAGTTATATAACTGTCATCAGTGAAAGGTTGTGTCGTTTGGGTAAAAGGGTTGCATCCCTTGGTTGTTTATATATATGTCTCTATATTCTCTATTGTAAGGTTATTGAATTCTATTAATGAAATTATGATAATAAGAATATTGTTCTAACAAACTGTTCTCACATCTTGTAATAGGGACAACATTAGGTGATATGCTCATAGGTTCAATTTCAGGGATAAAAATGGTAACTGTCCTTAGAATAGCACTACCTAGAATCACAAATGAGTATATTTCGAAGCATATAATGCAAGTGTTGATAGCACAAAGATGGAATATAACTGAAGAGGACTGGTCGTCACTATCAAAGGCAGATTCAACAACTAATCAGAGCAGTTTGTGATCCTCATAGAAGGATTAAGAGTGGAATACTAAGTGGCATATCCAATGGCAAAGAGGTTCCAAACATTCAGGGACAGCTTGTAGTTGTGCCAACTCCTTTTCAAAGTTGTTCAATGAAGGTTCAATAAAGAATTAATCTTTACTAACATCTACAAAAACTAGGTGGGATACCATGTGAGAAACTAAATCAATGCGGGGCACATTTTAAGAAAAGAAATTTGATGAATAACATTTTCTGCATTGAGAAAAGACTAGGGATATCATATCAAATACTTCTCTTGCCTAAAAGAACACAAATTTTTTGCACACCTGCATGTTAAATGCAACCATCTGAGCTCCATGTAGCCAACCAATTAGTGGCTTGTAATTGGAGGAGGTAAAACGAGTGCCTTTGGGATATATCCTGAGAATGTTCTTCTGGGTAAACCTGGAAAGGAGAGAAGCATCATCATGTCTGGGCCTTAAACTTGACCTCAAGAAAAAGTCATAATACATATAAAAATAAAAGATATTTATCACTCACTCTTGATGTGAGAGTGAAATTCCTTCTACCTTGCAAAAGACGTGATTACTAGTCTATACCTCACTATGTGCTGCTGATGGCGTTCTGCAGCCTTTTCCAGTGCTTGTTCCGACAAACTTAGGCGCCTAACTTTATCCTTTTCGACTTTGAGTGCCTCCTCTAGTCCACCTTTGGGTTTGCCAGCATGAATAGCAATCAAACTCTTGTATGCAGGACAAGAAACAGATTTCTTTCCACGATCTTCTGACTCTTCAGTATCAAGATCATGGTCACTTTCATCACTTTCATACTGCAGACAAATAACACACAATTCACTATGCAAACAAACATTTTGGGAGTTAAACAGAATCATACTCAAGGGTAAAGATTATCATGACCCAGCAAACCTTGTCGTTTTTGTCTTTGTATGCTATAGCCCTTGAGGGCTCTTCCCCCCAAACATCATCAGCATCAGCATCTTTAACCCTCTGTGATTTGGTACGCTGGTCCTCTTCAGCTTCAAGGTACTCCTTTGGAGGCTTTGTTGAAATTAAAATCCGATACTTTAAGCTTTCAGGCGTGGGTAATTCTTTTAATTTTCCTGATTCAGGGCAAAATAGCATCTCTCCAAATGTTTCTGTAACCATCTAAAAAAAAAAGTAGGTGAAAGCATTAACAACATGATAAGACAATATAGAGTCAGAATAACCAAAGGAAGCATATTCACCTGAGCCACCTTGGCTTGAAGATCAGGTGTAAGGTGGTCTTCAAGTGTTATGACCACTGGATACGGAGAGACCACGAAGGCGTGCTCTTTGATTGATTTCAAACACCTTATGAGTTCCACAGGAGTTGTCAGGGTCCTGCATGCATCAATACATGGTTTTGATTAAGATGCATATTATCTTTATGGACATCCCAACCTAAGCTAACCGTTAAAATTTGCTGCTCACAGGTATAGATATAAGTTGCATACCTTCCATGAAGAACATGCACATTATCTTTAGACGAATTTGGCCATAAATCAAGTTCTATTACTCTCACACCTCGTTTCAGTGCTTTGATGATTGGGACTTCACTGCAATCGCTACTTAGCTGGTTTCCGGTCAAGTATGAATTGTGGCCCGTGTAAATGAAATAATGGGATAAGGGAGCATTCATATCTTGGTGAACCTAACAATGGAAGGCAAGTACAAACATCAGGTGCCTGAACAAAATCCTTATAAACAAATACAATGGGAATATAGAAACAAAGATACGGAGAACTGAGAGTCTGAGAAGATCAATATGGCAACCCATATGTTTAATATAACCTACCAACACATATAAAACAGTTATTTGCAACTTCTAACCTGTCTCCCCTCGCAAATATATCATGTTATATAAAAAGGCATATATGGCCGTTGATGGATCTTGCAGAGCATGATTATGCAAATCAGTTAATGTTCTAGGTGCACAAATTGATGTTTTACTTTTCTAGTCTACATCCTCGCATACCTCATCTGATCTCCATCCATGCCCAAATATGAAAAGAAAAGTAAAAGAGGCCACATAAGTTGCAAAGCATTCCAGGCGGCTTGGAAGTTGGAAGTGGGAGTAAATGAACCATTTTCCTATATTCTACTAACCCAAGAGGCCGGGGGATCATTCGTTTCAATGGCACCCTTAACGTTACTGACAAAAATAGATTGCTTGTGTTGCCTCTATAGATGCCATATTGACAGAATTCTTTCAACCATTGGAGAACATACACAATTGCTCTCCAATAACTTAAGATGAACCAGAAGTGGAAAATCAATCTTGCCACAAGTGTTGATTACTTGCTTTCTCTTAACCTTGAAATCTTGAATCAAATATTCAAAAATCAATATCCACAAATGTTGGTACGTACTAACCTAACTTTCAGTTTTCCATATTCCCAACTATCTCATCACTCATCAGTGTAATTATTTAACTAACTTAGGCAACGATCAAGCTCGATAACAACTAAAACAGTAGACGATTTCCAATATAGCAAGCTCGTTGACTTTTGAGATCAAACCCAGTATATGTAAAAGGAAAAACTAAGACGGAATTTCTACAAATTCAACACGAACACTCGTTAGTCGTTATCAATGTGACCTATTACAAACTTTAACGTAATTAGCAGATATTTATAACAATTGATATCAATTCAAAACTTTACAAAACTTAACCTGAATATTCGAAGATACCTGAGATCTAATTGGGGGATTAAGCTCAGAGTTGAATAAGTAATGATGAAAATCCTCTAAAGTAAGAATCTTCCTGTTAATAAACAAAGCAAGTGGATGCTTTTTATGAAGAACCTGCTCCACTACACGCTCAGCCTCCGAGATCGACACTGTCTCTCCATCGCCGCTCTGGCACTCCTCAATAAACCGCCGGAGTTGATCCGCATTCATATGAATCCCACCGTCGCTGTACTTCTCAAACGCTTCTTTCACATCAGACGGCGGAGCCGCTTCCGTCACTTTAAACTTCCGAGTAAAACAACAACACACTTTGTAACTCCCCATTCTCCACTTCCGATTAACTTCCTGCAATTCCTTTTCTCTAGATCTGTTTGATTAAGTTATGATGAGAGAGATAAAGCGAGTGTGTACTTTACTTGCAAATGCAACGTGAATCTCGCAGGCACACATATACATACAATATATACATATAATATATATATATATATATATAGAGAGAGAGAGAGAGAGAATTGGTGAGAAACCTTGGAGATTGAAGAGTACGCGCACCATAAACGCACTGAAACACACATTGATTTCACACGAGGAGGATGATGATGGAGAGAGAATTTTAGCGTTTGTGTGTGTGGATGTGGGAGGAATCTGTGGGGTTTTTTACTTTTTTATGTATAAAATAAGATCGATCTGGTTGTTTGTAGTTATGGAGAATTTATGGAGGTTTTGGTCAACGTTGAAATGGTTGACGAATCAGTTTCCCGCCTTTCTATTTTCAAGCTCGTTATTGTCTTCCGTTTTCTCTGTACAACTAAATAAAGTAGTAAATCAAAAATAATTTATTACTTAAATTGAACAAAATAGTTATATTTATTGCGTATAAATTTAGGGTTATGTTTAAAGAAAAACTGTAAAAGAATGAAAAACTGAGAAACATTCTAGTAATCGTTCTTCTGGAGAGCATATACGTGTGCATACAAGTATTTTGTAAGCAATTTGTCCCGTATGCATGTTGGATATTTTAAATGGAATTTCAGTTTTCTATTTTTCTGTTTTTAGTTTTCTGTTTTTAAATTTAATTGACAGTTTTTATGGTTGAATAACTACCCCAACTTCTTATCCATATTCACCTAGAGTCTCTTGAATTTGGGAGAAGTTTTTCATGCTTTTCTACCATATTTGGTTTGTGTGTTTTGGTTTTTCTTTGAGTCTCAACACTAAAGGGGGAGTAGCACATTATCGAGTTCGATCGACTTCAAACATCGGTGCCGCGATTGACGAAGGTACGCATACGTTGTTGTATCCTGGGAGACATATCGTCGTTTAACTCCGTCGGCAAATACGGGACGATTTTGTCTTAAGGAGAGAGATCTTAATCTCGACTCAACGTTTTACTTTTACGTTTCTTATAATTCGTATGTGTTTCGTTTTTATATGTGTTTTGTTATCAAAGTCTCCACATGTTATTCTATATATGAAAAGTTTCAAACATCTAACATTCTTAAGACAAAATCTTATTTTCAATAGTTGCTGAATTATTATTATTTTTTTTTGCATGCAATTTTCTGAAAATTTGGTTTACAATCTGTTGATTTTTTTCTTTGTGTAAAAATCTGCATGTTTTGAATGACACCATGTATAGTACCCTCAAATTTGTTGTTGTTTACATTTATGAATAAAAGTATGATAATATTTGGACATATTAAATTTTTTGTGAATAAAATTTGTGCTGCACGTTTCTGCAAAAATTATTGAATCTATCAAAACTTTTGTTGTGTTTTCTGTTTTTTGTTTTCTTAATGTTCTATAAATAATTTTTTGCACAATATTTGTCATTCCATTTCATGACTAAGATTCCTGTATAGCAATTTACTACACATAAGGTTTTCTTTTCATTCCGTGATTAAAATTTCATGCACAGTAACTTTCTGCACATCAATTTCCTGCACATTATTTTTCTGCACGCTATTTTCTGATCAGTATTTTTCTGCAAAGTCTATTTTTCTGCACAATATTTTTTTTTCCTGCACAGTATTATTGTGTTTATAATCTTTTAGTCTTTGCATATTTGAATCTATAATTGTTAACATATTAGTTGTGAATTCAATTAATAAAGTGTGTTAAAATATTTCTTGGTCTATTTGTTTGTTACGGTTCTATTTCAGAATTTTAATGGCACAAGAAGGCAACACAAACACAAACGTAAGAGAACATGTTGGGTCCTCTACGGTTACTCCGAATCCGAATCCAAATCCGAATCCGATTCCAAATCCAAATCCGGTTAACCCAAATGTAAGAGAACATATTGGGTCCTCTACATTTGTTCAAAATCCGGTTCAAAGTTCAATTCCGATGGGGGTTGCGAACTTGGAAAAACCAATGGTACCGAGTTCAAACGTTGACAACAAAAGATGCTATTTTATTTGACAACGTTGAACCTTGCAAAATTCTTAAACGAATCGGCACCGATTCTAGACAATGAGCAAAGTGATCTTCAAGCAACAAGTGCGGTAGATGCTTGGAAGCATGGGGATTTTCTTTGTCGAAACTTTGTGTTGAATGGCTTGGACAACACACTTTACAATGTGTATTGCAAGGTTACAAGTTACAACGGCCAAAGAACTTTGGGATATGTTGGAAAAGAAATATAAGAGCGAGGATGTCGGGTCAAAGAAGTTTGTTGTTGGCCGATTCATGGATTACAAAATGGTTGATTCAAAACCAATAATGAGTCAAGTGCAAGAATTGCAATTGATCATTCATGATATTCGGGCCGAGAATATGACGATTTGTGAAACCTTTCAAGTTGCCGCGTTTATTGAAAAACTTCCTCCAAGTTGGAAAGACTTCAAGAACTATTTGAAGCATAAGCGCAAAGAGATGAAGTTGGAAGACTTAATCTTGCGATTGCGGATTGAGGAAGACAACCGTCGTGCGGAGAAGAAATATGGAAATCAATCGGTTGATATGAAAGCCAATGTGGTTGAACATGATCAAAAGACGAAGAAAAGAAAGTTTTTGGGACAAAGCTCTAAAGGTTTTAGTCAAATGCCGAACAAAAGACCATTCCGGAAATTTGTTGGGAATTGTTACAAGTGTGGTATGAGAAATCACAAGGCTTCCGATTGTCGAAGCAAGGTCGATATTCGTGTGAATAACCATAACGAGAAAGGGAAAGGAAAAGGAAAAGGCAAAAATCAAGTCAATTTGGCGGAAAATGAAATTACCGATGAACTTTCCGATATGGAATTATGTGCGGTAGTATCCGAGGTTAACTTGGTTGAAAGTAATCCTCGGGAATGGTGGCTTGATACCGGGGCAACTAAGCATGTTTGTTCCGACAAAAACATGTTTACCACGTATCAAAAAAACCATTTGGAAGAAAACATGTATATGGGAAGTTCTTCTATAGCGAAAGTTGAAGGCCAAGGAAAAGTGGTGTTGAAGATGACGTCCGGGAAAAAATTGACTCTCAACAATGTGATGCATGTTCCCGAGATTCGCAAGAATTTGGTGTCCGGTTCGATGCTTAGCAAGAATGGGTTCAAAATTGTGTTAGAATCCGATAAATTTGTTCTCTCTAAGTTTGGAAACTATGTTGGGAAAGGGTATTTGAGTGATGGTTTGTTTAAATTCAATGTAATGACTGTATTTCCTAAAGTTAATAAAGCTAATGATGTTGCTTATGTCGTTGAGTCCTCTTTTATTTGGCATGAAAGATTGAGTCATGTTAATTTTAATTCCTTAAATAGATTGATGAATATGAGTTTATTGCCAAAATTAAAGATAGACAAAAACGACAAATGTGAAGTATGTATTGAAGCAAAACTCACTAAAAACCCTTGTCATTCGGTAGAGAGAAATAATGAACCTCTAGGTTTAATTCATACCGATTTATGTGATTTAAAATTTATGCCAACTAGAGGTGGTAAAAATTATTTTGTTACTTTCATTGATGATTGTACAAAATATTGTTATGTATATTTGCTTCGAACCAAAGACGAAACATTGGAAAAATTCAAAGAATACAAACGTGAAGTGGAGAATCAACTTGGCAAAACAATTAAAGTTGTTAGAAGTGATCGAGGAGGGGAATATGACGTCCCATTTAATATGTTTTGTTCGGAACATGGGATAGTTCATCAAACTACCGCTCCTTATTCGCCACAATCAAATGGTACCGCCGAACGTAAGAATAGAACTTTAAAAGAAATGATGAATGCCTTATTACTAAATTTCGGGTTACCCCAAAACTTGTGGGGGAAACCCTTTTATCGGCTAATTATATTCTCAACAAAATACCCCATAAGAAAATTGGGAAAACTCCATATGAATTATGGAATGGTCGACAACCTTCATATAAATATATGAAAGTATGGGGATGTTTGGCAAAAGTTGTGGTTCCAAATCCCAAACGGGTGGTAATTGGACCTAAAACCGTTGATTGTATTTTCATAGGATACGCGCAAAAGAGTTCATCTTACCGGTTCTTGGTATACAAATCAAATATACCAGATATCCATGAAAATACAATAATGGAATCGAAAAATGCCTCATTTTTTGAGCATATATTTTCATATAAAGATGTTTCATACTCCAAACGCACGAGATATCAAGAAAATTCGAGTAATTCACTTGACAATATGGCAAGTGAAAATGACGAACCTAGACGTAGTAAACGGGCTAGAATATCCAAATCATTTGGACCTGATTTTCTAACTCTATTGTTAGAAAATGATCCGCAAACATTTAAAGAAGCTATGTCTATGCCTGATGCTCCTTTATGGAAGGAAGCTATGAAAAGTGAAGTCAACTCCATTATGCAAAATCATACGTGGGAGCTAGTTGATTTACCTCCCGGTTGTAAACCATTGGGATGTAAATGGATTTTCAAACGCAAGTTGAAAACAGATGGCTCAATCGACAAATATAAAGTCAGGCTTGTAGTTAAAGGATTTAAACAACAAGAAGGTTTAGATTTCTTTGATACTTATTCTCCGGTGACTAGAATAACATCAATTAGAATGTTGATAGCTATTGTCGCCTTACACAATCTTGATATACATCAAATGGATGTTAAAACGACTTTTCTAAATGGGGATTTAGAGGAGGAAATATATATGTCCCAGCCTGAGGGATATGTTGTACCTGAACAAGAGAACAAGGTTTGTAGACTTGTAAAATCCTTGTACGACTTAAAACAGGCTCCGAAACAATGGCATGAAAATTTTGACAAGGCAATGATGTCAGATGGTTTTAAAATAAATGAATGTGACAAGTGTGTTTACATCAAGGACACTCCAAAAGGATATGTGTTGGTTTGTCTATATGTCGATGATATGCTCATTATTAGCAGTAATGATGCTATCATCAAGGCTACTAAGAAGACGCTTAGTAGTAAGTTTGATATGAAAGACATGGGTATTGCAGATGTTATATTAGGAGTTAAAGTTACAAAAACCGTTGACGGTTATACTTTAACTCAATCACATTATGCAAAGAAAATACTTGATCGATTCAAGAATTATTCGAGTGGAATTGCTAAAAGTCCTGAAGATGTCGGTCTTCAACTTTGTAAGAATACCGGTGACAGTATCTCACAATTAGAATATGCTAGAGTGATTGGAAGCTTAATGTATATTACTAATTGTACAAGACCGGATATGGCACATGCTGTCAATATACTCAGCCGTTATACAAGTAATCCAGGACGTAACCATTGGAAAGGAATAACTAGAGTGTTGAATTACTTACGACATACTCAAAGTTATGGCTTGCATTATGGAAAATATCCAGTTGTGTTGGAAGGATATAGCGATGCTAATTGGATATCGGATGCCAAGAATTCAAAATCCACAAGTGGTTATGTATTTACTCTTGGTGGTGCAGCTGTGTCCTGGAAAAGTACAAAACAAACTTTGTTGGCAAGATCAACAATGGAATCTGAGTTTATTGCTTTAGATAAAGCGGGTGAAGAGGCAGAGTGACTTCGAATTTTTTTGGAAGATATACCTATGTGGCCAAAGCCAACACCTTCTATATGTATTCGTTGTGACAATCAATCAGCAATATTGAGAGCTTTAAGTTGTATGTATAACGGTAAATCTCGTCATATCAGAAGACGACATAAAACCATTAGACAACTTCTCACAAATGGAATTATTTCTATAAACTATGTAAAGTCGGTTGACAACCTAGCGGATCCATTTACAAAAGGTTTGTCAAGAGAGAGTTGTCAGATCATCAAGAGGAATGGGTTTAAAGCCTATGACGGAAGACGATACTTGATGGCAACCCTACCTAATTGATTGGAGATCCCAAGAAATAGGTTCAAAGGGACAACCGCATCTTGTTGAATCGACGAGAACACTGTGAGATAAAATCTCCAAACCATTCTTAGGATGATAAACAGTGTTACCTGCATGAAGAGGATAAGCTACGCTTTTAACGATTCTCATAGCTTTGAAATATAAGTGGGGTATAGTAGGAATACTCCTTATGGGAAATCGCCTAGTGAGTGTGAAATGAGGCCGTTTCTAGGAGAATGAAGATAGGTTACATTCTCTAAGTTCACTCATGAATAATCAGGGGTTGTTCAAGGCCGAAATGAACACAACAATAGAACTCAATATGTGAGGGGATGTTTTGTGTGATAGTTGTTGTCTAGATTTACATCAAAGTCTGGGTAGTTCAAGACATCATGTTCACTACCTAGCCGAGTAAATCCGATGATTATTCACTAAGGTTGGTTCAAGGCTGAGAAATTGCTACCATTCCTGATGCAAAACTTTTCCATTGTGCTCTCCTTTTATGATTGTGTATTTTTTGGTCATTCCTAGAAATTTCCATTTATGTGGGGGATTGTTGGATATTTTAAATGGAATTTCAGTTTTCTATTTTTCTGTTTTTAAATTTAATTGACAGTTTTTTATGGTTGAAAAACTACCCCAACTTCTTATCCATATTCACCTATATATACCTTAGAGTCTCTTGAATTTGGGATGAGTTTTTCATGCTTTTCTACCATATTTGGTTTGTGTGTTTTGGTTTTTCTTTGAGTCTCAACACTAAAGGGGGAGTAGCACATTATCGAGTTCGATCGACTTCAAACATCGGTGCCGCGATTGACGAAGGTACGCATACGTTGTTGTATCCTGGGAGACATATCGTCGTTTAACTCCGTTGGCAAATACGGGACGATTTTGTCTTAAGGAGAGAGATCTTAATCTCGACTCAACGTTTTACTTTTACGTTTCTTATAATTCGTATGTGTTTCGTTTTTATATGTGTTTTGTTATCAAAGTCTCCACATTTTATTCTATATATGAAAAGTTTCAAACATCTAACAATGCACACGTGCAAAACATGCACATGTACATAAAAGCCAAAAAACAGCTTCAATTACTCATATGCACATATGTATACCGTTCAAATGTAGGGTTACCAGGGTATTCCTTAGTTTTTTATTTTTTGTGGTTTTCCCCTAAACTTCCCTCTATAAATTTATATCTATACATTTATTGCATATAAATTTAGACTGTGTTAGAAGAAGAGTTAAGGTGAAAAAGTTGTTGGTGATTTTAGTGTCATCAAACATTTTGGTGTAATTGTGATTTACTTGAGATCGATTAAGACGATAAGGTAAACATACGTAAGTTAGAAGGTGCGGAGTGCACACTTACAAATGTTACCTTTATTATCTTAAGAGGGGTTGAAGTTCTAAAGAACTTATAAATTTATTTAAGTCGTGTTTTAGAAATTATAAAGGTTATCGCTGATAGGTGTTGTTGATGGTTGATTGTTGTCACTGATAGGTGATAGTCGGTTGCTGATAGTTTATTGTTGTCGCTGATAGCTTATACAATTCGGTTATAACAACTTTTTAATCTTATCCATTTATGGTTATAACCGCTGTATAACCGTCAATAACCGCCTAAACGTCGATCTCCTATATAAACATGTAATATGAGAATCTGAGGATATACGAAAAATCTCTTTTCACAACCTTTGAAAAAGAGAGAAATCTTAAGAATTATCCCAATACAAAGTTCGTGAACTCAAGGCTTATAGGGTCGAATTATTGTATTTGGAAAGTGTTTTTCCTACACGATTCTTAAGTTTATCCGGTCTCGATACCATCTCGAAGTTACACAATAACTAACATTCAAATACAATAATTTTCTGATTAATTAACAAGGGCGAATTGAGAGGAGTCCGTTCGCGATATGACTTCGAAGTTTGGCAAACTAGAGAAATTTCAAGGAAAAGACTTTCGTCGGTGGCAAAAGAAGATGCACTTTCATCTCACCACTTTGAAGGTCGTGTATGTTCTTAGCACCCCGATGCCCGAGATTCTTGAAGATTCAACTCTGGAGGCGGTCCGACGTAGAAACAAGTGGGAGAACGATGACTACATATGCCGTGGGCATATTCTTAACGATATGTCTGATGCTTTATTTGATATTTACCAGAATATAGAAACATCCAAGGAATTATGGGATGTTTTGGAATCGAAATACATGGCCGAGGATGCTTCGAGTAAGAAGTTCCTCGTAAGTAATTTTAACAATTACAAGATGATTGATTCCAGACCCGTTATGGAGCAATACAACGAATTGCTCCGGATCCTTGGTCAATTTACTCAACACCATATGAATATGGATGAGTCCATATCGGTTTCGGGTATAATTGACAAGTTGCCACCATCATGGAAAGATTTCAAACACACACTTAAACACCAAAAGGAAGAACTTTCTTTGGTGCAACTTGGCAACACTTACGTATTGAGGAATCATTACGTGTACAAGAAAGTGGTAAGACCAAGGATAAGGATGTCCCAAGTTCATCCAATGTCAACATGGTTGAGGAGCGTAAGAACACGAACAAAAGGAAGTTCAACAAAGGTAAAAAGCGGATGTTCGACAACCCCAAACACGGACCCAACAAAAAGTCGAAAATGACTTGTTGGATTTGTGATCGAACCGGACATTTCAAACGATATTGTCGAGTTGGTAAAGGAAACAAGAATGGAGCGAGTACAAGTGGGGCGGGACAAGGGTCTAACGACCAAACCCCAAATCAAGGTCAAAATTCGATCTTTTCTTATAATTCAAGTGAGAATTATGTACCACTAATTTCCTATGCATTTTATGTACAGGATGATGATATCGCATGGTGGATAGACTCGGGTGCCACGAGTCACATGTGCAAGGATCAAAAATGGTTCAAGAACTTCGAACCGGTGGAAGATGGATCGGTCTTGCATATGGGCAACGAGTCTAGTGCTCCAATCTTGGGTCGGGTCGTGTGGATCTTACTTTTAGCTCTGAGAATTTATTAACTTTAAATAATGTTTTATTTGTACCGAAAATCCGGAAGAATCTAGTCTCCGATAGTATGTTGAACAAGTTGGGTTACAAACAAGTATTCGAAAGCGATAAGTATACCTTATTGCAACGTGGTGTGTTTGTTGGATTTAGATATTTGAATTCTGGTATGTTTATGTTGAATCTAATTAATAAATTTGCTTGTGATAATTCTGTGTGGTTGGTTGAGAATGAAAATTCATTTTTGTGGCATGCCAGACTTATGTGCATTATAAAAGAATGCATGAAATGTCCAAGGATGGCATGATTCTTTCCTTTGATTTAAATATTGAAAAGTGTAAGACTTGCATGCTTACAAAAATCACACGTCAACCTTTTCCTAAAATTAAAAGATCATCTATGGTTTTGGATTTAATCCATAGTGATTTGTGTGATTTGCATGCGACTCCTTCACTTGGAAATAAAAAGTATTTTGCTACATTTATAGACGACGCTTCGAGATTTTGTTACGTTTTTCTACTTCATTCGAAAGATGAAGTTTTAGAAAAATTTAAAATTTATAAAACTGAAGTGGAATTGCAGCAAAATATTTTAATTAAAAAGTTAAGAACCGATAGAGGCGGTGAATATTTCGATCCTCTATTTTTCCAGTATGTTGGAATTATTCACGAGACCACGGCACCGTACACACCTCAACAAAACGGTGTTGCGGAACGGAAAAATCGAGTTCTGAAAGAAATGGTTAACTCGATGTTATCCTACTCTGGTCTTAGTGACGGATTTTGGGGTGAAGCCATGTTGACGGCTTGTTACGTTTTAAACCGGGTACCAAATAAAAGGAGTAAGATGACTCCTTATGAACTTTGGTTCAAGAAGAAACCAAACTTGAATTATTACGAGTTTGGGGATGCCGAGCCGTGGTAAGATTACCAGATCCGAAAAGGAAGACATTGGGGGAAAGAGGAATCAATTGTATATTTATAGGATATGCCGACCATTCTAAGGCATATCGGTTCTATGTCATCGAACCTAACGATTCTATTTCGGTTAATACCGTAATAGAATCGAGAGATGCCATCTTCGATGAGAATCGATTTACTTCGATACCGAGACCAAAAGACATGATTCCAAGTACGAGTGGAATCAAAGATAGTGGAAAAGAAAAGGAAAATCCTTTGAAATTTCTCGAGCTTCGAAGAAGTAAACGAGGAAGGATTGAGAAATCTTTTGGTCCCGACTTTCAACTATACTTAGTTGAAGGTTCGCGAGATGAAATTGGATCTCAATATGCTTATTGTTATAGCATAGAGGAAGATCCAAGAACCTATGATGAGGCTATGAAGTCTCAAGATGTTGCCTTTTGGAAGGAGGCAATAAATGATGAGATGGAGTCTATCATGGGTAATAACATGTGAGTGTTGGCCGACTTACCACCGGGTTGCAAACCATTGGGATGCAAATGGATTTTCAAGAAGAAAATGAAAGTTGATGGTTCTATCGATAAGTTTAAAGCTCGGTTGGTAATACAAGGTTTTCGGCAAAAAGAAGGCATCGATTATTTCGATACCTACGCATCGGTTGCTCGAATCTCCACCATTCGATTATTAATAGCATTGACGGCTATTAATAACTTGGTAATTCACCAAATGGATGTCAAGACGACATTCCTTAACAGTGATTTGAAGGAGGAGGTTTACATGAAACAACCGGAAAGCTTTGTGATGTCGGGGAATGAACATAAAGTGTGTAAATTAATTAAATCACTTTATGGTTTGAAACAAGCCCCAAAACAGTGGCATCAAAAGTTTGATGAAGTTGTTTTGTCTTATGTTTTCGTTTAAATCAATCGGACAAGTGTGTGTATAGAAAATTTGACGATTCCGATAGAGGCGTCATAATTTGTTTATATGTAGACGACATGTTAATCTTTGGCACGGACCAAAAACAAGTTGACTTGACAAAAGAATTTTTGTCATCCCAATTCTCGATGAAGGATTTGGGGGAGGCCGAAGTGATCCTTAGAATAAGGATTAAACGGGAGAACAAAGGTTTGGCCATAACACAATCTCACTATGTAGAGAAAGTGTTAAAGAAGTTTAACATGTTGAATTGTTCCCCCGTAAGTACTCCGTTGGATCCAAGTGAGAAGCTTATGCCCAACGAGAGTGAAGCGGTTTCACAATTAGAATACTCTAAAACAATTGGGTGCTTGATGTATGCAATGACAAGTACACGCCCGGATATTGCCTACGCCGTTGGTAGGTTGAGTCGGTTTACTAGTAGACCGAGTGCTCATCATTGGCAAGCGGTAAGAAGAGTATTCAAGTATTTGAAGGGAACCATGAATTATGGTATCACTTATATCGGGTTTCCTTCGGTAATCGAAGGCTACATGGATGCGAGTTGGATATCCAATGTAGAGGATCATTCTTCTACTAGTGGATGGGCATTTTTGCTCGATGGAGGTGTCATTTCTTAGGCCTCAAAGAAACAAACTTGCATCACAAATTCCACCATGGAATCTGAATTTGTGGCCTTGGCGGCCGCGGGTAAAGAGGCGGAGTGGCTAAGGAATTTAATATACGAGATTCCTTTGTGGCCGAAACCGATATCACCGATTTGTATTCATTGTGATAGTGTTGCAACCTTGGCTAAGGCATATAGCCAAGTATATAATGGAAAGTCAAGGCACTTGGAGTAAGACATAGCATGGTTAGAGAATTAATCATGCATGGGGTGATATCCGTAGAATTCATTAGAACTCATAATAATTTAGCCGACCATTTAACAAAGGGGTTGGCTAGGGACTTAGTGCACAAGTCCGTGATCGGGATGAGTTTAAAGTCCATATAAATATTTATTAATAAGATACCCAATTACCCTTTAATACAACGTTAAAGGTTGAATTCAATGTGGAGGACTTATTAATAAAATTGAAGCACATGATATTATCATCCCCAGGTATGTGCTTAGACCTGCAAGTGCTGTAAGGTTGAAAAATTATTTCTTAATGTTTCTTTTGAAAAATTGCATATGCAGGTGCAAGACATAAAAGAATCACCTAAGTGGACGTGAAGTGTGGCCGCTTCAAGAAAGTTTTCGACTTGGCTTTCTATACGTTCATGAATGGATAAGGACGCAAGGCCTCTACAAATGTGTCAAGTGTGTTATCTAGATTTGTACGAACATATGTGTATATTATCTTCATGTATTCAAATGGGTTGATGGGTTCAATTCTTAGAACACCCCGATTCTCGAATATTTGGAATGTGTAATATACTAAAATGAAAATTCAATCTTCGTGACATTTTCATTTATGCATTTGTTTGAATTTTACATGTTTATGATTGAATAGTGAATCAAAAGATTACACTAAAATGGGGAAGGAATGTTGGTGATTTTAGTGTCATCAAACATTTTGGTGTAATTGTGATTTACTTGAGATCGATTAAGATGATAAGGTAAACATACGTAAGTTAGAAGGTGCGGAATGCACACTTACAAATGTTACCTTTATTATCTTAAGAGGGGTTGAAGTTCTAAAGGACTTATAAATTTATTTAAGTCGTGTTTTAGAAATTATAAAGGCTATCGCTGATAGGTGTTGTTGATGGTTGATTGCTGTCACTGATAGGTGATAGTCGGTTGCTGATAGTTTATTGCTGTCGCTGATAGCTTATACAATTCAGTTATAACAACTTTTTAATCTTATCCATTTATGGTTATAACCGATGTATAACCGCCAATAACCCCCTAACCGCCACGTCGATCTTCTATATAAACATGTAATATGAGAATCTGAGGATATACGAAAAATCTCTTTTCACAGCCTTTGAAAAAGAGATAAATCTTAAGAATTATCCCAATACAAAGTTCGTGAACTCAAGGCTTATAGGGTCGAATTATTGTATTTGGAAAGTGTTTTTCCTACACCATTCTTAAGTTTATCCGGTCTCGATACCATCTCGAAGTTACACAATCCCTAACAAAAGTAAGAAGGGATTTGGACCCTTTATCACATCTAATTTCTCCCTCACCTCATGAATCGCGTTTGATATAGGAATTGATCCGGTACATCACATCCTAATGTGTATCTAAGTGTAAAGATCTTTTATTACCTTCTCACCTTAACTTTCATTCTCAACGAAACTCAACCCTACAAATTTATATGTATTTAGTAGAAATATATTTTCTGATTAAAAGAAAGTGACGTTATATCTATGTGCATTATATGTTATACACCGTTTCTATTCCCTCCGTCTTAATATAAGTGTCCAAATTTTTAGTTTAGGTTTTCCCAAAATAACCCAAAATAAGTATGTCAATTTTTAAAAAATAAGTGTATTATACCATTAATTATGAGATGAATAAATTAGTTACTCCTTTACCATTAAGGGTAAAACTATAATTTAGTTCATAAAAACTAAATAATTACATTTTTCTAAAATTGTGTCTTTTTTTATTGTGGGTATTTATTTTGGGAATAAGGGAGTATTTCATTGCTACATACCAATCACTATATCAAGATATTGTTGGTTAAAGTTACTCTTTCGTTACTACATATCAATCACTATATTAGAGAATTGTTGGTTAAAGTTACTATTTCATATTAATCACTATATCAAGCTATTGTTGGTTAAAATTACTATTTTATCACTCCATATTAATTACTATATCAAGGTATTGTTGGTTAAAGTTACTATTTCATTACCGTGTACCAATCACTATATCAGGGTATTATTGGCTAAAGTTACTATTTTATTATTGCGTACCAATCATTATATCAGGTTATTGTTGGTTAAAGTTACTATTTCATTAACGCATACCAATCACTATATGAGGATATTGTTGGTTAAGATTATTATTTTCTTATTGCATACCAATCATTATATCAGAGTATTTTTGCTGAAGTTAATGAATAAGAATAATACGTTGGAGAATTAAAAAGCAAGTTTCATTCCCTGGAAAATGAGTCTTCAACCTATCATTTTTTTTCATTATCATTATAATCACGGAACCAATTATGGATGAAATATAAACATCATAGTATAAGATGCCGAAAAAGATGGTGTTATAAAAATTCTTTATAATCTAATAAACTAGAACATAAATCGTTTTTTGCTCTTCTCCTTGTTCATAGTATCGTGGAAATTAGCTTATGTTCCATAGGTCAGGTACACCATATTAACTATTCATATGTACGTACGATATGCATATATGCATACATATAATTTGTAAGTAATTTTTCCAGTTTGCACAAGTGCATAACATGCACACGTGTATAAAAAATAGGAAACATTTTCAATTATATACACAACAACACATGTAAATGTTGTACAAATCAACAATTATTAAGGCATTCCTTAATTTTTTTTTTTTTTTTGTAGGAATTTCTCTTAAACTTGGCTATAGATTCCTTAATTGAAACCTAAAAAATAGTGAAATCATAATTTAATATTTAATTAGTTTTTGCTTTTATTAACTATTGATTAAGTTTTTAATTACCTCATGTTTAGCATTATATTTTTCTTTTATTTATTTATTTATTTATATTATATTTTTTACATTATTGTTTTTATTTTGAAAAGCATACAACTTTATTTTATATTTATTAAATTTGGACATACAAAACAAGGTGGAAGAATACAAATGTAATTAGATCAAAAAAACACCACCCACGAAATCATTTTGTTGGGCCACTGACAATAAGATTTATATTAGGAAAGAAGTCACATTTAAATTAAATATAGAAAATAAGAATAAAATGTTTTAATAAATTCAACTTATGTCATTAAGAAAAATACAAAGATCGATTTACATAACTTTTTTTTTGAAGCAGCCTTATATTTAAAAAATATAATAAATTCTTCAAAGTTTGAAAAAGTATGGCAGAAAGTATGAAATTCTCCAAATTTAAATAATTTATAAAAAATGATTATAGATAAATATTTTTATTCTATTTCATCAACAAGACACCTTAAAATAAAATATTTATGAAAGAAAAATAATATTTTATTACATATAAAATATCTTAATAACATAATCAATGTTGTAACTTTTAAAATATTTGGTCAAATGAAAGTAAATCCATTTTTTAAATTCCCGTGGAAGTTCACATTTTGACCGAATATTCTTCCATAATGGTACATCACAATAATATTATTGGGGTATATACACAAATCACTTTAAATATAAGAAGTCGGGTAGTCGGATTGGTCTGAGTGATAAAAAAACAGAAAAAATTAAACTGATAATCTTGTCTGGAGATATCCATTTTCCTGGAAAGACAAATAAGACAAAAAAAAAAACTATTGAAGCTAAAACTCTTTAGAGATTTTAAATTTTGAAATTTGTTGAAGATGCTCTAAAAGATTTAACATGACAAAGGCCAATCAAGTTTTCAACTCTCTAATTAGAAATTTGTGATCTTAAAATTGTCATTAAAAAGGGGCTAAATGCACAAAATAACAACATACTTTTATTATTAAAAAAAAACTACAACATTGTATTTTCATTTTTCATTGCTACAGTCAATAAGGTTGTAGCCCAGTGGCCGGTAACATCCTGGGAGGGTAAGGGGTGAAAGCCTTACTACCTGGGTTCGAGTCCCGTGGTGATCAACTTGAGACATCCGATTCAGGCGGGTCCTTTGGGCCGGGTCTGGATCGAGGGGGGGATTAGTGGGTGACACCCTTAAGTGGGAGCCCGATACCTCCTGAAAGCGTAGCCCAGTGGGTAGAAACTTTCGAAAGCTGCCTCCTTTCAAAAAAAAAAAAAATTCATTGCTACAACAATGTATATTCAAATTATTTTTTTTATTAAAACATTGTACTTTAATTATAATCCATCTTAAATTCTTAATTATCATGTATCTTTGAGTCGTGTATTAATAATCGATGACCAAACTGATTATTCAAATTAATTAAACACAAGCTCTGCTCTAAACTTTAACTTAATGATTGATACCTTTAAATACTACGTGAACATGAACATCTGATTAATCAATAAATAATATTTCTTCAATTTCTTTAATTCTCATAGACAAAAAGATGCATACAAAAAAATAAAGTTCAAGTACCACATTTTTGACTAACTAATTCGATGATTATATCATTTTAGGTATCTAATTCTTGTTAGCATAAACATGTAAGTATTTAATGCGTACGACTAAATTAATATATGTAATACTACATTTGGTTTTTAACATAATAATAAAAGCTTGATAATATATATATATATAATATTTAATTACCAAATACAAATATTTGAATGGATGTAAGCAAATGATATTTCTGCCTAAAGTAAACGAACTAACATCGTGTCTATCTTTGTTTAGAAATTTAAAAATGATAAATACCACATATGAGATACAATGGCGTGCAAGACCTACGAGCTAACGTTTTGTGCGTATTGATTTAGTAATTATGTATATAAGAAAGCAGATATATATAGTGACATAAAAGGCAGCAAACTGTTGTACCATGATTTGTTTTTTCTATTGACCACAAAATGTAACGAACAAGACGACAAATTAGCAGTCTTATTTTATAACCTGTTCTTATTACTTATATGTTAAAATCACTCTACAATCACATAAAATTTTAAATAACATTGTATTAAAGTTTATCAAACTTTAAAGATCAACGTAACAAACCAATTTTTTTTTTTAAAGTTAATCCACACAATCGTAACAGATTTTAAACCAATTATCGTAAATAGAATTATAATTTGATGGTGAAACTAGTTGTAATGACAAAATTTAGTCATAATAAACAAAAAAAAAATATTTTGTTATTATTTTATTGTTTCATGGTAGGGAGAACCAAATGGAAAATGGAAATGTTTAGAGTAAGTTACAAATTTCGTACATGTGGTTTCATCTTGGTTATAAAGGCCTCTGAACCCTAAAATTTATTACGTGGGTCCTTATAGTTTTATTTTCGTTATGGATCAAGTCCTTTGCCTTAATTTCCAATAAAAAAAACCCCAGTTAAATTAAAGTCATTTTGCTATTTATTAAATTTTATAGCAAAGAACATTAATATTTAGATTATATTAATTTATGTATACTATATTAATAATATGCAAATTCAAGAGTTTTGGTGATCGTTTTGGGTTATGGAGGCCTTTTCTACTCATGGGGTATGTCCCATCTGATGAGTGGTCTTGATTTTGGGCCATTGTTTCGTATCTTTTTGGTTTGTGTTCTATAAATTTGTTAGAGGTCTTGTCTTTTCTCCAAAAAAAAAAAAAAAGCTTAAAAAGATGGTGACTTTTGAGTCTGTGCGATTCATTTTTTTCTAAATTTAATGCATAAAACTAATTAAAGTTAAGTGAGTAGTATCATACGATTTTAATCAAATATTAAACATGACTTTTGAGCATGTACGAGATATCTATTTTAAAGTAATTTATGAGCTTGAATTGTAATATCCGGGTTTGCGTTAATAAAGTTGAGAGTTTGGGTCAAAGTTGTGCAGGACCCAAAGTGCAAGGGGCTAAAGGTAAGTTTAGAAGAAAAGGAGTATAACCTAGGGATCTCCCCTTTTCTTTTCTTTGGAGGCTGATTTTGGATTGAGAAAGAACAGAGAGCAAGATCTTGGAGAAAGCGAAGGGGAGAAAGAAACTGAAAGGGGATCGACAGTTCATCCTCTTCAAGGTAAGGCTTCTAAGACCACTCTCTCTCTCTCTCTCTCTCTCTCTCTCTCTCTCTTTGTGTATGAAATAGTAGGTTGAGTAATACCCTTCTCAAGAATGGGGGTCTGATGTTTGATTTGTGGGGTTGAGGGAAATGATAGAAAACCCTATTTTATTCCCTAAAATCAATCCTAAAGATGGATTATGTTAATAAGTTGAATAATGTTGTTTAGAGTCCAAATCCTACTTAGATTGGTAAGTTTTATCCGCGGGATTAAAGGTTTGGGGGTTGTGTTCGAAGTCTGGGTTCGTGCAGAACCCTTAATCGCCTCCGGGCGAAACTGGGTGACCCCGGGGTTGGTCGAACCCCGGGCGTAGGATAGCACCAGGAAGGGTGACCCCGGGAGTGGGATTGGGGAGAGCCCGGGCCGTGACCCGGGAGATGGGGAGCCCGGATTAGGCCGGGAGTCGGCATGGACCCGGGCGGGACCCCGGGAGACGGGGCGCCCGGGAGGGGGACCGGGAGTCGGTCGGTGGGGCCCCGGTGGGGGCTAGGAGTCGGGGCAGACTAGGTAGTCAGTGGTCTCAGGTAGTGGGTTTCTTATCAGTACCTAATACTTTGTAACAACCCAACTAGAAGTCAACAAAACAGAATAATTCTTAATACTAAAAATACCACCATTAGATAACAATCCCTCAAAAGAGAGGTCCCAAGCTTTACAATAGATAATTCAAGGTTCTATATACAAATCAACCTACACAACTGAGATCAATGAATAACTAAAACCTAAATGACGGTCTTCTATCCCGCCCCCGCTAGACCTTCTCCTTGCCTTTAGCCGCACAACCTAAATCACGACGGCCTGAAAAAAAAAATAGTTTTGAAAGAGCGAGGGTTAGACCATAGGTCTAGTGAGTTCTCTCTAACAGTCCAGCAACAAAATATACCTTCCAGAATTTGAAACATCATTTAATAATGGCATTTAAATAAAACACGTTACGGACCACACGACCGTCCAAGACGATGTGTCTAACTCGCGTTGCCTTAATGTTGGGACACACCCCCAATGACATAAACGGGCCACACTCCCCGGCACGAGTAGGCGGGCCACACTCCCCGACTTAGGTCACGTAACCCACAATTAATGTATGCATACATATAATCAACAACAATTTATAACACACTTGAACAGTTAATAAAATCATGCCATCATAATAAATCAAAGTTTAAAAATCAACTTCACATGCTTTCATCATCAAAAGGTTTAGTTCAGAAAAACTCACCTGGCGTCCCTTAACTCAAGGCTTCTCGTCTAGTTGTGCAGATCCGATTTAAACCTATAAAACGAGGCATCGCTCGGTGAATTTACAACACTTTCTTATTAAATAAACTCAACCTTAATACCCTCATCCCCAACTTCATCTATCCTAGATTGGACTCATCCGATAAATCTAATTTAAGACAAAATGCTCTAAGCTTAACTAATTATCCAACTTAAATAATTAAACAGATTGTGGGCCGGCTACCTAAACAAAGCCCAACACCACCACAGTTACTGACTGGCCCCAAACTCAGTCTGCACTTGGGCTTCAGCCCAACTCTCTCAATATGTCGACCGGGAAAGAAAACCATCGACCGATACTAACATATGGTATTCGACCGATAATCACACATGGGATTCGACCGATAAAACATATGGGCTTCGACCGATAATCACACATGGGATTCGACCGAGATCTCCCCTCATTCGACCGGTACCCTTTGGTATTTCGACCGGGTCTCCCATTCGACCGATACCCCTTGGTCTTTCGACCGGGTCTCCCATTCGACCGATACCCCTTGGTCTTTCGACCGGGGTCTCACTTACCGGTCGACCGAGACTGTCGAACGAAGAAACCCCAGAGTTCTGACCCCCCTACACAGATCGATGAGGAAAACTCCGATAACCCAACCAATAGAAAAATAAACAATCCAATAACTCAAAATCAGATGCAAAGCTTGGTATAAACATACATTTTATTACTCCCTTGAATCCCCTTTGTGAACTCTTAATCGTTTCAACCCAGGAAACCCATTTTAGCTAAGATATCCCTCTCTCACACACCCAAAATGATGAAAAACATTAATACCTGAAGAGTTTTTGAATCACAAGGGAGTTTACCTTCAATGAAATTGATCCAAATCTGGTAAATCTTGAAATCTATCTTCTTCCTCGGTCTCCTTCTCCAAAATCGCCCCCCAAGAGCTCCTTCCAATAATCAGCCGTCACACACCCCAACCCTACATTCCCAAGGTTAAATAATAAAGAAAACTCTTTTTCCAACTTTACTCAAAAGACCCTTCAACAAGAAATTTTCTCACTTTTCACCCAACTTTTATTTTACCTTTAAAACCCGGTTATTACATACTTCATCTCCTTGGGTGATCGATTAGGAGTTGGACCGAGCGTAAGGAAGCGTAAGGAGGTTCTTGCGATCAGGTGAGTTTTTCTAACTGACTGCCTCAAATGTTTAAATGTATGAAAACATGTGAAATTTACTTAAAGCATAATTATATTTCATTTATGCTTTATTTATATGCGAGATTTATTTATAAATGCAAGAAAGGTTTCTATGCGAATAATGTATAAATGCGAGAAATGTGTGAATGTGAATATGCTTTCATTGTCATGGCGTGAGGCGAGTATGACCTAAGTCGGGGAGTGTGGCCCACCTGCTCGTACCGGGGAGTGTGACCCGTTTATGCCATTGGGGGTGTGTCCCAAAATAAGGCAGTGCGAGTCAGACACGCCGTCTTTGACGGTAGTGTTGGTCAGTAGTGTGATTTATTTATATGATGTTTTATAAATCTGATTTTGGTTAAATGTTGTAAATTGTATTGTTGTATAACCGTTTTGAGGGAACTCACTAGACCATCCGGTCTAACCCTCGCTATTTTCAAAATAAAAACCCTTTTCAGGAGAATGTTTCGTAGAAGATTTCGGAACTGGAATGAGAAGTTGTAAGTTGGGAGCGGACTTTTAGAAGACCGTCAATCCTAGTTTCCCGACCTGATCGCTCTTGTACTATCTCAGTTGTGTAATAGGTTGTTTCCGCGAACCTTGTTAGTTGAATAGTTGTTTTATTTTGGGGCCGTTTGGCATCGTTTTATATTAAAGTCGATTAAGCTTTATTTTGCGTGTTTGGATTGTTACATGAATGGTATTGTTTACCTTGCTAGATTGATGGTGGAAATAATATAACATCTTTCACATTATTTAATCTTTTGATTATTGATCTATCTACGGTTTTGCTCGTTCCAATTGCGGCAATTGAATTTCCCCCCCTATAATGAAGCTTGCAAAGTCATATTTGCTCAATTAAATCGTTGATGACTTTTGAACAACTCAATAATTAATACCATACAAAAAGAAGCACTTACCATTTTATAAATAAAGATTTAATTAATCGCTTCTAAAAAATAAAGAGTCCTAGAGAGCGATTGTAAAAGTTTAATTGTTTATCATCTCTAATAAATTTGTATTTTTTATAATTAATTTTATTTTGCCTTACAATAATTAATTTGTGCACCAATAACATAAATTTTTGTATTCATACACAACCAAATCTTGGACCTCACTAAGGTTATGTTTGGCAAACTAGCTGATAAGCTAGCTGATAACTGATAAGTTAGTTTTTCAAAACGCTACTATGAATAACTTTTCAATAAGCCAACTTATAAGCTAGTTTATGGTCATCCAAACATGTACAAAAAAAGCTAGAATAAGCTAGTTTTGTTTTTTTGCCAAACAATACCTAAACCTCCCAAAAACTATGTATTTAAATATATAGAGATAATGAGAACCATGTGAAGGGTGGCCCTTTTAAAACATGATAAGAGGCCAAGCCTTCAATTAAAGTTGAATTTATTGCACCTATATTGTCACACCCCAAAACTTCTATACGGAGAACCAATAAATAAAAGCGATATCTTATCGTCTTAGGGGGCTTCTCCTTGATTTGAATTTTCTCAGGATCACACTTTTTTAGGGCCACTGTAATTTTTTTAACTGTTATCTATAGGAATAATGAGACTGGTCGGAGCAAGAGTGACTGACATTTTGAAGACCCTGTATAAAATATAAATGTGACCCTATATTATTTTCTCAATATATTATTTACTACTAAATTCAAAAATCAAAAATAAATCTTTATTGTTTAAAATAAACGTGAGAACTCCTCTTTGACTTTGAATAAATTGTTATCTTTTCTAGTTGGTGTTTAGAATAACCATATTTAAACTCTAGTTGAAAACATCGTATTTCATAAAGAATTGGTCAATCACCATAAATAATTACAAAAATACATATCAACAAAAAATTTTATTGACGAAAAACACACTAACATTAAAAATTAGAATATTTTTAAAGTACATTAAAAATAACCAACAAATGTTAATAATATTTTCCAAATTCTATTAAATAATCAAACAGGTATAGTTAAAAAAGAACCTAATCTATTAAAACAAAATTATAAAAGGTCAAGAAACAAGAACAATTGAAATTAAGGGGCCGTTTATCAAAATGTTTACCGGGTAAGCGCTTACCGGTAAGGACATTACCCTTACTTACCTTATCGTATAACATTCTAGACCATCAAAATTGATTGTTACTAAGGGACCGTTTACCTAAACACTTACTCGATAAGCACTTACTGGTTAAATCCAATGTTATCACTTCCCTTATCGGGTAAGATTTTAGTCCATTAAAATGGTATCGCAGACAAAAAATTACCCAGTAAGCGCTAACCAGGTAAGAGTCGTCGCCTTCACTTACCGGGTAAGACTCTCGACCATTGTTTTTGCTCTTACCGGGTAAGATTATTGGTCATTGTCATATTCATCGGTTAAGGTAATATAACTTGGTAAGCTTGGTAAGCGTTTACCCGGGTAAGAGTTTGGTAAACGGCCCCTAAGTGTTTTAAACCCGGTAAGCACTTACCGGGTAAGAGTCATTTTTCTCCCTTACCGGGTAAGACTCTAGATCCTTGTTATGGCTCTTACCGGGTAAGATTGTAGGTAGTTTCCATGCTCAATAAGTAAGAACCTTAAGGTAAGTGATACCTGTAAGCGCTTACCCGGTAAGTATTTAGTAAACGGCCCCTAAGAGTCGTTTACCCACCAACACTTATCGGGTAGTGCTTACCATAATAGTCAATACTTTTACTTAATTTACCGGTTTAGATGTTAGTCCATTAAAACGACATCATATGCAACATTTTTATCCGGTAAAGGCTTACTGAGTAAGAGTTGTCACTCTCACTTATCGGATAAGACTCTCGGTTATTGTTATCGCTCTTACCAGGTAAGATTCTCAACCCTTGTCATGATCATGTGATAAAGGTAAAGTGAGAGAATAAACAATTACCGGGTAAGTGCTTACTAAACGGCCCCTAAATCCGGGTAAATAAGACTCTCATTCTAACAATTGAAGCCAAGTAACTCAACTACAACACGATTTGTTTAACTCAATGTATTTATTATTTTAGATTATAGGTTTATTATATAAAAAAAATTAAAATCGAAGGCGACATGCAGCGTCACCATCGACACACCTATAAGGTCACCCTTAACTCAAGGTGCAAAAAAGTTGGCCTAAAAAAGGGTAGATGCTACCCTCTAAGGCGCCCCCACTGTACTGGTCCCACGGTCTTCATGGGGGCGGTAAATCAGTGCGTACATCCAATTGGCAGAGGAGCGGTACCCAAACTTGAACCCAGGACCTCACACATAAGTTGACTTAAACACCCACAATTACAAAATAAATAATTGCAAGTATAAATTGATTATAATGATACATCATAACTTATACAATACATAACTATATATTTCACAAACACTATAGTCGAGTCTAATATAACATAATCTTTAATACAACAAAGAACATTTGTTACTAAATCATAGATCAACAACATGAATTAAAATCTAATCCAAGTCTAGTAGTCATAGACTTTGTTCTTCCTCATGTCGCTCGTGATCTTGCCTTCTCTCGAGATTAACGTTACTCCTCATATATGGGTCTGGTCTTCACAAATACACCTTTTGTTGCATTTCTCCTCATAATATGACATTCCGATAGGTACCTAAAAAACCCTTAAATATACAAAACACCATTTTATCCAGAACATTTTAAAACATACCAAACAACACTTCTAAACTCAAAATTACCCGCCCCAATGTATAGAGGGTCAACTTTGCAACCTAGTGGCGTAATGATACGAAATGTTTGCACACCTCTACGACATATGATAATTGAATTCTAAAGCAAATATACAATAGGATCCAATATCGTCTTTCAAGTAATAAGATGGTAGGATACCAGATATCGTCCCACAGAGATTGGTGTAAAAGTGCAATAAAAGTGTACTAAAAGAAAAGATTTCAGATGGCGATTTGAAGACTTTGTTTGGTTTGAGTTGGTTAACAATTAGATGATTAACAAGATATATAAAGATAGAATGGGTGCAAGACTTGAAGTGAGGAGTAAACACAAATTCTGGAGGCCAATGCTATAGGGATGCTATATCATCAGTATTAGCTCAGCAACAACAAGTTCCACCATGTACTTTAAAGAGTATCCTTCCGAATATCTACCATTGCACTGTTGTTTAGCCTTCCATCAACATATGCCTATGCAAATGTCCGGACCAGTGTGAGTGTCAAATGGTTTCTTTAAAGTATATGGAAAAACAAATGCCTTTGTTTGAAAATCACCCTTCCGAGTCGATTCCCATATCATTCAAGTTGACGTGTTCTTAGTGGCTCATTCCTGAGTCCACTACACTTTAACACTTTGACTAGTGATCAACCCGTCAAGAATCAATCGGTTTGAAAAACAAAGATAGCAAGTTCCCTTGCTAGTAACTCTTCCAAGTATACTTCCCGTATCATTCAAACTGACGTGTTTTTTCATGGCTTATTCCTAAGTCCATGACACTTTCACACTTTAAGAAGTGATCAATTCGTCAAGAAGTGCGTTTGGATTTATAAAACTTAAAATGACATAGTGGAACAATGTTATTGAAGAACAAAGTCCACTAGTTTTTGGTTTACAACCTCCCTTTTTGTCTCACACCCAAACTATAAAATTAGCTACTCATTACGTAAAAATAAATTGCAAGAAATGTAAATGACATAAAGTAAAGACATAATGTAAATGACGGAATATAAATTACGGAAAGTAATTGACGGAAAATAAATGACGGAATATAAATTACGGAAAGTAAATGACGGAAAATAAATGATGGAATATAAATGACTGAATTTAAATTACTAAATATAAATGACCGAAAGTAAAGAGCATAAAGTAAATGATATGAAGCAATTAAGAAAACTAGAAGAATCTATCATGCAATGCTGTAGCAACCCATGTGTAAGAACATGAATTCCAAAAAGAAATTCAAAACTAATAATATTAAAATATGAATCTTCAACCACAAGCTTTTCAATCCTATCTTAGATCTGAAATTACCTTTTTCTCTTTGACCAGCCCACTCCCCCTTTTTATAGGTTCCAAGAGGGGACAAAAAGAACTATAGTAAATAGTAATAAGTACAAAAGCAACTTATATAATACTAATAAATCAAAAAGCTAACTAGAAGTACATAACCCTTAGTTACAATATGATTTTAAACAAAAGAGCAACTGATCCTCAACTTGAGTAGCTTAGTTGGCATCCACTTGTGAGTCTTGGCCGATTTTCTCTTTTAAGCACGCAAAAGAGCCCGATTCTAAATCTGCGATTGAATGCTGTGGCATCAGATTTCAGCATTGCAGCCTGCACATTTTTAGACAAAATTAGCCTACCTAATAAGTAAAAGCAAGTAAACCACAAGCTTAGCTCCATATAATAGAAAAGGGAAAATAAGATAAGAAAATTGGACTCAAAGTCGGGATTTAAACAAAATGATCTATCTAAAAAGAAGGAAAAAACGCTCGTATGCATTGAATTCTCAATGCATATCACAACCTCAAACTAGAAATTTTGCTTGTCCCCAAGCAAATAAAATAAAAGAAGGAAAATGACTCAATTAAGAATTATGTAAGATCAAGGCATTAAGTGCACACACAATGTGAAAAGATACCACATGAAATCCATAGCCTTTCATAAATTCCTAGTCATCCATTATCAACCTAAGTATGTGCATGAATTATAAGCTAGTATCCACTTTCTTCTTTCTCAACTTATCACAATCAAATTTAGGATCAAAAGGGCTTTGGTAGGGTCACTCATTTTTGGCAATTTTTGTCTCACTTGGCCTTTTTCCACACAAATTCCTAATATTTTTGTGAATTTTTTTTCAATTTTTGGCACTTTTGTGCTCTTTTTGCTTTTTCCCTTTTAGTGCACTTTGCCCCTATGGGACATTTGTGTGCACCTTACCCCTATGGGGTATTTTTGGGTGTTTGTCAAGGCCTCAAATTAGAGTTATGCTATTTTGTATTGACGTTCAAGCCTTTTTTTGTCATTATGCACTTCCATATCCCCCAAATTTCACAACCTCAAACTTGAAATTCACAATATCCTCATTGTGAGGAAACAATGTGCTTTGGTGTATAATGGCTACAAGTGGTTCATGATGAGTGAAAGATGGCCTAAATCATGTCCCAAACAGATTGTTCAATTCCAAAATGTCCCAAGAAAGTGAAAGCTAGCACTAAGGCATACATAGACTAGTTGCAATGATGTGTTCCAAAAAATTATTCAGGCTATGAATTCAAAAGATATGCAAGTAACATGTGATGATCTTAACATCAAAATAAACCTATAAATCAGCAAACTAATCCCAGACATAAAACAAAAGAAATAAATAAAAGATGGAGACTAAGTGAAGTGATTTGAACCTGCCCTACTCCTTAGGAGTAGGCTGTGAAATCTGTGCAGTGGCTGCCAATGCTGCAGCATTGGCTTTCAGCTTCCCATTCTCCATTTTGAGCTTCTTGATCTCAGCCTTCCTCTCCTTCAGCATTTTCTTCAACTTCTGGACTTTTCCACCAGATTTCTCCTCCAACTCTTTTCTTACAGCTTCAAAACCATCCTTGCTTTCCTTTCTCTGCTTCTTCAGCTTCTCTTCCAACCTTTCCTTCATCTTATCCATCTTCTCAAAGAATTCTCTCCTTTGCTCCAGTATGCAGTCTGTGACGGGTGTCGAGTCCGGCAAATAATAATTAGTTATATATATAGCCTATTACCGCTAAAACACAATAAATTGTGATAGTGATAAGTAGGGTCGTCTCCTCAGGGACTCGGTGTTAACCGTAAATCCAAGACGACTTCGCGTGCAAACTCATTAAAAACATTAGATAAAGAAAAGGGGGGTTTTGACGATTTATAAATACGCTAAGCATGAAAATTTAATTTAGAACTTTGAACAATAATAATGGAAACTAGCAATGAGCACTAATCGACCAATCATTTAGATTATGTATCGTGGACTTGATCAAACCATTTTCTCAAAAGATTTCAAATCGGCTTGAACCTCAACACGCATCAAAATTCTATTTGTTATAAAAACACGGTTAGTGTGAGACGCCTCAACATCTAACCTTCAATCAACTAATTAAATCCAGTCACGAACTTGGACTTCAATTGTCAATCGCATTAAGTCCAAACAAATACCGAAACTAACCAATAATCCGACGCCGATTATTTAAGTTAGATTACGCTATCCTACAATACACACATTGACACATTTATCAATCGGGTATTGATTGCTACCGGAAGAAATTCATGAACAATTACGGATTCATAAATCACTTTAGCAGTACAAATTTAAGCGAGATAAAGTAAGGGATCCAACTCACAAAATCAAACTTAAATCAAAGAACAAAAAATTCAAGGATTGCATAATTGAAATCAAATGATTATAAAACTAAATCAAGTCATCAACATAATCAATTTCATAGTCAATTAACTACCCATTGCTAGAAACTGAAAGATTAGCTACACATACCTATAATGTATAAACACTTACAATCGATTGAAAATGTAGAAATTGTGAAGAACCCTAGAAAAAATGCTCCAAAATCGACTCACAATTCTCAAAATCGGACCTTGGCTGTGTTCTCTGTTAAAATCGAGTTCTCCAGAAAATCCTCTTCAATCGTCTCTGAAAATTGATGATTTCTCCCCGGTCGATTCCCCCCCAAAGAACAGTTATTAAGCTCCAATTTATACCCCAATTGACAGAACCGCCTTAATCGAACGTGGGCGCATCTGATTTTGACGCACGTGAGTTGGGTGTGAGTTAAACCCACATGAAACTCACCCGAAATTGAAAGGGTCCTCGCAGATGGCAGTGGGTAACGCGACTTTGTCGTGGGTTCGATGCTGGATAAACTCACGAAGAAGGGACGCTGGCTACTGGATGGAGGCGTTGACACTGCTGCTGAACGCTGCTACCTCACGCACTTTCTTCTCTTCATTTTTTTTTTAATTTGGACTCATTTTTGTTTTCTGATTTTGGGTTGCAATGAAATGGGCTCTCTCTCTTCCAATTGTGGGCCGCCAAAACACAACAAACAAACCACACACAAATAAAATTAAAATATATTTTTTTTCTTTTTTTTTTCTTCTAACTACAACACACACACACGGCACAACATAGTTAAAAAAAACATTTAAAAAAAAAAACTAAATCTATAATTAAACTTTGTTTTTTTCTTTTTTTTTCTTTTCAATTTTAATTTAAATTAAAATAATAAGACACTAAATAAAAAAGGGTATCTTATGCATTAAAACAACACTAATTGTAGGTTCATTTTGACGTAAAAATGTATAGAAATTGGTACTTATCAAATTCCCCCACACTTAGATCATTGTCCGTCCCGGCAATAACTTAAGTTAGCATGAAGAGATACAAATGAATCAAACGAGATCACCAACGCACATAGCATGTCATGAAATTGAGATTTGCAACTTAGCATCAAAAAGTGAGCACACACAATCAAATAGACACAAGCTAATCACGAGAACTCTCACGAATTGGAAAATTATAACAACACTCAATTCATTCCTTTGGGTTAAAGTGTATCTCTCAAACCGTCAATACGCTAGAATGTATCTACTATAGGCTTGAAAAGTCTCTCACTCTCCACTACTTGGATAAAATACATGCATATAAATCAAAAGGGCTTTTATTGGTGTAATGTAAACCAAGGCTTAGGGTAAGGTAAGGATGCATTTGGGAAAGAGTGACTAAAAACCGTACACCAACGGAGAAATGGGATATTCAAACATGACAATTTCCTTCAACAAAGAACTTTTATATTTATCTTTGAAGTTTTGAGTATATGGGACATTGATATACACTTTTCTTTACATTCCCATTAGATGATAAAAACTAGAGATGAACCACATGTATATTCAACTTTATCATCATTTCCGTCGTCTTCTTTATTTTTTTTTCTTTATCTTGACGACATATATATATATATATTTTTTCTTTTCATAGATTTTTTTTCTTTTCTTTTTGAATTTTCTTCATTTTTTCTTTCCATTCTTCCTTTTCATCTTTTTTTTTTTTTCATTCCCAACATATAAATTTCACTTTTGAGCATACGGGGATACCAAGACTACTCCATTGGTGATTGGTCGGGTGAGTCGTATTTGAATTGGTTTACGATGTGGTTGACAAAGGAAATAGGCTAAGGCTCAAAGTGGTGTGCAAAAAGAGTAATTGTAACATAAGGGTAGGCTTAAGGCTAATGGGTTAACACAAAAATGATCAAACGATGGCCTTTATCATATTCATTAGCATGTAAATATCACGTAGTCTTAAGGAGAGACAAAACAAGTTCTAGAGATACATAACTAGGCATGACGAAATCACACAAGAAATAGAATAGAGACTAATGTAAAATGTTTAGTCTAATAGGCTCAAAGTCTCACAATGTTAACGTTAGTTCAAGAGATTAGCAATAGTCTAACTTTGACCGGTATACTACCACTAATCTACTCTAAGTGCTATCAATCAAACCCAATCATGCTATACATGCATCCAAACTCATTAATTTAACCCATAAAAATATGCTAACACATTTTCAGAACGGACAACGACCCACATTTAAGCCCAAAGTTTTCAAAAAAAAATTACCCCTATAAGCATTTATATGCCCAAACATCCCCAAATCATGCAAATGACCCACACCCCCACACTTAATTCCTACATTGTCCTCAATGTGCTCAATATGTAGAGGACACTCTAAGCATGCAAAGAAGAGGGAAAACAGAAAACTCCCCTGATTTGGTGAGTGACCTTCCAATGTAGGAATCTGTGAAGATGGGCATGTCCCTTTGAGCTTCCAATATCCGGGGTGAAACCTGAGAACAATAGAGCACAAATAAAACTTAGAGCGAAATTGGAGATTCTAACAAAACAAACTAACACCAAAGCAATAAAAACAAGAAATTGAAATCCGTGGGTTGCCTCCCACGCAGCGCCTTTCTTTTCGGTCTTTGGCTAGACCATACTCATTTCAATCTGTGTAGCTTGGTGTGTCCAAGGCTACTCTCTCTAAATCCCCTCCATCAAAACCCTCATAGAACGGCTTCAGTCTATGGCCATTAACTTTGAAAATCTGCCCTGTAGATAGACTTTGGATCTCAACTGCACCATGCTCAAAAACATTAATAACTACAAAAGGTCCTATCCATCTGGACCTTAATTTACCTGGAAATAACTTTAATCTAGAATGGTAGAGGAGAACTTTCTGACCTTTAGTGAAAGACTTACGTGATATGCGCGAGTCGTGAAACGCCTTAGCCTTTGCTTTATAGATGCGAGCGTTCTCGTAGGCGTCGTTCCGGATCTCCTCTAATTCTTGGATTTGTAGCTTCCTATGCGATCCTGCTTCGTCCAAATCCATATTGCACGTCTTCACCGCCCAATAAGCCTTATGCTCTAACTCCACTGGAAGGTGGCAAGGCTTCCCGTAAACTAACCGAAAGGGTGACATTCCTATGGGTGTCTTGTAGGCCGAGCGATAGGCCCACAAGGCGTCATTAAGTCTCAAACTCCAATCCTTTCGGTTAGGACTCACCGTCTTCTCTAGAATGGACTTTATCTCTCGGTTGGACACTTCCGCTTGTCCATTCGATTGTGGGTGATAGGCGGTTGAGATGCGGTGGATAACCCCGTACTTCTTGAAAAGAGCGCCAATGACCTTGTTGCAAAAATGGGTGCCTCGATCACTGATGATGGCCTTCGGTGTCCCAAACCTGGAAAATATATGAGACTTGACAAACTCTGCAACTACACGAGAATCATCAGTCCGAGTGGCCTTTGCCTCAACCCATTTTGAGACATAGTCAACGGCCAAAATAATATAGAGATTACCACAAGATGCGGGAAAGGGGCCCATGAAATCCATGCCCCAAACATCAAAGATCTCACAAATAAGCATAGGGGTTTGGGGCATTTGATTCCGGGAACTAATATTTCCCGTCATCTGACATCTTTGACAGCTTTTACAAAATAAATAACTATCCCGCATAAGGGATGGCCAGAATAAACCACACTCTAGGACCTTCCGATATGTCCGTTTGTGGCCGAAGTGGCCCCCACAAGCATGAGAATGGCAAAAACGTAAAACGGATTGAAACTCATCTTGGGGCACACAACGCCTAATCACTTGGTCTGGACAATGTTTCCACAAATATGGCTCGTCCCACATGTAGAGACGAGCCTCTCTCTTGATTTTTTCTCTCTCGGATTTAGACAACTCACCTGGAAAGGTCTTAGAGACCAAATAGTTCACAATGTCGGCATACCAGGGGTGTTCTCCCGAGATGGAGAAAAGATGCTCGTCAGGAAATTCATCAGTGAGTGGGCTCGGTTCTCCATCCAAAACAAGTCGGCTAAGGTGATCCGCTACTAAATTCTCAACTCCGCTTTTGTCCCGTATCTCCATATTGAACTCTTGGAGCAAGAGAATCCACCTTATCAGTCGCGGCTTAGCATCCTTCTTTTTGAGCAAGTACTTCAATGCAGCATGATCTGAAAAGACAATCACTTTAGTGCCTAGCAAATAGGATCTAAACTTCTCTAAAGCAAAAACAACCGCTAGCAACTCTTTTTCGGTAGTCGAGTAGTTGCATTGTGCACTATCAAGTGATCGTGATGCATAGTATATGACATGAGAGTTCTTACCATCTTTCTGTCCCAATACCGCCCCAACCGCGTGATTGCTAGCATCACACATGATCTCAAATGGCAATTGCCAATTGGGCGGTTGAATGATAGGGGCAGAAGTAAGCATATCTTTCAACAAATCAAATGAACTCTTACATACCTCATTGAAGTCAAAGTCTACCTCTTTTTGTAGGAGTTCACATAGGGGTCGGGTGATCTTCGAGAAGTCCTTTATAAAACGTCGGTAAAAACCTGCGTGACCAAGAAAAGAACGGACCTCTCTAACACTCGAGGGGTAAGGCAAGGATTTTATGACATCGATTTTTGCCTTGTCAACCTCTATACCCCTTTCTGAGATAACATGACCAAGTACTATACCTTGATTGACCATGAAGTGACATTTTTCATAATTCAAAACCAAATTAGTTTCAATGCACCTCTTTAAAATTCTGGTCAAGTTATCTAGACATGCACTAAAAGAATCACCATAGACCGTGAAGTCGTCCATAAAGACTTCAATAATGTTCTCAACATAATCAGAAAAGATACTCACCATACATCGTTGGAATGTCGCCGGTGCGTTACAAAGACCAAAAGGCATCCTTCGGTAGGCGAATGTACCGAAGGGGCAAGTAAATGTAGTCTTCTCTTGGTCTTCTCTTGCCACCGGAATCTGATGGAAACCTGAATAACCATCCAGAAAACAATAGTGAGTACGACCTGCTAATCGTTCTAACATTTGATCTATAAAGGGTAAAGGAAAATGATCTTTCCTAGTTGATGCATTCAATTTACGATAATCAATACAAACTCTCCACCCGTTTTGAACACGGGTGGGCACCAACTCACCTTCGGCATTCTCTACCACAGTAATGCCAGATTTCTTAGGGACTACCTGGACCGGGCTTACCCACTTGCTGTCGGAGATCGGGTAAATCATGTCGGCATCTAAAAGCTTCAAAATCTCCTTCTTGACAACTTCCATCATCGTTGGGGTCAACCTCCGCTGCGCCTCTCGGAATGGCTTGTACTCGTCTTCAAGTAGGATCTTGTGCTGGCATAGTGAGGGACTAAGACCCTTGATGTCGGCGATGGTCCACCCTATTGCCCTCTTGTGCTCTTTCAACACTCCAATAAGCTCCCCTTCTTCCTTGGGTGATAAGGTAGAGGATATGATCACGGGAAGAGTCTCCTTATCTCCCAAGTAGACGTACTTTAAATGATCCGGTAACGTCTTCAACTCTAACTCGGGTGCCTGTTCAACAGAAGGTAGAAGTCTAGTGTGAGATAAAGGCAATTCAATTTTAGAAACTTCATACCTTGGCTTTGGTGCTCGCCCTTTTTCCATCCAAGACACCAATTCTTCAAAATCATCATCAAGCTTGTACTCTTGGGCAAGCCTTTTCAAGCTCCCGTTGGTTAAGTCCCTGTCTAGGATCACTTCTAAAACATCATCATTAGATAACTCATACATAGTATCATATAATGACTCAATAATATCAACAAAACATAAAGAAGATACGTCACTTGGATATCGCATGGCATCATATATATTAAACTTAATTATCTCGCCATCAAATTCCATAGTCAAATTTCCATCATGAACGTCTATCTTAGTCTTAGAGGTTTTCAAGAATGGTCTACCTAGCAAAATCATACCGGCCTTGGAGGTATTATTCTCCTCCATGTCTATAACATAAAAATCTGCCGGGAAGACCAACTCGTTCACTTGAACAAGTACATCCTCTAACACCCCTTTGGGATAGACGGTGGACCTATCCGCTAGTTGGATTACCACACCCGTTGGCTTTAAGGGGCCTACATCCAAAGATGAGTAGATGGCATATGGCATTACATTAATTGATGCCCCCAAGTCCAACATGGCTTGATTGACCGAGACATTCCCTACCTTACATGGTATGGTAAACATGCCCGGGTCATTGCATTTTGGTGGTAACCGCTTTTGCAAGACAGCGGAGACATTTTGGTTCATGCTTATCTTTTCATTACCTTTTAACTTCCTTTTATTAGTGCAAATCTCTTTTAAAAATTTTGCATATCTGGGCACTTGCTTAATAGCATCTAATAAAGGAATGTTTACCTGAACCTTTCGAAATGTGTCAAGGATCTCTTTCTCTTCGCGCTCCCGCTTAGTCTTCTCGAATCGGCTCGGGAAGGGTGGTGCTTGCACTATCACCTCGGTTGTCTTCTTCTTTGTCTCCTCCTCTTTGACGGGTGTCGAGTCCGGCAAATAATAATTAGTTATATATATAGCCTATTACCGCTAAAACACAATAAATTGTGATAGTGATAAGTAGGGTCGTCTCCTCAGGGACTCGGTGTTAACCGTAAATCCAAAACGACTTCGCGTGCAAACTCATTAAAAACATTAGATAAAGAAAAGGGGGGTTTTGACGATTTATAAATACGCTAAGCATGAAAATTTAATTTAGAACTTTGAACAATAATAATGGAAACTAGCAATGAGCACTAATCGACCAATCATTTATGTTAGGACTGAAAGTCCTATGTGTTGAAAGTGGAATAAAGTATTTATAAGGGTGCATATTGTAATTACTTAATAGTTGTTTTAATTAGACGGGCCGAAGCCCATAAGCCCATTAGGCTTGCGAGCCCGAGTATTTAAAGTTATTTCTAGTTCATTATTAGGGTTGAACAGTTTAGAAAGGAGAGATTCATTATTCAGTTTACTAGTTGTTAGGTTTACATACTATTATCAGAAATTCTCTCTGTAAACCTTAGCCCTTTGAAGTTTATATTAATCATATAACTAGTTGCTGTGGCCAATATATTGTTCATCATTGTTCTTATATCTGTTGATTGCACTGAAACTGGGATCTACAATTGGTATCAGAGCAGATAGGCAAAAGGTTTGATCCAGAAAAAGGTTTGTCTAAAACCCTATATTTTTTTTGTGTTAATCGCGTATATGTGTTTTAGTTGATTATTAATGTTGTTTATCGATCGAAACTGTTTCTGAAGTTGGTTTGGCTTCGATCGAATCTGGTAAATTTCTGGAAATTTTGTATTCGGTCTTGGTCATTAAGTCCTTCGATCGCATTGCTTCTGAGTAGTGATTATTCGGTCTTAGTGAGTTTGGCTGTTGCTTGATTTGTTAATTCCTTCGATCAAAGGATCGAAGGATCTGTGTTTGCATTCGATCGAACCCAGAAATTCTTCGGGTTCTTCGGATTCTTCGTGTTCTTCGGGGTTGTTTGTGTTTATCTTTAGTTAAGTCTTTCGACCGGACCAAATAAGACTTCCTCTTTCGACCGGACACTTGTGCTCCGGTCAAACCCCTTCGACCGAACAGAGTGTCCCCGGTCTTATCCCTTCGACCGAATAAAGGTGATCCGTTTTTTTTGTCCTTTTCGACCGAATAAGGGTCCTCCGGTCTTAACATTCGACCGGATTCGTGTGACCCCGGTCGTATCATTCGACCGGATAAGTGTATCCCCGGACGTGTCCTTCGACCGGATAACTGCTTCCTCCGGGCATACCTTCGACCGGATATTTGTGTGACCTGATTTTCTGTTTAAATCAAGTGTTTCTGTGTTTCTTCTATTTTATTGTATTTGGATCATTCTGCTTGCCTAACGATCATTACAGTGCTCTTAAGCTAAGAAGTAAAAATGAACTCAAGGGATGCTCTAGCCATCGGTTCTGACCAAAAGCCCCCGGTGCTCTTTCGGGGAGAGTACCCTCAGTGGCATGACCGATTTATGAACTTCATAGAAGCAAAATCCAACTATGAAGACATATACAAATGCCTGACTGAGGGTCCACAAGATTGGCCAATGAAAGTGGTACCGGCAAACCCAACTGAAGGTTGGCCAGAGCGCCAGATCCGGAAAACTGTTGGTGATTTTACTAACAGATAAAAGGAATTGTACGAGGCAGAAAAGCTGGCAAAATCATATCTTCTTCAAAGTCTACCGAATGACATCTATGCTTGTATAGATAGTTTCAAAGACTCGTCGAAAAAGATGTGGGACCAAATAGAGAAGATGATGATGGGAAGCCACATCAATAACCAGCTAAAAGTGACAAACTGTATCACCAGATATGATGGGTTTAAAGCACGAAAGGGTGAAACGCTGACGGAAACCTACGAAAGGTTTAATATGCTTCTAAATGATCTTCAGAAAAATAAGATCACAAAGACGAACACGGAAAACAACATAAAGTTTATGAACAACTTACAGTCTGAGTGGAAACCGTTCGTCTCCCATATTCGCCACACTCAAACCTTGGAAAAGCTGTACCTTCACGAACTGTATGAAATGCTGCTCCAAGACGAAGAGGAAGTGATGGAACTTATTGGGAAAGCAGAAGAAAAGCCAGCAACTGATCAAATAGCACTCGTATCTGAGAGAAGAGGCAAATCCGTCAGCCGATCATCTGGAAAAGAACATGTGCTGAGTGATTCTGAACCTGAAGATCCCGATAGCGATTCGGATCCAGAACTTGCCAAGATGAAAGAAGCAATGGTGTTTCTCACTCAAGCATTTCAAAAGAGGAAGTTTTTCTCCAAGACTTCCAATAAGCAAAGAGTTTCTACTCATCGTGATCATCGTGATAAGTCTGAAGGTAACAGTCGCTTTGAAGCTGGTAAGAAGCCTGACAAGAGACATGAAGAAAAGCCTAAAGACGAACCGATCAAATGTTACAATTGTGGTCGGTTAGGTCATTTCGCCAGAGATTGTCGCAAGCCAATTGTGCGCAACGCCGACTACTACCGAGCCAAGCTGCTTCTTGCCAAAGAAAAGGAAGCTGGTAAAGCTCTAATGGCTGAAGACGATTACTGGCTACAAGTGTCGGATGAAGAACCCGAGGATGCTGAAGCTCATCTGTGCTTCATGGGCAACCATTCATCACCATCTGATACTGATGAAGACGATAACAATGCTTCTTGCCAGGTATGTACCCCTTTTCATGAAGCTTTACTTGATCAGATGCAACTATCTATGAACAAACTTGACTCTTACAAGCTTCTGTTAAAAGAAAAAGAACAACTTCTCTCTTCTCTGGAAAACCGTGTCACTAAGCAGTCTGACTTTATGGAAAATCAAAGCTTAGAAATTTCTAGCTACATGTGCACTATTTATAATTTAAGAGAAGAAAATGTGAGGTGTTCAACAGAGTCACAAAGTCTAATGACCAAAGTAGATGACCTGACCGATAAGCTCCGTATGTCTGAGTCCGAGAAAATTGATTTGTTAAATCAAAACGTGGCTTACAAAAATGAGAAAATAAGGTTATCCAATCAGCTAGAAGAGCTTGAAAAGAAACTTTATAAATTTGGTCAATCTGATCAAACGTTAAAGCTAATCGCACCAAAAGAACCAAAGTACGGAAATGCGGGTATCGGGTACGATAACCCTGATTATTTAAACAAGGCTTTATCCAAAGTTCCTACTTTATATGCATCTAAATTTTTTGGATTAGACAAAATCTTTCCTGAATATAAGATACATTGGACCACACCCACTGAGGAGGAAGACCTTGAAGATAAGTTGAGAAGAGAAAACTCTGTTCTTTCTAAAAGGACATTTCCGTTTGTTTATGATACTTTAAATGCTTCTTATAATACTGACAAACCCCGTTTCTTGTCATCCGATTTTTTCCATAGTTACTCTTAAGCTGAACTAAATACTAAAACCGTTAAAACTGAGGAGGAACCTCTACCTCCCAAGGTTTATGTTCCTACTCTGCTTTTAGAAAAGAAACTTGTTCAGCTAGAAGAATCGTATGTACTAGAAAGGGAAAATTTTCAAAAGGAAAAGCAAAGTCTTTTATCTCAAATTGAGTGTCTCAGTTCCAACAAAAAGGAAACTATGTCGGAAGAAGATAAAGAATATTACCAGACAGAAATAAAGAAGTTGCACTCACAACTGGCTGCTATGGCAGCAGATAATCTGAAAGTGCAACTTCACAAGGTTGACCCTCATGCTCAGCCTTCCATTCTCCAAAGAGAGTTATCGTCTCTGTCTGAAAACTCTTATCCTTCTTCTGACACATCTTCCTACAAAGCTTTTATGGGTGACTCGTCACCGATCATTTCAAATAAAGGAAAAGAGCCTCAAAGTCTTAAACCAGATCAGTGTTCTGATTGTAAAAATGCTTCCGCATATGATCTGCACTCAACAAACTCTTCAAATGCTCTGAAGTCCTCATGTGGTAAGGTCCTTTCTGATGAGGAACTTGAATTTTCCGCATTCTTGAATTCTGAGATGTGTTTAGATAACAATTTGAGCCAATTTGATTTTAATCCTTCTCTACCTAGCCATGTTGATTTTCTAAATGAGTCATGTGCGCCTCCGGTCAATTTTCATAAGGGTGAATGTTCTACATCTGCCTCGCAAAAACCTTCTGTGAACATTCCTTCAGAACCTTCCATGTCAAAATCGAAAAGGCGTTCACAGAAGAAGAAAAGGACCGGTCGCTCTCAAATGTCACAATCGTCAATTTTCAAATCCTCTGACTATGGGTTCAACGGCATTTCAGATACGTATGGTCGGCGGAAAGAAGTGAAATATGCTTGGGTAGCTAAGAAGTCAAGAGAAAGCTCGGCAACATCAGAATTAGTTGATCCAGTGTTAAAGTCTAGAAAGAACAATAACAATCATGATGTGTTTATTTCTAAACCTCTAGTTGATTGTAATGGAACTTTTCCTTTAAAAGTTTATTCAATTCCGCAATTACTTCAACTGTCGCATGATTGTTTGTGTTGTTCTCATTGTGGATCAAATGATTTTGTTGATAGCCGTTATGCATCTGATTGGTTTGGTTCATATCATATTGCTACTAATAATTCTCATAGTCATGTTTCCCGTGAAAGACAAAGACCCAATTATAAACGGGTCTCTAAGTCGGGTGTTAACCCTAACCCTAAAGGACCCATTTACGAATGGGTACCTAAAAAGAAATAACCTGTTTTGCAGGACGGTCATGTGTGGTATCTAGATTCAGGTTGCTCCAAGCACATGACCGGAAGAAGGGAGCTTCTCACAAACTTCACCGAGAGGTTTTGTGGAAATGTCCGGTTCGGAAATGATCACTCCTCTCCTATCAGGGGTTACGGCGATATTGTCAAAGATAATATCACAATCAAGAAAGTCTCCTATGTCGAAGGTCTCGGTCACAATCTTTTCAGTATCGGTCAATTCTGCGACAAGAATCTCGAGGTTACTTTCAAGGCTAAAAAGTGTAGCGTTCGAACTGAGGATGGTAAAGAAATACTTGCTGTCACGCGACAAACCAACCTCTACACGATCGACCTCTCATCCTTGAAACCCGATAAGGAAGTCTGTTTGTTGTCAAAAGCATCTACTGAACAAAGTTGGCTATGGCATCGTCGTCTCTCGCACTTGAACTTCAAGAACATCAACAAGTTGGTGCTCGGGGGACATGTCAAAGGTACAATGGCTTCTAAGTAAATCAGCTTAGAACCCGGACTTCAACGAAGTTTGGCTTCTGATTACATGACAGATCAGGACCCGTTCTTCAACGTTTAGACCTGGATATTTTGCAAATATCCAGGGGGAGCTTAATAGATCTATATCGTTCTATCATGATTTGAAGGGGAGCGTAAAAGGTAAATATCTTCTAATCCTAGATCTCTGATTGTTTGAAAGAAGAACAACTTTCAAGCATGAAAAACAGTTTCTGAAATGATCAAACCACTTCTGATTCTCAAAAGGTTTTATGAATTTAGAAGTGTGATTTTAAATGTTTTTCATTTTTGAGATATAATGTTTAACTGACTGTGTGTTTCTAAAGATCAATACTTGCGTATTATCTTGTCTTTAGACTGTCACGTATTCACACACACAGGTTCAGTACTTCATTTGTATTTGTTATTACCATGTCTCATAATGAAACAATATTTCGATGGTAATACCCCCGTTTGATATTCAATATCGTTGAGCATAAATCATTATTTTTAATATTGTGCTTTCATTGCTAAATTGTTTATATTTGTTCATATAAACAAAATATCCAATTCTTTGATACCCTAACCAGTTTAGTTGATCTGATTGATACATTGTCGGATTTTCAAAGTTCAATTGCTCAAATCTCCTGAGCATATTTTTTTTGACAATGCTATCATACATTTTGTGCTTAACTGTTCCAGTTAAACTGTTGAGCAATCGTTTTTTTTAGGAATCACATGGGAATCGTGTGAGAGCTTAAACAGAACTTCCATGGATTCACGTAAACCAGTGTTTCCTACCCCGGAAGCTATCCTAAAGTGATTTGAGGGGTGAGGGGTCATAAATCAAAGAGTGGGGGAGATAACTCATCGGGTTGAGTTTTTCTCATTGTGTGGAGCGGAAAAATTGAAAAGAGAGTTTGGTTAGAAGTGAGCTTTAATGACAAAAAGAAAGAGGGTGTGAGAACAGAGTTAAAAGAATATCAGAACTCTGTACCAACCACTTTCTGAGCCGGGCAACCACATATTCTGATTGGTTTACATTCTTTGGTGACCATCATTGAAAAAGGCACCTAGCCCATGCCAACTCTTGCATTAACCCCACCAACCACTCGTTTCTTTCTTAACAAAGAAATGTTTCATTTTCTTTGGGGACGCAGCATATCTGCTATCTATTCTTCACTTGGAAGATTTAGATATTGAAAAAGAAGGAAAGTTGCCCCACCTTCGCACCTCTTTCATACATATTGAGTCCGTGTAATATCTGTTGCTGTCTCAACAGTTTACACAATTTGATCCTGATCAAGCTAAGTAGCTTCAATCATTTCTACACTTTCACGAGCACACAAGGAATGAGTTTTCTTGTCATAACATTCATAGAAAATTCCTTTGTGGTTTTTCGATGATTGAATGGAAGCCCTGGGGGAGTGAACATCACAAAAACTCCTTTCCAATGTACATCCGTTGTACAAAGTGGCTCCGTGCTACTTACAGGCATACTAACTGTATCATTTGTTGATTCAGGTTTACAAATCTTATTATATCAGAATTTGAAAAGATTCAGATATATACATTTCATGAATTGACGGATAATCAGATCACAGGTGGGAGAATGTCAAATTATCATAAAGGGGAGATCAAAGAAAGTGCAAAAATTGAAGAAGTTTTGATGATCATGATGCTCACAATCATCAAAAAGGGGGAGAATTTTTTACAAAAGTTCAATTTCAAAGTTTTGAAGAAAGAAAGTTTGCTTCTCTGAAGGCGGTCTAAAGATCAAAGAGATGAAGATGTTGTTTTAAAATTCAAAGATGAAGATTTCAAAGATTTTATTTCTTCTTTCCCATATCATGTGGTGTCTGCTACAAATTTGTTTATCATTCCTCCTACGCGCTGATTGAAACAAGTTCTTGAGATGAAAGCCTATTCAACTCGCGGTTCAAAAACATATTCTTTGTTTTAAACTGAAGATGCACCGTGGAAAGTCACGTTACTCTCACATTATCTTTCTTGTGTGCTGATCCGATGTGATTGAGTTTCTACAGTTAAAAGTTGCGTGATAGTGCGTTCAGTCGAGGCTATTGTACATTGAATCTGGTTACAAAGTTGAAACTATGAAGACCAAGAACTTTATTCAAGGGGGAGCGTGAAAAGTCATGAAGACATGCAACACCAAAGTTCTTCAAAGATTCAAGAGGGAAAGAAGATCAATGTTTGAAGATTTCAAGAAGATAAATGCTTTATTCAACTTTAGGGGGAGATTGTTAGGACTGAAAGTCCTATGTGTTGAAAGTGGAATAAAGTATTTATAAGGGTGCATATTGTAATTACTTAATAGTTGTTTTAATTAGACGGGCCGAAGCCCATAAGCCCATTAGGCTTGCGAGCCCGAGTATTTAAAGTTATTTCTAGTTCATTATTAGGGTTGAACAGTTTAGAAAGGAGAGATTCATTATTCAGTTTACTAGTTGTTAGGTTTACATACTATTATCAGAAATTCTCTCTGTAAACCTTAGCCCTTTGAAGTTTATATTAATCATATAACTAGTTGTTGTGGCCAATATATTGTTCATCATTGTTCTTATATCTGTTGATTGCACTGAAACTGGGATCTACAATTTAGATTATGTATCGTGGACTTGATCAAACCATTTTCTCAAAAGATTTCAAATCGGCTTGAACCTCAACACGCATCAAAATTCTATTTGTTATAAAAACACGGTTAGTGTGAGACGCCTCAACATCTAACCTTCAATCAACTAATTAAATCCAGTCACGAACTTGGACTTCAATTGTCAATCGCATTAAGTCCAAACAAATACCGAAACTAACCAATAATCCGACGCCGATTATTTAAGTTAGATTACGCTATCCTACAATACACACATTGACACATTTATCAATCGGGTATTGATTGCTACCGGAAGAAATTCATGAACAATTACGGATTCATAAATCACTTTAGCAGTACAAATTTAAGCGAGATAAAGTAAGGGATCCAACTCACAAAATCAAACTTAAATCAAAGAACAAAAAATTCAAGGATTGCATAATTGAAATCAAATGATTATAAAACTAAATCAAGTCATCAACATAATCAATTTCATAGTCAATTAACTACCCATTGCTAGAAACTGAAAGATTAGCTACACATACCTATAATGTATAAACACTTACAATCGATTGAAAATGTAGAAATTGTGAAGAACCCTAGAAAAAATGCTCCAAAATCGACTCACAATTCTCAAAATCGGACCTTGGCTGTGTTCTCTGTTAAAATCGAGTTCTCCAGAAAATCCTCTTCAATCGTCTCTGAAAATTGATGATTTCTCCCCGGTCGATTCCCCCCCAAAGAACAGTTATTAAGCTCCAATTTATACCCCAATTGACAGAACCGCCTTAATCGAACGTGGGCGCATCTGATTTTGACGCACGTGAGTTGGGTGTGAGTTAAACCCACATGAAACTCACCCGAAATTGAAAGGGTCCTCGCAGATGGAAGTGGGTAACGCGACTTTGTCGTGGGTTCGATGCTGGATAAACTCACGAAGAAGGGACGCTGGCTACTGGATGGAGGCGTTGACACTGCTGCTGAACGCTGCTACCTCACGCACTTTCTTCTCTTCATTTTTTTTTTAATTTGGACTCATTTTTGTTTTCTGATTTTGGGTTGCAATGAAATGGGCTCTCTCTCTCTTCCAATTGTGGGCCGCCAAAACACAACAAACAAACCACACACAAATAAAATTAAAATATATTTTTTTTCTTTTTTTTTTCTTCTAACTACAACACACACACACGGCACAACATAGTTAAAAAAAACATTTAAAAAAAAAACTAAATCTATAATTAAACTTTGTTTTTTTCTTTTTTTTTTCTTTTCAATTTTAATTTAAATTAAAATAATAAGACACTAAATAAAAAAGGGTATCTTATGCATTAAAACAACACTAATTGTAGGTTCATTTTGACGTAAAAATGTATAGAAATTGGTACTTATCAGTCTGTGAGGCTGCTGTTTTGAGCCAACAAATCTTGTAGCATTCCCATCATATCAGAGCTTGATGTTTTAGGTTGCCTCATTCTGGCCACTGACTTGAGGTCAATGGCCCACTTCTCATTTCCTTCCTTCTGAATGATGTCCTCTTTGTACTGAGGAACATCCTGATCCAGCAACAACCTACTCAACAGCCCAGGGAAAAACAGTTTCCCCTGGTTTCTACCAGAATAGTATTTGATGGATTTGAAGATTATATCACCCACATTAATATTCTTCCCAGACAATACACAGTAGAGCAAAACCATCCTTTCACATGAGAGAAAACCATCATGTGTGGTGGGCATCAAAGAGCTCTTTATGAAATTATTCCACACATTGGCATTAGCATTGAGGTTACAAGCTTTGAATGATCTCAGCTTGTAATTAGTGTGTGGCTCCCAGTGTGATCCAGGCTTCCCAAGAATTTCAATCATTTCATTGAGCCTGGATAAAGGAGCCTCCTCAAAAAGGCTTTCAAACTCAGTGTGTGCAGGATTTGAGAGGCCCAACAAACTCTTGATGGCCTCTCCAGAGATAGATACCTCACAACCTCTAACTGTTACAAAAGTGCTGGTGGTTATTGAAACTTCAGCATAAAACTCCCTAAGGAGTGTAAGGTTGTAAGCAGATTTTACCTCACAGAAACTGTCCCATCCTCTGTCCTCAATTACCTCCCTGACTATGTCCACCTCCTCCCTGCTTTTGCTATCAAATCCTCTATCTATAAGGGCAAACTTGTTTCTGAACTTTGCAAACATCTTTAAGGCTTCATCACAACTGAAACCATCAAAAGGCATTTGAGGCCTTGAGATGGGTCCAGTGGCAGACCCTTCTGCAGCATGGTGCTGCTTGGATGCTCCAGCATTGGTCTTTGCCTTTCTTGGTTTCCTTGGAGGCTTTGTTGCAATGGTTTTTGTTCTAGGATGCATCTTTTGTTTCTTGGGTTCAGGACCTGCAGTTTTACTTTTGGTAGCATGTGTCTTCCCCAATCCCTTCCTCTTTTTAGAGGAAGTAGGGGCAGTGGCAGGGTCCTCACTATTAGACTCAGGGTTAGTTCCTGCAGTTCCAATGGTCTCTGCCTCAGGATTCTGTGATGATGCTACAGCATTGGCATCCTCTCCAGTTGGTAATCCCATCTCATTTAGCAACTTGTCCACCCTTTGCATAGGGTCTACTCCCTTGGTTCCAAGGTCATCCAAAACAGGGTTTGGTTGACTGGAAGGAGAAGTCTGTGAACATTCACAAGGCCAAGTTAAGTACAATATTGGTGTTGGGTGTGCAAATGCAAATGAAAAATCATTTTTTGAATCAGGACTAGAAGAGAAATAATCCTCAACCAAAACATCAAGATTAGAAAATACCTCGTCTGCATCGATATTGAGATCAGAGACTTCACTGTTTTTGGCCTCATCTTCTTGTGCCCGTCCCTCCTCAGTAGACTTAGGGCCACCCACAGTGATTTCCTCCACTGTGGTGTTTGGTTCTTCAGGGGGAACCACAGTAGAAGGAGCACTCACTGAGGGGTTTTCGAGAGGGATTTTTTCGAGAGGGGTTTTTGCAAACACAACCTCCTCGTCAGTCGTGGTTTGAATGGGAGAGTCCAAAGGGGTTTGGATGGTCTCCATAGGCTTTGGTGAAGATGGATTTTCAGGGATAGAATCGACCACAGGAGGGTTTTGGGTTTGTCTTTCTTCCACTATCGATGATGAAATCACAGCCTCTAGGGTTTTGTTCGTGATTGGGCTTGGTGGTTTTTCCATGGTTGGCGTATTAGAAACAGGGGATGGAGGATTTACCACCACATTTGACGGTTCGGCGGTTTTAGGTGGTGGTTGCTCGGTGTTTCGTCGCTGGCCACTCCTTCGAGGAGGAGTATCATCGCGCCTTGCAGGTCTCTTGACCCTCGCCATCGCCTGAAAAATAGAAGTGTGCTTCGGTGGTGGTTTGGTTGGAATATCGCCGGCGAGAGAAAGACTGCTTCGAGAAGGGTGGTTTTCGAGAGAGAGGAAGGTGAAAGGGTGGAAAAAGGAAAAGACTTTGTTTGAAAAGGTGGAAGTTATAAAATAAAAAGGGTTCAGGTGGTTTCCTTTTATGGAGATAAGAACAAAAACTAAATTCTAAATATAAAAGGAAAACATTAAATATAATAACACTACTAAAAATAAAATAAAAAGACAAGGAAAATAATACTAAAATGGAAACACCATACTTGCAGGAAAAGAGGAGAAAAGGACAGCAACCTTGTACCCATTCAAACTAGTAGGTGATGGTGTGTACAAGGTAGGAAGAAAGGACCCATGCTTTGTCTCCTTTTTCTTATCATGGTACACAAAGGGTTGCTTTCATGACATCATTGTACCTTTTCTAATTGAGATTCAACCAGATAAACAAATGTGTCCTTTGTATTTTTGAAATTCAAAAGAGCATTTGCTCTCAACTATTTCCCTCCCAAAATTTCATGGACTGTTATGCTGGAAATGGATGCTCCAACATCATCCTTCTTCTTACCTTCCATCCTAGAGATCTGCAAAATGACATTTCAAACATACTTACACACAGAGAATTCAAAACAACAAGATTATTTACAAACATTCATGGACTTAGAAGGAGTCCACATCCCAAAAGGTGGTGCTTTAGAGAGTGGTAGCCAGATCCACAGAGCAATGTTCTGGGATTGCTACAGCATCATGGTAAAGTTTAACCCTTTGGCCATTAACCTTGAATATACCATTTGTCTCAGGGTTCACTAAATCAACAACTCCATAAGGGTACACTTTGTGGATTAGAAAAGGTCCTGACCATCTAGTTTTCAACTTTCCAGGGAATAGCCTAAGCCTTGAATTGAACAATAAGACCTGTTGTCCTTCTTTGAGTTCTCTGTGATGGATTCTTTGGTCATGCCACTTTTTGGTTTTCTCTTTATAGAGCTTGGCATTCTCATATGACATATTTCTATGTTCTTCCATCTCACAGAGTTGTAATTTCCTTTTATTTCCTGCACTATCCAAAGACATGTTCAATTCTTTGATGGCCCAATAGGCCTTATGCTCAAGTTCTAGAGGAAGATGGAAAGCCTTTCCAAAGACTAGCTTAAATTGGGACATACCAATTGGTGTTTTAAAGGCAGTGCGGTATGCCCATAAAGCATCGTCTAGCTTAAAAGCCCAATCCTTCCGGTTTGGCTTTACCATTTTCTCTAGAATTTCCTTTATTTCCCTGTTTGATAATTCAGCAAGACCATTTGTTTGTGGGTGATAAGCAGTTGCAACTCTGTGGTTAATATTATATTTTGACAAAACTCCCTGTAACAAATTATTCACAAAGTGGGTACCCTCATCACTAATTAGTGCCCTGGGGGTACCAAACCTTGTAAAAATTTGCTTTTGAAGGAACTTAACCACAGTCTTTGCATCATTTGCAGGACAAGCCAAAGCTTCTACCCATTTTGACACATAATCAACAGCAACAAGTATATATTGACAATTGTTAGATGGTGGGAAGGGTCCCATGAAATCAATTCCCCACACATCAAACAACTCAACTTCCAAGATCCCGTTTAAAGGCATTTCATTTTTCTGAGAAATGGAACCACTTCTTTCACATTTATTACACCTTTTTGAAAAATTGTGGGCATCTTGGAAAAGAGTGGGCCAATAAAAACCAGATTGTAATACTTTTGCTGCTGTTCTTTGTCCACCAAAGTGACCCCCATAAGGTGACTGGTGGCAATGTTGCAGTATTGCTGCTACTTCAGTTTCTGGAATGCATCTTCTCAATATCTGATATGTTCCAATTTTGAACAGATAAGGATCATCCCAAAGATAAAACTTGGTATCATGGATGAACTTCTTGAGCATGTGGTGGGTGTAATCACATGGTTTGATTCCACAAGCTAAGTAATTAGCAATATCAGCATACCAAGGCATGACTGAATGCTGTAGCATTAGGATTCTCTCATCTGGGAAAGTTTCAATGATCTCCCCTTCTTTTTGCTCTATTTCATGGTTCTCTAGCCTGGACAGGTGATCTACTACCTGGTTGTCTACTCCCTTCCTATCCACAATCTCTAGGTCAAACTCTTGTAACAACAGAACCCATCTAATTAACCTAGGTTTAGCATCCTTTTTCGAGACCAAGTATTTAATGGCTGCATGATCAGTATGCACAATGATTTTTGTTCCCATTAAATATGATCTAAATCTCTCAAAGGCAAAAACCACAGCCAAAAGTTTTTTTTCTGTTGTTGTGTAGTTGATTTGTGCTTCATTCAATGTTTTACTTGCATAATAGATTGAATGAAAAATATTTTATCTCCTTTGACCTAGTACTGCACCTACAGCCCAATCACTTGCGTCACACATAATTTCAAAAGGTTTGTTCCAATCTGGAGCAACAACCACTGGTGCAGTTACCAAAGCTTGTTTCAAAATAAGGAATGCATTTCTACAATCCTCATTAAAAATGAACTTTTGGTCATGTTGTAACAAAAGACATAAGGGTTTTGAGATTTTTGAAAAATCCTTAATGAATCTTCTGTAGAATCCAGCATGACCAAGAAAGCTTCTGATTCCCTTTACAATGGTTGGTTCAGGTAGTTTTGAAATAATTTCAAGTTTAGCTTTGTCTACCTCCACTCCTCTTTTGAAATTAAATGCCCAAGAACAATTCCCTCTTTAACCATGAAATGACACTTTTCCCAATTGAGGACCAAATCATTTTCCTCACATCTTTCAAGACCTTTTTTCAAAATTTTCAAATAATCATCAAAGGATGAGCCATAAATAGAAAAATCATCCATAAAGATTTCAATGGATGTTTCCAGCATGTCAGAAAATATGGACATCATGCATCTTTGAAAGGTTGCTGGTGCATTACAAAGTCCAAATGGCATTCTTTTAAACGCAAAAGTACCATAGGGACAAGTAAATGGTGATATGGCTATCTGATTATATCCGGAGTATCCATCCAAAAAGCAATAATACTCTTTACCAGCCAGTTTGTCTAACATTTGGTCAACAAAAGGTAATGGAAAATGGTCCTTTTGGATAGCCTTGTTCAGTCTACGGTAGTCCATGCAAATTCTCCATCCGGAGACTACTCTAGTGGGGATGAGTTCATTTTTATCATTGGCTATGACTGTAAACCCTCCCTTCTTTGGAACACACTGAACTGGACTTACCCAAGAACTACTGGCTATTGGGAAAATAATTCCTGCATCTAACCATTTCAAATTTTCCTTTTTCACTACCTCTTTCATGACAGGGTTCAATCTTCTTTGTGGTTCAATGGATGTGAAATTCTTGTCTTCTAAGATGATCTTATGTTGACAAATAGAAGGACTAATCCCTCTAAGGTCAGCAATGGTCCATCCTATGGCTTTAGTGTGCAATTTCAACATATCCACTAACTTTTGCTCTTGATGCAATTCTAGGGTAGATGAGATGATGACAGGTAATTTGCCTTCTTCTCCTAGAAAAGCATACTTTAGGTGAGATGGGAGTTGTTTCAACTCCAGGTCAGGTGGTGATACAATGGATGGTGTAAAAGGTTTTGGTTCATTGTTTTCCAAGGGTTCAAATGCTACAGCATTTACTCGGACAATAACATCATCTCCTAGGGAAAGGTCATCACTGACAGATAGGTCTACATCATCATCATCCTCTTCCTCTAACTCACAGGCTTTTCTAAGTCTATCCTCATGACACAATGATTCAGTCACACTTAAGTTTGAACATTCCTCAACATCTTCAGGGTATCTTAAGGAGTTAAAAACATTAAATGTGACTTTTTGGTCTTGGAGTCTCATGGTTAGCTCTCCTTTCTGAACATCAATCAAAGTTCTTCCGGTGGCTATAAAGGGTCTTCCCAAAAGGATGGGAATATCCTTATCAGCCTCAAAATCCAAGATAATAAAATCTGCCGGAAAGATGAACTTGTCAACCTGAACTAAGACATCCTCTATTTTTCCTTTTGGGTAGGCAATGGTCTTGTCAGCCAATTGGAGTGTGACTGTGGTAGGTCTGGCTTCTCCTATCCCTAAGTTGTTGAAAACAGACAGCGACATGAGATTGATACTGGCTCCTAAATCACAAAGAGCCTTTCCAACTTCTTTCCCACCTATTGAACATGGGATGGTAAAACTCCCAGGATCTTTCAGCTTAGGGGGTATTCTATTGGTCAAGAGAGCACTACATCCCTCAGTAAGAGCTACAGTCTCATATTCATTCAACTTCTTCTTCTTACTGAGGATGTCTTTGAGGAACTTGGCATAACTAGGCATTTGTTCAATTGCCTCAACAAGTGGTATGTTGATATGCAATTCTTTAAACACATCCAAGAATTTTTTAAATTGCAATTCCTCCTTTTGATTCCTCAACCTTTGGGGGTAAGGTACATAGGGAGGAACTGGTTTTATAACAGCTTTGTTTGCAAGTGTTGAACAAAATGGTTTTGTTATGCCTTTTGTTGTACTCTCTTGTAGGATGGTTGGAATACTACTCTCCACTGTCTTTTCCCTGGTGTCATCTTCTGGGAATAATGTAGGATAATCAGTCCTAAGAGGGATATTATTGGTGACAACAGGCGCTTGGACTCCAGGTGGGTTGGAAAGTATCTTCTCAACAGGGGGCAATGCTGTACCATTGGGTTCTGACTGTATGTTTTTTTCAAATTCTGATTTAGTCATTGGTCCAAATTCTTTTGGCACTGTCTCTGTTAATTCCTTACCACTCCTAAGGGTTACAGCTTTTACATGTTCTTTTCCGGGAGCCCTTGGGATTTCTGTGTCACTAGGCAAAGTGCCTATAACCCTATTGTTCTGGTTTTGTGCAATTTGACTGACTTGAGTTTCTAAGTTCCGAAGTGCAGTCTGAGTTTGGGTCATGAAACCCCTCATCATAGCTTCCAGGGAAGATGATGATTCAGCCTGTGGAGGTGGTTTTTGAAAATGCTGTTGGTTATTTTGAAAATTCCGGTTCTGATGATGCTGTGAACTTTGGTTTTGTTGGTGTTGAGACCCTTGGTTTTGATGATGTGAACCTTGGTTTTGATGATGTTGTGAACTACTAGCATGATGTTGTGACTGAAAATTTGAATTTTCTTGTGGCTTAGGAGCTGGTTGATTTAGACATGGACTGTTCTAAGAAAAATTTGGGTGCTGCCTCCAACTGGCATTGTAAGTGTTGCCATAGGGAGCATTCCTGTTGTGAACATAGTTTACTGATTCAGAATTTTGAGAATAGTGTTCATAAGAATGTTCCCCACCACAACAACCACATTGTACAGAAAGCACTGATTGATTGGATGCAGCAACAACTGGCTGCACTCCTTGACCCGTAGATAAATTTTTAAGCATTGAGGTCATGGAAGCAAGTTGTGCTGTTAATGCAGTATATGCATCTACATCATGAATCCCAGCTGTTTTCTTTTGAGGTTGGGCGTGTGGATCAGCCCAGTGTCCATTGTTTGTTGAAATTTTTTCAAGAATCTCATACCCATCATTGTAGGTATTGGCTGTAAAGGCCCCTCCTGACGTCGCGTCGAACATTTGTTTTGCCATGGGGTTTAACCCATTGTAAAACGTCTCGAGTTGAATACAGTAGGGAATGCCATGGTGAGGGAATTTCCTTAGCAGCTCTTTAAACCTTTCCCAAGCATCGAGAATTGCTTCATCGTCCATTTGTTTAAACATGCAGATTTCGTTTCTGGACTTAGCATTACGGGTAGGTGGAAAATATTTTCGCAAAAATTTCTCAGCCATATTGCTCCACGATGGTACAGAACCAGGTGCCAAAGAATTAAACCAAGACTTTGCCCGATCCCTTAGAGAGAATGGAAATAGAGTGAGTCTCAAGGCATCGTTAGATACCCCAGGGATCAGGAATGCATCGGTGATCTCCATAAATGATTTTAAATGAGAGTGAGGATCTTCCGATGGCATTCCGACAAATTGTCCGTTTGTTTGCAACATATGAAACATGATAGGTTTGAGTTCAAAATGGAGGGTGTTTATATGGGGTCTAACTATTCTTGAATTTAATTGCTCAAAATCAGGTATAGCATAGTCCATAATTCTTCCCTCTTTGGAATTTGCAAGATTAATTATGTTTGGAATCTCATCCCTATGCTCATTGTTGTTAGATTCTGTATCATCATCATTATTATGATTTTGATTTGGCCCATGTTGTTGAAAAGGGTGCTCGGGTGGATTTCCAAAAATTGGTGGTGCATCATGAAAGATTGGTTGTCTTACTTGATTCTCTAAAAGCGGTGGTTGTCTAGGTCCCCTATTTTCAAAACCTGGTGGAGGTGGTTCCATAATGGGAGGATCTAAGGTCAATGTAATTCTTCGCGCTCTCCTCCTATTACGAAACGTTCTTTCAATGTCCGGGTCAAATTCGAACAATTCCCCACGTGGTATTCTGGGCATAAACCACTTCAAAATGAGATCAATGAGATGTTAGAAAAATCAAATCTTTTAACAAACTTTTATAGACTTTTAGCGAGCCAATCCCCGGCAACGGCGCCAAAAACTTGATACGAAATGTTTGCACACCTCTACGACATGTGATAATTGAATTCTAAAGCAAGTATACAATAGGATCCAATATCGTCTTTCAAGTAATAAGATGGTAGGATACCAGATATCGTCCCACAGAGATTGGTGTAAAAGTGCAATAAAAGTGTACTAAAAGAAAAGATTTCAGATGGCGATTTGAAGACTTTGTTTGGTTTGAGTTGGTTAACAATTAGATGATTAACAAGATATATAAAGATAGAATGGGTGCAAGACTTGAAGTGAGGAGTAAACACAAATTCTGGAGGCCAATGCTATAGGGATGCTATAGCATCAGTATTAGCTCAGCAACAACAAGTTCCACCATGTACTTTAAAGAGTATCCTTCCGAATATCTACCATTGCACTGTTGTTTAGCCTTCCATCAACATATGCCTATGCAAATGTCCGGACCAGTGTGAGTGTCAAATGGTTTCTTTAAAGTATATGGAAAAACAAATGCCTTTGTTTGAAAATCACCCTTCCGAGTCGATTCCCATATCATTCAAGTTGACGTGTTCTTAGTGGCTCATTCCTGAGTCCACTACACTTTAACACTTTGACTAGTGATCAACCCGTCAAGAATCAATCGGTTTGAAAAACAAAGATAGCAAGTTCCCTTGCTAGTAACTCTTCCAAGTATACTTCCCGTATCATTCAAACTGACGTGCTTTTTCATGGCTTATTCCTAAGTCCATGGCACTTTCACACTTTAAGAAGTGATCAATTCGTCAAGAAGTGCGTTTGGATTTATAAAACTTAAAATGACATAGTGGAACAATGTTATTGAAGAACAAAGTCCACTAGTTTTTGGTTTACAACCTCCCTTTTTGTCTCACACCCAAACTATAAAATTAGCTACTCATTACGTAAAAATAAATTGCAAGAAATGTAAATGACATAAAGTAAAGACATAATGTAAATGACGGAATATAAATTACGGAAAGTAAATGACGGAATATAAATTACGGAAAGTAAATGACGGAAAATAAATGACGGAATATAAATGACTGAATTTAAATTACTAAATATAAATGACCGAAAGTAAAGAGCATAAAGTAAATGATATGAAGCAATTAAGAAAACTAGAAGAATCTATCATGCAATGCTGTAGCAACCCATGTGTAAGAACATGAATTCCAAAAAGAAATTCAAAACTAATAATATTAAAATATGAATCTTCAACCACAAGCTTTTCAATCCTATCTTAGATCTGAAATTACCTTTTTCTCTTTGACCAGACCACTCCCCCTTTTTATAGGTTCCAAGAGGGGACAAAAAGAACTATAGTAAATAGTAATAAGTACAAAAGCAACTTATATAATACTAATAAATCAAAAAGCTAACTAGAAGTACATAACCCTTAGTTACAATATGATTTTAAACAAAAGAGCAACTGATCCTCAACTTGAGTAGCTTAGTTGGCATCCACTTGTGAGTCTTGGCCGATTTTCTCTTTTAAGCACGCAAAAGAGCCCGATTCTAAATCTGCGATTGAATGCTGTGGCATCAGATTTCAGCATTGCAGCCTGCATATTTTTAGACAAAATTAGCCTACCTAATAAGTAAAAGCAAGTAAACCACAAGCTTAGCTCCATATAATAGAAAAGGGAAAATAATATAAGAAAATTGGACTCAAAGTCGGGATTTAAACAAAATGATCTATCTAAAAAGAAGGAAAAAACGCTCGTATGCATTGAATTCTCAATGCATATGCATTGAATTCTCAATGCATATCACGTAACCAGTAATTATAGTTCGTATTAACGTTGAAATAACGTATTTGTTTGCATAAACACAAACTCATGTTTACTTACAAGCATTTAAACACCAATTAAGATAACAAAACACACAACACCAATTATCTCCATTTGATGGCCTTGAAAGGAAAGGCCTTCCCTTAACTGTTCATGTAACCCATATAAATCTTACAATTTATGCAACCCACATTTTAACCGTTGGATTAATGATAAAGCGGTTATTTTGTTTTTACTTTTTTGTTTTTTTTAATTGAAAATATTGGGTCAACATCTATTGTAACCGTCGATCATGAATCCAACGGTTAAATGTGGGTTGCATGAGTTGTAAGATTTACATGGGTTGTAAATTAAACTACCCCTATATATATATATATCAACATATTCATGGCTACAAATGTTCTCATTTGAGTCCATGCCCTTTTTAGTTATGACTCATTAGCCCTCCAATTTCCTAACTTTCCTCTTTTAGTACCTATCTTGGACTTATATATATATATATATATATATATATATATATATATATATATCAACATATTCATGGCTACAAATGTTCCCATTTGAGTCCATGCCCTTTTTAGTTATGACTCATTAGCCCTCCAAGTTCCTAACTTGCCTCTTTTAGTACCTATCTTGGACTTATCTTTCATTTTGGTCCAGATTAAGGGTGGTGTTGTACTGGCTGGTAAGAGAATTTAAGCAATAAGACCAACTTAAAAGGTAAATCCTTCTTATTGATGAAGCTATCTGGATATAAACATCACAGTAAGCTTTTAGGGAAATAAAAAGGACGATTGCATAAGGAAATTGGAAAATACAAAGAATAACGGTAGAAGTTTGAGGAAGAAGATAGACAGATTCCAAGAGAGAGAAAGAGCCTTTTCTAGTCCGTGTCTTTTTCCCCAAGCACCCACCTTCACTAAATAGTACCTTCAATTCACGTACTTTCTATTGGGCCTCCTGATTCGATTACCTCTCCTTATGGTCTGAATGGAAGGATCTGCTGCCAGGTGTCCTTCCAATTCCTCATTGTTTGTTGCCACGTGCTCCCCATGTGGTATTGTCGGTATTGTAATATTGGGCATAACAGGTGTTATATACATTACATATATCATATTCTTTCTCATTCCTTCCTTCTTGATACCATGGATGCATGGCAACAAGATTCACATGGAAAACATTTGCAGATCTTTAAAATCTCAATATTTCATCAAAAAGATTCACTAACATAATTGGATTCTAAACCACAAGGGTTGTGGCGTAGTGGTTAAGGCACTAGAATATGTGATGGAATATCCAATCCGCCCAGGGTTTGAATCTAGCGCACACAACAATTGTGGCAACTGAGTTTATCATTTCTTGCAATCATAATTTGTCGGGATTAGTCTAGACATAGACATAGCTTAGTACAACCTTGCAAAAAAAAAATTCATTGGATTCTATACAGTAACCAACTCCATGCAGCATTAATTAATTACACACAAAACGCATCATAAATCAATTATTTAGCAATCAAAGTAGAAACCCATTAACAGAAAAGCAAATTAACAGTAGCAACTCAATTGGTTTCCTTTTATTCAAGAACAATTACAGTTGAAAATGTCGGATCCAACGATAACCCCATCACAACCTAACTGCATCATCAGCGCTGCATCTGCCGGAGTTGCAATACCTCCGGCACCGAACTGCATCACCGGCAGCCTCCCTAGTTGCTTTGTCTTCATCACCAGATCGTAAGGTGCAAAGATGGTATTCGAAAACGTAAAAACCTCATCGTCATCCACGTTTCTTAGCTTATGAATATCACCCATAACGGATCGGATTTGTCGTACGACCGCCATCACGTTCGCGGTGACGGCACCCCTTTCGTCCGGATCATGACGGCGCCTTTGGGTATACGACGTAAAGCCTCGCCGAGGTTTTTACATCCGCAGATGAACGGGGTTTTGAAGTTGTGTTCCTCAAGAATGTCGGCGGCGTAGCTCTCCAAGACGATGACGGCGCAGGCGCCGGCTTCTTCTGCAAGGCGCGCTTCATCAGGGGTGACGACGTCAATGATGACGCCACCACGGGACATATTGGTACGACCAGCCTTGCCGGAGAAGATTGAGTCAATTCGGCGCCGTAAACCGTCACAACGCCGCTTTCGGCTTTGGCCATTTCTGATTCTCCGATTAAGGTAAAGATCTCTGTAACTAATTACTTTTTACCCCCTTGTATTTTTTATATTTGGAAGTTTATTTTATTTAGGCGTCGTTTACCAAATGCTTACCTAGGTAAGCGTTTATCCGTAAAATTCAATACTATCATTTACTTAACGGGTAAGATTTTAATCCACAAAAACGGTATCGTATGCAACAATTTTTCCAGTAGGTACTAACCGTGGTAAGAGTCTAGAGTTAAGACTCTCGGTCTTTGCTTGAGCTCTTACCGAATAAGATTCTTGGTCCTTATCATATTCATCCCGTAAGGTAATGTAACTTGATAAACACTTACCTGGGTAAGAGTTTGATAAATGAACACTTAGATTCAAATATTTTTGTATTTTTTACCCATGACAAAATGAACGGTTTAGATAAGAGGTCGGATTGGGTGCGTTTGACTGGTCATCACTTTTTTTTTGTCAAATTTTTTAATTTTATAAACAGTAAATGTGTATATTAATTATTAAACTTACATTTTAATATGATTGTAAAAAGTATATTACACAATATATATATATATATATATTTAAAATAAAATGATTTAACATGTTATAGATTTTTTAAATTTTAGACAACTTCCGGCATGTTTGATCCATTTTCGGCTTTTTTTTCAAAGATGATGAGGAGAATAGTTTTTATTGCAATGTTTAATTTATCAAATAAAAATTTAAACATTGTCAAAATTTTAAAATCAAAATTTATAATTTACTTGAAGATGACGTGTTACAAGTTACAACAACCCATGGTTTGCAAACCACTTGGCTTACTGGTAAAGTTTTTGGGGATGTAATGGAAAATCTAATGTACTCAGAGTTCAAATCCAGGCGCTGTCAAAGCCCTTGTGGTCGCCCAGGGATTAGTCAGTGTGCGTAAGCTGGCCCGAAAACCCACAGTTACCACAAAAAAAATGGTTTGCAATCAAATTATAGCTCGACATCAAATATGTACATGACAAAATATTTGATATGCCAATTGTAACAGCTAAACTAACTATAACTACCTCAACTAATTAATAAACATCTTATTAAATCAAAATCTTTAGAAAAAATAGATTTATCGTCTAATAGTTTCTCTATTTTAGAGATTACAGTATTGTTCATACTTCATATTGTTAAAATATTGAATACAATTTCATAATTTTTTTATAAACATTTAATTTCAACGATTTTCGTTAGTAGGAAGAATAAAAAATCAATTCACTTTCCTAAGTAATCATTTTTAAAAAGTTTTCTAAACTTGGAGATTTTCATCATCTTTCTCCTATTTTCTACATTTTGAAAAAGGTTTTAAATAATTTATCGAAGCAAAAACCTCCATTTTAAAGAATTTGTTAGAAATCTCTAACTATAACACATGGCACGGTCCTCTACTTCTATATACATGTATTATGTATCAAACAAATAACAAAAATATAAAGATTGTATATGTTTTAGTTTTTAACTAAACTACTATATTATAATGTTGTGGTTGATAATCCCTGTCACTACGAAACACAGGGCTATCACCGACGGACAAATCCGTCGGTGAAAGTCCGATCCGTCGAAAATAGGCCCTCGGAAAATAGGTGGTCGGCGGCTAAATTTCTGACGGATCACCGACGGCCACTTTATTACCGAAGGATCACCTATTAGAATATTATTTAATTTTTTTACGTATTTAGTTTTAAAGTTTCCTATTGATGTTCTCATTTGGTAATATTTTTTGGGGTGTTCTCCATATTCGGAGAAGAAACCCTTCTTTCTCCTACTTTTTCTTCGTTTTGAAGATAGTTTTGGAGAAATTGTTGGAGTAAAATATTGACTCAAAATCCTTATTTTATCCATTTTAAATAAATTGTTAGAGATGCTTACAAGAGGAGACATTTCACCGGTTCTACAATTGGTGCTCCGAAGGAAAATAACATAATAAGGTAGTGTTTGTTTTTTAAGAGGTCTGAAGTTTGAAATCTTATTTCACTTCTGATTACTAAGAGGTGATGTTAAAGACTGAAATCTGAATCAATAAGACTGTTTGTTTTTGTAACGTCTGGAGGCGTTTTGAAAGAAAGGAGAACATATGAAATGAGGCGGCAATAAGAGGTTTTAAGAAGTTAGGTCATTACTTCTGATTTCAGATGTATTTAATGTAATAATCGTGCCTAATTTGAATTGAATAAATGTAAAGTGTGGGGGTATTTGCTCAAAACCCAAAGTGTGGGAGGGCTAGCTTGTAAAGTGGAAGGTGATTTGGAGAAGAGTCAAGGAAGGAACAAATTTCAAGGGATTTCAAGCTTTTATCAATCTCCTTCAAGGTAAGATCCTTCTCAATCTTAATCTAGCTTTGGGAATTAAAGGAGTAACCCTTTGATTTGTTTATGAATCTGGGTTGAATGAATTTTTGGTTTAGAATCTCTTAAGTTCTTGGTTTAGATGGGGATTATAAAACATTTTGGGGTTAATCTCTAGTGGACTTGGGGAGTTGTTTTAATCCTAGAAGTTAATCGGTGCATGTGTGGGTGTCGAACGTTCGTCGGCGGGGATTAAATCCCTTGTTGCTCCAACACTGGTTTTAACCAGGTTCGAAGGAGGGCGACCGGGGTGGGCTAGGAGCTACTCGACCGGGGTGGCCAGTGGTGGCTCTACCGGGGGAAACCCGGGGTGTGTTGAAGAAGTGGGAACCCGGGCGTGGAACCCCGGGAGTCGGGGCGCCCGGGGGGATTGTCGAGTCGGGGGAGGAAACCTAGGCGGACCCCGGGAGGCGGGGAGCCCGGGTGGAGCCGGTAGGGCAAGACCAGGGGAGACCCGGGTGCTGGATGATCCAGGCCCCGGGCGAGGGCACGGGTCCGAGTACCTAGAATAGAAAAGGGTCGTTGGTGGTTCTGGGAGCTTGACTTAATGCAATGTTTTATCGTTTTGCTACTGTAGGTGATTGATTAAAGGAGCCTGCCTGAGAAAGTTCTTGCTAGCAGGTGAGTTTTTCTAACTAAAGGTTTTTTGATAATTATGTTTTTAAAGGCATGTGAAAGTATTTAAAGCATTTCTACTATTTATGCATGCTTTATACTTGTGAGACTTATTATATGTGAGTTATGTTTTGTTGTCGTTGAAATGTATGCATACATTGTTGTTAGTGAGATGGCAAAGTCGGGGGGGTCCCGTTTGTGCTCATACGGGGGGTCCCGTATATGCCATTGGGGGGGGGTGTCCCAAATAAGGCAGTATGAGCCAGACACGCTGTTACCTCGGTGTGATGGTAGTGTGTGCCAGAAGCGTGTTTGTAAGTATGATGTTTTATTTTAAAAGCTGAATTGGTTTATATTTCGATAAATCTTTTATGTGGCTTTGGCGTGAACTGTATTAGAGGGAACTCACTAGACCTTTCGGTCTAACCCTCGCTCTTTCCAAACTAAAAACCTTTTCAGGAAAGTACCCGACAGAGGGTTCTAGCAAAGGCAAGAGAAGTTGTAGGCGAGAAGCGTGACGTAGGAGAAGATTGTTGCGAGATCCTAGATTTAGTTAATTTATGTATTAAATCTCAGTTGTGTATTAGGTTGTTTCCGCAAACCTTGTCATGTGAATTGTCGTTTTGGGGCCATTTGGCATTGTTTTATGTTAGAGTCGATTATGCGTTATTTCCGCGAGTCTGGGTTGTTAGATTTAAGAGTTAAGGGGTTCTGAAAACTTAAAAAAAAACAAATAGACTGAATGTAAAAAGGTCCGACCAATTCAGATTTAAGAGCCAGTAAGAAATTTTTCTTTTTGTAAAAACAAGCAGCCCCTAAGTGTTTACTCCTTCATTATATTATTCAGGGGGATCGTAGTATTATAAATAATTAATTTATAGATAAAAAAATTTATGAAATTATTTATCAAAAGGTTTTGGACGGCAAAAAAAATTACGAAGTACATCAAATTAGACCCCAACCACTAGCCAGCATTGCCTACCCCAAACGAATACAAGGCTTTGATTTTTCTTTTACAATTTCTAAATAGTGAAAAAAATGTTAATGATTAAGACTATGTTTGACAAACTAGCGGATAAGCTAGCTGATAGCTGATAAGTTAGATTTTCAAAAAGCTATTATGAATAGTTTTTCAATAAACTAGCTTATAAACTAGTTTATGGTCATCCAAACATGTACAAAAAAAAGTTAGCTTATAAGCTAGCTTTTTTTTGCCGCCTAAATAAAAACCGGAATATGCTAGGATAGTATAAAGAATCAAGAGTAAACTATGATTTTGTCCATGTTGTTTGTTGTTCATAACTATTTTCGTCCTTGGTTTTTTTAAATTGTCTTTTTGTGAATGTGGTTTGCATTTTATTTTGTTTTTCATCCCTGAGGCCAACACGGTTAGAAAATTTCGTTAAGTTAAAGGGTAATATAGTATTTTAGCTTTTCTTTTCTAATATTCTAATTTTTATTAAATAACAGGTCATCATACAAGTTATTAAAACTTGAGTATAAATTATTAAAGATTTTATAAAGAAATAGGATAACACATAAAATCTACATATTTATAATCAGAACAAATATTTGAATATTATGTAGTGAATCAATTCAAAAACTATATCTATAAGTAAATTAATAATTATTTAAATATTTAATTTTAAGAAATATGTTACTAATTTAAATTGAGTTTGAATTGAAATTTATAGTAACCAATATAAAGTTAAATACTAATCAATCAATCATAAATAAATAAATAAAACATAATCAACTTAAATGAGTAAATAAATTAAAACTAATCAATTAAGGGGAAAAAATAAAAACAACATACTACCCTAACTTAACGGACTTTTCTAATTTTATTAGCCTTAGGAACGAAAAATGAAATAAAATGAAAACGACGGTTACTAGAAAACCAATTTTAAAAGACTGAGGACTAAAATAGTTGTAAAGAACAAATCACAGGGACTAAAATCGTAGTTTACTCTTATTATTTTCCAAGTCCCCGTGTCGGCCGGTGCCGTTTGACTAAAGATATTACTAGTTGGCTACCCGTGCAATGCGGCAGGATGACAAACTTTTTTTTAAATTGAGGATATAAAGTTTATGATCGTTGTAAACTATAAATTTAATAATGGTTGATTGACCAAAGATTTGGAATGTTTTTGTTGTTATTAGATTATTTAATAATGATTCATTTATTGTAACTCATAACTAACCAAAAACCCCTAAAATTCATGTTTAAACAGAATGGATATATAATCGTCTGTAACAATATAAATCGATACCTACAAAATGTATTGTGCAACTCATTTATTTTAAAAACATTCAAGACATGTATGTATGTAAGGTTGAGTATAGACAACCGTGGGTATCAACAAAAAAATGGATAAGTTTACCCATAGAGATTATGAACAATTAATGCTAAACAAAATTGACTTAAATATGTGTTACACCTGTTAACTTTGGTTTCTCACGATCCTTCACCATTGTATCATAGTCCCCCAAGAGTGTTATGTGTTACGGAATGAAAGTAGTACCAAAAGACAAATATGCTTTACTTGCTTCCTTGTTTCCCAATTATGTTCTTTGACACACCTCCTCTTGCCAATTTCCACCTTCTGAATCGAGAGAAAAGAAAGTCGTAACAAAGAGTTTTTGTTTATAGAACGAAATATATGTAACAAAATCAACAACTAACAACAAAGGAATTGTTTACAGCTTAAAACTCGATTGGAATTGTTTACACTTTAATAATAGTAACAAAATCAACAGCTAACAGCAAAGGAATTGTTTACAGCTTAACTCAATCGGAATTGTTTACAACGACAATATTTCAAGAGCATGTAGAAAGAAAAACATATGTAGACTGTAGTAAAATATCAAATAGAATATAAAGGAGAATGATGATTTGTGTCCTCAAGAGCAAGTTGGGACATTTTTTCATTTCTCCCGATGATATCCGTCTCACACCTCTAACTGTTCGGATTTTATGATGAAAAAACAAAGATAAACAGAAGATGTACATAATTAAAAATCAGACAAACCAAAGTCGATTCCAGGTAAGCAATCAATTTCAGTAGCTAGAAAGCAAACAAAAGTAGAGAAAATTGATAAGAAACCAAAATCCATCCCAAGAAGGCAAACCATAATTAAAATCGATTTCAATAGGCATGAAATTCAAATCAATTTACCAAAAAAAGGGATTATATATATATATATATATATATATATATATATATATGGGGAGCGATCAATTGGAAACCAGTATTACATTGGAAACTTTGGAAACCGAAATCAACCAATAAGTGAATTTCTTTTTTTATTTTTATTTTTAATTGAAAAAATTATTTTTGTCTTTTACATTATTTCATAATATATATGGTAACTGTTATTATTATTATATTAATAATTATTTAATTTTAATTTAGCTTATATATGGTAATAATAATCATTGATTAATTTAAAAATGAGATATGTAATTTAGGTAAATTATTTAATTTTAATTTAGCTTATATATGGTAATAATGAAACAATAATGCTAACACGATGAACCTGATGAATCTATTTTCATTATGAAACAATAATGCTAACACGATGAACCTGATGAATCTATTTTCATATACGGATATGCAACTGAACAGGTAATGAAACAAAAATGGGAAGTTAACAAAAATGGCACAAATTCATCATGTCCCATTATGAAACAATAATGCTAACACGATGAACCTGATGAATCTATTTTCATTATGAAACAATAATGCTAACACGATGAACCTGATGAAATATGTAATCCAATGAAATCTGTAATCCACAAATTCATTCTGTTTCATCACAATATTAGATTGCGTGGAAAATTTTATAATAAAATGAAATTAAAAAAATATTTTCTTACATTTTAAAAGAAAAATAATTTTTTTGATGAAAAGACAAATGCTCCACGTTTTCATAGTAAAAAAAAATAACAAAATTTAGATTGCGTGGGAAATTTTATTTTGGTTTCAAGTAATCTAAATAAAATAAACATTTCTTGCCATATTTGAGACACAAAATCAAAAGACATATTTACCCTTTTCATCTATTATTTTTATTTATTATTAATAAATTAATTAATTTACTACCATATATAATTCAAATGAATCTTAACCATTGATTATAAAGATCAATGGCTGAAATTTGGTTTCCAAAATTTCCAATTGATACCACTATATATATAAAGTAGTATTAAACTGAGATGAGGTTTCTCTCTGTAGAATAATTCTTGTATAGTCGACATATATATTCCAAGAAATCTGAAATGATCAGCTAATCCTTAGTTACAAGACTACAAGAGGGCTAAAGACCATATGATACATCTTCTCTTGTGTATCTAACACAACAAAAATCAACAATCTAGCCACATACTATCATATAATCCTCTTGAATACAACTTAAATTGACATTTGAATGATGCATTATCAACCAAAATGAATTATGTTTGTAAAGAACACTCACGTCTCAATATAGAAGGTTCAATAATCTTTTGAGGAAGAGATGCAAAATACATGTTTTTTGAGGTTTATGAATTTGAATAGAAAAATTAAATAAGTAATGAAAAACAAAAGAAAATACAAACTTTAGGCATTAGTCAAGCATCAAGGTGTTTGATTTTCATATACTTAGGGGTAGTTTACAAAACGCCTACCTGATAAGCGTTTAACGGATGGAATGATAACGGGCCGAGAATCTTACTCGATAAGAGTGATGATATAGGCGGAGTTTTGCCTGGTAAGTGAGAATGACGATTCTTACCGGAAAGCGCTCACTCGTAAAATGGTGCAAACAATACCGTTTTGATGGACTACAATTTTACCCAGTATAATAAGTTAAAGTATTGATTCTTACCGATTTGGGTACACGACTCAATTAAATTTGCAAGCCCAATCAAAGACAATTTCAAAAATCGTAACATACAAGCAGTAGTGAATAGTAGATTAAAATTCTAATCATGAAACAAAAAATCCAACACAACAATCTCAAACAGAAGTTCATATGAAAACCTGATGTAGTCGCATCATATTTGCTGCAACAAGGGCCTAGATGTGATTTTTCATCTAAACAAATTATCATGTTTAGCAGGTAACTTTGTAGAAACAAATAGATCAAGTAGTGATGAAATTCACTACATTGTATATTTACTAAACAGATATACACAAGATTCAAGAATAAAAAAATATTTACATAAAAACATCAGAAATCATGCTTACCAACTCATATATTCACTATTGTTAAAAAAAAATCATGTTTCTGAAAAGCCACAATGAGAAAGAATTAATGAAAGTGAGCTCAAACCAAGCCATCACCTGGTTGACCAGAATGCTTCTTAAGGGAATACTCCACAAGTTTACGAAGACCGTGATTCAAATCTATGAAAACATATTAGGGTTGTAAAAACGGGTTATAAGAATAAGTTAACCAAAAACTACATGATAAAAAAAAGATCTAAATTCCTTGATCTCGTGTGCATCACAAAGTAGGAAAAAAGGATTATTCACTAAATCAACCAAAGTTAGAGACAATTGGCAAAACTGAAGCAAAACACTTCATCAACTAAATTCCTTGATCCCCCTACTCCTACTACCGATAGGGATGGCCCTTCGGCCTCTACTTCTTCAACCCAACAGGCGCCGATCTCCCTGCCTGCCGAGTTACTTGCCGAAATTCTTGATACCAATCGGCAGGTTCGGATGCTCGGTACTCAATATGTATTGCTACGCAAATCTATGCGTGAGCCTGAGCTTTTAACTTCTTTGGATAACAACACTTCTCTCGCTGAGCTCTTGCAGCTTGTAAAAGAGCAGAACACCGAACTCCTCCAAGTAAATACAAATTTTTATCGGTGCATGGATGCCATGGAGCAGGACATCCAGGGTCTTCGAGATCCTCTCTCTGATGCTCTTAATGCGGTTCTAAAAGAGGTTATCAAGTTAATTGATAACAATACCTCTTTGACTCTTTCTATGTCCGCTCTCAAGGCCGCATCCGATGCGTGGGATCAGGATCTTATCAGACTTCGGCAGCAGGCTTCGGATCAGTCCTCTATCAACTCTCAATTTATGGGTGCTCTGCAGAGTATCAACCAACGTCTTGATTCACTTCCTGCCGACGTGGCTCAATACTGTGTTGGGTCACTTGATATTGATATCACAGAGTCGGCCTTCACTCCAGATGACCGCCTAACTCTCGATCGGGTGGATCGACGTCTAGGTTGTGTGTTGGTTAAGACTGGTCTTTTTTCCCCGGCAAGTACTGAGGGGGAGAAACAAACTGAGGGGGAGCAAATTATCCCTTAAATCATTATTACCATTACGAGTTGGGGAGAAACTTCTGCTGCTGAACATGTCGAAGCTGAGAAAGCAAGAGATTCGGCATCTACCGAAAAGGAGGGCGCCGATCACTCTAAAGTGGTCGAAGAATCCGAAGGGGAGCAAGTGTCGAAGATCGACAAAGGCAAAAAGAAAATGACACCGGATGAAGTAGTTGCCGAAGAAAAGTGTCGTAAAGATCCTAACATAAAGAAAGTTGCCGATGGTGGTGGAATCCATCTTCCTCCCCCGAATATTACTTCTCCAGATTTGGGCTTATCTGAAGAAGAGATCAAGGCTGCAAAAATAGCTCAAATGGCACGAGATGAAGATTCTGAGCTAGCCTTAAAGTTAGCGAAGGAAGAAGCTGAAATCAACAAATCTTTTGCCGATGCTATTGTTGCTCAAATTAGTGCCCTGGAGGAGTCGGCTAGAAAGGGTGAGGAAATCAAAACTATGTGTATTGATTGGTATCATAAAGTCCTCAACACCCGCCGAAGCTTCTCCAAAATAATTGATGTGAAAATCATCAAACCGTCTTCCAGCTGCAAGGATATTCGGTTATCTATTACAAGGGAGGATGCTGGAAGATCAATGGATAGGCTGGAGTCACTAGTTCGGTTCGGTATAACTGAATGGATGGAGATCGGTATCCGTACGACAAATACAATCCATTATGGGTGATATTATTTATGAGCTAAGAAACATGGATGACGATGAGGTTTTTACGTTTTTGAATACCATCTTTGCACCTTACGATCTGGTGATGATGCAGTTCGGTGCCGGAGGTGATGATGCAATTAGGCTGTGAGGGTTGGTTCCGGTGAGAAGTTGAGGTTAATGTGGGAAGCGTGAGAAGTGGTTATCAACAGTTAGATGAGAAATGGATGCAAATTAGGATGAGATGCACCCAGATAAGATGCATCGAGATGCACCGATCAATTCTCATCTAAGCCACAATTCATGGGAGTGCATTTGATTAAAATTGATCAACGGTTTAGATCCACTTCTCACGCTTCTCACGTTAACCTCAACTCCTCACACGATCCTTCGCCTAGGTTGTGATGGGGTTATAGTCGGATCGGGAATTTTCAAGACTAGTGATCCCGTTACGAGAGCTCGAACAATCATTCGTGCTGCAAGACATTAATTACAACGATTCGGGTGTTCTTGCAGAGGTGAGCTCTGGATTAGGGGAAGCAATGGTGGGGATAATTCCTAACAACGTACCATAATGTTGATTAGTACGACTAATTGATCATAATAAGAATCTTATATTACACCATAAAATAACTGTTAATAATAGGACTTTGATGATGGGTAGTTTTCATATACTTCTAAAACTACCCAAATTTTGTTCATAGATATGTTTATGTTGTATTCACATTGTAGTTTTTGGTTTCTTGATAACTAGCTAAGGTATGAGTTATTTGTTGAAAAACTTAAATCAGATAAGTTTTATTGTTGTTGTACAATTCACAGAACACAATGTACAAGTGCTTGATGCATGGATGTATAGATTATTTTGGACCACACATCTTTAGAAGACTTTATTAGAAAATATTTGTTAGGAGACTTTGGGAAATTGCACCATAGTATTTGTTCATCTTCTCTTTTTGTTTCTTTCTTTATTAGTCTAGTTTTTTTTTAGCTTTTTAGAAAGTCAACTTCTCTTTTTGTTTCTTTCTTCTCCTCATGCATATATAAATGCATGCAACATAGAAGGAGAAGACATGCAAACTAAACATCTAGCCTTTTGTTCAAGCAACATATATATATATAGAGAGAGGTGGTTTCAATTGGAAACCAAATTTCAATAATTGATCTTTTTAATCAATGGTCAAGATTCATTTGAATTATATATGGTAATAAATTAATTAATTTATTAATAAAAGATAATAATAATATGTCAAAAAGGTAAATGTGTATTTTTCTTTTGTGTTTCAAATTTGGCAACAAAGATGCAATATAGTAATAAATTAATTAATTTATTAATAAAAGATAATAACAATATATCAAGACTATCTTTTTATTACATGTTCATCAATATACAGTATGTAAAAACCCAATTAAGTTTCATTACCATTATTGTTTCATTACCTTTCCATTATGTTTCACTATATCAAATCTGTTTCATCAGGTTTCACTATATTAATATTTTGTTTCACTATATCAGGTTTCACTATATTAATATTTTGTTTCATTACCTTTCTATTATGTTTCACTATATCAAATTTGTTTCATCAGGTTTCACTATATTAACATTTTATGTTTCATCAGGTTTCACTATATTAATATTTTGTTTCACTATATCAAATCCATTATGTTTCACTATATTAATATTTTGTGTCTGGTGGTAATATTGAAGATTTCATATGAATATAAACTATCGTTCATTGGATGAATCAATCACTGATTCATAAGAATCAGAAAAAATAATTTGATTTGTAGCTTGCGTATGAATCAATTTGTGTTTACCTAAATTAAATGTTTCATGTTTAAATTAATAAATGATCAATATTACCATATATATAAAATACATTAAAATTAAATAATTAATATTATAATAATAATAACACTTATCATATATATTATGAAATTATGTAAAAGAGTAAAATAACTTTATCAATTAAAAATAAAAATAAAAAAAGGAAATTCAATGATTGGTTAATTTCGGTTTCCAAAGTTTCCAATGTAATATTGGTTTCCAATTGATCCCTCCCCTAATATATATATATATATATATATATATATATATATATATATATATATATATATATATAGAGAGAGAGAGAGAGAGAGAGAGAGGTGTTCAAATGCAACCCATTTACATGGTGCAACCCCTCTATCCACCACACATTTTATGTAATTAAAAAAAAAAAAAACTAAAAGTAAAATGTGTGGTGGATAAAGGGGTTGCATGGGTTGCACCATGTAGAGGGGTTGCATAATAACCTACCTCTCTCTCTCTCTCTCTCTCTCTCTCTATATATATATATATATATATATATATATATAGGGAGAGGTTCATTTGAGAAATGGTAAATGTATGAGAAATAGAGAAGTAATCTTATCCATTCATCTGGTCAACATTTGCGGCTTTGACCGCGAAGCACCGGATAATTCCTTGCATGGTCTATAAAAGGTAGAGGGATAGTTTCGTAAAATACGCGGGATGAGTTCATATATGAACCTATATGATTCACATATGAACTATACGTTCATATATGAATCAGTTAATTAGTTCATATATGAATCACAAAAATTCATATATGAATCTGTTAATTAGTTCAACTGATTCATATATGAACTTACAGTTAATTAGTTCATATATGAATCAGTTAAAAGAGTTCAGATGTGAATTACACCGATTCATATATGAACATATAGTTCATATGTGAATTATACATGTTCATATATGAACACAGCCCGTGCATTTTGTAAAAATTACGAAAGTGCCCTATTTTTGGAATAGCCGTAACTTTTGACCAGTCAAAGACGCAACTTTTGACAAGTCAAAGCCGCAATATTTGACCAGTCAAATCCGATCTTGACCATATGAATGGCTAGGATTACTTCTCTATTTCTCATATATTTATCATTTCTCAAATGAACCTAAGGCTATATATATATATATATATATATATATATATATATATATATATAAGTTCAAATGAAAACTCATTTTTCATTGTGTACGTGAGGACAAATCTAAGTCACTCGATTTCTTTTGATCCAACAACTCATATTAAATAGAGTTTTTAATTTTAAAATGCTTAGGGGTAAAATTGGAAGAAAATTTAAACACACTCTACCATATTTGACTTTTTATTTTCCTTTTTAATTAATTTTTTTTACCCAACTTAAGTTTAAAATAAATTATCTTAAAAATTACTAATATTTTAATCAAACAAATTACATCAAAAAAACGAGAATTTTGTGCTCTTCGATATGACATCCATCTCGATATAGTTTTTTTGTCGTTTTAACCGTTTTTTTACGTGAAATGCTATATATGTGTTATATTCATTATGAATATTTATGTACGTTCAAGTTTGTACAACGCCTCGACACCGTAAGTATGTAACTCGACATCACTTTCTTCAACGTCGTAAGGCATCACGCTTCTTCAGCACCGTAACCCAACACCCATCAAGACGAATCGAGAACCTATCGAGTAATTTTGTTGTGAATCGGGGAATAAAAGAGAGTGTGTCACGTCTCCACATCTTCACAGGTCATTCATGTGTTATTCATCATGAATAATGTATCATTCAGGATGAATAATACAACATTCAGGGTGAATAATTCACGATTCATGAATTCGTGTATTATTCGTTATGAATGTTGTGTAAATTATCCTGAATACTATACTATTCATCATGAATAATGAATGAACGTTCACATTTGTTATTCGTACTGAATGTGGGACATCCGAGGATGCGCATACATATTCATAATGAATTAAACCAAATTTCGGTTGTGAATTGGAAAACAAAAGAGAGTGCGTCATGTGTCTACACTTTCACGGGTTGTGACGTACTGGTTAAACCATGGGGGATGTGGTGGAATATCCCATCTACCCAGGGTTCGAATGCATGTTTTTATAAACACTATGAGATAAACTACCTGTTTTATTATTTTTAAATATATTTATTAGATCAATGCATGTTTTTATAATATATGTAACACCCTAAAAATAGGGATAACAAAAATCCGAAAAAATGGCATAAGGTATACTAAAATTGTCATAGCAAGAGCCTCCCAAAAATTGGGAAATGTATAAACAACCTATTTAATTACAATTGTAATTTAACGGACAATAAATAACAACCAACTAATCTAATTTCTATGACTAGAAAATAGATTACAAAAGGGTTGTCATCTATAAACCCAAACGGTTCATATCCAAAAGTATCACGCGTCCATGTGCAAAAACTCCAAGCTCTCACCCCAAAGCAACTAAACCTGCTTAGGACCGGCGCCGCTAGAACCTGAGATACACATCGACACCAAACAAGTGTTAGGCCAAAAAGCCTAGTGAGTTGAACAATAATAAGCATGCATGAACAGTTACAAATCTTATCAGCAGTTAACCAGAGTTCAATATATGTGGAGTCAATAGGGGAGACCCAAAACACCAATCAAGTCCACCCAATAGTCGATATACCTTGATGCCCTTAACAAGGAACACCCGAAAGGCCCGGCACACCCGGAGACTACCGCTAATGAAATTCTCCGAATGGCGGAGGTCTAGGCACATACCATCACAGTGGCGCCCAAGACTACATCCTCCTAGTGTACTGACTTGGTTCGTCCACATAACGTCTATAGGAGGTCCTTTAGGTGTATTTCAACCCAACATATTTCAATACCAACTACGGGTACAATATTACCATCCTATCCCCATGAAGTCTAACAAAAGACCCAAATGACAATCATGCTCATCATGCATATAAATATGTCACCAAAATGGTGTTCCAACTAGAATCATCATAATACCCATATATGCATACATTTAACATATCAAGGTACCAACTTTATGTATCTATGAGAAAAGCCCCAAATAATGATACATATAACATAAATCATGGCATATCACCCATATTTACATTTCTAACTATTTTCATAAAGAAATCCCAAACACTTGAAAATATAGAGATAAAGTAACAAATAGAAGATTATGATGTGTATCTAGTTTTAACAAAGGTTTAGTAAACTCACAATCTAGGTTTTGAACCAAAACCTAGAAAAGATGGAAACCCTAGAAAATGAAGGATGAACTTGGAGAGGAGAAGTTGACTTGAAGGAACCCTAGAAAGTTTTTCCTTGAGATGATTTATTGCAAGAATCAATGCTTCAACCACCAAAGATGTTGTATTTATGATAGTTAGGGTTTTATGAGGGAAGGGAATTGGTTTGGAGGCTCCAAAATTGGCAAAGGAAAAGAGAGGTAGATGGGAAATGTAATGAAAATCGGCCAAAGGATTCATTTAAAGCCCTGCACCCCGACGGCGATAGTGCCCGGCGATAGTGCCAAGGGCACTATCGCGAGTCACAATCGCGAAATACAAGCCACCCGCGGTACAAACCGCGCGAGTATGCTCGGCGATAGTGACATTTGTCACTATCGCGACCCAACCCCCACTCTCGGTACCTTCTTGGCGATAATGCCTCCGGCGATAGTGCCAATGGCACAATCGCCAGGCACAATCGCGCCAACCCCAAATCAGTCCGAAAACTCAACCGAAAACGATAACGATAACGAGAACAAGGTTGTATGATTAAAGATGGTAAATCAATATATGTGATATTCAATATATTAACGATCGACAAAAGCATATAAGGCTCATATTTTCAAATAGATACAATTAACGTATTTAAGGGAACAAATACTTACCTTATGAATTTACGGGTGTTAAGGCTAATATTTAATGTTTCATTTTATTTTTTGTTTTTTTGTCGATTTACAGTACGATTTTGGATGGTTTTGAGAAAATGATAATGTTTTTTTTTTATAAATTTGTTTAATTTAGGCTTAATAATATAATGCTTTTTATATAAAAAAAATTAAGTATTTTGTTAGAATTCAATGATTATTTTATATATTTTAATGACATCTAAGAAAACAACAAATTGCATATTTAATAATATAATTAAAACAAAATTATAGTAATATAATATATTAATTAATAGTGATACATGGAAATGTCTGCATAAAAGAAAGACCTTGCACATACCAAATTGGTGGGTGTTAGATACCTGTAGTTAGGGGTGTTCGTGGTCCGGTTTGGGCGGTTTAACCCCTCAGACCACAAACCAAACCGAAAGTGGCTGTTTATTGATTTTTCAAACCAAGCGGTTTGACATCAAGTGCTCAGACCGGTCAAGTCGGACCGCGGTTTGGGCGGTTTGGTCGACCGGTTTAGGCGGTTTGGACCTTTTAGTGGGCTTTAAAGTTTAAACATAAAAACATATAAAACTTTGAATTTTAAAGGCTAATTGGCTTGAGTCCACTTGAAATAAAAAACAAAGGTCACAACAAAATAACAAAGTCCACAAAAGTTAACAAAATATCTCAAGATAAAACACTAAAAAAAAGTAATATGCAAAGTGCAAATAAAATCCACGACTTCACTTCTTCATTTTTCCGTTCTTTGTATTCCACAATCCATAAAGATTTCAATTTGTTAAAATAACTTAGGCTTTTTTGTATATACTTGGACATTTGGGTTTTATATAATCTATTATTTATAATAAAGGTATATATAAAAAAAATAAAAAATATATATATAAAAAAATAAAAAATATATATTTATATATTTGGCGGTCGGTTTGGTCCAAACCGCCCAAAAAAACCTCCAGATCACAGACCGGACCGGACCGCCCGGTTTGGCATTTTTCCAGACCAGACCGGACCGCCAGACTGCTCAAACCGCCAAAAACGGTCCGGTTTGACTTGGTTCGACCGGTTTGAGCGGTCCAACGGTTTTTTTGAACACCCCTACCTGTAGTAGTAATATGTATTTTGTGTTTTGATACTTGTAAATTAAGAGATTTTTAAAATCTTGCATAAAATGATGGTACCTTATGCCTAGTAATTTGTATTTAAGAGTTTTTTATCCGTGCTTTATAATATAGTATAAATATAGATAGTATAGAATAGATTAGGGAATTTAATAAAAAAGCCCATATTTCAAACATCTATTATCGTATTGCCCAAAATCTCTACCGTTTTGCCGAAATACCCACTTAGGTCGGGATTCGACCCATCCCGGGGTTGTCAAACTTTTTGAGAAATAGAGAGATTACCCTGGGATTTATGGTAATATCCCGGGGTTGGGGGGTGAAAATTTTAATCCGAGGTTGGGGTAAAATATGATTTTAATATATATATTTATATTTTATACCCTTATAATTATTTAGTTAGTTAGTTTATACCTTTTACTTTTCTATTTATCATTTTACACTTTCATCATATTAACACATATAATCGTATATTAACTAAAATGCATTAAAAATATACGTTTTAATTTTAACAAGTTACGTCATTATAACCGTCTCTTCGATACCTTCGAAATGAGCCCAATATTGAATATTTTTTTATTTAATTATTTATTATATATTATATCTTGTTTAGTTTTAATATCATTATTATTGTAAAAACTTTTAAGAATTATCTATACTATATTATAAAAGAGACATAAAAAACTCTTAATTACAATATCTTAAGCACAAAATACAATTAATTAAAGTCAATTACTTAATTTACAACTTCATAATGCTTTGGTACAACTTATCAAAGCACAATATCTCACAACAAATTTAGTTAGAGATAACGATTATTTATACTAGATATTTCTATAATTTTAATCACATATAATAATATATTATATAAGTTTATTTATTACGATAACGAAAAGTAAATAAGTTATTTTAAATTGTTAACTTTATAAATAATATTATTTCCAAAATGTTGGGATGTAGATATATTAGAAAATAATACTTAAATTATAACATATTCCATAAATATTTTAAAATAATATAATATCATCATAGGGTCAGGTTCACGTGAAACCAAGCTGTTTTCGTGAGATCGCGTGAGACCAAGTCTTAAAACATGAAACTTCACACCGAAACACTGTGAAGATAAAAAACATTCGAACCTTCATATTGTAATCATAATATGAAGGTAAAAAAACCTAACCAAGTTAAAAAAAATCAAACCTTCACAGATAAAAGACTGTGAAGGTATATCCGAACCTTCACAGTGAAGACGCTGTGAAGGTAAAAAAAACGAACATTCACAGCGAAAAACACCATGAACGTAACATTTACGGTGTTTTCCCTATGAAAAGTTCGATTTTTTTTACATTCACAGTTTTTTGGTGTGAAGTTTCATACTTTAAAGCTTGGTCTCACCGGTCTCACGGAAACTGTTTGGTCTCACGCGAACTCAAGTCTATGATCATACATATATCTATACTATATTACTAGAATCGTACTCGCGCAATGCAGCGAAATACATCAGGATTTTAATGTTTCATTTTATTTATGTATTAGGTACCACTTATTAATGCATATTACTTAAAATCCAAAAGTACAAATTGATTAAACATAAGTACAACTTATAAAAGCTTAATGTTTAAATTCGTGTAACTAACTGCAGATAAGCACTTATTTTTATTTTCTAAAATATCTAAAATTTTTAACTATTGATATAACTAACCGATAAATGTAAGAAAATTCGAGATAAAACACCTTATTTTTATTTTTTATTGAAGCATGTTATCTTTTTTAATTTTAAATATAAAATATCTTAAATATAGTTATCATTTAAATTAAACATTTTTTGACCCGTAACAAAATTTTTATTATTATTTTTTATAAAAAAACATAATTAAACTAAACTAAAATATATTTTTGTTTTAAATCTAGGTTTCTCAAAATCGTAAAATAAAATAAAAAAAGACTAACAAAAAGTATGAATAATGATCGAGGGTTCGAGTTATAGATTTCAGAAACCCGCTGCATTGCGAGGGTACATTTCTAGTCGATTATATAGAGACGATAATTTCAATACATTTATTTTTAAAATGAGGATATTTGAATTTTATTTTTATCATATATTATATTTGTTTTAGTTTTAATATCATTATTATTGTAAAAACATTTAAGAATTATCGATTATACAGAGACGACAATTTCAATAAATTTATTTTTAAAATGAGTATATTTGAATTTTATTATTATGTTTAATGGGTCAATGGTAAAAAAAAAATAAGGTAAAAAAATAAGGTGAAATGATTGACCAAATTTAAGAAATGTTTGTTAGCATGATTTGTTAGTTTTACATGATTTTTTGTAGTGGTTTAATGATATTCAAAAATATTACTTATGTAGTATATATGATATATAATAAAATAATTAAATCCAAAAATATTCAATATTTTGTTCATTTCGAAGGTATCAAATAGACGGTTATAATGGTGTAACTTGTTAAAATTAAAACGTATTTTTTTAACGTACTTTAGTTAATATACGATTATATGTGTGAATATGATAAAAGTTTAAAATGAAAAATAGAAAAGTAAAAAGTATAAAGTAAACTAAGTAAATAATTTTAGGTTTATAAAATGCAAATATATAATATTAAAATTATATAAAATCCTATTAATCGATATCTCGGGCAATGTTTTAAAAACCGGTTTTTTGGTTGACCCGTTGTGGTGACCGGGTCACGGTTCAACCGGGTGGTTGACCCGGTTTCAAGAAATTATATATATATATATATATAGGGGAACGATCAAATGGAAACCACTATAATTTTGAAAACCGTGGAAACCCTCGATTTCATTGGTTAAGTTAATGAAATTGTTTCATGAAATTGTTTAATTCAATGAAATTGTTTCATATAATTATTTTATTAATGAAATTGTTGCATATACTTGTGTTTTTCATGAAAAAATGAAAAAGTTTCATCAGACTGTGAAAATACATGAAAAAATTTCATCAAAATGAGAAAAATAGATGAAACTACATAAAAAAACACAAATATATGAAACAATTTCATTAACAAAAGAATTATATGAAACAACTTGATCATATTAAACAACCTTATGAACCAATTTCATTAATTTAACCAATTAAATTGATGGTTTCCAAAGTTTCCAATATAATATGGTTTCCAATTGAAACCACCTCTATATATATATATATATATATATATATATATATATATATATATATATATAAAACCAAGAATTTGATGTCCACAAGTTAAAATATTAAAAAAACACATAACCTCAAGTTTTACATCAATTCAAAAACATAAAAAACACATATATAAGCATAAGTTTTTCATCAATCAAAATACATCAAAACGAAACATAACGTTCAAACCAAATCATTGATCTTGAGACATTGGAGTGTTAAATGCATCAAACTCACGATCGCTTAGTAATTGAAATTCACTCTCAACTTCATGGTCATCAACAACATGGTCACTTTCTACAATATCAAATAAAAAAAATATTAATGTCACGTAATTTTACTAATAATAAACTAACAACACCAAATTAATATATATAGAAATAAAAAAATGTCACCTTGCGTTTGAGTGTGGAATCGAGCGTGGACTGATGGAATCGAGTGTGGAGTCGATGATTTGTGAAATTGATTTTTTAACCCTAGCCGCTACCTTACAGTTATACGAAATTGATTTTTTAACCGGGTCAACCCGGGTTTTTACCGGTTCAATAAGACCGGTTCAACCGTTTCTATCAAAAAACCGGCGGTTCAATCCGGGCCGTAATTTCGCAAAAAACCGGTCGTAATTGACTCGGTCTCTTCACCGGTTCTTGGTTCAACCGGTTGAACCGGCTGGGTCAACCCGGGTTTTAAAACGTTGATCCCGGGTTACCCACTTGGCCCATCCCGGCCACTATCCCGTTGTAAATTGAATTGAATATTTTACCCCAACCCCGGGATATTGCCTTAAATCCCGGGGTAACCCCGCTATTTTTCAAAAAAATTGACAACTCCGGGATATCTCAAACCCCGGCTCACAATCCCGGCTTTAATGGGTATTTCGGTAAAAATGGAGAGATTTTAGACATTTTAGTAAGATACGATTAAAATACGGGTATTTTAATTAAATTCCCTATAGATTAACACTAATCAATTAACCAACTGAAATATTGTTATGTAGAAAAATAATTTTTTTGCAAAATATAATTTTCAGTTATACATGATAATTAATTATTCATTTTAATAAAAAATTGGAGGGCTTCTATGTTATGTTTTTTCTTATTTTAACTTTTATAAAATTTATAATAACTTATACTCAAGTTTTAGTAACTTGCACCATAATCTATTATTTAATTAAAAAAATAGAAAATTAGGAGGAAAAACTAAGGGGGCGTTTGGTTGGGGGTATTGAGGGGTAAGGAATGAGAATGATAATGAAAATTGTTGTTTGGTTTGATACAATATAATGGGCACATTACCCCAAACCCATTAATTTCCATTTCTGACCAAATTGGGGGGAATGGAAATTTTATTCCCGCTCAATCATCTTTTCTCATGCGTTCCTTCATTTGTCAATGTTGAATGTAAAATATTTTTTATTTTCATGTTGGATGTCACATATTTGTATTAAAAATATTATATAAAACATTTTTTTATTAATTATATTAGTTTAACCAAACAGCATCAATGCAATGCCCATTCCTATTCCCATTCTCCATCATTTTCATTTTCATTCTCATTCCTTATAATGAACCAAACGCCCCCTAAAAACAACATATTACGGTATTACCTTAATTTAACGGACTTTTTTAACTTCGTTAGTCTTAGAGTTCCTAAAATTGAAATAAAATGGAAACTACGGTTACTAGAAAAACAATTTTAAAAGACTGAGGACTAAAATAGTTGTAAAGAACAAATCACAGGGACTAAAATCGTAGTTTACTCTTATTATTTGCCAAGTCCACGTGTCGGCCGGTGCCGTTTGATTAAAGATATTATTCTGCACTAAACCATTAGCAACTACCAAACATCCATTTGAATGAACTGCTTGCCATGGGTTCACTCTATGATTTGGAGAATGGAGACGTTTTGAAAGCAATTCACGTCGTGAAATCTGAGAAATCAACGACGTCGCCGGCGATCGATGTTTCGCCGGATGATCGGTTTTGGATTTTGAGAATGTTTCTAGCAAATGTTCAGGAAGTTATGCTCGGATCCAATCTCTCTGTGCTTCTTCCGGTGATTCCTTTGGCTTTTGTAGCGCAATGTTACGATTTCGGCAGCGTAAGTTGTTTATATCTACAACAGTTTATGCATATTGTATGATACCTTCGTGTGAATGAATCTGATAGGAGATAGGTTTCTGATTTTTTTTTTTGGCAGCCATGGGTGTTTGCTATGAGTTTGCTTGGACTCACTCCACTTGCAGAACGTGTGAGCTTTCTCACCGAGTAAGTCGCTATGAAAGTTTCTAAATCTGTAATTGCTTAGCGTTGTATAATTGAACTCCTAACACCTGTTCTTAATTTTCAAATTTTCTGCAAACTCAAAAGGCAAATTGCATACTTCACTGGTCCTACAGGTATACTTCTTACTCAGTTTCATTCCTTTACTCCTTTTTTCTGCAACTTTTTTGTCTATATTTTGTGTTTTCATAAGGTTTTCTGTTTGTTTTATTCATTTTTGGCGAAACATGTCACTGAACTTTGATGAATCTTACAGTTATTAGAGTTACTTTCGTTTCAGTCCAATTGTCATCCACATTGACAAAAAATATTGGGAAAATTGATGTGTTTAGTACTTTAGTGAAAAAATTATGTGATACTCAAGCTTTGCAACTTGTGTATGCAAGTCACATACATTGCAAGTGAATTTACGGAAGAAAAGTTACGAGTTGCATCAGAGTAGCTGATGTCGCACAGGCAAGTTGCATATATCTATGCGACATTGTGACTTGTGTGTCCAACTTCAAGTTGCTAATGTGAGAATTCTTCAGTGATTAAAATTTACTGGAATCATGAAGAGGAACACAAGACAGAGAGCCACAGTTTGGCTAGGTTTGTTGGGATTAAACATGGTAATACAGAATTAGTCCCTACATTATACATAATAACCAAATAAGATAACAATGCTCTAAGAGCTAGGAGTAAATCACATGAAGCAGCTAGAAGACCGGGTGAATTGCACTTGCGACTAGGTGCTCGCAGGAGCAAGTCGCCCACAGGCGGCAGGGAGTTTTAATGTGATTTCTAGGTCACATATTGTATCTTGTTCCTTCTTTAGCCTTGTGAGTCTTTACAAAGTGATTGAAGTGTTGATCTATTGTAAGGTCCGTTTGATCGTTAATATACATGCCTCCCTCTCTCCCTGATAGTGGAACCGTGCTAAATCACATTGTTCCATTTATTTGTTTTACATTGCATTTGCATTATTGGAATATTGGATAGTATCGTTGTTATCTTTGTTAGTATACATTCAACACATTAGGCTCCTATTTGTATTCTGTTGTTGGTGGTTGTAGGTTTATAGCATCATTTCGTATATGGGACTTTGCTGCATCTTGTGTTACACGTATATTTCACCCTAACCTTTAGTTAAACAACAATTAAAGAATTAGGATGTATAGATCTGTGTGATCTCACCTCTATTGGGGACAGAAATGATATAACTACATGATTATATAATCTTTGTTGAGGTATGAAGTTGAAGAAACTTGAATCCTCGATTTATCTATTTTACCTTTAATTCTTGTCTAATAGGATATTGGCTTGAGTAATACAAACGGCACAACAGATGAAAGTCATGAAACATCTTGCGACTTTGCAATAACCTAATCAATGTTTTCAAATTTTTCATTAACCTAAGAAATAACCTATGGATAAATTTATTGCAATAACATAGAGGACCTTAGAAAACTAGAAATATCACAGTTTTAATGAGAATCTAAGATAGAGATTCAGTTTTTGTAATTTACATTTTCCATGAGATGGAAAAGGACCAACTTATTTGACATCTATAAGTTGAAACTTAAATTGAGTGATTATATTTGCAGTGGGAGGGCTCCTTAATGCAACATGTGGTAATGCAACAGAGTTGATAATAGCATTGTTTGCTATCCATCAAAGAAAGATTCATGTGCTTAAGTACTCTCTTTTGGGTTCCATTATTTCAAATCTCCTCCTCGTTCTTGGTTCGTCTCTCTTCTGTGGAGGCATAGCCTATAAAGAACAAATATTTGACAGGGTAAGAACATCATTATTTTCTGAAAAAATCTTGAAAGCTTCTTTAATTGGTAAAAAATGAACTTATTTTGGATCTTTGATGATTAACAGAAGCAGGTGGACACAAACTCTTTGTTGTTGTTGTTGGGGTTGCTCTGCCAGATTCTACCATTGCTAATTAGATATGGTGGCATGGAGGCAGCTGAATCAGTGTCTGGTTCAGTTCTTGAGTTGTCTAGAGCAAGCAGCATCGTGATGCTTCTTGTGTATGCTGCATACCTCTTGTTTCAGCTGAAAACTCATAGCCAAGTTTTCAATCTACACCAGGTTCATCATACTGTTTGATTTATTATATTGACTTCAAAAGACAAATGATATTAATTTTGAATGTCGAGTGCTTTGAATTTAATTAGGAGGAAGGCAGCAACAAAGAGGTCACAGAAGAGAAGGCAGTGATAGGATTTTTCAGTGCATTTGTGTGGTTAGTGATAATGACAGTAGCCATAGCCATTCTGTCTGAGTCTGTTGTGGGCACCATTGAGGTATGCGAGAAACTAATCTCAATGTTGACATTATGTGCATTTTTAGCTTGTATGGTACAAGTGAGTAGTGCATGTCAGGATAAAGAAAATAAAGTCATTTTGATCCGAGTCCTTGAATATTCCATCAGCATTATGCAGCTGCATGCAGCCTAGATCCCAGTCACCCCACATTTGGGTGGGATATACTGGACTTGCTTTTGTATGGTCGTTATGCAGCTGCAGCCTGCGTGCACACTCTGCATCTAATGATACCCTGTGGATTAGGTTGCATCGGATACTTGGGGAATTTCTTTGAGCTTTATTAGCATAATCTTGCTGCCTATTGTGGGAAATGCAGCAGAACATGCTGGATCGGTCATATTTGCCTTCAAGAACAAATTGGTAAGAAACAAATCCTACGCATTCAAGACTTCCTCCTATGCACAAATCAGTTGTACAGTACAAGTACAACTCAATGCATTCTAGGACGTCCTCAATCACACTTAAAAACTTTCTGTCTCAAATGGTGCAGGACCTATCTTTGGGTGTAGCCATGGGCTCTGCAACTCAAATATCGATGTTTTTGGTAAGACATAACATACCGCAACCTAAATATAGGGACTCATCTCACATATGAAGATCTAATATTACATTTTGGTTGACCCCTTTATTGTAGGTTCCTTTTTGTGTGATTGTTGCGTGGATAATGGGAATCCCAATGAATTTGGATTTTGGACTTCTTGAAACTGGTTGTCTTGCCTTCTCAATCCTCCTTACAGTCATAACTTTACAGGTTCTATCATTTACCCCCTTCAAGTGTTTTGGTATGTATACAAAGATTTGCGACATCCTTCTTTATACGTCCGATAGAGTATAGCATCTATTTGTGTAACCTATTTCCCTCACATCTGTCCCTGATGCAATTTTTGGTTAACTACTCTCGCTGCTTTGCACTCACTCTCATCTGTAGAATGATTGTTTATTCCATAAAATTTTTGTTTTGCAAACTAGAGGTTTTCACCGAATCACTCTCTATGTCCCGTAGGGTAGAGGCAAGGTTTGTGTACATTATAACTCCCCATACCCTACCTCTGCCTGTGATTTATGGGTTGCTTTGGTAATTAACAATAGCATGGTAGTGAACTTGTGCGATTAAGAACAATAGATTGACATAACAATGGTATCATGTTATCTTGCTAATATAAACAAATTAATGAGATTGACCAAAAATAATTGCAAATCACTTGCACCGTCTAATCATGTGTGAAATAGAAAACCATAAACTCATTTTCCGAGTTTTTTGACTTTTCGAACCATCATGCTTGGTTTTTCGTTACAAAAATGAGCGATATAGGAGAAAAACTAGCAGTATGGTGTTCTTTTTTGCATTTATATTTTCATATTTTATTCATAATTGTTTATTTGTCAAAACTTCCTACTTGACATTTTCATATGAGGAATTACTGATTTGCAATATAAAAACAAGCATGATATAAAAAAATAAATAAACAATCATTGTTTTTGGGGTAACCATAGTTGTAACCAAGTGAGGCTTCAGTGAACCATACCAAAAGAACCTGGTAAATCCCACAAGACTAGGATTATAGAGACCATTCCGCTACCTCAAGGGGCAGCGAAGCTTTTTGAGCCTTGTGTGAAAATAGATAAGGCACATGTTGAAGTCTTCACGGATTCAGCCTCTCTACCCCTTGGGGTAGAGGCAAGATCTACGTAAATTCTACCCTCTAAACCCAACCTCTATGTAGGATTTATTGGATTTGTTTCTTTGGGTTTGGTCTGGTCTGCATAAAGGACATCAAGATTCATGGTATCTGTGCAAGGATAAAAGAAAATTTTGGGTTTTATTACATTTAGTTGAATAAATAAATTGTTATATGCAGGATGGAAGTTCACACTACTTGAAAGGATTGGTCCTTGGCCTTGCCTATGTAATTATTGGAGCATGCTTCTTTGTTCAAGATATTCCCTCCAGTAAGTGCTCTACATCACTTGTGTTTCAAGGTCTAAAATTCATGTTTCAGTTTTATTTTTTGGTTCCAATTACAAAAATGTTAACCATCAGTTGAATTCAGGAATCACATATGAATTTAATGTCTCCAAATTGACAATTCCGATAAATCCTTCGGATAAAAATGAGCTAAAATGAGTTTTCAATTAAGAGCATTACATTTAAAAAAATATTAGCTCATATTAGCTCAATGATCTTCATCGGACTACCTCTGATACAAAAGTCTGTCCCTTGTTCAAAATAAACTATTCCTGTATGCACCAAAAGAGACACGACTAACCCCATATCCAAACTTGCACGCAGACCAATCAAACGTCAACGACTTGGGAATTCGTTTGTTTAGAAGTTCATCTAGTTAGCTTTTCAAAAGAGTCGGGTATCCCTGACGTCCAGCTGGCATCATCCTTGGGCTGAAAGGTGATCTTCTGGGACTTGAACTTAAGGTTATTTAACTTTGTACTAGAATGAAAATGGTGGCAAATTAATTGAAGGGCATTTTGAGACTTCAGTTTTTAAGATCTCTAAAATTCGTCAGTGTTGCAATTTGTTATAAAATTAAAATCACAACCATTATTACCTTGCAACAAAATATATATACACACCGAAAACGTATATATGACCTAAACTTTCCCAGTTTTGCAGCTCAACCATTTTTCAAACAGGAAGATAACCTTTACACCAAAAAACTTGGGGGCAGTTTAATAATTGGGTAAACATTGATCCGCAAAATGCTCTTACCAAGTTGGAAGTGGGAGTACCTTCTGCCATACAACATACTTCACAAAACTATGGCAAGACATATCTACAATGGGCATAGAATGTTACAAAATCCCAAAAACCATTATGCCAATCTACATCCCCCAAAAAACAAAACAAGACTAGTATTGATACACATATAGACAACCTTGGCTTTTAGGATTTCTTCTTCTTCTTGCTGCTGCTACTGCATGAAGCTATTACTAAATTGGGTTTTCTGGATTTGGACTTTAAGTTCTTACCTTTTTTGCTCAAAATATCATCATGCCCAGAATCATCATCGTTGTCGCTTCCATCTCCAAACTTCTTGTTATTTTTTCTATCACAAACAATGATTTTTCTCTCGTCCTTCTCTTGCACTATCTCCGACTTCTCCTTAGGCCTCCAAATGAATAGTGACCTAAAAGGACAAGAGTTCGATTATTCGCTAACTGATTGCATTCTGGTTCTCCATTCATTCTTATAAGTTTATATTTTCAAAACATGGGAACAAAGGCATATATAAATTGGTCTTTTCTAATTGTCCTCGATGATTCTATGGAACAAGCCTCATAACCCTTGCTAGAGTCCTTGTGAAAATATGTTGAAACCCATTAGATTACTCTCCAAAAAAGCCCTTAGGAAGAGAAGAGAGTTTCCAACATATATCGAGGAGAAATAATCAAAGTCTAGTTGATATGGACTCTAACATGCCATCTCTAATAGAAGCTAGACGAGCACAAATTGTCCCATAGTGACAAGAGGGGGCTACACGAGTATAGTTTGCCCCAGACTGTTAGAGTCCCTAGAGTGGTAGACATATCTCTGATACCATGTGAGAATACATGGAACTCCCATTAGATTATTCTGCAAGTCTAGCCGATGTGGGACTCTTAGGCGCCGTTTACTAAACGCTTACCCAATAAGTGCTTACCGGGTCACCTTACCTTATCGGATGAACATGACAAGACTTGAGAATATTACCCGCTAAGTGCGATGACAAGAACCGATAGTCTTACCCGCTAAGTGTGATGACAAGAACCGAGAGTCTTACCCGCTAAGTGAGAGTGACGACTCTTACCCGGTAAGCGCTTGCCGGATAAATTGTTGCATACAAGTCTTTTAATAGACTAAAATCTTACCCGGAAAGTTAAGTGAGAGTGACTCTTACCGATAAGCACTTACCGGGTAAACGTCGGGTAAATGGCCCCTTATAGTCCTATTGAGCATATACCACAAGTGATGCATTATTAAGCCATGAGCGAAGCCTGAGCCCTTCCAAAATTTTCATGGGGCAGAGCAAGCTTGGGCTCGGCTTAGCTTAAGCTTATATACACCTCTAGACATGCCCATCAATTTGCTCTTGCACATTAAAAAACGTTATACTACTAGACTAAGGGGCCGTTTACTAAATTCTTACCGGGTAAGCATTTACTGGCAAGAGATTCACCCTCATTTACCTTATCGTGTAACATATTTGGCCATGAAAATGGATTGTTGGTAAGCATGTTCAACCCAGTAAGCACTTACCGGGTAAGAGTTGTTTCTCACACTTACCGGGTAGGACTCTCGGTCCTTGCCTTGTCTCTTACCGGGTAAGCTTCTCGATCCTTACCATACCCAATCAATAAGGTAAATCATATTGGTAAACGCTTACCCAGTAAGCGTTTAGTAAACAGCCCCTTAAGATTTTAGTAACTAGCTATTCGTAAGCCTCTTAATCAATTCCAGAAAATTTCAAAGTTCAAAAGGAAAAAGAAGAAAAAGATGCTAAAGATAGGCAAAAGACCAAACCTCGAACTACCAGAAGCCAAGACATCATCTCGTGGATGCAATTTGTTCACGGGACTGATCGTAGTTATATTTGGATCCATAACCTCGGCAATTAGTTGACCGGTGCTGATGTCTATAAAATCAATAGGATGCAAGGCAGCTCCATTATAGTTTTCACTAATGTATCGCCCAATAACCACAAGGGACTCCGATGGATCCTGTTTTAAATACCGTCCTCAGTAAACCTGCTAATTTTTAGGGTAAATGTAACGAAGTTTTAAAGTTTCCAAACTTTTACCTATTTTGACCGATAACATGTTAATCTTATAACATTTGATGACGTAAATGTAAGTTCACCGTCCACTTTGCGGCGAACTTTTCGTGAACGGGTATCCATGTCATCAAATATTACAAGATGAGCACGTTACCGGTCAAAATGATTACAAAAAGGATATTTTGGAACTTTGTTACATTGATTTACACTAAATAAGAGCTCAACCAAACTTTGTTACATTTTGCCCATATTTTTATGGTGGGTTAAAAAGGATAAATTTAAAGAAAATAAAGCACCACCTTTGTGTCCCATTCAGCTCGAAATGGAGTCAAGTGCCGATTAAAATCATGACTATGCACAATTTCTCGACTTGGGGTGTCCAAGTTGCCAAAGATAGAGTCCCACACACGAATTCGATTATCTATTGATGTGGTAACTATTTTGCTTCCACTTAGAGGAGAAAAATAAGCAGAGTTAACCACCCGTGAGTGTGGAAGCCCGTGAAGAGAAGATTCAACCTCTAAGCGGCGAATGTCCCATATACGAGCCTGAAACACATAATCATATAGATAGAGAATGAATCAAGTAAATCAACACGTAATCAAGAATACAGCAACAAGCAAAAAAAAAGATAAAGGAGTTTACAAAGTGATCATTTCCACAACTTAATAGAAGATCTGGTTGAACAGGGTTGCAGTGCAGTCCCACAACTTTAGTTCCTTTCTTATGGATCAGAATCGAATCTCCTTTTTTAGAATTGGATCGTACATCCACCCTGTATGTAAAAAAAGTCAATGCTCTCTAATTTTAGTTCGACAATGTTGAGCCAAGTACACAACAATCGCCATGAAGGGAGCAACGTACAAGTGTAAGAATCCAAAATTATCCGCAACTAGCACAAGACCTTTCTCTGCATTCAAATCCATACCATACAGCATTCTCCAACTGTTACCTCCCTATGTATACCATTAAACATTAATAAGGGAAACAAGATCATGCTTTCAAACCAAACAAACACAGTCAATCCTACTTGGTGGTAGGGTCCTAAGGGTCTGTTTGGTTTGTGAATTTGGTAGGATTTGGAGGAATTTGGAATTGAATTGAATTCCATTCCAATCCTGTCTTTGTTTGTAGGAAAGTTTGGATTTAAAATCCCGGGATTTCAATGAAATCCCACAACCTACGGATTTAGAAATAGAGATGGCTGTCATTTCAAATCCAAATCCTATGGATATCAATTGTTTCCATCGCACCTCTACCCTGCATCTTTCATCAAATCTACCCCAATCTCTCCATTGCCTCCAAACAGACAAACTATTTATAAAAACAAACAAATATTTACAAAAAATTAAATTCCATTCCAAATCCTAAAGCGTGAGGTGGGCAGGTGAAAGAATTGTGAAAGGTTTTAGGGTTTTAATTAGACATAGGTACTTTAGTAATTTACCAATCTTGTCTCATATCACTAAATTTTTGTTCCACCTATTTCGAAGGACATAGAAAATGCATTTATGTCCCACTCAGGTCCTATCACTGTCTAATAAACGTGGGACAATAAGTTTTTGTGCTACCTGTACCGCTAACCAAGCGCACCCCAAATGAACATCCAGAATTAGAAGATCATTAAAAGAGTACCTGCCACCCGTTAGGATTGAGGTCCATCAACGACGTTGACAAACCAGTCTCCAAGTCGGTGCAACTAACAGTTCCATCCGAAGATGCTGCATATACAGTCCCATCATTTGCTGGACTGAACCTGCACGTATAACATACGAAACATTCCATGAGCAATGGCACATTTTCATTCCCAGATGCACACATCATCACGATCAAGTATGGACTAACTTACTTCATATTGTTGAGTAAGCAGCTATGTATGTTTCCATATACAGTCTTTTCATACACCTTGCTGAAGTCCCAAACTCCTAGTTGTCCTTTCTTTAATGAGACAAAAACTTGAAAATAAGAATAAGAACGATAAACTTATATCTAATTTTGCCGTAGAAGAACGCTATAATTGTATAGAGGCTAACCTTGTCACCCGATAAGAGAATGTTGTTATTAGTTGGATGGAATTCCAAGCAAGTAACTCGTCTGCTATGGTATCTGATCACTGCACAATTTACTTCATCTGGGATCACAAATGCTGGTTTTATCTATTGTGCAGCATTTAGCAAACATGAACACAAAGAAAGAAGAAACATATGAGAAAAGTGAACAACGGCCATCCTCTTTAATCAACTGAGATGATAATAAGATGGCATATAAGTAAACTGACCCAACTTAAGACTGAAAACCTTTCATTTTATTTCTTATTCAGGCTACCTCAAACATTTAGGTGTCGTTTGTTTTTTAAAAGGTCTAAAGTCTGAAGTCTTATTTTAGTTATGATTAATAAAAGGTGATGTGTAAAAAGGTCTGAACGATTTAGACTTAAGAGTCATTAAGAGGTTTTTTAGAAAAAACAAACAACCCCTTAGTCAATAACCCAAACCAAACAAGCCCAGTACACAGAGGTAAGGTAGGATGTATGCACGACCTGCCACTAGGGTTAGGGAGGTTGTTTTCATGACCCCCCCACCCCCCGGCGGGTTCTATTGTCAAAAACTCAAACATCTACACAATGGGTACTTCAAAAACTTTGATATAATACTGTTTAGAATATGTGGAAGTGTGGAACCCCATTAGGTTACTCTCCAAAAAACCCTTAAGGAGAGAAGGGGGGTTCCACATATATAGAGGTAAAAATGGTCCAGGTCTAGCCGATGTAGGACTGTAACACGCCCCTTCAACATAGGCTAAACGGGCACAAATCCTAATAGAGTGTCGAGAGGGGGATAGACGAGTACAAATTGCTCAAAGTGTCGAGTCATATAGGTAGCATTTGGTAGGCAGATTGAACTGGACCGAACAAGACAAGACAAACAAGTTGTTGGTTTGGTGATTGGCATGATTAGGACCGGACATGACTGGTTTTGACAAGTTGCCCCTAAATGTTGTTTAATGATTTTATATGGTGGTTATTTGTGGTTGGTGAAAGTGGAGGCTGGTGATAGTGGTGGAGGTAGAGGCGGTGGTAGCCAGTGATTGTGGAGGACAAGGAGATGGTGGACGAATGACGATGGCAGCCAACAGTGGTAGATATGGAAGTGGAGGTGGTGGTTGTGGGTGACGTAGAGGTGATGGTGGCCGATGTGGCGGATGTAGAGGTCGTGATGGACAATGGTAGTAGTTGCCGATGGTGGTAGTGGAGGTGGCAACCAAAGTGATGGTGGTGACGACGATGGGCGGTGGTGACCTTTGGAGGCTGATGGTTATGGTGGATGTGGTAGTTGTAGAGGACATGGAGATGGTGGACGGTGGTGGTGGCCGACAATAGTGGTTATGGAGGTGTAGGTGGTGGTTGTGGAGGTGGGTGGCAGTAGTGGTAGCCGATGGTTGTGACTATGGCAAAGGTGGTCGACGGTGGTAGCTAATGGAGGCCGCTGCTGGTGGTGGTGGTGATGGAGGCGATGGACAGTGGTGACCGTTAAAGCAAATACCCTATTATGGTTATATCAAATGAGGGTAGATTGGTAATTTTTGTCAGTTTTTGTCCCATAACTTTGTCCTGCTCTGAGCAGTGTCCCATATAGGTAGACCCTAGCTCTGATACATGTGAGAATTCGTGGCACTTCATATTACTCTCCAAAAGAGCCCTTGGAAAGAAAAAAAATGAGTTCCAACATATATATAGATGAAAAATGGTCCCCAAATACTACATATCCACAGTGGAACTCTTATGCAAATTTGTTCCTTTTCACCCTATGAAATAAAACTAGTTTAATCGAGTCCTCAAACATGTGAAAACCCCATCAGAAAAAGCTTAAAGGCCAAACAAGCAATGCTAAAACTTAACCAAATAGCATACACATTACAACTAGTTCTTTGGTACAACAGCAAACAAGAAGCTTACCGAAGGAACTTTATGCCGCATTTGGCGTTCGAATACATAATCCAAAGAGTTAAGTGTTCGTTTACGAGACGCTGGAATAACCCCAAACTCCATAGCTGCCCGATGTGGACAATTCACTGTTGTGTGACCTTCACCATTCAAAAACCAATCAGAATCATCAACTCACAACAGTTTATAAACATAAAACATTCCTCTATCAATGATCCATAAACAAATAAACCAAAACCACTTGCATTATAACACAATCTCATCTTCCCTAGGTTCCAATTCATAGGTTCAAATTCAAACAAATAAGCAAAATACCAGGTAATTTGCAGAGGAAACAGGGTTTCATAGGGCAATCAATGTAGGTAGCTCCTTGAAACCCTGCTTGATGTCCCGTTTTCTTACAGACCTACAAAAACACACAGCTTATAAGTTATAAGAAACATAAAAACCCTAAAACATGAAAAAAAATATGGAGTGTGTTATCGAGTGTTCTTGCCTTACAAACTTTCTTAAGACTGATAGTAATAGGCGATTTCCCTTTCTTATTGTTAATGGCAGTAGAAGAACCTCCATCTTCTTTACCTTTTACTTTTACTTCTTCTACTTCGGGATCATCCATCTCAACGACGTCGTTTTCTACCTCATCTTCTTCTTCTTCTTCATCTGAACTTTCCTCAGTGTCGGTATCCCTCTCAATAATCACCTCCGGGAACAACGCTCGTCTTGCTCGAGCCGTCATTTTCGAAGATCCGGAATATAGATACACAGTTTATACGTATATGTGTGTGTGGGGGGGGGGGGGGGGGTGTTGCAGTTGGGTGCAAATGGAGTTGAAGCGTGGGAGAAGGGTATGTGAACCGACCATAGGAAGAGAAGAAGGGGTGAAATGGAAAGTGATGTTACGGATATGTCCTTGTGAGGAGATGGTTGAGTGTCAAAAAGTAGGGGTAATGTAGAGAATTGACGTGTTGGGGAACTGGCGGGATACGACGTGGTGAGTTATCGGCCATTATTCGGGCAGCGGTTCCGACGTGAGTTTCCGGCGTACTTTTCTATATGACCGTGGGCTTTAAAAAGCGAGCCGACCGGAGATCCAGCCCATGAATTGATTTGAGCCGTACTTATCCAAAGTGGTTAACAATTTTCTTCAATCACCAATCGAATGATCAACATAGGGAACATAGAAGAGGAAAAGTTTGGAAAACCCAAATAAGTTTTTCCATTGATTTCGTAAAAAAAAAATCGTTAATGAATAAAGTATTGAACTCTACCCTTTTAAGGGGTGTTTGGGATTGCTTATTTAAAAAACTTATGTTTATTTTGAAAAGTGATTATTAACTTATGCGATATTAAACCGGAGTTTTTAAAAAAGTGTTTGGATTAACTTATTGTGGTACTAAAACGTAATAAGCTAATAAGTTGTTATTTAAAAGTGTTTGGGATTGCTTATACATAGAAAATAACCAAAAAAGTAATAAGCACTTTTCAAATAAGTTGATAAGTTAGAACAAAATGACTTATCAAAAATGGTTTTTCAGCGGTTTGGCACCACTATAAGCTCTTTTCTTTTTCTTCCATCCAAACATTCAAAATGGCTTATCTCCGATACCAAATCGCAATAAGCTAAAAAATCCCTCAAATAAGCAAATCCCAAACACCCCCTAAGTTTTAAATGATGAAGAATAAATAAATTATCAAATTTTTAAAAATTGGTTACTTATATTTTTTTAATAAAAAAAGACTATTTATAACTCCATAAAAATGTTTTAAAACAGGAAAAAAAATATAAATCAATTTTACCGTTCCTAGCCATTTACTATAAATTTCGGGTTAAAAATATGTTAGTAACCATATTCTCATTATTTATTTATTTAAAAAAAAATCAGGAACTTATTTATTCAAAATGAAAAAGTTAATTGGTTTTAGTACATGAGATTGGACAGGACAAAACTCACAGTTCGACGTATGACACGACATTTGACATGACAAAAAATTATTGTTTAGCATTTGGCGCAACATAAGACAGGGACTGAATGAGACAACAAAAACTTTTCTTGTTTCACCAAAATAAGTGAAACTAGATGGGATTTGGTTTAATGATCACCAGGCCCTATTGATATCGCCACCACCTCCACCTCCACCTCCACCTCCATATCCACCACTACACATTGTTGTCACCATTATCACTACTGATTGTCACCTCCACCACTACCAGCTATCGACCACCGTCCATTAACACCTCTATCTCTACCACATCAACTGGGACCACCTACCTCTTCCAAAACAGGTAAAACATAAATTACAATGATGAGACATAAACTAAAAAAATTACTAAATCGCCTTTATTTGCTACATAACACTGATATGATATTTGTTTTTAATGGTCACCATCGTCCATCGTCACCACCGCCAGCAGCCAACGTTGACTGCCATCGGCCACCTCTACCTCCTTATCCACTATAAGCCACCATCACTACTATCCGTCATCTTAACATCCTCCACAGTCACCACTGTTGACCACCCACCATCGCCTCCACCTCTATCACAACTACTGCCTCTACCCCCATCACCACCAATGTCGCCCACCTTCGTCTCTACCACAATCACCACCTCTACAAAACCGTTAATGTCAAACTAAAAAAATGTGAACAATTATTTCACGCACTTGTTTTCCTCTCGTCGACATCATCCAACCTCGTCTATATATCAAACTCATCGAAGAACGAGATACATACTATGTACAATAAGTAAGGTTGAAAACACGACTATTTTAGAAGAGAATATATTTTTTAACTTTGTGAGTTCTCATTTTTAATGGATCCACCACTAGTCATGGTGCCGAAAGGGGATTGGCGGTGTAGTAGCATTAGAGTTAGACCCTGTTTGTTACTAGTTTAATGAGCTTAATGATACTTACAGTTTATTCGGTCAACAATATATGACCGTTTGGTAGTGGCTTAATGATATAGAAAGTGACTAAGGGGCTGTTCGGTTCGTCTACCATTAAGTCCTGTATAGATAAAGTTGTCTATATTGATAATGAAGTATGTATATATCTAGCTAAATTGGTGTTCGGTTGTTGGACTGACCAAACAATCTGAATTTAGAAAATGACTATTTTACCCTTTAGTTTACATTTGTAATCAAATTTTATAAAACAAAAACTAGAACAAACAAATTGTAAAATAACAACTTTATAAACAAATCATCAAACAACAAACCTAAATCTATGAATCCTAAATTAAAAACTCAAATCTATGAACCCTATAAAGGACCCAAAGTTATAAACCTTAAAAAAAACCCACAGGGGAGAAGCATATCTGATAAGAACACATATGTAAAATAAACCACAAAGGGGAGAAAGAACACCCAAATCAAGAAAATCTACAAAACCCACTTGGCATCTGATTCTTCTTCCCCCAACTTAAATTTCCACCTTTTTAACTATCTTTATCAAATAAATGAATCACCGAAATCAAGAAAATCTACAAAACCCATTTGGCAGGGGTCGAAATCAAAGCAAAAAAAAATCAAGATTTGGAGGAATTATCAAGAAATAGTACAAGAAACCCATGAATTTGAATGAAAGATAGCAACACATACCAATAGAAATTTACAGGTATAGCAAGGAAGAGGGTTGACGAGAGGGTTTTTCATAGAGATCGAGAACCATGGAAGTCTAGAGATGGGTTTTCATGGTCAACCAGAGAAGGAAGAAGAAGGCGTCAGATGGTGTTTCAGGGGGTTGGGGAAATCAATGTAATTTAATAGCTGAGTGCATAGGACATGGTTTTTGTAGCTGAGCGAATCAACCATCGGCTGAGCGAATAAGCTCCTACCGAACAACTATATATGGCTGAGCGAATAAGTCGTATCTATTATACAGCTCATTAAGCCGTTACTGAACAACCCCTTATTCTATAAACTTCTAACGGGAGCTTTATGCAGAAAACCAAGTTCTTTCCAAACCTACATCTCTCAATTAAAACACGTTCCTTCCATATATGGAAAAATCCTTCTAAACAAAATTTTTATAATATATACAGACATATTAATCCACACTAACAACTTTATCCATACAAAACTTGATAGAAAACCAACCAAACATCCCCTTAGTGGTAGATACCGTGTGTGGCTTGTGGTTTGTCAAGTCGGATAGATGGGTGTGACTTGTACAATTGTGCCCAAAAAAGATTGAAACGTGAGATTTTGAACAGGGCCTCCAAATTTTTGGGGTCCAATTTTACGTGTGTTTGGGGCTCAATTTTACTTGTGTTAGGAGCTCTCATCAACCTATGTCGAGTCTTGCTTATGCTCAAATTATGCTTAAATTGTTAATTGTTCATATTGTTTAGATTTAAATTGTTATTTAGCCCCTATTTTATGCATAACACATATGTATAATTGTCACCTCATTTTCTAGTATAATCAAAAGCTTCAGTTGTAACAGGATATCCCAAAAAAATTGGAACATCTTTGTTTGTTCATTGTCCAAGTTCGCATTTGATGTTCGTTTGATAATTTTGAGTTACATGTTATAACCAAAAAGTCAAGATTTATAAGCTTACTTATAAAGTCAAACTTAAGATAACTTAATTTGTTTATACTTTATTGGCTCGAACTCGATATTTCAATTGTATTCTATAAACATACAAACATCTTTGACTCAAAAAATATATATTCATATGACTTGGTGTAACACCCCGAATTTCTAAAAACATCATTTCAAGTTAATACAGAAATCAGTAGCTTTAAAGGGAAAAATAAGATATATGATTTTGGACTTGAATTCTAGATTTTATTGTTTTGATGGATAAAGGATTCAATTACGAGTCCAACGGTCCTTTCCGGAGCGAAAACAGAGCTATAACGAAAAAGTTACGGCCAAAACAGTAAACGAGAAGAAAGCTGGGAGAACCAGCGACAATGCCCTAGGCATTGTCGCATGGCAATGTCGCCCAAAGAGGGCAGACTGTTGTTAAGTCGCGAATTTCAGCCATTTTCCTCATTTCTTCTCACCCAAACTTCTTCTACTCTCTCCCAAACCGTTTTCCTTCTTTCCCCTTAAAACCCTAACTTATTTTGGCTCAAATCCTTGGATTTTTTGGAGGTGAAACATCATCAAGTGGTAGGATTGAAAGTTATAGTCAAGGATTCACCATCTCCATCTTCATCTTCAACCTCAAGCTTATTTTTGGGTTTTCTAGGTTTTCATCAAAACCTAAGTGGTAAGTGTATCCCTTCCATTTCTAAACCTTAACATAAGTTAAATGCTCCATTGATGGTTTCCTAGTGTTTGATTTCTCTAAATTTCGGTTTAGAAGATTTTGGGAGTCTTGGGTCAAAATTAGGGTTTTACCCAAAATGTAGATTTTGATGCTAAGTGTTTGGGGAATGTTTCTATATGGTTTAATATAGTTATTTACGGTTGGATACTTGTGAATCTAGGCTATGGAAGTTTTGACCTTGAAGATTCAAGTTTCTTCAAAGAGGCTCAAAGTGGGAAAAAATCTAGATTTAGCCTAAATCTAGCAAGGTGAGTTCAAGTTGCTTTGTGAAAACGATGTACATGCCAAAATAAGTATTTTGAAGTAAAAATATATTTTTACTTGGTATTTGTCAAAGTGTGAGTATTTTAATAAGTTTTCATATTTGGTAAACTTGGGTTGTTTAATTCCATGAAATGCTCATAATTGGGTTGTGAAGGTTACAACAAGTAAATAGCATGTTTTGCATATCCTTGGCGATTTTGTACAAATAAAGTCCCTTTTATGATTTATGCATGTTCGGTGATTTTTGTACAAGTGAAGTCTAATTTATGATGTACGACGTTTTGGGGTGTTTGAGTTCATTAACTATTTGGAAAATCTTTAGTCCCAATGCATGATGAGTTTTGGGTTAATCACACCTTTGAGGTATGTGTCTGCCAAAATACCGTTTAAAGACATTCCAGTATTTGGGGACCGTTATTTGTTGGTCAAATGGATTTTGAGCATTTTAGCTCGGTGTTGACTTAAAGGAGTCTTGAGGACATTTGTCCGGTTTTAATGGCTCGATGTAGAGTCCAATCTATGAGTTACATACTAATGCACTTTATTGCATATTTATATTAATTACAGGCTCGAGTGCTTTAGTCATTCATGTGTAGTCATGTAATCTTAGATTGTGTTGCATTGGATCCATAGGCACGTAAGTCAGTCTTATTTGATGGTCAAGTGGGTGGTACGGGGTTGGACTCCGGGACTCATGTCTTATGACCTTGTCCTTTCAAGTGTACACTATGAGCGTTGAGTCCGGTTGTGCTATTGTGACAATGGGTAGGTCATGATGGGCGTTTGGGGCCTCCGCCACGTTGGGGCAATGCCATGGTTGTATCCCCCTGCCGAGCCTTTGGTGATATTGTTGATAATATTCGCTAAGGTCAGTTGTCTCATTTGGTGTAGCTTAAAGGAAGTTGTAGGGACACTTGGGCTTGTGTGTCGTGAAGTGTCATACGATTAACGTTGTATGAGTGACATACTTTTGTGTTCCTCCACTCTCAACGGATGCGGGTATCCCCCGCTGTCGGCCCGTAGCATTTTGGATATTTAATTGTCCTTACTTAATTGTTTGGATTTCATTCAATTTTATGGTCGCGTGAGTATTAAGTTTCAGTTCCATACTTTCGATGACGTATCGTACCTATATGGTTTGTTTTCCTTTATTTATGGGTCGAGTATTATACCCCGCGCCGGGTTTTGGGTGTTTTGGGACATGAAGTGTCATTCACGTTTTACCAATTTGGGTGTCGAATTATAATCCCGTTTTGGGTGAGTTATGGACTTCATTGTTTTATGAAATAATGTTTTGGCGTTGAAACGTCCATCTATAAAATGCATATTATTGGAGAATGAGTTGTTCTCTTATTTTAAAGTAAATCATTTTAAAGGATCATGACTATAAGTTACAATGTTTCCGTTTTACGTTTTCCTGTATATTCATGATATAAAACTCTTGAACTAACTAGGCGTTAGCCTAACCTTTTTATTTGTCGGCATGTGCATCAAGTTCCATTCCGGGATTAGTCTTAGCGACACTGAGAAGTGATGAGTGTTAGTTGTGTGCTCGAAGAGGTGATTAGCTTGATGAAGTCTTCCGCACTTATATTGTAGATAGCGATTGTTATTGAGATATAGTAACACTCGATTTTAGTTAGTCTTTATGTAAGACTTTATTCTTTTGTTGACGGTTCAACCTAGTTATGTATTTCAATTATGGACTAGTAGTGAGAGATTTTATTATACTTTATGGTATTGTTGAAATTTTAAATTAGTCGCTCTTTCCAAATTTGAGGGTGTTACAAGTTGATATCAGAGCTTAAGTTTGAGAGATTTAGGTGTTGATTTTGAATGCCTAGACTCAGACTAGCGTAATTTTAAGTGATTGAATGTGATATTGCACAATTAGGCACTTTAATATTTGATGATTCGAGGTGAGTGGAGTCATTAGGAACGGGAATCACGCCAAAAATGGCAAGGATGATCATGTACAGTACGCTCATAATAGCATCTGGCCAGTGTTATGGTGAACCTACGAGTTACGTGTGTATGCTTGAACTGCCTTGATATGATAACCGTTGGGGTAATGAAGCAATTTCTATATGTCTAACATCCGGAATTTCAGGTAAGTATGAGGCCTTGTTAATCTTATGTTTATGTGTTTATCAAAGTATAAATTATATGCTTATTTGCCATTTCCGTCTATGTTAATTGCTTGGTATCGGATTGGAAGTTTTAGACTAGCATTTGTTGGGCAGTGAGTTGCGTGACTTAGTCGCGGGTGGAAGTCGCGGCACTAGCCGCGTAGTCCACTGGAGTGTGCGTGTTTGAGGAACCTCGCGACTTACGCCACGGGTGGAAGTCGCGGCACAAGCCGCGTAATCCACTGGAGTTGAGCACACGGGCGACTTATGCCGCGGGTGCAAGTCGCGGCACAAGTCGCGATCTACCTGCAGTCCCCAAAACCCCCTTTTCTCCAAATTTTCTCTATTATTTTCATAACTCTCTCTCTCTCTTGGCGATTTCTCTCCCAAGAAATTAGTCCTTCCCTCACCAAACCCTAACCTCATTAAATACAAACTCTTTTGGTGGTTGGATCTTTGGAATCTTGCATTAACTCTTCTCAAGTCTTCAAGTTTCACCTCCTTCAAGTCTCATCTTCTTCTAGGGTCTCATCTTTTCTAGGTTTTGGGATCAAAACCTAGATTTTGAGTTTACTAAACCTTTTGTTAAAACTAGATATACATCATAATCTTCTATTGGTATTATTGTAACATTTCTCATGTTGGTTACCTTTATGTGTTCAAATACTTGATGATAGAATTATGTACAATATGTTGGATTATCTTCTATGAGTATTTGTCATGCTTTACTCTATTGGTTGAATATTTGGGATTTGCTCCATGAATGTACATCAATGGCATTTTGGCATGATATGGATTATATGTGGTTTAGTAGATGATAAATTATACGTGGAATGCCTTTTAGCAATTTAATATCTAACATCGATTATGTTGGTATTTGGGTCTCATGATAGACTTATGTGATAGGATGGTAGCATAGTACCCATGGTTGGTATCGAAATGCATTGGTAGATATATACCTCCAGACCTCCTATATGTATTATGTTGGACGAACCAAGTTAGTAGGCACTAGGAGGATGTAGTCTTGGGCACCACCGTGTGGGTATGTGCCTAGACCTCCGCCATCCGGGGTATTGCCATGGTTGTAGTTGTCGGATGGGTCGGGCCTTTGGATGTCACTCTTGGTAGTGGCACTAAGGTACATTGTCTCTTGGGTGGAACTGATTGGTGCTACGGGTATCCCCTATTGACTCCACATATTGTTGAACTCCGGTTAACTGTTGATAAGAATTGTGAGTGCTCATGCATGTATATTATTGTTCAACTCACTAGGATTTTTGGCCTAACACTTGTTGGTGTCGATGTGTATCTCAGGTTCTGGCGGCGCCGGTCCTAAGAAGGCTTAGTTGCTTTGGGGTGAGAGCTTGGGGATTTTGCACATGGACATTTTTACACTTTGGAATGAACCGTTGGGTTTATATATGACAACCCTTTTGTAATCTCTTTTCTAGTTGTAGAAATTAGATTAGTTGGTTGTTATTTATTGTCCGTTAAATTACAACCGTAATTAAACAGATTAGATATATATTCCCCATTTTTGGGAGGCTCTTGCTATGGCAATTTTGTATACCTCATGTACGTTTTCGGATTTTTGTTATCCCTATTTTTAGGGTGTTACAAGTTGGTATCAGAACTTTAGTTTAAGTGAACTAGATATTGTTTTAGCATATCTAGACTTAAGCTTTAGACTTTATAATTTCACTATCCACTTAGGGGGGTAAGAATCCTAGGTGGGGAGAGCGTTAGGATTACAGAATTACTTTAATTGAAAGTTGTGATGATGGGGACAAGAATTATTGTGTACGGTTCGTTCATAATTTCACTTAGCTACTGCTATTATGAATGCATTGATACGTGAGCATGCTTGGTTTACTATTATTATGATAATTGATGAAGGTATTAGTACGTACAATGAGTTCAACTCGTTTAGTCTTTTCTCAATCTATTTCTCGTACATGTATAGCAGATCGAAATGGTAAACACTCGAAATAGGTCACCAAATACACCGGAGGGCCATTTGGAAGTGGAGTCTACCGCTGATCGGCCTCCTGTGGGTGTGGCTACCGAGGGACCTCCCAGGCCCAATATCTTGGGAGGAGGACCAGAGCATATTCCACGCCGGAACCTCAACGCGGATAATGCCATCATGGAGGAAGTGACCATGGAGACCCGGATTTGGGATAGCATGATGTTGGCCATGAATTCGGCCATGGCTCAACAACAAGAGTTTTTCATGAAACTCCTAGAGGATCGAGACGCCAGCAATCGACAACCTGAGACAATGGCGGAAAACATTGTTGTGGGGTCGGGTGGACCAAATGTGGTAACTGTTGAAAACCCATCTGATGAGGGAAACAAGGGTAAAAGTAAAGGATGCACCTACAAAGCGTTTCTTGGGTGTAAACCGAAGGAGTTCTCGGGTTCTGCAAACCCGGTGGCATGCATGTATTGGTTGAAGGAAGTGGAGATGGCTTTCGAGTCAAGCGAGTACGATATCTCGCAACGGGTGAAGTTCGCTTCCCAACTACTTCGGGGTGAGGCCCTGATCTGGTGGAACCTCACACGGTCCGCCCTTACTCTCGAAGTTTTGGCGAAGTTGACTTGGCCGATTTTCAAACAGAAGATCATGGAAAAATACTGCAGTGAGAGGTCACTTGACAAACTGGAAGCGGAGTTTCGAGGGTTGAAGAAGGGGACCCTAACCATCGTGGACTACTCCAAGATTTTCTTGGAGAAACTGAATTTGGTGGGACATCTTGTCCCGGATGAGAGATAAAAAATAAAGGCTTATCAACAAGGACTGCCGGCAAGGATGAGAACGACAGTAAGAAATGCTAGGGGCGTGACCCTTCAAGATGTGATCGAGGAGTCCTTGCTGATAGAGGATGACTTTGAGGCAGAGAAGGATGAGAGAACTGCTGTAGGAGAGAAGCGGAAGTGGGAAGGGTCGTCTGGGCCCGTCCGTCAATCCAGACCCTTTGCAAGCGGGAGAGCGGGTGATCAACGCCGCGAGGACCGATGGTGCCACAAGTGCAAGACAAAGCACCCGGGGCCATGTACTACAAGAACTTACTCCGGTCCAACCGGGTGTGTCAAGTGTGGTAATAAGAGCCACACAACTTGAGAGTGCCCCATCCGGGGGTCGGTGTGCTACGAGTGTAGAGAACCGGGGCATATGAAGAGAGAGTGCCCAAGGCTAGTTAGAGGAGGTGGTGGAAATTCTGTGGGTTCGACGGCTAGGGTCAAGCAACCACCAAGGGCACCGAGTCGAGATTTCCGGATGACTACTGAGGAAGCAAATGAGACCGTTGATGTTGTTTCGGGTACGTTTCTAGTAAACTCCTTGCCAGCTCGTGTTTTGTTTGATTCGGGTGCTTCATGTTCTTTTGTGTCGGATACCTTCTGTAAGCAATTCACTACTCCTCTTAGTGTTCTCCCTGATGCGTTAGTGGTAGAAATAGCAAATGGGGATCAAGTAATCATTCGAAACCGTTTTTGTGATTGCACTTTAGAAATTGATGGGAATCCTTTTGGAATAGACTTATTACCTATGGCTATAGGTGGGTTTGACGTGGTTATAGGCATGGATTGGTTAATAAGACACAAGACGAACATCTTTTGTTCTAAAAAGATGATCCAAGTGCTATCGCCGGAAAATGGTGTGGTTATCATTTATCGGGATAAAGGAAAGAGGAATAATCCCATTATTTCATCTCTCAAGGCTCGCAAGTTTCTAGCGAAGGGTTACCCTTCGTATTTGGCCTATGTGGTGGACGCAATAAAAGAGAAGAAGTCGGTAGAAGACGTAGAAGTAGTGCGAGATTTTCCGGAGGTCTTTCCGGAAGACCTACCCGGATTGCCACCGACTCGACAAGTAGAGTTTCAGATCGACCTCACTCCGGGAGCGGCTCCGATAGCCCGTGCTCCATACCGTTTGGCTCCGACGGAAATGAAAGAGATGATGACGCAACTTCAAGAGTTGTTGGAGAAGGGCTTCATCCGACCAAGTTTGTCACCTTGGGGAGCACCGGTACTGTTCATAAAGAAGAAGGATGGATCCATGCGGATGTGCATAGATTATCGAGAGTTAAACAAGGTCACCGTGAAGAACAAGTATCCTTTACCTCGCATCGACGACCTTTTTGATCAACTTCAAGGTGCGGGATGTTTCTCAAAGATTGATCTTCGATCCGGTTATCACCAGGTGAGAGTGAAGAAGGAGGACATTCCGAAGACGGCTTTCCGAACGAGATACGGTCATTATGAGTTCTTGGTGATGGCTTTCGGCTTAACCAACGCTCCGACCGTATTCATGGATTTTATGAACCGTGTGTGTCGCCCATTCTTAGATAAATCCGTGATCGTCTTCATCGACGACATTCTAATTTACTCAAAGGATGAGTCTGAGCATGAGAAACACTTGCGGGAAGTATTAAAAGTTCTAAGGAGGGAGAAACTGTTCGCAAAATTCTCTAAGTGCGAATTCTAGCTCCAAGAGGTGCAGTTCTTGGGGCATGTGGTATCAAAGGATGGAGTTAAAGTGGACCCGGCAAAGATCGAGGCAATGATGAGTTGGGAGCCTCCAACTAGCCCGACAGAGGTCCGAAGCTTCTTGGGTTTGGCGGGTTACTACTGGCGTTTCATCCAAGATAACTACACCGCTCACTTCTTTTACAAGGAAAAACGTCAAGTTTCTTTGGACCGATGCACAAGAGCAAGCTTTTCAGACGCTCAAGAGGAAGTTGTGCGAAGCTCCGATCTTGTCCTTACCCGAGGGATCGGAAGACTTTGTTGTGTTTAGTGACGCTTCCAAGATGGGGCTTGGGTGTGTCCTAATGCAAAGGGGAAAGGTAATAGCCTATGCGTAGCGACAGTTAAAAGACCATGAGAAGAATTATCCGACTCATGACTTGGAGTTGGCCGCGGTAGTGTTCGCATTAAAGTTGTGGCGACACTATTTGTATGTGACGAAGTGCACTCTTTTCACCGATCACAAGAGTCTCAAATACATCTTCGATCAAAAGCAACTCAACATGCGGCAAAGGAGGTGGCTTGAGCTCTTGAAGGATTACGATTGTGACCTACTCTATCATCCCGGTAAGGCCAATGTGGTGGCGGATGCATTGAGTCGAAGGAGCCATGATGGTGGTGTCAAAGTGTCCCTTGAAAGGATCGATGTGGTGTCAAGTTTGTTGGAAAATATCAAGGCAAGTCAAGTGGAAGCACTTGAAGAAGAGAACCTCCAGGCCGAAGTCATGGTGAAGCAAAAGGAACTCTTAGCGGAAAACGGTCGTGGACTCAAGCTCTTTCAAGGACGGATTTAGGTACCGAAGTTGGGAGGAAATCGGGCGTTACTTCTTGAAGAAGCGCATAAGTCGAAATATTCTATACATCCCGGTAGCACCAAGATGTATAGAGACTTAAAGTCAAATTATTGGTGGTCGGTGATGAAGCTAGATGTGGATAACTATGTGGAGAAGTGTGTCACGTGCCACCAAGTCAAGGCCGAACATCAAAGACCATATGGAAGTTTGCAACCGTTGTCCATTCCCGAGTGGAAGTGGGACAACATCACCATGGATTTTGTGACGAAGCTACCGAAGACTTTGCGCGGTCACGATACCATTTGGGTTATTGTGGATCGACTAACCAAAAGTGCGCATTTCCTTACGATGGGGAGACCTTGCCAATAGAGAAATTGGCTAAACTTTACATCTACGAGGTGGTGTCGAGGCATGGGGTTCCGCAATCTATAGTATCGGATCGTGATAGTCGCTTCACGTCAAATTTTTGGGCGAGTCTACAGAAAGAGTTGGGTACTAGACTGAATTTGAGCACGACGTATATAACACCCAAAATTTCGTTACTGGTATATTGATCTATATGATGCATTACCTAATTGTAACCATAGTTTAAATAGTTGTATTTTAGACTATTAATGTAAGTCAAAATCTTATGTGGGGGTCAATTATAAATGAAACTTGGCTTAGGACTTGAAATGTTATGAAATGTCCATATAAGGACCAATAGTGAATTAGGCTATAGATGAGGTTCATTGTTGGACAATTTAGAAACTCTAAACCCTTTTTGCCAAGTTTTTAAACCCATATTTCCAGCCATTTTTCTCATTTTAATCTTAGCCTCTCTCTCTCTAGAACCAAAATTCTCTCAACATTCAAAGTTAGGGTTTGCTTCAATTCTCATCATGCAACTATGAAGATGTTGATTTTATGAAAGATTGAAGTTTAATCATTGAAGATAAAGTAAAGAATTAAGGTATGATTATATAAATTCCAAGGTATGTTGAAGTTTTAGAAAGTTATACAAAAGTTTGATCAAAAACTTTGGTTTATGGTTGAAGGATTAAGAACTTGAGGTATAAATCTTGAAGGAGTGCTAGTTGTAGAAGACAAACCAAGGTATGTACATCAAATTGTTGTTTAAATAAGTTGGAAATTAAGTTGTAAACATTTGTTTGTGATATGGGAATGGTACCTAGTTGATTCATGATGATTTTGGTAGCAATCTTATGAAAAAGAAATGTGCTTTGAGCTGTCAATAAGAATTTCAAAATTTGCAGGATGTTTGAAAAATCATATAAAATCGCTCGTTGATCCGATTGAGGTTTGTAATACACCGTTGGAAAGGTCTATGTGTCTATTGCAACTTTGTAGTTTAAGTCAAGAGCTTATTTTAATTCTATAAGGCTCAAAACAGTGAGTTTCTTGAGCTGGTCCTGTGAAAAACGGGATTTGTGCACTGTTTTTAGAAAATTCATATAAAATCGGTATTTGCTTCAAATTGGATGAATCCAAAAGGATTAGAACCCTAATAAGTAGAGGTACAACTCTTGTTTAGATATTAATACCTGAATGTACCTCTAAGTATGATAAAAAGACTCAAAAGCGAGTTCGTTCAAAGCTGTCAGGTGCAGGGGATTATATATGTTGCATTATTTGTTTGTATCTTGTGTTTTAAGGACTTGTAACATATGTAATCAGATCCCAATCATGTTTAATCTTATTCAGGGTCAATCTTAAGATAAGAAAGGGGTCTTAACAATGGGATAGAGGCTATATGCTTATATAAAACTCTAAGGTAACTTGGAGTGACGGGGCTTAAAGCCGGAACATCCGAAACGTGAAGCATTACTCCGATTACCATATAAGGTACGGATATCCGATTCTTGCGAATCTCCTTAGACATTAGTCTATTATTGAGGCAATATCGTATCCCGTTTACCATCTATACATCTATTACTCTATTATGATTATAATTCTTCATATTCAATTCACGAAATCATATTAGGATATTGTGAGTTTGATAACTCATCTAATTGTCGATATCATAATGTTTATGATCATGGTATTTATTTGGAGTTATCACCATGGCTTTTCTTTGATATATTCATTATTAGCTATCGGATTTTGAATTGAACTACCTTTGGATCCGATTAGTTTTGATGATTGACCCGTTGTCGGATTTGAATTGTTTTTGGATTAGAACCGTTTTCGGAATACTATTTTGATATGTAGTGATTGAAAGTCACATATTTTATGAAATTACTCTTTACACATCGACTTGACATGTTTTCAACGATTTGAATATTTCGTGTTTTAAGGCACGACATCGAGGGCAACGATGTTGTGACGCCTCCATGGCGGCTATAAATTGTCATGGCGTCCTTGTTATTAGTACCCCAATGTCAATAAGTGGGTCTGGCCTAGTACCGGCCAACTTGAGGGCGAATGGATCGATCCTAGGAACCGTTTTCGGGAGCCGTTTTCGGGAACCGTTATCGGGAGCCGGTTATCGGAAGGGAATTGAGTGTATTGCCCTATACTCATTTCTTATTGTTCGAGTGGTCCGTACAACCCTCGAACCCAGATGATTTTCTTAATTCTTGACTTTTGGTGTGATGATACGTTTTAGTTACCAGTTGAGATAATTGTGTAAATTGGTGACATATCACTTTATGTTTTGGTTTTGAGTCATTATTACTGTTTTACTCTTATTCTTTTTATTAACTTGTTTATGACTGTGATTTTTATTATATAAATTATCCGCTCACTGAGCATTTGGCTCAGCCGAGGTTTGTTTTGTCCTCGGCAGGTGTAGGATCGCAGATGGGATCATCTCGGGAATGAGAGCTATGAAGTGTAACCATTTTGAAGACGACATTAGATGGAATAACTTTTGATTCTGGAAATATTGTACTATAATTATGTTGTCTTAAATTTGGTCTCCCGCTTGATGGAATTTTTTTGTAGTAACTTTTCTTCCCGTATATGTTAGCTAGTTATGTTATTGTGCTTTCATTTCGTAGCACACCGTCCTCCGGTCACGTGGGACGGGGGTGTTACAGCGTACCACCCTCAAACAGATGGTCAAAGCGAGAGGACGATCCAGACATTAGAGGATATGTTGAGATCGTGTGTAATAGACTTCGGGGGAAGTTGGGATTCACATCTACCTTTGGTGGAGTTCGCCTACAACAACAGTTACCATTCTAGTATCGGAATGGCACCGTTCGAGGCCTTGTATGGACGGAAGTGTAGAACCCCGGTTTGTTGGCTTGAAGCGGGCGAGAAGCAATTCGCCGGGCCGGAAATTGTTCAAGAGACGGCCGACAAAGTGAAAGAGATTCGTGAGAGACTAAAGGCGACGTAAGACCGACAAAAGAGTTATGCGGACAAGAAAAGGAGACCGGTCGAGTTTCAAGTGGGCAACCGTGTCATGTTGAAAGTATCACCATGGAAGGGAATTATTCGGTTCGGGAAGCGTGGGAAGCTTAGTCCTCGTTTCCTTGGACCTTTCGTCGTTTTGGAGAAAATTGGTTTACAAGCCTACCGGTTGGATTTACCACCGGAGATGGATGGAATACATCCTACGTTTCACGTATGTTACCTTCGGAAGTGTCTAGCTGAAGAGGAAAGCGTGATCCCTTTATCGGAAATTCGAGTAGACAATGGAAATCGATGTGTAGAAGAGCCGGAGTCGATTTTAGAAACGAAAGTAAAGAAGTTGCGGCATAAAGACGTAGTCATGGTCAAGGTCCAATGGAAGCACCATCGTGGTGCTAATGTCACCTGGGAATCCGAAGAGGATTTGAAGAAGCGTTACCCTCATTTATTTGTATAAAGGTGATTTTGGGGACGAAATCCAAATTAGGTGGGGAGGATTGTAACATCCGGAATTTCAGGTAAGTATGAGTCCTTGTTAATCTTATGTTTATGTGTTTATCAAAGTAGAAATTATATGCTTAATTGCCATTTTCGTCTATGTTAATTGCTTGGTGTCGGATTGGAAATTTTAGACTAGCATTTGTTGGGCAGTGAGTTGCATGACTTAGTCGCGGGTGGAAGTCGCGGCACTAGCCGCGTAGTCCACTGGAGTGTGCGTGTTTGAGGAACCTCGCGACTTACGCCGCGGGTGGAAGTCGCGGCACAAGCCGCATAATCCACTGGAGTTGAGCACACGGGTGACTTATGCCGCGGGTGCAAGTCGCGGCACAAGTCGCGATCTACCTGCAGTCCCTAAAACCCCCCTTTTCTCTAATTTTTCTCTATTATTTTCATAACTCTCTCTCTCTTGGCGATTTCTCTCCCACGAAATCAGTCCTTCCCTCACCAAACCCTAACCTCATTAAATACAAACTCTTTTGGTGGTTGGATCTTTGGAATCTTGCATTAACTCTTCTCAAGTCTTCAAGTTTCACCTCCTTCAAGTCTCATCTTCTTCTAGGGTTTCATCTTTTCTAGGTTTTGGGATCAAAACCTAGATTGTGAGTTTACTAAACCTTTTGTTAAAACTAGATACACATCATAATCTTCTATTGGTATTATTGTAACATTTCTCATGTTGGTTACCTTTATGTGTTCAAATACTTGATGATAGAATTATGTACAATATGTTGGATTATCTTCTATGAGTATTTGCCATGCTTTACTCTATTGGTTGAATATTTGGGATTTGCTCCATGAATGTACATTAATGGCATTTTGGCATGATATGGATTATATGTGGTTTAGTAGATGATAAATTCTACGTGGAATGCCTTTTGGCAATTAGGGATGGCAGAAAACCCCGAACCCGATGGGGAAACCTGAAACCCGACTAAGTTCGGGTCGGGTCGGGTTAAACAATTTCGGGTCGGGTCGGGTAACGGGGAATTTTTCGGGGATTTTATCGGGTTCGGGGACGGGGCAAGGTATCCCCGCCCCGCCCCGCCTCGCCCCGATATATATATTTATATTATTAAAAAAATTTATATATATTATAATAAAATTATATATATTATATAAAATTTATATATATTATATATAAAATTATTTATATATATATTATATAAAATTATATATATTATGAAATTATATATATAATTATATAAATAAAATATTAAATTATCGGGTCGGGATCGGGGATTCCCCATCGGGTCGGGTTCGGGGACGGGGCATAAAAAATCCCCGACGGGGAACGGGGCGGGGACGGGGATGGGTTTCGGTTTCGGGGACGGGGACGGGGGACGGGGGACGGCAAACCCGCCCCGAACCCGCCCCGTTGCCATTCCTATTGGCAATTTAATATCTAACATCGATTATGTTGGTATTTGGGTCTCATGATAGACTTATGTGATAGGATGGTAGCATAGTACCCATGGTTGGTATCGAAATGCATTGGTAGATATATACCTCCAGACCTCCTATATGTATTATGTTGGACTAACCAAGTCAGTAGGCACTAGGAGGATGTAGTCTTGGGCGCCACCGTGTGGGTATGTGCCTAGACCTCCGCCATCCGGGGTATTTCCATGGTTGTAGTTGTCGGATGGGCCAGGCCTTTAGGTGTCACTCTTGGTAGTGGCACTAAGGTACATTGTCTCTTGGGTGGAACTGATTGGTGTTACGGGTATCCCCTGTTGACTCCACATATTGTTGAACTCCGGTTAACTGCTGATAAGAATTGTGAGTGCTCATGCATGTATATTATTGTTCAACTCACTAGGCTTTTTGGCCTAACACTTGTTGGTGTCGATGTGTATCTCAGGTTCTGGCGGCGCCGGTCCTAAGCAGGCTTAGTTGCTTTAGGGTGAGAGCTTGGGGATTTTGCACATGGACATTTTTACACTTTGGAATGAACCGTTGGGTTTATAGATGACAACCCTTTTGTAATCTCTTTTCTAGTTATAGAAATTAGATTAGTTGGTTGTTATTTATTGTCCGTTAAATTACAACCGTAATTAAACAAATTAGATATATATTCCCCATTTTTTGGAGGCTCTTGCTATGGCAATTGTGTATACCTCAGGTCCATTTTCGGATTTTTGTTATCCCTATTTTTAGGGTGTTACAATATGGGTAGCCATTAGAAGGAGTTGATGATTTTAGTATCTGTTACTTGGAGTGACGGTAAGCATGGTGATTGCATTAAGTGGACAGTTTCGAGTCGGATTGATTGGTCGGATTAGAACCATAGACATTTGCAACCAATGTATTTGAGGAGAAATTATGAAATGAACCTATGAAATCTTTGATCTTTGCCTTAAGATGTTTGAGAATCCGGTTGACGATAGTGTAACTAAGAAATCGAGGACCGTGGTTTCGAGGTGTTGAGTGCCGATCAAATTCATGCACAAAATGTATTTCTGAAATAAATTACGTTAATTATTTCTTATGTTTCTAAATCGTCATGTGGATTATATTTCAAATCTTGGAGCAATGTTTTAGCACACACAAGGTTTTAAACCATGATTTCAAGCAAGCATAAGATTATTTCATGGCATGAAGTTGCAAACTTTGTTGAGATTTTCCTACTCTCATTTTTGTCCAACGCTATTCCGAATTTTGCGATGTGCGCATTTTGATATTGTCTAGGGTCTTGGACAAGTAACTGCGGTTTATGGCTTTAACATTGGATCTCCTCCACGTATGTTAAGGTTTTGGACGAAGAGTTACCTTCCATTATTTGGATGTTTGAGCTTTATTGAGAATTTTATTTTATAGGGTTTTGTTGATTTGATATGGAAATTTTATTGGCGTCCAGTTGTATTGTTTTTCCCCTTGAGTTTTGTGTGAGCAATTTAGTTGCACATGACATGCATGCATATTTTTATTGGGAATTTCCGTCTCGGTGTTTTAGCCAACGTTTTAGAACGATGAGAGGATATTATTTTATGTTTTAAACAAAGTGCATGCACATATCACCTTACTAGTTTTGCGAAATAAACTGTCGTGTGCAAGTTTTGTTGTGGAATCTTATTCCGTGCCGTGTTGTGGCTAAAAGAGAGAAAACTTTGAGAGTTTGATATCATGAAAATTCTGTTTTGGGCTTTGCAAGCATTTTATTGGTACGGCCTAAAGTTTGGAATCAAACTAAATTACTCCTACGTTTAATCAAATTGCATGCCTTTACTAAGTTTTGGGGAATTTTTATTTCATGACATTGCATGGTTAAATGTGAATTATTGGGATTTGATTTAGTAAATATCCCCGTATGCAGTTTTGCACAAACGTTTTGTTATACGCTGTTTCGGTACATAAAACTATTTTTCATACGTGACACAACTTTATACATGTTGGGAACACAACGCTTCCTTTGAAAAAGATTGTTAAAATATCTTTCGTTGGTGTCAGTAGCACCTTGATTATTGATCAAGTATTTTCTGAAATAGTTTTACGCGTGTGGCGGTTGTGCCACTTTGTACACCTACCGAGTAAAAGGTAGCCGATTTTATTGTATGATTAATCTTTATAAAGCTTTTACATATAGAGGTTTTATAAAAGTAATTGGCATAGTAGTTTAAAAACCTTGAACTCATTAGAGCTATAGATGTAAGCCCCTTGTTAGAGGTTGTGCTTAAGGACTGAAGGAGTCCTCAGATCTTGAAGTGTTGAAGGACCTGACTTATGGTCAGTTTTGAGACTAAATCTCAGCTTTGTGATCTAGTTCACGTAGAAGAATTTGGGGCGTTAGACTTATACTCTCTCCCAGTTAATTAAGTAATGATCCTTATGTTTCGATAAACCTTCTGGTTAAAACCGTGTTCGGTTGTTTGGGTATGGTTGGTTTTGAATTTGTGGGCCTTTGGTGCGACGACATACTTTTTATCAGTGGTGTGCCACCTTATTAGGTATTGGTAAATAATGATGATATTATGGTTGGCTAATAAAGCGGTATGGTTTGAGGTTTTATTTCCTTGAGTAGGCGTCAACTTTCGACATAGCAACCTGGAACGAATTATTTGGTAGTATACCCACGTTTACAGAATGGTTATTTCGAGGTTAGGTGTCGACACTCGGTTTTGAGGGCAAGGGTTGTTGATGTGTTTCAGTGCACTTCCGTTGGCCCTGGTGTCTGCAGGTCAAGCGGTAACCTTAAGGAAATTAGATGTTGTTAATTAAGAATCAATCATTGGTGTTTCGATAATTATCAGGACTTTCGTTGATTCGTCGATCGATGCTTGGGTGCATGACGGGAGTTGTGTAACCTTGGAATTTGGGATAAGCGACAATATGTAGAGCGTAATGGTATGTTTCTGGTGGAAACACAATGCTTGGGTCTATGGAAGTGTGGGAGTCCTTGCATACATTGTGTCTCTGTCAACTTTGAGGAACGGATTTAAGGTTGTGTCGGTTCAGACCAAGCTAGTCATTAGAAAATTTCGTCGAAAGACGATAACTCTTTGGTGGTAAGGTTTATTTGAGACATTTGGTGAGAATGTCGAGATAGACTTTAAGTACAAATCGATTATTGAGGAGACCTTGATGCGTCGTATTTAGAGGTATCTAAGGGAAAGGTTTGCTTTGGGGTATTCTTGGTGGGAATGACTGAATAAGGTTATAAGTTACTCTTGAGGTAATATGAGCAACATAAGGTTGGAAGACAACCGAGATTTAATGCTAAGAATGTGATTAAGCCAAAACTCAACGTTCATCCCGATTTGGGTGAGTTATATGGAAATTTGAGGTTGAGTTGGCGATGGTTCGTTATAAGGAACGCAGCGACAACCTCAACCGGGATATAATCGGGTTCGTATACGAGGTAAGGTTTCGTGAAGGTAATCCTCTTGGATAGGGAATCAATTGACCTCACCGAGGGCGATATTGGGTGTTTGGTTGGTGCTAGATTTCGAGGACGAAATCTCGTTTAAGGTTGGGAGGATTGTAACACCCCGAATTTCTAAAAGTATCATTTCAAGTTAATACAGAAATCAGTAGCTTTAAAGGGAAAAATAAGATATATGATTTTGGACTTGAATTCTAGATTTTATAGTCTTGATGGATAAAGGATTCAATTACGAGTCCAACGGTCCTTTCCGAAGCGAAAACGGAGTTATAACGAAAAAGTTACGGCCAAAACAGTAAACAAGAAGAAAGTTGGGAGAACCAATGTCGCCCAAAGAGGGCAGACTATTGTTAAGTCGCGAATTTCAGCCATTTTCCTCATTTCTTCTCACCCAAACTTCTTCTACTCTCTCTCAAACCGTTTTCCTTCTTTCCCCTTCAAACCCTAACTTATTTTGGCTCAAATCCTTGGATTTTGTGGAGGTGAAACATCATCAAGTGGTAGGATTGAAAGCTATGGTCAAGAACTCACCATCTCCATCTTCATCTTCAACCTCAAGCTTATTTTTGGGTTTTCTAGGTTTTCATCAAAACCTAAGTGGTAAGTGTATCCCTTCCATTTCTAAACCTTAACATAAGTTAAATGCTCCATTGATGGTTTCCTAGTGTTTGATTTCTCTAAATTTCGGTTTAGAAGATTTTGGGAGTCTTGGGTCAAAATTAGGGTTTTACCCAAAATGTAGATTTTGATGCTAAGTGTTTGGGGAATGTTTCTATATGGTTGAATATAGTTATTTACGGTTGGATACTTGTGAATCTAGGCTATGGAAGTTTTGACATTGAAGATTCAAGTTTCTTCAAAGAGGCTCAAAGTGGGGAAAAATCTAGATTTAGCCTAAATCTAGCAAGGTGAGTTCAAGTTGCTTTGTGAAAACGATGTACATGCCAAAATAAGTATTTTGAAGTAAAAATATATTTTTACTTGGTATTTGTCAAAGTGTGAGTATTTTAATAAGTTTTCATATTTGGTAAACTTGGGTTGTTTAATTCCATGAAATGCTCATAATTGGGTTGTGAAGGTTACAACAAGTAAATAGCATGTTTTGCATATCCTTGGCGATTTTGTACAAATAAAGTCCCTTTTATGATTTATGCATGTTCGGTGATTTTTGTACAAGTGAAGTCTAATTTATGATGTACGACGTTTTGGGGTGTTTGAGTTCATTAACTATTTGGAAAATCTTTAGTCCCAATGCATGATGAGTTTTGGGTTAATCACACCTTTGAGGTATGTGTCTGCATAAATACCGTTTAAAGACATTCCAGTATTTGGGGACCGTTATTTGTTGGTCAAATGGATTTTGAGCATTTTAGCTCGGTGTTGACTTAAAGGAGTCTTGAGGACATTTGTCCGGTTTTAATGGCTCGATGTAGAGTCCAATCTATGAGTTACATACTAATGCACTTTATTGCATATTTATATTAATTACAGGCTCGAGTGCTTTAGTCATTCATGTGTAGTCATGTAATCTTAGATTGTGTTGCATTGGATCCATAGGCACGTAAGTCAGTCTTATTTGATGGTCCAGTGGGTGGTACGGGGTTGGACTCCGGGACTCATGTCTTATGATCTTGTTCTTTCAAGTGTACACTATGAGAGTTGAGTCCGGTTGTGCTATTGTGACAATGGGTAGGTCATGATGGGCGTTTGGGGCCTCCGCCACGTTGGGGCAATGCCATGGTTGTATCCCCCTGCCGAGCCTTTGGTGATATTGTTGATAATATTCGCTAAGGTCAGCTGTCTCATTTGGTGTAGCTTAAAGGAAGTTGTAGGGACACTTGGGCTTGTGTGTCGTGAAGTGTCATACGATTAACGTTGTATGAGTGGCATACTTTTGTGTTCCTCCACTCTCAACGGATGCGGGTATCCCCCGCTGTCGGCCCGTAGCGTTTTGGATATTTAATTGTTCTTACTTAATTGTTTGGATTTCATTCAATTTTATGGTCGCGTGAGTATTAGGATTCAGTTCCATACTTTCGATGACGTATCGTACCTATATGGTTTGTTTTCCTTTATTTATGGGTCGAGTATTATACCTCGCCCGGGTTTTGGGTGTTTTGGGACATGAAGTTTCATTCACGTTTTACCAATTTGGGTGTCGAATTATAATCCCGTTTTGGGTGAGTTATGGACTGCATCGTTTTATGAAATAATGTTTTGGCATTGAAACGTCCATCTATAAAATGCATATTATTGGAGAATGAGTTGTTCTCTTATTTTAAAGTAAATCATTTTAAAGGATCATGACTATAAGTTACTATGTTTCCGTTTTACGTTTTCCTGTATATTCATGATATAAAACTCTTGAACTCACTAGGCGTTAGCCTAACCTTTTTATTTGTCGGCATGTGCATCAGGTTCCATTCCGGGATTAGTCCTAGCGACACTGAGAAGTGATGAGTGCTAGTTGTGTGCTCGAAGAGGTGATTAGCTTGATGAAGTCTTCCGCACTTATATTGGAGATAGCGATTGTTATTGGGATATAGTAACACTCGACTTTAGTTAGTCTTTATGTAAGACTTTATTCTTTTGTTGACGGTTCAACCTAGTTATGTATTTCAATTATGGACTAGTAGTGAGAGATTTTATTATCCTTTATGGTATTGTTGAAATTTTAAATTAGTCGCTTTTTCCAAATTTGAGGGTGTTACACTTGGCTCAACTAGAAAATTTTAATCAAGTTTTCAGATGAATCAACTCGAATATTACAATTAGGTAACGTTTAATACACAGACAAGGCTGGGCCGAATGGAATTTGATTGGACTGAAGAGGACAAAAAACTTTTTTTTTAATTCTGTCACCTCCTTATCCTATATTGGTGGAACAAAAAAATGTCTTTTTTGTCCCATCAATCACACCTGTCTCTATTTTTGTCCGTAGTGCCATTAGCATGACCCCCTGTCGGGGGAGACTAATGACACCCTTTACTTTGCTAATGACACTCTTATAAATGATTTTTTCTCCTCACACACATCAACATCAAAACCTGATTTTTACATTCACAATGCATGAATTGACCTAATTTTGACATTAATAAGGGTGCCATTAGCATGACCCCTTTGTCGGGGGAGGCTAATGGCACCCTTTACTTTGCTAAGAGCATCTCCAATGAGGTTCTTACAAGAACATCATTTTTACACTTTTTGGTGCCACCTAATTTCCAACTCATCAATTTAAAATTTTATATAAAAATCCACAATGATAGTTCTTATAAAAACCTCATGTCAACATAAAAAATTATTATATATTTATAAATAAATATCAAATATTTAACTTAACTACCAATAAAAATGAGGAAATTGTCATTTCACACAAACTTCATGATAAGAACTCTAAAGGGGTTAGGTTCTTATAAGAACTCTCCACAATGGTAGTTCTTACAAGGCACTTCACTTTTTGCTTACAAGAACCTTGCATTGGAGATGCTCTAATGTAGGGGTGTAAGCGAGTCAAGATTTTAACGAGCTACTTGTAACACCTGGTTTTTCGCAAAGTAAGTCTCCATCCTTTGTTGGTAATCTCTCCGCCTTCCGCCTATCTTTTTGAGTGAACTGTTGTGCTTTCGAACCTTAAGTCGACCCATGCGAGAATCTCGAGTGTTGACCCTTTTCTGGGTTCGGTACGAGTGGCGCGATTGTGACTCGCGATAGTGACATTGTCACTATCGCGTGGCACAATCGCCGGGGGAGTACCACCCGCGGTACAATCCCCGCGAGAGTGCCCTCGCGATAGTGACAATGTCACTATCACGTGGTGTAACACCCCGGTTTCGAGAGGCACCATTTCGAGTTATTACCGAAACCGTTATATTAGGGAAAAATAAGATAAAAGATTTTGTACTTGAATCCTGGATTTTATAGTCTAGATAGATGAAGGATTCAATTACGAGTCCAACGGTTCTTTCCGGAGCAAAATCGGAGCCATAACGAAGAAGTTTCGGCCAAAACAGTGTTCGGGAATATCTTTGGTCGAAAGTTACACTGCTCGCGCCCGCGCAACAAAATGCTCGCGGCCACTCCCATCGCTCGCGCCCACGCAACATATTGAGCGCGCCCGCGAGCATCTGCGCTGTGAATTTCACTTAAATCCGACTTTTTCCTCATTTCTTCATTTCCTCATATCTCCTTCACCACAACTCCGTTTGAGGCGATTCTTTTTGCTATGGTTTCGTATTTGAGAGCTTTTCAAGGATAGATTGTTAGTTTTGGGAAGATTTAAGAGTATTTGGTGATGGATTGGAAGCAAAGGTGGATTGGAAGCAAAGGTCAAGAGTTCATCATCCTCACCTCCATCTTTGAAGAATTTGGGGTTTTCTAGGTTTTCATCAAAACCTAAATGGTAAGTGTATCCCTTCCATTTATAAACCTTAAAATGAGTTATAAATGCTCCATTGATGATTATCCTAGTGTGTGGTTTATCAATTTCGAGTTTGATGGTTTTGGAGAAATCTAGGTCGAAATTGGGGTTTGGACCAAAATGGAGATTTTGATGTGAAATGTTTGTTGGAATGTTTCTATATGGTTGAATGTGGTTACTTACGGTTGAAAATGTATGGATCTAGGTTTTGGAGATTTTTGGCTTGAGAATCCAAGTGTTCTTCAAAGGAACTCTAGTTGGGGGAAAATCTAGATCTAGCCTAAATCTAGCAAGGTGAGTTCAACTTGATTTGTGAAAATGTTGTACATGCCAAAATGTCTATTTTAAAGTGTTTTATGTGTTTTACATGAAATTATCAAATGTTGGTGTTGGTCCCAAATAGCAGTAAGTAAATAAGAAAAGTATTGTAGAAGGGGGGGTTTGAATACAATACACACAATTTTTCACTTAATTTAATTCTTATTGATTTGAAATCAAGAATTACACATAGAAAACTTTGATTGTTTCGGAAGAGAACATATGAGATATGTTCAAACAATCTTACACATGGAGAATGAAGAACAATTGTAAAACACTTAGAAAAACAATAAGATCTTCGTAGAGAGAAAGTTGCCAGACACTTAGAGAACTTGAAGGTAGTAGAGCTGTTTGATCTTGCATGTTGAAACATCCATCATATTTATAGTGCCTCATGCATTTAATGCATGAGACACCTGTTGAGCAAGGGATGGACACAGGTCTTCTGCATGGTACATGATGTACCTTTTGTCTTGGAGTGACTTTGTCTTAAAGTGTTGACCTGCAGGGATGGTGTGGACCTTTCCTTAAAAGAGTGTAAGAGACAAACTTACTTTTTCTGATCTTGGGATGAGGTCCACGTCAATGCAATATATCACATATATACTTTGTCAGAAAAGTATAATGTGTTTGAAAGAAATCTTCAGGCATCTTTGGCTCCTGAAGATGTGAGAACATCTTCAGCTTCTAAGGAGATATCATCGGCTGCCGAAGACTTGAGAGATCTTCGGCTCCTGAAGATGTGAGAACACCTTCATACTCCTGAAGATATGAGATTGACACCATCCTGGCCGATGGTGTTGATCACTTAGGCATGCTTGGCTTTAGGCTGAGGAGACTATCTTCAATCCGCTTTGAGAGATGTACTCCTTCTTTGTTTTCTTCGGTTGATCTTTGACTTCACCGAACATTTGTATAGAGACCAAGTTGGTAAAAGAACCTCAAACATATTCTAAGTAGGATGATATAAGATGGAAGATCAGGAGGTCATCTTCAAATCTTCAAATGACCCAACAGTTGGGTTATTTGCTAATCTTTGATTATTTGAATTATCTAACTTTACAAACCTTGTATAACACCCACATTGGAGATTTTTGGGCGTTTGATATATGTGTCACAAATGAATGTGTTTTGAAGTCTTATTACATGAATGGATCTTTGGTCAAAGAAATACACTTTTAAATGTTTGTCGGGTTTTATGCATCGTCATGAAATGGAGTGTTTTATAAAGTATCACTTGCACTTTTACGTGAGGTACTTGAGAAAGTGTTTATAGTCTCATTTCATGATCTTCATTCCTATCAGCAGTCAAGTTTGGGAAAATGCATGTCATTTGTGTTATGAGGTATTTTGGAAAATATAAGAGTATAAGTTCATTTGGGAAAATAGGTGCCTCAACTAATGTTGAGTTTTGAACTAATCTTACTTTTGGTCGTGGTGTTTGCATATCCGTTGGGTGAGTGCATTTTATCGTGTTTTTATTTCATTTATCAATGAGTCAATGGGTTGCTAAGTCTGCGGCTTGGCATTGTTATTTTGATGGGGTTTTTCGACAATAGTCCAGTTTTGGTAGCTCGACTTCGAGCCTTGTTAGGCCTTATACGCATTATTTGGCTTATTTGATGCATTTGGGAGTCATGACCCCGTATTTGGTTTATTATTGTTCCGGCGTTGGGACGGTTAGTTTTCCACTTCGAGGCACGTTAGGTATCGGGTGCGATGTAAGTCCTTCGTGCTGCACGTTAAGGTACCGGGTGCGATATAAGTCCTTCGTGCTCAAGTTTTACGTTTGTGGATGAAGCACGTTAGGTATCGGGTGCAATGTAAGTCCTTCGTGCTGCACGTTAAGGTACCGGGTGCGGTATAAGTCCTTCGTGCTCAAGTATTATGATATTGGATGAGGGGCTCGACATAGGAACCCGACGGGGTTGAACTCGAGTTTCCGTGGGTGTACGTTTAAAGCTACTGAGTCTGACATCCCTTGCGTGTACTTTTGTTTATATGACTAGTCATAACAACATAAAATGGGCTTACTTTGTGGACCGTCACATTTTATAGAATCGGGAATCCCCTGTCACCGAAAGGTGTTGTTTTTGAGTATTGAGTTTTATTATCCAAGTTTTCGGTGACGTTTTGTATAATTGGGTTTTACCCTTGATTTATGGGTTGAGTATTATTCCCCACCCGTGTTTTGGGGTGTTTTGGGATATAAGGTTTAACCGTATCTTCATAAATGGAGAGTTCAATTTATACTTATGTTTTGAGTGAGTTTTGAGTTAAAAACTAATTTATGAATGGGCGGCTTATGTTGGTATCATTATTTTTGAAGTAGTTGGTTTGGAAAACGTTTTAATTGGTGTTCTTTACCTAAAATGCATATTGTTGGAAATGAGTCGTTTTTACATGTAAGACGTATCATATTGAAGGACTATAACTTTTAACTGCATTCTTTCTTTTAAACTATTATTTCATATATGCTGAAAACTCTTGAGCTCACTAGGCGTTAAGCCTAACCTTTTTATTTGTCGGCATGTGCATCAGGTTCCAGTTGGGGTTGGTTCTAGCAACCATGAAGAGTTGAGCCTTAGCTTTGTGCGAATGTGAGTAGTTGGTGAAGCCTTCCGCAATTTTGGAGATAGTGACTATTATGGGGTTTTAGTAGCACCCGTTCTTATCATAGGCTTTTGTATAGAATGAATGTTTGTATTGAGGTTAAATCTTAATTTGTGGTTGTAGATAATTCCTTTATCGGTGTATTTAGGAAATTTTAAATAAGTTGTTATTTCCAGATTTGAGGGTGTTACATGTGGCAAGGTCGCCCGCAACCCCTGTCTCCTAAAATGTCCGAATTTTCACCCAATCTTCTCATTTTCTCACTTCAAATTCCTTCCCATTCTCTTCCAAACCATTTCCTCTCTTCCCCACAAACCCTAACCCATTTTGAGGGTTTTATCCTTAAACCACATGATTCTTCATCATCTAGTTAGTTGGGATCTTAAACCCCAAAACCTTCATCTTCATCTTCCCCACCAAGCTCTTAGGGGTTTCATCTAACTTTTCATCATTTGAAGATTTGAAAGCTTATGGTTCGTTTTGGTGACCTACATGTGTTTTGGGTTGGTGGATTCAAGTTATTAGTTGAGGTAATCTTCTCCTTCTTCAAGTATAGAAAATTAGGGTTTTGGGGTATAAGATGAAATGTTCGTGTAAATACTTGGGGAACAATTCTAAGGGTTGAATATGATTATTTGTGGTTGGAAATGTGTGGATCTAGGTTTTGGAAGCTTGAGTTGAAGAGTTGGAATGGATGTCTTCGGAACGTTTTGGGTGGGATCTATGCTTTTGGAGGCCAATGGTTGGGGATTGAAACCTAGGTTTAACTTAACCTAGCAAGGTGAGTTCAAGTTGACTTGCGAAAACTATGTACATGCCAAAATATGTATTTTGAAGTAAAAATGTGTTTTACTTAGTAATTATCAAAGTGTGAGTATTTCGGTAAATTTTCATATTTGATAAACTTGGGTTGTGTTAATCTCTTGAAAAACTTATATTTGGGATTTTGTATAAGTAAGGTATATTTTATGATTTATGCACCTTTGATAATTTTCGTACAAACGAGGTCTAATTCATGATATATGCATTTTTGGTATATTTGGTTTCATAAACCCATTTGAAAAATGATATGTCCCAACCCGTGTCGAGTTTTGGGTAAATCACATCTTTTAAGTATATGTCTGCATAAACGCCATTTAGATGCGTTTCATCATTTGGGAAAACGTTAATTGTCGGTCAAATGGATTTTGGGCATTTTAGCTCGGTGTTGGCTTAAAAGAGTCTTGGGTACATTTGTCCGGTTTTAATGACTCGACGTAGAGTCCCATTTATGATTTACATATTAATGCACCTTGTTGCATACCGTTGTTAATTACATGCTCGAGTGCGTGAGTCATTCAGGTGTAGTTATGTAATCTTAGACTGTGTTGTACTGGATCCATAGGCACGTAAGTCAGTCTTATTTGATGGTCAATTGGGTGGTACGGGGTTGGACTCCGGGACTCATGTTTTATGACCTTGTCTTTTCAAGTGTACACTAGGAGGGCTGAGTCCGGGTTGTGCTATCATGACGATGGGTAGTCCGCTGATGGGCGTTTTTGGGGCCTTTGCCTTGTTGGGGCAATGCCATAGTTGTATCCCCCTTGTGCCGAGCCTTTGGCGTATTCTCGTAATATTTGCTAAGGTCAGTTGTCTCTTTTGGTGTAGCTTGAAGGGAGTCGTAGGGGCACTTGGGCTTGCGTGTCGTGAAGTGTCATACGATTAACGTTGTTTGAGTGGCATACTTTTGTGTTCCTCCACTTTCAACGGATACGGGTATCCCCCGTTGTCGGCCCGTAGTATTTTGGATATTTAATTGTCCATGCGTTAATATTTGGATTCAATTCTATTTTATGGTCGCGTGAGTATTAATACGAGTTACATGTTTTCGATGACGTACCATATCTTTATGGATTGTTTTCCGCTATTTAAGGGTCGAGTATTATGCCCCACCCGTGTTTGGGTGTTTTGGGATATGAAGTGTTATCCACGTCTTCACAAATTGGGTGTCGAATTATAATCCCGTTTTGGGTGAGTTATGGGTTGCATCGTTTTATAAAGAATGTGTGTTGGGGAGCATTGTCTTTAAAAATGCATATTATGGGGAAAATGTGCAGTTTCCATTTTTAAAGTAAACTATTTTGAAAGATCTTGATTTGAACTGAATTCTTTTCTTTAAAAAAATATAATCATTCATGTTAAAACTCTTGAGCTCACTAGGCGTTAAGCCTAACCTTTTTATTTGTCGGCATGTGCATCAGGTTTCTGTCAGGGGTTCGGTTCTAGCAGTGCTTTGAGGAGTTGAGCCTTAACTTTTGCAAGAGTAAGTAGTTGGTGAAGTATTCCGCAGGTTGGAGATAGTAACTGTTATTGGGTTTAGTAGCACCTTCCTTATCATAGATTGTATGTATAGAATGAATGTGTGTATTGAGGTTAATCCTTAAATTGTGTTTATAGACGAAGCAATTATTGATGTATTTAGAAAATTTTAAATTAGTTGCTATTACCAAGATTTGAGGGTGTGACAACTACTCGAGCTCGAGCTCGTTTATCTCTAGCTCGAGTCGATCTCGAACACAAAATAGAACTCGTTTAACTTATCGAGCCGAGCTTTATAGCACCAATATTCGACTCGGCTCGTTCGAAAACTCGATTCAACTTTACGAGTCGAGTCGAGCCGAGTCGAGCTATTCGAACATACTCTTTTTCGAGCCAAACATGCTCATCTATACTATATTATAAAAATGACATAAAAACTCTTAATTACAACATTTTAAGCACACGTTACAACTAATTAAAGCCAATTACTTAATTTACAATTTCTTAATGCTTTGGTACAACCTTTCCAAGCACAGTATCTCACATAATCATCTATTTGTGGAATGAATACTCATTTATTAATATAACTATTTGTTATTTTGGTGGAAGATTTTATAAAATAGATTTTATATTAGCATAATCTATTTTAAATGTAGATTTTACATTTAAATCTATATTAATGAGATGTAATATAAAATCTTTTTTCATCCGTATTTTTTTATATTACATCTCATAATGATTTTTCCATATTTTATTTTATAAAATCTTTTTCCATATTTTATTTTATAAAATCTTTTTCCATAATGAGATGTAATATAAACTCTTTTTTCTTCCGTATTTTTTTTGCTAATATAAAATCTATTTTATTTTATAAAATCTACATGTATTTTATATTAGCATAATATAAAATATACACGTATTTTTTTGATAATATAAAATCTACACGTAGTTTTTTTCACGAGCATTAAAAGAAGAAAAAAGAAGGTTGATATGAGTTAAAAATAAAAAATAACAAGATACACTAATAAATTATTGTATTCTTTAAAATAAAAATATTCCGCAATACTTTCCAAATTAACCAAGTGTAAATAAAATAAAATAGAAACGATGTAGATATAAAAATATTCTTCCATATTTTTAATATATTTACATTTAAATGTAAAATCGAAAATAAAAATAAAAAATTTTAAAATATTCTCTACATTCACTATAAATATATATAGCTTCTCTATGTATCATCTGAGTACAAGAAGAAGGCGAACGGCTGGGTGTCAATGGCGGAACCTGCAACTGAACAAAAGGTATTCCACTATATTTTTGTTTATTTGAAAAACTACTTTTTTATATTTTATTTTATTTAATGAGGATTTGTTTATATTTTTCAAAACCCACAATCATATTTTTCGAAGTAGGGGAATAAGATATATATACATATCTTTATTTTTATCGACTAATACTATGAGGTCTTGAAGTCAATAGTCAGATAAATATGTTGTGAGACATGTCGTTTGAGTTTTAAATAATATAATACAAAATCATTACCAATATTATTGCACAAAGTCATAACAACAAACGATTAAGAATATATGCAAGTTAACCACTTATGAAAATACATTCGTTTTTCACATTGTATTTCATTAACTGTTAACAGAGAAATTACGTTTCATTTTAACTCGGTTCAATATTCCAACAGAAAATTTATCCTCCCGTGCAATGCACGGGCCCAACACTAGTATATTTATTAAGCATAAAATAAAAATATATAAATTATCGAGCTCAAGCAGATAAATGAGTTAATCGATCGCGACTTCGAACCCATAAACGAGCTTCGAGCTCGAGCTCGATAACTCAAAAAATATTTGAGCTCGAGCTCGAGCCCTACATTGAAAAGTTAATCGAGCTCGAGCCCAATATTAATTTTTTGAGCTCGGCTCGATTAACCTACTACTCGACTCGACTCGGCTCGTTTACACCCCTACTCTAATGACACCCTTATAAATGATTTTCTCCTTACACATATCAACATCAAAACCTGCTTTTTACATTCCCAATACATGAATTGACCTGATTTTGACATTAATAAGGATGTCATTAGCATTGCCCATCCTTGTCCCATGTCCCGTCAAACATAAAACAATCCTATATTACATCAAACATAAAAACAGTAATTTTGTTCTATCCTGCTTTAAATTGTCGACTATATTGCAAACAGAATGTCCTAATCTTTAGTGGGCCATCCATAATAAAGAAATGGGCGGCCCATAAGTTGGTCTTCATGGGCCCACCAGGAGTATCCACTGCCAGTCAATAAGTTAAAACTTACAGCATCAATAAATGTTTCACTTTGCACCCTATATTATGAAACAAAACCCCATTTTTCACCTTCAACAATACACATATGTCAATATGACTCCATCTTATAACCACATGCTACTATTTTAAAAAATAAATGTCGATAGGTATTATTTGGTTTTCAACTTTTTGTAAACTATCCAATAACGAAATTGAATAGTGGTTCAGTTTAATCGATTTTGGGTTATTCAATTTGGTTATCGGATAAATCAAATAAGTGTTTTATTTTAATAAGATTTGTTGAACAAAGTTTGTTTGTTTTCTTTCTTTCTTGGAAGTTCTGTTTACCAAAATTGTTACGACTTTCTCGGGTAAATTAGGGAAAACGAAAAAAAGGTTTACAATGAGTTACAAAATGGATATTACCTGAATTTAAAGAAAGTTTATAAATATATAATTTGTAAAATATAATTATATATTGACTTATGAAGTTTATTATGTTAACTGAACATGTAAAAAAATAACCATAACCAAACATTTATTTTGAAAAACCAACTTTCAGAACTTATTATTTAAAAGACGTAATGACCAAATTCATGTTCCTCCAAATAGAAATATAACTAAAGTTGTTTTCATTATTTGATTTCCCAAAATGAGAGAATTTGAACGATGTTTCTCCGAAACAAATATTTTAAAAGTCGAAATAAGAACAAATGTAAATTTGGTTCTATTTGTCAGGATCGAATTCTCAACAAGAATTATGAATACTCAGAAACAATATTAAAGAAACTGCGGAATAACACTTTAATATTCAATAAGCAGAAAAACAATGAAACAGTGAATCACAATCAACTTGTAAACTTTATTTAATGATTCAAGTTACAAGTTTTTCATTCACAACCTCAATCTTGAAGAACATGCTCTTTCAAGACGAATTCTACTTCTCTAGAATTAGAAACTATGCCTTGAGGTTGATTTTCTCTTTAGAACAAAAACACACAGAATTTCATCTTATTCTAAACGATTCTATACATATATTGAAATTAAAGATAATTACAAAACTTAAAAAGATCTTCAAAATAATCTTCATAATTATCTTCAAGCTTTCCATGTTTATCTTCAGACGCTATCTCTTCAGCATTATCTTCTCATTATTTTAGAAGCAGCATTAATCACCTTGATCACCTTGGAAGCATTAACTGAGTCTTTGCAGCATTAACTATTAAGCAACACTAACCACTAGCAGTACTAACTAGCTAAGCAGTACTAACTTTGTTCAAACAGCACTAACTTTGACTAGCAGTATTAATTCTACTAGAAGTAGTAATACCTAGCAGTCTTAACTTTAAGATCATCTGGCAGTACTAACTCTGAACTGACAGCATTAATGACTTAGTCACATCTTCAGTTCCCAACAATTTTGAAGCAATTTGCTCTACTTTTTACATAGACTATGGAAACCACTTTATTCTGCCTTGTCAAAGCATCTCTAAGGCCCCGTTTGGTTTATAGGATTAAATAGGATATGAAATTCAATTTCATTCAAATCACATGTTTGATTTGAGGGATTACATGGACTTGAAATCCTTTTTATTGAAATCCCACAAAAATAGAATTTAGAAATCCCATGAGGGTAGTCGGTACTTTGTAAAATTTGCTTGTAATAATGTTTTAAAATATATTAAAACACTTGTTTTGTAATAATAAGTTAATAAAAAAGATGTTATAATTATTTTTATAATTTTTATAAATTACTTATAGAAAATGAAGTTCAATTTCATTTCAAATCATACAAATCAAACGCACAAACAAAGATTCCAAATCTTTCAAAATTCAAATCCCACAAATTCCAATTATTTCACGAAATTTAAATCCCTCAAAACCATTTAATCAAACCAAACGCCCCTAATAAATTCTCTAAAGAGGTATTGTCCTCTATTTTGCTCCAACAAATCCTTCGTATTATACTTTCAAATAGAGAAAAAGGTCAAAAACAAGGGCAAATTCCATTTGGCTCTCTATTTTAGATAAAATTATATAATATTTTAATAATATAATTTAATGTTGAAATCTCTAAAACCAAATAATTTGTTGGAGTCATCTTTTTAGATATTTTAACATTTGGTTCTATATTTTAGAGAAATTACAGAGAATGCTATAGAATACGTTTTTTTTCATAAAATATATAATTTGTACCCAAAATGTACAAGAACCTAAACCTAAAGGGTGCAAATCGTAAAATTTAACCCAATGCCAAAGCTTAATGTTGTCTGATGGATAAACCCATTATTTTAATAAAAAAAAAAAAGGGGAGTTGCACAGTTCTTCGTGTATAAGAGAATCGTTACTCGGAGTGGCATTAGTAGGCGCAAAATCAATTCGATAAAAGTCGATTCATCGAAATCGACAATTTGGGGATTTCAATGTTCATCGAAAACTGTGAAAGGGTTTCTTCATTTTCTCAATTTCGACTGTTAAATTTTCTGGGTGTTTGATGAGGATTTACTTGTGTTTTTTCTTGAGGAAAAAATGAAAAAATTGTTATGGTAATGAGAAAGAATTATAAGGATTCGATTAAAGCTCTTGAAGCTGATATTCAACATGCTAATACTCTGTAAGCATCTCTCATGATCTTCGTTTATTTTTTACGTTTTTTTCGATCATGATTTTGAAGCTATAAAAGAGTTCAGTGTGTTGAGTGGTGTTTTTTGAGGCTGAGTTTTTGGGATTTGTTTGATTGTGTTTTGATTGGTAGATGGAATTGATGAGGCTAAAATCTCATTGGTTTATGGTAAATTGTGGAATTGATCAAGTTTTTTTGGGATTAATTGATATGGGAAATTGGTGTTTTGTATTATGTGAAAACCTGCAGAAGGAATGTATGATTTAATGTTAGGTTGTTCTCCGTTAGTTTCTTTATGGATTAAGTTGAATTGTTGATTGGTTGTTGTATTGAATGAACAACCTGAATGATAGAAATGAATGTTGAATGTTGTTTGGTTGTCGTGTTGAATAAATGTCAGAAATGAAAGTTGAATTGTTGTTGTGTTGAATAAACAGTCTGAATGACAAAAATGACAGTTGAATTGTTGTTTGGTTGTTGTGTTGAATAAACGGTCTGAATGACATAAATGACAGTTGAATTGTTGTTTGGTTGGTGTGTTGAATAAATAGTCTGAATGACAGAAATGGCAAGTGAATTGTTGTTTGGTTGTTGTGTCAATGACAAAAATAGAAGTCCAATTGTTGTTTGGTTGTTGTGTTGAATAAACAATCTGAATGAAAGAAATAAAAATTGAATTCTTGTTTGGCTGTTGTCTTGAATAAACGGTCTGAATGACATAAATGGTTATAGGAATGATTATACCTCATTTAGCTTTCACATTGTAAAATGGTTTGGACACAAAAGGTAGGTAACTTCTCTTTTGTCCTCTATGCTTTTTGTGCTACTTGTTTAGACGGTTAGAGTCCCACATCGGTCAGATTTGGACTTATTCTCCTGAATATATGTTAGAACCTCCATTCTCTTGTCACAGCAAGAGCTCTTTTATAGAGTAATATAATGAGGTTTCACATATTCTTACATGGTATCAGAGCCAATATCTACCAATCTAGGGATTCGAACATTTGATTGATTATTAGCTTGATTTAGTGAATGATTGTTTCCTTATGAATTTATCCCTTGTTATCCAGGGCATTAAATTCCCCTAGGGATGATAATGGAGCATGCCCTCAACTGAGGCTGTATTTTAGTCCAGCTGCAGACTTGTTCTCCTATCTTTTTCCATGGGCAGATTGTAAAATTTCCGGAGCCCTTGGTTTGCTTCGTGTTTTCATTTATATGGTACGTGTTCTCGTTTACATTAGGATATTATCGTGTTTCCTTTTAAGCCGACAGATACAGTAAATAAGAACTATGGAATGCTTACTAATACAGATGTATGCTGATGGCAAAACTACTATGCATGTTCATGAAAGAAAAGCAAGCATCAGACAATTTTATGGTGAGAATTCGGGGAAGTAGTGGGATTCAAATTTGGATTTTAAATGTATATGTTTCTGTAATGTCTTAATCTTATGAGTTTATGTGAACAGCTGTTATATTTCCTTCAATAATGCAAGTCCAGAGCGGGATTACGGATTTAGAGGAGAGGAAACAGAAAGAGATATGCTTGAGGAGGTACTCAAGAAAGGACGGGTTGGAGAAGGGAAAACTCTCGGATGCGGATGTCGAAAGAGAAGCTGAATGTGGGATTTGCATGGAAACAAATAGCAGAGTGGTGTTGCCTAACTGCAGCCATTCTCTATGCTTAAAGTGCTATCGCGATTGGTAGCATTTCTTTCTTTTATACCATTTTATACCCTTTCTCCATTTTGTGGACTTCAAACCAAACCAACCGAGCCCAATATATCATTCCCATAGGTGTGGTGGGTAAGATGTACACAGTCCTGACCTCTACCCTAAAATCACCTTATGATTTCTTCACGGGTGAAATAAACAAGATTAAGGGGATGTTTGTTTACCTCTTAATAGTCCCATTAAGAGGCAACATCTGAATCGCTAAGAGGTGAATCTTGTTTGGCAAAAAAAAAGTCTCCTCTTAATGGTTCTATAACCCTATGAATGATTTTGTATCTTGGGCCTCCCTTAACCATTCAACGCCCTAATTTTATTTTGAACAATTACCAAACAATCATATTTCATTTTGCACTATATCATTGGAGTCTCTTAATCATTCTGCACCGAACGATTCAACAACTGTCAAACAGCCCCTAACCTGGTCTAACTATGCTTAGCCAAGTTGTTGGAACTTGCTCAAAAAGGTCATGAGTTTGATTTGGGACACATCCCAAATGGCAAAAACTTAGAAGGAAGCCCCATGTGTTATACGTCTAATAGTTTGATTTTTGTTTTTGTTTTCTAGGCATGGGCGATCACGGTCATGCCCTTTCTGTAGGGAAAGCCTGAAAGGAGTGAACTTAAGTGATCTATGGATCTGTATTGAAGCCAATGACATAATTGATGTAGCCATAATCTCGAAAGAGAACTCAAAGAGGTTGTTTATGTACATAGAGAAATTACCTCTTCTTGTTACAGATGCTATGCTCAGTCCAGGTGATTCTCATCTGAGATAAGGAACTAAAGGTTAGTCTTATAGATGTACATAATTTTACACTCGCAAATTCGGAGCAGTAAATCCTGCTTGAATTCCCCTGTTTTATGTTTATCTATAAGAAATATAATGAAGCTTTTCCTGGTTTCTTTAAACCTGCAATATGTACCAAGATGAGTTGACCCAATCTTGATTTTGGGTCTAGATTATGAATTCATCTTCTGCAAACAAACCATGCAATTTTTAGCCATATAGAATCATCTTTAAGGGTGTGTTTGGTATACTGAACAGGACAAAACAGAACAATGATCATTGTTTCACGTTTGGCAGGATTGTTTGGTGGGATAGGTAGGAACACACAAGAACAAAAGTGGAGCATGCTTGTTCCACCTCCACCCCATAGAACAAGCCGGAACAGACTTATGTTTCACCAATATAACCTTAAAATAAAATATAATTCTCTTCTAAAACATTAAATACGTCTTCTTTTTTATATTTTATTCATTCTTTAAATTTTATTTATTTTATTTTATGTTCTTTAAATTTTCACTTTATTGTCCTCAAATATTATTTTTATATAATTACTATGTTTTGGTTAGATTATTTAAATTATTAAATATTAATAGTAAAAGAAAATAGAAAAGGTTAAAAAATAAAAATTGGAAAATATATAAACTTTTTATTTTGGTGTCATTTTAATCTATCTTTGAAGAGATCTTTCTATTTTGTTACGAAAAATATTTATTTCGTTATAATTTAATAAATTACATAATTAATCAAAATAAATATATAATATATAAACAACTTATTAGGGTAAATTGGTCATGTTATCTGTTTTGTCCAGTTCTGTTTTACCAAACACTAAACTGTCCTGCCCTGTTCTATCCTCTCTGCGTACCAAACACACCCTAAAAGCATGGGAAGCTCGAATTATACAAACTATTATCAACTCTATTATCAACTCTGTCTGCGTACCAAACGCACCCTAAAAGCATGGGAAGCTCGAATTATACAAACTATTATCAACTCTTGTTCAAATTCTTCTAAAACTTACCAATAGTCTTTACATGAGCAGTCCCCTGCTTTGAAATGGTGGAACCGATAACGATCTCTCAGCAAAATCTCTTTATTGTAAAGTTTCGAAATCAATTTAGCAACATTATGACAATCCCCACAAACACGAAGATTCTTCATAACCCGAATTGGTTGAGCTTGTTTCAAACTTACGAGTCCAAAGGCGATGGCCAACTTCTCGCTATGAAGATGTAGTGCCTGTTCTTGCATGTCTTCTTCTTCAACACATTGAAGCACTTGAGACCTATTCGGCTCATACCCTATTGACTTCAACTTCTCTGAAATCTCGTTAAGTTTTGCATATATCTTGTTGGATTGTGGGTGGGTGTTATCTCCGACAACAAACTCATGAAAACTAGCATCTACCTCAATCGAGCTACAACCTGGTTCTTTCTTTAATCCAACATCTTTCATACGCTTCCGTAACATACCCACCTTGTCCCATTTCCCTGATTTCGCGTATATATTAGACAAAAGCACGTATGCACCATGATTCCACGGCTCCAATTCAAGCAAACGGCTGCTGGCTTGTTCAGCAGCTTCTACATTTCCATGGAGTTTGCAGGCCCCTAATAGCGCTCCCCAAACAGAAGCCAACGGAGGCATTGGCATCACGTTTATCAACTCTATAGCTTCGTCCAAACGGCCTGCACGTCCGAGCATATCCACCATGCAAGCGTAGTGCTTGACTCCGGGAACAACTCCATAAACAGCCTGCATTTTCTTGAAGAAATCTCTGCCTTCTTCCACTAACCCTGTGTGGCTACAAGCACACAGTAAATTGGTGAAAGTAACGGCATTAGGTTTCACATTAGCTTCTTGCATTTTATCGAACAAATCTATCGCATCTCTCCCACGGCCGTGCATTGCAAGACCAGCAACCATGGCACTCCAGATGAACACGTCTTTATCATCAACAGAATAGAACACCTCTAGCGCCTTATTGAGATCGCCACACTTTGAATACATATCAATCAGTGAAGTTATAAGATGACAACTGAGTTTAACTCCATGTTTCTTGATATACCCATGGATCCACCGACCCATATCCATTGCTCCCACTTGGGCGCATGCCGATAGAGTACTAACAAGTGTGACAGTATCCGGTTTTGGTTCGTTATATACCCGTAACTCATTGAAAATAGCCAAAGCTTCCTTGGGGTTACCACTTTGCTCGTAAGCTGAGATTAAGGCGTTCCAAGCAGCTATATCTTGATTAGGCATTGCGTCGAAATACCTCCTGGCAGTGACGTAATTCCCTGATTTTGCATACCTGACTATCATAGTTGTCCACGACACAATATCTTTCTCAGGCATTTTATCGAACAGTTTCTTGGCATCCTCTAGGCTTCCACATTTTGTATACATATCAAGCAATGCATTGTTCAAGTTCAAGCTTCCTCCAATTCCATTTCTTTGGATATTGGAATGTACCCATCTGCCAATCTCCAAATCCAACTTTTTCGTACAAGCAGTTAACACACTCATCATCGTTACTTTATCGGGTTTCAAGCTCTCACCTTGCATTTCACGAAACAATTGCAACGCTTCATCAGGACGATCACCCTGCGCAAAACCTGTGATAATCGTATTCCAAGAAACAACATCCCTCACAGGAACATTCAAGAAAACTCTATACGCCGAATCCAAACATCCACACGACGCGTAAAAATGTATAAGAGAGTTAAGTATAAAAACATCTGAACCAAGTGACATCTTAACAGCCATTCCATGAAGAACCTCCCCCACTCTCATATCCAAAAGCTCAGCTGCTGCCTTGATTACAAATGGGTAAGTGAACTTGTTGGGTAACACTTGATCACACCGGTGAAGCATTTGGGTGAAAATCGAGAGGCTTTGAACGGGTACTTGACTCGACGAGTAAGCGCGAATGAGGGTGTTCCAAGTGTAGATATTTGGTTGGGGAATTTCGTCGAACACCTTATGGGCATAATCAATATCTTGTAAAGGAGAAATGGCAAAGGCGGAGACGAGAGTACTGGCTGAAAAGGGGTCGGAGAAAAGGCCGTTACGGAGCATTTGGGCGTGAATCTGCTTGAGTTGTTTCGAATTCGAACATTGGTTGATGAGTAAAATTGTTGGGTGGTTCGAAAAGTATCGGTCGTTATTGACCGTTATGGAAGTAGTTGGAGAAGGAAGAGAGACGTTATGGTGCGACGGCAGGGAGGTGATCGGAATGCTGGCGGCTGCCATGGACGCCGGCTGTAATAATAAGCTCCGATCTTGTTTAAGTTGTCACCGGCGGCAACTTGGGTTTTATTTTGGTACGTTTATGTGGATTCATTTAGCATTCAAATTTCTTATAGTTTCTTTGAGAATGATTTTTATACGATCAAATTACTAAAATGCCCTTCTTTCTAAGTATTACGGGACGTTTGGCCGTGGCGGACCCATGATTTTAGGTGAGCGGTGCACAAACGAAAAACTTAAGGAATTTTTGTCGATGTGTTTTTAGCGAATTCCTCTATTGGGGGACTTTTTATGTTTTTGGTTGATTTTGAGGGATTTTTGTAGCTTCTGTGTTGATTCGATGTTTTTTTTTGGGTTTTTTGTGTTGATTCGAGGGATTTTTGGGTTTTTTTGATTGATTTGAAGAGATTTTTTTCGATTTTTTGGTTGATTTCGAGAGTAATTTTGGTTTTTTTGGGACTTGTGCACCTTTCACCCCTCAAAAACGTATATATCACGGAGCACTCCATGTAGTTGAGCGGGTGCACCTTACGTACCGAAAAAACTTTCGTCCTTACGAAACGAACTTGAGCGGGTGCACGAGACCCCCTTGGGAAGGATAGGTCCGCCCCTGGCGTTTGGTTCGCAGAATGTGATGGAATCTGGTGGAATTGGAATGTTGAATTTCTTTGACCATATTTCATTCCCTTGTTTGGTTCAAATTTTTCAATGAATGGAATCTTTGAATTCCAATAAATTTCATAGGTATAGGATTTGAACATTCCATCATAAAACCCAATGATTTCAATGGAATGGAATCTCATATTTTGATAATTCCAAAGTACATTTACCCCAAACTAAACCCTACTGATATTGATTATCAGCAGACACCAACTCTCTCTCTCTCTCTTTCTCCTCTCTCTCCTCTCCCTCTCCTCTCTCTCTCCTCTTTCTCTTTCTCCTCTCTCTCTCTCTCTCCTCTTTCTCCCTCTCCTCTCTCTCTCTCCCCTCTCTCTCTTTCTCTCCTCTCTCCTTTTTCTCTATCTCTCTCTCCTCTCTCTCTATGCATCATTCGTGTGCTAAAATAATCAAAACAATTTTAGTTTAAAATTAAACTATTTATTATTTAATGACTATTTCATTAAAGTAATTTTTGTTTAAAAAATTAAAATAATCAAAAAAGGTATTTTGGTCATTTACCAAAATTCTATTCCAATTCCGAAGCTACAATCTGTGAACCAAACAGAAAAATTACAATTCATTTAACATATTCCATTTCAATTCTGTCAACCAAACATGTGGTCAAACCTGACAACATTCCATTCCAATTCCTTCAAAATCAAATCTTTTGACAGATTCCATTTCATCCAAAAAGATTCTGTGAACCAAACGCCCTCTTATTATTATTTATCTAGTCTCACAAATTTCTTGTAAACAATCTAGTCTCACCTCTAATTACAAGATGAAAGATGAAAGTAAATTATGTATAATTAAAATAGCATGGGCATAATAGTAAATTATGTATGATTAAAAGATGAAAGTGTCTTGTTTTATGTTACTAGTTGTGTACTCGCGCCTTGCTGCGGTATGCAAAAGTTCCATCGAGATTTTCTCAATTTCAGTTGCCAAATTCTTTCAAAATGTCAGATTTATATATCCATAAGAAATATTGGTGTTGTATTAGCAGCTAGTACAAACATGTAAAGCAAAAAACAAATAGTTTAGATGGAATGTAGATAATTAAAAATAAAGGCATTAGTTTTTGTAATTATGCATGCAAGGAATAAAATTTTGAGGTTGTTTACCAGCAAGCCACTACCCATATTATATCAGGTAACATTTTTGGCATTCAAAATGAATTATTGGTAAATGCCTTCCACCCGGTAAGTTTTTACCGGGTAAGGTAAAATCTCAATCATTCATATGCCTCTTACCGAGTAAGATTGTGGTCTTTATCATGTTCACTTGATAAGATAAGTGACACTTGGTAAATGTTTAACATTTGTTAAATGACCCCTTGGAAAGACTACAAGCATCCCAAACAACCAATTTTTTCACCGTAAGTAAGTAAACTGACAAGGTTACAAACATTCAAAACCAATTCAAACAATGTATGCAATTAAACAATTTTGTTTCTAAAAATGTAATTTCTGGAATCACTTTTTTTAAACAATTAGGCGTCCATCCAAAATATGTTTCGACTTTGGAGTACACTTTCAAAAGACTTAATCCTACATATCAATACAATTTTTTAAAACCCAACTCAAAATGAGAAATATCCTCATGTTCAATGTGTATGTACTATATTTAGCTTATTGTACGTACTTAAGCCACTTAAAGCTCTAGAAAGTTGAGTTCTTTAGTACACAAGGAAGTTGATTCTTTGTGTCCTACTAATCTCAAAACCTGATTAAAGAGAAAAAACCTGATGCATTGATTAGCCAGACTTAAAATGGTTACATTACAAATAAGCTAACAAACATATAATTGAAGCTTAGCACATGACATACTACTTAGATGATCATTGATAAACCTTAACAATATTAATTTGATCAATTAAAATGAAATTTGTTACAAAGGAAGATCAAAACAGAATTTTGTCTGCTTCCCACACACATGCAGGAGAACAAAAGGAAAAATAAGAAGTATATCCACCAACTAATATCGGAGGATATTTGGCCCCACATTCTTACGGCTCAATAATCCCAATAGTTCAAAGCACACTATCAACAACATAATTGCATGCCCAACAAACAACAAATTCGTCAATGCCATACCCCTCAATTTGTCTTCATATAGATCACATTTGAATGCAAATGCACCTGTAAACAACAACAATCAAACTTGCAAAACCCAAGTACCCTTAAAAACAAGCCTAAAAGACAACAAAAAATTCTGCAAAGTACGTAGATGGCCTAATCAAAAGAAAGAAACAAACTATGATTAGAGACTACCAAAACCAAACAGGTTTTACAGGTCTCACCTAAAAACTGTGAATAGAGACTACCCACCTAACAAACTATATAGATGTCATGTAGAGTGCAGACACGTCATGTTGTCCTAGCTAGGGGTGAGCAAAGGCGGGTAGCCGCCTAAAATTCTCGGAACCAGAACCGGCGGTTCTGGTTCCGGTACCGGGTACCCACCGTCTAAATTAATTTTTTTTATCATTCATATTATAAAAAGGTAAATATTAATTATATTAGAAAGTCCAAACGTAAAGAAATAAGTACCACAAACGTGAAAACTAATAAGATAAAAACTAAAAACTAATAAATACTACAAACGATGTTTACAAAACAAATAAATATTGCAAACGGTGCTTATAAATACTACAAACGGTGCTTCCAAAACACTTCACATCATTAAAATTAGTTGATGCTGATAAATACTACAAACGATGCTTCACTAAAAGGTAGTTTATTGTAATAACCGGGTTAGATTTAATAAACTTAAATATTGGGGGTGAGAAGTGGTTTTAATCCATAGCTAAGGGGGGTTATGTGTAACAAGGCATTAAAAAGGGTTTTGTCTAGGGATTCCATCATTTCTATCTGTTGGCGGCTGGAGAAAAGGGATAGACAGGGTGCTTGGGGTGCATATTGGGGAAGAAGAAGAAGGATTGGAAGTTCTACAAATTGATTTCTCTCAAGGTAAAACTCTAAGCCTTCTTCTCTAGCAAGCTTAGTATTGCAGTTATCGTATTGTTTCTCTTAATGGTTAATTCGATTCTGTGAGTCTGGGTCTGCGTCCCCATCGGACTCCCCTCGATCGATTAATGTTTTTCTTGATTAGAGGGTTGATTTTAATGGTTGGGTTTTATTATGCCTTACTCTAAATCTTTGGGTTTAGGAGTTATGGATTTTGTTAAAGGATTCGTAATGATTATGGATGGTTGCTTCCGATCGAAAACCCAAAATCGCCCTCGGTCGGGGTGGGGAGACCGGAGGACCTCGGTCGAGTGAGACCCCGGTCTAAGGTAGACCTCGGTCGAGTGAGACCCCGGTCTAAGGTGGACCTCGGTCGGGTGAGACCCCGGTCGAAAGTGGAACTCGGTCGAATGAGACCCCGGTCGAAGGTGGACCCGGTCGAAGGTGAAGTCCGGTCGATGAGACCCCGGGCCGTGACCCCGGGAGTCAGAGGATCCCGGGGAAAGGGGGTCCGGGGATCGGAGTTGTGCAGGGGGAAGGGGTGTTTGTACCGTATCTTTTGGGATAAATGTTTGAAGATTTATTAAGGCTTGTTTAGTGTTGTGTCTTATTGGTTCCGTCGATATTATCGTATGTTATAAAATCATTAGTTCGCGGGTTTCGTAGCAAGGTCAAAATGTGAGTTTTCTAAACTAAAACCTCGTAAGTTATGAAGTTATTTGTACACATGATCCTTTTATGAAAATGCTTGTGGTGTTTTAACTGTGTAAGACATGAGGAAGTTATTTTAAAGTATATTTTTACTTACGCGAGCTTTATTTACATGAGTTCCTTTAAATGCGGTATATGTTTTATTTATGGTTAAATGTATGCATACATTGTTGTGAGCGGCCAAAGTCGGGGGGTGTGACCCGCCTGTGCTCATACCGGGGTGTGTGTCCCGTTTATGCTATATGGGGGTGTGTCCCATCTAAGGCAGTATGAGCCAGACACATTGTCACTTTTAGTGATGGTAGTGTGTGCCGGAAGTGAGTATATAAACGTGGTTTATATTTACAAAGCTGAATGGGTTGATTTGTTCTAATTTCAAATCTTTCTGTAAATTGTGGTTGAACTATCTTTTGAGGGATCTCACTAGACCTTCGGTCTAACCCTCGTTCTTTCAAAAACTAAAAACCTTTTCAAGTACTCGTGAGTTAGGCAACACTTGAAAGGGTAAATGGAAAGTTTGACCGGGAGCTGGTGTAGAAGACTTCCATTAGAATGTTTTGTTTCAATTAAAATGTCAGTTGTAATAGGTTGTTTTAATGCAAACCTAGTATACATTTAAGATTCTAATTGTTGTTATTTGGGCCGTTTTTGGCGAGATTTCTTATGTTATTAGACAACTTTATTGTTAAAGTTTTGGGATGTTATAATTGGTATCAGAGCCATAGTTTAAGGGATCTAGGTGACCGGACGGGCCTAAACTTAAACTAGGAGGATAAAATACAACTGAGATTATAGGACGACCTTAGGAAGTCAAGTGGTAGGGTACTGAGGACTAGCATGTAAGGTAAATTTAAAATTACATTTGACCAGTGTAATTATAAATTTACAGGTACATGTGCGTGCTTAACTTGCCTTATTGCTTTGGGTTTATCTTAATGAAGTTTGTGTGTTGGTGTAGTCATGTCGGAGCGAGTAACTAGGAGCAGATCTGCACCGATAGCTGAGGCGGAGTTGGTGAATGAAATTGTTGAGGATGGACCAGTTGTTGCTCCTCGACAAGCTGCAGGGCAAGGAAAAGGACGTGGACGACCTAAGGGAAAGACAACCCGAAAGGCGGCCACTCAAGTGGAGGAACCGAAAGTGAGAGCTCTAGGAAAGAGACCAGTGCGAGTTGCCCGAAAGGCCAGAAGTGTGGAGATCATGGTTGAACGAGAACCTTCTCTTCAATAAAGTTCGACTACTGCAAGAGGAAGAAGGCCAGTGAAAAAACCGTGGGGGAGGTCGGACTCAAGCGTTCGTCACTCAAGAGACTTTCGCCACAGAGATGGGAAAATTGCAGGAGACTTTGCAAGTTTTGCCGGCTCATCAGACTGGAAGGCCAACAACAAGTCAAGAAAATAGTGAGGAGAAGGAGACAACAGAGATGGCCAACTCACCAATAACAGTGGTGGGTAGTCACTCACAATCAACACCTGGTATGGAAGTTAAAGTAGATATCGGAAAAGGATGCAGTTACAAGGCGTTTACCACTTGTAACCCGCCTACCTTCAAAGGAGAGTGTGATCCAGTAGTGGTTATCAAGTGGATCAGAAATATGGAACTGTCGTTTGATACCTGCAAGTGTGTGGAAGAAGATAAGGTGGTGTTTGCACTATCTATGATGAGGGATAATGTTGTGTTTTGGTGGGAGGCAGAGACAGGGGGCAAGGGTTCGAAAGCGGCTAGAGGTATGGATTGGGAGACCTTCGTGGAAAAATTCAAGAGGCAATTATGTCCGTTAGCAGCTGTGAAGAAACTAAAGTAGAAATTCCTGAATCTAGAGCAAGGTGATATGACTGTGAGAGAGTTTACAACTAAATTTTTAGAGAAGACAGGTTTCGCTGAAGTGTATGTGCCAAATGAGGAACGTCGGGTGGACCGGTACTTGTTTGGGCTGAGAAACAACATTCGAGAGTTAGCAGCAGCACGCGATCCTGCTACCTTTCAGGTAGCCGTTAACGCGACCGGGATGACTGAAAAGGACAAGGCGTGCCAGATGACTGAGAAGGGCGGTGAGAAAAGAAAATGGGAAGGCCCAACGCGTGATTCAAAGAAGTTCAAAAGCACCAGATCTGATCAGCGAGTTGTACCAAGGATCGAGAACAAGCCGTGCAGTAAATGTAACAGGATGCACAAAGGAGAATGTTTGGCAGATCGGGAAGGTTGTTCTAAGTGCGGGAAAATAGGGCATATGGCACGGGATTGTCAAGGAGCTAGAACTTGCTACTAGTGTAGTGCTGCAGGGCATATAAAATCAGATTGTCCGCAATTGAAACAGGGAACCGTTGGGAATGCTAGGGGAAAAAGAGGGGAGCGGAAGGTGGAACCCGCCCGAGCCAGAGCGAGGGCGTTTAACATGACGGCGGAGGAGGCGGTAGAGATACCGGATGTGGTGACAGGTACTTTCCTTATAGACTCGACTTTTGCAAAGGTATTTTTTGATTTGGGTGCAAACCGTTCGTTTATGTCACCGAATTTTGTTCGTAATCTGAGTGTGAAACCCAGGGAGCTTAGTATTGGGTTCAAGGTAGAAGTAGTTGATGATAGTCGAGTCTTGGTGAGGGAAGTATATGAAGGGTGTAGTATTGTCATCGATGAACAGTCATTCCCACTTCGGTTATACCCGATGGGTATGGGGGAATTTGATGTCATCGTGGGGATGGACTGGTTGGCGTCGAATGATGCACATATGGTGTGTAATAAGAAGTTGATCCGAATAGCGTTGCCGGGTAAAGAAGAGGTAGTATTGTATGGGGATCGTCGGGATAGGAAGTCGTGTCTTGTCTCTATGATCAAGGCTAAGCGGTGCTTAGTGAAAGGGTACGTGGGGTTCTTAGCATACGTAGTAGACGCTAAGAAAGAGAAGAAGGGGTTAGAGTCGGTTCCGGTAGTGAGCGAATATCCGGAAGTGTTTCCGGAAGACTTAACCACTCTGCCTCCTGATCGGCAAGTGGAGTTTCGAATTGACTTAATGCCTGGAGCAACACCTATCACAAGAGCACCCTATTGTCTGGCACCGGCGGGGATGAAGGAGATGATGACTCAACTGCAGGAACTGCTTGATAAGGGATTTATTCGTCCTAGTACCGCACCATGGGGAGCGCCAATATTATTTTTCAAGAAGAAGGACGGATCTATGAGAATGTGCATTGACTACCGGGAACTCAACAAAGTGACTGTCAGAATAAGTACCCGCTTCCCAGAATTGACGACCTTTTTGATCAATTGCAGGGAGCGAGCTACTTCTCGAAGATAGATCTGCGATCGGGGTATCATCAGTTGAAGGTGAGGGAGGATGATGTACCTAAGACTGCCTTTCGTACGAGGTACGTGCATTACGAGTTTTTAGTCATGCCCTTTGGGTTGACCAACGCTCCAACAACTTTCATGGATCTGGTGAATAGAGTGTGTAGCCCACTTTTAGATAAGTGTGTCATTGTCTTTATAGATGACATACTGATTTATTCATGGTCTAAGGAAGATCATGAAACTCATTTGCGAGCAATACTAGAATTGCTTAAGTGCGAGAAGTTGTTCGCCAAGTTCTCAAAATGTGAATTTTGGTTGAGAGATGTGCAATTTCTAGGACATGTGGTGTCGGAAGATGGGATTAAGGTCGACCCGACTAAGATTGAGGCTATTAAAGGGTGGGAAGCACCGAAATCACCATCTGAAGTAAAAATATTTCTAGGATTGGCGGGTTACTATCGAAAGTTCATCCAGGACTTCTCGAGGATAGCCACGCCACTAACGACGCTAACCAGGAAGAATGTCAAGTTTTTGTGGGCGGAGGCTCAGGAGGAAGCGTTCAGTAAATTGAAGGAGATCCTGAGTAGTGCACCTATCTTGTCCCTACCCAACAGAACAGAAGGATTCGTAATCTACAGCGATGCTTCAAATTTGGGTTTGGGTGTATGTGTTAATGCAAGAAGGCAAGGTAATTGCGTATGCATCTCGTCAGTTGAAAGAACACGAGAAGAATTACCCAACGCATGATTTGGAATTGGCAGCAGTTGTCTTCGTTTTGAAGATTTGGAGGCATTATCTATACGGGATTAAATGTCAGATTTATATGGATCACAAGAGCCTACAACACCTATTCAACCAAAAAGATCTCAATATGAGACATCATAGGTGGATGGAGTTGTTGAGCGATTACGATTGTGAGATCCTATACCATTCGGGAAAGGCCAATGTGGTGGCCGATGCCCTAAGCCGTAAGGAACGTGGGGAAGCAACAAAAGTGGTGGCCTATCGAGTCGAAGTCACTTCTAATTTCTTGGAAGAAGTCAAGAAGTACTAAGAGGAAGTGGTTTTAGAGGAAAACTGGAAGAGTGAGAGAATAGTTGGAATTATTATTTCGCTAACCGTCGACAGTCGTGGGGTGAAGTGCTTCAAAAATAGACTGTGGATTCCAAAGGTGGGAGAACTTCGGAAGAGGGTGTTGGAAGAAGCGCATAAGTCACGTTACTCCGTGCACCCAGGAACCAACAAGATGTATCGAGATCTGAAGCAAGATTACTGGTGGCCGGGTTTAAAGAAGGATATTGCTCACTTCGTCGAGCGATGTCTGACATGTTTGAAGGTGAAAACGGAGCACCAGAGGCCTTACGGGGAGCTTCAACCGTTGGAAATTCCAGTCTGGAAATGGGACGAGATTGCGATGGATTTCGTTACCGGGTTGCTGCGATCACCTAAGGGGCACGATGCCATTTAGATGATAGTGGATCGACTCACAAAGTCAGCTCACTTCTTACCGATCAAGGAGACGTACCCATTAGAGAAATTGGCTCGACTGTACATAGATGAGATAGTAACCAGGCATGGGTTACCGTCGTCTATTGTGTCTGATAGGGATGCTCGTTTCACGGCATCCTTTTGGAGAAACCTTCAAAGAGAGTTGGGATCGCAACTTAAGTTGAGTACAACCTATCATCCACAAACTGACGGTCAAAGTGAAAGGACCATACAAACGCTGGAAGACATGCTCCGAGCATGTGTGATCGATTTCAAGGGCTCTTGGGAAGTTCACCTACCGTTGATAGAGTTCACTTACAATAACAGTTACCACGCGAGCATTCAGGCAACACCGTTCGAGGTGTTGTACGGTCGTAAATGTAGGACACCGTTGTGCTGGAACGAAGTGGGAGAACGTCAGTTGACAGGTCCAGAGATAGTACAAGTGTAACACCCTCAAAATTGGAAAGAACGACTAAATTAAAACTTTCAATAACACCTCAAAGAGGGATAAAATCACTTACTACAAATCCGTAAATGAAATACATTTCTAGATTGAACCATCAACGAGTAAATAAAGTCTTACATAAAAACTAACTAGAGTCGGGTGTTACTATAACCCAATACCAATCGCTATCTCCAATATAAGTGCGGAAGATTTCAACAAACTATTCACCTTTCGAGCACACAACTAGCACTCATCTCTTCACAGTCTCACTAGAACTATTCCCAACCGGAACCTGTTGCACATGCCGACAAATAAAAAGAGTTATGCTAACGCCTAGTGAGTTCAAGAGTTTTCATCAATAATATAAAAACCATTAAACGGAAATAATGCAACTTAAATCATGATCCTTTAAAATGGATGGCTTTAAATATGAGAAAGACCCGTTTTCCAATTATATACATTTTATAAATGTATGCCTCAATGCCAAAGCTTTCTTTCATGAGGGAATGCAACTCAACACTTATTCAAAACATGAATAATGGTAAATACTCAAATACTGGACTTTGAATAAAACTTTATAAAACGGACGACCAAAATATGGTAAACTCAAGTCCCCAAAATTAGAGTATACGGAGGAAGACCCAACTCAACACGTCACCGAAAACAAGGATAAAACCAAATACTCCAAAACAACACCTCCCGGTGACGGGGGAATCCCGAATTCCAAGGCTAGTGGCGAAACACAAAAGTAGGCCACATTCCAAGTTATTGAGCTCACCATACTAGGACCCATGGCCACGAGCACGCCGACTCGTACTAAGATGGGGGGGGGGGTTCGAGGATCCTAATCATGCTCATTCGCTAGAATTACATTTACGGTCCATGGATAGTAACCGGTCCCACATAACCGTACCAAAGGCCCCCGAGGACCCAATGTCTCAACTAGCTACAAATGGGAAATAACTATCCCATAAAAACAGGCACATAAATTAACTCGTGGATGCAGGTCCGGGTATTGGACTCCACGAGCCCTCACCGTATTATCCTCGAGATCCCAAGACTAATTATGGCCAATATATAAATAATAGCCCATATTCTTTTTACATAATAAAGACCGACTCATATGCCTATGGATCCACCGCATTACAGTGTAAAACATTACATGACTCCAATTGAATGACCAACACACTCAAAACATGTAACTCTCAAATGACACGTAATAAACGCCATTGTACTAAAAACTTCCACCCCAGGCTAGTCAACCGGTCAATTGTACAAAAAGCTTCCACCCCGGGCTATTAAATCAGACAAACGTCCTCAGACTCATTTTATTTTCAAATATGCATTTCCAAGTTTAACTGCTGATAAGAATGAAAATCATAAAATGAGACTATATACATTCTTTCGTGTACCTCACATAAATGTGCAAGTAGTACTTTATAAAACATCCTCTTTCATGAATGATGCATAAATCCGACAAACACTTAAAAGTGTATTTTCGACCAAATACCCATTTATGCAATAAATCATCAAAACCCATTCATTTATGACACATTTATCGAAATGCCCAAAAATCCCAATTATGGGTGATTTACAAGTTTAATAAGCTAAACATTTCAATAATCAAAAGTTACCAAAATCCGATAGTTGATAATTTCATGTAACCCACATAAATGCTTTAAAATAGACATTTTGGCATGTACAACGTTTTCACAAATCAACTTGAACTCACCTTGCTAGATTTAGGCTAAATCTAGATTTTACCCCCAAAACTTGAATCTCCAAAGATGAAGGCTTGAATCTCCAAGAAACTTCTCTAGATCTTAGATCCAATACATCTACAAGGTTCCTTTAACATACAAGTCACCAAAATCATACTTAAGATGAATGATGAAAGGGAAAAAGATGAAACCATCATACCGTAGCTTAACATTGAGAGAGATGAGGAACTTACCACCAAAAAATACCCTTGGATCTTCAAATATACTTCCAATATACTTCTATATCCTTGAATAGCTCTCAAAAACGAAACCATGGCAACTTGAATCATCAAAATCGGAGTTGTGAGGCAAAAGTTATGAGGAAATGAAGTTCTAGGGCTGAAAATCGGGTTTTATGCTCGAACAGGGGATTTCGCGGGTTATGCCGCGACCATAAGTCGCCCGCTTCCTTAAGTCGCGGCATAAGTCACGTAGTGCACTGTTCGCCTGGTTTTCTTCTCCTTCACTGTTTTGGCCGTAACTTCTTCGTTATAGCTCCGTTTTTGCTCCGGAAAGAACCGTTGGACTCGTAATTGAATCCTTTATCCATCAAGACTATAAAATTTAGGATTAAAGTCCAAAATCATATATCTTATTTTTCCCTTTAAAGCTACTGAAATCTGTATTAACTTGAAATGATGCTTTTCGAAATTCGGGGTGTTACAACAAGTGACTGCAGATAGGGTGAACCGAATTCGAGAGAGGTTAAAGATAGCTCAGGACCGGCATCGGATGTACGTGAATAAACGAAGAAAGCCTATCGAGTTTCAATTAGGAGACATATTCATGTTCAAAGTCTCGCCTTGGAAATGAGTAGTCTGTTTCGGAAAGAAAGGTAAGTTACGCCCGAGGTTTGTCGGACCGTTTGCTATTTTAGAACGTGTTGGGGAAGTAGCGTACAAGCTTGAATTACCTGGGGAGTTACGAGGAGTTCACCACACATTTCGTGTGTCGAATCTGAAGAAATGTTTGGCGGAGACCGATGTTGTAGTACCGTTGGAGGATATCCAAGTGAATGAAAAATTGACTTACATCGAAGAACCGGTGGCAATACTAGATTTTAAGGTAAAGAAATTAAGAAATAAAGAGATTAGACTGGTAAGAGTTCAATGGAAGTTCCACAAAGGGAAAGAGTCAACTTGGGAAGTGGAGGCGGATGTGAGATCTCAATATCCCCATCTGTTCAACAACGGAATTCTGGGGACGAAATTCCTTTGAGGGGGGATGTTGTAACTTCTGGGGACGAAATTCCAAGTGCGACTTTTGGCTTAAAGAACTACAGTTTCTGGGTCACGTAGTCACTCGGGTCGGAGTGAAGGTTGACCCCTCCAAGATTGAAGCTATGATGAATTGGGAGCCTCCTAAGAGTCCGTCCGAGATCCGAAGTTTCTTGGGTCTGGCGGGATACTACAGGAGATTTATCCAAGACTTTTCAAAGATCGCTTCTTCCTTGACAGTTCTGACTCGGAAGAATGTAAAGTTTGAATGGACCGACACCCAAGAGAAGGCGTTCCGTATCCTTCAAAAGAAGTTGTGTGAAGCTCCGATCTTGACGTTACCTGAAGGGTCGGAAGACTTCGTGGTTTACAGCGACGCTTCAAAAATGGGACTGGGTTGTGTGTTGATGCAACGAGGCAAGGTGATCGCTTATGCCTCGAGGCAACTTAAGATACACGAGCAGAATTACTCAACCCATGATCTGGAGTTAGTGGCGGTAGTGTTCGCTTTGAAACTTTGGCGACATTACCTTTACGGCACGAAGTGCACTCTATACACGGATCACAAGAGCCTGAAGTATGTCTTTGATCAAAAAGAGTTGAACATGAGGCAAAGGCGGTGGCTCGAGTTGCTTAAAGATTATGACTGTGAATTGCTTTACCATCCCGGTAAGGCGAACGTGGTGGCCGATGCGCTAAGTCGGAAGGACTATAGTGGGAGTTGTTAGGACTGAAAGTCCTATGTGTTGAAAGTGGAATAAAGTATTTATAAGGGTGCATATTGTAATTACTTAATAGTTGTTTTAATTAGACGGGCCGAAGCCCATTAGCCCATTAGGCCTGTAAGCCTAAGTATATAAAGGCATTTCTAGTTCATTATTAGGGTTGAACAGTTTAGAAAGGAGAGATTCATTATTCAGTTTACTAGTTGTTAGGTTTACATACTATTATCAGAAATTCTCTCTGTAAACCTTAGCCCTTTGAAGTTTATATTAATCATATAACTAGTTGCTGTGGCCAATATATTGTTCATCATTGTTCTTATATCTGTTGATTGCACTGAAACTGGGATCTACAATTGGTATCAGAGCAGATAGGCAAAAGGTTTGATCCAGAAAAAGGTTTGTCTAAAACCCTATATATTTTTTTTGTGTGTTAATCGCGTATATGTGTTTTAGTTGATTATTAATGTTGTTTATCGATCGAAACTGTTTCTGAAGTTGGTTTGGCTTCGATCGAATCTGGTAAATTTCTGGAAATTTTGTATTCGGTCTTGGTCATTAAGTCCTTCGATCGCATTGCTTCTGAGTAGTGATTATTCGGTCTTAGTGAGTTTGGCTGTTGCTTGATTTGTTAATTCCTTCGATCAAAGGATCGAAGGATCTGTGTTTGCATTCGATCGAACCCAGAAATTCTTCGGGTTCTTCGGATTCTTCGTGTTCTTCGGGGTTGTTTGTGTTTATCTTTAGTTAAGTCTTTCGACCGGACCAAATAAGACTTCCTCTTTCGACCGGACACTTGTGCTCCGGTCAAACCCCTTCGACCGAACAGAGTGTCCCCGGTCTTATCCCTTCGACCGAATAAAGGTGATCCGTTTTTTTTTGTCCTTTTCGACCGAATAAGGGTCCTCCGGTCTTAACATTCGACCGGATTCGTGTGACCCCGGTTGTATCATTCGACCGGATAAGTGTATCCCCGGACGTGTCCTTCGACCGGATAAGTGTATCCCCGGACGTGTCCTTCGACCGGATAACTGCTTCCTCCGGGCATACCTTCGACCGGATATTTGTGTGACCTGATTTTCTGTTTAAATCAAGTGTTTCTGTGTTTCTTCTATTTTATTGTATTTGGATCATTCTGCTTGCCTAACGATCATTACAGTGCTCTTAAGCTAAGAAGTAAAAATGAACTCAAGGGATGCTCTAGCCATCGGTTCTGACCAAAAGCCCCCGGTGCTCTTTCGGGGAGAGTACCCTCAGTGGCATGACCGATTTATGAACTTCATAGAAGCAAAATCCAACTATGAAGACATATACAAATGCCTGACTGAGGGTCCACAAGATTGGCCAATGAAAGTGGTACCGGCAAACCCAACTGAAGGTTGGCCAGAGCGCCAGATCCGGAAAACTGTTGGTGATTTTACTAACAGAGAAAAGGAATTGTACGAGGCAGAAAAGCTGGCAAAATCATATCTTCTTCAAAGTCTACCGAATGACATCTATGCTTGTATAGATAGTTTCAAAGACTCGTCGAAAAAGATGTGGGACCAAATAGAGAAGATGATGATGGGAAGCCACATCAATAACCAACTAAAAGTGACAAACTGTATCACCAGATATGATGGGTTTAAAGCACGAAAGGGTGAAACGCTGACGGAAACCTACGAAAGGTTTAATATGCTTCTAAATGATCTTCAGAAAAATAAGATCACAAAGACGAACACGGAAAACAACATAAAGTTTATGAACAACTTACAGTCTGAGTGGAAACCGTTCGTCTCCCATATTCGCCACACTCAAACCTTGGAGAAGTTGTACCTTCACGAACTGTATGAAATGCTGCTCCAAGACGAAGAGGAAGTGATGGAACTTATTGGGAAAGCAGAAGAAAAGCCAGCAACTGATCAAATAGCACTCGTATCTGAGAGAAGAGGCAAATCCGTCAGCCGATCATCTGGAAAAGAACATGTGCTGAGTGATTCTGAACCTGAAGATCCCGATAGCGATTCGGATCCAGAACTTGCCAAGATGAACGAAGCAATGGTGTTTCTCACTCAAGCATTTCAAAAGAGGAAGTTTTTCTCCAAGACTTCCAATAAGCAAAGAGTTTCTACTCATCGTGATCATCGTGATAAGTCTGAAGGTAACAGTCGCTTTGAAGCTGGTAAGAAGCCTGACAAGAGACATGAAGAAAAGCCTAAAGACGAACCGATCAAATGTTACAATTGTGGTCGGTTAGGTCATTTCGCCAGAGATTGTCGCAAGCCAATTGTGCGCAACGCCGACTACTACCGAGCCAAGCTGCTTCTTGCCAAAGAAAAGGAAGCTGGTAAAGCTCTAATGGCTGAAGACGATTACTGGCTACAAGTGTCGGATGAAGAACCCGAGGATGCTGAAGCTCATCTGTGCTTCATGGGCAACCATTCATCACCATCTGATACTGATGAAGACGATAACAATGCTCCTTGCCAGGTATGTACCCCTTTTCATGAAGCTTTACTTGATCAGATGCAACTATCTATGAACAAACTTGACTCTTACAAGCTTCTGTTAAAAGAAAAAGAACAACTTCTCTCTTCTCTGGAAAACCGTGTCACTAAGCAGTCTGACTTTATGGAAAATCAAAGCTTAGAAATTTCTAGCTACATGTGCACTATTTATAATTTAAGAGAAGAAAATGTGAGGTGTTCAACAGAGTCACAAAGTCTAATGACCAAAGTAGATGACCTGACCGATAAGCTCCGTATGTCTGAGTCCGAGAAAATTGATTTGTTAAATCAAAACGTGGCTTACAAAAATGAGAAAATAAGGTTATCCAATCAGCTAGAAGAGCTTGAAAAGAAACTTTATAAATTTGGTCAATCTGATCAAACGTTAAAGCTAATCGCACCAAAAGAACCAAAGTACGGAAATGCGGGTATCGGGTACGATAACCCTGATTATTTAAACAAGGCTTTATCCAAAGTTCCTACTTTATATGCATCTGAATTTTTTGGATTAGACAAAATCTTTCCTGAATATAAGATACATTGGACCACACCCACTGAGGAGGAAGACCTTGAAGATAAGTTGAGAAGAGAAAACTCTGTTCTTTCTAAAAGGACATTTCCGTTTGTTTATGATACTTTAAATGCTTCTTATAATACTGACAAACCCCGTTTCTTGTCATCCGATTTTTTCCATAGTTACTCTCAAGCTGAACTAAATACTAAAACCGTTAAAACTGAGGAGGAACCTCTACCTCCCAAGGTTTATGTTCCTACTCTGCTTTTAGAAAAGAAACTTGTTCAGCTAGAAGAATCGTATGTACTAGAAAGGGAAAATTTTCAAAAGGAAAAGCAAAGTCTTTTATCTCAAATTGAGTGTCTCAGTTCCAACAAAAAGGAAACTATGTCGGAAGAAGATAAAGAATATTACCAGACAGAAATAAAGAAGTTGCACTCACAACTGGCTGCTATGGCAGCAGATAATCTGAAAGTGCAACTTCACAAGGTTGACCCTCATGCTCAGCCTTCCATTCTCCAAAGAGAGTTATCGTCTCTGTCTGAAAACTCTTATCCTTCTTCTGACACATCTTCCTACAAAGCTTTTATGGGTGACTCGTCACCGATCATTTCAAATAAAGGAAAAGAGCCTCAAAGTCTTAAACCAGATCAGTGTTCTGATTGTAAAAATGCTTCCGCATATGATCTGCACTCAACAAACTCTTCAAATGCTCTGAAGTCCTCATGTGGTAAGGTCCTTTCTGATGAGGAACTTGAATTTTCCGCATTCTTGAATTCTGAGATGTGTTTAGATAACAATTTGAGCCAATTTGATTTTAATCCTTCTCTACCTAGCCATGTTGATTTTCTAAATGAGTCATGTGCGCCTCCGGTCAATTTTCATAAGGGTGAATGTTCTACATCTGCCTCGCAAAAACCTTCTGTGAACATTCCTTCAGAACCTTCCATGTCAAAATCGAAAAGGCGTTCACAGAAGAAGAAAAGGACCGGTCGCTCTCAAATGTCACAATCGTCAATTTTCAAATCCTCTGACTATGGGTTCAACGGCATTTCAGATACGTATGGTCGGCGGAAAGAAGTGAAATATGCTTGGGTAGCTAAGAAGTCAAGAGAAAGCTCGGCAACATCAGAATTAGTTGATCCAGTGTTAAAGTCTAGAAAGAACAATAACAATCATGATGTGTTTATTTCTAAACCTCTAGTTGATTGTAATGGAACTTTTCCTTTAAAAGTTTATTCAATTCCGCAATTACTTCAACTGTCGCATGATTGTTTGTGTTGTTCTCATTGTGGATCAAATGATTTTGTTGATAGCCGTTATGCATCTGATTGGTTTGGTTCATATCATATTGCTACTAATAATTCTCATAGTCATGTTTCCCGTGAAAGACAAAGACCCAATTATAAACGGGTCTCTAAGTCGGGTGTTAACCCTAACCCTAAAGGACCCATTTACGAATGGGTACCTAAAAAGAAATAACCTGTTTTGCAGGACGGTCATGTGTGGTATCTAGATTCAGGTTGCTCCAAGCACATGACCGGAAGAAGGGAGCTTCTCACAAACTTCACCGAGAGGTTTTGTGGAAATGTCCGGTTCGGGAATGATCACTCCTCTCCTATCAGGGGTTACGGCGATATTGTCAAAGATAATATCACAATCAAGAAAGTCTCCTATGTCGAAGGTCTCGGTCACAATCTTTTCAGTATCGGTCAATTCTGCGACAAGAATCTCGAGGTTACTTTCAAGGCTAAAAAGTGTAGCGTTCGAACTGAGGATGGTAAAGAAATACTTGCTGGCACGCGACAAACCAACCTCTACACGATCGACCTCTCATCCTTGAAACCCGATAAGGAAGTCTGTTTGTTGTCAAAAGCATCTACTGAACAAAGTTGGCTATGGCATCGTCGTCTCTCGCACTTGAACTTCAAGAACATCAACAAGTTGGTGCTCGGGGGACATGTCAAAGGTACAATGGCTTCTAAGTAAATCAGCTTAGAACCCGGACTTCAACGAAGTTTGGCTTCTGATTACATGACAGATCAGGACCCGTTCTTCAACGTTTAGACCTGGATATTTTGCAAATATCCAGGGGGAGCTTAATAGATCTATATCGTTCTATCATGATTTGAAGGGGAGCTTAAAAGGTAAATATCTTCTAATCCTAGATCTCTGATTGTTTGAAAGAAGAACAACTTTCAAGCATGAAAAACAGTTTCTGAAATGTTCAAACCACTTCTGATTCTCAAAAGGTTTTATGAATTTAGAAGTGTGATTTTAAATGTTTTTCATTTTTGAGATATAATGTTTAACTGACTGTGTGTTTCTAAAGATCAATACTTGCGTATTATCTTGTCTTTATACTGTCACGTATTCACACACACAGGTTCAGTACTTCATTTGTATTTGTTATTACCATGTCTCATAACGAAACAATATTTCGATGGTAATACCCCCGTCTGATATTCAATATCGTTGAGCATAAATCATTATTTTTAATATTGTGCTTTCATTGCTAAATTGTTTATATTTGTTCATATAAACAAAATATCCAATTCTTTGATACCCTAACCAGTTTAGTTGATCTGATTGATACATTGTCGGATTTTCAAAGTTCAATTGCTCAAATCTCCTGAGCATATTTTTTTTGACAATGCTATCATACATTTTGTGCTTAACTGTTCAAGTTAAACTGTTGAGCAATCGTTTTTTTTAGGAATCACATGGGAATCGTGTGAGAGCTTAAACAGAACTTCCATGGATTCACGTAAACCAGTGTTTCCTACCCCGGAAGCTATCCTAGAGTGATTTGAGGGGTGAGGGGTCATAAATCAAAGAGTGGGGGAGATAACTCATCGGGTTGAGTTTTTCTCATTGTGTGGAGCGGAAAAATTGAAAAGAGAGTTTGGTTAGAAGTGAGCTTTAATGACAAAAAGAAAGAGGGTGTGAGAACAGAGTTAAAAGAATATCAGAACTCTGTACCAACCACTTTCTGAGCCGGGCAACCACATATTCTGATTGGTTTACATTCTTTGGTGACCATCATTGAAAAAGGCACCTAGCCCATGCCAACTCTTGCATTAACCCCACCAACCACTCGTTTCTTTCTTAACAAAGAAATGTTTCATTTTCTTTGGGGACGCAGCATATCTGCTATCTATTCTTCACTTGGAAGATTTAGATATTGAAAAAGAAGGAAAGTTGCCCCACCTTCGCACCTCTTTCATACATATTGAGTCCGTGTAATATCTGTTGCTGTCTCAACAGTTTACACAATTTGAGCCTGATCAAGCTAAGTAGCTTCAATCATTTCTACACTTTCACGAGCACACAAGGAATGAGTTTTCTTGTCATAACATTCATAGAAAATTCCTTTGTGGTTTTTCGATGATTGAATGGAAGCCCTGGGGGAGTGAACATCACAAAAACTCCTTTCCAATGTACATCCGTTGTACAAAGTGGCTCCGTGCTACTTACAGGCATACTAACTGTATCATTTGTTGATTCAGGTTTACAAATCTTATTATATCAGAATTTGAAAAGATTCAGATATATACATTTCATGAATTGACGGATAATCAGATCACAAAAGGGGAGATCAAAGAAAGTGCAAAAATTGAAGAAGTTTTGATGATCATGATGCTCACAATCTTCAAAAAGGGGGAGAATTTTTACAAAAGTTCAATTTCAAAGTTTTGAAGAAAGAAAGTTTGCTTCTCTGAAGGCGGTCTAAAGATCAAAGAGATGAAGATGTTGTTTTAAAATTCAAAGATGAAGATTTCAAAGATTTTATTTCTTCTTTCCCATATCATGTGGTGTCTGCTACAAATTTGTTTATCATTCCTCCTACGCGCTGATTGAAACAAGTTCTTGAGATGAAAGCCTATTCAACTCGCGGTTCAAAAACAGATTCTTTGTTTTAAACTGAAGATGCACCGTGGAAAGTCACGTTACTCTCACATTATCTTTCTTGTGTGCTGATCCGATGTGATTGAGTTTCTACAGTTAAAAGTTGCGTGATAGTGCGTTCAGTCGAGGCTATTGTACATTGAATCTGGTTACAAAGTTGAAACTATGAAGACCAAGAACTTTATTCAAGGGGGAGCGTGAAAAGTCATGAAGACATGCAACACCAAAGTTCTTCAAAGATTCAAGAGGGAAAGAAGATCAATGTTTGAAGATTTCAAGAAGATAAATGCTTTATTCAACTTTAGGGGGAGATTGTTAGGACTGAAAGTCCTATGTGTTGAAAGTGGAATAAAGTATTTATAAGGGTGCATATTGTAATTACTTAATAGTTGTTTTAATTAGACGGGCCGAAGCCCATTAGCCCATTAGGCCTGTAAGCCTAAGTATATAAAGGCATTTCTAGTTCATTATTAGGGTTGAACAGTTTAGAAAGGAGAGATTCATTATTCAGTTTACTAGTTGTTAGGTTTACATACTATTATCAGAAATTCTCTCTGTAAACCTTAGCCCTTTGAAGTTTATATTAATCATATAACTAGTTGCTGTGGCCAATATATTGTTCATCATTGTTCTTATATCTGTTGATTGCACTGAAACTGGGATCTACAGGAGTATTCGGACTACCAATTCGAGGATCGAACTAGTGTCTAGTCTTGTTGAGAAGATCAAGACATCACAGATGAAAGCACTGTTAGAAGAGAATCTAAAAGATGAAGTCATGATGAAGCAGCGTTTACTCTTAACGGAAGATAGCCGTGGAGTAAAATTGTTCAGCGGTCGTGTGTGGGTACCCAAGATTGGGGGTAACCGTAACCTGTTGCTAGAAGATGCTCACAAGTCCAAGTATTCCATTCATCCGGGAAGTACAAAGATGTACAGGGACTTGAAGCTTCACTATTGGTGGCCGGTAATGAAACTTGATGTGGCACGTTACGTTGAGCGTTGTGTGACGTGTTCGCAAGTTAAGGCCGAACATCAGCGACCATATGGGAGTCTTCAATCTTTAGAGATTCCCGAGTGGAAGTGGGAGCATATCACTATGGACTTCGTGACGAAGCTACCTAAAACTCTTCGAGGTCACGATACCATTTGGGTGATAGTTGATAGATTGACAAAGAGCGCTCACTTTTTGGCTATGCGCGAGACTCTACCGATGGATAAGTTAGCAAAGCTTTATATTGATGAGGTGGTCTCGAGGCACGACATACCATTGTCGATCGTGTCGGATCGCGACAGTCGGTTCACCTCGAACTTCTGGGATGGGTCTCAGAAAGAGCTTGGTACTCGAGTGAAGTTGAGTACGGCTTACCATCTGCAAACCGACGGGCAGAGCGAGCGAACGATCCAAACTTTAGAAGACATGTTGAGGTCTTGTGTCATCGATTTCGGGGGTAGCTGGGACACTCACCTGCCTTTGGTGGATTTTGCCTACAATAATAGCCACCACTCGAGTATCGGAATGGCACCCTTTGAGGCTTTGTATGGGCGAAAGTGTCGGACTCCCGTGTGCTGGCTTGAAGCGGGAGAAAAGCAGTTTGCCGGACCTGAGATCGTGCAAGAGACTGCCGATAAGGTCAAGTACATTCGTGAAAGAATGAAAGCGGCTCAGGATCGTCAGAAAAGCTATGCCAATAAGAAGAGGCGGCCGATGGAATTCCAAGTGGGCGACCGCGTTATGCTTAAGGTGTCGCCGTGGAAGGGCATTATACGGTTCGGAAAACGTGGGAAGTTGAGTCCCCGTTTCCTCGGACCATTCAAAGTGCTTAAACGGGTGGGTTTGCAAGTCTACCAGTTGGAACTGCCACCGGAGTTGAGCAGAATACACAACACGTTTCATGTTTGCTACCTCCGGAAATGCTTGGCGGTGGAAGACAGCGTCATTCCCCTTTCAGAGTTAAGGGTAGACGAAGGTAACCGTTGTGTGGAAGAACCCGACGCCATCTTAGAGAGAAAGTCTAAGAAGTTGCGTCATAAAGAAGTCACCTTGGTCATGGTGCAGTGGAAGCATCACCGGGGAGCGAATATGACGTGGGAAACCGAGGAGGATATGAAGCGAAGATATCCTCATCTTTTCGAATAGTTAGGATTTCGGGGACGAAATCATTCCCAAGTTGGGGAGGATTGTAACACCCCGGATTTCCGTTGTGTAATCTTGTTATTCTTGTGTTAAGCTTTTGTCGTTAGCTCCGTGTTTGGTTTGTAGTAGAGTTTGGATTTTTGTGAAGTTTGGGGACAAGCAGTGAACTACGCGAGTTACACCACGACTAGAGGTCGCGGCACAACCCGCGAAACCCACTGGATGATTTAGGGTTTTTGGACACGACCGAGTTATGCCGCGAGTTGAAGTCGCGACATAACCCGCGAAGTTGCATGGACCGTCTTAAGGGGTTCAGTTTCCCAAAATCTCATTATCTCAAATCTCAGATATTCTTTCTCTCTCTCATCCTTTTCTCTCTTTTTCTCTTTCGATCTTCAAAGGCTAGTTTAGTTGCTAGTTTTCGGTGTTTCTAGCAAGGGGTCGGTGTTTTAAGCTTCACCACTACGTCGTGGTCGTTATCTGGTTTTCCGGGTTTTATTCTGAAAACCTACCAGTGAGTTCCTACTACCATTTTACAAACTTTATACATGTCAAAACTCTTATTTGCGAAATCTGAAGTATTTCTACGGTATGATTTTATGTTCTCTACATTTTGATATAAATGAAGTTTTTGGTAATTTTTGGGGTTCCCGATCACTTTTGACCAAAATGACAGGTTCCGCTTTATTGAAGTAAAATGATGTTTTACTTAAACATTATGTGATTATGTAAAAAGAATATTTTAGAACTCATTTAATGATTTTCATTTTTACCAGAAGTTGAATTGGGAAATGATATATTGTTTATGAAATATGTTTATACCATATGTTATTTATGGTTGGTCACGTATGTTGTTGTGACGAGTCTGTACCATTACTAGTGGATCCCTAGGTTTTGAGTCGAATGTATTATTGGGAGGTTACATTCCCCATTTTGTAACTATGGATGCCTATGTTCCTAGAGGGCAACTTGGTACGGTTATGTGAGGCCGGATACTAGCCATGGTTCATAGTGATCCTAGTGAAGGAGTATACATTGGTTTTGCTTGGGGCTAGGTCTCACACTTTAGCACAGACTTATGTGTTCGTATCCTCGGATTCCAATTGTTTAGCTCATAACTCGGATTTTGGCTTACTTAGTGTTACGCCACCATCCTTGGTAAAATGGCCCTTTTATCACCGTTTAACGAGTTTTGGACCGAAGAGGCCCGGTTGTGGCAAAATGTTATCTTTACGAACTAAACCTTTATGAAAAGATTTCTTTATGATACTGATATTTATATCTTTCGAGCTTTATAAACTGTATGTTCTCACCAGGCTTTAAGTCTGACACTTTTTCTCAAATGATGTGTATAACAGGTTTCCCTTAGCGGTGGGTTGCCGGGGTTTTGAGATACGGGTTTGAGTCTCGAGGCATTTTGAGATGACTAGTATTGTTTCAGGGCATTTGTTAAGTCCCATTCTTTTGATACATTATGGAATGTCAACTGATGTAATCTTGATATAAGTGTCTAGATTAGTTTGTTGACAACTCTATATCGATACAGGTTTTTGTAAAGTCTTAAGGACTGATCCCCTTCTTGGGAGTTTATTATCAATACGAATGTCATGTTGCCAAATTTTCAGGTTTTAATTTACTCTGATTTTTAGGGTGTTACAAAAGGTTCTCCTACCAAAACTAATTCCAAATGCAATATTCCCAAATCTCTCACTAAAGCACTATGCCAGCTTAGAACCGATGCCGCTAAAACCTGAGATACACATCAAACCAAACAAGTGTTAGGCCAAACGGGACTAGTGAGTTATACAAAAGCATGGCATGACATTCGATAAACATGAAATAGCATAATTAACGACTCGGTCCACATGGTCATACTGGAATCAATGGGGGAGATCCATCACACCAATGAGTTTTACCTCAAGTCAATGCACCTTGGGTGTTGTTGTTCTGACAACACCTAAAGGCCCGACACACCGTCCCGGTGGCGGGGGCATTAGGCGCATACCATCCCGGTGGCACCTAAGGCTACATCCTCCTGGCACATACTCACGGTTCCTCCAACATACATATATATATATATATATATATATATATATATATATTTTCCATTTCCGTACATATCTAGTATCACAAGATATATACACATATTAACCATCCTTATACATATCTCGCATCAGCAAGAAACATATATAAGGACTTGCATGACTTCGATCCCATGTTGGGCCCAAAACACCCAAGCATGTAGGATTAATCAACAATCTTCACATAATCTATGATATTAACCATCATAACCAATAATAACGATGTTAACAACACAATGACTCCACATATATCTCAACAGTCAAACCCCCCCCCCCCCCCCAAATACTTATGAAAATAACATTTAGGTCATACTTATCAGGTGATCAGATTTGTGCATACATAACAAGTAGTACAAGTAAACACTTAAGATATGTATCCCATTTAAAGATTTTGGTAAAGAAAACTCACCTTGCTAGATCTAAGCTAAATCTAGTATTTACCCACTTAGAGATTTCCATGAAGAAACTTGGTTCTTCAAACCAAATCTTCCAAAACCTAGATCCACAAGGTTCCAACCATGAATATACATAATCAACCACAAAGAATCGTTTCCCAACCTTCTACATGAATATCTCAACTGATACCGAAATCCTAACTTCTATAAATGAAGAGAATATAAGATTACCTTAGCCCGAACTTGAATCCACTAACCAAAACACCTCTAGTTCACCAAAATGGTTACAAACCTCCAATCTATGAAAGGGAGAACAAAGGGTGGATGAAACCCTAGAAAACTTTGGTAAAGAAGATGAATAGGGAGAGATGAGAAGTTTACCACCACAAAATACTCTAGTATACTTCAATATACTTCCAATCTCTTGCTAGATCCTTGAAGAGCTCTCAAAAACGAAACCGTAGCAACTTGAATCACCCAAATCGGAGTTGGGATGAAGAAGATATGAAGAAATGAAGTTTTAAGGTGAAAATGGGGTTTGGGGCCGATTTTCCCCCTTTTTGTGCGACCCAGCGGCTCGGCGCGGGTGTCCGCGCGGGTTTTCACGCGGCTCCATCCGAGCGGAGAGACACGCGGAGCACTGCCGCCCCAGATTTTGCCCGAACACTGTTTTGGTCATAACTTTTTCGTTATAGCTCCGATTTTGCTCCGGAAAGAACCGTTGGTCTCGTAATTGAATACTTCATCTATCTAAACTATAAAATCCAGGATTCAAGTCCAAATTTAAATATCTTATTTTTCCTTAATATATCGATTTCTGTATAAACTTGAGATGATACATTTCGAAAATCGGGGTGTTACAATCCTCCCAGCCTTAAAAGAAATTTCGTCCTCGAAATCTGGAACCACCAAGCACCCAACATCACACTTGAAACTATTGATTGATTTACTATCCAAAAGGAATGCCTTCACGAAACCTCACCTCATATACGGACCCGATTACATTCCGGTCTAGGTTGTCGCTGCGTTTCTCATAATGTACCGTTACAAACTAAATCTTAACGTTCAATATATTTTGCCGATGTCAGGATGAACGTTGAGTCTCTGATTAATCATTAAATCTCGCTTGTCTCCCAACCTCATGTTGCTCATATTACCACAAGAGTAACTTACGACCTTATTCAGTCATTTCCACCAAGAATATCTCAAAGCAAACATTTCCCTTAGATACCTCTAAATGCAACGCATCAAGGTCTCCTCGATAATCTATTTGTACTTAAAGTCCATCTTGACATTCTCATTAAATTTGTCCAATAAACATTACCACCAAACTCCCACCATGCACTCAAACATCGATTTCCAAATCAACGAAAGTCCTGACAATTATCAATATACCAATGGTTGATTTCTTAATTATCAACATCTAATTTCCTTAAGTTTACCACTCGTCCTACAGACGCACCAGATCTAACGAAAATACATTGAAGCACACCAACAATCATTGTCCTCAAATTACGTGTCAACACTTATCCTCGAGACGACCATTCTGCAAACGTGGGTATACTACCAAATATTTCATTCCCAATTATCAATGTCGATTCAAAGTTGACACCTACTATTGGAAGTAGTCACCCAAATCCAACATCCTTACCAGTCAACCATAACATCATCATTATTCACAAATACCCATCAATATAGTACACTACCGACACATAGCATGCCGTCGTACCAAAATCCCACAACTCCAAAACTAACCATACCCAAACAACCGAACACGATTTTAATCCGTAGGTTTAACGAAGCATAAAGATCGTTACTTAACTAACTGGGAGAAAACACATGTCTAACGCCTCAAACTCCGAGGACTCTTTTAATCCTTAATATCGACTTCTAACACGAGGGGGCTTACACCTATAGCCCAATGAGTTCAAGGTTTTTCACACTACTATGTCAATTTGAAATTTATAAAACTCTCAAATGCATAAGTTTTATAATAATTAAACGCGCGGTGAAAATACACTATCGTGCATTCGATAGGTTTCAAAATTGATCACCAATGCCACGCATATAAAACCATTTTCAAAACATTTGATTAATACTTACGTTAATAAAACGATAACGAAAGATGCGTAACAAAATTTTCAAAAGGACTACCAGGGTCTTAGTATGCATCAATCTATGCTATGCGTATGAAAATAACTTTCCGTCCTATAACATGTGCAATAAAAGTTTGTACAACTTCCAAAAGAGGATTTCACAACAAAACTTGCATGTGACCGTTTATTTCACAAAGCTATTAGATTGATATGTGTATGCACCCGGTTAAAACGTGAAATAATTTATGTCGTTTTCGAGTTCAAAGCCAAATATAAACATGCTCTCATTATTCTAAAACATTGACTGAAATATCATGACGAAAATTTCCAATAATATATGCATACAGGAGATGTGCAACTGAATTGGTCCCACTAAACTCAAAGGAAAGCAATACCACTGTTTTTAATCCAGACAAATTTCTTCGAGACTCCATTTAGTTAAAACCGAGCCAACGACCCAACAGTTTACGTAAATACCCAATAAAAGTCAATATAAGTGTTGAAACACGTTTGACTAACTATTATGCAAACATGACCAAAAGTATAATTAACTAAAATCTCATCGCTGGTTGAGACAAACCATTTTTCAAATGAACTCATACTCTTATGTTTTCAAAATGCCTCATAACACAATAATATGTGTTTTCTGAAAAAGGGTTTATAAGATCAAATACACAAAATGACACTTACATCAATTGGACTCCAATTATATATGTAAAATCGTCGAGGAAACATCTCAACATGATTTATTTAGCAAAATACCCAAAGATTCCAAAATGGATGTCTTGACATGTTCATAAAACTAAACATTTCAAAATAACCAAAAATTCTCATTGGTTGCAACAAAATGTTTTCCAAATGAACTCTTTCTCTTCATGTTTCCAAAACGACTCTTAGTTCAATGACATGCATTTTCCAACGGTTTATAAAATCATATGCACCAAATGGACAATTAAGTATCCAAAATATAGTGGACAACAACGGGGGTACCCGTATCCGTTGAGAACGGGAGAGCACGAAGTATGCCACTCCTACAACGTTCATCGTATGACACCTAGTCGACATGAAAGCCCAAGTGTCCCTACGAATCCTTGACAAGTTTCACCCAAATAATGAAATGTCTTTAAACAACGTTTATGAAGACACATACTTCAAAGACGTGATTAACCCAAAACTCAACACGTATTGGGACCAGAGAGTTTCAAAAGGTTTTATGGATGCAAATACGCCCAAAATGCATATAACGAAAAATAGACTTCATTTGTACAAAAATCATCAAAGATGCATAAATCAAAAAAATAGAGTTTAATTGTACAAAACCACCAAAAACACGTAAATCATGCTATTTAGTTGTTGAACTATTCAAAATCCAATCTGAGCATTTTAGGAGGTTAAAACAACCCGAGTTTACCAACTATGAAAATTTTTCAAAATATTCATACATTGACAAATACCAAGTGAAACATACTTTTACTTCAAAATACATATTTTGGCATGTGCACCGTTTTCACAATTCAACTTGAACTCACGCTCCTCGATTTCTATAGTTACACTATCGTCATCTAGATGTTCAACGTTTTAAGGTAAAGACCACAGACTTCATAGGTTCACCTCACAATTTCTCCTTGAATACATCGATTCAAAAAGTCTATGGTTCTAATCCAACCAATTAATCCGACTCGAAACCGTCCACTTAATGCAATCACCATACTTATCGTCACTCCAAGTAACGAATAATAAAATCATCAACTTTTTCTAATGGTTACCCATTCAGAAACTTTCTTACTACCCCAACGGTCGACATACCAAGGCAGTTCATACAAGCACGAGGATAAATAAGGAGGAGATTAACAGAATTGAACACGAAGGAAACGTACCACTACGTCTACAAATATCATAACATTAATAAACCAAGCACAATAGAACGTACTACTACATCACCAATTGTCACGGTAACGGCACTTCAAGCACCATCACGTATAAATATCCTCATAATAACATTAGCTAGGTGAGATTATGAACATATAATACATAAAGGTTCTCGTTACCATCGCCACAACGCTTGATAACCATAGTTTCTGTCGACTCTAAGACTAACCCATATTAGAAATTTTTACCCATCTCACAAATCATTGCCTAACGTACTCAGTCGAAGTCTAAACATCTTACATTCATGCATAGTTCACTTAAACTAGAGCTCTGATACCAACTTGTAACACCCTAAAAATAGGGATAACAAAAATCCGAAAAAAACGGACATGTGGTATATAAAATTGCCAAAGCAAGAGCCTCCCAACAATGGGGACAATACACAAACCTGTTTAAATACCGTCGTAATTAAACGGACAATAAATAACAACTAACTAATCTAATTTCCATTACTAGAAAAGAGATTACAAATAAGGGTGTCATTTATTGACCCAAAGGTTCTCCTATCAAAAGTAATTCCAAATGCAATATTCCCAAATCTCTCACTCAAGCACTATGCCAACTTAGAAACGATGTCGCTAAAACCTGAGATACACATCAAACCAAACAAGTGTTAGGCCAAACGGGCCTAGTGAGTTGTACAAAAGCATGGCATGACATTCGATAAACATGAAATAGCATAATTAACGACTCGGTCCACATGGTCATACTTGAATCAATGGGGGAGATCCATCACACCAATGAGTTTTACCTCAAGTCAATGCACCTTGGGTGTTGTTGTTCCGACAACACCTAAAGGCCCGGCACACCGTCCCGATGGCGGGGGCGTTAGGCGCACACCGTCCCGGTGGCACCTAAGGCTACATCCTCCTGGCACATACTCACGGTTCCTCCAACATATATATATATATATATATATATATATTTTCCATTTCCATACATATATAGTATCACAAGATATATACACATATTAATCATCCTTATACATATCTCGCATCAACAAGAAACATATATAAGGACTTGCATGACTTCGATCCCATGTTGGGCCCAAAACACCCAAGCATGTAGGATTAATCAACAATCTTCACATAATCTATGATATTAATCATCATAACCAATAATAACGATGTTAACAACACAATGACTCCACATATATCTCAACAGTCAACCCCCCCCCCCCCCCAAATACTCATGAAAATAGCATTTAGGTCAAACTTATCAGGTGATCAGATTTGTGCATACATAACAAGTAGTACAAGTAAACACTTAAGATATGTATCCCATTTAAAGATTTTGGTAAAGAAAACTCACCTTGATAGATCTAAGCTAAATCTAGTATTTACCCACTTAGAGCTTTCCATGAAGAAACTTGGTTCTTCAAACCAAATCTTCCAAAACCTAGATCCACAAGGTTCCAACCATGAATATACATAATCAACCAAAAAGAATCGTTTCCCAACCTTCTACATGAATATCTCAACTGATACCGAAATCCTAACTTCTATAAATGAAGAGAATAGAAGATTACCTTATCCCGAACTTGAATCCACTAACCAAAACACCTCTAGTTCACCAAAATGGTTACAAACCTCCAATCTATGAAAGGGATAACAAAGGGTGGATGAAACCCTAGAAAACTTTGGTGAAGAAGATGAATAGGGAGAGATGAGAAGATTACCACCACAAAATACTCTGGTATAATTCAATATACTTCCAATCTCTTGCTAGATCCTTGAAGAGCTCTAAAAAATGAAACCATAGCAACTTGAATCACCCAAATCGGAGTTGGGATGAAAAATATATGAAGAAATGAAGTTTTAAGGTGAAAATGGGGTTTGGGGCCGATTTTCCCCCTTTTTGTGCGACCCAGCGGCTCCGCGCGGGTGGCCGCGCAAGTCCATCCACGCGGAGAGCCGCGCGGAGCACTGTCGCCCCAGATTTTGCCCGAACACTGTTTTGGTCATAACTTTTTCGTTATAGCTCCGATTTTGCTCCGGAAAGAACCGTTGGTCTCATAATTGAATCCTTCATCTATATAAACTATAAAATCCAGGATTCAAGTCCAAATTAGATATCTTATTTTTCCTTAATATATTGGTTTCTGTATAAACTTGAGATGATACCTTTCGAAAATCGGGGTGTTACAATCGGAGTTGTGCAGGGGGGAGGGGGTGTTTGTATCGTATCTTTTGGGATAAATGTTTGAAGATTTATTAAGGCTTGTTTAGTGTTGTGTCTTATCGGTTCCGTCGATATTATCGTAGGTTATAAAATCATTAGTTCGCGGGTTTCGTAGCAAGGACAAAATGTGAGTTTTCTAAACTAAAACCTCGTAAGTTATGAAGTTATTTGTACACATGATCCTTTTATGAAAATGCTTGTGGTGTTTTAACTGTGTAAGACATGAGGAAGTTATTTTAAAGTATATTTTTACTTACGCGAGCTTTATATACGCGAGTTCCTTTAAATGCGGTATATGTTTTATTTATGGTTAAATGTATGCATACATTGTTGTGAGCGGCCAAAGTCGGGGGGTGTGCCCCGCCTGTGCTCATACCGGGGGGGGGGGGGTGTCCCGTTTATGCTATATGGGGGTGTGTCCCATCTAAGACAGTATGAGCCAGACACACTGTCACTTTTAGTGACAGTAGTGTGTGCCGGAAGTGAGTATATAAATGTGGTCTATATTTACAAAGTTGAATGTGTTGATTTGTTCTAATTTCAAATTTTTCTGTAAATTGTGGTTGAACTATCTTTTGAGGGATCTCACTAGACCTTCGGTCTAACCCTCACTCTTTCAAAAACTAAAAACCTTTTCAGGTACTCGTGAGTTAGGCAGGGCTTGCAAGGGTAAATGGAAAGTTTGACCGAGAGCTGGTGTAGAAGACTTCCATTAGAATGTTTTGTTTCAATTAAAATGTCAGTTGTAATAGGTTGTTTTAATGCAAACCTAGTATACATTTAAGATTCTAATTGTTGTTATTTGGGCCATTTTTGGCGAGATTTCTTATGTTATTAGACTGCTTTATTGTTAAAGTTTTGGGATGTTATATTTATTATATTTTTATAAATAAACAAAATGTATTTTATTAAAAAAATAGCGAGTATCCGCCGGTTCCGGTTCTGGGTACCCAGCAGGACCGAGTACCCGGAACCGGTCTCGACGGGTACCCAACGGGTAACGGTTCCAAAAAAATGAGAACCGGAACTGGTCCCGATCGGTTCCATATTTTAGGAACCAGAACCAATCACATCGGTTCCGGTTCCGGAACCGACAGTTCCGAAGCGGTTCCAGTTCCAAAGGCGGGTACCGGAACCAATCACATCACCCCTAGTCCTAACCTCTCTACAACCAATGTTTTTTTGCAGTATCGAAACAGGATATCCAAACTAAAAATGAATAAAGGCCAACCAACATAAAGCAAGAGCTACCAAACTAAAGCAAAGGGCATATCATGTTTAGTTCTTAAAGTAAAAAGTATTGATTAAATTGACAAAAAACTGGTCCATATCAAGTATTCTTTCTCTCACTGGCTATGGAAAGAAGACATACACATATAATGTGTTCTTTCCAAGATCAATAAAACCTTTTAAGTTGTTGAAATATTGCTTTTTATTCTTGCTTTTCTATGTTGGAATTGTTGATTTCTTTCACATTCAATGACAATTTAGTGTCATCTGTTTCAAGATTAGGGTAAGCAATTGAGACCCCATTTTGCATACAAAGTGAACCTTTAATGGTGGAACAAAGTGAATATATTGTACTATATCTATTTTCAAAACAACTCTTGTGTATTAGACACATGAGTTGCAGTAATACTAATCTCCCCAACCTGCCATCATCCATTATGTTATTGTCACCATGATCCTAATTTCTAGCGTAATCCTCGTGAAACTTATCAAATAAGATTCAAATTCATTAACATTTAGAAATGATCAGGCTACAATCAAAATATTAACAAAGAGAAACGAAGAAACTACAAATAAAATCCAAGCAAAAGTAATTGTCCCCAAAACTAACTGATGAGTATATAAATGAGAAAGGAACACCTGAAACGAAGACGAACTTTCACTCCACATGAATCTTTAGAAGTTCATACTCAAGTACGACTTCCAGTTAATGCTATCAAAGGTTTACCCATATGATGCTATCGAGATTAAATCAATGAAATAACATCAAATATGGAATAAATTTGAAGAGAAAAAAGTTGAATATTAAGCCATTACACTATCAGCCCCCCTTTGTGGTCAATTCTTCGGTTTATTATCCCAAAACTACAGTTAGGTACACTTTCTCTCGATACTACAGTTTGCTATTCCCAACCAAACATACAAACATTGATATGCTCTCTACGTCCCCTACATTTAAATGATTAAATGAAAATTAAGCATGATACATCATTCTACAATTGTTCAACCCCCCTTGAAAACACGAGTACATGAAGAAATATAAAAAATTATGCTCTATGTGTAGGTAGGAAACTACAATTAAATCAAACCTACTTACAAATGTCTCAAAAGCGAGCAAATTTATAGCGAGCAAATTAAATCAAAACACAGTTCTTTAATGGGTCTACAAGACTCTTGCTCAAATTTAAAGGCAAAACTTTTCTTTTTAATGGAAGTATGGAACCCATATCTTTAATTTATGGAGCTTTCTCAATAGTGGCTCAAGAGGAGAAACAAGGGAAAACCAAAAATATACAATTAATTGGCTCATCAAAATCATATCCAACGACATAAATCCATGGTATCAAACTATTGGCCACACAAACCAAATATCTGTTTTTTCTTCATTTGGGCAAAAATAGATTGATCCCAAAACCATATACCGGTGAGGATGGGTATTCAATCAAAGTCTTCAATTTCTACACTTTTGAAACAAACCCACGATAACGAATACGACTGTGTGTGTGCCTGTGCGCATAAACTATAGTTTTCAATCATCATTCGCTATACCCATATGCCAAAAGTATAAACATAAAGATGTGGATGTAGATAACAAAACAAACATCAATTTGGTTATCGGGTAACTTTGATGATAATGGAACATGCAATAAGTAAGAAAGATTGTTAAAATTTGGTTATGTGGATGTGTGTGTGCTTAAACTTGATGATCTACAAAATAAATCAGTAGTCAACATTACAGAATAAGTGAGTGTCAAGATTGGGCTCAAGCCTGAAACAACAAAATAGTCAACTTGAACTTCATTATGATTTTTTTTCTTTTTTTTTTTTGCAGTTTATTGGCACAGGGAGTAGGCTGACAAGAAACAAAGAAAACACACAAAGATATGAAAAGAAAATGCACCCCTGTGACTAAAAAGGATGCAGATTATGGAAGTACTGAAATTGCGTTGCAATAATGTTTAAGAGAAGCAATGGTGAAAATGAAATTATCAACTGGAGATGGAAAATCGATTGAGCAAAGAAATCAGTTGAAAATTAGAATCGATTGAGCAAAGATATCGATTCTGTAGATTGATTCTGTAGATTGAAAATGGATTTATATGAAAATCAGTTGAGATGAGCATACATAATCAAAATCGATTGAGAGAGAACAGAAATCAAAATCGTATGCCCGCAAAATCGATTCTGTAGATTGAAAATCGATTGAGCAAAGAAATCAGTTGAAAATCAGAATCGATTGAGCAAAGAAATCGATTATGTAGATTGAAAATCGATTTTGAAAATCGATTATGTAGATTGAAAATCGATTTTGTAGATTGAAAATCGATTGAGCAAATAAATCAGTTGAAAATCAGAATCGATTGAGCAAAGAAATCGATTCTGTAGATTGATTCTGTAGATTTAAGATGGATTTATATGAAAATCAGTTGAGATGAGCATACATAATCAAAATCGATTGAGAGAAAACAGAAATCAAAATCGTATGCCTACAAAAATCGATTTTATAGATTGAAAACAACATATATAATTGTTTAGGTAAAAATTCCAATAGACTATTGTCGTACGACCAGAGTCAATTGACGTCCTTCCCTTAAGGCGACCTTGAATAGATTTTCATCCAACGAAATCAGTCGTACGATAGGATTTCAGTTACTAAAACTGCAACATATTTTATATCATGTTTAATGCAGGATTCAAAGACATTCATGACTAAAGATTATAACGGAAGTCATCATCAATAGCAACAGACGTAACAGACGCTATCATCAATGTTAAAACGGCTATTTTATTGAAGATATGCATTCAAGACTTGTTAATGGACAATTGGAGTATAAATATGAAGATTGAACTCCATTCGAGAATCTGATTCTCAGATTTTAGAAGCTCACAAATTATACTCTCAAGCTCATTTAGTTTCTCTCGAAGTTCATAAGACCCTCTGCTGTTTGTCGTACGACGCACGACCGAAGTTTGAATACACACAACGCATGACCGACTTTACTTTGTTATATTACTTTACATTGTATTACACTTGTAACACTTGTTCTAAAGGACGACGTCCCTGATTGACGTCCATAGTGCACGACGAATCATCCTCGTCCGCGGTTTTTACCCATTTTAGGGGTTTTCCGCGTCACCAATTCCCTCGTCTTATTTTCTTTAATTCTGTTATTGTCGTACGATTATTAAAGCTACTTTCTTTGGTTGGATTAAGCTCCACATTTACCTTAAATTTTCTTTGGGAGATTTTTGGCATAAACAGTTTGGTGCCCACCGTGGGGCCCCATCCAAAGAAAATCTTCGATAATCTTACGACAGACTAACGTTTTCCTCTTAGTGTTCTTTTTTCCAGTTATTCAGGATAATGGCATTCCAAGGAACACAAGATCATGTCATGGCTCAAATGAACATGGAGCTGACTGCTGCTCGTGCTCGTATCGACGCCCTAACAACTCAGGCTCGACAAGCAGCTGAAACCATCGAGCATCTAAGAAACCAAAATGGAAATAATGTGACGGGGACTACAAATGCTTACGTTGGTGCCTGGAATGTACCCCCTCTATTGCCTAATTATCCTCGTCCACCATCAATTAATCCTGCAACTTTCGTAATACCAACCATGCCTATGGCTTCTATTCCATTTAATGGATACGCCTCTGATGCCTCACAGCAGACTAGCATTAATGGATCAGGTTATGTTCCATTGGGTGCTCCAAATGGTGTTCCGTTAGATCCCGTTGCACAAAGACTAAAGCTCTTGGAAGAGCACAATGAACGTGTCTTGTCAATGTTGGCCAAATAGCCGAGGGCAGCAGTTCCAGTCGATGTCGAACCACGTACAGGGTTTCAGGCGTCACCGTTCATTGATGAGATCGCGTTAGTAGACGTTCCAAAGAAATACAGTATCCCGACCTTCACTAAAAAATATTCAGGCGTCACTGATCCAACAGAACATGTCGCCCAATACAAACAACTTATGTGGACTGTCTCGATACCGTACCAATTTCAAGAAGTCTGCATGTGCAAAAGTTTTGGAGCGACCTTGACTGGAGCAGCTTTACAATGGTTGATTAATCTCAAACCTAAAACTATTGGGTCTTTTCCAGAGTTGGTAAATCAATTCACTCAACAATTCGCTAGCAGCCGAAAAATGGAAAAGCAGACGAGCGACCTTTACTATGTCGTACAGAAGAATGGAGAGTCCATCCGAGACTACTTTAACCGGTTCAACGCGGAAATGATTAGTATCCGAAATTGTGACGTGAAAACAACAATTGAAGCGTACAAACGGGGTCTGGACGATAGTTCAGGGTTGTATCTCGACCTTACGAAGTATCCTCCAGAAACCTTTGAAGACGTACGAGCGAGGACGCTTGCTCACATGAGGGTCGAGGATGACCTCGCTTTCAGAAATAAACACTCGGGCGATCGGAAAAGCCTAGGTGTTAAAAAGCCAGACTTCAAACCAAAGTCGACCAATCGATCAGAGCCTACTAGACATATTTCAAACGTCAGATTCGAAAAGAAAGGACCGACGACTTCTAAATCTGTCCAATATCCTAAGGTGTCATCTTATGGTTTCCCTGGATCAGCTAAAGACGTCGTCGTGTCCTTGAAGCAACTCCAGCAAAACGTACGGTGGCCAAAGAAAAGTGACAAGGACAGTGACAAGAAGGACAAAACTAAATGGTGCGACTTCCATAATGACTTTGGTCATATAACGGATGATTGCATCGCCTTAAAGAAAGAGTTGTCCTGGCTCAACTCGAAAGGTTATTTGCAAGAATTGATGGAAAAGAAAGACGCACGTCCCACATCCCCAGAGCATGCCAAGGTAATTAATTGTATCACCGGAGGTTCTGATGTTTGTGGGACCACATATTCAGCTGCTAAAAGACATGCTAGTCGCAGTCCTGACGACCGACCAATTCCAAAAGAAGCAAGATCCAAAGAGGACGCAGAGCTGGAGGCTATGCCCTTGACGTTCGACCAGAAGGATTTCGATGACATACATCAGAAACATCATGACGGACTAATTATCCAATTGAGTATTGGAAATTGTCTAACAAAAAGGATACTCGTCGACGGAGGTAGTTCAGCTAACATTATCTTTTTTGATGCAGTAAAAGCGATGGGCATCAACAAATCCGAGATTACACGGCGTTCGACCACACTCGTTGGATTTAATGGTGGAGCGACAAACACCATGGGGGAAATTACACTCCCAGTATATGCTAAAGGAATCAACAGACAAACGAAGTTCAATGTCGTCGATTGCTCATCAACTTATAATGTTATCCTTGGGCGACCTTGGATTCATGACATGAAAGTTGTACCTTCGACGTACCACCAAACTTTGAAATTTCCCACGCAATGGGGAGTATAGGAGATCAAAGGCGAAAGAAAGGTTGCTAGGGAATGTTACAAAGTTTCCTTGAAGCCTCCGAAGCAAACAGTATAGCAATTACAGAACCAGGACGTTCCTGGGACTGACGACGACTATCGCTTGGAAGCTGTCGTCCTAAACCAGGATAAGCCTGATCAGATGGTTTACATAGGTTCGACGCTCGACCCTTCCTTCAAAGAGCAACTAATTTCTTTTTTGCAGGATCACTATGATTGTTTCGCCTGGACGCACGAAGACATGGTGGGTATTGATCCGAGTATTATCTCTCATAAACTCAACATCGATCCATCATTCAAACCCGTTCAACAGAAAAGACGGAAATTTGCTCCTGAGAGAAATAAAGTTATCAACGACGAAGTTGATAATTTGCTTAAAACAGGAAAAAAACGAGAAGTCAAGTATCCAGATTGGCTTGCTAACGTTGTTGTCGTCCAAAAGAAAAATGGTAAATGGAGAGTATGCATTGATTTTACCGATCTTAATAAAGCCTGCCCGAAAGATCCATTTCCATTGCCACATATCGACTCTATGGTCGACGCTACAGCAGGACATGAATTACTCACGTTCATGGACGCGTATTCTGGGTATAACCAGATATTGATGCATTCTGACGACCAGGAAAAAACGGCCTTCATGACAGATAAAGGTATTTATTGTTATAAAGTAATGCCTTTTGGTCTTAAGAATGCAGGTTCGACGTATCAGCGATTGGTAAATATGATGTTCAAATAGCACTTGGGCGACACTATGGAGGTATACATCGATGACATGCTTGTCAAATCGAAACATGCGGATGATCATATCGGACATTTGAAGCAGTCGTTCGATATTCTGCGCGAATATAAAATGAAGTTGAATCCGACAAAATGTTCTTTTGGAGTTCGAGCTGGAAAATTTCTCGGTTATATGATCACACGACGAGGAATCGAAGCTAATCCAGATCAGATCAAAGCAATTGTCGAGTTAAAGTCGCCCAGAAATTTTAAAGAGGTCCAACGTCTCACAGGACGTGTAGCAGCGTTAAACCGGTTCATCTCTCGGTCGTCCGACATATGTCATTTATTCTATAATGTCCTGCGAAAAAATAAAGGATTCGAATGGACTGGTAAACACGAAGAGGCATTGCAACAACTCAAGAAATACATGATGTCACCTTCTTTCCTCTCTAAACCTGAGAAAGGTGAAACTCTTCAACTTTACCTATCCGTCAGTATTAATTCGGTAAGTGCAGTTCTTATACGAGAAACCGACGGACGACAATTGCCAATCTATTATGTAAGTAAAACTCTACTAGACGCAGAAACCAGGTATTTATCTATAGAAAAACTTTTACTTTCGTTAGTCATGGCCGCTAAGAAGCTACGACATTATTTTGAGTCACATCCTATAATTGTGGTAACTAACTTTCCATTAAAGTCTGTGTTAAGAAAACCTAATTAACAGGACGACTAGCTAAGTGGAGCATCTACCTCAGTAATTTTGATTTGGATTTCAAGCCCAAGACGGCGATCAAATCACAGGTCTTAGCAGATTTTGTCTCAGATTTCAGTCAAGAACTGGAAAGCATAATGTCGTCCGATGAGTTAATTGTGGCGACTTTGCACGACACCACTTGGACGCTTGACGTTGATGGTTCGTCGAACATACGCGGAACAAGCCTGGGTGTCGTCCTACAGTCCCCACAAGGGGGCAAAATAGTATACTCCATACGGTGCGATTTCAAAGCTACAAATAATGAGGCAGAATATGAAGCACTAATTGCAGGAATCAAAATTGCTCACGACTTGGGGGCAACACATTTGCATGTCCGGAGCGATTCGTCCTTAGTTGTTAACCAAGTTAATGGAGAATTTGTAGCAAAAGATGCAAGGATGATTGCTTATTATAAAATAGTGAAGGAGGAAGCAAAGAAGTTCAGTCGCTTTGTAATCGAGCAAATACCAAGAGATCAGAATACCCAAGCTGATGCACTAGCCAATTTGTGGTCAGCACTTAATCAAACGACGTTCGACAATGTCCCAATAGTTCACCTTACAATACCATCCATCAAAGACGATGGTAACATTTTGGTCGCACCGATTGAGGAAGAAAACTCTTGGTCGGACGACATTAAAAATTATCTGGAGAACGATCAACTGCCTGATGACAAAATGGAAGCAAGAAAGGTTAGATTTAAAGCATCAAGGTACGTTATTATCAGAGGACAGTTATATCGAAGATCTTCGACTGGTCTGAATCTGCGATGTATCACCAACAAGACGCAAGTCCAGAAAATTCTGCAAAATATGCACGACGGTGAATGTGGAAATCATTCAGGAAGTCGCAGTCTAGCCAACCGGGTATCACGACAAGGTTATTATTGGCCGACATTAAGGCAAGATGCGATTAGGTATGTACAATCGTTCGACGCATGTCAACGACACGCAGGTATGTCTCATAAACCATCTGAACCCTTACATTCGACGTTGATCCCATGGCCCTTTATGAAGTGGGGAATGGATATTGTTGGGAAATTACCACCTGCCCCCGGGCAAAAGGTATTCCTTTTAGTTTTAACAGATTATTTCTCTAAATGGGTCGAAGCAGCGGCTTTCTCCCAGATTCGGGACAAAGAAGTCGTTTCTTTTATCCAAACTAACATCATTTGTAGGTTTGGAATTCCATCTGAAATAACGTGCGACAACGGGACACAATTCATCAGTGATCGAACGCGAAGATTTTGTGAAGAAAGGAACATCAAATTGGTAACATCGACGCCTCGATATCCACAATCAAATGGTCTAGCCGAGTCAAGTAATAAAACTATCATCAATTCAATCAAGAAAAGACTCAAAGCTGCTAAAGGGAAATGGGTGGAAGAATTGCCTTCCATTCTATGGGCTAATCGTACGACACCTCGTACGTCCACAGGACAAACTCCCTTTTCCTTAGTCTATGGATGTGAAGCTGTGTTACCTATTGAGGTACGACTACCGACTTCAAGGCATACGTCCGTTGAACATAACCTGGTCGATTTAAGTTACGACCTCGACGCTCTAGAAGAGCTTAGAGAAGCTGCGCATATTCGCATGGCGGCACAGAAACAAGTGATCGAGCGACATTTCAACAAAAATGTCCAAGTCAAAGTTTTTCAAGAAGGTGACTACGTTCTACGTCGAGTATTTCAAAATACTCAAGAGGTCAATGCAGGTAAGCTTTCCACTAAGTGGGAAGGTCCTTATCAAATCTCTAGTGTCGTGGGTAAGGGTGCTTATAAAATTCAAACCCTCGACGGTCGAGATATCCCACAAAGCTGGAATGCAGTTCATTTAAAAAGGTACTTCTTTTAAATTTTATATTTATTTCTTTCGATTACTTTTTAAGGAAGATTACTGACTTAAGCATCGGAGGGTCGTTGGTCAAACCAACGACCACCCCACTAATGTTGTTTTTCGCAGGGACGCATGACTTATTTGAAATCTTTATGTCAAGTAAAACTCATGCGATCACACGTATATGTTCGATCTTAATGGGTTTCAAAGGTTAAATTCTGTACTTAATGTTCAAATACTTAGAATCCAGAACCATTACTATAAATTACCTAAGGGTGATCGAAAGTTTCAGTTGATTTCTTTTTAAGTGATGGTATGGTTGAATGCTTGATATAATGTAATTGTCCATTTATTTAAATTATTCAACGTACGATTAATGATAAAAACAAAGAATAAGCATCGATAAACAACAAAGACTTCTTTCATTGGATGTCAAAATTACAAATGTAAAGGACGACCACATACGACCGACCTACAAGTGAAAGGCTTAAAAGAAGCTAACTAGGAGGAATGTCAGGTTGTTCCTGGACAACGACGATCTCCTCTACTGCCACCTCTCCTACGACATCACCTTCCTCCAATTCGTCGTCTTCGTCCAAGTCCTTCTCAGTCCCGACATTGTCGAGGTAAGCCTGGAGTTCTTCAGAGGCCGACGCCATAGGATCCTTCCCCTTCAAGTGACGCCGCATTAAAGCAGCTCGGGCCGTGAAACGAGAAAAATCCTCGATTTGCTTATTCTCCATCTCTAAATCCCTCACATCACCCTCCAGATCTTCGACCCTCTTCTTCAGAATCGCAATCTCGTCAGCAGAAGCAGCAGCAGTTGTAGTAGCCTTAATCTTTTCGACTTCCAACTTGGTCGACAAAGCCTCCAGCTCAAGAAGTCGGTCCCTGAAGTTGACCTTTTCACGATTCGAAATCTCTAGTAGACTTCGAACATCAGTGAGTTCGGTCCTAAGGCCCTCGACCTTCATTTTTTCAGCTTCGACCGCCTCCAGGGCGACCTTTTCCTTTTCCAGAGCCTCGTCGGCCCTTTTCTTGACGTCAGGAAAAGACGCCCTAAGACCTTCTGTTTGAGCATAAAAGCTCAAACAAGCTTGGAAAGCCTACATGACTAATTGTTAGTAGTGAGAAAGGAGCAACGAAGAAGAAAGACAAATAAGACTTACCATGAAGGTTAGACCAGCGACATGCGCTCCCGTGTCCTCAACCCGAGATTCCTTGTACCGATCGTAGAAAGTCGGGGGAAGGAATTTTTCCAAGTGGGGGAAAATGACGTCTCTTTCAAGAACGTCATTCGCCATAAAGTCAGCCGGGAGAGTGGCTTTGAAAAGCATCTCTCCCACTTTTTCCTTATTTTTCCCCTCACCTTTAGAGGAAGAATAAGGTGCGACAGAGGGCTTCTCAACGCCCGACACCCCCGTTGATGGGGCATCCTTCGTCGCCTTGGTCGAGCCTTCCAACTCGACCCCAGCAACGGTTTCCTTCACCGGTGTCGCCCCTGAAAGGGACGACAAAGTGGCATCGCCCGCCTTCTTGGGCGAATACCGAGGCTGCTTGCCTCGGGCACGTCTCGGATCTACCCCCGTGGAGGGGGCATATCTTTTCCTCGCTTTTTCTCTTCCCTGACGGGCGAGCTCCAGTTGCTCAGCTCGCTTAGCGGCGGCCGACTTTATAGCTGCGTCTTCTGAAAAAAGAGAACAAGTTAAAAATAAAATAACGTACGATGTATAAGAGAAAGGTACTGTCGAGCGACTTACCAATCATTTCTTCTCTCTCTTCTTCTTTCTCTTCTTCCCTATTCTTCTCTTCTATATTATCTCCTTCTCTAGGAGAACCCTCGACATGCGACACTTCAGCTACAAAAACGGCTTCGTCTCCTTCGTCGTTCGATCGAGGGGAAAACGAGCGATCAATAATACTTCTATTTAAGATTCTCTGAACCTTGTCGAGAGAATATCTCCTTGGCTTTACTCTATTGAAATCGATCACTGTCAAACAAAGAAAGACGTCAGAAAAAACGCACGACAAAAACGCACGATAAAAACACACGACAAAAACAGTAAACCTACCCGATTCGTTCCAGCCTGACGACAACCATTGGCTGTCTTCATCACTTACAGACGCCACCTGGAGGAAAATATACTGACGTTTCCACCCACGATCGTTTACCGCGGTGTTAAGTATCAGTACATTGTCCCCCTTCGAACGAGGAAACAGACTATACCGGTGATAATTATCCGGTCGTACACTATAAGCTGTCAAGAGGTCGTTCACATTGAACGGTACCTCCCATTCAGCCATAAGTCGATCGATCACCTGGACAATCCGCCAGAATTGAGGCATTAATTGTCCAGGCGTCAAGTCAAAAGCATCTAAAAATGCCATGACCAAAGGGCTAAATGGCCAAGAGAAACCTATCTTAAAAGGATATTCATATAAAACGCAATATCCCATCGGAACTTCGTCCGGCTTTAAATCCTCCGGTGACACCAGATTTATTTCATCTGGAAGCTTAGCCAAACTCTTAAAGTGATCTATATGTTCTTCCTCACTATACAAACTCACGGGCTCACTCGACATTTGGAAGTCTGGGATATTTAAAGGCGCACACCAGTAGCTAAGAATATCTCAAGCTTTTCTAGGTTTTCTAGCTACGGATTTCTTATGCATAAATCGATACAGAGGGAAGAACGAAAAATCGTACCTTAAATAGTGTTCTAAACCTCGAATTTGGAATGGAAAGGATTCTGGTCGCTCGGAAAGTGAATCTCGCCGAAGGTATGTGTTCTTTAAAAAAAGGTAAGCGTAAAAAAAAAGAAAAGATTAAGGGTAATCTTTATTTATACTGAACTTTGGAAACTGAATCGTCAGGAAATCAAATCGCCAATTGACACGTGTCGTTCATGTCAGGCAAAACCCTTGAGTGCACTTAACGAGAGCGTGACATATGTCCTTCATTAGATGTCAAACTGTGCATTCCGTTGTAAGTGACGTCAGTATCTAGTTGGAAACGAACCGATTTGGTTCTATTCGAACTACCCGCGTTTCTTTTATAACACGTGTCATGATTTTAAAATTTAAATTTCAAAAAGTTGCCGCTTGAATTTTAAATTTGGGGGCAAACTGTTTAGGTAAAAATTCCAATAGACTATTGTCGTACGACCAGAGTCAATTGACGTCCTTCCCTTAAGGCGACCTTAAATAGATATTCATCCAACGAAATCAGTCGTACGACAGGATTTCAGTTACTAAAACTGCAACATATTTTATATCATGTTTAATGCAGGATTCAAAGACATTCATGACTAAAGATTATAACGGAAGTCATCATCAATAGCAACAGACGTAACAGACGCTATCATCAATGTTAAAACGGCTATTTTATTGAAGATATGCATTCAAGACTTGTTAATGGACAATTGGAGTATAAATATGAAGATTGAACTCCACATTCGAGAATCTGATTCTCAGATTTTAGAAGCTCACAAATTATACTCTCAAGCTCATTTAGTTTCTCTCGAAGTTCATAAGACCTTCTCCTGTTTGTCGTACGACGAACGACCGAAGTTTGAATACACACAACGCACGACCGACTTTACTTTGTTATATTACTTTACATTGTATTACACTTGTAACACTTGTTCTAAAGGACGACGTCCCTGATTGACGTCCATAGTGCACGACGACTCATCCTCGTCCGCGGTTTTTACCCATTTTAGGGGTTTTTCGCGTCACCAATTCCCTCGTCTTATTTTCTTTAATTCTGTTATTGTCGTACGATTATTAAAGCTACTTTCTTTGGTTGGATTAAGCTCCACATTTACCTTAAATTTTCTTTGGGAGATTTTTGGCATAAACAGTAATCAAAATCAAATAAACCCTAAATCAAAGAGGATGAATGGTATACCTGCAAAATTGTGTCTTTGTCGAGAGGATGGAAAGGAGAAGAGAATCGATGGTATACTTTGCAAAATGGTATACCTGCATACTTGAGATGATCGATTAATCCACCGAAGAGTCGTCTTGGAAACATGAAGCGTCGCCTCGAGAAGAAAGAGCTCTGGGTTGTGAGTTTAGCGCGGGGAATATAAACCTGCTTTATAAAGTGTTGTGCAGTAGGAAGTGGTACACTGTGTTTGCTCACTTGTAATTAAGAGATTTTAAGAGATTGTGCAGAAAACACTTGTACATTGTGCAACAAAAATTGTTTTTAAGAGATTTTGAAATCTGCTTTACAAGGTAGTAAGATAGAGAAAACTTTAGGGGATTTTATATAAATTGTTTATATAAGATAATAAAAATAATAGAAAAATTGTGTATTGGATGATAAAATTATATAACATTTTGATAATATAGTTAATATTGAAATCTTTGAAATAGATAATCTGTTAGAGCTGAATGTATTCCTATTTTTGTTGTTGGAGTTTTTAAGTTTAGTTCTTTATTTTAAATAAAATTACAGAAAATCTGTTGGAGATACTCTAAACCATCATGACATAAAAATTGTTTTGAATTATTTATATAAAATTGTGACAGACGATCTAAAATATAAATTAAACTTTATATTCAATAAAAAATGATTAAGGGTGTTCATTTTACTGTACAAACCACATAACTTACTCGTACCCGATTTAAAAGTTTTATGTACAATTTGTGGTTTGTATTTTTTTTCCAAACCGCATTATCTGTAGTTTGGTTTGCGGATTCGAATTATTCAAGCGACATCCAAGTACATACTAATTTTATTGATCAGTATATATATAATTATATATATGTTTTTAAAAACTAAAAATTTGTTTTTGACTTTATTCATATATTCAATCTAAATTATCAGGAGTCATTGGTAACTTTATTTAGTGTTGGAGTTTTTTTGTTTTCTCAATTTGTTATGGATTTGCTTATAAAGTTGAATTTCTATTGCATGGACTAGAGAAAGTATGAAACTTGATATTGCTTTTATATTTAGGTATACGGCATAAACGTACCATACTCATTGTATTTTATAGTTTGGAAAAAGGTTACGACCTACTTTACGGTTCTGATTCTAAACCTCACTGTATCGCAAACATCGAGATCCCCAAGCTCAAAGTTCAACTTGGTTTTTATTACGTAGTCATTTCTTGCAATATAAAGATCCCCAAGCTCAAAGATCGATGACACCCTTTTTATGGATTTTGTTAGTGTTTCAGATATTAGAAGATGTCTCGATGCTGGTGTGTTCCACGTTCATACGTCATAGTTTTCACATGTGGCCTCAAATTATGACTTATTCATATAAACAAAAAAAGAAATATCCTAAAAGCAACTTTCTCCTTGTCGTAAAAACCTGAACTTCTTGTTATTGCTTCACCGATCAGCTTCTTCTTCAATTTGTTGTGCTAATTCCACCCCTCCCCTCTTCTTGGCTATTTGAAATCCCGAAAACTTAAATTCGATTAACCTCCTTTTAAATATAATTAAACTTCGAACCCATAGGATGTTTAGTTTTCATTTTAGTTGGTTTTCAAAATTATGATATTTGAGCTTGTCTTGTTGAGTTGAATAAATTTGCTTGGTGTCAATTTTTTTTTATTGTTGTTTACTCAAGGACAAATTTACAATAAAATAAAGTTGAGGAACGAATAACCATAACTTATTCATAATTAAACATATACATTGTTATTTTATTACAATTTTATCCCAAAATGTGAAAGTGAGAAGGAGGGCCAAACCTATGAAGGCCTTGGGGGTCTTGTGTACCTTTCATCAATTTTCATTTTTCTCCTTGAAAATTTTGAGGGATACTCCAGGATATTAAAAAAATATAATAATTATCAATCAAAAACCAAAAAGAAGTCCTCAAAATGAATTAAAAATACGGAAAAAGTTGTCTCAAAATCAACAAAAAAACTTAAAAAACCTCAAAACAGCAAAACTCAGATAAAATAACATTGAACGACTTTACAAGTATTTAATCTATCTAAAAAAGATATACGCTCGACAAAAATCCTGAATACATCGTCTGCCTATGAGAAGATAAGAAGAGTTGTGTGGCATGTCTTCTTCCCAAGGTCTCTTTCTATCGTCAGAAACGCATTTTCATTTATCAAGATTTTGATTTTATTTCGTTTTATTCTCCTCCTTGTATTTGATTTTATCAAATTGAATACTATTTTTTTAATTAATAAAAAAATTAAAAATAAAATTCATTCCCATCTCACCTAGTCACCTTCCCAAAACAGAAAATGAAACGAATAGCTATTTATGTCAACATATGTACACACACTTTTATTTGATATAATATTGAGTAGATAACAATTTTATTCCTTGTGGTTTATTAATAATTTTGATTTTTGTTCCTGTAGTTTAAAAATTATGATATTTTTATTGTTTGCAATGTGTTGTTATTTTTGATCTTGGATTAATTCATATATTTAAGTATAAGGGACTAAAATTGTAAAAATTGTAAACCACATGAATTAAAATAACAATAAAATGTAAATGATAGGGATGAAAATAGCAATAATTATAAACTATAAGAACAAAAACTGTAATTTCTAAACTATAAGGACGAAAATTGTAAATTTTAACAAACCTTAGTGCCTTACGATTTTCGTTTATGTGATTTGTTAATATTTTAGATTTTTGTTCTATGTGGTTTAGAAATTGAGATTTTCGTCCCTATAGTTTGCAATTTATTGCTATTTTCATCATTGGACTAATTTCTACATTTATTTACAAGGAACAAAAACAACAACAAATCTTAAACCACAAGACCAAAACAACAATAAATTGTAAATCATAAGAACAAAAATAATAATGAATTATAAACCATAGGGACAAAAACAACAATTTCTAAATCAGATGGACGAAAATCATAATTTTTAACATACCATGGAACGGTAATTTACTCTATAATGTTTTTTTTTAACATAGATATGTGGCTTAACTTTGTGTGTCCGCCACATTCAATGGAATCAGGTCTCATCCGTCACCAAAATGTGTTGTTTTGGGTACTGAGTCTTGTATCCATGTTTTCGGTGACATATTGTATATGGGATTTATTACCCATGATTTATGGGTTGAGTGTTATGTCCCACCCGTGTTTTTGGGTGTTTTGGGATGTGAAGTGTTATTCACGGTTTCACAATTTGGGAGTCGATTTATATTCATGTTTTGAGTGAGTTTTGGGTTGCATCGTTTTATAAATAATGTTTGTATTGGAACGTTATCTTTAAAGGTGCATATTATGGGAAACGAGTCACTTCTATTTCTGAAGTAAATTAATTTGAAAGATCTTGATTTGAACTGATTTCCTTTCTTTTTAAAGATATATTTATTCATATTAAAACTCTTGAACTCACTACGCGTTAACCTAACATTTTATTTGTCGGCATGTGCATCAGGTTTCAGTTGGAGTTTGGTTCTAGCGGTGCTATGAAGAGATGAGCACTAGATTGCATGAGAGTGAGTAGCTTGGTGAAGTCTTCTGCAATTAGAGATGTTGACTGTTTTGGGATTTAGTAACATTCGTACCTATATTAGATTGTGTATCGAGATTGCTTTGTGTTTATTGAAGTTAAACCTTAGTTTGTTGTTGTAGTTGATTCAGTTGTCGATGAAATTAGAAAATTTTTAATTAGTCGCTATTTCCAAATTTGAGGGTGTTACAGTTATGGCATCTAACCGGAAGATGGTGGAATATTGATCTCTCGTCGGTTAGTTCGGTAAGCGACTTGTTGGGGACATGTGGACAAGTGAGAACCGCCGCGAAAGTTTTGGAAAGATGGACCGCGACATTATGGTGTCTCATCTACATAATTTGAGTGCATCGCAACAAATTGGTGTTTAAGAAGAAGCAGGAAATATTTCAGACCAATTCTTCATGGCACAATTAAAAGTATTTGAATGGATCAAGGGTAGAGACCACACTTTAATCACCGATTGGAATAGCTGGCTGGCTAGTCCGGGATCGTCATAGATGTAATTGACGACATTTCTACGACGATTTTGGTGTTGGTGGTGGACATTGTTGGGTCATCTAAGATTTAAAGATAACCTCTCCTTAATAGCTTAGTTAGTTAAACATTGTTGGGTCATCTTTATTGATGATTGAACCTTGTATTTTGATTTATGGTTCTTTGTAATAGCTTAGTTAGTTAAACAGATCGGTGAGTCGAAGACAAACCGAATTCAACATGAAGGAAGTCTACAATGCGGATTGAGATGGACTTCAAAACTGAACTAAGCCTTGTCTGCCGATTCCTATTCGGCAGATCATACCCTTGCCGATTTCTAATCGGCAATTCTTACCCTTGCCGATTTGTTGTTCGACATATCTTTTCTCTCGGTGCCGAACTTCCTATGTTCGGCACATACCTCTGTTACTGAATTCCTTTTTCGGTACTCATTCTCTTACAGATTGCTTTTTTATTCTATAAAAGCATTTATGTCAAACCCTCATGATTTGACATACTTCCTCATTCCCAATGATCTTCTGACAATGGGAATGGAAGCTTCCTTCTTCCTTGAGAAGATATACAATTAGTCTTAACTTGATTGAGACATATATTTTCTATTTGATCTCAAAGAGATTGTCCCTTGAATATTTTATAATAGATATTGTACTTTCATAGCACAAAAGTTACCTTTTGTGTTATGACATGTCACATCAAATATCTTATAATTTATTGACAATATCTCAACCGCCCTTGCCTTTACTCCTACTTGTCCTTTGCACTAATTACATTGGATAGTATATAAAGGATGGAAGTAGCACCTTGCTACTTACGCTTTCAGCTCAAGTTTTGGTATTCACAAGATTTCAAGCAGGTTGATAGTTTTCTCTTGTCTCTCTAAGGTTTAAGTCTTTGTGTTCTTAATATCTTCTAAGTGTTAGATTGTTTAGAGTAGTACTTAACTATTCTTATTCCGCAATAATCTTTATTTCTCTTTGTGTAATTCTTGATATTCATTATCAATAAAAGAATTAAAATTAAGTAATTTTGTGTTATTGTATTCAACCCCCCTTCTACAATACTTGTTTACTTCTTTGGGACTAACAAGTGGTATCAGAGCGGTTGGTTTAATCTAATAAACTAGATTCGTAATGGCATCCCCTTCTACAAAACCTGAGTCTTCTTCTCAAAACTCTTTCTACTCTGACAATGGATCCACTGTTAAACCTCCTAAGTTCAACTCGAACAACTTCTCCTTATGGAAAAGTAGGATGATGCTCTTCTTAGAAGGAGATGACAGTCGGTGTCTTACCATTCTTAGTGAAGGTTCTCTTATCCCAAAAGTCTGGGATAGATTTGTCAAAACTCCTAAGGATAAAGAAAAGAAAAAGGACAATCTTTTTCAAGTTTCCGATGACTCGTCAGAGGAGGAAAGAACTTCTGCCACTGGTCGATATGTTTTGAAAACGACCAAAGAATTCAATGATGAAGATAGGCGCATTATTGGACTTGATTCCAAAGTGCGAACCATCATTGCTCAATCACTTCCTGATGAAGTGTACCAATATCTTGTCAGTCTTAAAACTGCAAAAGAAATGTGGTCAACCCTATGTGTTTTGTATGAAGGTACAAATGAAGTAAAGAAATCTAAGAAAATCTCTCTTGTTCGTAGATACGAATTCTTCTCTCATGAAAAAGGAGAACCTCTTCCCTCCTATTACAACCGTTTTAACAGTCTCTTAAATGAGTTAAAACTTGTTGGAAAACTTTATGACAACGAGGAAATCGTATGCAAATTTATGGATGGTCTTCCAGATTTCTGGAATACCCTTTCCACTTGCATTAAGACTTCCAGGGACATGGAAAGCCTTCCTCTCACTTCTCTCTATGGTATGTTTCTTAATCACGAACAAACCCACCTTCAAAGGAAAACCATCTATAAAGAAATAAGAGCCCCCTCTATGGCCCTTATCAGTGATGGCTCCAAGAAATCTGTGTGTATTCCTCGTATAACCTACCCTTCTGATGATTCAGATAGAGAAAGTCATGAAAATCTGAATCACTCCTCGGAAGCTTATCTAAGTGAAGCTGATGATGAAGGAGAAGATCCCTCTGTCAATCTTTTGACATAAGAGATGGGTATGCTTGCAAATTTCTCTAAGTTCCGAAAGAACTCTTCTAATAAATTTCAAAGAAACAGAAATTTTTCTTCTTCTAGAAACTCCTTGAACAAATCCAAGGAGGATTGCTATGCATGTGGTAAGAAAGGCCATTTTGCATCTGAATGTAGAAGCAATCCTTCTAGGATTTCTAAATCTAATTCTTCTAACTCTTCTAAAAGAAGAAATCTTCGATCTAATTCTACAGGTAGATCTCATCCTAGAAAACCTTCTCCGTCCTCTTCATTCAAAGAGCTTTCCGACAAAGTCGACAAATACAAAGCCAAATACAAAAGAGAGAAATAAAGAAATTTCAACACTCAGCGAAAAGGCAAAGGTTTGATGGCAGAAACTCTAGACTGGGCAGACGAACCCACTTCCGACAGTGAGAAAGAAGTATCGAGTAAATGTATTATGGCCAAACTCGATGAAGAACCAAAAGACTCCGGCTCAAGGATGGACTTCACTGCTGAGTGCTCTTCTTCTTCTTCTCAGGTACATCCCTTCCTCTCTCTCACTAATGAAGAAAAGATTGAGGCTTTTGACTCTCTAACTGTACTTTTTCACAATGAAAAAGATGCAAAGAAAAGAGCAAATGCTCAAGTCAAGTCTCTCTCCTCTCAACTTCATGATTCTCTATCCCAGCTAGAACAGTTTAACAAACTAAAAGCTGAGTTAGATGACTTGAAGACTTTAAACTATGTGCTTGCTAAGTAAAATAACAAGCTTCTAAAGAAGCTTCAGAAGGAACAAGAAACCCTAAACAAATGGAACACCTCTTCCAAAAATCTTGAGAAAAAATTTTCAAGATCAAGTTGTTGGTGAAACTTATGGATTAGGGTACTGGAAAGAGAATGTTGTATGTACTCCCTCTGAAAACATTTCTTCTCGTACTCATAATATTCCTCTGCCTTCTAAACTACCTTCTTATTCTTCTGACTGGGATGATTCTATCTCAAAAGATTCTAATTCAGTATATTCAATGGATCTTCGCGATTCAAGAAAGTTTGGCTACTTTGTGTCCGCTAAATCTTCCAAGCCTCTTCTAACAGAAGATCAAGACTCAAATGAGTTGGTCAAACCTGTAAATGATCTTCTTATGTCATTAAATTTAAACGACAGTTCTTCTTCTTCTTCTTCTTCTTTTCATTCTTCGAAAAAGGCTCCTCTCATCTCTAAAAGAAAATCCATTGTTGTTAATGTTCCTAACAAAAGAAAGATTACACCTTCGTCAAAATGTAAATCTCCCATGAATACAACGGACTTCATCCCTAGAGCCTTAAAAATAAAGAAGTCCAAAGGAATTTCAAACAATTCTTCTTCTTCTGTTTACAAAGGAATCCTTGGACCGGCTCCCCATAACCCTCACGTTCCGTACAGCTATCCCATTTCCTCTCACCTTTACAAACCTCCTAAATCTAAACCTCAAGGAAAGGTAAAAGTTGTTTCTCTTGAACCAAAGAAGAAATTTATTTACCGAAAGTGTTACAACTACGGTGACACATTTCATTTGGCCAAAGACTGTCCAAAGGACCGTATCGAAAGATATCGTTAGACCCATCCTTCTTCTTCCTCTTCTAACCCTAAAGGACCCACCTAAAAATGGGTTCCAAAGGACTAATTTGTTCTTGTCTGCAGGTCTATGGGCATCATCAAACTTGGTATCTTGATAGCGGATGCTCACGACATATGACTGGGAACAAATCTCTTCTTCTAAACTTTGTGAAAGAAAAAGGACCAACTGTAACTTTTGGTGATAACTCTCGCGGTTCCACTAAAGGTTATGGAACTCTTTCTAACGGTTCCATTACTTTTAACAAAGTTGCCTACGTGGAGGGACTGATGCATAATCTTTTAAGCATCAGTCAACTATGTGATTTAGGTTACTATGTGATTTTCAGAGAAATTGATTGTCTCATCACTGATAAACGGTTTCACACTGTCCTATATGGCTTTAGAAAGGACAATGTGTACGTCATCAATAAGAATGACAAGTCAACTGAAGATGAAAGCATCTGTTTCATTTCTGAAGACTCTGAAAAGAAGAACTGGCTCTGGCATAAACGTCTTTCACATCTCCACTTCAAAACGTTAAATGCTATCCAACAAAGAGCTTGTTGTCGGCTTGCCGAAAATCTCTTTCTCAAAAGAGAAGCTTTGTGCAGCTTGTGAGAAAGGCAAACTGACAAAATCTACTTTCAAATCAAAACAATGTTTCTCTATTTCTACCCCTCTATAGATGTTGCATATGGATCTATGTGGGCCTGTCAGCACACCCAACCTAGGTGGAAAAATGTACATTCTTGTAATTATTGATGAATACACACGTTACACTTGGGTATTCTTTCTCAGGTACAAAAGTGATACACCTGAAGAAATCATCAACTTTATCAAGAAATCTGAAGTTCTCAACGGTCAATTAGTCAGATCTATCAGAAGTGACAATGGGACCGAATTCAGAAATGCTGCATTAGATGCCTTTCTTTGTGACAAAGGTATTTCTCAAAACTTTGCAGCAGTAAGATCTCCACAACAAAATGGTGTTGTGGAAAGGAAGAATCGTACGCTATGTGAAGCTGCAAGATCCATGCTAAGTGAATCAAATCTTCCAACCTATTTTTGGGCTGAGGCTGTCAATACAACATGTTTCACTCAAAATCGATCTATCATTGTGAAAAGACACAACAAGACTTCCTATGAAGTCTTCTATGGCCGAAAACCAAACATTGGTTTTCTTCATGTTTTCGGCTGTCTGTGCTTTATCTTGAATGATCGAGAGCATCTTGGGAAATTTGATCCCAAGGCTGATGAAGGTATATTTGTGGGTTATTCTCTTTCTTCTAAAGCCTACCGAGTATACAATCTAAGAAGAAAATGTATTGATGAGTCAATACATGTGAAGTTTGACGATCACAAGATATCTTCATTATCTTGTGACGATAACAATACTGAACTTCATGAATGGATTATTTCCTGTGTTGGAGAAAAATCTCTAAACATTCCTTCTTCAGGACCTCCTTATGTTCCATTTTCGGTATCTTCTTCTTCCCTACATCATTGTTCGACAGATCCCTCTCCAGTTACCGAACCCATTGCTCCTACCGAACCCACATCTCTCGCCGAACCTACCTTACATTCTTCACCCATTCATCACACGCATCCTATACCCACCGATCCTTCACCTGCAAACACTTTTCCTGCACCTCTTCCCCCAGCTATAAAATGGACCAAAGATCATCCGATAAATCAAATTATCGGAGATCAGCAAGCAGGTGTACAAACTAGAAGAGGTGTTGGAAACATCTGTCTCTATGTGAATTTTCTATCTGTTCTTGAACCCAAGAAAATTGAAGAAGCTCTAGCAGATTCTTGTTGGGTCACTGCCATGCAAGATGAGTTGTCTCAATTTGAGAGAAACAAAGTCTGGAGACTTGTACCACGACCTTTCGGTAAAACCATTATAAGTACTAAGTGGATCTTCCGAAACAAGATGGACGAAGTCGGTACTGTAATCCAAAATAAAGCCAGACTTGTTGCTCAAGGATATAGGTAGGAGGAAGGTATTGATTATGATGAAACCTTTGCTCCTGTTGCTAGACTTGAAGCAATAAGAATCTTTCTTGCTCATGTTGCTCACAAAAACTTCCGGGTCTTCCAAATGGATGTTAAGAGTGCATTTCTCAATGGAGAACTTGCTGAAGAAGTCTATGTGAAACAACCACCCGGCTTTGAAGATCCAACTCATCCGTACCATGTGTTCAGACTTGACAAGGCCCTCTATGGTCTGAAACAAGCTCCTCGTGCTTGGTATGACACCTTGTCTGACTTTCTTCTCTCCAACCGATATACCAGAGGTAAAATTGATAATACTCTTTTTCTCAAGAAAACAAAAGGTAATATCATTCTTGTTCAAATCTATGTGGATGATATCATTTTCGGTGCCAATGATGAAAATCTTTGTCAGGAGTTTGCCTCTCTCATGAAAAGTAAATATGAGATGAGCATGATGGGTGAGCTAACCTTCTTTCTTGGTCTTCAAATTAAACAATCCTCTGAAGGTATTTTCATTTGTCAGAATAAATATATTCGTGATCTGTTGAAAAAGTTTGATTTTGAAAATTGTTCTTCCATGAAAACTCCAATGGCATCACCTCTAAAGATTCATGCAGATTCTACCGGCACGTCGGTGGATATCACAAATTATAGAGGAATGATAAGGTCTCTGTAACACCCTCATTTTTACTATGAGAAATGTTACGTAATCTAAAATAAATCCTCCAAAATTTCGACTAAATTTAAAATTTTAAAACCGTTCGCAGCGGAAGTCTCCAAATACATAAACACGTAACTTAAGAGCTAACCCGTCCCATACCAGGTTAAGTTACAACTGATCCATACATAAAAGTCTAAACAAAAGACTGAATCCAAAAATAATGGTAGTATGCAAGTCTCTAAGCATGTCCCTTGCCCTTATCCAGCCTCGAACTATCTGGCCCTGAGATGCATACTATAGTCAGCTTATAAAGCTCAGTGAGTTCATGGTTTGCGTGAGTGAAATCATATATTGTCACACATATCAAACATGCAAACTTCGTATAAAATAATATTCATTTTCTGAAGACATGCAACACCAAAAAAAACGATACCTCATGACTGTCTCCTCGAGTAAGGACTGATAAGTTGTAAACATTCCCTGGGTATGTACGGCACACCTATAGCCAATAACCCATTACGGGGTCGTGTTGCCACATCACAGGCATTCCCTGGTGTGTACGTCTCACACAGAGCCAGTAGCCCCATTTCGGGGTCGTGCCTCCCCTTAAGTGTGACAAACCAAACCGACATCTCATACTCCAAACCATGCACCATTTGTACAATATAAACCAATGGAAAATCCAAGCATGCTAAATACGTTTAAAAATCGGAAAACAATTAGCATGCATGCTCCACAAAACTCCACATACATGTAAACATATACCAATGACATTATTTAAATCATTATCATGCACAACATTCACCATAGAAGTCATATAATGCTCAAAATAATTTGTACGTATGTATGCATCCCAGTGTAAGTCTCATGAAGACTCACCGGATTGCGTAGATCAACTACCGGTAGCTTCTGACGGAAGACCTACACATTTTATACCACAATATCTAATTAATGACTTAATTCTCCAAAAGCCGTTTTATGGTCTAAACCGACCCGACCTAAAGTCAAACTCCAATTTTTGAGTTTCCAAACCCGTTCCAAATAGCTCAATACGACACCATCATTAAAATCCATGTGGGTCAAACGAGTCAAAAGTAAACCCTTGGTCAACTCAGTCAACCCCGACCAACTATAATCAAAATCCAAGTCTATAAATCGATGACGTCTCAAAACGTCGATTTAACCCTTCTAACATTTTATAAATCTCCATTCCGAATTAAAATGTCCCAATAATTATTTTAATCCGATAACGACACTTGACTCTCGTTATTAAAATCATCTAAATATTTAGACGACTCATTATAAACACTTCTCCGTAGGAAAATATATAATTTATATAAATCTTATAAAATCAAAGTGCTCAATAAACATTCTCCTAATTAAGAACTTTAAATCTTATTTTTAAATCATTTGAATAAATAAGTGATTTATTGTAAGCACCCTTTTTCAAAAATTACACCAAATCCCAAGCGTAGACTATTTCGATACCAAAATACTTAAAAATGCCGATTCTTTAATTAATGAACATTTGGAAGTTTTATAAAAACAAATAATCAAAATACGACTTAATTACCAATCCCCAAAAATATAAGAGCGTTTCGTTAATTCTATAGGGCAAATACTTGAAATATTTTTAAGAAACCGGTTTCCTAATCATAAGGCTATTTTAGAAATTTTACAAAATAAATAGGGTCAACATTACATTTTATAAGTTCAACAATACTTATGAAATGTTTGGAAAAGATTGTAGTCGAAATCAAATTATCATAACTCCAGGGACCACAATATAATTTATTATAATTATAACTTAGTCATCACAAATTAATTGTAGATGTAAACTAAAAACAAAAAGGTTCATTAGCATGATGGCTAATGCCATCCCTTGCTGCAGCTTTAGTCCAATGATTGAATCTGCCTTTCTCCAATTTTTTTTTTAAATACATAAATATAGGAACAAAACACAGCAGCAACACCACGCAGCCATAGCTGCGTTTTTGAGAAATTTCAAGCTCAAAATTGTTCGATTCTTAGCCGTTTTAACTCAATCTTTTTGCACCAAACTCTTGGTAATGTTTTTACCAACATTTTGACATAAAGAATACGAAAATTTTCATCAAAAATGAGTTCCATTTTCTTATTTAAAGTTTTGGGTTTTAAACCAAAACCTATCAAAACTTTGAACATGAAATCGAACCATATAAATGCAAATTTGAGATATGAAGCTATTGGAGTTTTAAAAAGCACTTAAAAACGAATCAATAGACATAAAAATCACAAGGTTTGGTTAAGAATCTCACCCAAGATCGATGAAAACCGAGAATGTTGATTATGAACTTCAAACTCAGATTTCTCCTTCCATATAAGCTTATTTTTCAAGCTATTTGAACCAAAATGATCTTCAACCGGTGCCTTACATTTATCTATAAGTTTTTTGGCGTATTAGTTGAATAAATCGGGCTAAATCGCGAGTTTTAGGCTGTGAGGTCGTTTTCTCAAACAGAGTTGTACTTATGGCGGAACATGCCCTTGTACTATGAAAAAGATGGCGTTAAGCCCCCCCCCTGAACTTTCTGATATTTACGTTTAGGCCCCTCCTGACATGATACTTATTATATTTGGTCCAAAAGTAATTTAAACCCTTACAACACTCTACTAAAATGGTAGATTTGGCCCATCTCAACTCAATCATTTACACTTTTGGTCAAACAAAATAAAACTCATTTTCTTTTATTTCTCATTTCTCATTTTTCTTTTCATAATGTCTCTTCTTTATCTTACTGCTAGTAGACCTGACATCATGTATGCTACGTGTCTGTGTGCACGTTATCAAGCCAATCCCAAGGAATCTCACTTGGCGACTGTGAAACGTATTTTTCGGTACCTAAAAGGTACCATGAATCTGGGTCTTTGGTATCCCAAGGACTCAGGTTTTGATCTAATTGGCTATTCAGATTCTGACTTTGCAGGGTCTAAGGTTGACAAAAAAAGTACAACTGGCAGTTGTCAAATACTAGGTGGAAACTTAGTAAGTTCGTCCAGTAAAAAGCAAAATTCGATATCCACCTCCACTGCCGAAGTCGAATATGTTGCAGCTGGAAGTTGTTGTGCTCAAATCTTGTGGATGAAGAACCAACTACAAGATTATGACAAAGTTTATTCTCATATACCGATTCTATGTGACAATTCTAGTGCCATAGCCATTGCCAACAATCCGGTGCTGCATTCCAGATCTAAACACATTGATATTCGGTATCACTTTATAAGAGATCATATCTCTAAAGGTGATATTGAACTTCACTTCATTCCTACAGATCTTCAACTTGCAGACCTCTTTACAAAACCACTGGATGAGGCACGATTCAACTTCCTTGTGGGATCCTTAGGTATGTTAAATTTATGCTAAAAAAAATTTGAAAACGTTGACTATTGTCCAATAATTAACGGTACCTTCTTCACCGAAGCTTTCCTTTCGGCATCTATATTCGGTACATATTGTTACCGACATTTCCTCCAAATTTAGTCCTTCCACATACCGAATTCATTTTTACCGAAATTTCTTCGGTATCTCTCTCTTCCAACATCGGTATCACTATATACCGAACCCATCTTCGGTACCTTTTAAATCTGAAAAATCTTTAAACTTCGGTATCTCTACATACCGAATTCATTTGTCGAAATATCTTTCATATTTCGGTACCTCTCTACTTCGGTACCTCTCTCCTTCAGTAAAGTTTATGACGTGTCATCCTTATCCACATCTCACTTACCGAATACTTTCGGCACCGTTTCCTTCCCTATGCATATGTGACACGTGGCGCTTCTGGGTTCGTGTGTCAGATGATGGGACCTTCACGATCTGACACTTAGCCGTTTTACGGCTCTTACACCTTCCATTACGCACGTATGCGTCGTACCATCATTACTTTCCAACGTTTTGAATTCCAACCTTTCCCTCTTCTTTTTCTAAACTATAAATACTTCTTTGTTTCGTTTCTATTCATTTTTTTCTTCATCTATATTCTCTCAAGAACCTGCAAATTCTTTCTTCAACAATGGCATCCTCAAAATCCTCTAAGGCTTCCAAGGATACTCCTCTCACTCGAGAGTCTCTCATCTTTCATTCATGCAACCAAGTTGCTCGTCTCTCGGCGGATGCTGATCACCCAGAGTTCAACCAAGTATCCATTTTTCTCCAACGATCTCCAATCTGCCATGCTCTCACTGCCTCCACCAAGATGAGCAAAATTCTCCTTGGTAATTTTTGGTTAACCTGTAAGTATGACTCTACTACTCACCAGGTGTCTGCTTCCGTTCTATCCTCTGAAGAACACCCCGATCTCTCTTTTGGGGTGGATGATATTCGCTCGGTTCTCCAAATCCCAGAGTTTAATGTGTATGCTCCATTTCCTACTCATCACGAGCATGATGAGGTCGTTGTCGCTCTCCAGTATGTGCACGAAGGAAAATCTAAGGGTTCCGGCACTCTCCTACGAAAGAATATGGGTGCACTCTGGAACTACTTCTTTTCTCATCTCCTCTACTGTCTTTCTCATAAGACTTCGGGGTGGGATCAATCCCCGACGGCCATTACTCGTTTGGCTCATGCACTTATCTTCATGCGGAGAATGGACTTTGCTCAGGTATTCTTCGACTCCTTGGTCACTGCTATCTCTCCTACCCGGACTCACAATGTGGCTCTTCCCCGCTTCATCTCTCTCATCATCAACCACAAGCTATCTGCCCAACTACGTGCCGATGCTGCTCTCCCCGAGCCGATGATCAAGTTTGACTTGCCAATTTCTCAAATTAGCAAGCAAACTATTTTCAAACAAGCGAAGCCCACCGACTCTCCGCTCACCTCAGGTATGCTTTCTTTCATCTCTTCTCCCAATCCGATTTGGGGAACGCTTGCCGAAGGTGAATCCGAAAGGCCTTCATCTTCTCCCAAGCCATCCAAATCGGTGGTCCCTTCTCCCCCTAAACCTTCTCGAGCTAAGTCAGTGGCCAGTAAAAAGAAAAAGGCCACCGGCAACGTCGCACTTTCTCTTATGACTCTGCCGCTGACAAATCTGTCGGTGGCTACCCAGGTCATTACCCCTTCTGTTTCTGTTAAGCGACGAGGCTCAAAATCCCCTCCTAAGTCTCGTTCTAAGAAACTTAGGAAACCTTCGGCCAAATCTCACACTCCATCTACCGATTCTCAAAAATCGGCGGATGTTTAACTTTCCCCTCCCGGGCCACGGGGATATGCTAAACCCTCTCCCACCTCCTCCAAACCTTCTCAACAAGATTTGATTGTACAAAAGGAGTCCCCAAATATTCCTTCTCCTCCTCCTCTTTGTGTGGAGGTTGAAGATGAGTTGGTCTTCTCTCCGTACCGACATTCTGCTTCCTCACAACACAGCCTATCACCCGGGGTCATTCCCGATGATGTTGCACAAACTGGGGTTTTATCCCATGATATGTACCGACGCCTTTTCACTCCCTCATCCTCACCAAAGAAATCCCCTTCTCCTAAATCCTCACCGAAGAAATCCACTTCTCCTAAACCTTCACCGAAAATATCCCCTTCTCCTAAACCTTCACCAAAGAAATCTCCCTCACCGAAACCTTCCCCTGCCAAAATGGATGGGCCTTCTACCCAGGTACAGATCACAATATCTGCCGACATTGTTGACTCCAATCGGCAGGTACGAATGCTCGGTACCCAGTTTGAACAACTTCGCAAGTCTTTGTGTGAACCGGCGCTCCTCGATTCTCTGAACGCCAACAACATCTCTATGTCCGAACTTCTGCAGCTCGTCAAAGAGCAAAATTCTGAGGTTGTCGATCTTAATCGCGACATCTTTCGGTGTTTGGATGTAATGCATAAGCAAATTGATGGTCTACGTGCCCCTCTATCTGCAGCTATGGAATCTCTTCTCAAGGAGGTAGTCAGGCTTAATGATCAAAATACCTCCTTGACCTTGTCGGTGGCTGCTCTCAAGGCCGCCTCGGATGCTCGGGATCAATATCTTATCCGTCTACGGCAGCAGACCTCGACTCAGGAGTCTATTAATTCTGCAATTCTCAATGCCTTGCAGACTATAAATAGGCGTCTTGACTCTCTGCCTGCCGATATTGCTCAATATTGTGCTCAGTCTCTCGACATTGACATCACCGAGTTTGCCTTCACTCCTGCCGATCGCAATGTATTGGATCGTATTGATCGTCGGGTAGGCCGTGTGTCGGCTAAATCTGGTGTTTCTTCCCCGGCTCGTACTGGGGGGAGAAACAGACTGAGGGGGAGCAACTCCTTTCTCAGGTTCATATCAGTACGAGTCAGGAAAAACCCTCTGCTTCTGCCAAACCATATGCTGCTGCCGAACCTGCTACTGCTTCTACCGAACCTTCTGCTACCAAAGAGAAAGGAACCGATCACCCCAAGGTGGTCGAAGAGCCCGAGGGGGAGAAAATGCCCAAAATGGATAAGGGCAAAGCTATTATGTCACCAGATGAAGTAGCTGCTGAAGAAAAGCGTCGTAAAGATGCTTTATTAAAAAAAATGCGGATGGTGCTGGTCTTCATCTTCCTCCTCCAAAGGCTACCTCTCCTGATCTAGGCTTATCTGAAGAGGAACTGAAAGCTGCAAATCTTGCCCAGATTGCTCGTGACAGAGATGTCGAGCTAGCGTTGAAGATTGCTGCCGAAGAAGATCCTACCGACACAATCAAAACTCAGATGAGCGCTCTAGAGGACTCGGCGAAGAAAAATAAGGAAATAAAGTCTTTGTGTATCGATTGGTACCACAAAACTCTCAATAGACGCCGGTGCTCTGCCAAAATCACAGATGTCAAAATAATCAAACCGTCTGCAAGCTGCAAGGTTATTCGGCTAAAGATTACCAGGGATGATGCTTCAATGTCTATGGACAGACTGGACTCTCTTGTTCGGTTCGGAGTATCGGAATGGGTAGAAATTGGTATCTGCTTGTTAAAAAGCCAAAGCTCTGCAAAAGCTGAGGTTGATAAATACATTGCAGATCTTCAAACCATGTTCAGAACCTATCGAAAAAGATACAACATTGTCCATACTCCTGCCGAAGAAGAGATCATCAACAATTTAATGTCTGGTCGTCCTCCTCCCAAATCGAAGTCGAAATCCAAAAAGGAAGACGTGTTTACCCAAATGGCTAGAGAAGGAAAGGTCCCGGATACTTCAAATCTCGATCTATCATTACCAATTCCGGTTCCTCATCCTTCAACCACTGTGATTTCTGAGCCTACTCATGGTATCTTCTTCAACGACGCGCTTGGGCAGATCTCCTTCTTCAGATCAAGCCAAATCCCTATTGCCGACACAACCTTTCTCCACGGGATTATCCAAATAATTCCAATATCGGCTAGGGATCTCTATGTGGCCACTACCGACGAACTAAAGAAGAGGGATGCTGAACTGCATTTTTCTTTTGAATAAATTCGGTGTAGTTTTATGTTTGTGTTTATTTTGTTTTCCTCTGTATTGTAATCTTCTTAAAAAGATTAATACATTGAGTTTTTATTACTTATCGTAAATAGTTTGTACAAATCATTATTTCATTTCTTTTATACTTGTTAATGTCGGATACTATAAAAAATCCAAAAATAAACAAAAAGAATGGTCTATGTGAAAAAGAACCCAAAAGAGTATGAAAAAGGGTCAAAATGCATTATTCATTAACTTCTAAGTTGTATGAGATGTTATCATCAAATAGGGGGAGATTGTTGGGTCATCTAAGATTTAAAGATAACCTCTCCTTAGTCTTTATTGATGATTGAATCTTGTATTTTGATTTATGGTTCTTTGTAATAGCTTAGTTAGTTAAACAGATCGGTGAGTCGAAGACAAACCGAATTCAACATGAAGGAAGTCTACAATGCAGATTGAGATGGACTTCAAAAGTGAACTAAGCCTTGTCTGCCGATTCCTATTCGGCAGATCATACCCTTGCCGATTTCTAATCGGCAATTCTTACCCTTGCTGATTTGTTGTTCAGCATATCTTTTCTCTCCGTGCCGAACTTCCTATGTTCGGCACATACCTCTGTTACTGAATTCTTTTTTCGGTAGTCATTCTCTTACAAATTGCTTTTTTATTCTATAAAAGCATTTATGTCAAACCCTCATGATTTGACATACTTCCTCATTCCCAATGATCTTCTGACAATGGGAATGGAAACTTCCTTCTTCCTTGAGAAGATATACAATTAGTCTTAACTTGATTGAGACATATATTTTCTATTTGATCTCAAAGAGATTGTCCCTTGAATATTTTATAATAGATATTGTACTTTCATAGCACAAAAGTTACCTTTTGTGTTATGACATGTCACATCAAATATCTTATAATTTATTGACAATATCTCAACCACCCTTGCCTTTACTCCTACTTGTCCTTTGCACTAATTACATTGGATAATATATAAAGGATGGAAGTAGCACCTTGCTACTTACGCTTTCAGCTCAAGTTTTGGTATTCACAAGATTTCAAGCAGGTTGATAGTTTTCTCTTGTCTCTCTAAGGTTTAAGTCTTTGTGTTCTTAATATCTTCTAAGTGTTAGATTGTTTAGAGTAGTACTTAACTATTCTTATTCCGCAATAATCTTTATTTCTCTTTGTGTAATTCTTGATATTCATTATCAATAAAAGAATTAAAATTAAGTAATTTTGTGTTATTGTATTCAACCCCCCCTTCTACAATACTTGTTTACTTCTTTGGGACTAACAGACATCCCAGCGACCCGGTTTGTCCCTCGCGAACAGGCCCGGGGTGTTGTCTCGTTTTTTCTTCTTTGGCTTTGGGTCGCGTTGTGTCCCTTTTTGTTTCTTGCGATTTAGATGACCTCGAGTTTTGTCGTCATGGTTGGTTACTTACTGTTTTCGGTTGGTTTATTTGTGGTATAATGTATAACTCAAATTTGTTAAACGATCATCGAGCTCGAACGATGAAAAAATATGATAGTTCAAGCTTTACTTTGAATAAGTTATTCAAGCTCGAACCTTGTATTAGTTTTTCTCGCAGAACTCACTCAACTCAACTAGACTCGTTAACAGTAACAATTAACAAAAATATTAACAATTAGACATCAGTTAACAAACCCTAACAATTAATAATTAAAATTTAACAATAAACAAAGAATATTAAATAATACAAAAAATTAACAACAAACCCCAAAAATTAGAAAATTAGAAACAGTTCTCTTAAGCGCCTAATTGGATTAAATTTGTATTGGGTTCAAAAACTTATTTCTTTGGGGTGTCCAGATAGTATACAATTCACTTTTTGGACTTTCAACTAATGTTCTAAAAAACTCGCCGCAGAGATTGTGTGTCACGCCACGTTAAGCCCATGGCACGCCATGGCCTAATGCGCGGTTATTGTAATGAGATATTTGATTTTCTTTACGTTTTAATGTCTTATTTGCAAGTTTTTTATATATACAATCTAACTTAACTTCCCTATTACTACTGACTCACTGAGTAACACCACAAAACATACGTTTTTATATATAATATTATATATGAAATATAAATTTGACGCCATAAGTCACGCTTTGAAAACGCCATGACTTTGTCGTGGCTCCTAAGGCTTGAGGCTTGGCCTCGCCGCCACGCCACGCCTCACGCCATTTAGAACCTTGCTTTCAACGGCTCATTTTTAACGGGGTCAGAGAATCTCCAACAGATTTTTCAAAATGGAGAAGCAAAAGTCAAAATCTCAAAAAAAAAATTGCATCCATCTTAACCAGATTCATTATTTTAGAAAATCCAACATTGATTAAAATATTAAAATATTTAATTTATCTATTAAAATATTGTTTCTCTCTTTACATATTTATTTTTAAAGTTTCCTATTGGTTTTCTCATTTGATAATCATTATTGGGGTGATCTCCATAGTTGGGGAAAAAACTATTTTCTCTCCTACTTTCTCCATTTTGGAGATAGTTTTGGTGAAGTTGTTGGAGTAATATATTTAGCTTAAAATCCTCATTTTCTCCATTTTAGATAATCTTAGATGTAGGGACAAAAATTGAAGCAAAATGAAAACCATAGGGACAAAAAAAACAGTTTTTGAAGACAAGGGACGAACCTACCCTTCCCAGGGGGGTCCTATGCACCCGCTCAATTTTGTTTCGTAAGGGCGAAATTTTTTTAGGTACGTAAGGTGCACCCACTCAACTATAGGGGGCGCTCCGTGATATATATGTTTTTGAGCGGTGAAATGTGCACAAGTTTCCAAAAAAACAAAATTTACTCTCGAAATCAACCAAAAAATCAAAAAAATCTCTTGAAATCAATCAAAAAATCCCTCAAATTAGGGGTGTGCAGAAATTCAATCGATCCAATAGGAACCGACCGATCCAATTAGAACCGACCGACCATAATTGGATATCCAATTGTAATTGGATCGGATTGGATTGAAAATCTCAACATCCAATTTGGATCGGTCGGTTTCTTGGATAACAGTCCAGAACCGACCAAAACCGACCGAACTGAACCAACCAACATCCAATTACCCATCCAACTATCATCCAATTTTTTTTTTTGCAATTTGCTTAAATCTAAATTTGTTTTGTGTTGGTTTTTGAATTCTTAGTCTCACTTATGTTGGTTTTAACACAAACTAAAAGTAATTAATTAGAAAATTGCATTAAATTAACACGTTAGATGGATCCATTCTGATCATCCATTAGATGTTGGATGGATACAATCCGATCCAATGGATATCCAATACGATCCAATGGATATCCAATTTGATCCAATGGATATCCAATAACAAACATCCATTAGATGAAACCGAACTGATCCAATCATCCATTGGATTGGAAAAATCCAACATCCAATGGATGATTGGATCGGTTCGGTTGGGAAAATCCAACATCCAATGGATGATTGATTGATTGGATCAGTTCGATTCCCCTCACATCCATTGGATGTCAACCGATGAACACCCCTACCTCGAATCAACACAAAAAACCCCATCGAATCAACACAGAAGCTTAAAAAATCCCTCGGAAACAACCAAAAACATAAAAAGTCCCTCAATAGGGGAATTCGGCTAAAAACACATCGACAACAATTTTTTAAGGTTTTCATTTATGTGCACACGCTCACCTAAAATTCTGGGTCCGCCACTAGGGACGAACATTATAATAAACATCAAACCACAGGGAAATAAATCGTAGTTAAATTATGGGAAAAGTTTAAAAAACTCAATAAACTATCCCATTTTGAATGATTAAGTCCCTAAACTAATTTTTTGAATGAAAAAACCATTAAACTTTCTCATTTTGAATGATTAAGTCCCTCAACTATTTTTTCGAATGAAAAAACCATTAAACTTTCTAATTTTGAATGATTAAGTCCCTAAACATTTTTTTGAATAAATAAACCATCAAACTTCTAAAAATTGGTTACCTTTTTCTTAAAGTTATCTGGAACTGACTATGAAAGTTTTAAATTAAAAACAAATCTAAATCAATTTTATCGTTCTCAAATTCTATGCCATTAAAACCCTCACAAACAAGTGTATCGCTCCGTCTCACCATTATCCGTTGTCAGAACGTTGTTCGTTCTCCATATTGTCTAACACGTTGTTGCTCTGCCATCAATCTCCGTCTTTTTAATCTATTTTTTATCTATCAAAAAAGGAAGAATCAAAAGATAACCGGTTACAGCTAGGTTTTTGGGTTAAATGATGTAAGTAACCAATTTTAATTTTTTTTGATGATTTAATTTATTGAAAAAAAAATGTTCAGGGACTTAATTATTCAAGATAGGAAAAATTAATGGTTTTTCATTCAAAATGAGAAAGTTTAATGGTTTTTCATTAAAAAAATAGTTCAGGGACTTAATCATTCAAAATGAAAAAGTTTAATGTTTTTTTCATTCAAAATATTAGTTCAGAAACTTAATCATTCAAAATGGAATATTTTGTCCGGTTTTTTTATTAACCTTTCCCTTCAATTATATAAGAAAAATGTAATTAACTCTATTTTTGTCTCTCTTGAAAAAAAAAAGGAAAATAGGTAGGTGAAGCTTCACGGTTTGTGGGAGAAAAATAAAAGTTGATGGATCAATGGGACACGTGGCGCAATTTGAATGAGGCATAAATCATAGATCCGGTTTCACGTGAAGGAGGCGTTTTCAACGAGACACCACCCCTTTGACCATGGCATTTGACGCGGACCCCACCTTGCTCAAGTGGAAACACACTATTAACATCTAACACCCTTCTAATTTCATCTAACTACAATTTACATCCTTAAACTACCAACACCATGATACTATAGGTCCCTAGAAAATTCATTTAACAACTCTAGTTTGATTTACATTCAACTGGTCCAACCTCTAATGTATTATCAAATCTACAAATACATTGAGAAGAATATAATAGTATGTATAATGTATGAATCTGCATGACTCGACTTAAGTAACATGCACTATAAATATAGACTAAGGGCCTGTTTGTTAGCAGCTTAATAAGCTTAATGAGACTCACAACTTATTCAGTCAGTTATATATGACTGTTTAGTAGTGACTTAATAATATATAAAGTGGCTTATTCAGTAAGATTTCAAGGGGGAGTTTTATGCAGAAAACCAAGTTTTTTCCAAACCAGTCACTCCCATTAAAAAACAGGTTCCTTCCATTTATGAAAAAACTCTCTCAAATAAAAATCTTCAAAATCTATACAGACAGATTAATCCACACAGACAACTTTATTCATACAGAACTTAATGGAAAATCAACCAAACAACCCCTAAATCAATAATCGCATACACCATTTTGACAATTCTAGAGTTAAGATTTACCAATTTACTGGCTTTAGTTGAATTGATTTAAATCGAATATTAAATGATTTGATTTTGATAGTTTATATTACCCAAAAGAAAATAAGTTTTCCTCTAGAAATCACATACAATAGGTTTACTATTGACAAAAAAGTGGCAAAAAAAATGCTTAAACGCAAAAAAAAAGTCATGTCCTTTAAGACTACCCAATTGAAACCGACCTTTAGTCCATGAACCACTTTTTATTAGTCATTTGAATATACTTTAGTTGAAATGGTCATCTTTAAATAAAAACATGTTGCAACAATTTCAAAATTAATAAACCACGAAAGGACGAACCTAATGAAGGGAATACGGTGGCACGTGCCACCATATTATATCTCCTTCGAAATGTAAAAGAAATTATGTTTATGAAAGGTGCAACCGTATCGTTTTAAAATGTGCCACTGTATGATGTTTAAAAGTTCAAGAAAGTGCAACCATATCTTGTAATCAACCAAAAAAACTCTTGAAATCAACCCAAAAAACCGAAAAAAGTCCCTCGAAATCAATAAAAAAAACTTAAAAATCTCTCGAAATCAAGCAAAAGGCTATAAAAATCCCTCGAAACGGTAGAATTAGGCTAAAAACAAATCGGACGATATTGGACGTTGGTAACACGTCGATAAAACTGTGTTTTATGTAATTATTTTTTATCTATATTATATATAATCACCGTATGAAACAAATTCTTGGTCCGTCCATGAAACCATCCAGTCTGGTAATGAATTTCTACATTGGTATAACCGGTTAAACAATCCAATTTGAACCAAACAAGACACACCCCTAATAAATTGTTAATATATAGGGACTAATTGATACATAATACAAACTTAAGGGTACCAAAATGAAACAATATAAAGAAAATAGGGACTAAATTAGACACCTGTTGGTTTCCATTTACCGTATACGGTCCCTAATACGGTTCACGTATAAATACACAAAAACATATACGATCAGATTGATTGACGATTGCAAAGATATTTTTGTTTTCCATGCAAAGAATTTTCTTCATGGGTGTATATATATATATATATATATATACCTCACACCTCTCTTCCTTTTGGTAAGTTGAGCTAACGGTTCATCTCGCCGGAAAATCGCCATAACTTCCGGTAGTACGGAAAACAAGCACTCGAGGTAAGTGGATCTTAATATGATCCAATTGTTTTCTTAATTGACTTTCTGTTAATTTTAATTTCTCTCAACTTCCCTACTTTTTTGGATTGTGATCCGATTTTAATTCCTAAAACTCTGTGTTTCCATGTGAGTAAAATCTAATCATTGCTTCATGTTAATTTCAATCGCTGTTGAGATTTATGTAGAAATTATTCACCGTTTATTGATGAATTTTAGGTTTAATTTTTTGCAGGTTTGATTTTAAACGTGTTCATAGAAAAATGGGAGTGAAGGTGGCGAGTGGGTGTTTGAATTGGTCACAATCACAACCTTCGATTTCACACTCATCGAAACGACGTAGTTTAATCGATTTAGCCTCTGCAGTTTCATCACCTTCATCGAAACGACGTAGTTTAACCGACCTCCCACTGGTTTGCCGGTACGTTCGCCGGTCACCGCTGTTCGGAACGAAACTCAACAGATCTCGATCATGTGAAACCCTAAAATCAACAAACAATCGAAAACAATCGATCAAACGCGTTGTAAGTGCGAATCTAGATTCAGAATTCTCTGATGAGGAATTCTCGAGAGAGATCCGTGAATTAGCTCTCCGATTCCAACTCTCCGACGACGAGGAGTCCGATTCATCGGAAAACCAGGATCTTCCGGACTCAAAAACGGAACCGCCGGAGGATCTAATTCCGGCGAACATTGAACGAAAAGCGAACAGCGTCGAACTACCGTTTTCGTTGCGAATCATACAGAAGAAGAAACAATTTGAAGAAGGTTTCATGGAGGCAGGTGAATCGTTATCTTCTTATTGTTCAATTAAGAAAGCTTTCTCATCAATGGTGTTCATAATTCGTGAGCTTCAAAGCTACACTCTACAAATGCGAGAAGTTTTGTTCTTCGAAGATCTACAGGTGATTTTGATTCGAGTTCGTAAAGAAATGAACGCATCTTTCGTTTGGCTTTTTCAACAAGTTTTCTCACACACACCGACTTTAATGGTGTACGTAATGATCCTATTAGCTAACTACAGTGTGTATTCGATGTCAAACAACATCGCCGCCGCATCGCCGCCGTCGCCGGCAACCACCATGGAATCCGTTTCCGCCATTGAAGACCAGACAAACACAAACACTGAGTTCGATTCTTTAAAAACTCAATCGGAAACCTTTTCTGTTAATTCCGGTGGTAAAACCACCGCATTCGGCGGAGTCAACGGCGGAGGTGGGAAATCGAGGCCGTTAACTAGTGGTACGGACGGTGACGGAAAGTTTGATGAGTTTATTGGATATCATAGGAGTTTGGATCCGACCCGACCCAGTGAGGAGTCGGTTTCGGGTCAGGTGTACCAGGTGGAGGAATGGGCTTTATGGCATTGGATGGTGGCTGAAGCTGATAAGATGATGGAACTGAATGGATACGGAGGTCTTGATCATGAGGTAATGCAAAGATTTGTGTCGCCGGTGACGACGAAACTCGTCGGAGAAGTCGATACGGAAGATTACTCGAAAACGGAGCTTCTTTATGAAACGGGTGTATCGAAAGAACCCACGAATCCTCTTCTTCTTGCAAATTATGCTCAGTTTCTCTACCTATTCGTCCATGATCAAGAAAGGTAGAATCTTGAACCTTAATTCGGAAAAAAAAAATTAAAATCGGTTGTCCCAAAATCTATTTTCTTTTTGACTGATTATTTGGAGACATATCTTTATTTTTTACAATAATTAGAGGGAGATTCAAGTAATACCTCAAAAAAAATGGAAAACTGAGGAATACCCTGGTAGTCATTCATCTGGACGGTATACACTTGTGCATACAAGTAAATTAAGGTGTTTTTTGGTTTTATGCACAAGTGCATATAATGCACACGTGCATATGCACAAGTGCATAAAACCAAAAAACACCTTAATTTACTTGTATGCACAAGTGCATACCGTCCAGATGAATGACTACCAGGGTGTTCCTCAGTTTTCCCTTTTTTTGAGGTTTTTCTTTGAACCTGACCCATTAAATGATATGACTTCAAGTAATTGTTTCGAGGAGAAAAGATAAAAGATTTTTGGGATAAGACTAGCTATTCAGTAGCTTTTTTCAGATTAACACAAAAATAACTATTTATGTGTTAAAAAGACGAGCAAAAACCGTTATCTACGGACAATACGTTGTTTAGAATGGGTCTTTTCACAAAAAGTTGAGCAAAACCCTTTTTAAACAAAATTTTGGGTTTTGCTCGTGATTTTTGCAAAGTGTGTTTACAAACCGAAAATGTTTCTTGCAAAATAGGTTGCTTCTTGTGATTAGAAGAAGTTGGTCGTTTTGTGATCGGTCAATTTCAACTTTTTATCATATTTGTGAATTGTGATTATCCCTTTACCGCTTTAGGGATTTGTTTAAGTAATAAGGCTAAATAATGTGAGAATGTTAAAAAATAAAAAGTTAAGGGATTGTTCATATGTGAATCTTTGAAAAAATTAATTTGAAGATACGTATTTGAACTAATATGAATAATCTATAAAGTTGTTTCACATACGAATATTCATACAAACGTTTTCCAAAAAATTCAATGATTCACATGTGAATCTTTATTTAATCTTATCTTCTTACAATATTTAGTCTTCTTATTTGAACCTCCCGTCGTTTCATTACTCAATAATTTTGTCGATCTATAAGATGAGAAATGAGCAATGGGGGTTGTTTGTTTCTTTTAATGGCAAGATAAGACGATCAAATCTTGATACTTTTTTGTTGTTTTGTGCCCAAAAACAGAGCAGAAAGCTATTTCAAAAGGGCTTTAGAGATTGAGCCAAAAGATGCTGAAGCACTCAGTAAATACGCAAGCTTTTTATGGCATGCTAAAAAGGACTTATGGGCAGCTGAAGAGACCTTTTTGGAAGCCATTTCAGCTGAGCCTGATAACTCTTTTTATAGTGCTAATTATGCACATTTTCTTTGGTCCACCGGTGCTGATGACACTTGTTATCCTCTTGACTTGCCGGAAAATGTCAACTCAGATGAGTTTTAACCGCCACCGCTGCCGCCTTCAAAATATATTTAATAGGAGGAAAAGGAATAAATTTACCGTAACAAGCCCATTTTCCGGTTAAGCCTGGTCTTTTTCAGAGCTGGAATGATCAAGTTCGAAGTAATGGTTAAGATCATATTCGATGGGGTTCCACTTTCTTGCACCATTTTGCTTTACCAACACCATTTTGCTTCAGTGCATCATTTTTGGTGTAAGGAATAGTGAAACTTTTTCGTTACAACATTTATTTTTGTTAGATTTTAGTATATACACAAATGGTCCTCAATTTTGATATTTATTTGTTTATACTTTGAAAGCTATAAAAATATTTATGGGTTACATGTATTATATTATTAAAACACAATAATATATTTAACACAAACATGTAGTCAACATAATTATATTTTAGTACATGAACTTAAAATTAACTAATAACCAACAAAATAAGCAAATACATAACCGAGAAACATATTCAAGTGATTTAACAAGAAGCCCCAACCATCACCATTCAGAAATCTGTAGAAAATAAAACCCAACAACAAAACCACCAAATCAAAACCTTCAAAAGTTGTTTGAATCTATCGTGCATCGTCCCACCAAATTGTCCATGTGGTGCTATGTAGGTTTCAATAGGGGTAATGTAATGGCTTTCGTGTTCTTGTTCATATCTCCATATCACCTTCGACTTCTACACTTGAATCTAATGGGATTCTAGTTTTCATCAGTGCTAGTGGTGGTGACTAGTTAAGGGTGGGGTTTGGCAGGAGAAAGGATCGAGGGGAGGGTGGCGGTTTTTGAGATTACAGGAGGGTTCTAATTAAAAGAAAAGAAAAAAACATAAAAATATCTATTTAAAAAGACAAAAATGCTCATGCACATGACAAGGTTAACAGAAATATTTTAACAGTGTTAAATGAAGGGACTAGTTTAAGCTTTAAAACATGAAAATGGACCACCAGTGTATTTTACGAATTGTAATGACGAAAACCAAAACCAGTCATAGACGAGAGACCAAAAATGTAATTCACTCTAAACATTATGTGAAATGAGTTTGGATGATATTTGGGATAGGGGTGTTCAAAAAAACCGCTGGACCGCTCAAACCGGTCGAACCAAGTCAAACCGGACCGTTTTTGGCGGTCTGACGGTCTGGTCTGAAAAATTGCCAAACCGAGCGGTCCGGTCCGGTCTGCGGTTTGGAGTTTTTTTTGGGCGGTTTGGACCAAACCGACCGCCAAATATATCTATATATATATATATATATATATATATTTTTTTTTTTAATATACATCTTTATATCATCTATTGTTTAGCCCAAATATCCAATTTATCTTTAGATTTAAATATATACAAAGAGGCCCAAAGATAACTTTAAATCGCTATGAATTTTATTTGCATTTTGCATATTACTATTTTTTAGTGTTTTGTCTTGGGATATTTTGTTAACTTTTGTGGACTTTGTTAACACTGTTGTGGACTTTCTTTATTCAAATGAACTCAAGCTAATGAACCTTTAAAATTCAAAATTTTATATGTTTAAACTTTAAAGCCCACTAAAAGGCCCAAACCGCCTAAACCGGTCGACCAAACCGCCTAAACCGCGGTCCGACTTGACCGGTCTGGGCACTTGATCTCAAACCGCTCGGTTTGAAAAATCAATAAACCGCCACTAGCGGTTTGGTTTGTGGTTTGAGGGGTTAAACCGTCCAAACCGGACCGCGAACACCCCTAATTTGGGAGTTAGGATTGTCGATGCATAAGATAATTTGTTTTTTGAGTTTATTAAAAAGTTATTATTTTGTTGATTAGGGCATACTTCGTTAGCAATCTTATTTTTCAAACAGAACTGGAGAACCATCGAGATCACGTCACATGTTCATATTCATATAAAAATATGGATGAGGCATTCATCATTAATGTTGATGAAGATTTAAACATTCAATATTTATCATGAATGTTTGTATTCATGATTAATAATATTATAAAGAAACTCACGTCCATTTTTATGGTGAATATGGACATGTGACATGTAGAGCTGGACCCTGTATGATGCATATGCTAGCACATACAACGTCTTCATTCTTCCATCATTGGAGTAAAAAAAAAATTAGGGTCCTAAAAGGTATCACCATATTATTTTGTTGTGTGCAAATGAAACCGTATTTTACTTGAAACTACAATAATAATAAAAGTCTCTTATTGAGTTGGTTTGTATGGTCTTTCCCCCATTCGCATGTTCAAATATCATTTGTATCATTTTCTTTGTTTTTATCTTCTAATTTCAAGAATATTATGTTTCTGAAAAAAAATTGGGTCGAACACTGAACCTCACATACAAAAAGAAGAAACTAACCAACTATATAGTGACGATTTTGTAAAAATATCCATAGTCTTGTTTTTTTATAATTAAATGATACCACCACTTGAAAATATTTTTGATCCTCATCTGGTGACATGCTCTCGACTCCCTGGTTCTCAATGAAAATGAGATTACTAATAAAATCTTCATCTAATAAGCTAACTTTCTAAAACAAAACAACGTTCAAATAATCTTCATAAACTTTTTTTATATTCTTTTCCAATAATAAAAACCGTTTGAAAGAGGTAGGGAACTCTTTGAGGATATTAAAATAATTAGAGTGAATTATGGATTTGGTCCCTATGGTTTTGTGTTTTCTTTGACCATGGTTTCCAATCTATGTTTATTGTAGATATAGTCCATGTGGTATGCAATATATTGTGGCTAGGGTCCCTAAATACTAACACCGTTAACTTTGAAAGGTTAAATGCATCATGTGTCTTGCACACTATGGGTATAAATATCAATTTACTTTTCCCTTTCAATTTAACATATACACCTTTAAAACAAAGAATACCAAATTTTGGATTTGGTCCCTAAGCATCACTCATCATCTTTAAAACCCATTTATCATCTCTCTTAATTTTTTTTTATCCATTCTTCATTGTCAAAGTACAACAAAAACTAATTTGTTAAAGTGCAAAAAAATTACTTGCATTTAAAAATAACAATTATTTGGAACCAACATTACATCCCAAAAAAGATAACCCATCAAAATAACAATTGTTTAAAACCTACATTAAATCCCATAAAAGACAACCCATCAAAATGACAATTGTTTGATATCAACATAATATCCCAAAAAAGACAACCCATCAAAATAACAATTGTTTGATATCAACATAACATCCTGAAAAAAACATCCAATTTAGCTCCCACTTGTCTGCCCTTAGAAGTTCTTGAGTTGTGACCTTATTTTTTGCATTTCACACATCTCACCGTCTTCCCAAGCTTTGATAGTTTACTTCATTTCCCAATTGTTTGACTCAACTCTTCTGTTGTATTTCTTCTTTTTTTTCCTTGGTCTTCCTACTTGTGTGTGATGTTTCGGTGGAGTCAGTGTAGAGGGACAACCAAACTTTGGCCACATCAATCTATTAGTTATTGGACTTACTTTGAAACTATACATGGCCTTCCATGTATCTAGCCTATATACAAGATGAACCCATTCTTCAGGTAACACATCTCCACCATTTACTGCCATGTTCCATATTGTAGCCATTGCATGCTTACACGACATCCCGGTTAACTCTCAACACCTACAAGAACAAACTTTTTGTTGACATCAACCACACATTGGTCCATCCAAGGGCCACTTACATGGTATTGATCTCCTCTATTCCAAATAACTGTGTATTTTGCAACCTCTGTCTTGATGGAATTTAGTATTTTTGTAGCTGTTGGTGTAAGTGGCCCATCTGCTTTTGTCAATCAATTTCTGGACATTGGCAATTCTTTTCATAAGATATTCCCTTATATACTCCAAGGCAGTAATGATGGGTTTGTCCCTCACATCCACAAGTTGTTTATTGAAAACTTCGCACATATTGTTGAATAATACATCACTATGACTAATAGTTGTACAATTAAAAAGAAGGAACAAAAAGAGGCTATTGTACTATCAAAAATTGTTGTTTAATACATCACTATGACTGATGGGGTTGTCCCTCGCATCCACAAGTTGTTTAATGTTGGTTTCAAACAATTGTTATTTTCAAGAGTTTTACATGAACAAATATATCTTTAAAGGAATGAACCCCAACTAAAAATCTTAATCTTTCAAATGATTTACTTTAAACTCGAAGACGACTTTTTTCCAATTTCATGTATTTTTCAAAGGTGGACATCCCACTACAAAAACATTCTTTATAAAATGATGCAACCCAAAACTCACTCAAAAGAGAACGGGGATTGACTCCCAATTTAAGAAACGTGGAAATAACGTTGCATCCCAAAACACCCAAACACGGGTAGGGTAAAATACTCAACCCACACAACATGGTTAAAACCCGCATGTACAATATGTTACAAAAAACACGGACGCTAGGCCCAATACTCACGCGACCATAAATTGAAGGGAAACCAATTATCAAAACATGAGGATGACGTACTTCATTCAAACCTTAATATACGTGGAGGGAGATCCAATATTAAGGTCTGCATTTACTGTCAACCACATAAGCCCAATGATAATAAAGTAAAACGTCATTATATTTAAGATGTTGTTAGCCAACAACGGGGGAGACCCGTATCCGTTGAGAGTGGAGGAACACAAAAGTATGCCACCCATGCAACGTTAATCGCATGACACCTCACGACATAACAACCCAAGTGTCCCAACGATTTCTTTAACAAGTTTCACCTCAAGTCAGTTGACCTTGATGAACATTCCGAAGAACTCCATCCCGAAGGCCCGACACACTTAAAGACTGCCTCCCAGGCATGACTTCAAGCGGCGGAGGTCCTAGTGCCTACCTCCTCGATAGCACCACCAGACTCAACCCTCCTAGTGCCTACTTGTAAAGTTTCTGGTCGTAAAACATGGATACCGGAGTTCAACCCCGCAATACCCAATTGACCATCCAAAACAGGCTGACTTACGTGCCTATGGATCCAATGCAACACAGTCTAACATTACATGACTTCACATGAATGACCAACGCACTCGAGCATGTAATAAACATCAATATGCAACATGGTGCATTAGCATGTAAACCATAATCAGGCTCTACATTGAGCCACTAAAACCGGACAATTTTCCCCAAGACTCTTTTAAGTCAACACCGAGCTAAAGTGCTCAAAACCCTTTTTGACCAACCAAGAACGGTCCCAAATAATAAAACGCAATTGACTCACGCCATGCAAACACACGCCCCAAAATACATAAATAAACTCCAACACAGTTTAGATTGGGACAAATTACTTTCGAAATGATTTTATACCATTTACTCCTTCAAAACGTCCCATGACACAAAATTACGCATTTCTCCAAAACAAACACTAAAAATGTCTTTTAACCAAATAATCTCATTTATGCAATAAATCACCAAAACCCTTTCATTTATGCCTTATTTATCAAAATGCCTAAAAATTCCAAATATGGTGTTTCACAAGGTTTATAAAATCTTACTTGTTCAAGTAGCAAAACTCACCATAGCTTTCAACATTTTATAATAATCATGTACAACACATAAATACTCTAAAATAGACATTTTTGGCATTTACAACGTTTTCACAAATCAACTTGAACTCACCTTGCTAGATTTAGGCTAAATCTAGATTTTACTCCAAACTTTGAGTTTCCTCTGGTGAAGACATGAGATCTCTTAGCAAGCCATTCAACCTTAGATCCAAAGCTTCCACATGGTTTCCTTTACCATACATACTCCCAAGGTTACATAAAAATAGGAAGAAATGGGAAAGAGGATGAAGAACACTAAAACCCTAGCTTTTCGGTGTGAGAGATGAGAAGATTTCCTTAGTCAAAATTGTAACACCTGTAATTTCGGGTAATCTTAGGCTATTTCAGATTTGTTTGGGTAAATGATTATTTTATGTCGGTGTATTATTGGTTGGAATTGGTTCTTGTATATGATTGAACTTCTAGTCGCCAAATAGGATCGTTTCGGGACGAAATCGTGCCATAAAGGCCTCCGGCGAGTATGCCCGAAGACTATGCCACAGGGCATAGTCGCAGGTGGCAAAGTCGCCGATGGAGGGTTGCTCACTGGATAAATCACATAAGTGGGGAGCTAGGGCGCGACATTGCCCTGGCGACTATGACCAGGGCATTGTCACCGGTCATAGTCGCCGACGAGGACCTGGAGTATAAAACTTGGGACTACGGGATTTTAGTCATTTTATCTGATTTGGGTTTTGTTGGAGCCAATTTCTCTCTCAAGAAACCAGTAAGTTTCTCTTGTTCCAACCCTTGAAATCAATGCTTCCCATCTAGTTCCATTTTATTCATTATTGTTGTCCTTCTAGGTATTTATTTGTGGTTGTGGTGTTAGTTGAGGCTCTTCAAGGTCCCATCTTATCTCCTCTCTAAAGACTTGGATTTTAGGGTTTTAAGCTATAAACCTTCCAAGGTGAGTTCATCCTTTTGCTAAACTCTATACATGTTGAAAACCATGCTTTTAAACTACTAGACATCTCCATTTCCAATTGTTCATCTTGAGGTGCATTATCACCCAAAACCCTAATTTTGGGAGATTCTAGGGTTTATGTATTCGGATGAGATTTCAAGAAAAGAAAAAGGGTAACTTGAATTTATATGTGGTTAAGACTTGGCATACTTTTCCATTTCCTTGCTTCAAAGATTTATTTAATAATGGGTTGATGAATTTCACGCTGAACTGCTGATAAGTTTGCACATTGGAACTTGTTTTGTTATGACATTGGTTTGAGGGTTTGGGAATCCAAACTAGAATTAGAAATATTAAAGTCACCTAAATGGTTAAAACATGGGAATGTAATTCAAGTGTCAACTAGGAACCTCTTGGTAAAATTATGCAAGTACTACGCAACAAACCTCTGTTTGTCAACATCTTGGTATCATATCTTAATGAGGAATTAACGGTTAATTGAATCATTCTATGTGGCATATTTGGTTCCACTTGGGCGTCATGACCCCATATTTTGATGTTGCATTTTGTCCGACGTTGGGACAATAGTTTCACACGTCGAGGCACGTCTAGGCATCGGATTGGGTTGTAAGTCCTACGTGCTAAGTATTACGATATTGGATGAGGATCTCAACGTAAGGGCCCTTTTTGGGTTGAAGTTGACTTTCCGTGGGTGTAAGATTAAAGCCACTGAGTCTGACATCCCTTGCGTGTACTTTTATGTGTTTTGGCTTTACTGACTGTCTAGTGGCTTACTTTTGTGTTCCGTCACTTATGTTAGTAAGCGGGTCTCCCCCGTTAAACCAAGAGGTAATTGTTTATGGTAAAAGCACTATCATTCCTATTTTAACTTCACTTTCTTTATTTACGTTTACCGTTATTTATTTTAATTACAAATGTTGATCTTACTAGGCGTTAGCCTAACACTTTTTCTTAAAATGGCATGTATAGCAGGTCAATCTAGCGATGGGGTTCGTCAGGGATGAGCGGACGACCTAAGGGTCGAGAGCGGTCTTTTTGGAGTTGATTTATTGACCGATATGATGTCGATAAGGGACACACATTTTGGAAGAATAGCAACACCCGATATTAATCTTTCTTGTTTAAGTTAGATTATTAGGTTGTTAAGCTTTATTCTTTATTAGATTCTTTTGTAAAGGCTACAACTATCCCGTTTTCGGGATGATGCTTTGGAATTATTATGACATGTTTTGTATACCCAGGTTTACCCAAGTTATAGTCGTCATATTGCAAAATTTTTGAATTTTTTATTTCTCTAATTTTTAGGGTGTTACAAAAATGCTCTTGAATCCACCAAGAATCCTCCTCCAACCATCAAAATCGCACCTTAATCTTCCAAGAACTCCAATTAGAGAGAAAATAGGGTGGGAGAAGTATTGGGGTGAAGAATATGAAGAAAACCCCCAAAAATCGGACTTTTTAGAGCTGACAGACGCGAATGCGAGTAAAGTCGCCCCAAAGTCGCATTAGACACTGCTCACTTGATTTATTCGTTTTTCATTCCCGATAACTGGTTTGGCCATAACTTCTTCGTTTTAACTCCGATTTTGCTCCGGAAAGAACCGTTGGACTCGTATTTGAATCCTTCATCCAACAAGACTATAAAATCTAAGATTCAAGCCCAAAATCTTATTTCTCTTAAAATATTGAATTCTATACTAACTTGAAATTATACCATCCTAAAATCGGGGTGTTACACATTATATCATCTATTAAAGCAAGAAAGTGCATGGTGAAGAAATACCCTTCGTATTTAGCATTCGTTGTGAATGCCAAGGTGGAGAAGAAGAAAGTGGAAGAAGTGAAGATTGTTAGCGAATTCCCAGACGTATTTCCCGACGACTTACCAGGCCTACCTCCAGACCGACTAGTGGAGTTTCGAATCGATTTGATTCTGGGGGCGTCACTGATAGATCGTGCACTGTACCGCCTCGCGCCAACTGAAATGCAAGAGATGATGTCCCAACTACAAGACTTGTTGGAAAAATGGTATGTGAGACCGAACTCTTCACCGTGGGGAGCTCCGGTGCTCTTTGTGAAGAAAAAGGATGGATCGATGCGCATGTGTATTGATTACCGGGAGCTAAACAAGGTGACTGTGAAGAATAAATACCCACTACCCCGAATAGATGATCTCTTTGATCAACTACAAGGGGCCAGATGCTATTCTAAGATCGATCTTTGATCTGGCTACCATCAGGTGAAGGTTAGAGAGGATGACATCGCGAATACGGCTTTTAGGACTCGCTATGGGCACTACGAGTTCCTAGTCATGCCGTTTGGGCTGACGAACGCGCCAACAATACTCATGGACTTGATGAACCGTGTATGTCGGCCATTCTTGGACTGTTCGGTCATCGTGTTCATCGATGACATTTTAGTGTACTCCAAGGACGAGGAGGAGCATGGGCGACACTTGCGGGAGGTCTTAGAGGTGCTAAGAAGGGAGAAATTGTACGCCAAATTCTCCAAGTGCGAGTTTTGGTTGCGGGAAGTTCAATTTCTCGACCATATGGTGACTCGGGAAGGAGTAAAAGTGGACCCAGCAAAGATTGAGGAAATGATGAACTAGGAGCCTCCAAAGAGTCCCACTAAAATTCAAAGCTTTTTGGGGCTTGTCGAGTATTACCGAAGATTCATCCAAGACTTTTCCGAAATTGCCTCATCCTTGACCGCATTGACCCGAAAAAATGTGAAGTTTGCATGGACCGAAACTCAAGAGAAAGCATTTCGGACTTTGCAACGGAAATTGTGTGAAGCACCAATCTTATCCCTACCCGAGGGAACGGAGGACTTCGTCGTCTATAGTGATGCATCCAAGATGGGACTAGGGTACGTTCTAATGCAGAGAGGCAAGGTGATCGCGTATACGTCAAGATAATTGAAAGATCACGAAAGGAATTACACAACTCATGACCTTGAACTGGCAGCGGTAGTGTTTGCTTTGAAGTTATGGTGACACTATCTATACGGTACCAAATGCACACTCTATACCGATCACAAGAGCTTAAAGTACGTATTTGACCAGAAATAGTTGAATATGCGGCAATGAAGATGGCTCGAGTTGCTTAAGGACTACGACTGTGAACTTCTGTACCACCCGGGCAAAGCAAATGTGGTGGCAGACACATTGAGACGGAAATAATATAGTGGAGCATTGCGAACCTCGTTGGCAGGGATTGAAATTATCTCAAACCTGATGGACATGATAAAGGCCACACAAGCCGAAGCCTTACTCGAAGTGAACCTCAAGGATGAAGCTATGTTAAAGCAACACTCTAGCTTGATAGAAGATGGTAGAGGGTTGAAACTCTTCCAAGGCCGCATTTGGTGCCCAAGTTGGGAGGGTGCCAAAAACTACTCTTGTAGGAAGCACATAAATGAAGATACTCCATTCACCCTGGGAGCACGAAGATGTGTAGAGACCTGAAGTTGAATTATTGGTGGCCGGTTATGAGGCTGGATGTAGAGAACTTCGTGGAGAGATGCCTCACTTGCTCTCTAGTGAAGGCCGAACACCAGCGACCGTATGGGAGCTTGCAATCCTTAGAAATACCGGAGTGGAAATGGGATCACATCACAATGGATTTCGTAACGAAGCTACTGAAGACGTTGAAATGCCACAACACCATTTAGGTGGTAGTGGATCGGTTGACTAAGAGCGCGCACATTTTGGCCATGAGAGAAACGTTATCGTTGGACAAGTTAGCAAGGTTATACATTAATGAAGTGGTCTCAAGGCACGGGGTGTCGTTGTCCATCGTTTCCGATAGAGATAGTCGTTTCACTTCCCATTTCTGGAATGCCTTTCAGAGAGAATTGGGGACAAGAATAAAGTTGAGTATGACGTATCACCCCCAAATGGATGGACAAAGCGAGCGAACTATTCAAACTCTAGAAGACATGTTGAGGTCGTGTGTCATCGACTTTGGGGGAAATTGGGACTCTTTGTAACACCCTGAATTTTGGGGTTGGGTGAAAAGTTGACCGTTACCCAAAGTTCAGGGGGGTTAAATGTAACTTGGGTTATATATATACAAATCAAAATTAGATATTTTGATAAATATCTCAGATCTCAGATTCTTTCAGTTTTTGAGAGAGAGAGAGAAGCAGGAGTAAGAAGGGTTCGATCGATTCGGACAAATCAAGGTACAAATCTAGCTTAATGCTTGGATCTGAATGTTTTTAGCCGTGTAGAATCTCGTTGTTAAGGTTTTTAACCGTTCCATTTCGAGATTTGAGTATTTCGGTTTGAATCTGGGCTCAGTATCTTCGGCGTGTTCTTGGTAAACAAGACGACCGGACTGCAGAGGACCGATATGATCATTCGACCGAGAAGTTGCACTCGACCGAAAGATGCATTCGACCGTACGATGCATTCGACCGGAAGATGCATTCGACCGATATGCATTCGACTGGAAGATGTACTCGACCGGAAGTTGTATTCGACCGGACTAGGATTTGCTCGATGTTAGCTTCTGCTATCTTTAAGTTTTAATCAGGAAGTGGGAGAGTTATCTATGTTTCGACTTACCGATTCTTTCGGTGTTGTCGTAGGTAACATCCGTTAGGAAGAAGAAATCAGAGGTGAGTTCCTACTAACTTTTCTAAACTGTTATGTATGTCAAAGATTGTGTTTTTAACTCCTATATATCTCTACGGTTTCAGATTTTCTGTTTATTGCATTTTGACGTAACTTGGGGTTTTTGAGATATTTTAGGGTTGCCGAACACTTTTGACTAAAATGATGGGTTCCATCTTGTTGAAGTAAAGGAATGTTTTACTTGCCCCGTTGTGGGGCTTATTTGAAAGAATGCATATAATCTGGTTTATGTTTATCTTTCTTACCAGCAGTTGATTTTGAAAACGACATTTTGAAATATAAATGTGTTGAAAGCTATTTATCTAGCTTTGTTGGTCACATGAAATATTGTGACAAGTCATGACAATACTAGTGGATACCTAGGTATCGAGTCGGCTTATGGCTGGGAAGGTTGTGCCCCTTCTGTTGTAGTTAGATAGATTTGATCTTCGGGGGCACTTGGTACGGTTATGTGAGACCGGTTACTAGCCATGGGTCAAATGTAGTCTAACGAAAGAGTATGACTGGTTCCTTGGGGGCCTCCCTCACATCGTAGTACAGACCGAAGCGTTCGTGTCCATGGTTCCATGTATTTAGCTCATAACTCGGATTTGTGGCTTATTTTGTGTTCCACTATAATCCTTGGTAAATCGGGTAATCCCCGTCATCGAAAGATGTGTTTTGGACCGGTTGTCCGTATATTATCAAAGAACTGTATTTTTGCATAACTAAACCTTTGGAAAGATTTACTTTGATGCATTTGATTATATCTTTTGAGATTTATGAACTGTATGTTCTCACTAGGCTTTAAGCCTAACACTTTTTCTCAAATGATGTGTATAACAGGTTTCCCTTAGCGGTGGGTTGTCGGGGTTTTGAGAGACGGGTTAGGTCTCGAGGCATTTTGAGATGACTAGTATTGTAACTGGGCATTTGTTAAGCCCCATTCTTTTGGTGAATTATGGATTGTCAACTGATGTAATCTTGATAGAGGTGTCTAGATTAGTTGTTGATGAATCCTATATCTGTGCAGGTTTTGTAAAGTCTTAAGGACTGATCCCCTTTATGGGAGGTTTATATCAATATGAATGTCATGTTTCCAGGTTTCCAGGTTTTAATTTACTCTGTTTTTTGAGGGCGTTACAAGTTGGTATCAGAGCCCTAGTTTAAGCAAACTAGGCATGTATGTAAGATGTCTAGACTTAGACTGAGTATGCTAAGAATTGATCCGCGAGATTGGGTAGAGCTTCTAAGTTGGGTTAGTCTTAGAGTCGACGGAAAGTACGTTTATCAGGCGTTGTAGTGGTGGTGACAAGAACCGTTATGTGTTATATGTTCATAATTTCACTTAGCTAATGTTATTATGAGGATATTGTACGTAAGAGTGCTTGATTGCTGTTAATATGAAAATTGTTAATGTGGTAGTACGTTTTACTTCATGTTTTCCTACCTCTCTCTTATCTCTTTCTCTGCTCTGTGTAGCAGTTCAGTATGGTAGGTACGCGCGGAAGACCGCGTACACGTGTTGATGGTCTGGAGGCGACAACCTCCACCGCTGGTCAGCCGGAAGGAGTGGAGGTTGTTGTGCGACCACCTGTTCAACAAAGGCTAGGTGGGGGGCCAGAGGTCATTCCGTGAGTAGACCTGGCTTCGTCCTACCCAGTCATCGGGGATGCTAATCCCCAGTCCGAGTTGATGGCCAGCATGATGTTGGCAATGAGGGAAGAGATGGCAAAGCAGCAAGAGTTTCTGCTGAAAGTGATTGAGGACCGTGATGTGAACAATCGAAGAAGTGAGACGGTTGTGGAAAACATTGTAGCGGGTTCTGGAGGCGCTGGTGCAGGGGTCAGGGCTGAGGAACGCAGGATTGTTGATGCTCCGGGAAATAGGAAAAGTTGTTCCTACAAGTCCGTTCTGGGTTGCGGACCACCAGAGTTCTATGGTTCTGATGACCCGACCATGTGTATGAAATGGATCCGAGCGGTTGAGCAAGCTTTTGGCTCTTCCGAATGCGGAGATGATCAGAGAGTGCGGTTCAGTACCCAACTGCTGAGGGATACTGCGCTCATTTGGTGGAATGTCATTCAATCCACCCTATCTCCTGCTGTGTTGGCTTAGTTGACTTGGGCCGAGTTCAAGAAAAAGTTGTTAGAAGAGTTCTGCAATGAAAGAACAATAGACCGAATCGAGAAAGAATTCCGGTCTCTGGTAAAGGGAAGCCTGACGGTGAGGGAGTACACCCATCAGTTCATGGAGAAGCTTGAACTGGTGGGGCACGCTGCCCCAGCAGAGAAAGACAAGATGAAGGCATATCTCAATGGCTTACCCGCGGACATGCAATCTATGGTCCACAATTCCAAAGCTTCTAACCTCCGTGAGATGGTCGAGGAAGCTCAGTTCATGGAAGAGATGTTCGCGAGAAGCAAAACTGAGAAATCACTGGTGGTGACTGATAAGAGAAAGTGGGAGAGCAGTTCTGTACCTCCCAAGTGAACCCAACCTTTTGTCGGAAACCGCAGCTTTAGCGGTTATCAAGAAGCAAGATGGTGCCCGAAGTGTCGAACCAAGCACCATGGTAACTGTAACCCCACTTATAGATTATGCTTCAAGTGTGGTAAGAATGATCATACCGCCCGCGACTGTTCTGTCGCGGGGATGGTCTGCTTCGAGTGTAAGGCACCGGGGCATGTGAAGAGAGATTGCCCGAAGCTCAAGACGGGTAGCGTGGCGGCAAAGAAGGAGAACCCTCCGAGGGTTCCGGGTCGAGCATTTCAGATGACGGTCGATGAGGCCAAGGCATCCGCTGACGTGGTATCGGGTACTTTTCTTATAAACTCTGTACCTGCTCGTATTTTATTCGATACAGGTGCTAGTTTCTCTTTCGTATCTGAATTGTTCCGTCAGAAGATTTCTATGCCCACTACTAGTCTTAAGGATGCATTAGTGGTAGAAATAGCCGATGGTAGTCAAGTTCTGATCCACGATGTTCTGAAGCAGTGTACTCTTGGTATCGAAGGGAGAGAATTCTCGATCGATATACTGCCAATGTTAATCGGGGGTTTTGATGTTGTGGTCGGCATGGATTGGTTGTCAAACAATCATGCCGAGATCGTATGTTCCAAGAAGTTGATTCGACTTCCCAACCCCTCTGGTGAAGTCGTTGTCATCTTTGGTGAAAAGAGAAAAGGTGAAGTGGCAATAATCACAATGGCAAAGGCACGCAAGCGCTTAGTAAAAGGATGTTCGTCTTTCCTAGCCTATGTGATCGATGCAAAGTTAGAGAAATCAAAGCTGGAAGATGTGAAGATTATGCGTGAGTTTCCAGATGTCTTTCCGGACGACTTGCCCGGGTTACCACCCGATCGTCAGGTAGAGTTTCGGATTGATCTTGTGCCTGGAGCAGCACCAATTGCTAAAGCTCCTTACCGTTTGGCGCCGTCAGAGATGGAAGAAATGATGGCACAACTCCAAGAGCTTTTGGAGAAGGGCTTTATAAGACCGAGTTCGTCACCCTGGGGAGCTCCGGTCTTGTTTGTAAAGAAGAAAGATGGTACGTTGCGAATGTGCATCGACTATCGTGAGTTGAACAAAGCTACAGTGAAGAACAGGTATCCGCTTCCGAGAATAGACGACTTGTTCGATCAACTTCAAGGAGCAGGTTGTTTTTCCAAGATCGACTTACGTTCGGGTTATCATCAGGTAAAGGTGAGAGAAGAAGACGTTCCGAAAACAGCTTTCAGAACACGTTACGGCCATTACGAATTTCTTGTAATGCCTTTTAGCCTAACGAACGCACCGACGATATTTATGGACTTGATGAATAGAGTGTGTCGACCATTCCTCGACAAGTCGGTCATTGTATTCATTGATGACATACTCGTGTACTCCAAGAGCGAGTCAGAACACGAACAACATCTGCGGGAAGTGCTCGAAGTGTTGAGGAAGGAAAGATTGTACGCCAAGTTTTCCAAGTGTGACTTTTGGCTTAAAGAGGTACAATTTCTGGGTCACGTTGTCACTCGGGACGGAGTGAAAGTAGACCCCTCCAAGATTGAAGCTATGATGAATTAGGAGCCTCCTAAGAGTCCGTCCGAGATCCGAAGTTTCTTGGGTCTGGCGGGATACTACCGAAGATTTATCCAAGACTTTTCAAAGATCGGTTCTTCCTTGACAGTTCTGACTCGGAAGAATGTGAAGTTTGAATGGACCGAAACCCAATAGAAGGCGTTCCGGATCCTTCAAAAGAAGTTGTGTGAAGCTTCGATCTTGACGTTACCTGAAGGGTCGAAAGATTTCGTGGTTTACAGCGACGCTTTGAAGATGGGGCTGGGTTGTGTGTTGATGCAACGAGGCAAGGTCATCGCTTATGCCTCGAGGCAGCTTAAAATACACAAGAAGAATTATCCAACCCATGATCTGGAGTTAGCAGCGGTGGTGTTCGCTTTGAAACTTTGGCGACATTACCTCTACGGCACGAAATGCACTCTATACACGGATCACAAGAGCCTGAAATATGTCTTTGATCAGAAAGAGTTGAATGTGAGGCAAAGGCGGTGGCTCGAGTTGCTTAAAGATTACGACTGTGAATTGCTTTACCATCCTGGTAAGGCGAACGTGGTGGCCGATGCGTTGAGTCGGAAATACTACAGCGGAAGTATTCGGACTACCCATTCGAGAATCGAGCTAGTGTCTAGTCTTGTTGAAAGGATCAAGACATCACAGGTGGAAGCACTGTTAGAAGAGAATCTAAAAGATGAAGTCATGACAAAGCAGCGTTTACTCTTAACGGAAGATAGATGTGGAGTAAAACTGTTTAGCGGTCGTATGTGGGTACCCAAGTTTGGGGGTAACCGTGAGCTGTTGCTAGAAGATGCATACAAGTCCAAGTATTCCATTCATCCGGGGAGTACAAAGATGTACAGAGACTTGAAGCTGCACTATTGGTGGCCGGTAATGAAACTTGACGTGGCGCGTTACGTTGAGCGTTGTGTGACGTGTTCGCAAGTTAAGGCCGAACATCAGCGACCGTATGGGAGTCTTCAGTCTTTAGAGATTCCCGAGTGGAAGTGGGAGCATATCACCATGGACTTCGTGACGAAGTTGCCTAAAACTCTTCGAGGTCACGATACCATTTGGGTGATAGTTGATAGATTGACAAAGAGCGCTCACTTCTTGCCTATGCGCGAGACTTTACCGATGGATAAGTTGGCAAAGCTTTATATCGATGAGGTGGTCTCGAGGCACGGCATACCATTGTCGATCGTGTCGGATCACGACAGTCGGTTCACTTCGAACTTCTGGGATGGGTTTCAGAAAGAACTTGGTACTCGAGTGAAGTTGAGTACGGCTTACCATCAGCAAACCGACGGGCAGAGCGAGCGAACGATCCAAACTTTGGAAGACATGTTGAGGTCTTGTGTCATCGATTTCGGGGGTAGTTGGGACTCTCACCTGCCTTTGGTGGAGTTTGCTTACAACAATAGCTACCACTCGAGTATTGGAATGACACCTTTTGAGGCATTGTATGGGCGAAAGTGTCGGACTCCCGTGTGCTGGCTTGAAGCGGGAGAAAATCAATTCACCGGACCTGAAATCATGCAAGAGACTGCCGATAAGGTCAAGTGCATTCATGAAAGAATGAAAGCGGCTCAGGATCGACAGAAAAGCTATGCCGATAAGAAGAGGCGACCGATGGAATTCCAAGTGGGCGACCGCGTTATGCTTAAGGTGTCGTCGTGGAAAGGCATTATACGGTTCGGAAAACGTGGGAAGCTGAGTCCCCGTTTCCTCAGACCTTTCAAAGTGCTTAAGCGGGTGGGTTTGCAAGCCTACCAGTTGGAACTGCCACCGGAGTTGAGCAAAATACACAACACGTTTCATGTTTGCTACCTCCGGAAATGTTTGGCGATAGAAGACAGCGTCATTCCCCTTTCAGAGTTAAGGGTAGACGAAGGTAACCGTTGTGTGGAAGAACCCGACGCCATCTTAGAGAGAAAGTCTAAGAAGTTGCGTCACAAACAAGTCACTTTGGTCAAGGTGCAGTGGAAGCATCACCGGGGAGCAAATGTGACTTGGGAAGCGGAAGGGGATATGAAACATAGATATCCTCATCTTTTTGTATAGTTGGATTTCGGGGGCGAAATCATTCCCAAGTTGGGGAGGATTGTAACACCCTGAATTTTGTGGTTGGGTGAAAAGTTGACCGTTACCCAAAGTTCAGGGGGGTTAAATGTAACTTGGGTTATATATATACAAATCAAGATTAGATATTTTGATAAATATCTCAGATCTCAGATTCTTTCAGTTTTTGAGAGAGAGAGAGAAGCAGGAGTAAGAAGGGTTCGATCGATTCAGACAAATCAAGGTACGAATCTAGCTTAATGCTTTGATCTGAATGTTTTTAGCTGTGTAGAATCTCGTTGTTAAGGTTTTTAACCGTTCCATTTCGAGATTTGAGTATTTCGGTTTGGATCTGGGCTCAGTATCTCCGGCGTGTTCTTGGTGAACAAGACGACCGGACTGCTGAGGACCGATATGATCATTCGACCGGGAGGTTGCACTCGACCGGAAGATGCATTCGACCGATATGCATTCGACCGGAAGATGCATTCGACCGGAAGATGTACTCGACCGGAAGATGCATTCGACCGGGTCGATGTTAGCTTCTGTTATCTTTAAGTTTTAGTCAGGAAGTGGTAGAGTTATCTATGTTTCGACTTACCGATTCTTTTGGTGTTGTCGTAGGTAACATCCGTTAGGAAGAAGAAATCTGAGGTGAGTTCCTACTAACTTTTCTAAACTGTTATGTATGTCGAAGATTGTGTTTTTAACTCTTATATATCTCTACGGTTTCGGATTTTCCGTTTATTGCATTTTGACGTAACTTAGGGTTTTTGAGATATTTTGGGGTTCCCGAACACTTTTGACTAAAATGATGGGTTCCATCTTGTTGAAGTAAAGGAATGTTTTACTTGCCCCGTTGTGGGGCTTATTTGAAAGAATGCATATAATCTGGTTTATGTTTATCTTTCTTACCAGCAGTTGATTTTGAAAATAGCATTTTGAAATATAAATGTGTTGAAAGCTATTTATCTAGCTTTGTTGGTCACATGAAATATTGTGACAAGTCATGACAATACTAGTGGATCCCTAGGTATCGATTCGGCTTATGGCTGGGAAGGTTGTGCCCCTTCTGTTGTAGTTAGATACATTTGATCTTCTGGGGCACTTGGTACCACGTGTTAATCTTGTTAGTCTTTGAACATACATGATGCTTAGGATTCTCCTAATCATCATGAGGGGGAGAATCCAATAACAACGACACAAGTTTCAAAGATAGATTATCATGTTGAAGGGGAGTTAGCAAAAGCAGAAGGGGAGCAACATATCCTATTTTTCTTAAATTTGAGGTTGAAAAGCCATGGATTTCAAGAGTACATTGGTTCTTCTATCCTTCATCAAGTGGTGTTCGCTACAAGTTGCTACAAGTAGCTTCCACCTACGAGCTGATTGAAACAAGTTCTTAAGCTGAAAGTTTATTCAACTCGCGGTTCAAAGACAGATTATTTGTTTTTAAACTGAAGATGCACTGTGGAAAGTCACGTAACTCGCACATTATCTTTCGTGTGTACTGATTCGACGTGTCGAGTTTCTACAGTTGAAAGTTGCTCAATTATGCATTCAGTCGAGATCATGGTACACCGAATCTGGTTACAAAGTTGAAATTATGAAGACTAAGAGCTTTATTCAAGGGGGAGCTTGGAATGACATGAAGACAAGCAACACCAAAGTGTTTCAAAGATTCAAGAGGGAAAGAAGATCAAGAAGTGAAGATTTCAAAGAGATAAATCCTTTATACAACTTTAGGGGGATATTGTTAGGACTGAAAGTCCGAGTGCGTGGAAAGTTATATAAAGTATTTATATAGTTTACTTGTTTATTATTTATCGATTTGTAAAAGCCTTTTATTAAGCATTGGGCTTGTTTGGTTTCTAATGGGCTTAGGCCTTTAGGTTTAAGCCCTTGGTATTTAATGTGTGTTTTCTAATCATTAGGGTTAAAAGTTAAGAGATATGATTGTGCGCCTAATAGTTTATAGAGAGAGTTTGTTTTTCAATCCTATTTTGTAACTCTCTCAATCTTTCAATAAAATCAATCTTTCAATTATTCGTTGTTACTTGAGCAATCTGGGATTCACACTTTCTTATGGTAAATATTGTATTCATGGATTTAAATATAGTATATGTTTGCTCATGGTTAGTTACATTGTCAGTATTTGCATGTTAAAAACATTGGGCTCTACTCCCTTGTGCACGAGGGAGTAGTTTATATACTTGTTGAGTATTTCGCATTGGGCCATTGTGTTCACTAGAGAGTAGGCAATAGGGGACGTGAGTCTCTGAGGTGTAACTCGTCTAGATTAGATAGTCACTAATGCCCGCAAGTCCTTGAGGTGTAACTCGATGGAGTAGGCAATAGAGGCGTAAACGGTTTGAGGATTGTGATGTCTTTATGGCATGGGAACTAGAACCGGGGCATGTAGTATACTCTAATAACATCGTGGGTGCCTCCACTCACGTGTTCTCGTCACCCAAGATGGAACCGTGTCTCCCCCGGATTTCAAGAGGTATATCTGGTGTAAAAAATTTCAGGTGTGGATTACCTATTTACGAGTGAAGATTGACGTTAATTCAATCGTTGGGAATGTCGGTAACAATATTATGGTGTAAATGTTTTAATTGCGAATGTTAAACCTTATTATATCTTTAGATCATTGGCCTGACACTTGTTTGGTACTTTATATGACTCGCATGTCTTTCTAGTGGTGTGCATAAGCCACTTTGATGTACCGGTCGTGCACTTAGGAGCCTCGAAGGACCGAGATTTTTGGGATATTGAGAAGAGCGTTTTGGAAACATAGCGACACCCACTTTTAATCTAGCTTGAATATTGCTTAGATTAATTAGGTTGTTGAAATTCTATGTTTCATTTTATGCTACTATAATTGTTACAAACTTCCCCAACGTTATTGGGTTTTAGTTGTTATATTTACAGGTTTTTATAAATCCCCGTATTTTAGATGTTTCATTGCCGAAATTTTAAGTTTCAAATTTACCCAATATTTAGGGTGTTACACTAGGCTCGTTTAGCCTAACACTTGATTTGTTGATGTGTATCTCAGGTTCTAGCGGCGCGACCGCCAAGAAGGTTTAGTGGCCTTATATGTGATATTGGGAGCACTTTTGGGGCGCCAATATTAGAAGACAAATGTTTTGGAATTTAGATAACAACTTGATGTAATCTCTTTTTTAGTTAGAAATTAGATTAGAGAGTTGTTATCCCTCATTGCTTATTTATTACAAAACTTGTAATTATGACAGGCATAAATTGTTCCCTTTTTGGGAAAAGCTCGTGCTCTGGCATTGATTTAATATACCACATTTCCCTTCCGGAAATTTTTATTTGTCCCAATTTTGGGGTGTTACACTCAATCTCCAACTAGGGTTTCTAGGTTTTTCTGACAAAACCTAATATGTGAGTTCAATTTATCTTTTCTAACCCTTATACATGTCAAAACTTATATTTTGAACTCTTGATCTCCCCTTACTACATATTCTTGATTTGAACCATTTTGACATAACTTGGGTATTTTTGGAGATTTTAGGGTTTTACCATTTTGTGATATATCAAAGGGTTTTATAATTTGTGGTACATTTTGTGATAAAACTCGTGTATTGATGGTCAAAACTCTTGAAATGGTGGCATCTTGGTTATATGTGGATTTCACAATATTTTGGGGGAATTTACTTGTTAAAAGTGGATTTTGAAGGTTATATACTCGGATTTCACTTTATGTTTGTACTAATAATGAGCATTGTGGAGCATTGATAACTTTGTAAAATTATCCATTTGGGAAACGACTCATATTTGGAAATGTATTATGAGAACTATATGTACGATTATAGTTTTGTCATTAATGTAATAGTGACAAACCTTAGACTATTACCAGTGGATCCATAGGTATAGAGTCGACTTAATGTTGGGTTAATTCCCATTTGTAGCTAGTCGAGACATTGGACCCTAGGAAGGAAACTTGGTACGGTTATGTGGGACCGGATACTAGCCTTGGGTCGTAAATGTAAATCCTAGTGAATGAGTATGACTAGGATCATTGGGTGCCCTCCCCCACATCTGAGTACGAGCCGATGAGTTCGTGGCCTTGATCCTAGTATGGTGAGCTCAATAACTTGGAGAGTGGCCTACTTTCGTGTTCCACCACCATCCTTGGGAAATCGGGTCTCCTCTGTCATCGCAAGATGTTTTTGGATCGAAGAGTACCTATGTGCTTGTCATTACATTTTATAGATTCAACTCCTTGAAAGATTATTTATTTATGGTACTCAATCTTTTCCAATTTATTGATATAAACTGTTTGTTCTCATTAGGTGTCAAGCCTAACACTTTTTCTCAAATGACATGTATAACATGTTCTGTTAGCGGTGGAATTCCCAAGAGTTGAAGGACGAGTGTTGGCCATTATGACATCTTTTGGAGACATACCTTTTGGGCATTGGCGTACAGAAAGGGATAGAGATTTTTTTGCGAGAATTGGGTTGACAACCACCATAATCTAGATTTAATGGTTTAGATTAGTTTGTTGTTAACTTGTTGTCCACTCATAGTATTTGTATACGTTGTTACAGTTTCTCCTTTTTGGGTGTTTAATTTCTATTTAAGGTGTTTTAGTTGCCTTATCGAGGTTTAAATTTACCCCTATTTTTAGGGTGTTACATATTGTTCACTAAAATAGAGGGAAAATAACTCTTAGTTTATAGAAATCTCTAAAACTTGATGGATTGTGAGAGAAATTATTTTTGCATTCATTTCCATCTATAAGATTAAACTATTATTATTTTGGCCAAATTGCGTCAAAAAGTAACGTACTTGACTACTTTCATCAAATTCCTATTTTGGGTAACGTACTTTTTAAACCTTCCTTTTGGTACCTCAATTGTAAAATATCAAACTTTTAAGTATCTAGGTTACCTACATATCAGGTAACCGGTCAACTTAAATAATATATATATATATATATATATATATATATATATAGAGAGAGAGAGAGAGAGAGAGAGAGGAGCGTTCAAATGCAACCCCTATACATGGTGCAACCCCATGCAACCCCTTTATCGACCACACAATTTATGTAATTAAAAAAAAAGGAAAAAAAAGTAAAAGTAAAATGTGTGGTGGATAAAGGGGTTGTAAGGATTGTATCATGTAAAAGGTTGCATAATAACTCACTCCTATATAGGGGTGGTTTCAATTGGAAACCAAATTTCATTGGAAACTTTGGAAACCAAATTTCAACCATTGATCTTTTTAATCAATGGTCAAGATTCATTTGAATTATATATGGTAATAAATTAATTAATTTATTAATAAAAGATAATAATAATATGTCAAAAGGGTAAATGTGTCTTTTTCTTTTGTGTTTCAAACTTGGCAACAAAGATGAAATATGCTTAAATATAGAAAAGTGTATATTTCTTAAAAGAGAGAGAGAGAGAGAGCATATCAAGACTACCTTTTTATTATCTGTTTATCAATATGCAGTATGTAAAAACCCAAATAAGTTTCATTACCTTTCCATTATGTTTCACTATATCAAATTTGTTTCATCAAGTTTCACTATATTAATATTTTGTTTCACTATATCAGGTTTCACTATATTAATATTTTGTTTCATTACCTTTCCATTATGTTTCACTATATCAAATATGTTTCATCAGGTTTCACTATATTAACATTTTATGTTTCATCAGGTTTCACTAAATTAATATTTTGTGCCTGGAGGTAATATTGAAGAATTCATATGAATATCAACTTTCATTCATTGGATGAATCAATCATTGATTCATAATTGATTCATAAGAATAAAAAAAATCATTTGATTTGTAGCTTGCGTATGAATCAATTTGTGTTTACCTAAATTAAATGTTTCATGTTTAAATTAATAAATGATCAATATTACCATATATAAAATACATTAAAATTAAATAATTAATATTATAATAATAATAACACTTACCATATATATTATGAAATTATGTAAAAGACTAAAATAACCTTATCAATTAAAAATAAAAATAAAAAAAGGAAATTCAATGATTGATTAATTTCGGTTTCAAAGTTTCCAATGTAATATTGGTTTCCAATTGATCCCTCCCCTATATATATATATATATATATTAATAATGACATGGAAATAAAAAGATGACATGGAATATATGATTTGGAATCTAATTAATTCATTTGTAAAAACCTTCCCTCTCCCCAAATTGAAACGTCGCTTCTCTAATCTCCCATATCGAATCGTCCAAATCTATCAAACGCCCGATGTTCCTGTTGTTCATCATGCTTTTCCAATCGTCCAAATCGATCATGCTTTTCTAATCGTCCAAACGTCGTTGGTCCTGTCGTTGACAAAGGCGTCATGAGGTTGTTCATCGTGAAGTTGTTCCTGTCGTGAAGTTGTTCCTGTCGTGAGGTTGTTCCCGTCGCACTTCCATTACAGATGAGTATAAGGTTAGTCCATTATATTGAGATTTCTAGGTGTTTATGATTGAGGCTGATGTTTATCGTGAGGCTATTCATCGTGTTTATGATTTGTGGGGTTTCTTGATTTCTAGGGTTATTCTGTCCATTATATTTGTGGGGTTTCTTGATTGAGGTTCTCTTTTCATTGCATGATCTGGAAGTCCCAAACGAGGATGGAGTATCAATCCTCTTCTATTTACAAAAGATTTTCCCAGGTTTTGTCATATTCTATCAGATGCTTATACAATATCAGTGTGTATATATTTTACTAACTGGTGATGACAATTTTCTTGAGAGGATGAATTACGTCTTTGGGCTTTGTATAGAGGACAAACATTGACCAAGACTGGTAAATTCTGACCGAAGTTGACACAGTCTGAGCGACTAAATATCATCTTTAACATTTACCCATTTAGTTCGACTAATCCTTTGTAATTTATGGCAGTTAGAGAAATGATGTATTATCGTAAAGCCTTGGAGCTTCAGGATTTCCTTGATATGGCTAAAGATGAAGGTATGTAGTTGCTTGCCTATTGATCCTGAGATGACTTTTATCTTCTCTTGTGATTATACTTTGTCGACCAAGGGAAATGAGTTTCATGTTAACAGGAGATGATTTGGTGGTTTTGTTATTTTCTTATGGCTTGACCAAATTTGATGGAAGGGTATAAGGCTATTGAATTGAATGAGGATCAGATGAAGGGAGAAAGGTCGCTATGGGCTCAGTGCCAAGCTTTGACCAACAACAAATTTTGTCAAGCCTTTGCCACCAAAATTTAGAAGAATGCTCGATAAACCTTCAATAACTAGACGAAAGGATGTATGTGAAGTTGGTAGTAGAAGTATGACCAACAACTTTGGACATGATGAGGTAGGAAGAACAAGGAGGCAAATGACTTGCAAAAATTGTTGGGAGGTTGGACATAATTCAAGAGGTTGTAAAAACCAAAAAAAAGGATGCACCATCTAAGTAAAAAAATCCATTTGGTAGGCCTCGAGGCAGTTGTTCAAGTAGGAGTTCAAAAGGCGGTAGTTCAGGGAGAGGTTCAAGAAATATAAATATGTATTTGGTACGCTCAAAGATTGATTCAACCTGGAACACAGGTTCATAAATCAATAGACACAGTGAGATGAATGTGAAGTTCGGAGACCGGAGCTGATGTATTCCTTTTTCAATATCTAAGTCCTCCGAGTGAGGAATAGATAGATTATGTGATAAATCTCCGTGAATATATAAAACAAGTACCTTTTTTGAGATACTTGAGTGGCTAGGTGGGGTGACACGAGTTATCGACATTGGATCCATGTCTGTTTCAATATCCATCTCCAAGGAACGAGAATGAATAGATTATGTGGTAACCCGGATAACTGACTCGGTTTGGTAAGGACCAATAGTTCTTTTAAGTCCTGTCACATCCTCACCATATTTTTTTCACTCCGAACTCATCTATTAAGCTAGACCCCTCACTGATATCTATGAAGGATGTGTTTCTTGGGTAGGTCCTTCCGGTTCTGGATTGACCATAGAAACTTTATGAGCCCTAACACTCCGTTAACTCACCAAGATAAAACATTTGAAGTAAACTATCTGATTAGAGATAATCAGAAGTCAAAAACATTTAAGAACGAGTCCTAAACTGAAGTGATCAGAAGTCGAAAACAAAAATTTAAAGAGAAACCTGGTACTCCCCCTCAAAAGATGGCATAACCCTTTATTGTAGTCATGTGACTTGAATAATCTGAATTAAATCCCACATGACATTCCTACAAAACAGATTAGACAGGTTTTGGTTTTGGTATCCATGCTTTGGATCCTTGACGGTTAGATGCCTTAGCTTTGAAGGTATGAAAATGGGGGTTGTGGATACTATAAGTACCATACCAGCTATTGACTTACCTGGAATCCACAAATTCACTATTTCCACAATAAGTGCAACAGATATTTGATCGGTTTAGACTGATCAACTTAGGTGTGGAATAGACATGAGTCGGTGACTTTGGATCAACTACAGGAGATTTGTATGACGTGTTTCCATCAATGTCTTCTGTAGTTGATTTCTTTTTCCAAACCATTTTCACTTTTCGAAGCACTTGATTATCTGTATTATCAACAAGAGAATTATAGAAAAGATTTGAAGGGCGAATTCGATCTTTTGAAAACTCATTTGATTTGACACAACCGTTCGAAGAAATAGTTGTGGAAGTTGAACTTGAAGAATAAGGAGACTGAACAACAGTATCGGGACTGGCTTGTTCAGATAAATCAACTTTGAAATTTAGTTCTTCAAGTTTCTTGACTTCTACGGCTAAAACATTTTCTTTCTTCGAGAATTGAATCAAATTGTTTTCGTAAATCAGATTTTACCTTCTGTTCTTTCAAGATCTCTGTCGTTAATTCAGACAATTTCTGTGAAAGTTTACAAATTTCTGTTTCGAAAAACTTCCTCTCACTTTCAAAGTCTTTTTCAATACTGTTGCGTTTATCAGATATTTCTTTGAAAACGGCAACATTTTTCTTTTCAAGCACTTTCTTTGCCGTTTCAAAATTTTTTCGCTCTTTTGCAAAATTATCTCTCTCAATTATCAAAACATTTTCAAAATCAGAAATATGTTTTGAAAGTTTTGCATTTTGAAGCTCAAAAACCTTTCTTTCATCGAAAACTTTCCTTGAAAGCTCGAGAATCTTTCTCTCAAATTTTTTCTTTTCATTTGAAAGGTCTACTTTTTCTTGCTCAAAAATAGAAAGCCTATTCTTGAGATCCAGATTTTCACTCTCCACAACTTTCAGTTTCTCTTCAAGTTCCAGAGTCTTCTCTTCTTAGGCTTCAAAATTCTCTAATTTTTCAAACTTTTTCGAGAGTTCTAAAAATTGTTTCTTCAAATAATCCTTTTCTTCAACAAGTTTTTCTTTTTCTCTTTTTAAGCTTTGTGCCCAACTCAGATTATCAGCATTTTCACAACTAACTTGCACAAGCACGTTGTAATTGTTTTCCAATCTGGCTTCAAGAACTACAATCTTGGATTTGAGATCAGAAATTTCTTGTTGATAAGCAGAATAAGACATTGTTACTTGAACGAAATGATCATAAGACGATCGCGATTTGATTCAAGAAAGGTGAGATTAAAAGAGAAACACACTTGAGGCCAAAAAGAATCTAGTAGGAAACGAAACTGAATTTATAAACAATCCCAAATCGACAGCAGTTAATCAAAGCCAAATCGGCTGGAAATTAAAATCTAAACTCAAACACCCAATGGAAAGAAGAGTAACCCTTGTCGAAATTAAATTAGCAAATTAACCAAATCGAACTGTAGGGCACTCGATTGACCATATTAGAATCCCAAAATCGATTTAACACAGAATCAAACCAATCGAATCAAAAGCAATTAACCCGAAATTGAAATTCATTCAACAAAAACATATCCAAATCAAACAATCCATGTGAAATCTGTTTAACAATTAATCCACATCAAATAACCAGATTATCAATAAATTCAACATCTTGGATCAATCGACTAAACCAAAACAGATTCAAAGATTAATAGAGATAATATACATCAACCCAAACCAAATTGTCGTAACCCACATGAACAGAAATCGAAGCTGAGCCTTAATCTAAAACAGATATGCAAATATCCCACATGAACCCTAACTGTAAAATCGAATCTAAACTTTAAACCAGACAAAATCGATGTTTGAATCGAAACCCAATCAAGAAAAAAACCAACTCAATCAAACCAGAACCAAATCGATAAAATCAGTATACCCAAATCGATTTATTGATTTGGAAAAGTAATCGATATAAACCCTAAACCAAAAGCAATCGAATCGAGCTCTATAGTTAACCCAACTAAACTTCTAAATTAAAATCGAATGAGACCTGGATCAATACAAGGTCAACACACACGTCAAATCAATTCAAACAGGAAAGGGGGGCGTCGATGAAATGGTCACCGACGGTGGTGGCAATCGTGGTGACAGAGGAGGCGATAGGATCGACAGAACCCTAGACTGGGTCTTCGAGCGAGAAAGCAGGTCGTGCGCAAAACCCTAACCGGGGTTGGGTGTCGCCAATCACAGCGGAGATCGATTTATGGTGGCAGCGAGCGAGTGATGGTGTAATTATTTCAAAATAGGGACCATATCCACAGGGATCCCTGGTGTAATTATTTCAAAATAGGGACCATATCCAAATTCTGAGCAAACCACAGGGACCAACGGTGTAATTTACTCTTTTATTTTTAAAGAAAAAATAAGTGAGATCTACACATTTAAAGTTCATAAACACATTTGAACACTTATTTTTTAACATCAATTTGTAATTTTTTTAATCATAAATTTATGGGGGGGGGGGGTCATCAATTTGTATGATTTTCATAATTGGTTATTTATGTCACCAAATTACCAATAACTCCTTGTTGTTTTGTCATGCTTATGCAAGTTTGGTAAGCAAACGCTTGTATACTCAAGTAACCTTTGGTTGGCAACTTTACTACTTTAGGGGACGTTTGGTTCGCTGGATTCCGTCGGAATCTGATGGAATTGGAATGGTCAATTTGATTGACCAAATTCCATCCTGTTGTTTGGTTACCAATGGAATGGAATTGAATTCCATGAATTCCTTTAATCATGGATTTGGTCATTCCTTCTTAAAATGGATGGAATTGAATTCCATTCCATCAGATTTTCTCAAAATGACACAAATAGCCTCCTTACCTTTTCTAAAAACCCTAGCCGCTTCTAAAACCCTCTCTTTCCTCTCTCTCCTTTCTCTCTCCTTTCTCTCTCCTCTCTCTCCTCCCTCTCTCCTCTCTCTCCCTCTCCTTTCTCTCTCTCCTCTCTCTCCTCTCTCTCTCCTCTCTCTCCTCTCTTTCTCCTTTCTCTCTCTCTCCTCTCTTCTCTCTCTCTCCTCTCTCTCTCTACCCGCTCTCTCTCTCTCTCACAATCTCTCTCTCCTCCCCCCCCCCTCTCTCTCTCTCGGCATTTAAAAAAATAAAAATAAAAGAAAGGGTATTTTTGTCATTTTTCAGAATCCAATTCCAATTCCTTTGCAAACCAAACAGACATATTCCAATTCATTTGACTGATTACATTCCATTCCTGCCAACCAAACATTTGATCAAACCTGATAACATTTCATTCCAATTCCTTCTAGATTCCAATTCCTTAGACAAATTCCATTCCTTCATAAATCATTATGCGAACCAAACGCCCCCTTAGTGTTCAGTATTTTTATTTATGACTGCTGATAGAATTAGACGGGTGACAGTAAGGCAGGCGAATGAGACAGCGAAGTAAAGTTTTAGGGTTTTAATTTGACATAAGTAGCTAGTAATTTACTAATATAATCTTATCTTTTCGATTTTTATTCCACCTATTTTATTGTGACAAAAAATGCATTTTTGTCCCACTCAGCTTTGTCATGTCTCAGTTTGATGTCACCAAAACATGGGACAATAAGTTTTGTTTTATCCTATATAACGCGTAAGAAGTGCAACTTAAGAGCATCTCCAATAGATATGCTATATCTTTTCTAAAAACAGTTGGCAAAGGGTTGGTGACTTTGCCCAAACACAAGACAAGTCATGGGCTCGATCCAACCCCCCCCCCCCCCAACCCCCACGAGGCACTAATCTTAGCCGCTGAGTGAGCCAAAACATGTCCCTTCACATTGGTGTCCTTGGTGATGGGTTCCATGTGAGACAAGTTGAGGTTGCCGATTATCAACTCTTTTACCCAAATGCAGAGGTTTGTTCGTGTTCGTTTAACTTAATCGGACAAACGAATTAACACAAACGAAAAATGAATGAATTTATTTGTGTTCATGTTTGTTCGTTAGGACAATATGCTTGTTCGTGTTGGTTTATTTTCGTTCATTAAGAACGTAAACGAACAAAAAAACAATCACTGTTACTCATCATTTCGTTCATATAAAATAACATAACAAAATGGAAAACCGGGTAAACTTAAGGTATAAAAACTGAATTCTAAAAAATAATTTAATTAATGATTTTATATATTAATGTTATAATATATAAATATATTTATATATACAACCAAACATAAATGAACGAATGTTCACAAACGTAAATGAACGAACGAGACCATTGTTCATGTTCGTTTATTTAACTAAATGAACAAAAACATGTGTTCATGTTCGTTCATTTATTAAATAAACGAACTTTCTGTCGAACGGTTCACGGACGGTTCATTAAACGTTCGGTTCGTTTACAGCCCTACCAGTTTGGTTGATAGATATTGCCACATTGGAATGAAACATGTTAAAAGAATTGATAAATGTATGTTTTGTTTACAAAATGTAGCTTTGGAATTGGAATGAAATGTTGATAAATGACCAAAATACCATTTTTTGAAAATTCGTTTTTTTCCTTAAACTAAAAACACTTTGATAAACTAATCATTTAATGTGTAAATCAATATAAAAATACAACCCAATTTAACCATGAACCAAATTACAGTACTAAATCGATATTATAATTGTTTATGCCAAAAATCTCCCAAGGAAAATTTAAGGTAAACGTGAAGCTTGATTCAACCAAAGAAAGTAACAACAATAATCGTACGACTATAATAAAAACAAAGTAAATGAGACGAGAGAATTGGTGACGCGGAAAACCCCTAAAATGGGTAAAAACCGCGGATGAGTGTGAGTCGTCGTGCACTATGGACGTCAATCAGGGACGTCGTCCTTGAGAACAAGTGTTACAAGTGTAATACAATGTAAAACAATACAATAAAGTAAAGTTGGTCGTGCGTCGTGTATAATTAAACTTTGGTCGTGCGTCACGCAACAAACGGCAATAAGCTTTATGAACTTTGAGAGAAGCTAAGCGAGCTTGAGAATGTAATCTGTGAGCTTGTAAAGTCTGAGGATTAGATGTCCGAATGCGAGGTTCCATCTTCATATTTATACTCTAATTTTCCGTTGGCAAGTCTTGAATGCGTATCTTTAATAGAATAACCGTTTGATATTGATGATAGAGTCTGTTACGTCCGTTGTTTTTGATGATGGCAACCGTTACAATCTTTGGTCATTAATGTCTCTTGAATCCTTCATTAAACATGATATAACGTATGTCACAGGTTAATAACTGAAATCATGTCGTACGACCGCCCTGATGAATTGTGACCCATTGTCGTTTAATCGAGATCGTCTCAAAGGAAGGGCGTCGATTACCGCCGGTCGTACGACGATGGACTGTTGGAATTTTTACCCAAACAGTTTGCCCCCAAATTTAAAATTCAAGCGGCAACTTTTTGAAATTTAAATTTTAAAATCAGGACACGTGTCATAAAAGAAACGCGGGTAGTTCGAATAAAATCGAATTGGTTTGTATCCAACTGAACTGTGACGTCACCCCTGCAGAATAAACGGTTAAACAGCTAATATCGAACAGGTGTCATGCATTCGACGGATGCACTCAAGTGGTTTGCCTGACACAGACGACACGTGTCAATTGGCGATTGGCGATTCGATTTCTTGCCGATTCAGTTTCCAATTTTCAGTATAAATAAGGATTGCCTTCAATCATTTCCTTCTTTACGCTTACCTTCTTTAATACCTTATACCTCCGGCGAGATTTACTTTCCGAGCAATCAGAATCCTCTCCATTCTAAATTCGAGGTTTAGAAGTCTATTTAAGGTACAATTTCTCGTTCTCCTTCTGTGTCGATTATATGCATAGGAAATCCATAGCTAAAAAGCCTAGGAAAGCTTGGGATATTCTTAGTTATTGGCGTGCGACTATAAATATCCCTGATTTCCATATGTCGAGCGAGCCTGTGAGTATATATAGAGAAGAAGAAAACATAGATTATTTCAAGAATTTAGCCAGGAATCCAAATGGAATTAATTTGGTGTCGCCGGAAGATTTAAGGTCGGATGAAGTCCCGAAGGGATATTGCGTTCTATATGAGTATCCCTTCAAAATAGGGTTTACTTGGCCGTTTAGTCCTTTGGTCAAGGCGTTTTTAGATGCGTTCGACTTGACGCCTGGACAGTTAATGCCTCAATTCTGGCGGATTGTCCATGTTATCGGGCGTCTTACGGCCGATTGGGAGGCTCCGTTCAATGTGAACGACCTCCTGACTGCTTATAGCGTTCGACCGGATAATTATCACCGGTACAACCTATTCCCTCGATCGAAGGGAGATAACATATTGGTGCATAATACCGCGGTGAATGATCGTGGTTGGAAACTTCAATACGTTTTCCTCCAAGTGGCGTCTGTGAGCGATGAGGACAGCCAATGGTTGTCGTTCGAATGGAACGAATCGGGTAGGCTAACTACTTTGTCGTGCGTTTTTGTCGTACGTTTATACTAATGATGTATTTTTTTGTTTGACAGCAATTGACTTCACTAAAGTGAAGCCAAATAGAGATTCTCTAAACAAGATTCAAAGGATCTTGGAGAGGAGTATTGCCGATCGTTCGTTTTCTGTTCGGTCGAACGACGAGGAGGACGAGGTCGTTTTCGTAGCTGAAGAGACGTCTGTTGGGGGTTCTCGTCAGGAAGAAGAGAGGCGAAGAGAGGAAGAAAAGGAAGAAGAGAGGGAAGAAGAGATGACCGGTAAGTCGTTCGACAGTACTTTTTACCTTTATATCGTATGTCATTTCTTTCTTAACTTGCTCTTTTCATTCAGAGGACGCAGCTGTAAAGTCGTCTGCTCTTAAGCGAGTTGAGTAACTGGAGCTTGCTCGTCAAGGCAGGGAAAAGTCGAGGAAGAGATCTGCTCCTTCTACGGGGGTAGACCTCAGACGTGTTCGAGGCAAACCTCGGTCTTCACCCAAGAAGACGAGTGATTTGTCGTCTTCTGCAGGGACGACACCGGTGGAAGGAACCGTTGTTGGGGTCGAGCTTGGAGTCTCGACTCAGGTGACGAAGGATGTCCCAATGTCGGGGATGTCGGGCGTTGACAAGCCCTTTCATGCACCTTCTTCCTCTTCTAAGGGTGAGGAGAAGAATAAGGAGAAAGTGGGAGAGACGACATTCAAAGTCACTCTCCCATCTGATTTTATGGTTAATGACGTCCTTGAGAGGGACGTCATTTTTCCACACTTAGGAAAATTCCTCCTTCCGACCTTTTACGACCGATATAAGGAGTCTCGAGTTGAGGACACGGGGGCACACGCCGCTGGTCTCTCCTTCATGGTACGTCTTACTTATTCCTTACTCCCTTCATTATATTTCTTTTTATTAACCCTTTCTTTGCTGTCGTGCAGGCTTTCCAGGCCTGTCTGAGCTTCTTCGCTCAGATGGAAGGTCTCAGGACGTCCTTCCCTGAGGTCAAGAAAAGGGCTGACGAGGCTCTTGAGAGGGAGATGATTGCCCTGAAGGCGGTCGAGTCCGAGAAGGCAAAGGTCGAAGGCTTTAAGTCTGAGCTCTCCGATACCCGAAGTCTACTAGAGATTTCGGATCGTGAGAAGGTTAAGCTTAGGGATCATATCCTTGAGCTTGAGGCGTCGTCGACCAAATTGGAGGTCGAGAAGATTAAAGCTACCACTGCTGCTGCTACTTCTGCTGATGAAGTCGTGTCCCTCAAAAAGAGGGTCGATGAGCTGGAAGGCGACGTCAAGGACCTGGAGACTGAGAATAGGCAAATCGAAGCCTTCTCTCGCTTCATGGCTCGGGCTGCCTTGATGAGTCGTCATTTGACTGGGAAAAATCCTATGGCGTCGGCCGCTGAAGGGCTCAAAACTTATCTTGACAGCGTGGGAACCGAAAGGGACCTCGATGAAGATGATGACCTGGAGGGGAGCGATGACGGAAAAGAAGCGGCAACAGTAGAGACCGACGTCGTGCAGGAACAACTTGACGTTCCTCCTTCTTAGCTCATTTTTTTTAGATTTACCATTAAGGGTCGGCCGTCTGTGGTCGTCCCTTAACTTCGTAACTTTTTCTTCTTAATGACAAAAGTTTATTTTGTACATCGATGCTCGTCACTTACTTTATTTTTTTCAAACGTACGTCAAGTAAGTTTAAGAAGATACAAAGTCACTATATATTATACATTCGACCAAACCATCATTCATTAACAAAATCAACTCAAATTTTCGATCGACCAAATGCAGTTGTAATATATATACTGGGAGTCTAGTGTAAAAAATTAACCTTTAACAACAATTACGACCAACCATATACATACGATCGTATGAGTATTACTTGACATGAAAATCTTAGTTAAGTCGTGCGTTCCTGCGAAGATCAACATTAGCGTGGTGGTCGTTGGTTTGACCAACGACCCTCCGATGCTTAAGTTAGTAATCTTTTTAAGAAATAATCCAAGGAAACGAATTCAGAATTTAAAAGAAATGCCTCTTTAGATGAACTGCATTCCAACTTCGTGGGATATCTCGACCATCAAGGGTTTGGATCTTATAAGCCCCTTTACCCACGATGCCAGAGATTTGATAAGGGCATTCCCACTTAGTGGAAAGTTTACCTGCGTTGAGTTCTTGAGTGTTTTGGAACACTCGACGTAAGACATAGTCGCCTTCTTGAAAAACTTTGATTTGGACATTTTTGTTGAAATGTCGTTCGACCGCTTGTTTCTGCGATGCCATGTGGATGTGTGCTGTTTCTCTAAGTTCCTCTAAAGCGTCGAGGTCATAGCTCAGGCCGACCAAGTTATGCTCGACGGACGTATGTCTCAAAGTCGGTAGTCGTACTTCAATAAGTAACACGGCTTCACATCCATAGACTAATGAAAAGGGGGTTTGTCATGTGGACGTACGTGGTGTCGTACGATTGGCCCATAAAACGGAAGGTAATTCTTCCACCCATTTTCCTTTGGCAGATTTAAGTCTTTTCTTGATTGAATTGATAATAGTTTTATTGCTTGACTCGGCAAGGCCATTCGACTGTGGGTATCGAGGTGTTGACGTTACCAACTTAATGTTTCTTTCTTCACAGAATTTTCATGTCCGATCACTGATAAATTGCGTCCCATTGTCGCACATTATTTCGGACGGAATTCCAAACCTGCAAATAATGTTAGTTTGGATAAAAGAAACGACTTCTTTATCCCGAACTTGGGAAAAAGCTGCTGCTTCTATCCATTTAGAGAAATAATCTGTTAAAACTAGAAGAAATATCTTTTGCCTGGGAGCAGGTGGTAGTTTTCTGACGATATCCATTCCCCATTTCATAAAGGGCCATGGGACTAAAGTCGAGTGTAAGGGTTCAGATGGTTTGTGAGACATACCTGCGTGTCGTTGACATGCGTCGTACGACTGTACATACCTGATCACATCTTGCCTTAGTGTCGGCCAATAATAACCTTGTCGTGATATCCTGTTGGCTAGACTACGACTTCCTGAGTGATTTCCACATTCACCGTCGTGCATGTCTTGTAAGATTTTCTGGACTTGCGTCTTGTTGGTAATACATCGTAGATTCAAACCAGTTGAAGATCTTCGATATAATTGTCCTCTGATCACGACATACCTTGATGCTTTAAACCTGACCTTTCTTGCTTCCATTCTGTCATCAGGCAATTGATCGTTCTCTAGATAATTTTTTATGTCGTCCGACCAAGAATTTTCTTCTTCAATTGGCGCGACCAAAGTATTATCGTCGTTTTTGATAGATGGTGTTGCAAGGTGGACTATTGGGATACTGTCGAACATCGTTTGATTAAGAGTTGACCCCAAATTGGCTAATGTGTCAGCTTGAGTGTTCTGATCTCTTGGTATCTGCTTGATTATGAAACGACTGAACTTCTTTGCCTCTTCTTTTACTATTTTATAATAGGCGATCATCCTCGAATCTTTTGCTGCGAACTCTCCATTAATTTGGTTAACGACTAAAGACGAGTCGCTTCGGACATGCAGATGTGTTGCCCCCAAATCATGAGCAATTTTGATTCCCGCAATCAGTGCTTCGTACTCTGCCTCATTATTTGTCGCCTTGAAGTCGCACCGTATGGAGTATACTATTTTACCCCCTTGTGGGGACTGTAGGACGACACCTAGGCCTGTTCCTCGTATGTTCGACGAACTATCGACGTCGAGTGTCTAAGTGGTGTCGTGCAAAGTCGCCACAATTAACTCGTTGGACGTCGTCGCTTCTTCTAGTTCTAGACTGAAATCTGTAACAAAATCTGCCAAGACTTGTGATTTGATCCTCGTTTTAGGCTTAAAATCCATATCATAATTACTGAGGTAGATGCTCCATTTAGCTAATCGTCCTGTTAACTCGGGTTTTCTTAACACATATTTCAATGGAAAGTTAGTTACAACAATTATAGGATGCGATTCAAAATAATGTCGTAACTTCTTAGCAGCCATAACTAAAGAAAGCAAAAGTTTTTCTATAGACGAGTACCTGGTTTTAGCGTCTAATAGAGTTTTACTTACATAGCAGATTGGCAATTGTCGTCCGTCAGTTTCTCTTATAAGGACTGCACTCACCGAATTAGTACTGACGGCTAGATAAAGTTGAAGAACTTCACCTTTCTCAGGTTTGGAGAGGAAGGGAGGTGATGTCATGTATTCCTTGAGTTGTTTCAACGCCTCCTCGTGCTTATCAGTCCAATCGAATCCTTTGTTTTTTCTCAGGACATTGTAGAAGAGGTGACATCTGTCGGACGACCGAGAGATGAATTTGTTTAAGGCTACTATACGTCCTGTTAGGCGTTGGACTTCTTTAAAATTTCTAGGCGATCTTAGCTCGATAATCGCTTTAATTTGATTTGGGTTAGCTTCAATTCCTCGTCGTGTGACCATATAACTGAGAAATTTGCCAGCTCGAACTCCAAAAGAACATTTTGTCGGATTCAACTTCATTTTGTATTTACGCAAAATGTCGAACGACTGCATCAAATGTTCTATATGATCGTCCGTATGTTTCGATTTAACGAGCATGTCGTCGATGTATACCTCCATAGTGTCGCCCAAATGTTCTTTGAACATCATATTCACTAACCGTTGATACGTCGAACCTGCATTCTTAAGACCAAAAGGCATTACTTTATAACAATAAATACCTTTATCTGTCATGAAAGCCGTTTTTTCTTGATCATCGGAATGCATCAATATCTGGTTATATCCAGAATATGCATCCATGAAGGTGAGTGTAGCGTCGACCATAGAATCAATGTGTGGTAACGGAAATGGATCTTTTGGACAGGCCTTGTTAAGGTCTGTGAAATCAATGCATACTCTCCATTTGCCATTTTTCTTTTGGACAACAACAACGTTGGCGAGCCAATCTGGATATTTGACTTCTCGTATCTTTCCTGTTTTAAGCAAATTATCAACTTCGTCGTTGATAACTTTATTTCTTTCAAGAGCAAATTTTCGTCTTTTCTGTTGAATGGGTTTGAAGGATGGATCGACGTTGAGTTTATGAGAAATAATACTCGGATTGATACCCACCATGTCTTCGTGCGTCCATGCAAAACAATCATAATGGTCCTGCAAAAAAGAAATTAATCTATTTTTGAAGGATGGATCAAGTGTCGAACCTATGTAGACCATCTGATCAGGCTTATCCTGGTTTAGGACGACAGCTTCCAAGCGATAATCGTCGTCAGTTCCAGGAATGTTGTGGTTCTGTAATTGCTATACTGTCTGCTTCGAGGGCTTCAAAGAGATTTTGTAACATTCCCTAGCGACTTTTCTTTCGCCTTTGATCTCCTGTACTCCCCATTGCGTAGGGAATTTCAAGGTTTGGTGGTACGTCGAGGGTACGGCTTTCATATCGTGGATCCATGGTCGCCCAAGGATAACGTTATAAGCTGATGAATAGTCGACGACGTTCAACTTCGTCTGCCTGTTGATTCCTTTAGCATATACTGGTAGTGTGATTTCTCCCATGGTATTTGTCGCTCCTCCGTTAAATCCAACGAGTGTAGTCGAGGGTCGAGTAATCTCAGACTTGTCGATCCCCATAGCTTTTACTGCATCAAAAAAGATAATGTGAGCGGAACTACCTCCGTCGACGAGTATCCTCTTTGTCAGGCAATTTCCAATGCTCAATTGGATAATTAGTCCGTCATGATGTTTCTGGTGTACATCATCGAGATCTGCTTGGTCGAACGTCAAGGGCATAGCTTCTAATTATGCGTCTTCCTTGGGTTTTGCCTCCTTTGGAATTGGTCGGTCGTCGGGACCGCGACTAGCATGTCTCTTAGAAGCTGAATATGTGGTCCCACAGACATCAGAACCTCCGGTGATACAATTAATCACCTTGGCATGCTCTGGGGATGTGGGACCCACGTCCTTCTTTTCCGTCAATTCTTGCAAATAACCTTTCGAGTTAAGCCATGACAGTTCTTTCTTCAGGGCGATGCAATCATCCGTTACATGACCGAAGTCATTATGGAAATCGCACCATTTTGTTTTGTCTTTCTTATCACTGTCCTTATCGCTTTTCTTTGGCCATCGAATGTTTTGCTGGAGCTGTTTCAGGGACGCGACGACGTCCTTGGCTGACCCAGGAAAACCATAAAATGACACCTTAGGATACTGGACAGATTTAGAAGTCGTTGGCCCTTTCTTTTCGAGTCTGACGTTTGAAATCTGTCGGGCAGGCTCTGATCGACCGGTCGGTTTCAGTTTAAAATCTGGCTTTTTAACACCTAGACCTTTCCTGTCGTTTGAATGTTTATTTCTGAAAACGAGGTCATCCTCGACCCTCATATGGTCGAGCGTCCTTGCTCGTACGTCTTCAAAGATTTCTGGAGGATATTTCGTAAGGTCGAGATACAACCCTGAACTATCATCCAGACCCCGTTTGTAAGCTTCAATTGTTGTTTTCACGTCGCAATTTCGGATACTAATCATTTCTGCGTTGAATCGGTTAAAGTAGTCCCGGATGGACTCTCCATTCTTCTGTACGACATAATAAAGGTCGCTCGTCTGTTTTTCCATTTTTCGGCTGCTGGCGAATTATTGAGTAAATTGGTTCACCAATTCTGCAAAAGACCCGATGGTTTTAGGTTTGAGATTGATCAACCATTGTAACGCTGCTCCAGTCAAGGTCGCTCCAAAACTCTTGCACATACAGACTTCTTGAAACTGATACGGTATCGAGATAGTCCACATAAGTTGTTTGTATTGGGCGACGTGTTCTGTCGGATCAGTGACGCTTGAATATTTTGGGGTGAAGGTCGGGATGCTATATTTCTTTGGGACGTCCACCAACGCGATCTCATCAACGAATGGCGACGCCTGAAATCCTGTACGTGGCTCGACATCAACTAGAACTGCTGCCCCCGGCAATTTGGCCAGCATCGACAAGACACGCTCATTCTGTTCTTCCAGAAGTTTCAACCGTTGTGCAACGGGATCTGTTGGGATACCCCCAGAGACACCCAATGGAACATAACCTGATCCGTTGAAGTTAGTTGGTTGTGAAGAATCAGAGGCATACCCATTAAATGGCATAGAAGTCATAGGCATGGTTGGGATTACGAAGGTCGCAGGATTAACTGGTGGTGGACGAGGATAATTAGGTAATGGAGGGGGTACATTCCAAGCACCGATATAAGCATTTGTAGTCCCCATCACATTGTTTCCACCCTGGTTTCGTAGATGCTCAATGGTTTCAGCTGCTTGTCGAGCCTGGGTTGTTAGGGCGTCAATACGGGCACGAGCAGCAGTCAGCTCCATGTTCATTTGGGCCACAACATGATCTTGAGTTCCTTGGAATGACATTGTCCTGAATGAATAAAAAAGAGAAACACTCAAAGGAAAACGTTAGTACGTCGTAAGATTATCGAGGATTTTGTTTGGATGGGGTCCCACGGATGGCGCCAAACTGTTTATGCCAAAAATCTCCCAAGAAAAATTTAAGGTAAACGTGAAGCTTGATCCAACCAAAGAAAGTAACAACAATAATCGTACGACTATAATAAAAACAAAGTAAATGAGACGAGAGAATTGGTGACGCGGAAAACCCCTAAAATGGGTAAAAACCGCGGATGAGTGTGAGTCGTCGTGCACTATGGACGTCAATCAGGGACGTCGTCCTTGAGAACAAGTGTTACAAGTGTAATACAATGTAAAACAATACAATAAAGTAAAGTTGGTCGTGCGTCGTGTATAATTAAACTTTGGTCGTGCGTCACGCAACAAACGGCAATAAGCTTTATGAACTTTGAGAGAAGCTAAGCGAGCTTGAGAATGTAATCTGTGAGCTTGTAAAGTCTGAGGATTAGATGTCCGAATGTGAGGTTCCATCTTCATATTTATACTCTAATTTTCCGTTGGCAAGTCTTGAATGCGTATCTTTAATAGAATAACCGTTTGATATTGATGATAGCGTCCGTTACGTCCGTTGTTTTTGATGATGGCAACCGTTACAATCTTTGGTCATGAATGTCTCTTGAATCTTGCATTAAACATGATATAACGTATGTCACAGGTTAGTAACTGAAATCATGTCGTACGACCGCCCTGATGAATTGTGACCCATTGTTGTTTAATCGAGATCGTCTCAAAGGAAGGGCGTCGATTACCGCCGATCGTACGACGATGGACTGTTGGAATTTTTACCCAAACAATAATTGTTCAAATACATGTTTCAAAAACCATCAAACATACATCTTTACACATCCTGCATACCACCATATCAAATCCATATGTTGTTTTTAAGCACAAATTGATTCTTCAAAATTGAGCGAAAATCTTAACCATCTGGTGTTTTCGAGCAGAAATCGGGCAAAAACTTTAAATGTCTGTTTTTTTCTAGCAGAAATCAAGTACAAAGTAGAAACCAAGCAGAAATTGAGCAAAATAGAGAAGTTGGTGGCATAAACAAATAGAGAAATCCACAGCAGAAACAGATCGAGAAATCAAACATGTGGCGTCGCAATGGAGAAAGGCGAGAGAGGAGAGTTGCATAAATTGATCGAGAATATGATAAATGGATGGTGTCGGTTGTTATGTTTGATGAGATTAGGGTATATTTGGGTTAAGGGTATTTTTGGAATTTATAAAATTATAACATTTCATTCCATTGAAATACTACATTATTGCCATTAAATTATCAAATCATATATTTGTGGAATTTATTGAAATTTAAAGATTCTTTGGTAAAAAAGAATGAACCAAAGGGAATAAAATTTGGTCAAAAAAATTCAACATTTCAATTCCATCAGATTACTTCAGAACCTCCAAACCCAACTCCACCAAATAGAAAATCTCTACTTTAGCATGTTGGAGACATACTCTAACAAAGTCTCCAAAGTTTCTCCAAAATGGATAATCAAAACTCAAAATCTCCAAAAAAATATAAATTAAATTGCATTCTACTCCAACAAATTTTCTATTTTGAAGATTACAATATTAATTATATTATTAAAATATTTTATACATGTAATAAAATATTACTTCTCTCATAAATATTTATCAAGGTTTATTAGAGCATCTCCAACAACTTATCCAAAATGGGGATTTTGGGTTTTTTTTACTCCAACAGATTCTCCAAAACCTTCTCCAAAATGAAGAAAATAGGAGAGAGATGATGAAGATTTCCAAATTTGAAGATATCTCCAAAAATGATTACTTATGAGAGAAAGAAATAGTTTTTTATTCCTTCTACCAATAATTTTTTTTAAATTAAATAATTATGAGAGAGGGATAATATTTTATGAGTTGTATTGAATATTTTAATAATAAATTAATTATGTAATCTTCAAAATAGAGAATCTGTTGGAGATGAAGGTGATTTTTTTTTTGAGATTTTGACTTTTTACTTCCTTCATTTTGGAGAAGTTGTTGGAGATGCTCTTATTAGTGAGATTATAATAAAAAATTGTTTCTTTTCGGGTAATCATTTTTGGGGAGTTTTCCTAATTTGGAGAATTTCACACATTCTCTCTCTCATACTTTCTCCGTTTAAGAGAATTTTAGAGAATCTCTTGGTGCAAAAATTTGTATAAAATCTTCAATTTCTCCATATTTTAAGCATTTGTAAAAGATTTTTAAGGTCATTTTTGGCAAACATAAGTTAACTTATTTTTTGAGCTTATTGGAGAAGTCTCATTTGAATGGTCAAAAATTAAATTATAAACTAGCTTTTTAAAACATTACATGGAACAGGATTCCAATATGCTCTAAAAGTTTATTTATTTATTTATCAATTTCTTCTATTTATACCACTAATAATAAGTATTAATTTTCATTTGTTATTATTAACTATTACTAAATATGAACTATAAATTATAAATTAATATTAATTCCAATTCATCAATTAATTTTAATTGTAAATTATTCATTAATTATTTCAAATTATTATTAATCTTATTAATTATTATTATCACGTTTATTATTGTTCTATGTATTTTAATCGTCAAAAAACAAATTGTAAAAATGTTTTTGTAAATTACATTAAATTTAACATTATATATATATTTTTTTGTTTTATAAATAATAAAAATTTGATATATATATATATATATATATATATATATATATATTAATTCAATACTTAATTAATTATTATTTTAATACCTCTTAATGAATTTATTATAAATATTCGTACTTGATTATACAAATGCAAAATCTATAATATTATCTAATAATAATAAATGAAATTAAAAATTCTAATAACTAGTAACATATTATATTATCTAATTTTTGTTATCATCTAGTTTTTATTAGTTAACATATTATACTATTAATGTTTGTTTTAAATATATTACTATAAAATATCAAAAATGACTAATTTTCTAATATGTCATTTTGGTAATTTTTCATTTTTCAGCTAGCTTATAAGCTAATTTTTGTTTAATGTAATTAGTTTATCAAGTAATTTGCCAAACGAAACCTAAGAACCTAAATGTTTGAGTTTCATTAATAAAAAAAACTCGTACTATGTTGTTTGGCATGTAAAAGAACTAGGGGTGTTCGCGGTCCGGTTTAGGCGGTTTAACCCCCTAAACCACAAACCAAACCGTAATGGCGGTTTAGAAAATTTTCAAACCGACCGGACCACAAAAAAGCAGTCTGGTCTGACCGATTTAGGCGGTTTGGGCCTATTATAGGCTTTAAACTAAAATAAATATAAAATCTATCTCCAATTTAAAATTTCCACCGATGTTACACTATTATAAAAAAATACTATACGTAATTATAGAAGAAAAATCTATCTTCAAAATTAAAAAACATTGAGCAAGTTGAAAAAAAAGTTAAGCAAGTCCACCAATTGGAATTTTGGACAAAGATTTAGCAAGTCAAAAGACGATTTGAAGTTTTAGATTTTGATTTTTGGCTGATTTTAGAATTTTGCCGACGTATGGAGCTCAGACAATTGAAAGTGAAAACTAAGAACTTAATGTCTTGGATGATTTTTTTTTTTAAATTGAGACATAATAGGTAAGCATATAACACGGAAATTAAATATAATTTTGGTGGTCGGTTCGGTCCAAACCACTCAAAAAAATGTTTAAACCGCAGACTAGACCAGACCGAGCGGTTTGACTAATTTTCAGACCAGACCGGACCGCCAGACCGCTCAAACCGCCAAAAACGGTCCGGTTTGACTTGGTTCGACCGATTTGAGCGGTCTGACGGTTTTTTTGAACACCCCTAAAAAGAACATTGTCATACATTACTAATTCAATTGTACTTTATGCATCAGTGATAAATAAAGAAAATTTAGTTCAAACTAAACAACTATGGTAAATAGTCTAATTTGAAATTTTGTTACTTTTAATGTTTAAGGCCATGTTTGGCAAAAAAAAATAAAGTTAGCTTAATTTTTAAGTTGATCGCATAAATCTTGTTTGGATGGAAGGCTTGTTTATGAGTAGTGTTTCAACAAGCTTCTGAGCTTTTTGTCACTTTCTTCAATTTATATTTTTTACCCTTGAGTAATATTAATTTTTATTCATTATTGATATAGTAATAATTATTAACTAAAAATTATTAATAAATATTAATTATAAATCAATATTATTTATTAATTAATATTACTTTTAATTATAAATAAATCATTAATTTTAATTATTAAATATTTAGAATTATTATTCAACTTATTAATTATTTTTATATTATTTTTATCACCTTTATCATTGTTCAATTCAAATCTAGGCGTTGCCAAAACCCTTGTGGCCATGGAGTTCACCTGCGATGACTCCAGGTCATTCGTGGTCGCCCGGGAATTAGTCGGTGTGCATAAGCTGACCCGGAAACCCATGGTTACAAAAAAAACGAATATAATAAATTTGAGAAATATTTTATAAATTACATAAAATTTAAAGTTATATTTTTTTTCATGAATAATATACTTTTGATAAATATTTAATTTAATTATTATAAAATATTTTATTAGTTTTATTGTTAATATTCATATTTAGTTATACAAATCCAAAATTATAATATTATATATACAATCAAACTAAAATTATATTAACCAATATACTATATCATTTAATGTTTTTATAATAATTAATGTATTTTATTATTAATGATCTGTTTTAAATATACTATGAAATGTTAAAATTGATTAATTATTTAGAATTCCTCTTTTTATCATCTTGTTTTTTTTTTCTTAACTAGTTTATGAGCTAGTTTTTGCTAAATACAATTAGTTAATCAGACTATCTCCAATGAACCATCTATTTTACTCTCTATCTCTATTTTACTTTTCTAAATCATCTCTAATGAACTCTCTATTTTATTCTCTAAAATAAAGAATTGAATAGTAACTCTCTTTATAGAGAGTTACTATGCACTACAAAATGGTCTTTCAACTTTTTAGATTCTTACACTTTTATTTTATTTGTTGTCTAATACCAATTTTAATAAACTAGAATTATATTTATCTTTAAGTTTTAAATTCAATTTAAATTTATCCAACTAAATTAAAAACTATAGTAAACTTTAACAATTATAACGTCGTTAAAATAATATGATAAAGTTAATAAATATAAGATTATTGTGAAAATAAAAAATATAGGGATTCAATTTATAAAGTTAATAAATATAAGGGTGTTATTGAAAATATATATAATCAAAATAAAATAGAATATGCTTGGAATATTCTTTTTTAGAGAGTAAAATAGAGTAATACATTGGAGAGGGTATATCAAACTCTCTATTTTACTCTCTATTATAGAGAGTAAAATAGAAAAAAAATCATTGGAGATGCCTCACCAAATTTATCAAACCAAACCCAAATTTTGTATAGAAAGAAAAAAAAATGAAACTTTGTAGAATGAATTATGAATTTATTAATTTCATAAATTTATTGGCATAAAATTATGAAATAAAATGTGGCAAGTCTACACAATTAGAGCTTTTTATCCAATATTTTTCTTAATTAACTAATCTTTTTTACTAAAATAATTATAATTAATAAATATTAAAGAAAATTTTGCCCAATTTAAGAAATTAAAATCAAGGCTTAATGTTCTCCCAAATACCCTCCCCTCAATAATTACCATTTAATTAATACCAACACACCAATCCCATCTCGCCACCTCATCATTTCTGTAAGAAAGGAAGCCCAAAGGTCATAGTCACTAACGACTCTCAACCATCGGATCAAACTCTTGATCTAACGGCTCTCATCACTCATAGACATTAAACCCATTACAATGTACATAAAAACCATATTGTAAACACCAACTCCCATACACTCCCATTCACATCTCATCAACAATTCTTTAACCATGGAAGGTGGCGATCATGGCGTCTACGGCGGTGGCCACGGTGGTCACGGCGGCGCCGGTGGCGGCAGCGGCGGCTATGCTAATTACTTGAATTATCGAAACCATTGGTATAAGCCGGCTCCTCCGCCACTAACAGCCATTGATCGATTCTTATGGGCTCGAACTCGATCCGATCGAACTCAAAACCAGCCGATCAATGAAGGTTTGATCACCCCTTCAAATGGGGGTTTTCGATTTTCCGGTTCGAACGGTGTGATCGACAACGAAAGCGGTCGAATTCGTTTTATTCCACCGTGTTTACCAATGGTGAAAAGCTTGGCCGTCGATGAAGACATGTATGCAAACGACATCGGAGAGTGTCTTAATTGGGATGAATTGAGAAACTATCCCAATTACGATCCTAATCGAGATTCTAACAACGAAGTAATTACACCCGAAAAGGTTTCGAGAGCGAAGAAATCGAAAGGTGGTGAGACCTCTAAAGTTTTGATTAAGGGGCAATGGACAGATGAAGAAGATAGGTTTAATTAAATTAATTTTCGACGCTTTAATTTAATTATTTTTTCGAATGATTCTTGCTCTTTTTTTCGATCGGTTTGTGTTTACGACTTCGATTTGTTCTTCGAGTTCATGCGTAAATTAAACGCTAATTTTTCTTGTTTTTTTCGTGTTAAAAGGAAACTAATTAGGCTGGTGAACCAATACGGAATCGCGAAATGGGCCGTGATTGCGGAAAAGATGACCGGAAGAGCCGGGAAACAGTGTCGGGAACGATGGCGCAACCATTTGCGGCCCGATATCAAGGTTTTGTTTTTGTCATTTCATTCATTTCAGTTCTTCATTTCTTCTAAAACATGCTTTGATTTAGTGAATTCTAGCAAGAAAGATTTCAATTTACATATATATAGATAGATAGATTAGATATCTACAAAATTTTCTAAATTGAAGGTGTAAATAATCCCATTTTTCCTACTTTGTGGTGCAAATGAGATCTAGGAACTTAGATTTGTCACATATTTTGTCAAATAAGTTTTGGTTATTGTATGTGGAAAACCCCCCTTTTATATACACCCCTAATTTGTTTTCAAATTAGGGTTAAATTGATTGATTTAAGTTACATTAATTGATTTTATAGATTCGATCGATCACGATCTTCATAAACTCGTGAAATCGATCCTTATTATCTTGCAATTCTTCCATTTTTTGATCGTTTTGCCGAGTTTTAGTTTCATTCATCATCCCATCACTGAAAAGACTGTAAATTTTGGGCAAAGTCGTCGCATCCCTTTTGACCGAAAAAAAAGGTAAAATGAAAATTAAAAATGATAGATAAACAATTTTTAAAACTTGTTGTTTAATTTTATTATAATTACTTTCTTGAAATCTTGTTGTAAGTAATACGACTGTCGGTCTGTTTTTGTTGAATCGTTAATTAGGTGTTCAGTTTCATGTGATATTTGCGAGCTTTTTGCGTCATATGAACATAATTCGTTACGAAAGGTGTTTGAAAGGGATTTCTTTTTTTTTTCTTCCGATTTTTTGCTTTCAGAAAGATACATGGAGCGAAGAAGAAGTGCGAATGCTAATCGAAGCTCATCAAAAAATGGGCAACAAATGGGCGGAAATCGCAAAATTAATTCCGGGTAGGACAGAAAACGCGATAAAGAATCAATGGAACGCAACGAAAAGAAGAGAGAACTCGGGTCGAAAGTGGAAGAAAACTGACACCAAAAATAGAAAGTCTCAATCTTCTCTTTTACAAGACTACATCAGAAGCCAGACCAGTGATCACAATGTCACCGCCTCCTCGTCTTCCTCCACCACCACCACCGCCATTGCCGCCACCGATGAAACCCCGGGGAGTTCCGTCATTATCTTTACTGATCAGCTGACGAATTCGAACTCCATTGATTCCGATCCATCTTTAGACATCACTCAATCGTACGACGACGAGTTGAATTTCATGCAAACCTTCTTCCCAACTGCATCTTATGTCGATCTTGATCATCAAATGCAAAGAAGAAATGGATTTTGGTAGAGATGGATCATGTATTCTCAGTTTTTACAAGGTTAGCAATTAATTTTGTGAATTTAAGGTTGATGATTCTCGTTTTTTTCTTTTATGTTGGATCGATGTGTTTTAATTAAGGTACTGTTTTTCAAGATTGTTATTTTGTTGTTTTTCTGTCCTTTTGAAACTTGTTAATTTTGAGGAAGAAATTATGTGTGTTTTTTGTATGAGAATTGGGGGATTTGTAGGTTGTTGATGTGACATCATTGTATGTCATCCTTTATGAGACTGTAACAGTGGATTCTATCAAAACAGTCGCTCTACTCTTTAAAGCAGAGATCACTAATACAAATCAGAAGTTTAGTTATAGATATTACTGGTTGTTGGTAATTATTGACGGAAGATGGATCGTCGACTACTCTTCGAGAAAATGTTTTTTTTTATAAAATAATTCAAAATTTTGAACTATGGTTTAATTGGTTTTCATGTGTGTTGCTAATCGTTCAACATAACCAACAGAATATCACTGGGTTCGGAAAAGGATCGATACAAAATATGGGGAAGTTTGGTTCGTTGGAATCAACGAAATTTGAAGGAATTGGAATGATTAATTTCATTGATCAAATTATGTTCAGGTGTTTGATTTACTTATGAAATGGAATTGATTTCCACACATTCCACCATTCATGGATTTGGTCATTCTATCACAATTGACAATGAATTCAATTTCATTCCATCTCATTTTTATCCCCATCTTTCCTACTTGATTTAACCGATCTGAACCATAGCCGCCACTCTGAGCCACTGTCGACCACCGCCAATCTGAACCACCGCCGACCGCCACCCACTACTAATCTAAACCACCGTCGATCACCACCAATCTGAACCACTGCCGACCACCACCCACCGTCGACTGCCACCTATATGGACCACCTCGGTCCGCCACCGATCTGAACCACCGCCGCCCTCTACCGATCTAAACAACCGCTGACCCCCACCAATCTAAACCACCGCCGACCACCACTAATTTGAACCGTCGTTGACCACCGCCGACCACCACCAATCTGAACCACCGCCAACCACCACCGATATGAACCACCGCCAACCACCCCGGTCTAAACTACAATTCTGAACCATCTGAATCCCAAAAGTTGGATTTTGGTTTCATCATTTTCAAAAAGGGTATTTTGATCATTTACCAATATTTCATTTCAATTCCAAAGCTACGTTATGTGAACCAAAAAAACACATTCCAATTTTTTTATCAGATTTAATTCTAATATATGTTAACCAAATAGGTGGTCAAACCTGATAAAATTTAATTCAAATTACTTCAAAGTCACATTTCTTTGATAAATTACATTTCATTAAAAAAAATATTATGCGGACCAAAATCCACTAAGTAGTTTGTTGGTAATATTTATACACAACCATAGGAGTGTTAAAAAAACTGGAAAAACGAGAAAACGCGCCGAACTGTTGATCCAAAACCGATATCCGAAAAATCCGAAAAAACGAAAAAAATAGCGACGAGTTGGTTTTGATTTTGAATGTCCCCGAACTGAATATAATATAATATAATTATAATATATATAATATTATATTATTATATATTTATTTAATAAATATATAATAACTCAAAGTTAAATGAGTAAAAAGTCTTTTACGTTTCGTTGTTAAACATTATGGTGGATGATTAAATTTGGTGGTACGAAGTTGTGAAGTTGTCAACATTAACAAAAAAATGGATGATTTTAAACGGTTAGATTTTTTTTAATGTGTAGTGTTTTGATTATTTATATTTAGTTGTTATGTAATTGTTTTAAATGTTATATTTTGGTATTGATTTTATATTGTAAATGATATTTTTTTTATAAATTCGGGTAATTGTGAACCAAACAGCGGGTAACCGCCTTATTTCGGATCGGATTCAATCAACCTAGGGATGAGCCTCGAGGACCATTTTCCCGAACTGAACCGGGACCGGACCGAACCCGAACGGGTACCATGTAATCGGTCCGGCAATCGGTTCCAATATTTCGAAAAAATCGGTATTCGGGATTCGGTATTCGGTATTTGGTACCGGTATTTTTCCCCCAAAAAACCGAACACGAACCTAAATATCAAGGGACATGGACTTTTTAAATTCCTAAACTATGCATATCATCTCCTAAACAACTTTATCTTTTCTTAATCAAGATATATCATCTTCTAAACTAATCAAGCATTCTCCATAAGTCACCACCATATCTTCTCCAAAACTTTTTATAACCATCAAAAAATTCGCCCCTACATACACCATCAAAAAACCAAAGATATGAAAATGTATATTGTTGAACTTTTAATTGTTTGGGATTGGTGTTGATACACATTTGAAACATTATGAAGATATTTTGGTTTGCGATTGATTTTGATACATTTTCATATTTTCGGTCCTAAGTGGTCCTAGTACCAATTTGTCCCGTCCTGAAATCGAAACCGAACCGGTACATGCGGTTCGGTTTTCGGTGCTACTTTTTAGTCCCAAAAATACTCGTTACCAACCGGTTCGGTCCCGGTTGGGTACCGGTCCGATCCCGAGCTCATCCCTAGTTCAACCTACGATTCAGGTAGCCCGTAGCCAAGTATCCACCTTATTTCAGTTCGGTTCACATTTTTTTACTAACCGAACGGTAAACAACCTTTGACAACCATTGATGGGACTGAAAATTTTCTTTTTTTGCCATGATAATCCATCTGTAAATTTTGAACTATCAAAAGTACATCGGTAAATTGTGCTATCGGTAAATAATCCTATCAGAAGTCCGTCGATAGACAATCAATAATCCATTTGAAGGCCATGCTATCTGCTTTTTATATAAAAATAATAATCAACTATTTACTCACGCATTACCAGTGGATTTACCAATCGGTAATATTTACTTCATTGATGTCATTGGAAATGCTTTTCCGACAAAGATTTCACCAGTGACGACTTTCCAGTGGGGGAAATATTTTTTTGTGATAGGTTTTTTGTATCGCTAAATATCCTACTCTGTGTAGTTGGTTAGGAGTACCTACATCCCATACATTGGATCCCACCTTCAAATGAGATAAAGTTATGTTAGTTTGCGGTAAAAATGACCAAACATTGGTCACGACAAAATCGGACCGGCCCATCCCAAATATGGTTTCAGGCATGCCCAATTTTTAAAGGGAAAAGTCTGAAAAAAACCCAACAAACTATCTGATTTTGAATAGTTAAGTTCTTAAACTATTTTTTTGAATGATTAAACCCTTAAACTTTATAAAACCGGTTAAATACATCCTTGTAACCTGTAAAAACAGGTTAATATGATAAAAATTTAGGAAAAGTCTATAAAAACCCAACAAATTATCTGATTTTGAATGATTAAGTCCCTGAATCTTTTTAGCAAATAAATCTCTAAATTTTTTCCTAAATCTTATTACCAAATAAATTCTTGAACATTTTTTGAGGAAATAAATTCCAAACTTTTTTTAAGAAACAAAATCATGAACTTAATTTTAAACCAATAAATCCAAATTTTTTTCTGCATGAACAGAAAAATATATACAAATCCACTCATCGACAATAAAGCCATGAACAATTAAAGAGAGAAAACGTATATCATTTTCATTACTAATTCCGAATAATTCAATTATGCCTAAAATATAAATAGATACATACAAAAATTATATTCATCTTTTCACTAAATATACCAAAAAACCGTCAATCATTTCATAAAATGTACCAAAAAACACATATCTTTTCATGAAATATACCAAAAAACGTTCATCCCTTCACAAATATATAAAAAAAATGCCCTATATGTTTATCCTTCTAACAGTAATATATTAAAAGTTATCTCATTTGTAATAACAAAGTAATGTTTAATTTAAAAGTAAGAGTCTAATCAACTGTTTGATTTTAATGTATACCATTAACTAAGGGGTCGTTTACCCAAACATTTACCCGGTAAGTGCTTACCGGTAAAAATCGACACCCTAACTTATTTTACCGAGTAAGTTTGTAGTCTATCAAAAAGCTATCACGTGCAACCATTTACCCGGTCAGCATTTACCCGGTAAGCGTTTACCGAGTAAGAGTCGTCACCTCCACTTACTGGGTAAGACTCTCCATCCTTATATCGTTCTTACCGGGTATGATTCTCAGCCTTTGCGATGTTCATTCAGTAAGGTAAACGAGCCAGTAAGCACCTACTGGAGTTTTTTTTTTTGGTATATTTGTGAACGGATTGACGTTTTTTTGGTATATTTTGTGAAAGGATTAACGTTTTTTTTGTTATATATTTTGTGAAAGGATGAGAATAATTTTTGTACAATTATACGTATTTATTTATGTTTTAGACTTTTAGGCATAAATTTCGAATTATTCGGAATTAGTAATAAAAATGTATATTTTTTTCTCTCTTTAATTGGTTCATTTTGCTATATTTTCGGTGAGAGGAATTATATATATTATTTTTGTTCATGCAAAAAAAATATAGATTTATTTGTTCAAATTTAAGTTCATGATTTTGTTTCTTCAAAAATAGTTTGGGATTTATTTGTTTAAAAAAGTTCAACAATTTATTTGGTAAAAAATTGAGGAAAAAGTTTAGAGATTTATTTGTTAAAAAAAATTCAGGGACTTAAATATTCAAAATCAGGTAGTTTGTTGGATTTCTTTATATTTTTCCCAAAATTTTATTACATTAATCAGTTTTTACAGGTTACAAGGATGTATTTAACCGGTTTTAGAAAGTTTAAGGGTTTTATCATTTAAAAAAATAGTTTAGGGACTTAATCATTCAAAATTAGATAGTTTGTTGGGTTTTTTTCAGACTTTTCCCATATATATATATATATATATATATATATATATATATATATATATATATATATATATTTCTTTTAAATTTGTTTTGCGCAAGTGTTATACATGTTTTCATAGTCGTAACTTTTAAAATTTTAGTATTGAATACACGCCGCATAATATATTTAAGTAAATAAATTTTTGAGAAACTTAAAAAAAAACCAGTATTATAATTTATAAAAACTATAAAAAGAAAACAATAATTAATAATTGAACCTGTACATAATCTGTCCCGATCCCGATTTTGAAATTCCATAAAATGTATAATTAATCTCGAACCATCAACCTACGACAGTCCCAATCGACTATGGACCGAACCTGGCCTAATTTGGCCATCTCTAGTTTATAGGGGCATTGGAGTCGCCCAATAGTACCGCCGCACCGGGGCTTTTGGTCGACAAGGGTCTTCGGACTTTTAATGTTTTCATACATAATAAAGTTGTAATATAAAATGAAACATATATTGATTTACATAAATTAGTTTTTTGTCACCTTATTTTGATAAATCCGGGTTTTCAGGGTCGATTTAATTATATATAGTTGTATCTAAAATATTAAGTTACTCAACAAATAATGTTTCATATCTTTAGCAGTTTATTTATAACTTTAAAAAAAAATAACTATAAGTTGAAATTTCTAAAAATAATTATACTTAATTCCAACAGATCATATATTTTATTGATTTCAACATCTATTATATTATTAAAATATTACATAAATTTAGCATCTCAATACACTTTTTTAAAAAGAATTTATATAGAATAATAACAATTAAATTTCATTTGAAGGTATGAATAAAAAAATATTTTTTTTTCCACACATCAAGTTGTAGAAAATTTTCTAAATATGGAGTTTTTTCTAGTATTCTATATTTTAGAGAACAATACAAATAATCTATTGGAGTAAAATCTGGAACAAAAGCCTCATTTTCCCTATTTTAGATAATTTATTCTAGATGTTCTTAGCCAACCTAAGATTGTTCAGTAATGTCAAATCAAGATCGATCAATATCTACGAAACACATTCAAACTTCTATAATAGTCTTTACAATGATATAGATATAAAAGAAAATCACACATATCTACTAATTACACATTTTAGAGAAAAATAATATTCATCAAATATATATATATATATATATATATGTTAAAGGGAAAAACAAATAGAACAACAATATGGAGAGAATAACAATAAGACAGAGAGAAGAAATCTATATTTCTCATTAATCATAGCCCCTTTAAATAGGGAGGAGTTTACAAAGAAAATGAAACATTCATTATGGTAATCTAATAATAAGAAAATATTATGTCAATCACTTCCTTTTGATGATGGCACATAATCCTTCAACACTCCCCCTTGTGTCGAGTCAAATGAGTGATGGTGCACAATTGTTGTCTCGTTAAAACCTTACGCCAAAATAAAAACCCAGTAGAAAAAATAAAAGTCTGACGAAGGAAAGAGTACAACGCACCAGTTTTTTTGCAATATATAGATTTTTCCTTCAATCTAGTTTTCTCTTAGATTCGTACATTAATCGAGAGAGTTAGGAAAATATGATGGTATATAAACAGTTTTCTCACTAAAACCTTACACCAAGGAACAAAACCCAATGGGAAAAATAAAACCTTGGTTAAGGAAAGAGCACAACATACCAATATCACAAATATAGTAAACTCCCCCTTTTGTCTACTACTCCCCCTGATTCGTGCATTAATCCAGGGAGTTTGGAAAACATTTACGTTTACTTTCTACATGTTTCCCAATATATGGATTTAGGTAATGATTTGGTAAAATATGTCATGTTCTCCTGGCATCTTACTTGATTCAATTGAATCTCGAGGAGAGTTTTCTTATTGCTGATTGTATAAGACTTAAGAAGAATATGCTTTGTGTTATCACCCTTGATGTATCTTATGTTCATTTCTTCGATACATGATGCATTATTTCCATATATGCAAATAGGATACTGGTTGAACCTAAAATTACTAACTCCTTTAATATATGTATGATAGTCCTTAATCATGTACATTATCTCATGGAGAGTAATATTATTGGATTAGTTCAAGGAGGTAGTTACAAGGGTTTGCTTAGCTTACTTCCAAGCAATCGGCGTATTCCCAGTGGTAATTCCTTATCCAATTTGAGAACAACCTTTGTATGAGTCAGTCAGATACTTAATATCAGCAAAGACATACCAAGAGGTTGTTTGGTGTTTTTTTTATAAGAGCTAGTACTTTTGCTGCTTACATTCTAAGTAGGTATTGAATTTTCATTTTCATTATCAATCTCATTTTTATTTCTACAGGGAAAGTATAAGCCCATGTCAGTGGTTCTAAAAGATTTACTTGATATCATTCCAAATGATGTTGCGTTGGCGCTGAGCTAAATCTAGCTAACAAGTTCACTGAGAAATAGAATATACAGTCAAGTGTATTGTGCTAAGTACCATAATGCTTATATTGTACTTAGATAGGGAATTCCAACTCCTAACACTTTTTCGTCACCATCCTTTAGACGAAATGGACAATTCCTAATATTCAACACTTTGACCAATCATGGGAGTGCTAACTGAATACGCTTTGTCCATATTAAATTGCCTGATTATTTTCTAGACATATGCGATCGGTGAATTAATATTTCACAAACTCGGTGTCCTGGCTCAAATAGCTAGACAAACCCAAGTTTTCCCAAGATTTTTATCTCAAATTTAGATTTCAAGTTGCTTGTGGTTTCTCTTATTTCATCAAGAGTGCCTATTATGTTCATAACATCGACATATAAAGCTACTTTGAAAATCTAGAACTTGTTTTTCTACATAAATACGCAAGGGCACAGTTCATAGTTCTTATATATCATTTCCCAATCAAGTGTTCACTTAGGGGGTTATACCACATCTGCATAGATTGTTTTAATCTATAAAGTGAGCGTTTCAATTTTATTGCAAACGCACTTCGTGGTTTAGAGTTACTTGATTTTGGTAATGTAATGCCATCAAGCACTTTTATATCTCTGAATCTAGATCCCCGTAGAGATATGTATTAACCACATCCATGAGCTGCATTTCCAGTCCTTCGGAAACTACTAGGCTAATTAATTAGCATAACGTTATAACGTCCATCACGGGAGAGTAAGTCTTCTCGGGGTCAATCCAGGGCGTTGTGAGAAACCTTGCGCCAAAGGAGAGTCTCATACATTATGACTTAATTATTCTCATTACGCTTTACGACAAATGATTTATCTATGTCTTGCAGGCTTTACATTTGGTAGGATAGCACTACCAAACCAAATACCTGTTCATTTGTCAAATAATATGATTCTCCTGGATTGCTTATTTAGGCCAATTTTCTCTTTGTTGATATTTTTCAACTGAGCATGGTTCGATGTCAATGTGCTCTATCACATCATAAGCAACAATATATGTGAAATATATCATCAATGAGTATGTATGATCTATCCATCGACTCATATGCACTCTCATAATTCATTTGAGATTTCTTTGATCTTTGGAATCAATATTAACTTCGGAGCGTCCTCCAGTAATGATTCATAGACATAGTTTAATCAGAGACAATCTCATGAGAGGTTTATGTATTGATGACAAATAGTTGTGTCTTACTCTTCTCTTCCTTTAGATGAGTATCTATCGAACCAAGTAGCTTCCCCCATTTCCGTTTGGGAGCTACGACCTCAACCATACCTCCACCATGTGTGATTGCAACGTACTTTCCAGCGACGTTGTGCCCTTGTTTGGGGACTTTAACCTTGCGAGTATATTTGCAGCTCGTATATGTGATCTTGTCACTTATGGAATAACATTAAATGTATCAGGTATCGAGTCTGATTCGTTTGACTTCAACTTTACATTATGAAGTTTCGGAATCAAAATGAGACAGGGTGGGAATATTCAATGACACTTCCTGTCGTTCCTACGGAAAATCCTTTTTCCTATCTCCCCCTAACGACGGGAAGACTGTCTCATCAAAGTGACAATCCGCAAATCTAGCGGTAAAAAAAATCATCCGTCAAGGATTCTAATTAGCGGATAATATTTGGAGATTCATATCCAACAAATATACTTAATCATTTTAAAGACCCATTTTGGTGCGCTGTGGGGGCGCAATTGGCACATATACTGCACAACCAAACATGCGTAAATGTAAAATATCAGGTTGATATCCAGTTACCAACTGGTACACGTGAGACTGGTTAGCTAGTAATAGGTCTCAAAATGAAGAAGTAAAGTTGCATATAGTATTGCATAACCCTAAACACATGTAAGTAAATCAGTGCGCATAACTAATGTCTTGGCTACCATCTATATTCTTTTGATGACAACATCTACGAGACCATTTTAGATATACATATGGGGTATAGGAAACTCTATATTGATCCCAATTCAAATGCAATAATCATCAAATCCTTATGATGTAAATTCTCCAGCATTCCAAGTCATGTAGACTTGATGAATTAATCAGGGTGGTGAGCCCTTAAACGTATAGCTAGTGCTAGGAGTGCAGTATTTCATGTGGACAATAATATGACATGCGTTCATCGTGTCGAAACCAGAACCATAAAGTTTTAATGGCCCGCATTCTGGATGTTTATGTCCATAAATATCACCTTGTATTCGTTGTAACAATGGAATATTTTTGTATTATGTCCTTAGCTTTAGGATGATCTCATTCCTGTCTTGGTTAAGGATTAGGGTATATACAAAAGTTCTAGGTATTCGAGAGGGCATATTATGATAGCAATGTTGTTTCTTATGCTGCAGAAGTCAACAGTTGCAATTTGCCTCGTTTTGCCTATCACTCGAAAGAGAATGTGTCTATGTGTATTTTGCAATACACGGATCACTATGTCATAACCATGGTGTCCCACATGGCCATGTCGAAACATATATGTGTCATTTCCCTAAAGTTCTTTATTGGTGACAAAAATGTTTAGATGGCTCAATAATCTACTAGCTAGTTTGACACATATATATATATGTTTACTTTCAAATTCATTAAAACTTATGTATATATGCTCATTATAATTTCCATTTGATACGAATATTTTTACAAGGTTCCTATTGATCTTGTACCAACAAGAAAATGACAGTTCATCGTCTAAGTATTTCGGTTGAATGAATTATAAAATAAGTATTTGTCTATCATTTTAGATTGTGTGAGAGATAAAAAAAATCAATTTTCCTCGATACATTCCTATACGGAACGGAGAATATTGAATTTTTTTGCATTTGTTATGATGTATTTCTTTACATCTATAATGGTTACATATTCGATTACTTAGCAGAGAAATTAATTTTAATACTTAAAATTAATTTTCAAAGAAACATATGCTTAATCAATATTAAATATTAAATTAATATGTTATAGTTCATTTTCAACTTGTTCCCTTTTTTGATAGAAGCATTTTTAGTGCATTTTTTATTTGATTGTCCATTATCACCTGGGATAATAGTTGTATCCCTACTCCAGGTGTTGAAAAATCTTTCCTGACTCTTACCAATACCCTGACCCTTTCTAGGGTCTGTCCACATGGTGCATAAATATGTCAAATTGTTTTTAACTCACAATCATTTGGAGTTGTTTTCACCTCTAACGCTTTCATTATTGATATTGAGAATTTTCTTTGTCCCGACATATGTGGCGTTGTTATTTGAAAGAACTTTGTTATGTCTCTCAACCACTTGCAGTTGGTTGATGAGTTTGTCTAAAGGTTACATTCCAACTTATATTGGTTTAATAATATTTACCGATGTATGAAAAGTGAAAATAATGTTATAAATCATGTCATCTTCTATGAGCTCCTTGTCATAGAGATTGAGACGCATTTTGGGATACATCATTTCTTTGTTGAAATCAGTTACCTTTTTGTAATCGTATAAGCGGGTTTCATTTCGCTGTACGATTAGTTCGAGAAGTACATGTTCATGAATACTCCCGATTATCTCTTTCGGGGCATCCCACTGTTCTTTGGGGTTTTTAGTGAAGGTATTCTTATGAAGGTTATGACTTATTTATCGTCTCAAAACATGATGGTATTTGTTTGTACTTTTTTCAAGAGGTTGTTTTAGGGTCAATAGGAAGTTAATGGACTTTAGGTATTTTCTTGTACTTTTTCAAAAGGAGGTTTATATACTCATTTATGATACTCAGATTGTTTTGAGTTTACGACGTTGATTTTGGGATAAGTTGATTCAACCATTTACGTATATAAGGGATAATATATGATTTTCTTTTTGATAAGACAGTGGATTGTGGTTATAAGTATTATTTTATGTATGAAATTTCGTTATCATAACCATATTGGATTTTTGTATGCTTTAATTTTATTGATAATACTTCATCAATATTTCAATTTGCAAAAATAAATCACTCAATCTATTGGATTTCCAGGTAGTAGAGGAATCACATGGATTTCTTAAGTCCCTACAAACCTTAGGGCTATTTACACCCGTTTGACAAAATCCAATCGATATTTTGAGATTTATTCAATTTAAATATAAAATTATTAATTATAGAACATTTGGCATGAGGCCAAAATGACTATGAGTTTGACATATAAAGCCAATTTTAATACCTTAATAGTATTTTTGGAGCTTTTGGTAAGATACCAAAATATGGGGGTTGGAAGTGTAACTTTTAAAATTTAATTACAGAATTGAGAATTATGAGTAGAAACTCAAGATAAACATTTAAATTTATATATTAAATTTTATAAAGCATTCAATGTCAAAATGAATAAACTACAAAACATTTTAACAATTATATGATCCTCAATCACAAATATGACTACTAAGAATTCAAGAGCCTTTAAATATACTTAAATACTAATATAATATTTGAATATTACAATATAAATAATAGGAACGTATTTACATATTCATATATAGTTGGTTTAAAATAGCAACTAGAATATTAAATAACCCATATCATTGAATTAAATAAATTATCATATCTTAAATTAACTTGTTATAAAACAAAAATATATGATAAAAGTGTATATTTTAGGAATATTTAAACAAATATATAAAAAAAAAATTGATTAACCAAAATAAAATAATAATGAATTTATAAATTGACATACATATAGAAGATTTCAAAAGAGATAATAATGGTATTAGAAATCCATAATCAAGTTTATAAATATTTATTGCCCCGTATAATTAAATTAAAAATGGCAAGCCAAGTTAAATAAATTAACTATCATATTGAAATAATAATTAATTAGCATATCTCACAATAATATATTAGTCTAATTTAAAAGATACCATCAAATTGTAGACATAAATAAATACATAACATTATATAATGAAATTGACCATCTAAACATGTTTAAACTAATTGAATAATCATAAATAAATAAAAATAAAAATAAATTCAAAATTCAAAATTATAAATTATAAATTATAAATCTATCATATACATAAAAGCTATCATTCTGCATTAAAACACAATAAGTTAATATAATAAATATTTAATAAATAAAACCAATTTAATAGGAGGTAAATACAAACCATATTTCAAGTACATACGGTGAGCTACATCCGTGAAAAATTAATTGAAGAATACGATTTTTTTTTACTAATTGTTTTTTTAACAACAATTCTAAAGTTGCATAGTTCCCAAAAAAAATTATCGATTTCAAATCAAATTAAATAACGATTAGGGATGGCAAAAATAACCGAAACCGATGGTGAAAACCGAAAACCGAAATTTTCGGGCCGGGTTCGGGGACTTCTTATCGGGGACGGGGCGGGGATCGGAGATATATTCGGGGATTTTATCGGGGACGGGGACGGGGGCGGGGACGGTGATCACCGGCCCGGCCCGGCCCGGCCCGATATGTGTATATATATAAATATTAATGTATTTACATATATATATATATATGTTAAATTATATATATATATATAATATCATTAAAAGAAAATTACAAACATTATATTAAAATTTAAAATCTTTTAATCCATTTTATCTCAACTCCCCAAACAAGCCTCCCGAAAAAGTTTATTTTATTTGTTTAATCGTGAAACCGTAATGTTAGTTGGATGATATATGAATTTTATTTACTTTTATATCGTAATTTAAGACATTTTTTAGGCATTTAGACTTATGTTCATAAAAATTGTAATTTATTTTTAGTTGTGACAATTAACATTTTGTAAAAAAAAATCCGGGCCGGTTTCGGGTTCGGGTATAACCAACGGTGAACGGGAAAACCCAATGGGGAAATACGATTTTTAACCTTAACGGGTTCCCCAACGGGGATCGGGGAAACCGCGGGGACCCAACGGGGATCCCCGATAAGATCCCCGACGGGGATCGGGGCGGTTTCGGGGACGGTTTTGGTTATCGGTTTCGGGGACGGGGATACCAATAACCGGCCCGAACCCGGCCCGTTGCCATTCCTAATAACGATCAATTACTATTATAAAAAAAACCATATCACCATTAAAAAAATAGAAGGATTTTGAAATTAATTGGTTACAACCTTTTCAAATTGCCAGAACCATTTTTATGTTTATTAAAATTGATTGAGACCACAAACTAATAAGAATAAGAAAAAAAATAAAAACTGAAGCATATAAGCATGATCATGGCTAAAAGAGTTAATCATGATTAATCATAATTCATAGACAAAAAAATTGTAAGTTTTTGTAGAGATACTTACTTGAATTGCAATATTGGAAAAAACAGACCTTCTAATGGTGGTAGATTGCGAATAGAACAACCGTTTAATAGCGGCGGAAACGATTTGAGGGAGCGATAGCGCAAACGAGCTACGTGCTGATAACGTGTTAAAGGGAAAAACAAATAGAACAACAATATGGAGAGAATAACAATAAGACAGAGAGAAGAAATCTATATTTCTCATTAATCATAGCCCCTTTAAATAGGGAGGAGTTTACAAAGAAAAGGAAACATTCATTATGGTAATCTAATAATAAGAAAATATTCTGTCAATCACTTCCTTTTGATGATGACACATTGACGCAGCGTAGGTTTGCGGAAGGATCGACAAGCGTCAAAACCCTTTTGATAACGAGAATTACAACCGTAAAACTCGAGAAATTAAGAGAAAACTCTTAAAAGCTGAACTTTTATTGAATAATTGAACTTCATTAAAATTTGATAACGAACTATCCTATTTATAATCTAAACTATGAAAAAGATAATTATGGAATTAAATTAAACTAATCCTAAAGATAACTAATAAAGATAATTATTTAATTAAACTAAATCTAAACCTAATCTACTTAAAAGATAATTAAAAGAAAATAAAGACAATTAATAAGAAAAAGATAATAAAGATAATCATGGCTCGTGGCATGGATTGCATGGATTGGAAATTTAATTAATGAACTTGGGATGGCTTAGGGACTCTTGGAAGTCGCCATGTTTACTTGTGTCCAGTATGTTGCGCGGGTTTCATGCGATCCAAGTCGCATGGAACTCGCATTCAATTCTGTTTGCGATTCTCGACTTGTTTTTCGATCTCCATTGTAACCCTTTCTATCTTTGCCGTTTTCTCTTTGCCTCTTTTTCCGATGCCAAATTCCGAGTCTCTTGCGAGCTCGTTTTTTCTTTCGATCTCGTTTTCCTCTTTTCCAATTACTTTCGAGAATTCTTATTAACTCCCGAATTCTCCCTGTATCACACATAATCCTTCAACAATATATAATTATCATCATTTTTTATTCATTTTAACAAAATTATCTAGCAAAAATCATCAAGCGATAATGTTTTAGATGTTAAAATTCATTGAGTTACTAGAGAGTAACCAAATTAATCAATAAAATACCATCACATTATAGATATATTTATTGAATTACTTAAAGTGTTTTATAAGACATTATGGGGTTCTTTGTTTACTCCTCCATTGTTGTTGGTGTTGGTCCCTTCTCGACAACTACTTGTTGCCAATCTACTCCTTGATCGAATACTATTACAACTACTAAACATTGTAACAATTATACATATATAAAATTGTATATCATTTTTATTATGGACACTTATTTCAGAATAGAAAGCGGTATATTTGTTTCATGAATAATAAATAACCAGTAGTTTTTTTAATTTCTGTATGACATAAATCAACATCAAAACTTACTTTTTACATTTTTTATATATAAATCAGGACTTATAAATAGTTGTTTTTAATTATTCCAAATACCCAATCACATGCATCGAAGTACAACACTTAAGGCTTAAAGTACAACTCGTCACTTCACATTCAACAACCTACGTAAATACGACACCGTTGTGGGCCGGGTGGGGGACAAAAACCTGTCTGCTAGCCTTCTATAATCTGCTGCATCACTCCCCACTGTACCATCCCTACACGTAAACAATCCCCTCCACAAATCACAATCAGACGGTGTACACAATCACGAAACAAGGAAGCACAGCCCTCGGATTAAACACGATGAGCTCATCTTCTTCATCTAACCTGGTCTGCGCACCACCAGGTTCCCTCCCAACCAAAGAATCATAACCCGGGTCATCTTTATCACCCATCCCCGGTTCACATCCAACCCGACCCGCTATAACCCGACAAACAAGCATCGCCCGTTTCACATTCATGAACCCGAACTCCTCCTCGATGTCCTCAGGGATCGCCACGTGTCCTCTCCAACTACTCGATAAAGTGGATATACCATCCAGTTTCGGTGAAAACCCGGATCCGATTATCCCACACACACTACAATACTGATGACTGCAAACGCTGGAATTACCATTTTGCCCCAGGTCACATAAAAAAGTGGTGCAGTGAAACCGTAGAAGCTCGTTGCCGTCGGCGATGCACCGCTCGTCCCTCCGCCGTGATCCGCCGTGCCTCGCCGCCGTCGATTTGACAGTCTCTCGGTACTCTTCGAACCGGGCGAGTATTTTGGGGCTGTTGTGGATCTTCATGACCCGATTAATAAACGGGTTTTTCCCTAACCAACCCGTTTCGAATATGATCCGAACGATGTTTTTACCCGGATCCGCATCCAGAAGCTCGCAAACCGCGTGCTTGATGGATTGGTGTTGTTCGAGTAAACCCGGTTTTTGGAAGATCTCGCCGCAGTCCGGGCACGGGTGGATATTGTCGGATTCGGGTTCGGATCCGGGTCGGATCATTATCTGGGTGTCGGGCCGGGTCATGGATATTGAGCGAGTGGAAGACGCCGGCGAGGGTATTTCGTGGAAAATGGAAGAGTTTTTGTCGATGATTTGGGAATTGGGTTTTGATGAGAAGATTTGTTTGATGAATGAGAAAGTGGATGAGAAGGGTTTGTGGCGTTTGAGTTTGGTGGTGGAGATACGGCGGAGATGGGGTGGAGACGGTGGTTTTGGGCGGTGGCGGTGGCGATGGCGGGAGGTGGGGAAGATGATGAAGCAACCGAGGTGGAGGAGGATGAAGATGAGGGTGATGAAGTTGGGAACAAAGGGGGGTATGTTGGCCATTAATGGTGGAAGTTATATCGGAATCGATGGTTGTCGGTGGTGGCGATACGGCGGTGGTGCGGCCATGAAAGAGATCATGAGGGAGGAGATAGAAATGGAAGAATAAAGGTAGGAAAGATTAATAAGGCAAGTTCGTGGGATCATCATCTTTATTATTATAAGAGTAAATTACAAGTTTAGTCCCTCTAGTTATATGTTTTTAACAATTCTTGTCTTTCTTTTTTTTGTTACTGTATCTTGTCCTTGTGATTGAATTTTTACAATGATTTGGATCCATATCAATAAGTTATGTTATATTTGACCGTTAAATGATTAATTTGAGTGTGATGTTAGGGGTACTTTGGTCTTTTTAAATTTCTCTAATTTTCTTTTTAAAAAAAATAATGCATGCACGTTCAAGAATGTAAGCCCAGAGAACTCGTGAAACATCAAGAACGCATAAACTTCAGTGCAATCAAATCATCAATTATCAACAACATAAACTAGGCATTTGCGTCAATTCATTCAAGAAGTTGTATAAAAATATCAAAAACAAGAAGTTGTATAAAATAATCAAAAACTCTAAACATAAGGCCCAAACAAATAAGAACCTTAGATCTAAATAAAAACAAGAAAACTAAAAACCCTTAAAGGAAATCACTAATTCAAGGTTAATTCAAATGAGTTTCTTCTAGTCAGAATCATAGGCAGATTTTGCTATGCATCTGTCTTTCGATTATGCAAACAGTAAGCCAAAGATTGAGGGTAAGGGGGTCTCCATGGTGGCTAAGAAGTTAATATGGATCAACAACGAGAACAACCAAAACCCCTAATCGATTTAAAGCAATGTATTTCAAACAACCAAAACCCTTAATCAATTTTAAAAAACGAATTTCAAACAACCATAACACTTAATAATTTGTCTGTAGGGCAGAAGGGAAGGAGGTCTGTGGAGATGGGTGCGCGAGGGAGTGGGGAGGTCGACGGGAGGGGAGGAGCCATTGGTGGCAGACTGGTGGTGTGGGAAACACTCGCCTCTTGTGGAGTTCAGCAAAAAAGATGAAAATGAAACAAAGGGTGGTGCAATGGTGGGAATGACCAAATTGCCCTATGATTTAACGTACTTAACTTGATTTTTTGGATGTAGTTAGTTTTAGGGACCCAATGCGTTATAAAATGCAAACCACGATGATGCAATCCATAGATATTTCAAAATAGGGACCTAGACTGTTAAAACACATAAACCACAGTTTACTCTTTTTTTTTTTAGTAAATTACGTTTGGTTTGTTGAAAATTCCTTCTTATGGTTTTGAAATTACAATTTTCATCCATATGGTTTATAATCTTTAACTCTTTCATCGTTATAATTTAAATTTTATTGCTTTTTTCATCCCTATGGTTTACAATTCATTTCCATTTTAGTTCTTCATACTTAAAACTAGTACTTTGGTTTTGTCGACGAAAATAGAAATGAATTGCAAACCATAGGGACGAAATCCGAAATTTTTAACAAACCATAGTGATGAAAAATGTAATTTACTCTTTTTTCTTTTTTTGGAAAAAGATTCATTCATTAGTGAGATTTTTTTTTGGTGAGAACCCTTTACATATTTTTATCAAATTATAATGATTTAGGGTTTTAACTTTTAACTGGTTTGACGATTTCCGATTTCAGCTTTCAAAAAATGTTAGAAGAATTATTCTGTTTAAGTGAACTTATATGTTATTTGTCACTTTAAAACATTTTTCTTATCTAATTTGTAATTTTTTTAATATAATATATAGTATAAACTTTTATATTTTGTTTTATATATTACTCATACATTTAATCAATAATCTTTGTACAAGTATAAGTGTATAACTAGATCTTATAAAAGATTGAAACGGCCTCATTAGTGAGATTTTTTTTTGGTGAGAACCCTTTACATATTTTTATCAAATTATAATGATTTAGGGTTTTAACTTTTAACTGGTTTGACGATTTCCGATTTCAGCTTTCAAAAAATGTTAGAAGAATTATTCTGTTTAAGTAAACTTATATGTTATTTGTCACTTTAAAACATTTTTCTTATCTAATTTGTAATTTTTTTAATATAATATATAGTATAAACTTTTATATTTTGTTTTATATATTACTCATACATTTAATCAATAATCTTTGTACAAGTATAAGTGTATAACTAGATCTTATAAAAGATTGAAACGGCCTCATTAGTGAGATTTTTTTTTGGTGAGAACCCTTTACATATTTTTATCAAATTATAATGATTTAGGGTTTTAACTTTTAACTGGTTTGACGATTTCCGATTTCAGCTTTCAAAAAATGTTAGAAGAATTATTCTGTTTAAGTGAACTTATATGTTATTTGTCACTTTAAAACATTTTTCTTATCTAATTTGTAATTTTTTTAATATAATATATAGTATAAACTTTTATATTTTGTTTTATATATTACTCATACATTTAATCAATAATCTTTGTACAAGTATAAGTGTATAACTAGATCTTATAAAAGATTGAAACGGCCTCATTAGTGAGATTTTTTTTTGGTGAGAACCCTTTACATATTTTTATCAAATTATAATGATTTAGGGTTTTAACTTTTAACTGGTTTGACGATTTCCGATTTCAGCTTTCAAAAAATGTTAGAAGAATTATTCTGTTTAAGTGAACTTATATGTTATTTGTCACTTTAAAACATTTTTCTTATCTAATTTGTAATTTTTTTAATATAATATATAGTATAAACTTTTATATTTTGTTTTATATATTACTCATACATTTAATCAATAATCTTTGTACAAGTATAAGTGTATAACTAGATCTTATAAAAGATTGAAACGGCCTCATTAGTGAGATTTTTTTTTGGTGAGAACCCTTTACATATTTTTATCAAATTATAATGATTTAGGGTTTTAACTTTTAACTGGTTTGACGATTTCCGATTTCAGCTTTCAAAAAATGTTAGAAGAATTATTCTGTTTAAGTGAACTTATATGTTATTTGTCACTTTAAAACATTTTTCTTATCTAATTTGTAATTTTTTTAATATAATATATAGTATAAACTTTTATATTTTGTTTTATATATTACTCATACATTTAATCAATAATCTTTGTACAAGTATAAGTGTATAACTAGATCTTATAAAAGATTGAAACGGCCTCATTAGTGAGATTTTTTTTTGGTGAGAACCCTTTACATATTTTTATCAAATTATAATGATTTAGGGTTTTAACTTTTAACTGGTTTGACGATTTCCGATTTCAGCTTTCAAAAAATGTTAGAAGAATTATTCTGTTTAAGTGAACTTATATGTTATTTGTCACTTTAAAACATTTTTCTTATCTAATTTGTAATTTTTTTAATATAATATATAGTATAAACTTTTATATTTTGTTTTATATATTACTCATACATTTAATCAATAATCTTTGTACAAGTATAAGTGTATAACTAGATCTTATAAAAGATTGAAACGGCCTCATTAGTGAGATTTTTTTTTGGTGAGAACCCTTTACATATTTTTATCAAATTATAATGATTTAGGGTTTTAACTTTTAACTGGTTTGACGATTTCCGATTTCAGCTTTCAAAAAATGTTAGAAGAATTATTCTGTTTAAGTGAACTTATATGTTATTTGTCACTTTAAAACATTTTTCTTATCTAATTTGTAATTTTTTTAATATAATATATAGTATAAACTTTTATATTTTGTTTTATATATTACTCATACATTTAATCAATAATCTTTGTACAAGTATAAGTGTATAACTAGATCTTATAAAAGATTGAAACGGCCTCATTAGTGAGATTTTTTTTTGGTGAGAACCCTTTACATATTTTTATCAAATTATAATGATTTAGGGTTTTAACTTTTAACTGGTTTGACGATTTCCGATTTCAGCTTTCAAAAAATGTTAGAAGAATTATTCTGTTTAAGTGAACTTATATGTTATTTGTCACTTTAAAACATTTTTCTTATCTAATTTGTAATTTTTTTAATATAATATATAGTATAAACTTTTATATTTTGTTTTATATATTACTCATACATTTAATCAATAATCTTTGTACAAGTATAAGTGTATAACTAGATCTTATAAAAGATTGAAACGGCCTCATTAGTGAGATTTTTTTTTGGTGAGAACCCTTTACATATTTTTATCAAATTATAATGATTTAGGGTTTTAACTTTTAACTGGTTTGACGATTTCCGATTTCAGCTTTCAAAAAATGTTAGAAGAATTATTCTGTTTAAGTGAACTTATATGTTATTTGTCACTTTAAAACATTTTTCTTATCTAATTTGTAATTTTTTTAATATAATATATAGTATAAACTTTTATATTTTGTTTTATATATTACTCATACATTTAATCAATAATCTTTGTACAAGTATAAGTGTATAACTAGATCTTATAAAAGATTGAAACGGCCTCATTAGTGAGATTTTTTTTTGGTGAGAACCCTTTACATATTTTTATCAAATTATAATGATTTAGGGTTTTAACTTTTAACTGGTTTGACGATTTCCGATTTCAGCTTTCAAAAAATGTTAGAAGAATTATTCTGTTTAAGTGAACTTATATGTTATTTGTCACTTTAAAACATTTTTCTTATCTAATTTGTAATTTTTTTAATATAATATATAGTATAAACTTTTATATTTTGTTTTATATATTACTCATACATTTAATCAATAATCTTTGTACAAGTATAAGTGTATAACTAGATCTTATAAAAGATTGAAACGGCCCTCTTCGTTAATATTATTTATTTCTTCAGTTGTATAAATAATTAAGATATAATTGTACAAATATATATACGATTTGTTTAACTTTTAACTAATTTGTAAATTTTCATTTTAACTAGTTGAACAAACTATTTTTGTAAATGAGTCGATAACAAATTTTATCGTCAAAATATAAGATTTTTCCATGAATAATTAGTATGTTATAATTTATATTTATAATGAAAATTTTATAAATCTGAATAGAATCAAGATAAAAATATTAAATACAAATTTGTAGAAATTAAAATAATCTGTAAATTAGTTTACACCACTTCTCTTGTCCCGATGGAGTATCCAAAGCTCTCGACATATTTGGAATTATAGATAACTCAAGATCTTGTGTATTTGTCCAATTCTGTATATTTAAATAAAAATATAATATTAATTGATATTTATATTTATATTAATTCAAGTACTTATTTATACTATATTGTAAAAGAGATATAAAAAACTCTTAATTACAACATTTTAAGCACAAAATACAACTAATTAAAGTCAATTATTTAATTTACAATTTCATAATGTTTTGGTACAACTTATAAAAACTCAATGTTTGAATTCGTGTAACTAACTGTAGATAATCACTTATTTTTATTTTCTAAAATATCTAAATTTTTTAACTATTGATATAACTAACCGATAAATATAAATGTTATTATGTTTAAAATTATTGATAATATATTTTAATAAAAAATAAAACAGGTAGTTTATCTCATAGTGTTTATCCTGTATTTAATATGTTTATTTGCAGTTAATTATACAGATAAAAACATATTTAAAATTATTGATAATATATTTTAATAAAAAATAAAACAGGTAGTTTATCTCATAGTGTTTATCCTGTATTTAATATGTTTATTTGCAGTTAGTTATACAGATAAAAACATGGACTTTAATAAGTTATAATTATGTTTCATTTAGTTGTAATTTTGAATTTAAACTAATATATCTATACTATATTATAAAGCATTTAAGGTAAACTCTTAAAAACTAATTTTTATGCATCAGGTACTACTTATTAATGCATATTACTTAAAATCTAAAAGTACAAATTGATTAAACATAATTACAACTTATAAAAGCTCAATGTTTGAATTCGTGTAACTAACTGCAGATAAACACTTATTTTTATTTTCTAAAATATCTAAAAATTTTAACTATTGATATAATTAACCGATAAATATAAGAAAATTCGAGATAAAACACCTTATTTTTATTTTTTATTGAAGTATGTTATCTTTTTAATTTTAAATATAAAATATCTTAAATATAGTTATCATTTAAATTAAACATTTTTTGACCCGTTACAAAATACTTTATTATTACTTTTTATAAAAAACCATAATTAAACTAAACTAAAATATATTTTTGTTTTAAATCTAGGTTTCTCAAAATTGTAAAATAAATTCAAAAAAGACTAACAAAAAGTATGAATAATGATCGAGGGTTCGAGTTCTAGATTTCAGAAACCCGCTGCATTGTACGGGTACATTTCTAGTTATTTATAATATATGTAATTAAATTAATGCACGTTTGAGAGTGTCTTATGTTAAACACGTGAACATTCCTTGATCTACGTATAAGTTATAACTCTGGGTTGATTCCATGAATGTGTTTTTCCAAAATTGAATAAAAAATATTATTTTTATTTTCAGGGTTTTCATATTTTTAATTTAGAAAAAAATGTAATTAAACTAAGCATGGGTATTTCTTTTTCTTGGCTTCAAAATGAATAGTTTTCTCTTAATAATAATTTGAGTAAATAACGTTTTTCGTCTTTGTGGTTTGTTAAAAAATTTTGGATTTCGTCTATGTGTTTTCAAAATTTTGGTTTTCGTCCATATGGCTTGCAATTCATTTCTATTTTTGTCCTTGAGATTAAAACACTACTTTTAAGTATGATAGACTAAAATAGAAATGAATTGTAAACCATAGGGATGAAAAAAATAATAAAATTTTAATCATAAGAACGAAAGAGGTAATGAATTATAAGTCATAAGGATGAAAATTGTAATTTCAAAACCATAAAGACGAAATTAGAAATTTTCAACAAACTAGAGGGACTAAAAATGTAATTTACTCTAATAATTATTATTATTTTTATGCATACTGAAGTGAAAAATGAAAATTTGGAAATGAAAATTTTAAAATGCATATTAACAAAATTAGTCATTTGAAAACTTCAAAACTTGTACAAGTGCGTTTGGTATGCAGAACAGAGTGAAACAGGACAGGACAGAACAGAACAGACTTGTCTCATGTTTGACATGACCATATGTGGGACACACTAGAACTAAGTGGAACAAGCATAGGACACACTTGTCCCACTCCAACCCCCTGGAACTAAGTAGAACAACATTATTTTGACTAATATACCATTTGTTAAAAACATAAAACATGTTTTCTCATCATCCACGCCTCCAAGCTAGGGGTGTGCAAAACCCGAATAGTCCGAAATCCGAATCCGCATCTGAACCGAAAATATGGTGTTTTTACAAAACCCGAATACCTCGAAATCCAATAATTCGAAACCCGACATTTGGGAGGATATCTGGGTTCGGATTGGGTTTGATCGTTGGTCACCCAACCCGTCCGAAAACCCGAAATAACATAAATATATATTTTAAATACGATATATATACATATATATATATATATATATATATTATGTCTGTTGACATATTTTCAAAATTTTAAACTTGCTATCGATTTCATCAATCTTTCAATCGATTGTATTTATCCTAAAAAACGATTGAATTTATATATAACTTTTGCATTATATAATACCCGAACCAGACCGGCATCAATCCGAAACCCGACCAACCCAAACCCGAAACAACCTAAAATCCGAAACATAAAATTTGGGTTTTGATTTCCATATCCAAAATCCAATCGTGATAAATTAGTTTTATGTTTTTGATAATCCATTGTGATGTAAATTAGTTTTATGTGATGTAATCTATGATTTTTCATCAGGGGTAGATTCGTCATTTAACCAGTCTAGTCATGTTCTGTCATGTCTTGCCAAACGCTGGACAGTTGTTCTGTTCTGTTCTGTTCCGTTCTGTCATGTTCCATCTTGTTCTGTTTTGTCCTGTCTGCGTATCAAACGCACCCGTAAGATTCATTAAGAACTTTTACTTTAAGCCTTTAAGGTATTGTGTCACATGATTTTTTCTTATATAAAGCTAGCATTTAATGTATTGATGTACGTATATTTGTTTCATTATGTGTTTGTTTCATATGTTTTCGATTTACAATGTGAAACTTTTTTACATGACTTTTGTTTAACAAACAGGTTAAAAGGTTTATATTGTGAAACAAATTCATTTGAAACAATCACACTATGAAATAAATATACATTAATCAATATTCTAAATGTTAGTTTTTAGATGGAAAAAATATATGAAATAACACATTAGTTCTCAAAGTTATCATAATTTCATAGATTTTCAAAAGAAGGCCTCCTATATGTAAATATATATGTATGTATCTAATCAGTATTGCGTATGAAATTAAAATTTACTGAGAATGATGGTGACGATATAAAAAATAGTAACATAAATTAGAATAGAAATGTTAACATATATAACTTAGCATAACTTAAAATAAATTAACATATCTTAACATGAAATGTTAATATATTTTAACGAATGTTATTATGGTAACTTATTTGAAACTCCTTTAACAAAGTACTTCCTACGTTTTCTACAAAATTTTGATTTCCTACCGAAACTCAATCCATTAACTTCTATGAAGTTTCTTTCTTCTCTACAACTGTTAAAAATCGTTGTTTTTCTAACCCTTCGATAAAAAATATTCATTCTCTTCATAAAAAATAGGAACCATAACCAATAAAACAAATCCTCTTCATTGATGCTTGAATTGAGTTCCTAGTCTCATATGTAGTAAATACACATACAGTGGCGGAGCCACAACCAAAGGAGTGGGGTCTCTTGACCCCAGTCAACCTCTAAAAAGAAGCATTTTTTTATAAATTTAACCTTCTAATTTGTAATTTCCATGAATTAAACCTCCTAAAACCATTGAATTTATAGCCAAGACACCATTGAGTTTTGCAAAACGCAAAGTTGAAATCTCTCTCTAAGATCCATGCCTGTGTTCCTTAGAATCCGATCCCAGTCACAAAAATTCTTGGATCTGTCACTGCACACATATATATTAAAAACTAATTTTAAAATGTAAAGTAGGCTATTATTTTAAAGAAAGTGTAGAGAATATAGGTTAAAAGTAGGTTATTTTAATTAATTATTTATTAGATTTTGTAGACTGAAATAAGTGATAAAGCATAAAATCTTTTGTATTATTAAATGAAAATGGGGCAAGTATAATCTTTACGTTGGCCCAAAGAATCCTTGTGTTTCCTTTCAATTTTGACTTATATGCCCTACCAAATTCCATAATTCACACCGACTCTCCTCCAGGGTCCAGGGATAATAAATTTGTATCAAATTAAACCAACTAACATGTGTATTATAAGAGCATCTCCAACAACTATGTTAAAATAGAAAAAAGTGAGATTTTAGCAACTTTTTTGCTCCAGCAGCTATGCTATATCGTATGCTAAAATAGAGAGAAGAAGAAAGAGAAGGTAAAACTCCATATTTAAGAGAGAGATTTTTTTCCACCAATAAGAAACATTGAAATTGTGTGTTTAGGAGTAGAAATAATATTTTATTAATATAATTGATGATAGAATTGCTAAAATAGAGTAACTGTTGGAGTTGGACATATTTTTTTAGAAATTCTAAGTTTTTATACTCTATTTTAGAAAAATTATAGCATAGTTATTGGAAATGCCCTAACTATATCAATTAAATTGATATCAACTTAACTGATATTAATTACATTCGGTTGGTAGTTTTATATCAAGTATTTAAACTTGGCTGGTACACGGTATTGAAAGTTACATACCATGGTAGTACTATGGTATCGACTTATTTAATTATTTATTAGTTTTTGTATTTAATTTATTTATTGAATATTAAACATTGTAATTTTAACTATTTTGTTTGAACGTTTAAATATTTGCAAGTTTTATTTCTTGCAATTAAAAACCATTAAACATTACTTTATGTTATTCGAAAACCCAAAATGTCGTTCAAAATTTAAACAAAAATTGACAAGTTTTCATATTTGTAACTTGAAGTTGGTACAAAACTGGTAGCAACATGTATCAACTTTTATAGCTGGTTTGTACAAGATATATAATTTTATATATCAATTATAACTGGTTGGTACAAGATATATAATTTTATATATCAATTATAATTGGTTGGTATACGGTATTAAGAAAAATATTTGTTACCATACAAAGTCCACCTCTACTCTTCTCCAATTTTGTGTTCACAAATTTATAAAAAGAAAGAAAAGAATAAAAAAGAAAGGAAAGAAAGAAAGTACAAGAAAAGAAGGAGAAAAATAAAGTTTTTATTTGTATCTTGAAGAGAATGGAAAAAAGGAAAAAAAAATGAAGTTATATGTTTTTAATCAAAAAAAAATATATGACATATATATATATATTATTTTATTTCTTTTTATTTCCTTTCCTTCCATATTTGGAAGGAAATTGAGCATTATTTTCCTTATTTTCATGTCATTTCCCCTCCTAAAAGAACTAAAGAAGAGGATATTTTTCTTTTCACTTCATTTCTTTCGTGAAAAATAACTCAAGAACACAACGTAAATGACCTTATAAATCTTTTTACATTTTTTAGTTATCTGAGTTGATTAAAAAAAATTGTTTTGCAATATCTTTCACCAGTTGATATTTCTACTGACCTTATAAAATTTCATAAATGGTTATAAATATGATATACATACAAAATTTTGTCTTATGAGATCGATGTATGATTATGATTATACGTGTGAATACATATATAATCGTCTTGACCTGTTTTTTTTTAAGAGTGTTCTAGGCTATATCTAGACTAATCCCTTGACAAATTATGACTGTAAGACCCCAACCCTATTTTTTAGATAGATTAATGTTGCAATCAAAATATACGTATAACAATTTAATATTATTGTGTTTTCGATATTTAGGAAAACATAGCTTAAACGATGTTCATGGTGAATTCTATAAACCAATAATTGAAAATAAAAAAGAAAACAAAATTTTAAATATTAAAAAATAAACTTCAATGCCTTAAATGAAATAATTGATTTACGTTAATTTGATAGAAAAACATTATTTTATACGGACTTAAGATAACTCGACATTGGGAAATGGGAATATTTAGTCCTAAAAGTTACAAAGATTGATTTAAAATATAATTTAAAAAAAGCTAATTAGTTGAAATACCTATTGTGCCCTTCAAAGCTTCACCAAGACATTATTTGGCAAACTAGCTTATAAGTTAGATGGTAGCTGATAAGCTAGTTTTTCAAAACGCTACTATGAGTAGCTTTTCAATAAGCTAGCTTATGGTCATCCAAACATGTACCAGAAAAAAAAGCTAGCTTTTTTTGCCAAACATAACCCAAGTGTTCATTAAAAAGATGCTTTTGTTGTTTTCCTCATTCCAATTGCACAACAAAAAGATTAGGTTTTTGTCGGTTTGGATTTTTATACTGCACATATGTAGTGTGAAATTCCCACACAGTAAATGATGAGACCCAAATATGCAGTGTGAAAATTTTAAGTGTGTTGTCGGAGTTTTTTTTTTTTAAATTTATTTATAGTGTTTTTTTTAGTACCAAGGTTGGAGTTCCTCTAATAAGACAAATTAGAGAAAACATATGTAAGTCAGTAACAATATGTTGGAATAAGTCTTGAAAAACTTCGAGGTACTTTTATATTTTAAACGATTAAATTATTAAACTAATTTTGAATAAATAGATATTTGAACTTTTGGAAACTAACTTAATACATATTTTTGACCAATTGTAACCGACTACGGAGGTAAATCAATTCCAAAGTAAATAAAAAAGGGAAAAATCCAAAAGTTATGCAACATATTTTTATATTTTGAGCGATTAATTCCTTAAATTTTTTTAGTAAATAAATCCCTGAAAATTTTCTGAAACCAACTAAATACATCATTGGAACTATAAACCGATTAATGTGGTAAAATCATGAAAGTCCGAAGAGCCCTAACATACTTTCAAATTATGAACAAGGTAACAACTTCTTTTTGTATATTTTGTAAAGGGATGAGCACAACTTTTGTATGCATTTATTTATGTTTTGGCACAACTATTGTATGTTTTGAAATAACAAATGAAAATGGTATATGTAACATCCAAGGCTAATGGTACCAGATATTGTCCGCTTTATCCATACTTGAACTCACAGTTTTAAAACATGTAATAACCGGGTTCTAGTTTTAAATTTGTAGAGTTGGATGTTTAGTTGCCAAGACTCAAAGTTGGAGGGGCTAACCGTAACTTTGAAATACAAGGGTTTAACCCTAGTGACCTCATTCTTTTTGTATTTGGCGGCTGAAGACTCGTTCAAGGGAGAAAAGAAAGGGTAAGGGCAATTTTGGAGAAAACGAGAAGAAGAAGGAAGAAGCATTTCCTTGGATTCAAGTTCTTAATCAACCTTCTTCAAGGTAAGGTTTATATGCTTACTATTCCTTTTATTAGAAGATTGGTAGGTTGGGTGAGACTCCCTTTTGTTTGGGGTGAAGTCTGATGTTCTTTTGGGAGGATTTGGGGACCTCAAGATCTTATTATTAATCCCTTAATCGATCTAATACTTTGGATTAATAAGATAATTTATGTTGATGTGATTAAGAAAATCTTGTATCGTTTGAAAGGGGTTACCATCTTGGTGGGTGTGCGATTGAATCGCCGTTGCATGGAACCTGTATGTGGGTTGCTGCGTAAAAAGGGCACATCGGGCGCTTACCTGCACCGGTCGCTTGCCCGCACCGGGGGCTTGCTGCACACCGGGCGTTGGCTTCGCACCGGGAGACGAGGAGTCGGGCGACCCCGGATTCTTGTAGGTCGGGTGATCCCGGGTTTGCTTAGACCGAGAGAGAGACCGAGAGTAAACCCCGGGCGGCGATAAGCCCGACCTCGGGCGCTGTCTTGAACGGGTCGGCCCAATACCGCGACCCAAGAAGTTTTAGCCCACGTCCCTGTTTACCGTGGGGTTAATGGGCCAGTCAGCCCATTTCAGTTTGGGCCAAGGATCTCTATTCCTTTGTGTGAATTTAGAAGGTTGAAGCGAGAGAAGTTCAATCGTAGATTTATAGAGTCGGTGAGGGACTTATCGGTCCATGTCGCTTTTCGTATAGGATTTGTTCCCGATAATAAAAGTAATCGCGAGAGCTTAAGCAAAGGACATCAGGTGAGTTTTCTAAACTAAATGTTATTCGATGATAAAGTGGTTAAAAGCAGGTGGAAGTCATTTAAAGCATTTTATTTATTTATGTATGCTTTATATATATGCGAGCTTTACCTAAAATGTGGTTTTACACTTTTGTTGTTGGTTAATTGTATGCATACATTGTAGTTGGCGAGTATGGCCTAAGTCGGGGGGTGTCCCGCCTGTGCCCGTACCGGGGGGTGTGTCCCGTTTATGCCAATGGGGGGTGTGTCCCAGATTAAGGCAGTTTGAGCCAAACACATTGTTACTTTCGAGTGACGGTAGTGTGTGCCGAAAGCGAGTTTATGAATGTGATGATTTTTATAAAACTGAATTGGTTTATAATTGCTTGTAAATCTTTTATTTGATGTTGGAGTTGTGAACTGTTATTAGAGGAAACTCACTAGACCTTTCGGTCTAACCCTCGCTCTTTCAAACTAAAAACCTTTTCAAGTACGCATGAGGTAGGAGGATCGAGCAAGAGTAAGAAGAAGGTGTGAGCCGGAGCTGGGTTAGAAGACCTCCATTATAGTTTTCGTTCCTTGTAATCTCAGTTGTGTATTAGGTTGTCATTCCACAAACTTTGAAGTGTAGATGTTGTTTTGGGCCATTTGGCGTTGTTAGTTAATAAAGTTAGTTTTGCCATGTGTCGCGAGTTGGGTTGTTTCAATTAGTATCAAAGCCATAGTTTAAGGGATTTAGGTGACCGAATGGGCCTAATCTTAAACTGTGGAGTAGGGGGACACAACTGAGATTTAGGACGCCTTTAAGGAAGACCTTGATCATCGAGAGTCATAAAAATGATAGTGAGTACTCTCATGTAAGGTAAATTCAGAATTGTTTCTGGCCAATGCCATTATGAATTTACAGGTGCATGGGCATACTCGATTTCTATTGTTGAGTTTTGATGGGTGTAGTTTTGGGTAGAGAGTCCTATCATTGAAATGATAGTGTTGGTCTCGCGTGCTATGTGAGTTCGCTTATGGTTTTAAGGTTAATACCGTTTCGGATGAGTATCGTGCGGGATATATATATTTCGTTGAGAAAGGACCTCTTGGGTCACTAATAAAGGACGGGTGCTACCAATACCCATGCATAGTTACTATATCCCTACTGCGGAAGACTTCACCGAATACTTACTTTCGGATCTAGCTAAGACTCTACTCTTCACGGAATTGCTAGAACCAACTCCCAACCTTGAAACCTGATGCACATGCCGACAAATAAAAAGGGTTAGACTTAACGCCTAGTGAGCTCAAGAGTTTTAACATGAATGAATATATCTTTAAAGGAAAGAATGCAGTTTAAAGCAAGGTTTTTCGAAATATTATACATCAAAATAGAGACGATACAATTTCCCATAATATGCATTTTTAAAGACAAAGCTCCCAAACACACATTTCTTGTAAGATGATGCAACCCGTAACTCACCAAAAGCGGGGTCATAGTTCGATACTCAAATGTGCTAAAATGTAAGTAATACTTCATATCCCAAAACATCCAAAACTCGGGTGGGGCATAATACTCGACCCTTAAATAACGGAAAACAACCCATAAAATATGACACGTCATTAAAACATGAAACTAAAGCTTAATACTCACGTGACCATAAAATGGGATGAAATCCAAGTATTAAAGCATGGACAATTAAATATCCAAAATACAGCGGGCCGACAACGGGGGATACCCGTATCCGTTGAGAGCGGAGGAACACAAAAGTATGCCACTCAGCAACGTTGATCGTATGACACTTCACGACACGCTAGCCCAAGTGCCCCTACGACTCCTTGACAAGTTTCACCCAAGAGACAACTGACCTTAGCGAATACCACCGAAATCATCGCCAAAGGCTCGGCCCACGGGGAATACAACAAAGGCATTGCCCCACGCTGCGAAGGCCCCAAACGCCCATCAGAGGACTCCCCACAGTCATAATAGCTCAACCGGGCTCAGCCCTCCTAGTGCCTACTTGCAAAGACAATGTCGTAAACCATGAGTCCCGGAGTCCAACCCCGTACCACCCAATTGACCATCAAATAAGACTGACTTATGTGCCTATGGATCCAATGCAACATAGTCTAAAGTTACACGACTACTCATGAATGACTACAACACTCGAATCTGTAACTATCGATAATATGCAATAAAATGCAATACGATGTACATCACAAATTGGACTCTACACCGAGCCATTAAAACCGGACAAATGCCCTCAAGACTCTTTTAAGCCAATACCGAGCTAAAATGTTCAAAATCCATTTGACCAATAATTACCGGTCCCCCAAATAATGAAATGTCTTTAAACAACGTTTACAAAGACACATACCCCAAAGACGAGATTAACCCAAAACTCGACGCATAATGTGACCAAAGGTTTTCCAAAGGATTTATGAATGTCAATACACCTAAATGCATATAACACGAAATAGACTTCTTTTGTACAAATTCGTCAAAGATGCATAACTCATAAAATAGACCTTCTTTATACAAAGTCACCAAGAATACATAATTCATGTTATTTAGTTGTTGAAACGTTCAAAACCCAATATAAGCATTTTAAAAGATTAACACAACTCAAGGATATGAAAACTTATCAAAATACTCACACTTTGACAGATAACCAAGTAAAACATATTTATTTCACAATACTCAAAACTTATCAGCAGTTAACCATTTCATGTAAAACACTTTAAAATAAACATTTTGGCATGTACACCGTTTTCACAAATCAACTTGAACTCACCTTGCTAGATTTAGGCTAAATCTAGGCTTCACCCAACGAGCTCTTTTGAAGGCCACTTGAATCTTCAAGCCGAGGACTTCCAAAACCTAGATCCAAACATACCACACCACTTAGAAACATTCCCCAAACATTAATTACTAAAATCCTCAAAGAGATCAAAACCCTAGTTTCCCAAAACCAACAAATCCGAGATTTGAGAAATCAAACACTAAGAAACCATCAATGGATCATTTATAACTTATTTCAAGAAAGCTTACCATTCTAGGTGATGAGACTTTCCGAAGACACCCATTCCAACTCTTCAACCCGAGTTCCCACACGTTGGACTTGATGAGGAAGATGAAGATGGAGGTTTTGTGGTTCAATATCCCACTAGTTAGATGATGAAGAATCATGTGGTTCAAGGGGGAAAACCCTCAAAATGGGTTAGGGTTCGACTTTGAGGTTTGGGAGAGAAAAAAGGGAGAAAATAGAAGTAAGAAATGAGGAGAATGGTGAAAATTCGGACATTTAGAGGACCAGACACCGCGCGCGACCTTGCCACGCGATAGTAACATTGTCACTATCGCGAGGGCACTATCGCGGAGAATGTATCGCGGGTGGTACACCCCCGGCGATTGTGCCATGCGATAGTGACACATGTCACTATCGCGAGTCACAATCGCGCCACTTGTACCGAGGCCAGAAAAAGGTCAAAACTCGAGATTCTCGCATGGGTCGACTCAAGGTTCGAAAGCACAACATTTCCCACCCAAAAATATAGGCGAAAGGCGGAGAGATTGCCAACGAATGGCGGAAACTTACTTACGAAAAACAGGGTGTTACAATCCTCCCAACCTTAGAATGATTTCGTCCTCGAAATCTAGATTCCCATGAAACCTTGCCCGCAGAAGGATTTCCTTTAACCCTTCCTCCAGCACCACTATGATGCCCCTTGCACTGATACACGCCAACCGCCCCTCATGGGCACAATACACTCATGACCGAGCGAACACTTAACTCACCAAAGTAACCTTTACCCACAAGATTACGGTCGTCTCCCAACCTTAGAATGACAATCACTACCTCTAGGTAGTTTGTGACCTCAACATTTCACTAATCAAAATTCCTTCGGATCATCACGGTTTCGAACCCAATATCAAAGATCATAACTAAACTTCCAAAATCCTCAGATTTCAACTGATCCATTCCTAATGCTGATAAAGTTGACCTCCTAAGGCGCACCAATGCGTCCTTCAGGCTACTAGTTAACCCCGATAAGGTTAACACTCAACTCCGCTCCAACCCCAACCTCACAATAATCCTCTTACAACCTTTATCAGCATGGAAAAGCTTATACACATCGGTACTTAATCATCAACATCTATCCTTCCATTAAATTTCATCACTGAAGGATCAATATTTCCCATAATTCAGCCGGGATACATCCCAAACATTCCCAGATCCATTGACTCCAATAAAACAAGTCGATGCCTAGGACTAAACGGTGACCTCAAAAACGTGGACATCCCGCCCAAGATTTCATTCCAGATGGATGGTAGCACTAGGGTTGACACCTAACGGAGTGCTAAAATTCCCATTTCTTACATTTCTAACAAACGGACCATAATAATTTCCTTTGATTGTGGAACCCACTAAGACGATACCCCATCAACATATATCATGATGTCACACCGACGAGAAATCCACCAAATCGAACTCAATTTAAGCGCAAATAGTCACCTAAGACCTTATCCCGCAAGATTACCGAAGTATGAAGTCACTCCTTTAAATACCTGGGGAGACTCAAATCTACTATTTCCATTATACATGCACGTACCAATTCAAAACTGAAACCCACAATTCAAGTCTGACCGAAAGTCGGATCATCCGACACTTCAAATCCCAAGGACTCCATTAGTCCTAATTACAACTTCTTTCACTACAGGGTTTAAATCTATATGCCTAATGAGTTCAAGGTTTGCAACTAACATGCCGATTTAAACTTTCATAAAACTTTTAAATACGTAAGCTTTATAACGATAATTGGTCGTGCAGTAAAATCCACTACCGATCACTCGATAGTTGACAATTAGTCACCGACGCTACACATATAAAACTATTTCCAAATTTCTTTTGATCGAAATTTAGGTAAATAAAACAGTAGCAAAAGGTGTGTAGAAAAATTCACACTATAAACATGAAAATAAACTCCGGTACCCCAAGCACGTGAAATAAATGTTTGTACAGCTCCAAGAGAGAACTTCACAACTTTTAACTTTTCCTTCTTTAACCAAAAACGTTAAGGCATAAAATTTTCAACAATTCTCTTATGCATCAGTTTATTCCCCAAAACTTTGTAGAATGATGGGAACGCAAATAAACTTTCAAATCGAGTTTAAAGTCTTGAGCCGCACCGATAATGATTGTTCCAGATTCTAGTTTCTAATAAAAGATTAATCAAACAAACAAAAATAAGAATCAAATACCTGTTTGATTAACTTCTCAATTTCAAGATTACAATATCTCTCTCTCTAGAACTCTCTCTAATGACCTCTCTTTCTCTCTCTAATTTTCTCTCTAGATGCAACTGAATATTCACTAATTATGTTCGCACTTACAAATTACAAAGACAAAAACTATTTATACTAAAACCTAATACAAGGAAAATACAAAATACAAAATACAAAATACAAAATACATTGACTTATTACAAATAGACTTTGACTTTTAATGAGATTTGACTTTAGCAGCTTTGACTTTCTCAACTTTGACCTTCAGTATTCTTGATCTTGTATCCAACAGATTTATGCTCTAACAATTTCCCCCTTTGGATTCAAGATCACTGTTGAAAGATCTAGCAATTCAGTTCTTCACTTTAAGCTCTGTCAAAATAATCTCCCCTTTTTCATTGATAGTCTTCTTTCCAAAACTGTCTTCAAATGATGAACAATCTTCCCAAAGCTTGCATAGAACACTTTCAGACTTTTGGAAAAAAATTATCTTCAGAATCAGCTCAAATGCTTTAGCAAATAATCTTCAAAGAAAATTTCCTCAAAACTTCAAAAATTCTTTGATCATCTTCAAATCTTTATCATTTCTTTGAAACCATCTCCCTTTAACTTCAAAAACTTTAACATTTCTTCATACCATCTCCCCCTTTTTGATGAATGGAGCATCTAGATCATCAAAACTTTGCTTCCAAGAAATGTCTTTGACCATTCTAATATGATAACGAGCCTCTGATTCTGTGATCCACAACCAGTATTCATCCAGATCTTTTCAAATCCGAACAAAATAAGAACATGTAACTCCTGAATCAACAGATGAATCAGTTAATATGTCTGTCAGTAACACAAAGTCACTGTGTGTAACGAATACACAATATAAAGGAGCTTTTTAATGTTCACTCCCCCAGGGCTTCCATCCAATCATCGAAATACCACAAAGGCAATTTCTATGAATGTTATGACAAAGAAACAAATTCCTTGTGTGCTCGTGCAAGTGTAGAAAGAATTAAGCACGAAAATTGCTTTTATAAGGCTCAACATAGTGTAAACCACTGAGACAACAGTAGATAAACACAGACTCTAAGTGCATGATTGAAGTGCGAAGGTGGGGCAGACTTCCTTCTGTTTCAATATCTAGATTTTCCAAATGAAAACCAGATAGATAATATGCTGCGTCCCCTTGAAAATGTGAAACATTTTCTTGTTGAGAAGAAAATGAGTGGTTGGTGGGGTTTAAACAAGAGTTGGAATGGGCTATTTGCCTGTTTCAATAACATTCACCAAAGAATTGTGAAATGCTAGTAATGTGGTTGCCCGGCTCAGAAAGTAGTTGGTGCAGAGTTTGATATTCTTTTACTCTGATCTCACACCCTCTTTCTTTTTATCAATAATCTCACATCTAACCAAACTCTCATTTCCATTTTACCTCGTCACACCCACACTCATTTCTTTTGACTCCTCACACTCAATCACTAAGAGATTAACTTCTTGGGTAGAAATCACTGGTTAACGTGATTTCATAGAAGTTCAGTTAATTCCTAGCACAAAGAACCCATATAATCCTAATAAGCATGTGTTGCTCAAGATGGTTTAACTATATCAGTTAAAGCTCAAAAATACAAATGTCAGATGAATATATGCTCATAAAATATAGTCATGAATATTTGAGCATTTTTAAACATTGAAGTATTTTCAAACAAGTATATTGAATGAATGAATATGAATGCAAAAGACTTGTTTGAAAATCTGACATTGTATGAAAAATGATCAGAAATGAATGATATAACAATCAAGGCTTTATGGTCAAGAATAATTGATATTTGCCTATACGAAACAAAATATAGACATTTTTGAAATGATCGTTTCGAAATGAAATATCGCTCAAAATTCATTGAATACAAGCGGAGTGTCTTACCATCGAAGAAAAATTGTTTCAATTTTGAGACATGGTAAGAACATATTGAACAAAGATTCAAACCGGTGTGTATGAATACTTGAAAGTATATAGAAAAGACAATACACAAGTATTTATCTTTGGATACACACAGTTTATTTATCAATTAAGCACAAAAATAAAATGAAAACATTTAAAATCACACTTCCAATTCATGAAATCTTTTTAAAGAATCGGGAAGTGGTTTGAACATTTAAAAATATGTTTTCACCTGAAAGATGTCCTTCTTTCAGATATATTTGAGATTAAGATAAGAAATTTACCTTTTCGCGCAATCTTAATTCTTAGAAAGTCAAGCTGTAGTCATTTAGATATGATCTTGTCAGCTTCTCTCATCCTGCAAGTCTCAAAGTCTAGTCAAAAATTTATTCACAAAATTTATTCTAAAAGAAAATGACATAAAGCAATAAAACGATTAATGTACAAGTTCTGATTTGAAGTAATCAGAAATCATAATCCTTTTACTCCCCCTGAAATTATGCATCTAAAATATGTCAGTTATAAAATACATGATAGAGATCTACAACTCCTTTTGGAATGTAGTTCATCATATCTATCGGATGCAAAAATTTCAGAAAAATATGTACTCCCCCTTGAAGGTGGATATCCTCGTTGGAGTATCTGAGTACAATCTCTTATCAGCCCGGGAGTAGCATCTCTTTTTCATCTTTGAAGAGCGAGTCCTAAACTGTTGTGTTTAGAAGTCAATCTTCGTTGAAGCACGGGTTCTAAGCTGACATACTTAGAAGCCTTGGTTCTCTAACTCCCCCTTGACTGTAGGTGCCTGCAACACAGAATCAGTCTTTGGTTTTGATACCCACTGGTATTTGGGTCCATGTGTGTTAGTTGCAGTTCGAATGAGAGTAACTGAATAAGAACCATACCAGTAATGATCACTTGCTTTATGAACAAAATCATATGTATTACAGTAAGAACAATACCTTTTCTTTGACAACCTGAACAATTGATCTCTCGAATAAGCAAGATCAGGTTTACCTGTCAGCACTTTGTTCTTCTTGGCTATTGATGCATGTACAAATGATTTGTTACTTTTCTTATTTCCTTTTTTTTCTTCCTTCTTCTCATCATTCTTCTCATCATCATCCACTTGTTTCACTTTCCATACCAGTTTCTCTTCTTGATATGTTCTTCTTCTTCTTTGTGTACCCGAACCATCTACATTTTGATCATAAAAAATATTAGAAGTACGAATCTGATTGAATGAATTGATTAACCTTCTTGAAGAAACAGGTTTCATGTGTGAGCTTGAGGCTGTCTTTTTAAAGTCGGCTGAATTATTTCTAAGTGTGTGGATTTTTGACTCTGGAGTCCTTTGCTCAGTCACCACCACCTTTGAAACAATCTTTTCAAGCTCTTTAATCTTTGAATATAGATTGTTATTTTCTTTGATATGCAGATCAATTTCTTTCTTGAATTCAGACTTCGCTTGTTGATCTTTCAATGCAGTTGTAGATAACTCAGATAGCTTTGCAGTTAGCTTCTTTATCTCTGCTTCAAATAAGCTTCTTTCTTCCTCAAAGCTCATTTCAGCATTTGTCCTCTGACCAGATATTTCTTTGAATATCCCAACATTCTTTTGCTCTATAATCTTCTTTTCTTTGGCAAAATTCTCTCTTTCCAGAATGATTACTTTCTCAAAATCAGAGATTTGTTGAGAAAGCTTAATACATTTAAGCTCAACCGCTTTCTTCTCGTCAGCACATTTTCTGGAAAACTCGGAGAATTTGTTAGCAAATTCTTTCTTTTCTTTCTCAAGAACTGATCTTTCTTCAAGAATTTGAAGTTCTAACTCAAAAATCTTCTTTTCATTTGCACACCCGGTTAATTCAGAAACCTGAACAATATGATTTTCTAAATCAGAAATCTTGTTCTTTAGTTTAGCATTTTCAGCTTCCAAAAGCAAGACCTTTTCTTCATTATGCTCAGAAATCTGTGCCATCAGATCTTCATTTATCTTCTTTAACACGCTGACTTCTTCTCTCAGTAGATTTATTTCATCTTTGTATCTCTTTGATCTCTTTGAATAGTAGGTAATTGAGGAAGAGAGAGTTTTGTTTTCTAATTCGAGCTCGGCAATCTTCTTTTCATCATCAGAAAAATATCCCATCTTGAATATCTGTTACAAAAAGAACTTGACAAAAATGATCGTTAATCCAATATGAAATCACAAGAAAAATACAAAAATCTTGAAAAGAAATTACAATTCTGAATAAGAACAGTGTCAAGAACTCGTGTTTACAAAAATCACAAAAATTCGAAAATTCGAATTCATTACAGTGCAATAGACAAATCTTTCTATACAAACTCGATCGATTTCACTTTCCTAACAAAACCTAATCGATTACAACTCTAAAAACTCACTCAAACTCAGAATCAAATCTGGACACGATGAACAGTAAAAACGAACTTTCTTGAATTTCTTGATTTTTCTATTTGGATCTGCTCTGATACCAATTGATTGTTCCAGATTCTAGTTTCTAATAAAAGATTAATCAAACAAACAAAAATAAGAATCAAATACCTGTTTGATTAACTTCTCAATTTCAAGATTACAATATCTCTCTCTCTAGAACTCTCTCTAATGACCTCTCTTTCTCTCTCTAATTTTCTCTCTAGATGCAACTGAATATTCACTAATTAAGTTCGCACTTACAAATTACAAAGACAAAAACTATTTATACTAAAACCTAATACAAGGAAAATACAAAATACAAAATACATTGACTTATTACAAATAGACTTTGACTTTTAATGAGATTTGACTTTAGCAGCTTTGACTTTCTCAACTTTGACCTTCAGTATTCTTGATCTTGTATCCAACAGATTTATGCTCTAACAGATAAAACACATTCGACCAAGGTGGTAACTACAACGACATACAATCCGAAAATTCATTTCATGCATTGCCGAAAATTTATAACAGCAAGGTCAACAATTGAAGTACGTTTAGATTAAAAGTTTAATGTGCGATAACATAAATATTTCACATATTTACTCACGCGAATGAAAAATCAGATTCAACCTAAAGGTATGCACTTATACCTCGTGAAACTCAAGACATTAAGATTTTCAAGGTGCCTCTTACGGTTACAAAAATGTAGGTGTAAGACTCGCGTGAGACAAAGTATTAAACAAAACTCGTAAATTAACGCCCACAATAATGCAAGTCTACACGTTCCAAAATTTCTTTTTATTACGCGGTTCGAATGGTCATAAAATAAAACGCCATAAACCCAACTAAACTTTCATAAACTCATTGACGGTAAAATCAAGCGGTGTTAAAATCTCTGCTTCCCAACATAAAAGCGTAAAACGACTATAAGTCTAAAAATGTCAAAACTCTAAAACCACCGCGTAAGATAAAGTGACCATTTTCCACAAAACTCTCATTAGAGGCGACACCAAAAAGCTCGTAAATTATACACCATAAAATTAAAATCCACGCATCTTAAATTACACCCACGAACTCAAAAAGGTTGTAGAACTATACCCCGTAAAATTAAACACGACTCGTACAGATTAAAATTTCCCAGAAAATTCCGACTCGAGAACAGTGGGACAACTCTTCCTTTAAAACCTTAACATACGTGGAGGAGATCCAATGTCAAGGTTAAAAATTCTACAGTTACTTGCCCAATACCACATATGGCATTAAAACACGGATCTTAAGATGTCCAAAGATAGCGTTAAACACAAAACAGAGATGAAGAGATTTTTCCATAAAAATTGCAATAACTTGCAACAAAACAATTTTCATGTGTGCTTAAGCTCACGGTTTAAAATCTGATGAGTGCTAATGTTTTACCAAGACTTAAAAGTATAACACACTTTATGCTTCGAATACATGAGAAACAACTGATGCAAACTTATTTTAGAAATAAATTTCGTGCATGAATTTGGTCGGCACTCGGCATGTTAAGACTACATTCCTCCATTTTTCCGGCATAGTATCGTCATCCAGATGCATCCAACATCTTAGAGCAACAATCCAACTAATTGGTTAACTTACAATTTCCTTCGAAACAGAATCGGTCTGTCGAACCGATAGTTCTACTCCAACCAAAAACTCTGACCCAAGATGGTCAACTTAATGCATTCATCACACTTACCTATCACTCCTAAGTGACATTGCTATAAACATCAACCTTTCCTTAGATCACTCGCTTAGAAAATTTCTCACTACCCCAACGGTCATCCCACCAAGGTAGTTCAAGTATACCCATGTAGCATGTAGATTCACCGTAACACTGGCCAGGTGTCATTATGAACGTACAATACATAGTCATCCTTGCGTCCCTCGACAAGTTTCTTGTTTCTAACGACTCGATCTATCCTCAAAGTATCTTATCTTAGGGTACCTAATGTGCAACTTCACTTACAATTACTTATAAGAACTCTAGTTTGAGTCTAGGCATCCAAAGATCAATACCTAATTCTCTCAAACTTAAACTCTGATACCAACTTGTAACACCCTCAAAATCTGTAAAAAGCGACCGATTAAATTTTTTCTAAATACACCAATAAATGAATCATTTACAACCACAAATTTAGATTCAACTAAAATACACATATTCCATCTTATATATAGACTATAAAGGACGGGTGCTACCAATACCCATGCATAGTCACTATCTCCCTACTGCGGAAGACTTCACCGAATACTTACTTTTGGATCTAGCTAAGACTCTACTCTTCACGGAATTGCTAGAACCAACTCCCAACCTTGAAACCTGATGCACATGCCGACAAATAAAAAGGGTTAGGCTTAACGCCTAGTGAGCTCAAGAGTTTTAACATGAATGAATATATCTTTAAAGGAAAGAATGCAGTTTAAAGCAAGGTTTTTCGAAATATTATACATCAAAATAGAGACGATACAATTTCCCATAATATGCATTTTTAAAGACAAAGCTCCCAAACGCACATTTCTTGTAAGATGATGCAACCCGTAACTCACCCAAAGCGGGGTCATAGTTCGATACTCAAATGTGCTAAAATGTAAGTAATACTTCATATCCCAAAACACCCAAAACTCGGGTGGGGCATAATACTCGACCCTTAAATAATGGAAAACAACCCATAAAATATGACACGTCATTAAAACATGAAACTAAAGCTTAATACTCACGCGACCATAAAATGGGATGAAATCCAAGTATTAAAGCATGGACAATTAAATATCCAAAATACAGCGGGCCGAAAACGGGGGATACCCATATCCGTTGAGAGCAGAGGAACACAAAAGTATGCCACTCAGCAACGTTGATCGTATGACACTTCACGACACGCTAGCCCAAGTACCCCTACGACTCCTTGACAAGTTTCACCCAAGAGACAACTGACCTTAGCGAATACCACCGAAATCATCACCAAAGGCTCGGCCCACGGGGGATACAACAAAGGCATTGCCCCACGCGGCGAAGGCCCCAAATTCCCATCAGAGGACTCCCCACAGTCATAATAGCTCAACCGGGCTCAGCCCTCCTAGTGCCTACTTGCAAAGACAAGGTCGTAAACCATGAGTCCCGGAGTCCAACCCCGTACCACCCAATTGACCATCAAATAAGACTGACTTATGTGCCTATGAATCCAATGCAACACAGTCTAAAGTTACACGACTACTCATGAATGACTACAACACTCGAATCTGTAACTATCGATAATATGCAATAAAATGCAATAAGATGTACATCACAAATTGGACTCTACACCGAGCCATTAAAACCGGACAAATGCCCTCAAGACTCTTTTAAGCCAATACCGAGCTAAAATGTTCAAAATCCATTTGACCAATAATTACCGGTCCCCCAAATAATGAAATGTCTTTAAACAACGTTTACAAAGACACATACCCCAAAGACGAGATTAACCCAAAACTCGACGCATAATGTGACCAAAGGTTTTCCAAAGGGTTTATGAATGCCAGTACACCTAAATGCATATAACACGAAATAGACTTCTTTTGTACAAATTCGTCAAAGATGCATAACTCATAAAATAGACCTTATTTATACAAAGTCACCAAGAATACGTAATTCATGTTATTTAGTTGTTGAAACGTTCAAAACCCAATATAAGCATTTTAAAAGATTAACACAAGTCAAGGATATGAAAACTCATCAAAATACTCACACTTTGACAGATAACCAAGTAAAACATATTTATTTCACAATACTCAAAACTTATCAGCAGTTAACCATTTCATGTAAAACACTTTAAAATAAACATTTTGGCATGTACACCGTTTTCACAAATCAACTTGAACTCACCTTGCTAGATTTAGGCTAAATCTAGGCTTTACCCAACGAGCTCTTTTGAAGGCCACTTGAATCTTCAAGCCGAGGACTTCCAAAACCTAGATCCAAACATACCACACCACTTAGAAACATTCCCCAAACATTAATTACTAAAATCCTCAAAGAGATCAAAACCCTAGTTTCCCAAAACCAACAAATCCGAGATTTGAGAAATCAAACACTAAGAAACCATCAATGGAGCATTTATAACTTATTTCAAGAAAGCTTACCATTCTAGGTGATGAGACTTTCCGAAGACACCCATTCCAACTCTTCAACCCGAGTTCCCACACGTTGGACTTGATGAGGAAGATGAAGATGGAGGTTTTGTGGTTCAAGATCCCACTAGTTAGATGATGAAGAATCATGTGGTTTAAGGGGGAAAACCCTTAAAATTGGTTAGGGTTCGACTTTGAGGTTTGGGAGAGAAAAAGGGAAGAAGATAGAAGTAAGAAATGAGAAGAATGGTGAAAATTCGGACATTTAGAGGACCAGACGTCGCACATGACCTTGCCACGAGATAGTGACATTGTCACTATCGCGAGGACACTATTGCGGAGAATTTACCGCGGGTGGTACACCCCCGGTGATTGTGCCACGCGATAGTGACACATGTCACTATCGCAAGTCACAATCGTGCCATTCGTACCGAGGCCAGAAAAAGGTTAAAACTCGAGATTCTCGCATGGGTCGACTCAAGGTTCGAAAGCACAACATTTCCCACCCAAAAATATAGGCGAAAGGCGGAGAGATTGCCAACGAAGGGCGGAAACTTACTTACGAAAAACAGGGTGTTACAGTCTGACTCACTCAGTGTAAGAAATTTTGTAGTATTTTATAAATCGCGTGGGTTATGTTCAACGAAAATAATTTCAATTATGCCAACATCGATTTTGGGGTGGGGTGAGACGTAATTTTTCATGGAGTTGAGAATGAACGATCCTCGAGATCTTTGTGCTTGGTTAATCAATGATGTCGATGTAGTGTGGTGTACACTCAAACTTGTTTCATAATGTGACGCATCTAGATTTTCAAATGAGTCAAAAGTTAAAATTTTTGGTGTGTCATGCATGAAGGCTATGAACTCTCTAGGTCGTAAAGAAGCATTGCGGTTAAGGATGAGGGAAGGTGTGGAGAGTGAAAGGGTGGCATTCGAGCCGATGTTGGTCGATTCATGACATTGGCATTCCCACTAGGGAAAGGCAGGGATTAACGGGATCCTTAGCCTTTGATGTTGAGAACAATTCGTTTTGTGGTAGTATGCACTTATGTCGGTAACTGGAGATATGGTAGTCGACGAGTGGTGTTGTCGGGGTGGAATTCGAAGTCGTTAACATACATCTTTTAGCAGCATGTTGATAAGTAGTGTTGTGGTTTTGGATGAGAAGTCATTGACGTCGAGCCGGAGTTTGAGGTGGACTAGCAATCAGATTATACCAAGTAAGTCTTGTGCCTTCAACGGGCGAAGTCGGTGAGGCATCGAGATGGTTATGATGCGTTGGAAGGAGTAGGTTCCTTGGGAATGCTCATGGGTCGGAAGCATTGTTACGGTCAATTGTTGAAGTCATAATCGGGATGTGGAAAATGAGGAAGTACCCATGGTTATTTTTGTTGAGTGTTCGTGAGAAAGCAAAGAGTTATACGGGAATGGTGTGTACCTGGCATGGTGTCGGACCACCTCGTGTGGGTATAGCCAAAAATAGAAAACACTGGTTTGGTCAGGTGAAGTCCTATTAGGTTCTGTTGGCTTGTGTAAGAGTGAAGTATTTACAACACGACTGAAATGGTTGCGCTTCGAGCATCTAGGCCTGCGAGGTAATATGCTTAATATTATACACTGCCTGAATTTGTTCCTGGCAGATCGTGATGAGAAGACCAGGAACGAGATCATGTTGAGTGGTTTAAATAATCATGATCTTGTGGGTCACCCAAATTCGAGCAAGACAAAGTCGTGAAAACGACTTTATCTCAATTATTGGGGTTATGATCGACATGAAGAGGACGGTATTTGTTATGCGTACAAAGTGGTCGCGGAGATTTTGATGGTATCATGATGATGTGGTAGGGTGATGGATGAGTTAGTGTTATTTGATGCCAAAGTGGTCGTGCAAGTCTTTAGTGTGGCAAGGAGTTTCTTTTAGGCTAAGCAGCGAGCTTGTGTTGTTGTTATGGGTTGAGCATAGGTGAGAATCCTTGTTCGGAGATTTTTGTTGAACTATTCAAAAGTGACAAATATGTGGGTGAGATTTGTGGGTGTTGGTTGGTATAGTGGTATTGCTATTTAAAAAAATGTGTTTGAGTGAGGGTTGGTGGCGACTTCATGGAGGAACCTTGGGTTCTTGGGTGGCGAAGAGTGGTTGGGCGAGTCCATCTTATTTCCGTAAAATATTGATGGGGAATGTTGAACTGTTTAGTTCATGATGCGTTGTAGTAGACAGGAAAATCCGTGGGATTGCTGATGCATTCTGTGAGTGGAAGGAACTCTAGCAGATAGGGTAATCCTGCTTGGAGAGTGAGAATTGTGCGGTGCCTTCGAGCAGTGAGTAATATTTTGGGAGAACTTGGTTGAATACCTCGCGTGATAATTGTGGGTAACCGCTTGACTAAGTATAGTAATACAAGTATGCTTTCGGCACATTTGGGACTGTCGAAAAGTGAGTAACTTAGACTAAAGAGGTGTGACTAGGGTCATGGAAGTGTGGTGTTATGTTTTCCGTTTGGGCCGTTGGTGAGTATACGAACCCTAATGAGAGTGTGAGAAAGAGATCATAGTGTGTGTTATGACACTGGTGTTGAGAAATCGTGAGCTTGCACCTATTAGTGAGCCAATCTTTGGAAGCAGGATTATTTATTTTGAGAATAAAGTGGAAAAGGTGGGGGATTGTAGTGCTCGGAGTGAAATACCTTTGACTCAGACTTGGTATGCGTGGAAGGGTTCCAAGTGAGCCTGTCGTCTAGTGTTGAGCTATTGAGAATAGCTTGGTGTGATCATGGTCACTCCATGTTTGAGCGGAGAAATCTTGGGTTACTCTAATATACTCGGAGGATTGGTGGATGCGATGAGAAATTGAAGTATGTGACTTATTGATTCGGTCAATTAGAGCTAGTGGACTACGAAAGAGACGAGTGGTGGAAGTCACTGTTCTTCAGGTAGGAAGTTGGGGTGATGATGTGTGGCGCGACGTATGTTTAATACGTATGAGTGGTGCAACATCGATTGAGTGTGACCATTGTGGTTCGGGAAAGAAGGTGTTTTTCGCACTAGGCGTATGTAGTGTTGAGGGAAGTTGTTGTGCTACGACGGGATACTTGATGAAGTAAATCATATCGGTGGGTCCATGGTGATGTCTAAGGTTGACATCGTGTTAAGTTGACAATTTGAGAGGTTATTATTTTAGTCTGGGATACATGCTATTGTGGCGCTATCTCCGGTGAAGTTCGTTAGTGAAAAGAAGTGTAAGGGGTATGCGAACCTTAAGGGTCGCGTTTTAAAACCTTGAGTCTAGGTGTGTGGTCAAAGCAGACAATATCTGGTACGGGTGGCCTGAGTTGCTTCAGATGGTGTGTTGTAAGTAGTACGTTCAGGTGGTCCGACTTAAGAGTTGATCAGAATATTTCGGCCAACTGAGTGAAGTTAAGTTGATACGATTGAAAGAAATGCGAGCCTTGTAAAACTCAAGTTGAGAGGGCGTAGCTTGACGCGGAAGTCGTTCCCATAGAATGGAGTGATAAGTTCAAGGAAAGTTATTGTTAGGCCACGTTTAGGGGTTTGTTGAAATTATGGGCAGAGTTGGAAAGATAGCGTACGATCTGAAAGTGTTCGATTGGAACTTGTAAAATTCGCACGAGGTTTCTCATATTTATTTGAGAACATTTGTTGGGAATTGGGGCAACGATACCTTCACAAGGTATACGAGCGAATAAGAAGTTACCATAGGGTCTAAGGAAGTCTTTGACTGTAAGGTTTAGAAGTTAAGGATCAAAAAGAGAACCCCCCCTGTGAAAGTACACTGGCGATATCATGAACGACAAGAGACAATGGGGAAAGTGGGATTGGGTATGAGGTCCCAGTACCCTAGTTTGTTCAGCAAAGGAATTCCGGGGACGAAATTCTTTTGAGGGGGGAGTATTGTAATAACTGGGTTCTAGTTTTAAATTTGTAGAGTTGGGTGTTTAGTTGCCAAGACTCAAAGTTAGAGGAGCTAACTGTAACTTTGAAATACAAGGGTTTAACCCTAGTGACCTCATTCTTTTAGTATTTGGCGGCTGAAGACTCATTCAAGGGAGAAAAGAAAGGGTAAGGGCGATTTTGGAGAAAACGAGAAGAAGAAGGAAGAAGCATTTCCTTGGATTCAAGTTCTTAATCAACCTTCTTCAAGGTAAGGTTTCTATGCTTACTATTCCTTTTATTAGAAGATTGGTAAGTTGGGTGAGACTCCCTTTTGTTTGGGGTGAAGTCTGATGTTCTTTTGGGAGGATTTGGGGACCTCAAGATCTTATGATTAATCCCTTAATCAATCTAATACTTTGGATTAATAAGATAATTTATGTTGTTGTGATTAAGAAAATCATGTGTCGTTTGAAAGGGGTTACCATCTTGGTGGGTGTGCGATTGAATCGCCGCCGCATGGAACTTGTATGTGGGTTGTTGCGTAAAAAGGGCACACCGGGCACATGTCCACACCAGGCGCTTGCCCGCACCGGGGGCTTGCTGCACACCAGGCGTTGGCTTCGCATCGGGAGACAAGGAGCCAGACGACCCCGGTTTCTTGTAGGTCGGGTGACCCTGAGTTTGCTTAGACCGAGAGAGAGACCGGGAGTAAACCCCGGACGGCGATAAGCCCGACCCCGGGCGTTGTCTTGAACGGGTCGGCCCAATGCCGTGACCCAAGAAGCTTTAGCCCACGTCCCTGTTTACCGTGGGGTTAATGGGCCAGTTAGCCCATTTTAGTTTAGGCCAAGGATCTCTATTCCTTTGTGTGAATTTAGAAGGTTGAAGCGAGAGAAGTTCAATCGTAGATTTATAGAGTCGGTGAGGGACTTATCGGTCCATGTCGCTTTTCGTATAGGATTTGTTCCCGATAATAGAAGTAATCGCGAGAGCTTAAGCAAAGGACATCAGGTGAGTTTTCTAAACTAAATGCTATTCGATGATAAAGTGGTTAAAAGCATGTGGAAGTCATTTAAAACATTTTATTTATTTATGTATGCTTTATATGTATGCGAGTTTTACCTTAAATGTGGTTTTACACTTTTGTTGTTGGTTAATTGTATGCATACATTGTAGTTGGCGAGTATGACTAAGTCGGGGGGTGTGTCCCACATGCGCTCGTACCGGGGTGTGTGTCCCGTTTATGCCAATGTAGGTGTGTCCCAGATTAAGGTAGTATGAGCCAGACACGCTGTTACTTTCGAGTGACGGTAGTGTGTGCCGAAAGCAAGTTTATGAATGTGATGATTTTTATAAAACTGAATTGGTTTATAATTGATTATAAATCTTTTATTTGATGCTGGAGTTGTGAACTGTTATTAGAGGAAACTCACTAGACCTTTCGGTCTAACCCTCGCTCTTTCAAACTAAAAACCTTTTCATGCAGGCATGAGGTAGGAGGATCAAGCAAGAGTAAGAAGAATGTGTGAGCCGAAGTTGGGTTAGAAGATCTCCATTACAGTTTTCGTTCCTTGTAATCTCAGTTGTGTATTAGGTTGTCATTCCGCAAACCTCGAAGTGTAGATGTTGGTTTGGGCCGTTTGGCGTTTTAAGTTAATAAAGTTAGTTTTGCCTTGTGTCGCGAGTTGGGTTGTTTCAAAACACGTATGATAGTGGAGATATCTAGTCCCCTATAAGGCATCATTATTTTCCTTCCCCAAGCGATGTGGGGTCTTACCATATATATCTTTTGTTAATTGGTTCATTATACTTTGTTACTCATTTGTTAATACATCGAGAGAGGAATTGATTATTTCTTTCATTTGATAAGTGTACGGATCTATTTATTCATATAAATGTCTATGGACTTAATAATTCAAATATTAAAGTACGTTGTGGTTTTTGGGCTTTTCCCATGATTTTTAACATTAATCGGTTTGATAGTCCACAATGATGTATTTAATTGGTTTTAAAAAATTCAGTGATTTATTTATTCAAAAAAATATATGAAATACTTAATCATTCAAAATATAAAAGTACGTTAAGGTGTTTCCGAATTCCTCACATTTTTTCAAAAACTAATTATTTATATGAGAAAAATTACATATTTCATCCTTGTGCTCTGTTGAAATTTGAGGTTTTCGTCTCTGGTCTTTTGAAATTACGGTTTTCGTCATTACAGTTTGCAAACTTCTTTTGGTTTTCGTCTCTGAAACGAACTCAATTAAATTTCAACGGTTAACTCAGGGACATTTTGAAGCTAACTTCGTTAAATTTCAGTCACCCCAAAATTAAAACATACCATCTAATGTACAAAACACACACAAACCACCATTAAACCACCATTTCCTTGTTGGGTTTCACTCCTTGGACTTCTTTCTCTTCTTGTATTACACATCTAGCCCATAACTTTGCTTTCTTATTGCATTTGGGTCCAAATTTTGTGGTTTTATAAGTTTTTAGAGCATCTTCAACAAATATGTTATTTTAGACATCTTAGAAATTTAGGAAAAGTTTACTCTAACAGATATGTAAAACTTTCCTCTAAAATAGAGACAGATAAGAGATAGAAAGGAGAAATCTCTAAATTTGAAAGAACGGAGATAAAATATAGTATATTTGTTGAAGATGCTCTCATATGTTACCTAAAGCCATCTCAATCAGATTCCCCAAAATGGAGAAATGGAGATTTTAGGGATTTTGGACAAGTCTTTTCTTAAGCAGATTCTCCAAAACGGTTATTCAAATGAAAAAAAAAAGTAGAAGAGAGATTGAGAAATTCTACAAACACGAATTTTTTTCCAAAAGTGATTACTATGAGAGAAATATTTTTTCCCCTTATATTTCCAACAATAAAAATTAAAAAAACTTGAAATTAAATGTTTAAGAGAGAGAAATAATATTTCATAAAATACATCGAATATTTTAATAATATAATAAATGTTGTAATCTCCAAAATAGAAAGTATATTGGAATTGAAAATAATATTTTTTTTAAATATTTAATTTTTTTTAATTTTCCATTTTAAAGATATTTTAAAGAATTTGTTGTAGGTGCACTAACCCGTTTATTTTTCTTCGTGTAACAATAAAAAAAAGTATTTAATTATTATTCAATGGTTTATAACGTCTTATAATATTGAAATTAAAAAAAATACCCTATAATATTCACTATTAATAATACAATATCAAGAGAGACATTATTTGAAGTAGGATACAGAAGCTCGGATCCTTCAATGAACAAAATACAAATATAGAAGCCGAAAAAGATGATCAAAAGTTGAGAAGTGAGTGGTGGTCCGATAATGGAAGTGAAGGGGGCAATAAGCCAATTGTGTTTCTTCAAAAAAAACCCAAATTTCTTTTTTACTTAAAATCATTTTTACTAGCATAATCGATTAACCCCATTTTGAAAAGTTCCAATAATCTATTTATTCAAAAACATTGTCCAATATATTAATTATTCGTTCAAACATTGCCATTCTAATTTAAATATTCACAAAACAATTATTTACGTTGTGTTTTCTAATCTGAAGAGAAAAAAAAAGAGAGAAATGGATGGAAAAGAAATGGAGGAAAAAGAAAGGAAAGGAAATAATTTTTCCAGTTGTGTTCTTGAAAGGAAAGGAAAGAAAAAGAATAGTTTTCATGTTCTTGAACAAGAGAGAAAAAAAAGAAAATATGTAATTTTTACAAATATACCCTTATAAAATATATTCTTTATGATGAAAGAATAGGTAGTTTTGTAATTTTAATAATTTCAGTAATTTTTTTAAATGGTTTTAATTTCATTCATTTTCTTTCCTTCCCTTCCCTTTTTTTCCCACATTTGGAAGGAAAGTTTTGGGAGGAAACTTATCATTATTTTCCTTCCGTTTCCTTTCCTTTCTCTCCTAAAAAAGTTTCGAGAACACTTTTTTTTTTTTTTTCTTTTCCTATCTTTCCTTTTATTTCTTTCATAAAAAGAGTTTCGAGAATACAGCGTTAGGGAGCCTGCTTTAAAAAAAAACCAAAAAAAAAATGAATATACAAATTAATTTAGTTGGGCCAGACCCAAAACCACTTTCATAAGCCCAACTGCTTTTCTGCTCTTTAAAGTTTAAACATTCATAAGCCCAGTATCAAACGACGACGTTTAAAGCAGGACCCACTTTTCTATCTACTGTATCCAAAGATCGCCACGTGTCATAATCAGAACCAATCACCATAAATATCACTCCCTTCCCACTGAATTCCTTCATCCTCGATTTCCCCCTTCTCCTGCAACTTCCAAAACACCAAAAAGAAATTAAAAATAAATCAAAAATAAAAAATTCCTCCAACACAAAAAATCGCTGCAGCACAACAGCTTGCAGCTCGACCTCCATGAACGGAAGAGCACTTCCGATCAATCTATATTCTCCTCCGGAACGCCACCTTCCGCCGGAGTCACCGGTTTATCGGAAACTTCTATGTTCCGATTCGAATTCGAACTCGAACTCCAAACTTCGCTTCAGATTTAACGTTCAGTTCTTATCCGGATCCTCCGTTCATGTCCTTCTGAACGGTTCCGGTGTTGGTAGGAATCACAATCAGGTGTGGAAGGTGAGATCGGATGTGAAATCGGAACCGTATGAACTTTCGAAGTCAGCGCCTGAATCGTTCAAGTTTAAAGCGAAATTAGGAGTTGATGTTGTATCGAAGGATGAAAATGGAGATGAATTTGTTGATAGTGATGTTCCGTGGTGGGAGGAGTTCCCTAAACGTTGGACGATTGTTATTCTCTGTTTTTCTGCTTTCCTTCTCTGCAATATGGATAGAGTAAGTTTCTGTCACTACTGTTTTACTTTATGTTATTGAATTTGTGAAAATACTTCAACGTGAATTGATCGTGACACATGATTAACGGAATTCTGGTGTTTTGATAACCTATCTCATTGATGTTTTTCTATTAGTTGTGTAATTGTGTATAAGTTTTCTCATATGAAGCTGTTTTCAGCTCAAAATTGAAAGGAATACAGTATGAAATATCTTTGGCATTCCGAGTTGATATACTTTGGGGTGCGATTGATATACCTGACTTGACAGAACAAATCATGAAATCAGAGATCACTGTTCCACGTTTGTTTATGTGGAACGGACGAGAACATGATGGAATAAAGTGGAACAGGTTTGTTCCACCAACACCCATGGAACAAGGCGGAGCAGCCTTATATTTTACTAATATAATCTCAAAATAAACCTAATTCTTTTTTAAAACATCAAATACTTATTTTATTCATTTTTTAAATTTTATTTATTGTAGTTTATGGTTGATGAAAAATTTCTAATGTTTTGTTATAAAAAATACTTATTTTATTATAATTTAATAAATTACATAAATTAATCAAAATATATAAGATATATAAACCGCTCGTTGGAGAAAATTGATCATTTTATGTGTTCTGTCCTGTCCAGTTCTGTCCTACCAAACGTAGAAGATAGAAGAACTGTTTTGTCCTGTTCTGTGATATCATGTCACTAATCAAATAACCATAGTTATAGAACTCTTAGTTTCTTATGTAACCCCTAATTTTCAACCGACAATACAGCTTTTTAGTTACTATGTTGGGAGAATTAGAATCTATGATATTGGATCAGGAGTTCGATTTTTCTTTTTGATAAATAATGGAGTTAGATTTCTCTATATGGCAGGTGAATATGAGCATTGCTATACTACCAATGTCATCAGAGTTCCATTGGAATTCTACAACTGTTGGTTTGATACAGTCATCATTTTTCTGGGGCTACCTTCTCACTCAGGTTTTCCCAATTTCTTCCCACATCCATTTGATTTTTATTGTTTACATTATTGTTTTGTTGCTGCTAGATTATTAGAATAAAATACAAATGAATTCACATATATTTGTTTAGCTTAAGTGGGCATACAGTGCCCAGCTAATATATGTTGCTTGAATGTTAAAGATTGTGATTCAAGAAAAATATAATACCATCAGTGTCCATTTGGTTTGCAGGAATTGAATGGATTTGGGGGATTTGGATTTTAAATCCATTCCAATCCCGTGTTTGGTTTGCAGGATTGTCCGGATTTGAAATCCTAGGATTTCTTTGAAATTCCTCAAACATAGAATTTTGAAATCTAAAGGAGATGGCTAGGATTTCAAGGGATTTCGTAGGATTTGTTTAAAATAATGTTTAAAACTGTATATGTTGCTTCAATGTTAAAGATTGTGATTCAAGAATTCTAATACTATCAGTGTTTAAAAAGGAAGTTGCACTACTTACACATTCAAAATAATGGTAATCACTTATGTGATTATCAATCTGCATTCAAATCCAGTTTGAAAATAGACCTTTAGAGTCTGAAAAACACTTGTAAAGAGTATTTCATTTATATGGGGTAAAAGTATAATCAATCTGTTCATGTTTATCAATGTAAATGAATTAAAAAAAGTCTCAACTAAACATGTTTAGTTGAAAAGTAGCCCTTTTGAGATAAATCATGTAGGTGCTCTTGATAAAGTTATCAGAAAAGAATTGATGTGGTAGTGTTTTGAATTAATGGTAATTAAGCTTAGATTGCAGGAGGTATTTGGGCAGACACTGTAGGTGGGAAACGTGTTTTGGCTTTCGGTGTCATTTGGTGGTCTGTAGCTACAGTTCTTACTCCCATTGCTGCAAAGCTCGGACTCCCTTTCCTACTCATAGTCCGTGCTTTCATGGGTATAGGCGAGGTCCGTTTTCTTTCTCTTGCATCTCTTTTTAAGCTTTGACGTTAATATTTTTTTGTCGATGAACTTTTAGTTTTTCACAAGTTCTGTTGCTCTCTTCCAGGGTGTGGCCATGCCGGCTATGAATAATCTTCTGTCAAAATGGGTTCCTGTTGCAGAGAGAAGTAGATCATTGGCTCTGGTATACAGTGGAATGTACCTTGGGTCCGTCACCGGCCTTGCCTTTTCACCATTCTTAATACATTCTTATGGATGGCCTTCGGTCTTTTTCTCTTTTGGTTCTCTAGGGACAGTGTGGACTGCATTATGGTTAAGTAAGGTATTTCTTCAAATACCATCACTCTCCTACTTTTGCAATGATGACAGCTGATTTCAAAAGCTATGTTTGGCAAGCTAGCTGCCGGCTGATAAACTAGTTATGTTTGGTAAAAATTAGTTGATCATCTAGATAACAATGTAAAGTTAATTGGAATGTGAAAAATATAGGGGCATAATTGGAAAAAAAGTGGAAAAAACCACTGGAGCTTATTGAAACGTTTCCAAAAGCTAGTTTATGGCTAAACAAAAGGGGATTTTTCTATAAACTTAAAAGATAAGCGAGCTTATGGTTGCAAACATGGCCGAGCTATGACTACCTTCTCCTTTCATCTGTGATATTTCTGTTTTGTAACTTTTAGAAATTCTGTTCTGGACACTAAGTATTTTGTATATTTTAGGCATACAGTTCACCTCTTGAAGATCCCGAACTTCGTCCTGAAGAAAAGAAGCTGATTTTTCGCGATAGGGTTTCTGAGGAACCTGTTAAAACTATTCCTTGGAGATTGATCTTGTCAAAAGCACCCGTATGGGCTTTGATAACTTGCCATTTTTGTCACAACTGGGGAACATTTATACTCCTCACTTGGATGCCTACCTATTATAATCAGGTTAGTCTTTTTGCAATATCAGAAAACTTCCCTTTTGGGTTCTAGGAAACATTAACCAAATTTATGTGTAAAAAAAAACATATATGCATATGATCCCAAAAGGTCAAGAAAAGCCTACCTAGTACTGGTTTAGCAAAGGCCTCGCTTAGTCCATGACCTAGGCTATGTTTGACAAACTAGCATATAAGTTAGCTGGTAGCTGATAAACTAGCTATCACATTTGGTAAAAACTAGCTGATAAACATGTAAAGTGACTAAAACGGACATCTTGAAAAAATAATTAATTACAAGATTTCATAATATAATTAAAACAAATTTTTAGTAATATAATATGTTAATTAATACAAACAAGATAGTAAAGAAAAATTAAATAATATAATATGTTAATTAAAAGAATTTAAAATTTATTATTACATATATACTATAAATTTTGAATTTGTTAAAATAAAATTTACATTAACTTATAATTTTAAATAACCATTACATATAATATAAATAGAAATAAATAATTTAATAATAATTAAAAAATAATAGTAATTAATATTAAAAAACTAATAATATAAAAATAATTGATATGATTAATAATAATTCTAAATAATTAAAAATTAACATCGATGTATAATTAAAATGTAATTAGTAAATGATTAATTTTTAATAATTAAAATTTATGTATAATTAATAATAGGTAATATTAATAAGGGTATAACTGAAAAAAGTCACAAAAATCTCCTCATAAAATATTCCAAGTAGCTTATCAATAAGCTAGCTTATTTATGTTGATCCAAAGATGTACTAAAAAATAAGCTAACTTATAAGCTAGCTTATTTTTGTCAAAGGAATGCCTTAAGGAATTAAACTTACATTTTCTTAATAAAAATGCTACAGGTCCTGGGATTCAATCTAACAGAATCTGGGCTATTTTGTGTATTGCCTTGGCTTACAATGGCGTTCTCGGCCAATCTGGGAGGCTGGATAGCCGACACACTTGTGAGCAAAGGGTGGTCTGTGACCACAGTACGAAAGGTATTTCTCATTCTCATCATATCTGCTGAAAAATGTATCGATGACTTGATGGTCTACTTTTGATCATTCCTTTTGTATCTTATGTTATTTATTCTTGTTACCCCAAACTCAGGTAATGCAGTCAATTGGATTTCTTGGGCCTGCATTTTTCTTATCTCAATTAAGCCATGTCAACTCTCCTGCGATGGCTGTTTTGTGCATGGCGTGTAGTCAGGTTTGTGCTTAATTTTATGAATGATTTTGGTTAGAGCTTAAACGATTAAGCATTATTCTTATTGAAAATATTGTAAGAACATAATTCCTAGAAACAGAAATTGAGCGAATTCTTGGCAGGTTATATTGTAGCAGCAACCAATAACTTCCACTATGGTTTTAAGTTGATTTGGAGTTTCTTTAGATTTAAAATCCTTTTAAATCACTCAACCAACTTTGTATAGCATAAAGAAATGACAAAATAAGTTACCTTCACTGATGAAGCAACACTTTCCCTTGTGAAACAGGGTTCTGATGCATTTTCACAGTCGGGATTATATTCAAATCATCAAGATATCGCCCCTCGATATTCTGTGAGCAGCTCCTTTATCGAACACTTTTAGAATTTAGATTGCCGCTATCATCACATCAAAGATTTTGCTTCCCCACAACTAAAAACCGATTGTATTTTTGTGTTTGACAGGGTGTGCTGCTTGGTTTGTCTAATACTGCCGGGGTTCTGGCTGGTGTCTTTGGTACTGCAGCAACCGGTTACATCTTGCAACATGGTACTGTCTTATCCCTTCATTAGAACAAAAAGTAGATTACACGAAACATGTGGTCTCTTATCTAACATCGCATACCCTCATGCTAGAAAACCATTCTTGAGTCTAGTTTCAGTGCCATACGTACGTTTGGTACAGGATATGACAGAACAAAAAATATTTTTGGTGCGACATTAGACTGGGACAAAATAGGCCTAGTGGGATAGAAATGCATTCTAAATCGGTGGAACAAAAAGAATAAACATTAGGGAGAAATAAGATTGGTAGATTATGAATCTATTCATGTCAAATTAGAACTCTAAATTTGCACAGTTCTTTCACCTCCCCATTCGGTCATGTCCAGGTTCTGTTTGCCTACCAAACACACCTTAAAAATTCCTACTTGAAACAAACCCCAATTGAAATTATTGAAAGATTTTTTGAGTCTTGTTGAAACTATTGGAAAAGTTAAAACTTTTTAATGTAAATAACAATTGCTCCATATTTTTGCAAGTAAACAGTCTACCTCAAGTCATCAGATTAAGAACACATATCAGCAATTCCAAATCAAAATCAAAATCAAAATCGGAATATCAGATATTATTATTTCTTTTTGCCATATTTTTAATCTTGAAATCTAATATGTTTATACCAAAAAATTTCATCCTCATTCTTCATATTGTGAGGCTAATCTTGATTCCTAGTCATAATTGAGAGCCTGAAAAACAATTAGATTTTGATTTTGAGGAAGTTCTCCAACAGATTTTTTAAAATTTCTCTAAAATGGAGAATCAAAATTCAAAATCTCTAAAAAAAATTAAATTCAACTCCAACAGCTTCTCCATTTTGGAGATTACCACATTTATATTACTAAAACATTCCATACATTTAATAAAATATTATTTCCCTCATGAACATTTAATTTATAAATTTCTTAATGGTGGGAAAGATAATAAAAAAATATTTCTCTCTAATGATAATCATTTATGTGGAGTTCTCCAAATTTGGAGAATCACTCTCTATAACTTTCTCCATTTTGAAGAATCTGTGGGGCAAAAATCTTTCCCGAAATATCTATTTTTCTCCAAAATCTCTTACAGTTGATGAGTTGTGAACAGGTTCATGGGACGAAGTGTTTGAGGTGGCGATCGGGCTATATTTGGTTGGAACCGTGATATGGAATCTTTTTTCAACGGGAGAGAAAATAATCGACTGAATTACATCACACATAGCCCGGTTTGTCACCCATGAGGCGAGTTCAAATCGACATGTATTCGTGGAAGCATTTGGTGAGAGGGTTGATAGAAAGAAACAACCATCAGAAAAAGCTAGCTCCAAAACATGGCAAGAAAAAGAAGGTATGTGATCCTGTAAAGTAGTAGTAGTAACTAATGATCACCTTCTTTTTTTCATACCCATTTCACAAATAGAAATATAGGAAGAAAAAGAAGAAGACTACTAGATCACACATTTGGAATTACACCCTTTTGTATATTGTATCATAATAATAATATTAATATACCCCATTCCCTTTGTATGTAATTATGTAGCATATGCATAGTTCTAGATGTCGTGCCATTGCGGCCGTTATGACGTGTTTCTGATGCCATGTTAACCCGATAGCAGTTGTCTGGCGAGGCGTGCACCAGGACATCTTGAGCCATGTTATGGCGCGAGTTTTTTGAACGGTTATTTGATTTTTTTTTAATTTTTTTTGAGAGTTTGTCTTATTTTTGTTCTTTACGTTTTTTTAGCTCTTGATATATAATATTAGATTATTAGTATTTGTTTTTTCTTATTTTTATATGTATTTAAGTTATTTAATGTTGTTGAGTAATAATATTAAATAGATATGTGAGGGTTGGGTTCACTGAGACCAATTTGTTTTCGTGAAACCCATGAGACTATAAAATAACACTGAGACTTCATAGTAGAACATTGTGAAGGTACAAAAAACACCGAAACTTCACAATAAAAAACTGTGAAGGTTTACCTTCACAGTGTTTTGCTATAAAGGTTCAGTGTTATTTAAGTGGTCTCACGAAAACATCCTAGTCGCACATGATCCTAATTCATATATGTGATATACACATATATGACACACACGCACACACATATATATATGATATACTGATCTAAGCGTCATATGCCATATCATGTCATGGCTTATGCCATTAATAACCTTGAGCACATTGCGATGTTAGACGTTGTGCTTTTCAAAACTAACATTGCAAAATGCAAAGATCACAACGTTTGAGTTAATGACTATGAAAAAGCTAACAACATCGCGGTCCATAACTTATAACATAGACAATTATTACGCGTAGATAGTCGTCACATGCCATTCACGTGACCCTTTTAGTATAATCTAGGTTTTTCCTCCTTTCATTTTGTATGAGCTTCGGAGTCCGAAGACTATATCATTAGTTTAATCTTATCCTGCCCACTTCAGCTTTGTCCTCTTCGCGAATATTATACTATTGCCACTCTTGATTTTTTGGTCGTCTTCATCATTACGACCCAACTTCTGCGAGCTTTGGTCATGGGTAGTGGCATAAAACGATTCATAACGGTGGCAGTGTTACACATATAAAAAAAAATTACACTACATCATACAAGGTCACTACGGTTAGAGATGATAGCAACACGTATTTTCTTGAAACGTCTCTAATATGATTTGAACCGAAATAACTGAAATTCTTTTTTTTTTTTGGAAGGGTGTCCTAGGCTATGCAGCTATGCTTAGACTAATCCCTTGGTAAATTATGACTGTAAGACATCAGCCCTGATTAAACCTCAGTGGCCACAATTGTTGTGTACGCTTGGATTCAAACCTTGAACAGATGGGATATTCCACCATATCCCCAGGGCCTTAACCAGTACGCCACAACTCTTGTGGTTAATAACTGAAATTCTTAGATGCTAAACAAGAGGTCATTGTTTGAAATGCCTCTAATTAAGGCTCTGATATGAAGGAACTAAACATGTACAATCCAAGTTCACCGTCATAGAAATTTGAATAACACAGACTTATTTTAATTGTTCGGAATAAATATCATTTATTTATCAGTAATATAATATCAGATGTTGAAATTAATCATTGGATTAAGTTCGCTAAACCGTCAAAGCTTAGTTTAAGTTTTATGTCTACATCGTGCATTAAAGACTGCGAAAATCAATATTTTTTTATTATCAAATGATGTAAAACTAATGATTATATCAGACTCGTGTAAGATATACGAGTTGTAATAGTTCAACATCGATATATACTACAAAATATAAAGCATTGCATCATAAAAGTTATTTATTTGACTGTTTTCTCATATAAATCATTGTCTATTGTTATACAATTTCTTGATCAAATAAAGAAAATAATTCTTATTTTTAATCTTTAAATATTTTGTTGGATATTTCGTATTTTACTTTATCTTTTTTTGTAATAAAAAAATAGAATCGAATTTCTTTATACATTCTTCAACGGAGTTAACTCGGAGTGGTAATTGCATCAGCGGTCAAGACCAGTGCTTCGCGTTCGATCATTCGAGATCTCTTCAGCAATAGACATTTATAACAATCGTAATACCATAAGTGTCCATGATTTATCGATTAAGTAGTTCTGATAATCAATTTTGTAACTTTTGATGATATTTTTCCGTTTTTTAATTAAAAGCAACCAATATCACATATTATATAGTTTTTCAAAAATTTTAAAAATTAGCTAACCCGTAGTATGGTGGCAATAGTGGCACGTGCCATCGTATTATTCTCCGATGAAGGATAAAAAATTTTAGGTTTGTGAAAGGTGCAACTAGGGGTGTTCGCGGTCCGGTTTGGGCGGTTTAACCCCTCAAACCACAAACCAAACCGCTAGTGGCGGTTTGTTGATTTTTCAAACCGAGCGGTTTGACATCAAGTGTCCAGACCGGTCAAGCCGGACCGCGGTTTAGGCGGTTTGGTCGACCGGTTTAGGCGATTTGGGTCTTTTAGTGGGCTTTAAAGTTTAAACATAAAAAACATATAAAAATTTAAGCTTTAAAGGTTCATTAGCCTGAGTTCATTTGAAATAAATAAAAGTCTACAACAATGTTATCAAAGTCCACAAAAGTTAACAAAATATCTCAAGACAAAACACAAAAAAAAGGTAATATGCAAAGTGCAAATAAAATCCATGTCGATTTAAAATTATCTTTGGGCATTTTTGTATATATTTAAGTCTAAAGATAAATTGGATATTTGGATTAAACAATAGATGATATAAAGATATATATAAATATATATAGGAAGAGGTTCATTTGAGAAATGGTAAATATATGAGAAATAGAGAAGTAATCTTAGCCATTCATCTGGTCAACATTTACGGCTTTGACCGCGAAACACCGGATAATTTCTTGTGTGGTCTATAGAAGGTAGAGGGGTAATTTCGTAAAATACACGGGATAAGTTCATATATGAATCTGTATGAATCTGTATGAATCACAAAGATTCATATATGAATCTGTTAATTAGTTCAACTGATTCATATATGAATCTTTGTGATTCACAAAGGTTCATATATGAATCTTTGTGATTCACAAAGGTTCATATATGAATCACAAAGGTTCATATATGAATCTGTTAGTTAGTTCAACTGATTCATATATGAATCACAAAGGTTCATATATGAATCAATTAAAAGAGTTCAGTTGTGAATTGCACTGGTTCATATATGAACATATAGTTCATATATGAACATATAGTTCATATGTGAATTATACATGTTCATATATGAACGCAACCTGTGTGTTTTATAAAATTTATGAAATTGTCCTTCTATTTTTGGGATAGCCGCAACTTTTGACCGGTCAAAGTCGCAATATTTGACTAGTCAAATCCGATCTTGACCATATGAATGACTATGATTACTTCTCTATTTCTCATATATTTACCATTTCTCAAATGAACCAAACACTATATATATATATATACATATATATATATATTGGCGGTCGGTTTGGTCTAAACCGCCCAAAAAACCCTCCAAACCACAGACCAGACCGGACCGCCCGGTTTGGCGATTTTTCAGGCCAGACCAGACCGTCTAAACCACCAAAAACGGTCCGGTTTGACTTGGTTCGACTGGTTTGAGCGGTCCAGCGGTTTTTTTGAACACCCCTAGGTGCAACCGTATTTTTTGGAAGGTGCTACTGTATTATTTTGGAAACTTCAAGAAGGTGCAACCGTACATCGTAATCAACCAAAAAACCAAAAAAAAACTCTTGAAATCAACCGAAAAAAAACTCTTGAAATCAATTAAAAAATCCCTCGAAATCGATAAAAAGAGAACTTAAAAATATGTCGAAATCAAACAAAAAACTTTAAAAATCCCTCGAAATGGTGGAATTAGACTAAAAAAACATCAGACAATGTTGAACGCCGGTAAAAAGATAAAGTCACGTAGATAAAAACGTGTTTTTTGTAATTACTTTTTGTCTATATTATATGGTGTCACCATATCAAAAAAATTCTGGGTCCGTGTGGTGAGAACCATAAATTATCTGACAAGTATCATTTTCATTTATGAAAGAAACTTCATTTACGAGAATAAAAAAATGGCGTTGTTTATATCAATACAACAATTGCAATTATATAGTTTAACGACAGATACAAAGGGGAATTTTTGTAAGATGAATAAAGTCTTCTGTGTTGTAGGATAAGTGTGTCATCGTCTAAAGGATATGACGATAGAGATAAAGATAGAGATAGAGATAGAGATAAATATATCAGAGTTAGATTATAACTAAAATATCTCGTGGTTATCTACTTGTATATCATCCCTATTTAAAGGGCTTTTGATTAATGAGAATTACAGATTCACTCTCTCCGTATATTGTTGTTTTATTATGTTTTTCCTTTAACACGTTATCAGCACGTAAGCTCAGATATATCCGGTTTCCGCTGTTGGACAACTCGCATCCTTCTACCAAATACAAGTACACATTCTTCAACTCTTTATACATATGAACAATTAAATAATTGTGCTAATGATGTGGATGAATTTGTTTTAATGATTTATTTTGCTTTTTTGCCCTTCATATGGATTTGGTCACCTTAGTTTCGCTATTTTTTTATTTTTTTAAAAGGAAAATACACACTTTATTTTTTTATTTTTTTGTGTTTTAACCTTTCATGTGGATTTGAAATCGTATTTTATATATTTTAAACAATTAATTACTGACTCAATTTTTGTTATAGTTATTAATTTAGGTATTCTTAAATAAGTTTATAATATTGCATATATTTAGTTAGTTAACTTAATCATGTTATTATTATTTACTTATTTAAATAAATTAATTTGTTAAAACTCATTATTATAACGATTAATATGTTAGTAATCTTCGATGTTGTAAATTTCAATTTCAAATCAATCTTATAGTTGAAATTAATATTTGTAGATTTAGTTCTGAACCCTAAAAAAAAGTTATTATTGGATTTGTTAGAATATTATCTCTTATCTAATTTTTTCTTGGACTAATCAACATTTAATTTTGTTATTTGTTTAATTTGCATTTGAACCTAAAATTTGTCATTATCTATCGGATCATTATTGTTTTAATTGTTTTATATATGATTCTATTTTATCCTATTGTTATTGATAATGTGACAACTTAATTTGTATTTGTTTATCTAAATCAATTGTTTTAATTTGATATTAAAATGTTTAGTAATTCTTTTATAGTTTTTTATGTCTTATCCACATAATATTCAAATGTTTATCTTGTTTATGAGTTCCTACTCATTAATCTCAATCTTATAAATTATATTTAGAATTTACACTTTCAACCCCCCATAACTTTTGTTATTTTGCTAAAAGCTCCAAAAATAACATTAAAATGTTAAAAAAAATAAAATAAAATTATCCAAATACTTATCTTGATTATGGGTTTCTACTCATTATTTTTAAACTATATAATTAATCTTTGGAAGTTACACTTCCAACCCCATATATTTTGGTTTTTACCAAAAACTCCAAAAATACTATTAAGGTATTAAAATTATAAAAATGGCTTCTATGTCAAACTCATAGTCATTTTGGCATCTTTCCAAATGCTCTATAATAAATGTTATATTTAAATTAACTAAATCACAAGATATCGACTGGATTTTGTCAAACGGGTGTAAACAACCTTAAGGTTTGTAGGGATTTGAGAAATCCATGTGATTCCCCTACTACCTGGAAATCCAATAGATTGAGTGCTTTTTTTTTTCGCAAATTGAAATATTGATGAAGTATTATCAATAAAAATTAAAGCATACAAAATCCAATATTGTTATGATAATGAAATTTCATAACCATAATTCATTTTCTTATCAAAAAGAAAATATATATTATCCTTTATGTATGTAAATGGTTGAAACAACTCATCCAAAAATCAACGTCGTAAACTCAAGAATCTGAATGAGTATATAAACCTCCTTTTGAAAAGGTACAAGAAAATACCTAAAATTCAACTCCCTATTGACTCTAAAACCAATCTCTTGAAAATGTACAAATAAATACCTTCATGTTTTGAGACGACATATAAATCCTAAATTTCATAGGAATACCTTTACTAGAAACCCCCAAAGAAACGTGAGATGTCCCGAAAGGGATAATCGGGAGTACTCATGAATATGTACTTATCGAACTAATCGTACATTGGAATGAAACCCACTTACTCGATTACAAAAAAAGGTAACTGATGTCAACAAAGAAATATATCCAAAACGCATCTCAATCTCTGTGGCAAGGAACTCACAGAAGATGACATGATTTTTAACATTATTTCCACCTTTCATATATAAGTAAATATAAATATAAGTTGGAATGCAACCTTTAGACAAACTAATCAACCTAATGAAAGTGGTTGAGAGACATAACAATGTTATTTCGAATAACACCACATATGTCGGGATAAAGAAAATTCCCGATATCGATAGTGAAAGTGTTAGAGGTGGAAACAACTCCAAAGGATTGTGAGTTAAAAACAATTTCACACATGTGACATTTCTGCACCATGTGGACGAGACCCTATAAAGGGTCAAGGTATTGGTAAGAGTCAGGAAGGATTTTTCAACACCTGGAGTAGGATACAACTACTACCCAGGTGATAATGGACAATCAAATAAGATATGCACTAAAAAGTGCTTCTATCAAAAAGGGAACACGTTGAAAATGAAATATAACATATTTGTTTTAATATTTAATATTGATTATGCATATGCTTCTTTGAAATTAATTTTAAGTACCAAAATTAATTTCTTTGCTAAAGTAAAATCGAATATGTAACCATGATAGAGGTAAAGAAATATATCAAAACAAATACAAAAAAAAATTCAATATTCTCCGTTCCGCTTAGGAATGTATCGAGGATAATTGATTTTTTTGGACCTATCACACAATCGAAAAAAAAAGACAGACTAATACTTATTTTATAATACATCCAACCAAATTACTTAGACGATAGACTGTCACTTTCTTGGTGGAACAACTTTAATAGGAACCTTGTAAAGATATTTGTATCAAATGGAAATGAAAATGAGCATATATATATACATAAATTCCAATGAATATGAAAGGAAACATATATCATGGAAACTAATGTGTCAAACTAGTAGATTATTGGGTCATCGGAACATATTTTGTCACCAATAAAGAAATTTTGGGGGCAATAACACATATATGTTTTGACATAACCATGTGGGACACCGTGGTTATGACATAGTGATCCGTGTATTGCAAAATACACATAGACACATTCTCTTTCGAGTGAAAGGCAAAAAAAGGCAAATTGCAACTGTTGACTTCTGCAATATAAGAAACAACATTGCTATCATAATATGCCCTCTCGAATACATAAAACTTTTGTATATACCCTAATCCTTAGTTAATACAGGAATGAGATCGTACTAAATCTAAGGACATTATACAAAAATATTCCATTGTTACAATGAATACAAGGTGATATTTATGGACATAAACATCCAGAATGCGGACCATTAAAGTACTTTATGGTTCTGGTTTCGACACGATGAACGCATGTTGTATTATTTTCCACATGAAATATTGCACTCCTAGCACTAGTTATACATTTAAGGGCTTACCACCCTTATTATTTCATCAAGTCTACACGATTTGGAATGCTGAAGAATTTACATCATAAGGATTTGATGGTAATTGCATATGTATTAGGATCAATGTAGAGTTTCCTATACCCCATGTGTATATATAAAATGGTCTCATAGAAGTTGTTATCAAAAGAATATGATGACATCTAGGGTATTAGTAATGCGCACCAATTTACCCACATCTACCTGGGATTATGCAATTATTATATGCAGTTTTTTTTTCGTTTTTAGACCCACTGCTTGCTAACCAGTCTCATGCGTACCAGTTGGTAACTGGATATAAGCCTGATACTTTACATTTACGCATGTTTGATTATATGTGCCAATTGCGCCCCCACAGCGCATTGAAATGGGTCCTTAAAGACGATTTGGTAAATGTTGGATATGAACCCCCAACAATTATCCGCTAATTAGAATATTTGACTAGTGATCTTTTTACCACTAGATTTGCGGGTTGTCACTTTCATGAGACAGTCTTCCCGTCGTTAGGGGGAGATAGGAAAAAGGATTTTCCATGGGAACGACAGGAAGTGTCATTGAATATTCTCACTCTGTCTCATTTTGATCCCCAAAACTTCACAACATAATGTTGAAGTCAAACGAATCAGACTCGATACCTGATACGTTTAATATTCCAAAAGTGACAAGATCACATATAGGAGCTGCAAATATACTCACAAGGTTAAAAAGTCCCCAACAGGGGCACAACGCCACTGGAAAGTGTGTTGCAATCACACATAGTGGAGGTGTGGTTGAGGTCGTAGCTACCAAATGGAAGTGGTGGAAGCTACTTGGTTCGATGGATACTATTCTAAAGGAAGAGAATAGTTAGGCACATCCATTTATCATCAATACATAAAACTCTCATGAGATTGTCTCTAATTATAATTATGTCTATGAATCATCACTAGAGGACGCTCCGAAGTTAATATTGATTCGAGAGATGAATATTAATCTTAAATGAACTATGAGAGTACATATGAGTCGATGGACAAATCATATATAATCATTGATGATTTATTAGCATATACAATGGCTCATAAAATGATCGAGCACGACGATATCGAACCAGGCTCAGTTGAATAATATCAACAAAGAGCATATTGGCCTAAATGTAAAGAAACAATCCAGAAAGAATTCTATTATTTGACAAAGGATCGGGTATTTGGTCAGGTAGTGCTAACCTACCAAGTGTAAAGCCCGTAGGACATAACCAAGTCTTTGTTAGAAAGCATAACGAGAATAATGAAGTCCTAATATGTAAGGCTCTACTTTGGCGCAAGGTTTCTCACAACGCCCTGGATTGACCATGAGAAGACTTACTCTCTCGTGATGGACGTTATAACGTTCTGCTAAATAATTAACCTAATAGTTTTCGAAGGACTGGAAATGTAGCTCATGAATGTGGTTACCACATATCTCTACGGGGATCTAGATTTAGAGATATATAAAAGTACTTGATGATATTACATTACCAAAATCAAGTAACTCTAAACCACGAAATGCGTTTGCAATAAAATTGAAACACCCACTTTATAGATTAAAGCAATCTAAGCGGATGTGGTATACCCGCCTAATGGAATACTTGACTGGGAAAGGATATATAAGAACGATGAACTGTTCTCTTGCGTATTTATTATGGAAAACAAGTTTCAGATTTTCAAAGTAGCTCTATATGTCAATATTATGAACATAATAGGCACTCTTGATGAAATGAGAGGAACCACAAGCTACTTAAAATCTGATTTTGAGAGGAAAGATCTTGGGAAGACTTGGTTTTGTCTAGATATTTGAGCTAGGACACCGAGTTTGTGAAATATTAATTCACCGATCGCATATGTCCAGAAAATAATCAGACAATTTAATATGGACAAAGCACATTCGGTTAGCACTCCCATGATCGGTTGAAGTGTCGGATATAAGGAAAATCCATTTCGTCTAAAGGATGATGACGAAAAATGTTGGGAGCTGGAATTCCCTATCTAAGTACAATATGCGCATTATCGTACTTAGCATAATACACTTGACCATACATTATATTTCTCAATGAACTTGTTAGCTAGATTTAGCTCAGCGCCAACGCAAAGTCATTGGAATGAAATCAAATTAATATTTTGGAACCATTGACATGGGTTTATACTTTCCCTATAGAAAGAAAAATTGGATTGATAATGGAATTTCAATACCTACTTAGAATGTAAGCAGCAAAAGTACTAACTCTTATAGAAAAACACCAAACAATGTCTTGGTATGTGTTTGCTGATATTAGGTATCTGTCTGACCCATACAAAGGTTGTTCCCAAACTGGATAAAGAATTACCACAAGGAACACGTCGATTGCTTGGAAGTAAACTAAGCAATCCTTTGTAACTATCTCCTTGAACTAATCCAAGAATATTACTCTCCATGAGATAATAAAATAATGTATATGATTAAGGACTATCATTACATATATTAGAGGAGTTAGTAATTTTGGGTTCAACCAGTATCCTGCTTGCATATATGGAAATGATGCATCATATATTGAAGAAATGAACATAAGATACATCAAGGTAATAACACAAAGCATATTCTGCTTAAGTTTATATACAATCAACAATAAAATACTCTCTTTTAGATTCAAGTGAATCAAGTAAGGTGTCAAAAGAATGTAACATATTTTACCAATTCATTACCATAAAACCATATATTGGAAAACGTGTAGAAAGTAAATGGAAATGTTTTCCAAACTCCTTTGATTAATGCACGAATCAGGGGGAGTAGTAGACAAAAGGGGGAGTCTACTATATTTGTGATAATGGTATGTTGTGCTCTTTCCTTCAACCAAAGTTTTATTTTTCCCATTGGGTTTTGTTCCTTGGTGTAAGGTTTTAGTGATGCAAATGTTTATATACCATCATGCTTTCCTAACTCTCAAGATTAAAGTATGAATCTAAGAGAAAACTAGACTGAAGGATAAGTCTATGTATTGCAAAGAAGCTGGTACGTTGTACTCTTTCCTTCGTCATATTTTTATTTTTTCCCATTGGGTTTTATTTTGGCGTAAGGTTTTAACGAGGCAACAATTGTGCACCACCACTCCTTTAACTCGGCACAAGAGGGAGTGTTGTAGGATAAGTGTGTCATCGTCTAAAGGATATGACGATAAAGATAAAGATAGATATAGAGATAGAGATAAATATATCAGAATTAGATTATAACTAAAATATCTCGTGGTTATCTACTTGTATATCATCCCTATTTAAAGGGCTTTTGATTAATGAGAATTACAGATTCATTCTCTCCGTATATTGTTGTTTTATTATGTTTTTCCTTTAACATTCTGTACAATATTCAGTTTGTTTTGATTCATAAGTAACACAAACCAACTTATCCTGTACCCTTCTCAAACTATCTCCAACAGCTTCTCCAAAATGAAGAAAATGGGAATTTTGAGCTATAATTTTGCTCCAACGGTTTCCTCCAAACTATCCCCAAAATGGAGAAAGTAGGAGAGAGAGAGAGAGAGTTTTTCTCCATGTATGGAAATAACCCAAAAAATGATTACCAAGAGAGATAAACTATTTTTGTTATATCCCACCAATAAAAAACTTTGAAATGAAATGTTTAGGTGAGAGATAATATTTTATTAAATATATAGACTATTTTAGGGAAAAGTTCATAAAAAACCAACAAACTATTTCATTTTGAATGGTTAAGTCCCTAAACTAATTTTTTGAATGAAAAAACCATTAAACTTTCTCATTTTGAATGAGTAAGTCCCTGAACTATTTTTTTGAATGAAAAAACCATTAAACTTTCTCATTTTGAATGAAAAAACCATTAAATTTTCCAATTTTGAATGATTAAGTCCCTACATATTTTTTTTCAATAAATTAAATCATCCGGATGTTGATGATTCAAACTTGGACCAATCACCGGTTGTTCAGTCAAGTTCAGCACAACACGCTTTTTACCACAAATATAGCTTTATTTGAAGCAGTAAAATAGACAGATTGTTAGCAACTTAATGGGTTTAATGAAACTCACAGCTTATTCGGTTAGTTATACATGACTGTTTGATAGTAGCTTAATGGTATAGAAAGTGGTTTATTCAATAAAATTCTAGGGAAGAACTTTATGCAAAATCCCAGTTTTTTCCTAATCTGTCTCATCCAATTGAAAAACATGTTCATTCCATTTATGAAAAAACATTCCCAAACTTAAACAAATAGATTATTTTATAAAGATAACTTTATCCATACAGAACTTATTGAAAAACCAACTAAACAGCCCGGAGTAATGAATTAAAAAGGTAAAGGTTCATCGTCAAATGAAGCGGTGTTTGAGAACTAATCGAAATGGGTCATTGGATCAAATGAGTTGAATTAAATACCCGTATTTTATAACGTTATTTTCGTTCAGTTTTGATCAAATAATCTAAAATAAATCATCAATAAAAACAGACGAATAAAATTATTGATCAAATCTTTTAACCTGTTTGAAACATGATCATAAATCATAATATTATCAAAACTACTTTCATGAACTATTGAAGTTTTTTCAATAAATATGATGGTTTTAACATGTAACCAAACTAAACAGACCCAATATATCCGATCTGAAGTTAATGTCAGCAGAAGCGGACCTATGAAGGACCAGGGGTGGGTCTCATGCACCCGCTCAACTGATTTTCACAAGTAGAATTTTTTGGGGGCATGAAAGTTGCACACACTAAACTTTGAGATGTGCTCCAAAATATTTGAAAATACAAGGGACATCAACAAAAGAATCCCAAAAAGTAACTCGAAATCAACCAAAAAACTTTTAAAAGTCCCTCGAAACAATGAAATTCGGCTAAAACACATCGGGCTTACGCCTAAGATATACATCTTGCTCAAAAGGTCAATTCCATTTGAAAAAAATGTATGTTCTTCCCAAAATCGACACAATTGACTTTTCCCTGGGTCAAACGGCATCGGCTTTTCTATAGGATCAAACCGCGACTTTACAAACTTTTGATCCACCTTAAACGTGCACCCTCTCAGCAAAAATTCTAATGTCAAGGAATAAATTGCTCGTTGACCTTATATCTGTCCCAAAAGATAGAAAGACCGTCTCCGACAACTAGGGTTGCACATGGGTTGGGTTGACCGAGTTGAAGGCATTTGAACAACCCAACCCAATGTTTACGGTTTGAAAAATCTCAACCCAACCCAACCCAATCCAACCCAACCCAAAGATTAGGTTTGGTTGATCGGGTTGAAACTTTCGTATGTTATTTTACAATCTAGCTAAGCATATGTTTTTAAACGAAGTAAAATAAAATTGTGAACATACCAAAAAGAATAACAAACTCAAAAAAATAGTAAAAGATTCATTTGAAAAATAAAATAAAATTACGGTTGAAATTGTAATATAATTTTGAATATAACTAACAACGAGTTAACCTAATGTCTAACGTATATATATTAATCAATACTTTAACAAAATATCCATAGTATAAAAAGGCATCGGGTTCATTGGGGTTGGGTTTGGGTTCAAATTACCCTAACCCAATTCCAACCCAATAGATGCGGTTTGACTTAATTTTGTATCAACTATGCGTCGCGTTACCTTGGGTTTGAGTTTTATTGGGTTTTTCCGGGTTGGGTTGGCCGGGTTGGCCAGAATTTTGAGCACCCCTACCGACAAGACCCGGTTTCCAAAAAAAAAAAAAAGTTCGACAAACGGCTAAAATGGTCAATTTTGACACAAAACATGTAGAGCCTACACTGTACGGAAACACCAGAGCCAACCATGACAACATATAAACCATAACATGTGAATGTCTCCTCTTTCATTCAATTCCACAACTAGATCTTCTCCAATAACATTACAAGATCCAACTACTAACCCTACCGTCGATTTTCCGAACGATATCGGAAATCAAATAAAAATATCGGGTCTTTAAGTCTAAGATTTAAAATCAAATATATGAATCATAAACAAGAATGAATTCAACAGGAGACAGAATTGGACCTGGTTAAAGAAGAAGATGAGTTGATGAACTCGATGCAATCTTTAAAAGCTTCTGCTCTTTGGGAATCGAACGGAGACAAAGAAATCCGTTTTGGCGTTCCCGAGGACGAAACCTTTTTGGAACCCCGTTTCCGAGGAGCCACGAAACAAAGAACCGCCACCATCCAATCACCGACATGTTTAAGGCATCTCACAGGAACCAGAAACCTGCAAATCTTTGTTCCACCGCCAACCCTTTTACTCGAATTAGGTTTGCAGGACATGGTAGCCCTTAACTGTGTGCGTTTACACATGAAACTGTGTGTGCTTGTGGGGTGGGTGAGGGGGGCAGATGTGGAGACAAAGAATCAAGTTCAAGATATACATACAATGTCAGTGTATATATATGTTTAAGAGAGGTAGTAGTAGGTCTTTATATGCCATACAACAATAGAATCATTACTTTGTGCATCGCTAAGTTGTACGGTACAAGGGTTTTTTATCAATGAGATCATGGGGGTACCATGAAGCCAATTCTTGAACTAGACCTACCAGTAGTACTTAGAAATAAGGTTTTAAACAACAATCTGAAGTGCTTTTAAAAAAAAAAAAACAATCTGAAGTGTTCTTAATATGCACCTAGACCTACCAGTAGTACATAAAAAGTAGATTTCCAAAGTTGCTAAAGTGCTACTTGTAAAATCTTGGCTATTTCGGTCAATTATGTAGAAAAACAGCTAAAAGGGATTTTTTTTTCCTTGGGAAGAGAGGGGGGGGGGGGGGGGGGGGGGGGTTCAATAATGGCTATTTTGTAAAATTTCCCTAAAAGACACACTCTTGCCTTTTGTGCTTTAGATTAACAAGGTACTGAATAGATGCCTTTCTAGAGTTAGAAAAGTACTACTTTTAACAAAATATGACAACCCATCAAGAAGAATATTTTCCACATTTTCAATGTGTATTTCAGATTTATTGCACGACAAACAGCACGCCTTCTGTCCCAAAATAAATGTCCACAATGAAAAAGTCACGTCACATGGTTATATGAACGTGTAATAATTACACTTTCTGATTAACACAATGACAATTTCATCCTTAATAATAGAGGGAGTAATAAATTTTCTTCATCTCATAACTAAGGGTAGAATTGGAAAGCAGGTACTTACTTTTGAAAGTGGACATTTATTTTGGGTCAAACTAAAATAGAAATATGGACACTTATTTTGGGACGGAGTGAGTATTTAAGAAAGAACGCATAGCTTATTGGGTGGACCCACAGAGGCTTGTGTATAAAAATTTCTCTTCCTAAAATACTATTCATCGGGTGGAATACATTAAATAACGTATTCCCTACATTTAATTTATGGGGAAGCGTAGTATCATAAATATTAAACGGTGTTTACACGTGATCCACAAGGGGTTGTGTTCAGATGCATATTGAAACAAAACCAAACGAACCCAGTATATATCATCCATAGGTAAGGTCCGGGTAAGATGCATTCACACTTGACCTCTACCCTAAAGAGTAGAGTAGTTGTTTAAAAAAAGACACCCGTCTAGTGAGTTATGTGAGAAAGTGAAAAAGAATAAGCTAAGATTTGAAAAGCTAGATATGAGTAAGCAATAGCAATAGAAAAGAAGATAAAATCTGAGCAAGTAACAGCAATATAAATAGAGGGCAAGTAAGGAAAGACATAACCAAAGTGTCGAAACCACACCTCCCAAATCTAAGGATCATTTGATCTACACTTTTTATTTAAGAGATAATTTCTGAACAGGATTAAACTTTCGGTTGCTTCAAGCAAGACTTTTTCAACTAAATGGGACCACATTATTATCAGAATAAATGAAACTATGTACAACTATCACAAAAAAATGCATTCTTCAATAATAACTAAATGGATTTCTATTGATATAATATTCAAGAATTCTTGACCAACAAAAACACCCAGGAACATAATAAACATGTCAGAATCAACCATGTTCTATTCGGGCTGAAGAAGGAAGGCAGTAATTCAGTTATCCCACACGATAAACAACTACCATTTTCGAGATCTCCTCAAACACAACACATACGACCTCACCTACTGGATGGACCTACAAAAACTTGTGTGTGAAGAGATACCCTTCTCTTATAATTGAAAAAAGATACCAAAAATAGTATTTCTAAAAGCTCAAATACACACCTAGCTCCATCTCTCAAGAATCAGTACGCATAGACCAAACTTGTATAAAATGGCAAATGTATGCATGGTATTTCTAAAAGAGAAGGAAAAAAGAACATACCAACGCAATGACGTCTCAAATGCTCCCCATCCTGCTGAGAGCTTCACTTTCATCTCATTTTAACCTTTCTGCCCATTATCAAATAGAATACTTGCTACAAAAACAAACAGAAACCAAACCAAACCAAACCAAACAAGCCCAGTATATCCCACCCGGAGGTGGGTATAAGGGGTTGGATGTACGCAGATGTGACTACTATCCCAAAGAGTAGAGCAATTGTTTTCAGTGAAAATCCTGGGTTGTGCAAAGTGCGAGAAAAGAAAAGATAGAGCTTGCTCAAAAAATTTACATGACTAGAACATAAGAAGAAATTGAACATATGAAAGGGATACAAACACACAAATAGATATACCCTATATAATCAATCGATGTTCTTTTGAGAATATTGCCAGAATATACAAGAATCTTGACAAAGAAATAATAGGTTGATGGATGTAAACTGCAACTCTTTTCTTCTAAACCGAGTAAATAATTATATCCAGTGAACCATATGTTCGATAACACAACAACTTCTATATAAAGCAGCAAGAAAATTACAAATTGGTAAAAAGAACACATAGTAGATATTCAACTTTCAATACCATTGAGGAGAGCTCACATTCGAATTATGAGTGTGTTTCAGTGTTTGCACCATCTACAAGAACATCTCTCCATGGCATTTTTACCATTTTTTTAAATTCAATTTGAATCATAAGAGATCCTGATCACAATCGACCACATTTCACCACAACATGAACTTGTAGAACAGCCTTAAATTGCAATATACAGAAAAACCTTCACCTTATAACCAGTTTTAAAGTGCCTAAAACTGTCCAATCTCTATTGTAGGTAACTAGTCATCATCCTTTACAAGCAGTACCTCAGTACCGCCATCAATGGCACCATCCAAAAAATCCCTTAATTCTTCGGTACTTCCAAACGAGTAAGGAGATTCAAAATCACTGTCCAAGTTATACCAAACCCCATTAATCCTTCTCAAAGAAACCCAATGTCTGCTCCTCCAAAACCCACCATACCTTTTCACAGGAACATTTAGCACAATTCCCATTAATTTCCCTTCCGATTCATCAAGATTAATAGAAGAAGCTCCATTACGCCGATCATGCCAAACTACCCGCTTCCCCTTTCCTTCCACCGCAGAAATTAACACGTTTATATCATAGTTACCTGTTAGTGAATTATGATGAGGCTTGAAGATAACCGAAAAGGGTGTCCAATTTCCTTTGTATGGATCTTCTAGAACAAGTTTTTCAGCTATATCATCCAAATCTTTTCGTGTAAATGCATTCTTCTCCTGAATCATAACAAAAATAAAAAAGTAAAGAACTTATAACCGAAATTGTGCAGAATCCCAAGAGAAGGATATATAAAAGATAACAAAATTTTCATGATCAACCATCACTAATAAGCTCTTTGCTAATATTCAGGGTGCATTTAAATCATACAACTTTGAGAAATCTATAACTAGTTTCGGAACATATGGAGTAATTAATCAGCAAAATTAACCAAAATTTCAAAAACTCATTATTCCAAAAAACATGATCTGATTTAATTCCTCTGTTGTTAGTACAACCCACCAAAGAATTCCTGTAAACAAACCAAAATAATACCCAATTGAATTCAAAGATTTAAATACAAAATCCCAAACGAATTTAAAACCTGGAAAAGATTGTTGAGCGAGTGTAGGAGACAAAATTGTAACTTCTGTCTTTCATGATATATCTGCTTCTTTTCGTCTGCCATGAATTCTTTTGCAGCTGGTGTAAAATCTAGGGTTTTACCACGAGGGTTTCGATAGAGAGAAAGATGAGACCGCCATAAACATCCAAGACTTGATCGCACTCAGCGGTCATAAAGATTTACGTTTAGTTCTTAAAAAATAAAAACCCACTAGATACAAATACAATTTGGAATCAAAGATCCACAAACTCCGGCCCGGTCCCCGGACCCGATATTTGTTTTAGAAAAATGGGTCTGATTCGGTTAATATATTTATTAAAAGACAAATCTACCCTTGCCATCCAAATTGATAGAAAGTTTTGTATTTCCGTACAAAAATAATAATGATAACAACATTAGGATATTAAATATGTAACTAAGACTACATGTCTACATTCTATCATCTATCTCTGAACTTAACTGTGCATTGTGCGATTGCCCAAGCCATCTACGACTTGGCAAGAAAGTTCAAATATTTTTAAGTTCAAGTATCAATCTTGGTGAAAATTTCAATCATTTCACGTGTGGTTTTTCGATCTTTCTTTATTAATTCAAAGTCTCTAAGATTGTGCACCTGAAATTTTCTTGATCTTGAGACGGGGTGGTCTTCGATTAACCGGGTGTATTTTTACTGTCGTTGCTAGTGGTTCTTGACATGCGGTCGAAAACCTTGCTGCTCGAATAGTTTATCATACTCGTTACTTCTGCTGATCTTTTTGAAGGCGATCGTTCTCAGTTGGTGGTAGATTAGCAGGCACCGATTGATCCTCATTCACCCCTTCATGAACAAAGTTGGATGATGATCCCTGATCAATTGATGATTCTGACTGTAAAACATACATGGGATTCTGATGTTTCATCTCAGAATTCGATACTTTTGTTTCCAAACTCTTAATTTCAGTTTCTAAAATCGGGTCTTTGGTTTCTTGATTTGGTACCTCATTATCCATCTCACTAGTCGAAGAAGAAGATGTATCCTGCGTCAATCGTCTATCTTTTACTGTAAAACAATGGGCATCTTGTTCATCCATCTTTTCTGGCATCATGGTTGATTCAAGAGGCTCTCTATTGAGGTCCCATCTTGAAAATCCGGCTTCTGTAGTTTCTTGCTCACTCTCCTCATCTGTATCTCTCAATCTTGCTTCGTTTACATCCATTTCAGATGGGTCGGTTGAGTTCATGACACTTCCTTTACCTTTTTCCGTATCTATTGAAGCTTCATCATCTAGAGATGAGATGTTGGTTGATGGAGGTGAACCAATTTCTGAAACCTCCACCTGCATATCAGAAGCAACAGAATGGGTTGAAGTGTAATGAATACGCTTATTGCCCCCAAAAAAGAAACCATCGGTTTTTGATTTGTCAAACAGCGCTGACGGACCACTGTCGTACGATTCAGCATGTCTGTGAAAGTTGTTTTTTGCTGAAACTACTCTCATTCGCGACATACTGAGACAATGCAAGATTGCTTCTTTGTTTGGCCTTAAGATGGGCTCGTCTTCGCTTGAGGAAGATGTTGAACTTGATCGATCACTGGATAAATCACGGTGAACCTCCTCCTGTTCTCCTTTCGTATATGTTTCAGTTCCAGCTGCTTCATCAGGAATGGAATCAGGAACGGAAACCACATCAACCGCCTTTGCGGCTGCTTCAGTTTCAGCTGCTTCATCAGGAATGGAAACCGCATCAACCGCCTTTGCGGCTGCTTCATCAGGAATGGAAACCGCATCGACCACCTTTTCCAAGGATTCACCTTCTTCTCTGGCATGGTAATCATCAATAGCATCATTAGGGATCGAACTATCTTGTTGAGGTTGTTTGTTGTCATCTTCCTTGTGTTCTAGGAAACAAAATTCAGCATCATGATACGAAGTTGAATGATTGAAGCACTATTTGCTTCATTATTGGCAAACTAAATGATAAGCTAGTTTAATCATGTTTGGTAAAAACTAGCTAATAAGCTAGATAACAATATAAATTGAGCTAAAATGATATATGTTGACAAATTAATTGAAAAAAAAATATAAGGGGTACAATTGGAAAAAAGTCGAAAAAAGCGGTACTGAAATGCTACTTCAATTAGCAATACAGAAAGCTGGCTTATATGCTAGTTTACGGCTAACCACATTGGACTTTTTCAATAAGCTCAAAAAACAAGCTAGCTTATGATCTTAAATAATCAGAATGCTAGAATTAGATGTGCCAAATTGTATTTACCTACTGTTGAAGTTACCAGTTTCCCAGAGCTTAACTGCTTGATGGCAAAATCACTGCCACAATTTCTTGTTTCTGGAGGTGAGAAATTGCCTAAACTGAATCTCACATGCTTGCAGGAAATGGGTTCTTTCTGGGGAGTAGCCATGAACTCTTCTTGGAAACTATCACCGGTTAGAATCGGCTTTTCTTCATGTGGATCATAAGGAAGGTCAAAAGGGTTGCTTTTGACCACGTAAGATGGAGCTGAACCAGGAGGAGATGAAGTTGAATCTCCTGAACTTTTTGCAAGAAATGGATTTATTTTCGGGATATGCAGGGAAGAAATTTGACCACAGCTGACATTTCCCGTTCCATTTCTTCTAACCTGAAAACTCGATAGCTTTCTTGATCTTCTTCTCTCCATCAAACTCTCCAACCTATTCGTTCTTTCAGCCTCCGAAATTCCAAGATCCATTAGACTCTTTTCATCATCTTCTACCCATCGAACGGTCTTCTTCCCATGATCGCGTTGCTTTTCTTTGTCTTCACAAACATCCAAACTTTTCTCTATTGCATCTTTACGAACATCAAAACCACATTTTCGGTACTCTTCATCAAATCTGTAACAGTCTGCAGGCATCAAAGGTTGAGAACCAACAACAGATTCCACCATCTCTTTCGGTTTCTCCTCAATTAAGATTCCCTTATCAACCAAATCATTGTTAAAGATTTCATTAATTTTCTCTTTGGCATTTTGCCAAACACCTGGTGGATCATGCATTGAACTACTCTGATTACATTGATTCGGAGCACGAACACGATTCATAGACCTAAAACTCCTACGAGACTGCAATTCCTTCCATTTTTTACCTTTTGTTCCTACAATTTTAGCCTTTGGACGATCCATACCTATGAAAAATACTCTATGAACAAGAAACGCAAACCCTAAAACAGGGAAAGAATATGCTAAACCGACGAAAGGTAAAGGAAAAAACAAATACAAAAGGAACAAAAAAACCACAATACATAAACAAATTGAGTATTTCTTAACACAGCATAAACAATTTTGACCCAAATTTTTCACAATTTTGATCACGAAAATTCGAATCTCGTTCACGCCCATACTAATTTGAGAATTTCTATATACCTACTACTTCTAGCCTCCAAAATAACACATACATCTTTTTTTGTTCAAATTCGTCTCTTCCTACGTCCAACTAACAAGATATCCATCAGAATAAAAGCTATGAGATCAATTCGGATCACGTAAACGACCAAAATTGATGAAATAATTGAAAATTTGAAACGAAATTCATTGAGGGAATTTAAATGAAACAAAAATAGATCAACGATGGCGATGCCTGTCATGTGTGAGATTTGTTACCTTACTTAGAATTGGATCATGAAAAAAAAATTGTTTGATTGAAAAGTATCAGAATTTTTTTTACGTGATTGCTAATGCGGGCGCGTTTTTGTTTGGCTGTGAGCTTTGATGGATCCTCAAATTCAGGACTCCCGAAGTTTCGACAACACACATATTTACACGCATTCGTCGTCTTCAGTCTCTGCAAACGCCATTGTTGAATATTATCTACAGCAGAAAGATTGGAGAACCCTTGGTAATGAAATTCAAGTTTTTTTTATCTATGTTTAAAAAACGGGTTCGACCCGGGAAATATGACGGTTGGAAGGATTTCATGTGGCAGGTCATGACTGGATTAAGAGCATTCACTCATGTGCTAATCGGTTAGGATGATCGGGTTGAAGGTAATTGAACAACTCAACTCATTGTTGACGGTTTGAAAATTTCCAAATTAACTCAACCCAACCACAACAAAAGTGCAACCCAAACCAACCCGTTTGGGTTGATCGGTTTGTTCGGGTTGTGTTTACAAAGTAAAATAAACATGGGAACGTAAAAGTAAAGGAAACTTTCCTTTGAAACACGGTAATCATTCAAGAGAATATATGTTTATTAAATATTTAAGTATTACATATAACTTTTCAATAATATCATCTTATGAGTTTTATTGCTCGTTGTTGTCAAGTCGTTTTTGGTAACATACACATATTAAAGTGAAATGCAAATAATTTTAAAGAATACGCTAAAACTTTCGTCGGATTATCGGGTTACTTTGGGCATAACATAATTTCAACCCAATAGATTTGATTTGCCCTAATTTTGTATCGATTACATGGTAATGGCGGGTTACCTTGGGTTGATTCTTTTTGGGTTTTTTTGTGTTGGCCGGGTTGGTCGGTTTTTTGAGCACCTCTAACTCCAATAGTTCAGATTCAAACGAGAACAATAACCAAACAAGAGAACCCGAAAATGACGAAATCATATGCAAAATCACATGTGATTTTACACTAATCGTCAACATAAGGGTATACAAACAACCTGGCCCTACACAGCTGGACCTGGCCCCCTACACAGCTGGACCTCAGGTCGAGGCCTAAGTCACGTGAACAACACGTGATATGATTTTAGTATAAAATCATATTGCTTTGACCGGTTTGCAAAAAAAAAAAAAAAATTGGTTATTATCCTCCTTTGAACTTGACCAATAATTGTTATTACAAAAATAAACTTCCAAATTTAATTTTCGATTAATGAGGTGTTTGGTTTGACAAAATAGTTTTAAGGAATTTGGTTTGTTGGATTTATAATCAAATTCAATTATTTATAGATAACTTATAAAAATAAGTTTAAAAAAAAACACAAAAATTATTAGATTACCTTCTCTTATTAATTGATTATTACAAAATAATTGTTTTTATCATATTTTAAAACATTATGACAAACAACTCATATGAAATTCCATAAATACCCGTTACCTATGAGATTTCCAAATTCAATGGTCATGTGATTTCATTGAAATCCCGGGACCTAAATTCCCGACTTTTTCTTCCAATTTCAAATCCCACAAAACAAACAATCGTAATTTTTCAAAAGTTGCAAAAGTGCCTCTAAACTTTGTATGACTTTTCATAAAGAAAAAAAAAACTTAATAAAATGATAGACAAGATTACAGACATAACAGAACACAAATCTAACACCACAGTGCCTATATCAAGATCCACTTCAATCTTGTTGTATTCTGCTACAAAAAAATTGACTTACAGAATTGAAGAAATTTGGTGAAACTACATGATGAATTTTGATAACTGATTACCGAAAACGGAAACCTCGATCAGCTTCATTCATCGGTTGGCGGCAACGCCTCCTCCTCCTCTGTCGTGATCCCTGTTTTCGTGTTAAAACAAGAAAAAATCCTGATAAGTTTGATAAAAGCTCTTTTGAAAAGTAATGGAGTATAATCTAACAGGATATCAGAACCAAAATTTGCCACTTTAAAAACTTAAAGACATTTTGAGGCAATCTGTACTCGTTTAGCCCCTTAACATTCTAGCCCTCTCTCAACACTTTGGGACAGAAGGGGCGTGTTAGAGTCCTACATCGGCTATACTTGGACCATTTCGGTCAGGTTCAGGGGAAAACCTCAAAAACATGGAAAACTGAGGAACACATTGGTAGTCATTCAGCTGGACGATATACACTCGTGCATACAAGTAATATGTAATATGCACACGTGCATAAAAACCAAAAAACAACTTAATTTACTTGTATGCACAAGTACATACCGTCTATGGATAATTTTTTTCGCTATCTTTTTTAGAGAACCGCCGAAGGTTCCAACTAAAAAATAAAAAAATGAAATGATATCATTATCGCAATTATTACTTCAATTAGTCCCCATATTCCTCGAATGGATCTCTTAGTTGTTGAGAAGGTTGCCCAAAAGCGGTATATAAGGCGTAACAAGTAAACCAGATGAAAAGGGCTACCAGGGGTGTTCTTTTTCACTTTTTTTGAGGTTTTCCCTGAGCCTCCCTCTTCGCCTCAATAAATGTTGGAAACTTTCTTCTCTCCTCAAGACTCTTTCAAAGAGTAATCTAATGGGGTTCCACATATTGTACCACTGTAGGGATTCAAAACTATGGCAATTTGTGCCCGTTTAACCCCCTCATCCATCTAACCCTCACTCGACACTCTAGGACATTCTGTGTCTCCCAGCCTCCGTTGGAGGGAGCGTTTTAGAGTCCCACATCAGCTAGACTTGGACCATTTATCCTCAATATTTGTCCGAACCTCCAATCGATAATCAAACAAATAGTTTCCATGTTCTTGCTATAACCATCTAGTTTTCTTCTTATATAATATGACTCAAACCTAGAATTCAAACAAATTATTGTATCATTAGAATCATGTCTCTAGTTTCTTGATTCCTACAACTTATGATTGCGTTAGATCAATTCGATTCGATAAAAAAAAAATCGGAACTTATTATAAACATCGATCAAAAACTAACCTTCATCAACTTGTTCTTCATCATCATCATCTTCATCTTCTCCATCATCATACCCATAAGCTTCATTCAAGTAATCCAATGCCGGTTTCGTAAACACCAACTTATCCGCATTCAAAATATCGAACAAATTCAACGTTCTCGGCGTTAACATCTTCAAACTCCCAATATTCCTACTCGACAAAACCACATTCTCCGAAACCTCCGTCATGAAAAACATCGATTTCTCCTTCGGATCGATCCCCCACCTCCTCAACGCCTCGATGAAATCCTTCGTCTTCGGCTTCTCGAACCGATCCCCAAACTCCTCCACCACGATCCCGTTCACCGCGGCGCTCGCCAGCGCCGTCGAGATCGCGAGCCGCTTCTCCTTCTTGTTGATCTTCACCGACCAGTCCCGGGGCTTGGGGCCGAAGATAACCCCGCCGCCAGGTCGCAGCGGGGTCCGCTGCGACCCGCGACGGGCCCGGCCGAGCTTCTTCTGAGGGTAGGGTTTCTTCCCACCGCCTCGAACCTCGGCACGGGTGAGAGTCGAGGCAGTGCCACGGCGCTTGTTGTTGAGGTCGGTGGTGATGCCGCGGTGGACGACGGCGCGTGCGGTGTCGGGGTTGGCGGATTTGAGGTTGAGGTGGGTTTCTCCGATCTTGGTGCCGTCGAAGGAGAGGATTGGGAGGGTGGCGAGCTCGGAGCGGATGACGACGGCGGTGGTGGATTTGAGGAGGTGGGGTTTTGGGGGTTTGAAGAAAAGGGAAGTGGGGGTTTGATTGGAAGAAGAAGAAAGGGAGAAAATTGAGGGTGAAATGGAGAAAATTGAAGATGGGATTCTTATGGAGGTGGTCGCCATTGATGAGTTTGTGAGAATTTGAGAAAGGTTTGGATGAGAGGATGTTATCCTCTTTTTTGGTTCAGAGGTTTTACGGTTTCGGTTTGTTTATGTTGGATTTCTTTTTTTATTTGATGGGGGTATTTATAAAAAGGGTATGGATAATTTGGAAAACTATGCTTATGTGTTGTTTATCAAATGTTTATTAGATAAAGGGTTGGAATCGGTACGATACCGACTTTTTTTTGACAATACCGTGTACCAACCGATTATAATTGGTTTTCAAAATCTTATACCATATACCAACCAATTGTAATTGGTACCGACTTTTTTCGGTTGGTACATGTTGGTACCGGTTTTGTACCAACTTCATGTTACATATACGAAATAAGAAAAAACTAATTCAAAATGCGCAAGTGATCAAACAAAAAAGTTGAATGTGACATTGTTTAATATTCAATACATGATCACTTGGGTTTCTAATTAGGTTTTTCACTTTTTTGGGCCTTTAGGCGATAAGGTGAAAACTAAAAAAATTAAGGATTTTTAAATTTTAAACTCAAAATTAATAATAGCATTGATTAATAAAATTAATAATTAATTAAATTATTAAAAAAGTCGGTACCACGGTACTACCATGGTACACAACATTCAATATCGTGTACCAACCAAGTTCAAACACTTGGTACGGTACAACCAGCCAATTTAAATTTGTACCAATTTAATTGATACCAATTTAATTGGTACGGCTGGTACACATGTTGGCTGGTTTGATTTGGTACAAAATTGTCACCCCATAAAGGTTTGTTGTGTGTCATTTGGGGGCTGTATGGTTGGTTTTTTTATTAAGGAGCTGTTTGGCAGTTGCTGAATGGTTTAGTGCAGAATGATTAAGTGGTCTGAATGATTAAGAGGTTTTTATGATATAGTGTAAAATGAAATATGGTTGTTTGCTAATTGTTCATGATGAAATCAGGGTTCTTAATGGTTAAAGGAGGGTTAGGATACAAAATCATTAAGAGGATTTTGGAACCATTAAGAGGCAGCCCTTTTTTTTTGCCAAACAAGATTTACCTCTTAGCGATTCAGAGGTTGCCTCTTAATGGAACCATTAAGAGGTAAACAAACAACTTTTGTACAGATAAAGTTGAGAGGATATTTTCATAGATGGAAGGAGCGTTCTTTTAAATTGTGAAGAACAGGTTTGGAAAAAACTAACTTTCTGCATAAAGCTCCTCCTAGAAGCTTACTGAAAAAGTCACTTTCCATATAACAAACTGACCCGTAGTCACTTACCTTGCAGCGGCAAACCCAAGATTTTTAGCTGAATTACACCATTTCGAAGGATTTTTTTTAAAGTTTTTTGGTTGATTATGAAATATTTTGAAATTCTTCTGGTTGATTTTGAGAGACTTTTTTGTGTTTTGATTGATTTCAAAATATTTTTTTGGTTTTTTGGTTGATTTTGATGGATTTCCCCCCTTTTTTGGTTGGTGTTTATTGTATTTTCTAATATCCTGTAACACCTCTCAAAGTTCAGCGGTGCATCTTTCATACCCCAAAAAACCAAAAAGATTTATACTTACGAAAATAAGTTGAGTGGGTATACGGGATCCCGCTTGGGGCTTCATAGGTTCACCTCTATTACCAGGTGAGGATGACAATGACCTAGAATCTTATCCAGTAAAGGCATAGCAAGACCGATAATCTTACCCGGTAAGTGAGGGTGAAACTCTTACCTGATTAGCGTTTATCGGATAAGAGATGCTTATCAACAATTTATTTTGATGACCAAGAAGTGTTTGGTAAATGACGTTTTAATGTTGTTATAGATTGTAATCGTTGATGTTTGGGTCGGCTTGTTTGCACCTCGACCAATTTCATGGGTTTTAAAGATAACGGTTAAGAAAATTTCAAATAATTCTATTGAGACTTGAACTAGCAACCTATTTCAAAGTCTAACAAATATTCGTTGGTTGAGTTGACCCTTAAGGTTAACATCAAAAATATAAAAATATTTGAAAAATATTCTTAAAACTTTCAAATCCTTTTATAGTTCTCATGTTTGTTAAATCCAAAATATGTTTAATGCTACTCTCATGTACTTGTGCGTTTATTTTCCACACGGTCTCAAACTCTCAATATGATATTTTCTTATATTTTCAAATAGTGTCCACATGGAGCATATATTTTTATATTCAGGACAATGTGAAATCTAGTTTTCCAAATTTCCATTTTGAGATACCTTTTTTTTTTTTTTAACTTTTTGGGTTACTTTTTGAGCAAAAGGTTGATTACTGGCAAACTTAATCAGTTCCACACGGAACCCGCCTCTAAGGACACCAATGTGATGTGATATTTGACAGATGCCGAGTCCACCAAATAATAATTCCAACTATCGACTAATTACAACCAAAATTGTAATAGCTGTAAGTCGGGTCGAATCCACAGAGACTCGGTTTTAACTTATTATAGCCAACAATTCAAGTACAAGAACGAACAATTAAAAATACGAAAAAGGGGGGGGGGTGGATTTGTGCAAGAAATTAACATACGAAAATTAAAAATAAGTTTAAAAACAATATAAGCGAAAATGAACTCAACTTTGGATAACAAATGCAATTCTAATCATGAAACGTTATCATTGACGATGTAAATAGCTATCACACCTACTTTGATTAATCCGGTTCTAATTGTTAAAAAGCTCTAACAACAAATTCTAACTTACATAACATTTGAGAGGAATAAGCTCTCCAATCAAAACTTAATATGCAATTAGTCTCAAACAAGCTCTTGAAGACTTAATTGATATTAGCATGAAAAACTAATGGAACCTGGATCCGGATAAATTAACACATAAGCTCGGTTAATTCAATTCTTCCGTTTCATCCAATTTCACAACAAAATGTAAGAATCTTTGACAAAACCCACTTTGTTGTTTATCACCAACAATCGTTTTCTAAACAATTACGGATTTAGAAAACCAATTTGACCATAATCAGTTCCTACACAATTGATCAGAAAGTATAAAAACTAACTTTATAAACCTTAAACATAGAAATTGAATGAATAATCAAAGTAAGCTTGAATTACATCATCTCAAACAACTTCATGAAATAGAAATTGCAAAAGTTAACAAACCCAAAGTCGAATTCTAAAAAGGGATTAGCCACACATGGCTAATTTCAAACTAAACTAAGAAATTGGGAAGAAAAGTTAACCTAATTTACCAAATTGAAGAATTTGCAATGATGAAATCTCTCCAAAATCGACCTCTTGTTGCTCCCTTCTTTTTCCTTAATTTTTCAGAAAAATCGATCCTCTTGAGATATGCGCCGACAAGTAAACTCGAACCAAAGAGTGGCCTGCCCCTCAACGTGAAGAACCGTCCCCTCAGATGTAAGCGTTGGACTGTTTCTTTCTTTTCTTAATTTGGGCTGCACGTGGGCTTTGACTTGGGCTGCCTTTACACAACTTTTTCTTTGTTTTCTTTTTCTTCTCTTTTGCGCCTCCAGAATCAACAACCACAAGAACCAAATGTAAATAATTTTTTTTTCTTTATTTATAACAAACACACTCACACAAACTAAATATAAAAGTTATTATTATTTTTTTTTCTTTTTAAACACTAATAATAAAATATATAACTTAAACTAAAAGGGTATTTTAAGCATCCAACAACCACAAATTTTAAGATAGATTCGACATAAAAGTGTATAAAAATGACACTTATCTGTAACACCCTAAAAATTAGCGGAAATAAAAATCGAAATTCTGCAATAGACTAAACTTGCGGAATAAGGTATTACAATCCCAACATACAATGTTATTCCAAACGGAGTATGGGTTAGACATAAACATGGTCAATAAATGAAGCATATGACGACAACCTACTAATCTACAATTAAGTAACTAGATTAGGGTCGGGTGTCGCTATACTTCCAAAATGTGCATCTTCAAAAATCACTGTACGATGGTCACTAGATATCCTCAAAAAGACCACTCACGACCCCAAGGTCGTTCCCTCAGTCCCGGCGAGTTCCACTGTTAAGATGACCTGCCAACATGACAACCAAGAGCAAGTGTTAGGCTAAAGCCTAGTGAGAACAAGCCAATAAAAAGGGGAGTACTAAACCCAAATCGATGTCACGCGGTGAGTATAGCCATGAGCTAAGTCAAGAAATCAAATAAACCATTAATGATTAAACATGGTACAAATAACACCAAATCACATAACGAGCTCAACCTCTCTAGATCTGTTGCTCAAAACATCAAGTCAACCCCTCTAGATCTATTCTTGAGAGTTCCCAAAACAGGGGGAACTCAAGCACCATATGGAATTACACCTTACTGCACCATGAGACGCTGCCCGACCGTATAGGCCCACACCTTACTTATCATGGCAACCCGATGCCTATTCCGTGCTAAAACGTGAACCAATGCCCAAAACCGGGGACATAGGAACACAGTGCCTATGGATCCATTGCACAAGACTCAAAGCCAAAGCATGTCATTTCGTAACATACTCATATTAAATCAAATATACAGGCAATCCATATGAACAATGGTTCAATTCCATAAATCTTGGTTCTTGAAATGATTGGGATTTTAGAAAGCATTATCCAACAATAATAAGCCATATTAAAACAAGGTTTTCCACATTTAAATAAATACATTTATCACATAGCTTTCGTAATACAGACTGATTTAGTTTAAAGGACTCACCTTAGATTTCTTTTTGTTTATAGTCTGCTTCCTACGATTGCTACCTACGACAACACCGATAAATCGGTAAGCCAAAAATATAGACAACTCACTGACTTACAATACTCGAATTAAAAAACACAACACACTGTCGAAACACAGTACCGGTCGAGCCCAATACCGGTCAAACCCAATACCGGTGGAACCCAATACCGGTGGAATCCAATACCGGTCGAACCCAATACCGGTCGAACCCAATACCGGTCGAACCCATCTTCCCGGTCTTATTATGATGGGACGTTTACAGAACCCAGACCAAACTCAAAATACGTAAATCTCGAAATCAAACGGTTAAAAACCTTCACAACGAGATTATATACGGCAGATAACACTTAGATCAAAGCATTAAGCTAGATTCGTACCTTGATTTGGAGAAAAACGATCGACCTCTTTCTTCCTGCTTCCTTCTCTCTCTCTCTCTGATTTCTTAAGGATCAGATTTGTGATATATAGAAAAATATCTAAACTTGATTTATATTTATATAACCCAAGTTACATTTTACCCCCTTGAACTTTGGGTAAAGGTCAATTTTTCACCCAACTCCAAAATAGCGGGTGTTACAATATCAAATCACCCCACACTTGGATCATTGTCCGTCCCGACAATGAATTAAGTTAGCACGTAGTGATAAAAATGAATCAAATGAGAAAAGCAACACATATAGCATACCATGAGCTTGAGATTTGCAACTTAGTACCAAAAAGTGAGTACACACAATCAAGAAGACACAAGCTAATCACGAGAACTCTCACGAATAGGAAATTAGAACAATCACTCTTTTTCATTCTTGGTTCGTGTATCGCTTAAATCGTCGCTACGCTAGAATGTATTTACCATATGCTTGAAAGGACTCTCACTCTCCACTACTTGGATATAAAACATGCATATAAATCAAAAGGACTTTGTAAGGGTTGTAATGTAAACCAAGGCTTTGGGTAAGGTGGGGATATATTTGGGAAAGGTGGCTAAAGATCTCACACCAACGGAGAAAACGATTATTCAAGCACGAAACTTTCTTTTCACAAAGGGATTTCTATATTTCTATTTTTGAAGCATAACTCCCTCTTCTTTTTTTTTTCGCTAAGGCATAGATATAAAACACTTATAATTAACCATATCATCATTTTTCGTCGTCTTATTCATTTATTTACTTCTTCTTTTTTTTTTTAGACGACATATTTTTTTTTCTCAAAGATTATTTTTTCTTTCTTTCTTTTTTTCTTTTCCAACACATAAGTTCACTTCCGAGCATATAGGGAATTCACCGAAAAACTCCATTGGTGATTGGTCGGGCGAGTCGTGTTTGGATTGGCTTATGATGTGGGTGACAAAGAAAATAGGCTAAGGCTCAAAGTGGTGTACAAAATGGTAATAATGACATAAGGGCGATGGCCTTTGTCCTATTTATTAGCATGTAAATATCATGTAGTTTTAAGGAGAGACAAGTCAAGTTCTAGAAATACGTGACTAGGCATGACATATTCACACAAGAAATGAAATTGAGACTAATATCAAAATGTTTAGTCTAGTAGGCTCAAAGTCTCACGATGTTCAAGTTGTTCAAGAGATTAGCAAGGGTCTAACTTTAACTGGTATACTATCACTAGTTGACTTTAAGTGCTATCAATCAAACTCGATCATGCTATACATGCATCCGAACTCATCATCATCAACAATTTAAGCCATAAAAACATGCTAACACATTGTTAAAACGGACAAAAATCCACATTTAAGCACATAATTTTGCAAAAAATTACCCCTAAAAACATTTATCTACCCAAATCATGCAGACCACCCCACACTTAGACCATACATTGTCCTCAATGTATTCAAATAATGCAAAGGACATTCAAAACAATTAAAGAACGAGGGGAAACAGTAAACTCCCCTGATTTGATGAATAGTCCTCTAATGTATGAGTCCGTGAATGTAGATGCGTCCATTTAGCTCCAAATTCCGGGGTGAAACCTGAAAATAACCAAGGGAAACGCAAGATTGAAAGAGGAGAAACTAGCAAAAACTAAAGCAAAAACGGAAAAACGATAAAAGCAAATAAAGGGAAATTCATGGGTTGCCTCCCATGCAGCGCCTTTCTTTAACGTCTTTGGCTAGACACCTTCATGGTCTAAGGTGCTCCTCCTTCTGGCACCCCCATCTCGAAAACCTCGACATCGAGAGGTTTGAAACCTTCATAAAACGACTTTAGACGATGGCCGTTAACCTTGAACACTTTTCCTGTTTTCTCACTTTTTATCTCTATTGCACCATGACCAAACACATTAGTAACAACAAATGGTCCCACCCATCGGGACCTAAGTTTACCGGGAAACAATTTGAGACGAGAGTGAAAAAGTAAGACCTTTTGACCTAAAACGAATGTCTTACGAGAAGACATTTTGTCATGAAAAGCTTTGGTCTTTTCTTTATATGAGTAACTACTCTCGTATGCATCATTGCGTATCTCTTCCAATTCTTGGAGTTGGAGTTTTCGGTGAGTACCGGCTTTATCAATGTCTAAGTTGACATTTTTCACGGCCCAAAAGGCCTTATGTTCCAACTCAACGGGAAGATGACAAGCTTTCCCGTAAACTAAACGAAAAGGGAACATACCTATCGGGGATTTGTAGGCGGTCTGGTAGGCCCATAATGCATCGTTGAGCCTCAATCTCTAATCTTTCCTACTCGGGTTGACCGTTTTTTCCAAAATTTGCTTTATCTCCCGATTTGACACTTCCACTTGCCCATTTGTTTGTGGATGGTAGGCGGTAGATATACGGTGCTTTACACCATACTTTTTGAACAAAGCCGCCATCATTCCATTCACAAAATGGGTGCCCCTATCGCTTATAACCACCTTCGGAACTCCAAATCTGCAGAAAATATTATCCTTCACAAAATCTGAAACATCTTTAGCACTGTCAGTCCTTGTCGCTTTCGCCTCTACCCATTTAGAGACGTAATCGACAGCAAGTAAGATGTAATAAAACCCAAAAGAACAAGGAAAAGGGCCCATGAAATCAATGCCCCAAATATCAAAAATCTCACAAGCATGAATGGGAGTCAAAGGCATTTGATCCCTACGGCTAAGATTACCGGTGTGTTGGCAACGAGGACAAGCTTTACAAAACATGTACGCGTCTCGATAAATATGTGGCCAAAAGAGGCCACTCTCGAGAACCTTATGAGTTGTCCTTGTTGGGCCAAAATGGCCACCACATGCATAAGAATGACAAAATTCTAGAATAGAAGTTACCTCATCGTCACTTACACATCGCCGGATGATTTGATCGGATCCTTGCTTCCATAAATAAGGATCATCCCACATGTAGTACTTGGAGTCACTCTTTATCTTGTCTCTCTTCGATCTTGGTAGCTCCTTAGGTGTGGTCCCGGTGACTAGGTAGTTGACTATGTCGGCGTACCAAGGAACCGCGGTCTTCACTTCAAAAAGATGCTCATCCGGGAACTTATCCTTTAATGGTAGCGGTTCTTCGTTGGAAACTATTTGGCTCAAGTGATCCGCCACTAGATTTTGTGCTCCACTCTTGTCTCTAATCTCCAAGTTGAACTCTTGGAGCAACAAAATCCATTGGATGAGCCTTGGCTTAGCATCCTTCTTCGTCATCAAATATCGCAACGCCGCATGATCTGTAAAAACAATGACTTTAGTACCTAAGAGATATTGACGAAATTTTTCCAAAGCAAAGACAACCGCAAGCAATTCCTTCTCCGTGGTGGATTAGTTTGCTTGCGCGCTATCAAGGGTCCTCGAGGCATAATAAATAACATGTGGGTTCCTTCCAACCCTTTGCCCGAGTACCGCTCCAATAGCATAGTTGCTTGCATCACACATAATCTCAAAGGGAAGGTCCCAATTAGGCGGTTTCATGATTGGGGCGGATGTGAGCATCTTCTTGAGCTTATCAAAAGCTTCCTTGCACTGCTCATCAAACTTGAACTCCACATCCTTTTGAAGTAGAATGCACATCGGTCGGGTAATGCGTGAGAAATCCTTGATGAAGCGTCTATAGAAACCTGCATGACCCAAAAATGACCGGACTTCCCTCACTGAAGTGGGGTAGGGTAAGCTTTTAATCACATATATTTTAGCTTTATCTACTTCAATCCCCTTGCTAGAAATGATATGTCCTAAGATTAGCCCTTGGTTTACCATAAAGTGACATTTTTCATAATTCAAAACCAAGTTGGTCTCTATGCATCTTTGAAGTATTTTAGTGAGATTTTCTAAACATTCATCAAAGGAGTTTCCATACACAGTAAAATCATCCATGAAAACTTCAATGATGTTTTCAACAAATTCAGAGAAAATACTCATCATACACCGCTGAAAAGTAGCCGGTGAATTGCATAGGCCAAATGGCATTCGGCGATAAGCAAAAGTGTCGAAAGGACATGTAAATGTGGTTTTCTCTTGATCTTCCGGTGCAACCGAAATTTGATGAAAACCAGAAAAACCGTCTAAACAACAATAATGGGACTTACCTGCCAGTCTCTCGAGCATCTGATCGATAAAAGGTAGAGGGAAGTGATCCTTTCGGGTTGAAGCGTTCAACCGTCGGTAATCAATGCATACCCTCCAACCACTTTGTACTCTCGTTGGAACCATCACTCCCTTGGCATTCTCCACTACCGTTACTCCGGCCTTCTTCGGAACAACTTGCATCGGGCTCACCCATTTGCTATCAGAAATAGCAAAGATCATGTCCGCATCAAGTAACTTTTGAATCTCTTTCTTCACAACCTCCATCATGGGCGGATTCAAACGCCTTTGAGCCTCACGAAACGGCTTGAAATCATCCTCCATCAATATCTTATGCATGCAAGTGGATGGACTCAAACCTTTTATGTCGGCAATCGTCCACCCAATGGCTTCTTTATACCGTTTGAGCACAGATATAAGCTTCTTCTCCTCGGATGTGTCTAAGCTACTTGAAATGATCACCGGTAGTTTCTCTCCTTCTTCTAGATAGGCATACTTGAGGTGATCCGTTAGTTGCTTTAGCTCTAATTCGGGTGCCTGCAAAATAGAAGGAAGTAGCTTTTTGTTAGATGGTGGTAAAGAAATTTGAGCAATATCATACCTTACAGTCTTCTTGTGATCCATAAAAGCTACTAGCTCGTGAAACTCGGGTCTGAGCTTAATCCTCTTCATGAGTTTAGTTACCCCCGTTTCATCTAAAGACCTACTCAAAGTTGTGTCTAAAGCATCAAAATGGGTTAGTTCAAATAACTCTTGAGAAATGGGTTCAAGAATGTCAATGGCACAAAGAGAGGATACATCACTTGGAAAACGCATGGCTTCATAGATATTAAAATGAATGGTATTACCATCGAATTCCATAGAAAGTGTGTCATTATGAACATCTATCTTTGTTTTCGAAGTTTTCAAAAATGGCCTCCCTAACAAAATGGATGTGGATTTCGGATGAGAATCCTCCTCCATATCGATAACATAAAAATCAGCGGGGAAAACAAGCTCATTCACTTGAACCAATAAGTCCTCTAATACACCTTTTGGGTGTACTACGGATCTATCAGCCAATTGAATGACCACCCCGGTTTCTTGTAAGGGGCCTACATTTAAAGTCTTAAAGATAGAATATGGAATCACATTGATAGATGCACCTAAATCAAGCATAGCCCTATTAACCGTGACATTCCCCAATTTGCAAGGAATGGTGAAAACACCGGGATCTTTGCACTTTGGGGGTAGTTTCTTTTGAAGCACGGCCGACACGTTTTCACTCATATTGACCGTATCGTTACCCCTAAGTTTTCTTTTATTTGTGCATAATTCTTTCAAAAACTTAGCGTAACAAGGGACTTGCTTGATTGCATCTAAAAGAGGGATATTCACCTCAACTTTCCTAAAAGTTTCTAAAATCTCTTTTTCTTCTCTAGCCTTGCTAGACATTTGAAAACGTGTAGGAAAGGGTGGTGGAATTACCTTTGCTTTTTCACTTACATCAACTAAAGATTCCGGTTGTTTTTCACCTTGAACCGGTTTTGGACTCACCTCCTTCTCTTTCTCCACTTCTTTACTCTTTGCCAACTTTGGTTCTTCAAGCTCTTTTCCGCTCCTCAAGACGATTGCACTTACATTTTGCTTCGGGTTCGTTTCCGTTTGGGAAGGCAACTTTCCTTGAGATTCCAATCGACTTACGGAAGTGGCAAGTTGTGTCATTTGAGCTCCCAAATTTTGAATACTTGCCTCCGTCTTTTGTTGGAATTGAAGAGTGTTAGTAGCTAAGTTTTTAACAATGTCTTCAAGAGACATACCTGAGCCACTAGAAGAAGCTTGATTTGGATTGAAGGGTGCTCTTTGCTGAAATGGTTGTTGTGGCGGCCTTTGCACAAAATTCTGAAATTGAGGGGGTCTTTGGTTGCCAAAGTTGTTGTTGAAATACCTTTGTTGCTGTTGTGGCTGACCTTGAAAACCTCCTATGGCGTTCACATCTTCGGCCGTCACCAACACATCTTTTTGAAGTTGTGGGCACGCATCGGTTGGATGGCTTGTTGCTAAACATATCCCACAAGCTTTCACCTGTTCTTTGCTAACTACAAGTTGTTTAACCAAGTTAGTAAGATCAAATAAACGACTCTCAATGCTCACTACATTTACCTCATTGGCTCTTTGTGGATCTCTCCTCATGTCACTCCTCACACTAAAGTGTTGGGAGTTTTCGGCCATAGTAGTGATTAGAGCTCTAACCTCGGACGGGGTCTTGTTAAACATGGCACCGCCACTTGCGGCGTCAACCATCTTTCTATCCATCGGGAGGAGACCCTCATAGAAATATTGCAAAAGCAATTGTTCCGAGATTCCGTGTTGTGGACAACTCACACAAAGATGTTTAAATCTCTCCCAATATTCATGGAGAGTTTCAACATCTCTTTGCTTAATACTACAGATCTCTCTACGGAGGTTAGCGGCTCAGGAGGCGGGAAAAATTTTATCTAAAAATAGCCTCGCCATTTGGTTCCACGTCGTTACTGAATCGGGGGGTAACGAGTACAACCAATCCGTAGCACGGTCCTTTAAAGAAAAAGGGAATGCCTTTAACTTTATAAGGTCCTCCGTAACCTCACTTGGTTTCATGCTAAGACAAACTATGTGAAATTGCTTTAAGTGCTTATTGGGGTCCTCATTCTCTAACCCGTGATACGTGGGTAAGAGATGGACCAAGCCAGTCTTAAGAACGAAATTTTGATTACCTGTTGGATACCTGATACAAATGGGAGTCTGAGCAACATCTTGGGTCGCTAGTTGACGTAGCGTCTGCTCCGCATCACCCATGTTGACCTTCGGCTCTTTCTCCTCTTCTTCTTCAGATTCCGTCTTCGGCTCCTCGACTTCTATTTTTGGGTTTTCTTCTTTTTCTTCGTCTGAATCGCTCGATAGGTTAATATCTTTCCAGATATTTACCCCTGGTGACGAAGGTCCCTCGCCTAACTTCTTCCGAAGCTTGGCTTGTTTCCTTAGTCTTTTCGCGGTCCGTTCGATTTCAGAATTTATTGGAATGGGTGTACCTGTACGTGAAGATCTTGGCATAAACCGTTAGAAATACCGAGTCCTCGGCAACGGCGCCAAAAATTTGACGGATGCCGAGTCCACCAAATAATAATTCCAACTATCGACTAATTACAACCAAAATTGTAATAGCGGTAAGTCGGGTCGAATCCACAGAGACTCGGTTTTAACTTATTATAGCCAATAATTCAAGTACAAGAACGAACAATTGAAAATATGAAAAAGGGGGGGGGGGGGTGGATTTGTGCAAGAAATTAACATACGAAAATTAAAAATAAGTTTAAAAACAATATAAGCGAAAATGAACTCAACTTTGGATAACAAATGCAATTCTAATCATGAAACGTTATCATTGACGATGTAAATAGCTATCACACCTACTTTGATTAATCCGGTTCTAATTGTTAAAAAGCTCTAACAACAAATTCTAACTTACATAACATTTGAGAGGAATAAGCTCTCCAATCAAAACTTAATATGCAATTAGTCTCAAACAAGCTCTTGAAGACTTAATTGATATTAGCATGAAAAACTAATGGAACCCGGATCCGGATAAATTAACATATAAGCTCGGTTAATTCAATTCTTCCGTTTCATCCAATTTCACAAAATGTAAGAATCTTTGACAAAACCCACTTTGTTGTTTATCACCAACAATCGTTTTCTAAACAATTACGGATTTAGAAAACCAATTTGACCATAATCAGTTCCTACACAATTGATCAGAAAGTATAAAAACTAACTTTATAAACCTTAAACATAGAAATTGAATGAATAATCAAAGTAAGCTTGAATTACATCATCTCAAACAACTTCATGAAATAGAAATTGCAAAAGTTAACAAACCCAAAGTCGAATTCTAAAAAGGGATTAGCCACACATGGCTAATTTCAAACTAAACTAAGAAATTGGGAAGAAAAGTTAACCTAATTTACCAAATTGAAAAATTTGCAATGATGAAATCTCTCCAAAATCGACCCTCTTGTTGCTCCCTTCTTTTTCAGAAAAATCGATCCTCTTGAGATATGCGTCGACAAGTAAACTCGAACCAAAGAGTGGCCTGCCCCTCAACGTGAAGAACCGTCCCCTCAGATGTAAGTGTTGGACTGTTTCTTTCTTTTCTTAATTTGGGCTGCACGTGGGCTTTGACTTGGGCTGCCTTTACACAACTTTTTCTTTGTTTTCTTTTTCTTCTCTTTTGCGCCTCCAGAATCAACAACCACAAGAACCAAATGTAAATAATTTTTTTTCTTTATTTATAACGAACACACTCACACAAACTAAATATAAAAGTTATTATTATTTTTTTTTCTTTTTAAACACTAATAATAAAATATATAACTTAAACTAAAAGGGTATTTTAAGCATCCAACAACCACAAATTTTAAGATAGATTCGACATAAAAGTGTATAAAAATAACACTTATCAATATTTTTTTTTGTCTCGCTCAGCGGCTAGCGGGAGGGCTCATGATCGAACTCGGGACCTGCCTTGTATTTTGGGTAAAGTCGCCCATCTATTTATCAACGGAGCTACATGCCAAAGACAACTTTTTCAGGTTATTTGATTCAAATTCTAAAATGTCGAATGAAAATTATAACACTCTTTTAAAAATTGTTTGGATCTTTGGAGTTGATAAACTTTCTTATAAGTTTGTAAAGAGAATAAAAGCAAGAGTGTAACCAACAAGCCTAATATTGAAGATAGATCAATTTTACATGTCTTTATTCCATCACCTTTGACATATTATTGTTTAAGGTGTCGTTTGTTTTTTAAGAGGTCTAAAGTCTGAAGTCTTATTTTAGTTATGATTAATAAGAGGTGGTGTGTAAAAAGGTCTGAACGATTCAGACTTAATAGTCATTAAGAGGTTTTTTAGAAAAAACAAACAACCCCTAAGTTTGTTTTCGATAAGAATAGTAGTTACGTGAGAATGGATATCTCCATCCTTGGATCAATACTAATTGAAGATCAATTGAAAATACTCTTCTAAGTTAAGACTTGTTTTCGCTATGGCTCCAGTGGGTTCCCTTAACCAAGCCATTGCCTATGAGAACATGAGTTATTTTGAGACTTAATCTGAACCATTAGATTAACACACTAATTAAAAGTGATCAATAGTCAAATTCCCTTCTTACACTTTTCCAGGTCTGTTCCTGACATTTTATAGGCCCTGGACGAGATGTAGAAAAAGGACCCTCGATAATTATGAAAAAGAAAATCTTAGATTTATTGTTTTTATTGTAAGAAATAAAATTCAATTCAAGAAATATTAATAACTCATATAAAATCATTTTTTCGAGTATGCTTAGGCGCAAAATCAATCAATAATTACTTCTGAATTAATATTTTCTGCCATATCAATTTTACATAACATCGTTAATCTGTTTCACCGTCAAAAACATCCTTATGATGTATATTTAATATATAAAATGACATAATTTTGGGTCAAAATCGTTACTATTCAGAGTAATAATTTATGTAAATCAATATCAATCAGTTGGGTTTCCATTTCATCTTAGGTTATATGTTTTTCATCACTGTTTTATTGTTAAAAACGTCCAACTTTGTTCCTTCAAATGGCTTTGTTCTAGATCTAAATCGGGGCAGGTTTTAAGTTGGGATTCTTGGATTGTTGGTATAGTAATCCGAGAGATGTGTGGGTGGGTATCTTGTAATTTTTGGTTCTCCTGGTATCATAGTCCCTCGCTAGGCCCATTCTTTGTTTAATAATGTGATCCTTTTCTCGTTGTTAAAAAAAATTAAGTTAAAACCGTCTCATATCTCATATGGTTGGTAATTATTTCAAAAGGTAGGGTCGTGCTATCTTAGTTAATAACAAAATCTGTTATATTTTAATACAAATATAGAATTCATGCGGATGAGATACTTAAAAAAGTCAGTAGGAGATGAATGATGGTCAATGGATACTATATCAAAATATTTTCTAGGTAAGTAGTTTTAAACTTTGATACTAGATAAAAAAAACTTAGAGAAACAATAAGCAATATTATAAAATGAACAACCAATTAACTTTTTACATATTTTTGTTTTCAATGTAATTAATTAATATATGTTTGAGCCCTTAATATAATACAAATTCTTTGGATTCCATTAGACTTTAGATTTCTAATACGACAAGTGGGAGATGAATGATAGAGAATATATTAAACCTTTTTAGGCAAATATTTTTAGGTGGTGGTATCAAATAAAAGACTTAAATAAACAATACTATAAATTGTACAACCAATTAACTTTTAAAATATTTTTTTTCCAATGTAATTTAATTAATATATGTTTGGGCTTTAATATAATAATAAATTCTTTGGGTCCTATTAAAAGAACTTGTCTATTTTATTTATTATTTTTTTTACTACTATTATATAATACTATAAATGTACCCTCGCAATACAACGAGTTTCTGAAATGTAGAACTCGAACCCTCGATCATTATTCATACTTTTTGTTAGTCTTTTTTGATTTTATTTTACGATTTTGAGAAACCTAGATTTAAAACAAAAATATATTTTACTTTAGTTTAATTATGGTTTTTTATAAAAAATAATAATAAAATATTTTGTTACGGGTCAAAAAATGTTTAATTTAAATGATAACTATATTTAAGATATTTTATATTTAAAATTAAAAAAATAATATACTTCAATAAAAAATAAAAATAAGGTGTTTTATCTCGAATTTTCTTATGTTTATCGGTTAGTTATATCAATAGTTAAAAAATTTATAAAATTAAAAAGATAACATACTTCAATAAAAAATAAAAATAAGGTGTTTTATCTCGAATTTTCTTATATTTATCGGTTAGTTATATCAATAGTTAAAAATTTTAGATATTTTAGAAAATAAAAATAAGTGCTTATCTGCAGTTAGTTATACGAATTCAAACATTGAGCTTTTATAAGTTGTACTTATGTTTAATCAATTTGTACTTTTGAATTTTAAGTAATATGCATTAATAAGTGGTACCTAATGCATAAAAATTAGTTTTTAAGAGTTTAACTTAAATGCTTTATAATATAGTATAGATATATTAGTTAAAATTCAAAATTACAAGTTAATGAAACATAATTATAACTTATTAAAGTCTCATATTTTTATTTGTATAACTAACTGCAAATAAACATATTAAATACGGGATAAACACCATGAGATAAACTACCTGTTTTATTTTTTTATTAAAATATATTATCAATAATTTTAAATATAATAACATAACAAAATAATTTATCATTATCTTTATAAACATATCATAACTAAAAGTAAAATAAATTACATCTTTATAATAAAATATAAGTTGTACCAAAGCATTATGAAATTGTAAATTAAGTAATTGGCTTTAATTAATTGTATTTTGGGCTTAAAATGTTATAATTAAGAGTTTTTTATGTCTCTTTTATAATATAGTATATATATACTAAAAAATTGGGCCCCTATTTCTCATGGGCCCTAGACGTACGCCCGACCCGCCCTCCCCGAGACACGACCCTGGACTTTTCACCTTAACTACTATTCGTTTGTATTGTTTTATATTTCCTTCATCATTTACATTCGATGATAAAGATTGTCATTTTATATCACGACGTCGTTCAAATATATATATTCATTGAAACCACATGGGATTTTACCATTCAAATATGAGCAACGATTATCTATAGTACAAAACTTTTAGGTGGAAGTTTTAGCATATTTGATTTCGTAATTGTTCTCCAAGATTTAATGAGGGATGCATACCTTCGCGAGTTTGATTATGTCATCTTCACATCAAGAACTAGTTGTCAATCAATCTAATCTGACATAATCAAACAAATAATCAAATACCCTTGAACTAGACTACATATTTTTCCTTTCAAAATATTCATTATCAAGCGATAGAACGATTTTAGATCATGATGTCTTTCCAATGTATCTTATTTCCTGAACCCACAACGCCTTTAGCCTTTTAAATCCAAATAATGACTGTTTGAAGTAACAACTTTTTTACGCACAATCTTGTTGTTTGTATTTTCATCTTCACTCTTTGAGTTTTAATCCAAGAAATAGAGCAACTTTAAAGCCTCGGATCATCCATTTTCAACAGATAGAGCAACTTCGTAAATATCCATCATGCCATCTTCAATATCAAGAAACAAAAGATGACAAGACATAATTAATTAGGTCATTTTCAACCGAATGGAATAAAATAAATAAATTAATTTAATCAAATGGTATAACAAAAAAAAAATTGTATGTACTAAGACATTGTTTGGCAAAAATAAGCTAAGCTAGCTTATTTTCTGGGTACATGTTTGGATGGCCATAAGCTAGCTTTTTGATAAGCTACTTGGAGTAGCTTATAAGGAGTTTTTTGTGATTATTCCAATTATGTCCCTCATTAATATTCATAATTAGATATTAACTTTTAATTATAAATAAATAGTTAATGTTCTTTTTGGTAATTTAAATGCTTCTAAGCTAGTTTTTGCCAAACGTGACTTTTTTATCAGCTAGCTTATCAGTCACCAGCTAGCTTATCAGCTAGTTTGCCAAACATAGCCTACATAATGACCAATTCAGTGAGATCATATTCACAAATTTTGTATATTACTTTTTTTTTTCCCGCAAAATGCAAGAAAGTTTGTCTTGATTCCTATTTAATGTAATCCATATTTTTTTCCCATTTAATAATGTAACAATCAAACAAATAATCAAATACCCTTGAACTAGACTACATATTTTTCCTTTCAAAATATTCATTATCAAGCGATAGAACGATTTTAGATCATGATGTCTTTCCAATGTATCTTATTTCCTGAACCCACAACGCCTTTAGCCTTTTAAATCCAAATAATGACTGTTTGAAGTAACAACTTTTTTACGCACAATCTTGTTGTTTGTATTTTCATCTTCACTCTTTGAGTTTTAATCCAAGAAATAGAGCAACTTTAAAGCCTCGGATCATCCATTTTCAACAGATAGAGCAACTTCGCAAATATCCATCATGCCATCTTCAATATCAAGAAACAAAAGATGACAAGACATAATTAATTAGGTCATTTTCAACCGAATGGAATAAAATAAATAAATTAATTTAATCAAATGGTATAACAAAAAAAAAATTGTATGTACTAAGACATTGTTTGGCAAAAATAAGCTAAGCTAGCTTATTTTCTGGGTACATGTTTGGATGGCCATAAGCTAGCTTTTTGATAAGCTACTTGGAGTAGCTTATAAGGAGTTTTTTGTGATTATTCCAATTATGTCCCTCATTAATATTCATAATTAGATATTAACTTTTAATTATAAATAAATAGTTAAATGTTCTTTTTGGTAATTTAAATGCTTCTAAGCTAGTTTTTGCCAAACGTGACTTTTTTATCAGCTAGCTTATCAGTCACCAGCTAGCTTATCAGCTAGTTTGCCAAACATAGCCTACATAATGACCAATTCAGTGAGATCATATTCACAAATTTTGTATATTACTTTTTTTTTTTCCCGCAAAATGCAAGAAAGTTTGTCTTGATTCCTATTTAATGTAATCCATATTTTTTTCCCATTTAATAATGTAACAAGGTTTCAACTTCTTTTAATCAATACTAGGCATATACCCGCGCGATGCAGCGGAATGTAAGTAAATAACGAACAATTAATGTTACTTCCTTATAGACATGTCATCAATAATCCAACCATGACCTATGAATCACAATTTATGAAACCCTAAACCCTAAACCCATAAATATATTCAATAATTAGTTTATATTACAATTATTGACAAAAAAAATTATAATGATATAATTTATAATAAAAATGAAACGTATTTTACGATTATGTATTTTTAATGTGTTAATGATGGAAAAAAATAAAACGTATGGATAGAAAACAAATTAGTTCGTAGATATTCGTGATATTTAATAGTACAGTTAAATTAAAAAATATTCAATATTGGACTCGTTTTGAAGATATTGACGAGACGATTATAATAGTATAATCTGAAGAAAAAGAAACGTATTTTTTCATTGCATTTTTGTTCATATACGATTATTTGTGTTAATATGATAATGGTGTAAAATGAAAAATGAAAAAATAAGGGATATAAAATGAATTAAATAAGTAATTGTAAGGGTGACAAATGTAACATTACAAGGGTGATAAATGTTATTGTATAAAAGCTTAGGGTAATAAGTGTTATTGTATAAAATCTTAGGGTGATAAGTGTTATTGTACAAAAGTTTGTACAATAACTGTATTAGTTTTTTATATAGTAGTAGACATTTAATTTGTAGATATTTATGATATTTAATAGTACGGTTAAATTTAAAAATATTCAATATTAGACTCGTTTTGAAGGTATTGACGAGACGATTATAATGGTATAATTTTTAAAAAAAGAAACGTATTTTTTCATTGCATTTTTATTTATATACGATTATTTGTGTTAAAATAATAAGGGTGTAAAATGAAAAATGAAAAAACAAGGGATATAAAGTAAATTAAATAATTAATTGTAAGGGTGATAAATGTAAAATTTAACTTTCCAAAAACCGTTTTCCAATAACCAACTTTTTCAAGAACGGTAATAGAACTTTTATAATATAGTATAGATAACAAAGTTTTAGTGTAACATTTGATAACATAGATATCAATTTTATCGTTTTCATCGTAACTTTTTCGTAAGTATTTCATAAACATTTCAGAAATAGGATTCAAGTTACCAAATGTTACAAGATCGGTAGGTTAACAGTCAAAAATAAGTAAAAAAATAGAAAATATTAAAATTTTATTACATTGGTTGAAAAATAAAAAAATTTGTTATACTAAATAAAAACTAAATCAAATTTTATATTATTTGTACACATTTATGAGTAAATTACGATTTTAGTTCTTATGATTTGTTAATAATTTTGATTTTCATCCCTATAGTTTAAAGATCACGATTTTCGTTTCTATTGTTTGCAACCTATTTTATTTTCGTCCTTAGACTAATTCATACTTTTAAGTATAAAGGACTAAAACAATAAGAAATTATAAACTACAAAGACTAAAACCACAATAAATAGCAATGAATTATAAATTATATGGACGCAAAACGTAATTTCTAAACCACATGGACAAAAATCACAATTTTTAACAAACCATACGTATAAAAAAACATTATTTATATATTTAGAGGTCGTTTACCAAATGCTTATTTGATAAGTGCTTATCATGCCAATTACATGATAAGAACCTAAAATCTTACCCGGTAAGAGCGATGACAATAACCGATAGTCTTCTTGGTAAGTAAGGGTGACGACTCTTACCTAGTTAGAGCATCTCCAACAGATTTTCTATAATTTCTCTAAAATATAGAATCAAAAGTGAAAAATCTCTAAAAAGTACTACATTCAACTTCAACAGATTTGTTATTTTAGAAATTTTAAAACAACTTATATTATTATAATATTCATAATTTATCATCCCAATACATTTTAAAAATAACTTAACATAAAATGATAAAAGTTAAATCTCATTGGTGGGATGAAATAAAATAATATTTTTCTCTCATATTTAAAAATTATAATGAGTTCTTTATATTTAGAGACTTTTTTTATGATTCACTATTATAACAAACAAGATAACAATGTTGTTGGAGATGCTTTTAACATTAACATAATAAATTATTGCATAAGATGTCATTTCTATTAACTATAATCTTACCCAATAAATTAATTAATAGTGTATGCTATCACGATAAATGTTTACCAGAATTTTTTTTTTCCTTGCTCTTATTTTTTTTTGTGGTGATTAGTTGATATTTTGTTTTTTAGTTATATTTTTAATTAGTAGTGGAATTGAAAAATGACAACATAATAGTGTGTTCCTACCGTGTTGGTTACACACTCTTCTTCCATCTACTTGTCTTTCAGGTGCGATCATCTTCGATAAATCCGTTCAGTGCGACCATTGATCGAAGCTCCTCCACCGGTGAGTTTTAGTTATTTACCGGCGATAAAGGTGATCATCTTCGATACTGTCGCCGGTTTTTCTTTTTATCAGTTTCGTAAACAATGGGAGACATGATCAATATCGTTTACAAGAACGAAAACGAGCCGATTGAAGCTAGAGTGAAGGATCTTCTCTCTCGTATGACTCTCAATGAGAAGCTTGGTCAGATGACTCAGATCGAACGCAGCGTTGCCACACCTGACGTCATCAGAAATCTCTGTATAGGTATGTGTAAATACTAAATACATGTGTGCGTATTTGATACTTTTTAGTTAATCGATTTGAAATTTGAAATTTGTTGGCAGGAAGTGTGTTGAGTGGTGGAGGAAGCAAGCCGTTTGACAAAGCGACGTCATCGGATTGGGCGGATATGGTGGACGGATTCCAAAAAGGCGCGCTAGAATCGAGACTTGGCATTCCGATCTTCTACGGTAGTGATGCTGTTCACGGCAATAACAATGTTTACGGCACAACTGTTTTCCCTCACAATGTTGGCCTTGGAGCTACCAGGTTGGTGTTAAATAGCACAGCATCCTTAAATTCTTGCAATTGCGTATGATCTTTGCACAATAGAAAATGTGGATTTTGATCGTAGATTAAACATTAAGAGCATTGTTTTGTTGACGATATTTAATTAGTGTCATTTGATTCAATGTACTGCAGAGATCCGGATTTAGTCGAGAGGATAGGTGCTGCTACTGCTCTGGAAACTAGGGCTAGTGGTGTTCAATATGCATTTGCTCCTTGTGTTGCTGTAAGTTTATTATAATATGATCATTAAGATGATGGAGTGCTATTTGTTTTTCCAATAATACTTCTTAGTGAATACCTTATCGATCATCATGAGATCATGCAAGATTGGAAAGAGTTAATTTCTGTAACCGGTGTTAGCTAATGAACCAATTTGATCTTTGTAGTGACTAGTGACTTTTAATTCTTAGATTTGTAGTTTGAAATCCTATAGCTTGTGCGGTTATGGTTCCTTCATTTTTTAGATAGTAGAGTTTTAGCAGCAGCAAATGCAATCATAAGAATCTTCTTCCATTACTAAAGTCCTGTTTGTGAGATTATATCTTTCCAGAGTTAGAGTGCCATTTGGTACCACTAATGGAATGTACTTTCAACCCCTCAATATGTATTCTCCACAATTGCAAAATTTGGACAGTTGGGTGTTGACTCTAGTTGCAAATTATAGTGCCATGGATCACTGTTTTAAAAAATAGGTTATGAATTCTCATGCTTGAACGCAATTTTATGTTGATACTACTTACTTTTTCACCCTACAGAAGGAATCTTTCTGCTGATTAGTTGAATTGATCTTGGTAGGTTTGCAGAGATCCTAGATGGGGAAGATGCTATGAAAGCTATAGTGAAGACACACAATTAGTTAAAAAGATGACTTCATTAGTAACAGGCTTGCAAGGGAAGCCTCCCCAAGACCACCCAAAAGGATACCCCTATGTAGCTGGAAGGTAAAGAAAGAAGAACCAGTACCATTCTTATATCTAAAACCAGACATCAATTAAGTAGTTGCATATTTAATTTAAATTAGCACATTGTAGATATTTTTACCCTTGTTACAACAAAACTTTATATCCTCATTTGTCTTAGCCCACAGCTGACTACTTATTGAAATGAAAGACCGAACAGGAAATGAATTTCATAGAGATTAAGTTTTCAATTTTCACATCCCCCTAACAAAAAAAAAAAAAAAAAGTAAAAGAAGAAGCAAGTTACAATTTGAAAATTAGACAATAAATGACTTGGTTCTCTCATTTTGATGTTCCAATGATATTATCACTAGACTATCAAGTCACCACTAGTGAAACTCTGCAATTTATTTGAAGTATATAATATTTTTATATACAGAAAATATTCGAGCACACACCTCACCTTTGGTGAGGTTTGAACCCTTGACCTCCCGGAAGGCTGTGTTCTACCAATAACCCGGGTACCGAAGGGCCAATGACCATTTGGTAACCATTAGCAATTTGTTGATAATAAACCTGGAAACGTGGATTTTTCTGAAGCAGTTCTCATTTTTCTAAACCTGGTTGCTGCTTTGCCTGTTAAATGACTTGGTTTAACTGATTGTGAGGATGGATTTTGATTGTCAAAGTGAATTCCTAGCATCACTCTTGGGGTTGGGGGCTTGGAGCAGATGTCCTTAGCATTCCAACCTTCTGATGCTAGGTGCAAAATCCAGTTTAGGATGCTATATGCAAATTTCAGTTCAGAAATATCATATGAAACTACAACCACTGTTATGATTCAACATGGCAAAGTTGACCTTTATTAATTTCTCATTTGATTCTAGGAACAATGTCATGGCATGTGCAAAGCATTATGTTGGAGATGGAGGTACCGACAAAGGGAAAAATGAAGGCAATACTATAATCCCATATGAGGATTTGGAAACGATTCACATGTTACCTTATCCAGATTGTATTTCAAAGGGTGTTTGCACTGTTATGGCATCCTACTCTAGTTGGAACGGAACCAAATTGCACGCTCATCGTCATCTCGTAACGGATATTCTGAAAGAGAAGATGGGATTTAAGGCAAGTATAATAGGTCATTACTTTGCTTTCTTTCTTCTCGTTTGTGTATAGAATGTCTCTATTAAAGTAATAGAAGAACTTTTCTACAGGGTATTGTGATCTCAGATTGGGAAGCACTTGACCGGTTCTCCGATCCTCATGGATCAAACTACAGAAGTGCTGTTTCATCTGCTGTTAATGCAGGAATTGATATGGTCCGTAAATTATAGGTCCATCAATCAGAATGTTTTCTACTTTGCACCTCCACTTTTTATTTATTTGGAACTTGCAGGTGATGGTTCCATTCAGATATCAATTGTTTTTGGACGATTTAGCACATTTGGTAGAATCAGGAGAGGTACCCATGACAAGGATCGATGATGCTGTTGAACGGATCCTGAGAGTCAAATTTGCTGCCAGACTTTTTGAATATCCCGTGACTGATAGATCTTTGCTAGACGTTGTTGGCAGCAAGGTAAACTTACAGATTAATGTATTTAACCTATAATTATCCTCCAATATTATCTATTTTGTTAAATATGATAAGATCAGATTCAAATGGGTTGGTTCACTTGTTTGAACCCGCCATCTCTTTCCATCTCTAGAGTTAGGCCATATTTAACAACCCTAAGTTACTTATTTTTTGGGTTTATGAGAAAACCCTGTCTGGTAAGCCTAAACTAGTTTATAAGCTAGTTTTTTGAAAAGCTACTTCAGGTAGTGTTTCAACAAGCTCCAGGGGATTTTTTACACTTTTTTCCAATCATGCCCCTTATATTCACATAAATGACCAAAAGCAGTATCCTTTTAGATAATTTTACATTGTCATCTACCTTAGAAGCTAGTTTATATCAAAGGTGATTAGTTTATAAGTTATCTTAAACCCATCATCTCTTGACATATCTATTTCTCTTAAGATCATTTTTTTTATCAATATGTGGTGGATGCAGATGCCATTTCATTTTTTCTTACACATGATTCCTTTTTTATGTGTGACCCTTATACGTTTGGTTTGCTGGAATGGATTGGATTTCAAGTAAGGATTTGGATTTGGGGAGATTTGAAATCCCGGCCCATTGCAAAGGAATTCCAAATCCATCAGGTTAAGAATTTTAAAAAGGTCAAAGGATTTCAAATCCGGTCAACAAATTCCGTTCCTGCAAACCAAACACAGGATTGGAATGGATTTGAAATCCATTCGAATCCCGCAAACCAAACGCAGTGTTAGTTTCTGGTTCTCCACCCTACCCCAACTTTTAATACAAGAATTCTTCATATTAGTAATGCTTAAAGAAACAGATATCAAATCGTTTTCTGTGTGTGTAATTACTGCATATTACATGTCTCTCCTGATGATGCGTATATAAATCTTTATATTTTCCATTTCAAAGACGGAGAATTTTCACTTCGACCTTTTAAACTAGAATTGTATTGCCATTAGGGAAAACAATACTACTGAGTACTGACATAATACCTTAATATCACTATTCCAGCCACATAGAGAATTAGCACGTGAAGCCGTTCGGAAATCATTGGTTCTGTTGAAAAACGGGAAGGATCCAAAGAAACCATTTCTACCATTAGATAGAAATGCAAAAAGGGTTCTTGTTGCTGGAAAACATGCTGATGATCTTGGTTACCAATGTGGAGGTTGGACGGCCACATGGGAAGGAACAAGTGGAAGAATCACAATCGGTAAGTGGTTCTTGGCATACCTTAAAACCTAAACTTTCCATAGTTCATTTAATCTTCATGTTTGCATCTTTCATATGTTAACATCAAAGCAACTTCGAACGTCTCTTAAGTTCATGGAAACCATCTTCATGCTTTCTTCATTGAATGTTGGTTATAATGAAGATAACCACTCAAATCGACACTTCTTTGACTTGTATGTTTCAACATTCATGTAAATGATCCTCGTTCACAACATCTAGGAGGTCTAGTCTTGAGGGTCAACTCAACCGGCAAATAAACGCTAGGCCTTAGCGCTCCTCCTCATAGGAAGCTAGTCTGAGTTCCTCTAGGCCACTCGGGGTTTTCTTGGCTATTATCTTTGTTATCTTTATGGCCCCATGGGATCAGTCAAGGTGTGCACAAGCTGGCCTGTACGTCCACTTCTACCAAAAAAAGAAAATCTATGATCATTGATTGAAGCATTGCCTATTTTGTGACCATTATATTGAAATGCAAATTTATTCTTCTTGCCGGAAAACTTGCTTTCTTGTTTTCGTTTTCTTGGGGTCGAGGGATATTACGTACGCACTACGTAAAAGTAAAAACATATGTGCTAAGTTTATATCTAATGTACAAACTTTGCTGACTCTTTTACTATAAGTTTTTTACTTGTATCTTTGGTTTGATAGAATCATTAAATCCTTGTATTCACACGTAAGGGCAGGTTCAAATGAGAATCATAAATATTTTGAGAATGTGGGAGCCAACTATTTCATGAATTATTCATGATGAATAACCCTAAAATATTATTAATGATAATTGTCATGAATAATTCGTGAATAGTTGTTTCCTAAATTTTCAAAATATTTACGGTTCTTGTCCCATCCACATATTATGCATCTTTAATTGCTTTATTAAAGTGTGTTGCATGAAATCATTTCCTATTCAGGAACAACAATTCTCGATGCTGTTAGAGAAGCAATCGGTAACAATTCCGAAGTAGTATACGAAGAAAATCCGACAACCGAGAGCCTTTCCGGACAAGATTTCTCTTATGCAATCGTAGCCGTTGGCGAAGCTCCATATGTTGAATCAGGAGGCGATAATTCAGAACTCACCATTCCCTTTAAAGGAGACGAATTATTGAAGCTGGTTGCAGCCAAAATCCCGACTCTAGCCATTCTGATCTCCGGTAGACCGTTGCTTTTAGAGCCATCGCTTCTAGAAACATTGGATGCACTAGTTGCTGCCTGGTTGCCGGGCACCGAAGGAAACGGGATAACCGATGTTATTTTTGGAGACTACGAGTTCCATGGACGGCTTCCGGTTTCATGGTTCAAATCAGTTGATCAACTGCCGATGGATGCTCATCAAAAATCGTACGATCCTCTGTTCCCACTCGGGTATGGTCTAAACTCTAAAGTTCAACCATAAATTTGTTAACCGATGAGTTTATCAAGTAGTGTTGTTTGTAATTTACTTTCTTCCGACCCTACTCAGTGTGAGATTTACTGGTTTCGTTTGTCTTGGAGTTTCGTATACGCTAGACTTGGATTATTTATCTTCGGTATATGTAAAAACTTCTTTTCTCTCTTCAATGACCCTTTTGGATGGTAATCTATTAGGGTTTCAAATATTCTCACATGATATTAGAGTCGTGAATTTTGTGCCCATTTAACCTTCCTTGGAGGAGGCGAGCTGGATTCTCAATTTCTCATATTGGCTGAACTTGAACCATTTATCTTTATATATGTTGAACCTCCATTTTTTTCAATTGACTCTTTTATGTATTAAGGTTGCAAATATTCTGTTAACCTTGTTATTTGATTTCTTGTTTCTTTCAACTGTTATGAAAACCAATTTGCTTTGTTGGGGTCTGAATGAGTTTTCTTTTTGCATTTTTCTTATAATTTTTGAACTTCTAGAACCAATATTTTTCAAATCGACCGATGTGTTTTTAGCCTGATTCTATGTTTTCGAGGGATTTTTAAGTTTTTTTTTATCGATTTCGACGGACTTTTTCGTTTTTTTTGTTGATTTCAAGAGTTTCTTTCGGCTGATTTCAAGGTTTTTTTTTGGTTGATTACAAGGTACAGTTGCACCTTCTTAAATAATACGGTTGTAGCTTTCACAAACCTAATTTTTTTTTTCACCTTACGGCAGAGAAACAATACGGTAACACGTGCTACCGTTGGCACTTAACTAAATGTTTGGCAAACTAGCTGATAAGCTAGCTTATGACTGATAAGTTAGTTGGTAGCTAATAAGCTAGCTGGTGACTGATAAGTTAGCTGGTAGCTGATAAGCTAGCTGATGAAAAAGTCACGTTTGACAAAAACTAACTTATAAGCATTAAATTACCAAAAAGGACATTAATTATTTATTTATAATTAAAAGTTAATATATAATTATGAATATTAATGAGGGGCATAATTGAAATAATCACAAAAAACTCCTCATAAGTTACTCCAAATAGCTTATCAAAAAGCTAACTTATGGCCATCAAAACATGTACAAAAAATAAGCTAATTTATAAGCTAGCGCCAAACAATGCCTAAGTCCGCCCCTGGAGATGGGTATCCTTAACCAGTTACAAAGGACCGGTTTTAACTAAGATGAGACTAATTATTAGAGGATCAAAATCAAAATGGGACCGGTCGGGCTCGACTAGTTATTGTATATTTCTAGCTGGCTGGTTATGGACCGTGGCTTCAAAAGATGGGTTACATGGATCGGTTACAGGCCGCAAAAAGTTGATGATATTTGGTCCCTGGCTTCAAAAAATGGTCTATGCATTTTATGAAAAGAATTAATGTACTTCCTACTTAAGTCACTTAGATGTCGTTAAGAAAATAAATAAAACCGTTGCCAACAATTACTACATAAATGTTGATATAAACAATTGTCATTTTGATGAGTTGTCTTTTTGGGAATGTAATATTGGTTTCAAACAATTGTTATTTTGATAGGTTGTCTTTTTTAGGATGTAGTGTTGGGTTCAAACAATTGTTATTTTTAAATGCAAGTAATTTTTTTTTTGCACTTTAACAAGTTAGTTTTTCTTGTACTTTGACAATGAAGATTGGATGAAAAAAATAATTAAGAGAGATGATAAATGTGTTTTAAAGATGACGAGTGATGCATAGGGACCAAATCCACAATTTAGTATTGTTTGTTTTAAAGGTGTATAAAATAAATTGAAAGGGAAAAGTAAAAGTAAAATGACTATTATACCCATAGTGTGCAAGGCACATGACGCCTTTAACCCTTTAAAGTTAATGATGTTAGTGTTTAGGGACCCTAGCCACAATATATTGTATACCACAGGGACTATATCCACAATAAACATAGAATAAGGACCATGGTCAAAGAAATCATGAAACCACAGGGACCAAATCCACAATTCACTCTATAAAAATAAGTAATGGTAAAAAAATTATGGACCGGGATCAATTCCCTTGACCAGCCGGTTTGCTTACCTCTACTTCTCCTTATGTATTTTCAGGGTCTTTTTGGTTTGTAGGAATGAAATGGATGTATTGGATTTCATATAGGGATTGGAATGGATTTGAAATCCAAATCCCTCCAATTCCGGCAAACCAAACACGCCCTCAGTTTCTCACCTCTCTGTGTTTTCTTCCCGGTTTTTTATTCTTGTTAGAGCATCTCCAACAGTTTTTTCAAAAGAATTTCAAAATTAAGAACCAAAAGTCAAAATCTTTAAAAAAAATTAGATCCACCTCCATCAGGTTCCTATTTTGGAAAAGCAAATATTGATTATAGTATTAAAATATTCAATTCATCTATTAAAATATTATCTCTCTCTATATATTTATTTTCAAAGTTCTTTTGTTAGTTCTCTTGTAATCATTTTTGGGATGATCTCCATATTTGGAGAAAAAAACTTTACTCTCTCCTCCTCTCTCCATTTTAAATATAGTTTTGAAGAAGCTATTGGAGGCTTGAGCAAAATATTAGCTCAAAAGTCTCATTTTCTCTATTTTCTTTAAAATGAAGAAGCTATTGAAGATGCTCTTATCTTTTTTCTTTGGTTGATTTTGATGTTTTCGTTGTGACATAATCTTTTAAAGTAAGATGGATGTACCGGACGAGTTTGGTAGCCAATCAAAACATGTAGGGTTTACTCATCAACATTTTTTTGTCTATTTCTTTAAAAAAGTTATAAATAATTGAGTGAATTGTGGATTTGGTCTCTGTGTTTTGATATTATTTGTGACTAGGGTCCTTATAGTATGTTTATTGTGGATTTGGTTCTTGTGGTATTCAATTTCTTTTGGACATGTCCCTCTGACTAACGTCTTCCTTAACTCTGTTAAATCAAAGGTTATTTTAGCATTTTTAATATTCTTGTCTTTTTCTTATAGAAAATAAAAACAATATTTTTATCCATACAAATATATGTGTGTGTGTATATATATATATATATATATATATATATATATAGAGAGAGAGAGAGAGAGAGAGAGAGAGTGATGGGTTCATACGAGAACGGTATCTATTTAAGAAAACAAAAAAATGTTGAGTATGTACAAAATCATATGTCATTCACGTACAAAATCACATGTGATTCACCGCGACTTTGCACGAAACTTGAAGTCGCGGGAAAAGTCGTCCATGTCCCGTTTTCCGGATTAATGTCGAATCACATGTGATTTTATACATGATTTGTTGTTTTTTTTTTGTTTTCTTAAATAATTAGTGTTCTCGTTTGAACATTCTTCTTCAAATACAAACTTTTTAATGGTGCAAACCATGCAACCCACTTATCTACCACATATTTTGTTTTTACCTTTTTAATAAAAAAATGGGAAAATAAAATATGTGGTAGATAAGTGGGTTGCATGGGTTTGCACCATTAAAAAGTTTGCATTTGAACATCCCTCTCTCTCTCTCTCTCTCTCTATATATATATATATATATATATCTATATCTATACTATATTATAAAAACGGCATAAAAAACTCTTAATTACAACATTTTAAGCACAAGTTATAACTAATTAAAGCCAATTACTTAATTTACAATTTCTTAATGCTTTAGTACAACCTTTCCAAGCACATTATCTCACATAATCATCTATTTGTGGAATAGATACTCATTTATTAATATAAATATTTGTTTTTTGGTGGAGGATTTTATAAAATAGATTTTATATTAGCATAATTTATTTTAAATGTAGATTTTACATTTAAATCTATATTAATGAGATGTAATATAAAAAAAAAAAATTCTTCCGTATTTTTTTATATTACATCTCATAATGATTTTTCCATATTTTATTTTATAAAATCTTGAGATGTAATATAAACTTTTTTTTCTTCCGTATTTTTTTTGCTAATATAAAATCTATTTTATTTTATAAAATCTACACGTATTTTATATTTGCATAATATAAAATCTACACGTATTTTTTTTTTCACGAACATTAAAAGAAGAAAAAAGAAGGTTGATATGAATAAAAAATAAAAAATAACGAGATACACTAATAAATTATCGTATTCTTTAAAATAAAAATAATACGCAATACTTTCCAAATTAACCAAGTGTAAAGAAAATAAAATAGAAACGATGTAGATATAAAAATATTCTTTCATATTTTTAATATATTTACATTTAAATGTAAAATCGAAAATGAAAATTTTGAATTTTAAATAATATAATACAAAACTATTACCAATATTATTGCACAAACTTATAACAACAAACGATTAAGAATATATGCAAGTTAACCACTTATGAAAATACATTCGTTTTTCACATTGTATTTCATTAACTGTTAACAGAGAAATTACGTTTCATTTTAACTCGGTTCAATATTCCAACAAAAAATTTATCCTCCCGTGCAATGCACGGGCCCAACACTAGTATATATATAACAACAAAATAAATAAAAATGAGATATTATTTTATGATTTGATTTATTTAAATTAAAAAATAACTCATATTAAATATGATCTAATTTTATTGTTTTAGTACTTTTGCCTATTTGGGTATGAAAACATGGTTGAAGTTTATAAAAATGATTTATCCAATTTTAAGTTACGAATATGATATTATGTATGGATCTTTAAGTTCGTTAAAATCTAAATAGTTGATTTTGAGTTTTTGACTGAAAAACAATATAAAAATTGGAACTTGTAATTTTAGGATGATAAGATAAGAGTTCATTTCTAAATGATTTTAAGTTATTGTGGTGTTAAAATATCGATAATAAGCTTATTTGTTGCAGTGATAGTAAAATAACAACAAAATTAAATCGTCTTTAACATAATTAAAGTTTTAATTTAATAAATTAAATCATAAAACCACACTACAAAATAGACATGTTTTTCCAGCGGCAAAATCTGCCGGAAAATACAGTTTTCGGAGGATTTCCGACGGATTTTGCCGCCAGAAAATCAGACGCCGAAAAAAAAACAATTTTTTTTTAATTTTTTTTTTCTTAGAAAAAATTAATTTTTTTAATTTAAATATTTTCTAGCGGATTTCCGGCGGAATTTAATTAATTAATTAAAATTAAATTCCGCCAGAAATCCGCCGAAAATTTTAATTAATTATTTTTAATTTTTTCCCAATATTAAATAATTAAAAAAAAGTAAAAATCCGTCAGAAATTCTTATACTATTTAAAAAAAATAAGAAAAATTTCTGACGGATTTCAAGCGAAAATCAACTATGTTTGACTTCTGTGTATTCTGCCGGAAATTTCCCGGCGGAAAATTCATCGGAAAAAACTGTCGAAAATGTTGCTTTGTTTAGTAGCGTCATATCTTATTTTATTCGCTCTATATAAATAAGATAATAGTTTTATGATCTGATTTGTTTAAATTAAAATATTACTTACATTAAAACAATAAAATCATATATTTTTCCACCATTACAATAAAATAATGAAGTTAAATCGTATTTAATATAATTAATTTTTTAAAAAAATTTAAACAATTAAATCATAACACCCTATTTTATTTATCTTGATATCGTTATATATATATACATATATATATATATGTGTGTGTGTGTGTGTAAAACTATTGTTATTATTTTTCTTATCATAAAAAGACAAAAATTAGGTAAAATGACTAAAATGATCACTGATTTAACGGAGACATTAGTCAGAGAGACCATAGTCAAGATAAATTGAATACCACAAGAACCAAATCCACAATAAACATACCATAAGAACCATAGTCAAAGAAAGTATCAAAACACGAGAACCAAATCCACAATTCACTCTTAATAATTAATGTATTAAATATGATTACAAGTATTATACTGATATCATTTTTATTATAAAAAACACCGTAGGAGATTGTATTTAAATATAGTTAACTAGACTATTTTGCTCGTTTATATGTTATCTGCTTTAAAAGTTAAAAAAGGAAATAATGATGATGTGGAGATTTAATTTTCAGTTATTAAATTCTGATTATAATTAATCTTAACCGTTTAAAATAAATTTAACTTGTCATATGCAATTAAAATTAAATAAGTAGTTGGGTTGGGTTCCGGTGAGAAACGTGAGAAGTGGTTATCAACCGTTGGATGATAAATAGACGCACATTAAAATGAAATGAACCGAGAAGCACTAGATCAATTCTTTTTTAAGCCGCAAGTCATAAGAGGGCTTTGAGATTAAAAGAGATCAACGGTTCAGATTCATTTCTCACGCTTCTCATCGTTAACTCAACTTCTCACACGATCTTTCGCCATAAGTAGTTATGGGTTTTTATTTATTTATCTAATCAAACTGATTTGAAACTTTAGTGTCCGTCTATTAAGATAGAGTAAGCTTCACTTTTGGTCTCTAATGTTTGTCAATTTCATCGGATGTACTTCAAAAACTTGGATTTGGTCTCTCACATTTATCATTTCGTAACAGTTTTGGCCCCTCCTCCAAACGATCATTAACTTTTTCCGTTACTTCCAGTTAAATGAGAGGTATTTTAGTTATTTTAAACAACTTTTTAATGTTAATTCCATCACCACCCAGTTAAATGAGAGGTATTTTAGTCATAAAAAAATGTTTAAAACGACTATAATACCCTTTGTTTGATTGGATTTAACGGGAAAAAAATGATGACCATTAGGAGAAGAGACTAAAACCGGTGTGAAATGACAAATGGAAGAGATCAAATGTAAGTTTTCAAAGTTTAGAGATGGTATCCATTACAATTCACAAACGTTAACGACTGAAAGTGAAATTTACTCATTAAAATATGAATTTTGTTTTAAGAAATATTTGGATAAAACGTAATAATATTTTTAAAAATAACAATAATTATCTATTTATTGTTATTTATTATAAAATTTTGATATTTCTAGTTTAACCATCTATAACAATTTCTGATCATTTTTTAGAGATAAATATAATTTTTTAGAGTAAATTACATTGTGTGTTCATGTGGTTTACTTAAAATATGGATACGGTCCCTATTTTGAAATAAGTACACCAGGGATCCTTGTGGTTTGCATTTCGTTGCACTCTAGGTTCCTGTGGTTTGTTGAAAATTGCACTATGGGTCCCTGCATTTCGTTGCACTCTGGGTCCCCTAGGGACTCGGGGTGAAACGAAATGCAAACCACATGAATCATTGGTGTACTTATTTCAAAATAGGGATCATATCCAGATTCTGAGCAAACCATAGGGACCCATAGTGTAATTTACTCTAATTTTTAACTTTAAGTTTTAATTCTTTATTTTACAAAATTTTTAAATCATTTGTACTTTAAACTCTTCGTGGTCTAAATCAAGTTTTTATATCCATGAATTATTATAATTAAATGAAAAGACTCAAAAGTAAGCATCAGCATACAAAATCCAAAATTTGCGCTTTTAGTTTCTCCCCCTAACCCCTAGCATAGTCTTGCTGAAAATACTTTAAACGATGTCAAGTCTCAAGTGTTACGAGTTATAGTGAGACTACGATATTTTTTTAAGGTGTGCCTTAAGATGGCATACATATATACGTGTGTGTGTATATATATAGGGTTGGTTTCCGGTGAGAGGTTGAGTTAACGGTGAGAAACGTGAGAAGTGGTTATCAACCGTTTGATAAGAAATGAACATACATTAGGATGAAATGCACCAATATAAGATGCACCGAGATGCACTAGATTAACTCATTTCTAAGCCGCAATTCATGGGAGGGCTTGAAATTAAAAGAAATCAATGGTTCAGATCCACTTCTCATGCTTCTCACCATTAACTCAACTTCTCACACGATCCTTCACCTATATATGTGTGTGTATATATATATATATATATATATAGCCTTAGGTTCATTTGAGAAATGGTAAATATATGAGAAATAGAGAAGTAATCCTAGTCATTCATACGGTCAAGATCGGATTTGACTGATCAAATATTGCGGCTTTGAATGGTCAATAGTTGCGGCTTTGACTGGTCAAAAGTTACGGTTATTCCAAAAATAGAAGGACGGTTTCGTAATTTTTACAAAATACATGAGTTGAGTTCATATATGAATCTGTACAAAATATATTGGTTCATATGTGAACCAGTGTATTTCATATATGAAATTTTTTAACTGATTCATATATGAACCTTTGTGATTCATATATGAATTAATTAACTGATTCACATATGAACTAATTAATAGTAGGTTCATATGTGAATCAGTTGAACTAATTAACAGATTCATATATAAACCTCTGTGATTCACATATGATCTAATTAATTGATTCTCATATAAACTAAATAACTGATTCATATATGAACGCATAGTTCATATGTGAATAATACATGTTCATATATGAACTTGTCCCGCGTATTTCACAAAACTACCCCTCTATCTTCTATAGACCATGCAAGGAATTATCCGGTGCTTCACGGTCAAAGCCGCAAATGTTGACCAGATGAATGACTAGGATTACTTCTCTATTTCTCATACATTTACTATTTCTCAAATGAACCTCTCCCTATATATATATATATATATATATATATATATATATATATATATATGGGCAGGTTCAAACGAGAAGGTAATCAATTTGCGAGAAAACGAGAAGGAATAAGAGTCACATAATTTATTAATTAAAAAATAACATAAATAAATTATTGTTTTAAAAATTAGGATAATTACAATTTGAATTGGATAAATCCTTAAAAATCTCGTAATATCTTTTAAATTTATTTATTTTTTAATTTTAATAAATTCATAAATTTTTTTATCAAATTTATATTATTATTTTCTAGATAAAATCATAATTTTCATCAAATATAACATGTGATATCCATAACTAATTCATTATTTATTTCACCATTTTTTCTCTATTTTTTAGATTTACCTTTTGAATCACATGTGATTAACTTCGTTTAACATGTGATATATTATTATGTATCACATATGATCCCACTAGGTGGATTTTTGTAAATATCACATATGATAATATATGTCTGAATATAAATGACGCATAATCACACGTGATAATATTTACATCACAAAAAGATCTATAAATATAAATATACATAATAACATATGATTAACTAAAATATATACAATTATCACATATCTATAAATAGAAGTATACATAATCACATATGATTAACTAAAATATATACAATTATCATATGTGATAATATTTACATCACAAAAAGATCTATAAATAGAATTATATATAATCACATATGATTAACTAAAATATATACAATTATCATATGTAATAATATTTACATCACAAAAAGATCTATAAATAGAAGTATACATAATCACATATGATTAACTAAAATATATATATAATTATCACATGTAATAATATGATATGTGATATGCATAAATATTCATATAATGATATCACGTGTGATATTTGGTTAAAATTGTGATTTTTTTTTATTAAAAGTATATTTAGAAAAAAAAATAATAATAAATAATTGAAATTACAAAATAAATAAATCTAAAAGATATAATGAGAATTTTAAGGATTTATCCAATTTAAAATGATAATTATCCTAATTTCTAAAACTATTTTTTATTTATGTTTTTTTTACATTAAAAAATTATGTGGCTCATATTCCTTCTCGCCTTCTCGCAAATTATTTTGCTTCTCGCATGATCCTCTCTCTCTCTCTCTCTCTCTCTCTATATATATATATATATATATATATATATATATATATATATATGCGAAAGATCGTGTGAGAAGTGAATCTGAACCATTGATCTCTTTTAATCTCAAGCCCTCCCATGAATTGTGGCTTAGAAAGGAGTTGATCTAGTGCATCTCGGTGCATCTCATCCTAATGTGCATCCATTTTTCATCTAATGGTTGATAATCACTTCTCACGTTAATCTCAACTTCTCACCAGAATCCAATCATACACACACACATATACACTTGTTTGTTAGTATTTTGAATAATAGGGTTGAACAAATTAAATTCATATAACGTAATAAAACCAAAAAATAAAGAAGACTATGTAATAACCGAGTTAAAAGTAAAAGAATTAAAAGTTTGGGGTTAAATTTTAGAAAGGGCTTAGTGAGAGGGTCTAGAGTGAAAAGTTGGAGAGCAAGGATTTTAACCCTAGAAGCTTTGGTATTAGGGAGTGGCGGTTGAATTTTAGAAGCGGGTCTTGGACGATTTTGGAGAAGGCGATAAAAGAAGATTATTCAAAGATTTCAAGTGTAGTTTTGAGTTCTCGTTGAGGTAATCATCTTGTAACCTAAATCCTTTACTTCTTCATGTTTTAATTATAGTAGTTGTGATGTGGAGGTTGGGTATTTGAATATGAGATTGAGTTTTTTGGGATTAGCTCGGGCTTTGGCTAAGAATTATCTTTCGGTTAAGGAGGGGATCTTGTTAGATCGATTTCTATAATTGGAAATGAGTTTGGGTTGGAGTTGTTATTAATTTCTGTTATTATGTCGATTCGGTGGTATCTGTACATCAAACCTTCGGGGGATTTAGTTCGAACAGTTAAGGCATCGGTCGATGTAACACCCTCAATTCTGGAAATAGCAACTTATTTAAAATTTTCTAAATACATCGAATAAACGTATCATCTACAACCACAAATTTAGATTTAACTTCAATACACACATTCAATCTATACATACAGACTATAAAAGGACGGGTGCTACTAAAACCCAATAAAATCACTATCTCCAACTTGCGGAAGACTTCACCAAATTCTTACTCTTGTGTCTAGATAAGGCTATACTCTTCATGGCATTGCTAGAACCCAACCCCCAACTGGAACCTGATGCACATGCCGACAAATAAAAAGGGTTAGGCTTAACGCCTAGTGAGCTCAAGAGTTTTCAACATATATAATTAAATCATTTAGAAAGGAAGGATGCGAATAAAATCATAATATTTCAAAATGATATGCATCACTTATGAAAACGACCCGTTTATCAATAACTATGCATTTTGTACAAAAGAAACACCGAGTTAATCGTTAACCAGACCAAACTGTTCAAAAGGCGAGACTCTCAATTTTATGAAATGCGGATAACACGTTATAACTAGAAATACCCAACACGGGTGGAACATGATACCCAACCCATAACTCGTAGATGAAAATTTACACAATTAAATGTTGCCATAAACACGACATTAGACCCAAAACTCACACGACCATAAAATGGACGAAAATAAATACCGACACGTGGAAGCGACACATTCCATTCAAACTTTAATATACTTGGAAAGAACCCCATATTAAAGCCATCATTTACCGTCGACCACTTAAAAACCCAATTTGGTAAAATATGACATTACCATTTAAAATACCACAAATCAACGATGGGGAGATCCGTATATACTAAGAATAGAGTAACACGCAAGTAGGCCGTTCACGCGACTTCCTTGTATGCTATCTAAACGTTTCCATCTTGGGTGGCGAGAACACGTGAATGGGGCCACCCGCGATGTTATTGGATTTCACCGCAGATCCCGACATCCTGGTTCCCATGCCTCCACGAGCATCATACCACGGACCGTTTATGCCTCTGGCCTTACTCCGTCGAGTTCCACTTTCAAGGACTTACGGACGTGGGTGCCTATCCAATCTAGACGAGTTCCAACTCAGCGGCTCGTGCCACTTATTGTCTACCCGCTAGCAACCCGAGCGGTCACTACATGTAACCCAAAACCTCAGGCCTTACAATACCGACAGACTTACGTGCCTATGGATCCATTACAACACAGTCTAACATTAAATGACTCCAATTGAATGACCAAAGCACCCAAAACATGTAATTCACCAATGACCCGATTTAATCGACATCATTCTCTAAACCCACGACGGTTATAAATCCGGACAAATGTCCACACGACTCATTTAGTCAAAATCGAGCCAAAGGCCCAACACTTTACGTAATTAACCAACGAAAGCCTTTGTAAACATTAAAAACACGTTTAACCGACTGACGAAGACACACTGATCCAAAAGTATAATTAATATCAAACTCAACATTGTTTGAGGCAAACCGTTTTCCAAATAGACTCTTCACCCTTATTTTCTCCAAAATGCCTCATGACGCAATTATGCACATTTTCTAAATAGTCGTAAATACAAAATCATGCAAATGACGTTTACATCAAATGGACTCCATTTATACAATATACTTCAATGAAATATATCCAAAATGCTTTATTTGACAATATGCCCAAAATCACAAAGATGCATGTTTCATGAGTTTATAAAGATGAGTGTAACCAAATACCCAAACTTATCAGCAGTTAACAATTTGATGTAAAACACAAACACTTTTAAAACAAGCATTTTGGCATGTACACTGTTTTCACAAATCAACTTGAACTCACCTCGCTAGATTTAGGCTAAATCTAGATTTTACTCCGCTTTGAGCTCCTTTGAAGAAACTTGAATCTTCAAGCAAAACTTCCAAAACCTAGATCCATAAGATTCCAACCATAAACATAGATATTCAACCGCATAGAATCGTTCCCCAACCCTTTACATGAAGATCTCATCTATACCAAAAACCCTAGTTTCCAAAGATGAAGAGAGTAGAAGATTACCTTAACCCAAGCTTGAATCCACCAACCAAAACACTTATAGTTCACCAAAATAACCACAAATATCCAATCTATGAAAGGAAGCACAAAGGGTGGATGAAACCCTAGAAAACTTTGGTGAAGAAGATGAAGAGGGAGAAATAAGGAGCTTACCACCACAAAATACTCTTGTATACTCCAATAGACCTCCAATATCTTGCTATATCCTTGAAGATCTCTCAAAAACGAAATCGTGGCACTTTGAATCACCCAAATCGGAGCTAGGATGAGAAAGATATGAAGAAATGAAGTTTGGGGCTGAAAATCGCGATTTAAGCTGGAACAGTGGATTTCGCGACTTGTCTCGCGACTTAGGTCGCGGCATAAGTCGCCCGCTTTCGCTGATTTTCTTCTCGATACTGTTTTGGTCGTAACTTCTTCGTTATAGCTTCGGAAAGAACCGTTGGACTCGTAATTGAATCCTTCATCCATCTAAACTATAAAATCCAGGATTCAAGTCCAAAATTAAATATCTTATTTTTCCTTGATATATCGGTTTCTGTATTAACTTGAAGTGATACCTTTCAGAAATTGGGGTGTTACAGTCGATGTGTTGACACCGGTCGCCTTGAAGACCTAGGTCGAGACCAAGGGGAGACCCCGGTCGACACCATGGGGGGAGACCCCGGTCGACACCATGAGGGGAGACCCCGGTCGAGACCATGGGGGAGGCCCCAGTCGAAATTAAGGGGGGAGATCCCGATCAAGGTTCAACACCGAGCGACCATTTTGGGTTCGGTCCCCGACTCATGCAGGTGGGCCGAAGCCCAGTTTCCTTCTTTGGGATTTGTTCTAAGTGTTGAGCCACATTTAGGGAGATCGGCCCATTTCACTTCAAAAAATTTAGGTTCTTTGTCTCAAGTATGTCTAGTGGGTCAATATACTTTTATAAATTAGATGATGTTGGGGTTAAGGTTTAAAGGTAAACCTTGTTATAAATTTAGAAGTATGGAGAATTCACCGATCGATGTTCCTTATATAGGTTTCAGTTCGAACTAAAAGAGTAGACGCGAGAATTAAGCTGAGGACACCAGGTGAGCTTTTCTGAACTAAACCTTTGTTTACGAAAGCATATGAAGTTTAAATTTTTAGACTTTGATTTATTTACAATGGCATGTTCACTATGAAATGATTTATGTGTGTTATAAATTATTGATGTTTAAATGTATGCATACATTATATTTGGGGATTGTGACCTAAGTCGGGGAGTGTGGCCTGCCTACTCGTACCGGGGAGTGTGACCCGTTTATGCCATTGGGGGTGTGTCCCAAAATTAAGGCAGTGCGAGTTAGACACATCGTCTTTGACGGTCGTGTGGTCAGTAGCGTGTTTTATCTTTTGTGATTATAAATCTATTGATTAATTTTTTTTTTCTGGAAGGTTTTATTGTTGCTTATCTATTAGAGGGGACCCACTAGACCTATGGTCTAACCCTCGCTCTTTCAAAACTAAAAATCTTTTCAGGAAAGCGTGATGTAGGCAGGGCAAATAAAGGCAAGGAAAAGATGTAGGTGAAGAGTTAGAAGACCGTCATTTTAGACATATATTAAAATTATCTCAGTTGTGAATAGGTTGCCTTTGCAAACCTTGAATTTTATTGTACGCTTGGGGCCACTTTGGCATGGTTTATTAATCTTAATATTAAGATTTAAGTTGTCATCTTGCTATTCTCTGGTTGGGTTGTTTTAGTTGGTATCAGAGCCATAGTTTAAGGGATTTAGGTGACTGGACGGGCCTAGACTTAAACTTAGATAGTGAGTCACAACTGAGATTATAGGATGACCTTAGGAAGGCAAGTGATAGAGTAGTTAGGACTAACATGTAAGGTAAATTTACAATTACATCTGGCCAGTGTAATTATAAATTTACAGGTACATGTGCATGCTTAACTTGCTTTATTGCTTTGGGGTTTACCTTAATGAAGTTGTATGTTAATGCTTTATTTGTAGTTATGTCGGAAAGAGTAACCAGGAGCAGATCGGTGCCGGCAGTAGAGGTGGCACCAGTGAATGAGATTGTTGAGGATGGACCCGTTGCTCCTTCTCGGACAGCTGCTAACCGCGCCAAGGGTCGCGGTTGACCAAAAGGGAAAACGACGAAGAAAGCGACCACTCAAGTGAATGAGCCAACTGCGGGAGCTCGAGGGGGAAAGGCGACTCGTGTTGTTCGCCGAGCTAGAAGTGTGGAGGTGGGACCTGGTCAGGAAACCTCCTCCAAGAGAGTTCAACTTCGGTAAGGGGACGTAGGCAGGCAAGGAACCATGGCGGGGGACGAACACAGGGATTTGTTACGCAAGAAACCTTTGCGGTTGAGATGGGGAAATTGCAAGAAACTCTGAATGCATTGCTGTCTCAACGAACTACTGAAGTATCAGCCAGTAAGGAAAAGAGTGAGGATAGAGGGGTGACTGAGATATCTGACTCACCTGTAACTGTAGTGGGAAGCCACTCGCAGTCAACTCCTGACATGCTGAACAAATCGGTGGTTGAAAGAGGATGTAGCTTCAAGGAGTTTGCTGCTTGCAAACCTCCAACCTATAAGGGTGAGTGCGACCCTGTGCTGGCAATGAAATGGGTAAAAGGGATAGAGTTGGCTTTCGACACCAGCAAGTGTTCTGAAGGGGACAGGGTTGTATACTCGTTGGCTATGCTGAAAGATGAAGCAGTAATGTGGTGGGACGTGGAGTCAGGGGCAGGGTTCGGCGGCGGCTAAAGAGATGTCTTGGAACGAGTTTGTGAAGAGATTTAAAGCCCAATTCTATCCTCTGGCGGCAGTTAAAAAGTTAGAGGAGGAATTTCTGAGTTTGGAGCAGAGGGATATGACAGTCCGGGAGTATACGACAAAATTTATCGAGAAATCCCGATTTGCAGAAATCTATGTGCCTAATGAAGAAAGGCGGGTGGAGCGGTTTATTTTTGGGTTGAGAAGCAATATCCGGGATTTTGTCTCGAACAAAGAACCGGCTACATTTCAAGCAGCAGTGGATGCGACCGAACTGAGAGAGAAGGAAAAGAATCGTAAAGTTTATGAGAGGAGTGGGGACAAGCGGAAATGGGAGGGGTCTGTCCGTGATTTCAGATCATTCAAATCCGCTAAATCTGATAAGCGGGTTGTTCCCAAGAGCGATAGTAGGTTGTGCAACAAATGTAACATAATACATAAGAGAGAGTGTCTCTCGGAGAGAGAAGGGTGCTTCAAGTGTGGAAAGACTGGACATATGGCTCGTGACTGCCGCGGGTCAAGATCTTGTTACCAGTGTGGGTTTCCTGATCATATCAGGACCGACTGCCCGCAGCTGAAGAAAGGAGCTGCTGGAGGTTATGGAGATAAGGGAGGTGAGAAAAAGGTGGAGCTAGCTCGGGCGAGAGCTAGGGCTTTAATATGACGGCAGAAGAGGCGGTGGAGACGCCAGATGTGGTAACAAGTACTTTTCCCATAGACTCGATTTTTGCTAAAGTGTTGTTTGATTCGGGCACAAATCGTTCATTTGTGTCTCCGAATTTCGTGCATAAGTTGCTTGTAAAACCCAAGAAGCTTAGTCAAGGGTTTGAAGTAGAAGTAGCAGATGATAGTCGGGTCGTAGTGGGGGAAGTATATGACGGGTGTAGTATAGATATTGACGGTCATACCTTTCCATTGCGGTTATATCCGATGGGCATGGGGGAATTTGACGTCATTGTGGAGATGGATTGGTTAGCATCTAACGATGCCTGCATTGTCTATAATAAGAAGTTAATTCGTATAGCCTTGCCAGATCAGAAGGAGGTTATAGTGTATGGGGATCGTCGGGATAGGAAGTCGTGTTTGATTTCTATGATCAAGGCTAGGCGATGCCTAGTGAAGGGGTGTGTGGGATTCTTAGCGTATGTAGTACACGCTAAGAAAAAGAAGAAAGGGTTGGAGTCTGTTCCGATAGTGTGTGAGTACCCGGAAGTGTTTCCGGAAGATTTAACCACCTTGCCACCGGACAGGCAAGTAGAGTTCAGGATAGATTTGATACCGGGAGTGGCACCAATAGCGAGGGCACCTTATCGTTTGGCGCCGACCGAAATGAAGGAGATGATGACGCAACTGCAAGAGCTGTTGGATAAAGGTTTTATCCGTCCCAGCATGTCACCGTGGGGAGCACCGGTGTTATTCTTCAAGAAGAAGGACGGATCTATGAGAACATGTATAGACTACCGAGAGCTAAACAAGGTGACAGTCAAGAATAAGTACCCGCTTCCCAGAATTGATGACCTTTTCGACCAGTTGCAAGGTGCGAGTTATTTCTCAAAGATAGATCTGCGTTCGGGCTACCATCAGCTGAAGGTGAGAGAGGAGGATGTACCTAAGACTGCTTTTCGCACGAGGTATGGACACTTCGAATTCCTAGTCATGCCTTTTGGGTTGACGAACGCACCGACATCATTCATGGACCTGATGAATAAAGTGTGCAGTCCATTTTTGGACAAGTGTGTCATCGTCTTCATCGATGACATACTAATTTATTCACAGTCCATGAGCGACCATGAAGTGCATCTGCGATCCGTGTTAGAGTTGCTCAAGCGGGAGAAGTTGTACGCCAAATTCTTGAAATGCGAGTTTTGGTTAAGAGAAGTGCAATTTTTAAGACATGTCGTGTCGGAAGACGAAATCAAGGTTGACCCAGCAAAGATCAAGGCAATCAAAGAGTGGGAGGTGCCGAAATCACCGTCTGAAGTAAGAAGTTTCCTTGGCTTGGCGGGCTACTATCGGAGGTTCATTCAGGACTTCTCGAGGATAGCCACGCCATTAACGGCTCTGACGAGGAAAAATGTAAAGTTTTCATTGAAAGAAACTCAGGAGGATGCGTTCAGTGAATTGAAGAAAAGATTGAGTAGTGCACCTATTCTGTCGTTACCCAACGGTAAAGAAGGGTTCGTGATCTTCAGTGACGCTTCAAAACTAGGGCTGGGGTGCGTGCTGATGCAAGAAGGGAAGGTGATCGCTTACGCTTCTCGTCAATTGAAAGATCATGAGAGGAATTATCCGACGCACGATCTTGAACTGGCAGCTGTGGTATTCACGTTGAAGATTTGGAGGCATTATTTGTATGGGGTAAAATGTCAAATTTACACTGATCATAAGAGCCTGCAACATTTATTCAATCATAAAGAGTTGAACATAAGGCAGCGAAGATGGATGGAGTTGCTAAGTGATTATGATTGCGAGATTCTATATCACCCGGGTAAAGATAATATGGTGGCGGACGTCTTGAGTCGGAAAGAGCATAGTGTGGTACCTAAAGTGGTGGCGTTTCGAGTTGAGGCAACTTCTAATTTCTTAGAGGAAGTCAAGAAGTGTCAAGAGGAAGCGGTGTCGGGAGGAAACTTGAAAGGCGAGAGGATCGTGGAAATTGTCGACTCGCTGATCGCTGACAACCGTGGATTAGATGTTATGAGAAAAGAGTGTGGATTCCAAAGTTGGGAGATCTTCGGAAGAGAGTGTTGGAAGAAGCTCACAAGTTGCGATACTCGATACATCCGGTAACCAATAAAATGTATCGAGACCTGAAGCAAGGTTACTGGTGGCCAGGTTTGAAGAAAGACATAACTTACTTCGTTGAGCGATGTCTAACATGTTTGAAGGTAAAAGCGGAGCATCAAAGACCGTATGAAGATCTGCAGCCGTTGGAAATACCGGTATGGAAGTAGGATGAGATAGCAATGGACTTTGTTACTGGATTGCCACGATCACCTAAGGGGCATGATGCTATTGGGTGATAGTGGATCGACTTACAAAATCTGCTCATTTTCTACCGATCAAGGAGACATACCCGTTGGAGAAGCTGGCTAAACTGTACATTGATGAGATTGTATCTAGACATGGAGTACCGTCTTCTATCATGTCAGATCGGGATGCTCGCTTCACGTCATCATTTTGGAGGAGCCTACAACGGGAATTGGGCTCGCAACTCAAGTTGAGCACAACGTATCACCCTCAGACGGAAGACCAGAGTGAAAGAACCATTCAAACGTTAGAAGACATGCTTCGAGCGTGTGTTATTGATTTCAAAGGTTCGTGGAAGACTCATCTACCTTTGATAGAGTTCTCTTATAACAATAGTTATCATGCTAGTATTCGAGCCGCTCCGTTTAAAGCGTTGTATGGACGAAAATGTAGAACACCTTTATGTTGGAATGAGGTGGGTGAAAAGCAGCTAGCTGGGCCAGAAATTGTGCAAATAACAGTAGACAAGGTCTGTCAGATCCGAGAAAGGTTGAAGATAGCCCAAGATCGTCAGAAGATGTATGCAAATAAGCGAAGAAAGCCGATACAGTTCCAAGTAGGAGACTTGGTGATGTTAAAAGTTTCACCATGGAAGGGAGTTGTCCGTTTTGGCAAGAAGGGCAAGTTGAGGCCAAGATTTGTGGGGCCATTTGCTATCACGGAGCGTATTGGGGAGGTAGCTTATAAATTGGAATTGCCCGTAGACCTGCGAGGAGTTCACCCCGTTTTCCATGTATCTAATCTGAAGAAATGTTTAGCAGAAAGCGATGTCGTTATACCTTTAGAGGATGTCCAAATAGATGAGAAGATAAGCTATGTAGAGGAACCAGTAGGCATTTTAGATCGTAAGGTGAAGAAATTACGGAACAAGGAAATTCAACTGGTGAAAGTTCAGTGGCAATTCCACAAGGGTCAAGAAGCGACTTAGGAGTTAGAGTCGGTTATGAGGAACCATTATCCCAGTCTGTTCGAAGAAGGAATTCCGGGGACGAAATTCTTTTGAGGGGGGGGGGGGATATTGTAATAACCAAGTTAAAAGTAAAAGAATTAAAAGTTTGGGGTTAAATTTTAGAAAGGGCTTAGTGAGAGGGTCTAGAGTGAAAAGTTGGAGAGAAAGGATTTTAACCCTAGAAGCTTTGGTATTAGGGAGTGGCGGCTGAATTTTAGAAGCGGGTCTTGGGCGATTTCGGAGAAGGCGATAAAAGAAGAAGATTATTTAAAGATTTCAAGTGTAGTTTTGAGTTCTCGTTGAGGTAATCATCTTGTAACCTAAATCCTTTACTTCTTCATGTTTTAATTATAGTAGTTGTGATGTGGAGGTTGGGTATTTGAATATGAGATTGAGTTTTTTGGGATTAGTTCGGGCTTTGGCTAAGAATTATCTTTCGGTTAAGGAGGGGCTCTTGTTAGATCGATTTCTATAATTGGAAATGAGTTTGGGTTGGAGTTGTTATTAATTTATGTTATTATGTCGATTCAGTGGTATCTGTACATCAAACCTTCGGGGGATTTAGTTCGAACAGTTAAGGCATCGGTCGATATGTTGACACCGGTCGCCTTGAAGACCGCGGTCGAGACCATGGGGGGAGACCCCGGTCGGAATTAAGGGGGAGACCCCGGTCAAGGTTCAACACCGAGCGACCATCTTGGGTCCGGTCCCCGGCTCATGCAGGTGGGCTGAAGCCCAGTTTCCTTCTTTGGGCTTTGTTCTAAGTGTTGGGCCACATTTAGGGAGATTGACCCATTTCACTTCAAAATATTTAGGTTCTTTGTCTCGAGTATGTCTAGTGGGTCAATATACTTTTATAAATTAGATGATGTTGGGGTTAAGGTTTAAAGGTCAACCTTGTTATAAATTTAGAAGTATGGAGAATTCACCGATCGATGTTCCTTATATAGGTTTCAGTTCGAACTAAAAGAGTAGACGCGAGAATTAAGCTGAGGACACCAGGTGAGCTTTTCTGAACTAAACCTTTGTTTACGAAAGCATACGAATTTGATTTATTTACAATGGCATGTTCACTATGAAATGATTTACGTGTGTTATAAATTATTGATGTTTAAATGTATGCATACATTATATTTGGGGATTGTGATCTAAGTCGGGGAGTGTGGCCCGCCTACTCGTACCGGGGAGTGTGGTCCGTTTATGCCATAGGAGGTGTGTCCCAAAATTAAGGCAGTGCGAGTTAGACACATCGTCTTTGACGGTCGTGTGGTCAGTAGCGTGTTTTATCTTTTGTGATTATAAATCTATTGATTTAAATTTTTTTTCTGGAAGGTTTTATTGTTGCTTATCTGTTAAAGGGGACCCACTAAACCTATGGTTTAACCCTCGCTCTTTCAAAACTAAAAATCTTTTCAGGCAAGCGTGATGTAGGCAGGGTAAATAAAGGCAAGGAAAAGATGTAGCTGAAGAGTTAGAAGACCGTCATTTTAGACATATATTAAAATTATCTCAGTTGTGAATATGTTGCCTTTGCAAACCTTGAATTTTATTGTACGCTTGGGGCCACTTTGGCATGGTTTATTAATGTTAATATTAAGATTTAAGTTGTCATCTTGCTATTCTCTGGTTGGGTTGTTTTAGACTATTGATACCAAATACATAGAGATTATATAAAATGATATCAATAGTGTAAAATCGGGATTAAATCTCTTGAATATCTACTCGCTATTTTCTTCAATTTTCAAAAAATTCACGTTCAATTCTTCGAGTATGAGAATGAGAGCAAGTATTTACATAGTTAGAGTTTTTAGATTTTTAAGTTTCCTTTTTATGTTTATTTAAGTTTTAAGTCCCATAAACAATTACCATTTATTTCTCAAGTTTTATATTAAATAAACCTCACACCTTACAAAATAACGTGTTGTAACGCACTATAACCTGTCATAACACATTATAATGCAAATCAAGTCTTAGAGTGGAACCACAAGAGTTAACATGGCGGTGAACCCAAGCTTGACGTTATAACACGTTATAGCAATTCATTTAAAACCATGTATGTAATTAATTAATTTTGATAAATTGTGTTTTTAAAATAACTATTTTATATTGATTTATTATATTTTGACAATTAATTAAAATAAAATATAATTACAGAAGATAATTTTTAGATTCAAGTACCTAACTCAATTACTTAAGATTAGAAGAGTATTACACACAATATATTTTTATTTTGATTATCTCAATTTTATTTTATGTATTTGTGGGTGTTGACTCTTTTGTCGATTATCGATTTTATTGAGTACTAGAAGCGTACTCGTGCAATGCAGCGAGATACATCATGATTTTAATGTTTCATTTTATTTTTTTTGTCGATTTACAAAACGATTTTGGATGGTTTTGAGAAAGTGATAATGTTTTTTTTATAAATTTGTTTAATTTAGGCTTAATAGTATAATGTTTTTTATATAAAAAAATTAAGTATTTTATTAGAATTCAATAATTATCTTATATATTTTAATGACATCTAGAAAAAATAACCAATTACATATTTAATAATATAGTTAAAACAAATTTATAGTAATATAATATATTAATTAATAATGCTACATGGAAATGTCTGCATAAAAGAAAGGTCTTGTACATACCAAATTGGTGGGTGTTAGAAGCCTTCAGTAGTAATATGTATCTTGTGCTTTGATAGTTGTAAATTAAGAGATTTTTAAAATCTTGCATAAAATGATGGTACCTTGTGCCTAATAATTTGTATTTAAGAGTTTTTTAACCGTGCTTTATAATATAGTATAGATTCGTTATATTAGTAGTGTTCAATGTTTACATTGTATTTAAATATTTTATCAAAATTAAAAAATAAAATATTTGTTATTTATGTAATCTGTCTAATTAAATCTTTTTTATTATAATAAAATGATTTAGATTTAAAAAGAATTGACTATATTAAAGAAAAAGATAATTTGTTCATATTGAAAAGATATATAAATTTTTAAAAACTCTTCAAACTTTCATTTTTATTATTAAGATATTATAAAATTTAAAAGATTTAAAGGTAATATTGATTTACATATACTGATTTAATACTTGTATTTTTTTTTAAAATTATTTTTCAAGAAAATAAAGCCTAACTGCTTTAGGATATAATATGCATATAGATAAAAAGCTCGATATAAACAAATTAACAATGCAGGAAACTCAAAATAAAAAATTAAAACTTTAAAGCATCTACAATCAAAATCTTTCTATATAAAAAATTCAAAAGTTTCATTTGGTGTCTATAACAAGATATTTCTAATAAAAAAAAAGACTAAGGGGTTGTTTTTTTTTTTTTTTTTAAATACCTTTTAATGACTCTTAAGTCTGAATCGTTCAGACTTTTTTACACACCACCTATTATTAATCATAACTAAAATAAGACTTCAGACTTTAGACCTCTTAAAAAACAAACGACACCTAATAATTCTTCAAAATAAAACTTATAAATATAAAAATATATTTCATTTTAATACAATTTACACTACTACAATTATTCAACATTTTTTGGGTAACTTTGGATGTCCGGAGCACTTTATTCGTATCGACTAACCCACTGGACGACCACAAATAGCTTAGAATCATTGCAAACGAACCTCCATTACCACAACCCAAGTGATGTGAATCTGGGAAAGATAAGATTTTCCACATTCCTAAGGGCCATTACCAAATGCTTACCAGCAAGAGCAATTACTCTGACTTGGGGGTCGTTTACCCAAACACTTACCCGGTAAGCACTTACCGGTTAAATTCAACACTATCATTTACCTTATTGGGTAAGATTTTAGTCCATTAAAATGGTATTGTAGGCAAAAATTTACCCGGTAAGCTCTAACCGGGTAAGAGCCATCCCCACACTTACCGGATAAGACTCTCGACCATTGTTTTCGCTCTTACCGGGTAAGATTATTGGTCATTGTCATATTCATCGGTTAAGGTAATATAACTTGGTAAGCTTGGTAGCGCTTACCCGGGTAAGCGCTTGGTAAACGACCCCTTACCTTATTATGTAACCTTCCCAGTCATTAAAATAAATTATTGGTAAGCGTACTAAATCCAGTAAACGCTTACCGGGTAAGAGTTTTTTCATCACTTACCATGTAAGACTCTCGGTTTTGTTATTCCTCTTACCTAGTCAAATTTTAGATCCTTGTCACATTCAATCGCTAAAATAACTTACTTTAGGCCAATTAGGCTTATTGGAATCTTTTATAAAGTCATTGCAAAAGTTTTGGCCGAAAGTATGAAAAAGGTAATGGGAAAGTTAATAAGTAAGAAACAAAGTGCTTTCATAAAAGGGAGGTCAATTCTCGATGGTATTCTAATATCAAATGAAACGGTGGCGTTCATGAAAAAGAAGAAGAAAAAAGGTCTTATTCTTAAGGTCGATTTCGAAAAAGCATACGATACGGTCGAATGGTCTTTCCTCTTACAAATGCTTAAGGAAATGGGATTTGGAATCAAGTGGCGAAGGTGGATAGAAACATGCCTAAAGTCCTCTTCGGTGTCAATATTGGTGAACGGTGTGCCGACAAAAGAATTACAAATGGAGAAAGGTGTAAGGCAAGAAGACCCAATTGCCCCTTTTCTTTTTTCTAACGGTTGCCAAAGGCTTACACATCTTGATGGAAGAGTCGGTGGAAAAGGGGATGTTCGAAGGGATGAAAGTGGGGCGGGAGGAAATACCGGTATCCCATCTTCAATATGCGGATGACGTGGTTTTTTTTCGGAGAATGGAAACTATCAAATTTGAGGAACTTAATGAAAATCTTGAAGTACTTCTATTTGATTTCGGGTCTAAAGATAAACATGAGCAAGAGTAAACTTTATGGGTTAGGGGTTCCGGAAAACGAAGTCCAATCTTGTTCTAAAGGATTGGGATGTGGAAGTGACCTTCTGTAGCACCCGAAATTTTCGGTAAGTAAATATAGCCCGGACATTTCTGAGACTTGTAAACAGTGGGGTTTTGTTGGGAAATGTATTGTTTAAAGTCCCTTGGAGTATCGGGAGTCTTGGCAGTGAAAAAGTCGAGTTTCGGGGCTCCGGAAAGGTCCCACGACAATGCCTAGCGACTATGACAAGTCACAGTCGCACTGTCACAGTCGCATGGGGTGTACCGTGAGCTGGTACATACCAGCGACTATGACCAACGACATTGCCCAGGGCAATGTCGCATGGTCAATGTCGCACAAAGGGTGCAGGGAGCTGTTAAGTGCGGGATTTCAGCCTATTTTCTCATTTCTCTTCTCTAAAACTTCTCCACTCTCTCCCAAACCGTTTCTTCTTCATTCTCCTCTAACTCATTTTGGGTTAATTTCTTGAGTTCTTAAAATGTTCCATCATTAAGTGGTAGATTGGGAGCTTTGGCAAATGTCCACCATTGTCATCTTCAACCTCAAGCTCATTGTTGAGTCTTCTAGGTTTTCATCAAAACCTAAGTGGTAAGTGTATCTCTTCCATTTCTAAACCCTAAGTATTATGTTTCTCCATTTTCGGTTTGGAAGATTTTGGAGGAGTTAGGTCAAAATTAGGGTTTTGGGTTTAAGTTGAGGTTTTGATGTAAAATGTTTGGAGAATGTTTCTATATGGTTAGATATGTCTATTTATGGTTGAAATTTATGGATCTAGGTTTTTGGAGGGTTTGGCTTGAAGATCCAAGTTTCTTCAAGAAAGCTCAAAGTGGGTAAAATCTAGATTTAGCCTAAATCTAGCAAGGCGAGTTCAAGTTGCTTTGTGAAAACTATGTACATGCCAAAATGAGTATTTTGAAGTAAAAATATGTTTTATTTGGTAATTGTCAAAGTGTGAGTATTTCGATAAGTTTTCATATTTGGTAAACTTGGGTTGTTTTAATCTCATAAAATGCTCATATTGGGTTTTGAATATTTCAACAAGTAAATAGCATGATTTACGTATTCTTGGTGATTTTGTACAAGTAAAGTCTATTCTGTGATTTATGCATCTTCGACGATTTTTGTACATGTGAAGTCTAATTTATGACGTACGACATGTAACACCCTCAAATTTCGTAAGAGCAACTAATTAAAATTTCAATATTACATCAAGTAAAAAGATAAATCTTCAAAATAAGACTTTCTATTCAACCTTAAACAAATATAAACTCTAGTCTTATACAAGGACTAGACCGAAGTCAGGTGTTACTTAATCCCAACTATAAGCTGCTCTTCCCGAAACAAGTGCGGAAGACTTCACTAAGATAACCACTTCTTGAGCCCACAACTAGCACTCCTCTCAGCACAGTGTTACTAGAGCTATTCCCAACCTTAAACCTGTTGCACATGCCGACAAATAAAAAGGGTTAGGCTAACGCCTAGTGAGTTCAAGAGTTTTCATCATGATTATAAAACCATTAAACGGAAATAATGCAACTTAAATCATGATCCTTTAAAATAAATCACTTTAAATTTGAGAGCGACCCGTTTCCAATATTATGCAATTTATAAATGGACGCCTCAACGCCAAACGTTATTTCGTGAAGTAATGCAATCCAACACTTACTCAAAACGGGAATAGAAATCGGACTCTTCATTTATAAAAATGCGGTTAAAACTTTATATCCTGAAACACCCAAAACACGGGTGGGGCATAATACTCAACCCATAACTCAAGAGTAAAAATCCACTTATACAAGACGCCACCGAAAACTTGGATAATAAAACTCAATACCCAAAAACAACACCTTTCGGTGACGGGGGATACCCGAATTCCATCGAATGTGGCGGGCACACAAAGTTAAGCCACTTATCAATGTTCTCGAGCTTCACGTAAGACCATGGTTTCCCGTATTCAGCTCCTCTGAGCTACCATCGCATGACACCACTGATCCTAGTGTCTACTCGACCTCTAATGAGTGTCACAACCAAAGTCACAAGTCCCCATATCCGACTCATCTGAGCAACCACCGCAAGACTTAGCTCCGTATACGGCTCTGCAGAGCACCACCGCAAGCTTACATAATCAACCACATGACTTAGGGACCACTCACTAGAATTCAAACGCGGACACTAAATTCCACGATGAGTAACCAGACTGGACGACAAACGGGCATTGAGTTCAACCACCCACGATCTCTACCTCGAGCCCTTCAATAAAGGTTACGCAGTTATCGAGTTCAACCACCCACGATCTGTACCTCGAGCTACCGCTAGCCATAAATAATATCCAATCCCAAAACGGGGATAAAGTCCCCACTAACCAAATGACTCATATGCCTATAGATCCAATGCATTACAGTCTAAAACGTTACATGACACAAAAGAATGAACTAACGCATTCAAAACATGTAACTCTCAAATAAGATGCAACTAAGTACACCATACGTCCAAGGCTCCTTAACGAGCTAAAAAAACGGAACAAATGTTTCAAAGACTCAATAGAGTACAAATCAAGCCTCAAAAGGCTTAACAGACGATTGGCTAAACCACGAGAGCCAATATGGTTACATAAACCAAATTAAATCTTTCCCCAAAATCTTTATTTCTCAAATCACCAATGGCCTTCGACCCAAAACCCAAAAAGGTTATTATTTCCAAAGTCGGGAATGACCCAAAACCAAAGGACTCACACCTTCGTACTTTTCAAAACATCTCATTTCATGAATGATGCATAAAACCCGGCAAACACTTAAAAGTGCATTTTTGACCAAATACCCATTTATGCAATAAACAACCAAAACATGTTCTTTTGTGACACATTTATCAACATATCCCCAAAAATCCCAAATGTGGTGTTTTATAAGATTTAATAAGCTAAATACTTCAAATAATCAAAAGTTACCAAATATTCAACAGTTGCTAATTTCATGTAAAACACATAAATGCTTTAAAATAAACATTTTGGCATGTACAACGTTGTAACACCCCAAAATTTAGAATATCGTTATGGTAGTTATCATATTAACTTACTGTGTTTTGGAGATTTATCGTTAAATAATGAATTGATCTGTTCTGGGCATCGTGGGATGAAAGTTGACAAAACTAATTAAATTGGATTTTGGTACAGTGCTCGCGACTGTGCCCGCGATAGTGACAGGGTGTCACAATCGCGGGGCACAATCGCCCCGTTTGTACCGTGAGTCGTGTGGTCCGCGCGACTATGCCAAGGGCATAGTCGCATGTCACTATCGCCTGCGGGGGCTGAGAGGTTGTTAAGTCCGAACTTTCACCCATTTCCCTCATTTCTCATTTTCTAATCCCTTCCCATTCTCTCCCAAATCATTTCCTCTCTTCCCCACAAACCCTAACCCATTTTGAGGGTTCCTCCTTAAACCACATGATTTTCATCATCTAACTAGTTGGAATCAAGAACCCCAAAATATCTTCATCTCCATCTTCCTCACCAAGCTCTTTGGGGTTTCATCCAACCTTTGCATCATTTGAAGATTTGGAAGCTTATGGTTTGTTTTGGTGACCTACATGGGTTTTGGTTGGTGGTTTGGAGTTGTAGTTAAGGTAACTTCTTGTTCTCTTCATTTATGGAAAATTAGGGTTTGGACCAAAATGGAGATTTTGGGGTAATATGTTTGGGGAATGTTTCTATATGGTTGGATATGTTTATTTATGGTTGAAATTTATGGATCTAGGTTTTTGGAGGTTTTGGCTTGGAGGATTCAAGTTTCGTCAAGAAAGCTCAAAGTGGGGCAAAATCTAGATTTAACCTAAATCTAGCAAGGTGAGTTCAAGTTGATTTGTGAAAACGGTGTGCATGCCAAAATGTTAAATTTAAAGTGTCATGTGTCTTACATGAAATTGTTAACTGCTGATAAGTTTGGTTATTTTGAAAGCGTTTAACTTTATAAACTTATATAGTACACATTCTGGGACTTTTGGACATTTTGATAAATGTGTCGCAAAGGAATGCGTTTTGATGATTTATTGCATAAATGGGTGTTTGGTCAAAAATGCACCTTTAAGTGTTTGTCGGGTTTTATGCATCATTCATGAAACGACGTATTTTGAAAAGTACTAATGTATGGGTACTTTGGTTTTGGGCCATTCCCGGCTTTGGGGAACATTTTAGAAATGGAAAACCTTTTGGGTTTTGGACCGAAGGCCAATGATAATTTGAGAATAAAATATTTTGGGAAAATGTGTATTTTGGGTTGTGTAACCATATTGGCTCTCGTGTTTCAGCCAAACGTTTATTAAGCCTCTTGGGGATTGATTTGTACTCGATGGAGTCTTTGGAACATTTGTTCAATCTTGGTAGCTCGTTAAGGAGCCTTGGTCGTATGGTGTACCTAGTTGCATCTCATTTGTGAGTTACATGTATTGAATGCGTTAGTTCATCCGTTGGAGTCACGTAAAGTGTTAGGCTGTAATGCAATGGATCCATAGGCATAAAGGTCGGTTTTATCGTGTAAGTGGGATAAGATGCCTGTGTATTAATCTGGAAATAGGCATTGATGATACGATGTAAGTCCTAAATAATCAAGTGTGTCAAGGATGGCGAGATCCCAAGGTAAAGATCTGGATAGGGTTGAACTTGGTGATTCTTTGGGGCTAAAGACTTGGATAGAGTTGAACCCACGTTTGCACTGAACTAAAGACTTGGATAGAGTTGATGTTCAAATGACTAAAGACCTAGAGAGGGTTGATGTCTACTATGACTAAAGACCTAGAGAGGGTTGATGTCTACTATGACTAATGACCCCGAGAGGGTTGACGTCTACTATGACTAAAGACCCAGAGAGGGTTGATGTCTATTATGACTAAAGACCTGGATAGGGTTGATGTCTACCTTGACTAAAGACCTAGATATGGTTGATGTCAATGGTTGTTTATCCTTGAAGATACGCTTATAACATACATATGTGTCTTAACTTTGTGTACCCGCCACATTCAATGGAATCGGGTCTTCCCATTCACCGAAAAGTGTTGTGTTGGGTACTGAATCTTGTATCCTTGTTTTCGATGACATATGGTATATGGGATTTATTAACCATGATTTATGGGTTGAGTGTTATGCCCCACCCGTGCTTTGGGTGTTTTGGGATGTGGAGTGTTATTTACGGTATCACAATTGGGAGTCGATTTATATTCACGTTTTGAGTGAGTTTTGGGTCGCATCGTTTTATAAAGAATGTTTGTATTGGAACGTTGTATTTTAATGGTGCAATTTGTGGGAAAACGAGTCGTCTCTATTGCTAAAGTAAATTAGTTTGAAAGATCTTGATTTGAACTGATTTCCTTTCTTTTAAAGATATATCTATTCATGTTAAAACTCTTGAACTCACTAGGCGTTAGCCTAACCTTTTATTTGTCGGCATGTGCATCAGGTACTGGTTGGGAATAGTCCTAGTATCACTATGAAGAGTGGAGTGCTAGTGGTGTGCTTGGGAAACGAGTAGCTTTGGCGAAGTCTTCCGTTTTGGTTTTTGGAAGAGCAACCTGTATTGGGGTTAAGTAGCACCCGACTTCGGTTTGGTCCTTGTTTAATACTAGAGTTTATAATTGTTGAGGTTAATTATAGAATTTTATATTTGAGGTATGATGGATCTTGATTTGTATTTGATATTATATCGAGATTTTTAATTAGTTACTCTTACCAAATTTGAGGGTGTTACGAACGTTTTCACAAATCAACTTGAACTCACCTTGCTAGATTTAGGCTAAATTTATATTTTACCCCACTTAGAGCTTTCCTTTAAGAAACTTGAATCCACAAGCACGATTCTTCCAAAACCTAGATCCACACATTTCCAACCACAAATAATCATATTCAACCCTTTAGAAATGTTCCCCAAACATTTACATGAACTTTTCATCTTATACCAAAAACCCTAATTTCCCATTCCTGAAGAAGGAGAATATTACCTCAACCAATAGCTTGAATCACCAACCAAAACACTTGTAGATCTCCAAAACGAACGATAAGCTTCCAATCTTCCAATGGTGAAAAGGGTTAGATGAAACCCCCAAGAACTTGGTGAAGAAGATGAAGATGGAGGTGGTTCACGATCTCAACTAGTTAGATGATGAAGATTCATGTGGTTTAAGGAGTAAAAACCCTCAAAATGGGTTAGGGTTCGATTTTGGGTTCAGGGGTCGGTTTGGGAGAGAAAAGGGGAGAAGATTTAGGGTTTGTTTTAGAGAAAATGAGGCTTGAGAGCTGAAAGGTCGAGTTTTGACCTGACAGTGCATGTCGCGGGTTATACCGCGACCTTAAGTCGTGACATAAGTCGCCCGCTTCGCCATAAGTCGCGCGGTTGACTCTAAGTCGCGGCACAAGTCGCGTAATGCACTGTCCGCCCGGTTTTCCACCCGTTCACTGTTTCGGACGTAACTTCTTCGTTGTAGCTCCGATTTTGCTCCGGAAAGAACCGTTGGACCCGTAATTGAATCCTTCATCCATCAAGACCATAAAATCTAGGATTCAAGTCCAAAATCTTATATCTTATTTTTCCCTTAAAATTACCGATTTCTGAATTAACTTGAAATGATACATTTCGAAATTGGGGTGTTACAATCCTCCCAACCTTAAAGAGATTTCGTCCTCGAAATATGGAACCAATCAAGCACCCAAAACCGCACTTAACGAGATCGATTGATTTCCTATCCAAAAAGGAATGCCTTCACGAAACCCTACATCATGTGCGAGACCGATTACATCCCATTTAAGGCTGTCACCGCGTTTCTCATAACGGCCATCACAAACTTAGCCTCACCGATCGATATAACTCACCCATGTCGGGATGAACGTTAAATCTTTGTTTAATCACTTTCTTAACATTCAATCTCGGTTGCCTCCCAACCTTAGATTGATCATATTACCCCAAAAGTAACTTACGACCTTATCTAGTCATTTCCACCAAGAATACCCCAATCCGAATTATTCACTTAGATACTTCTGATTACGACGCATCAAGGTCTCCTCAATAATTCATTTGTACTTAAAGTCTACCTCGACATTCTCACCAAATGTTTGCAAAAATCATCATCACTAAAGAATTATTGTCCTTTGATGAAACTTCCTAACGATTAGTCTGGTCTGAACCGACACAACCTTGAATTCGTTCCTCAAAGCTGACACATACACGATGTCTGCAAGGGCTCCCAAACTTCCATAGATCCCAACATTGATCGGATGTTTCCCCCAAAACTGTACCAACACACTCTACAGATAGTCGCTTATCCCAAACTCCAAGGTTACACAACTCCTGCCATGCACCCAAGCATCGATTGCCAAATCAGTGAAGATCATGACAATTAACGAAACACCAATGATTGATTCTTACTTATCAACATCTAATTTCGTTAAGGTTACCGCTTGTCCTGCAGACACACCAGATCTGACGGAAGCACACTGAGGCACACCAACTGAGAGGCAGTCTTTAAGTGTGTCGAGCCTTCGGGGTGGAGTTCTTTGTAAAGGTCACCAAGGTCAACTGTCTCTTTGGGTGAAACTTGTCAATAAGTCACAGGGACACTTGGGCGTTTTATGTCGTTAGGTGTCATGCGATTAACGTTGTAAGGGTGTCATACTTTTGTGTTCCTCCACCCTCAACGGATACGGGTCTCCCCCATTGTCGGCCAACAGTATTTTGGTTATTTTAATTGTCCATGCTATAATGTTTGGATTTCATCCCATTTTATGGTCGCCTGAGTATGAAGTTTCAGTTCCATGTCTTCGATGACGTATCATATCTGTATGGGTTGTTTTTCGTCATTTAAGGTTCGAGAATTATGCCCCACCCGTGTTTTGGGTGTTTTGGGATATGAAGTGTTATTCACGTTTTCATAAATTGGGGTGTCGATTTATAATCCCGTTTTGAGTGAGTTATGGGTTGCATCATTTTATAAAGAATGTTTGTTTTGGAGCGTTGTCTTTAAAGATGCATATTATGGAGAAAACGAGTCGTTTCCATTTCTAAAGTAAATCATTTCGAAAGATCTAGATTTGAACTGAATTCCTTTCTTTAAAGATATATTCATTCATGTTAAAAATCTTGAGCTCACTAGACGTTAAACCTAACCTTTTTATTTTTCGGCATGTGCATCAGGTTCCAGTTGGGGGTTTGGATTCTAGCAGCTCTATGAAGAGTTGAGCCTTAGATTTATACAAGTGTAAGTAGTTGGTGAAGTCTTCTGTGGCTTGGAGGTAGTAACTATTATTGGGTTTTAGTAACACCCGTCCTTATTGTAGATCGTATGTATAGAATGATACGTGTGTATTGAGGTTAAATCTAAAATTGTGATTGTAGATGAAGCAATTATCTATGTATTTAGAAAATTTTAAATTGGTTGCTATTTCCAGATTTGAGGGTGTTACACCTTCTACCCTTTTCATATCTCGGGTTACCAGTAGGTGTGTCGATGAAGAGAATCAAGCATTGGAAAAAAGCAATGGAAAAGATGAAAAATAAGTTGGCTACTTGGAAAGCAAAAGCGATATCGTTCGGAGGACGGTGGACGTTGGTAAAGTCGGTTCTTGGAGAGAAAAAGTCGGTTTGGAAGACGGTGAACGGTGGACTTGGAAAGCAAAAGCTATATTTTTTTCTCTGTTTCGAGCCCCTCTAGGAGCATTAAAACAATTGGAGAGTGTGAGACGAAATTTCTTTTGGGGAGGGGGGAGGTACCAGGGATGGGGGGTCGAGTGGCATGGAAAAGAAAGGATTAGCTTGGGTCAATTGGGAAAGAGTGTTGGGTGAATTTAGGAGGGGGGCTTAATGTTGGCAGCTTTAACGATGCCAACCGGTGTCTCCTAGGCAAGTGGTGGTTGCGATTTCATGTGGAGAAAAAGTCTTTTTAGGCGACGGTTGTTAGAAGTATTCATGGGATGGATGGGGGGGAATGGAGGAGGGTTATGTGAGGGAAGTAGGAAGGAGCTCAGTGTGGAAGGAAATTATACGGGTAGGTAAAGAGTTGGACAACGACATTCCTTACTTCTCGGTTTCATTCGGCAAGAACGTAGGGGATGTGGTCGATAACCGATTTTGGGAGGATAGGTGGGTGTCAAATAGAATTCTTGGGAAGGACTTCCCTAGGCTATGTAGGTTGGAAATAAAGAATGATGTGTCAATTCGGGAGAGGGGGAATGGAAAGATGGAGCATGGGAGTGGAGATGGGGGTGGAGAAGGGCACCTAGGGGTAGAGAGATTAGAGAATTGGAGAATCTATTAAATGTGATTCGGGGAAATGAACTAAGAAAGGAGGGTAAGGACCGGGTGGTTTGGAGAAAAGATCCTCTAGGCTTGTTTAGTGTCAAGAGCATTCGCGGTTTACCTGAGGAAAAACGGTACTTGGAAAACAAGGGTATGATAAAGACGAAATGGATTAAAGTTATTCCTAAGAAGATTAACATCTTCATTTGAAGGGCGAAATTAGGAAGACTACCTAGCTGTTTGGTCCTGGACAGTATGGGGATAGATTTAGACTCGACTCTATGCCCATGGTATGGGAAAGCAACAGAATCAGTTGAACATGCCTTAATCACGTGTGATGAAGTGGGAAAAGTGTGGCGGCTTTTTGGAAGATGGTGGGGTGTAAATCTGGATGGGGTTACCTCAATTCCGGACTTAATGGGAGTGGTAGCGCAGGTTCAAAACAATATTAGAGGTGCGAAGAGGCTGGAAGCAACAATATGGGTTTATTTGTATCTAATATGGACTAATAGGAACAAATGGACGTTCAAAAATGAAAAAAGGAAGCTGATAGATTTGTTCTTTGAGTTCCAGGTTAGGTCGCACGAGTGGATTGCAGGGCGAGATCTGGATTTGAAAATGGAGTGGGCTGATTGGTTATCAGCCCCATTAAATCGCTGATCGATAGGCCGATTGATCATTTGATCATTATTATGAAGCTTGGGAGTGGGGGATTAGTTGAGGATCAGATAGCTGTTGTCCTTTCGGTCGATTGGGATCAGACCCGATTGGCTAGTTGTTATTTGGAAAACACGTTTTGGTTGGATCTGGTTAGTCTTACGGTACAAGTGAGGTCAAGAAAAAAGAGCATTAGCATGTTTGGTAGGCTGGCGATCTTCTCTGTATGCTTCCACGAGCTTGTTGTGTCTGTAAGAAAAGCGTGCAATCAAGGTGCGGTGACCGGTGGAAATTACAAAGGGTTGCCGCTGCAGTCCACCGGGGGAGGACCGGTAAACTGGGGTACGTCTGATGCAAGGACTGTCCAAGTAAGTTGGTGTCGGAGAAATGCCGATGGCTTCATGGTGCTGTCCAGTAGGCTAAATGAGAGAGGCTTTGAGGAAGATTGTTTCGAGCTGGAGGTACTCGGGTCGAGGGAGTGTTTCAGGGCAAGAGAGGGCTGATCTTGGGGCTGTCCAATGGGATTACGGACTGCCGATTGCCATATTTTGACGTCTTCTCGGGTAGCAAAAAGGAGTGTTCCTCCTCGACGGTAGGTTTTGTTGTGTAGGATGCTTCGGTTCGACCTTCGCTTGTCGGTTTAGTGGGAGTACAGGGTCGTCCTCAACGGTTCTCATCCTCGGTTGACTTGGGCTGTTCGTGGATCAGATGCAGAGGCGTGTGGGACAAGACTGTGTTTTCTGTCCAGGTTAATCCCACTAGTCTGCATCTTGTTCGAGTTGGTTTTGCTCGCGGGTTTGCTCATGGATATGTTTGTGGGTTAAGTTCTATAATAATTGGGGTTGTTAGTCGTGTGTGCAAAGTGCAATCGGGTTTTCCAGGTTGTCTGCGGTTGTTTGTTGCTTGCAAACTCCGTTGCCGCCTTTCCGATTGTTATCTGCTTATAGTTGTTTTCTGCCTTTCTCGATGTTCGTTATATAGTTGTCGGGATAGGCCCGGCTACGTTGTAGTCTTTGATGAACTCTTAGTTCGATGTGGTAATATAAGGTTTTTTGCCGTTCAAAAAAAAAAGTAAGCACTTACCAAATAAACATTTAGGGGTTGTTTGTTTTATAAAAAAAAACTCATAACCACTCTTAAGTCTTAATCGGTCAAACCTTTTTACATTTAGACTGTTTTTTTTTGTCTAGTTTTCAGAACCTCTTAACTCTTAAATACATATGAAATAAGCAGTGGTGACCTAACTTCTTAAAACCTATTATCACCGCCTCATTTCATATACTTTCCTTTCTTTCAAGACGCCACCAGATGTTACAAAAAACAATCAATCTTATTGATTCGGATTTCAGACTTCAACACCATCTCTTATCTATACTATATTATAAAGCACGGATAAAAAAATCTTAAATACAAATTATTAGGACAAATTACCATCATTTTATGCAAGATTTTAAAAATCTCTTAATTTACAAGTATCAAAACACAATATACATATTACTAGTGCAAACTTTTAACACCTACTAATTTGGTATGTGCAAGACCTTCCTTTTATACAGACCTTTCCACGTATCACTATTAATTAATATATTATATTACTATAATTTTTTTTAATTATATTATTAAATATGTAATTGATTATTTTTTCTAGATGTCATTAAAATATATAAGATAATCATTGAATTCTAACAAAATACTTAAATTTTTATATAAAAAACATTATACTATTAAGCCTAAATTAAACAAATTTATAAAAAAAAACATTATCATTTTCTCAAAACCATCCAAAATCGTACTGTAAATTGACAAAAAAATAAAATAAAACATTTAAATCGTGATGTATCCCGCTGCATTGCACGAGTACGCTTCTAGTTAATCAAAAGTGAAATAAGATTTCAGATTTCAGACCTCTTAAAAACAAACGAAATCCTAAAATCTTAACCAATACGCTAGTGATTCAAATTATTCGATATTATCTATATCTATACTATATTATAAAGCACGGATAAAAAACTCTTAAATACAAATTATTAGGCACAAGGTACCATCATTTTATGCAATATTTTAAAAATCTCTTAATTTACAAGTATCAAAGCACAAGATACATATTACTACTGCAGACTTCTAACACCCACCAATTTGGTGTGTGCAGGACTTTCCTTTTATGCAGACCTTTCCATGTATCACTATTAAATAATATATTATTTACTATAATTTTGTTTTAATTATATTATTAAATATATAATTGGTTATTTTTTCTAGATTTCATTAAAATATATAAGATAATCATTGAATTCTAACAAAATACTTAATTTTTTTATATAAAAAACATTATATTATTAAGCCTAAATTAAACAAATTTATAAAAACACATTATCACTTTCTCAAAACCATCCAAAATCGTACAGTAAATCGACAAAAAAATAAAATAAAACATTAAAATCGTGATGTATCTCGCTGCATTGCACAAGTACGCTTCTAGTTTTCAAATAATTAGCATAACTGACTACCACTTAAAAAAAAAAACAAGTGGCTACCAAATCGTATTCTATTCACACGGCTAACGTGCAAGACCAATCTACAGTGGAAACAACTCCACCACGGGTCAACGTTGACCTTGACTTCAGTTAAATTAAAATACCCGCCAATCCTTCCAATTCCCCCCACCCTTCACCGGCCGGAGTTTTCATTTTCCGGTCATCTTCCCCAATTTTTTCCGATTTCCTTTTTCTAACAATGAAGGACTTGATCGATGTTGTTTACAGAAACGCAAACGAACCGATCGAAGCTAGAGTCAAAGACCTTCTTTCTCGTATGACCATCAAAGAGAAGCTCGGTCAGATGACGCAGATCAAACGCAGCATCGCCACGCCCACTGCCATTACAGATCTCGGTTTAGGTATACATACATACATACATACATACATATAGAGAAGTTAAACATTTTACGAGAAGACGGGGGATGTGAGTATCATATGACATGTATGATTACACTTCTTTAGTGTGTTTAATTGATTAATTAAGCAACCATGTGTTGTCAATGGAACATGTGTTTAATCATATATGATTAAGCTTGTTTGTCATGCTTGTAATCATATATGATATTGAAATTTCTCGTCTTCTCACAAAATGTTTAACTTCGATCGTTTGAACCTGACAGTTAGGTTCGGGGAAATCATTAAAAATGGAAAATTAAGCAACACCTGGTAATCGTTCATTTGGATGATATGTCAATGTGTATCCAAGTAATTGAAACTTTTTTTTCGTGGTTTTTATGCATATGTGCATGTTATTCACATGTGAATACCGGACAAATTTATGCATGTTGTATGCATGTGTATATACCGTCAAGATAAAAGGTTATTAGAATGTTGCTATTTGGTTTGGTATTGATTGAATTTTGTTTTGATTGCAGGAAGTATATTGAGTGGTGGAGGAAGCAAACCTTTCGAGAATGCGACGACGTTGGATTGGGCGGAGATGGTGGACGGATTCCAGAGGGCGGCGCTGGAATCGAGGCTCGGGATTCCGATGTTCTACGGTAGTGATGCAATTCACGGCAATAACAACGTTTACGGGACGACTATTTTCCCCCACAATATTGGCCTTGGAGCTACCAGGTTTATATTTCTTTCTTTTATTACAATCCGATAATCGGATAACGTCTGACAACTATAAGCTACTTATTCTCTGAACTTACCGGAAAAAAAACATGTTTGTATGACCATAAGCTAGTTTATTTAAAATAGGTAATTAATCAATGGATTATATCGATAAACATATAAAACCAAAAAGTTAAGGCGATTTATCGACGTATGGTGACAAATTGTCATGGAATGATAACCGTCTATAATCCGTCACTAATTACCAACGAATTACTGACCAGTTTTGGCCCCAACCACGTTCCAGAACCCTCTATTAAAAGAACCTATTTTCTCTCATCAATGGCTTTTTAATAAACAATTTTAAAAAGTTTCATATATTCTAACAATATATATTTGAACCAAATTGTTCTTCATGATCTCTGGGATTAGTCGAGGTGCACACAAACTGCCCCAGACACCTACGATTAAGAAAAATGGCCAAACAAAGAAAGACCAAAAAGCCCTATATAAGAAAATTCAATACTTGCAAGGGAATAAAACAGTAATGCAAGCTTGCATGTTTACAACCATAAAAATCACAATCTTTTAAAAGTATTTTGGTGATAATGACCTAATCTTACAACTTTTGTATCTCAATACAACCTACCAGGGACGGACACAAGAATATTTTCATACGGTGACACCATATAATACAAACAAAAAATAATTACAAAAAGAGCGGTTTTATCAATGTGGCTTTATCTTTTTACCGACGTTCGATATTGTCCGATGTGTTTTTAGCCTAATTCTATAATTTCGAGGGATTTTTAAAGCTGTTTGCTTGATTTCGAAGAATTTTTAAGTTATTTTTATCGATTTCGAGGGATTTTTCGGTTTTTTTGGTTGATTTCGATAGTTTTTTTTGTTGATTATGAGGTACGTTTGCACCTTCTTGAAGTTTCCAAAACGATACGGTTGCACCTTTCACGAACCTAAATTTTTTTACCCTTCGTCGGAGAAATAATACGGAGGCACGTGCCACCTTATTGACTATACTAGGTCCGTCCCTGTACACTATACAAGGTGTCGGTGCATATAATCTTCGATTGCTGAGGGCCTCCAAAAAAAGAACATGTTTTTAATGTTTATAAATAAATGATAAAGTAGGAAATAAACGTCAAAAGATAAAGAAAAATAAAGGATTTATTCAAAGTCAAAGAAGAATTATTAATTGATTAGTTATCTCACATGTGTTATTAACTTTAGAATTATATTTTTAATGTTGTAATAAAAATCTAATAAATATATTGAAGAAACAAATTTAGAGGACCAAATGAAATTTTTTGCACAAGACCTTTATAATTGGCTTATGACAAAATATACAAGACATTATACAAATTTATGAATATGCCACTTAACTTTTAAATTGATGTTGTTTGTCTTAAATATTAAAAAAACTCGAAAATCAAGTTCGGAAAAAAAAAATATTAAAAAAAATCATGGGAAATTGACCAAAATATTCGATATTCTCAACCAAATTCACTTTTTAATCACTTTTTCAATTGAAAATTTATTTTAATCTTCGATTTTCAACGTAAGGATCCCCATTTGGCCATTTGGGTAAGTAATTTTTTTTTAAATTTAAAAATAGGTTTTACACAAATGTGTAAGACATTTACTAAAACTCCGATTAAAATAGGAATTTCATTACAAAAATGACTAAAAAATAAAGTTAGTTTTCTAAAATATTATGGATGTTTTTTTTTTGGGCGGGGGGGGGGGGGGGGGGGGGTAACCGTGAGTTTCCGGATCAGCTTACGCACACCTACTAATCCCCGGGAGTCGTCGTATCGCAGGTGAACCTCCATAGTCACAAGGGCTTTGGCAGCGTCTGAATTTGAACCCTGTGTAGATGAGATATTCCACTACATCCCCAAAGGATTTGCCAGTGCGCCACAACAAGTGGTTAATTATGGATGTGTTGATAAATGAAAAACATGATTTGATTGAATGTGTTGCAGGGACCCAAATTTGATCGAGAGGATAGGCGCTGCTACTGCGCTTGAAACCAGGGCTAGTGGCGTTCAATATGCTTTTGCTCCATGCGTTGCTGTAAGTTTTTTTGAAGAATATAATAATTATATACGGCAAATGTAACAAATAATTTCACACACCCTCCTCACCTTTGGTAGGTTTGAACCCTTAGACCTCCTAGGAGGACAAAAGTTCCAATACCGCTAGGCCAAAGGCCCTTTGATTGCGTTGCCGTAAGTTAATGCATAAGATATTGTAAAAGATTTGATTTTTAATTTTTAGATGTCCTTAATTTTTCAAAAATACAATTCGTAAAGCATTAAGTACAAATCATTAATTATACAGAATGTTTCAATTTTATAATATTCTTATTTTATTTCTTTTCTACTAAACAACTAGGTATATACCCGCCCGATGCAGCTAAATGTAAGTAAAGAACGAACAATTAATGCTACTTTCTTATAGACATATAATCAACAATCAATCATGACCTAAGAATCACAACTTATGAAACCCTAAACCCATAAAGATATTCAATAATTAGTTTATATTACAATTATTGACGAAAAAAATTATAATGATATAATTTATAATAAGAATGAAACGTATTTTACGATTATGTATTTTTATTATACTAACGGTGGAAAAAAATAAATCGTATGGATAGAAAACAAATTAATTCGTAGATATTCATGATATTTAATAGTACGGTTAAATTAAAAAATATTCAATATTGGGCTCATTTTGAAGGTATTGACGAGACGATTATAATGGTATAATTTGTAAAAAAAGAAACGTATTTTTTCATTGCATTTTTGTTCATATACGATTATTTGGGTTAATAAGATAATGGTGTAAAATGAAAAATAAAAAAACATGTGATATAAAGTAAATTAAATAAGTAAGTGTAAGGATAATAAATGTAACATTGTAAGGGTAGTAAATGTTATTGTATTCTGTTTTAGAATTTTTATATAGTAGTATAGATAATAATGAAATTTTGGAGGTTATGGAAACTATATGCACTTTCCAAACGAAAGTATTAAGTTTTGTAATACCCATATTACCCTTCAAAAATAAACGGATGCCCTTCCTAAATGAATGGATTAAATTTTGGAAACCCTAACTTTATAAAGAGATTAAAGTATTGATTTTTTATGTAATTTTGTTTTAGTAATAAATTAATTATATTTCAATAAATATCTAGTTATCTACTATGTGGAACCCTTAATTTTCCAAGGATTATTTTATTAAAAGAGAAGATCCCTACATATTCTATATAGATGGGTTGGTCCGTGACACGCTATCATGGGACCCAACACGACACTCAGATGGAGGTCAGGCTAGATTTTTCGACACTCGACTGCACCTAATCTAGCCTAACCTCTGTTTGAGGAGCATGTTAGATTCCCTATTTCGCCAAGAACAAAAACAATCCATAATTTTAAACTCGATCTAATATTCAAATTCTAAAATGTGGGAAATTTCTTATAAAGAATCATTTTAGCAGTTACTTTCCGAATTTTGGGCCTCTAATCTAATCTATTCTTTTTTTTTCCTTTTCATGTTGATATTACTTGTGTTTTTACCCCCTACAAGATTGAAGGAAACTTTGTACTGATTATTAAATTGGTGTTGTTAGGTGTGCAAAGATCCTAGATGGGGAAGATACTATGAAAGTTACGGCGAAGATACTGGATTAGTTCGAAAGATGACTTCATTGGTCACAGGCTTGCAAGGAAAGCCTCCTAAAGACCATCCAAATGGATACCCTTATGTAGCCGGAAGGTAAAGTTATTTCTGTCATTCAGACTGTTTATTGACATAACAAACAAAATGCTGATTTAGCTTAGTTCATATAGGCATAATCTGTACATAACTTAAGCAACCACTTATTCTTGTTTAAACGTGACATCAATCGAGTAGTTATATAATTTGATCATCAAACATCATTTATACTTTTCATCTTGTTACAACGCTATTTTGACATTGTTGTTCTATTGTCAATATCACTATCAAGTCCCCACTACTGGAAATTTTGGGTTATTTAGGGGAATAACTTTGCAACATATTTTCTTTAATACATGATCTTCTGGCAGATTTTAAGACATTTTTGTATTAAGAAAAGGCATTCTTTCATTAGGCAGAAACATTTTTGAATATGTCAAAACGTTATTCTCCCAAATAAACCTGAATTTTTTACCATAACTTGGTGATAGACCTTGAAACCATAGAACTCTCCAAAACACTTCTATTTTTAACATTTTCAGTGGTACGAGAATAAGTAAAACGCCAAATTGCTATTTTCCCCGTTAAATAGCTTTGCTTTCACTCATTACTAGAGATGGGGTTTTACCCTCCAAGTGTATTCCTACCATAACTCTTGGGGGTTTAGAACAGATTTCCCTAAACCCTAAATCCTAAATCAAAACCTTCTAATGTATAAATTCAACATTTGACAAGGAAAATTAACTTGAACATATGATTACAGAAAAAATGTTATGGCATGTGCCAAGCATTTTGTTGGAGATGGAGGTACTGATAAAGGTAAAAATGAAGGGAATACCATCATCTCATATGAGGATTTGGAGAAGATTCACATGTTACCATATCGGGATTGTATTTCGAAGGGAGTTAGCACCGTTATGGCATCGTACTCGAGTTGGAACGGAACCAAACTACACTCGCATCGTTATCTCCTAACAGATATTCTTAAAGACAAGTGGGGATTTAAGGTAACTTTTATAAAATTTGCTGCCATTTTTCTCAATACTTTTGTTCATGTGAAATTATATGGAACCCCTTGTTTTAACATATATTGAGGAAATTTTGGTCTAAGTCTAACTGATATGAAACTCTAACACGCCTCTAACGGAGGCTAGACAGACAAAGATTGCCCCAGAATGTCGAGAGATGGCTAGACGAGTACAGATTACCCTATAGTGTCGAGTCTCTAGAGTGGTAGATTTTGACTCCGATACCATATGATAATATATGGAACCCTATCAAATTATTATCCAAAAAGCTCTTAAAGTGCGTTAAGTGTTCAGACTATATGGGACGAGATGGGACAAAAAAAATAGTCTCATGTTTAGCGTAACATGAAACAAAAACTAAGTTGGACAAAATAAGAACAAAAACTCAAATTCGTAGGTCAAAAGAAAAGTTTTTGTTCCACCCAACAAGGTTGAACAACCTTAACAAAAAAAAAAGGAATTTAATTAAAGTACCCGTATTTTAAAAGTGTATTACGGAAATGCCCAAAATCTCTCTTTTTTTGCCAAAATACCCATTATCATCGGGATCTTGGACCGGGATTTGAGCTATCCTGGGGTTAGCAATTTTTTTGACCATAGTGTGGTTACCCCGGGATTTAGAGTGATATCCCGGGGTTGGGCCGGGATGAAGGGAATTTCACGGGATTTAGAAATTATGATATCCGGGATTTAGACTGAAAAACTAAATTATTAATTAACGAAGGGAAAAACTAAATTAATTAATAATTATGATATCCGGGATTTAGAGTGATATCCCAAGTTAAAGATAGTGAATAATTGTTTAGTTTTTCTTTTTGAATAAAACAATTAAAATATTTGAAATACTTAACTTATATTAACAAGTTGTTAAATTTTATTAATGGCTATATTTTGTGAAATTCCCTTCATCCCGGCCTAACCCCGGGATATCACCCTAAATCCCGGGGTAACCCCATAATGGTCAAAAAATTTTGCTAACCCCGGGATAGCTCAAATCCTAGCCCAGGATCCCGACGATAATAGGTATTTTGGCAAAAAATGAGAGATTTTGGGCATTTCGGTAATACATTTATGAAATACAGATACTTTAATTAAATTCTCAAAAAAAAAAAAAATCACCTTGTTATTATATTTTTATTATTATTATAATCGAATTATTATTATTACTACCACTACTACTTTTTATTAGTAATAGTAATATTTTTGTTATTATTACTATTATATAACATTAATTAAAAAATAGAAAAAAGTGTAGTTATTTCAATTTTATAATTAAATTTATTTGTATAATTTATAAATATTATATATGATTAAAAAATAATAAACAATGTTTTAGAGATAAGTTATTCATTTTAACAAATTTGTCATCTCCTGTTCTATACCAAATGCCAAATTAGGGGCCGTTTACCCAAATGTTTACCCGGTAAACGCTTACCAATAAAACTCGACACACTAACTTGCTTTATCGGGTAAGATTTTAATCATTACGATGGTATTTTATACAACAATTTACCCGGTAAGCGCTTACCCGGGTAAGAGTTGTCACTCTCTCTTACCGGGTAAGACTCTTCATCCTTATCCTCGCTCTTACCGGGTAAGATCATATCATCTTGTCATGTTCATCCGCTATAGTAAATTCCCCGGTAAGCACTTACCGGGTAAACATTTTGTAAACGGCCCCCTAAAGTCTCCTTTTTTTTCTTTTTGTCTTGTCTCATTCTGTTCGTGCACCAAATGCTAAACGGTTCCAAATGATGTTGATTTCTTCTTGTTATAACAAAATCAATTTTCGACAGGGTATCGTGATTTCAGATTGGGAAGGAATCGATCGGTTGTCCAATCCTCGCGGATCGAACTACAGAAATGCCGTTTCTTGTGCGATTAACGCAGGAATCGACATGGTAAGAGTAAACTATAGCTCCCAAAATCAGAAATTTCATTGTAATTGCATTTCTGGTTTTTCAAATATGGAACTTGCAGGTGATGGTTCCTACGAGATATGAACTATTTCTGGAGGATTTAGCATTTTTGGTTGAATCCGGGGAGGTTCCGATGTCGAGGATCGATGATGCCGTTGAACGGATCCTCAGAGTTAAATTTGCCGCCGGACTCTTCGAATATCCCATGACTGATAGATCCTTGGTAGATGTTGTTGGCAGCAAGGTAAACTTGCAGCTAGGTTTTACCAAACGTGACTAGTTTATCAGCCAACGACTAGTTTTTCAGCCAACAACTAGTTTAATAGCTGACAGCTAGTTTTTCAGCCAACAACTAGTTTATTAGCTAACAACTAGTTTTTCAGCTAACAGCTAGTTTAGAGCATCTCCAACAGCTTCTCCAAAATGGAAAAAATGAGGATTTTTGGTGTGTTTTTTTTTTGCTCCAACAAATTCTCCAAATCTTTCTCCAAAATGGAGAAGTAAGAGAGACAGTGTAATTTCTCCAAATTTGGAGGACTCTCCAAAAATGATTACCATGAGAGAAATGTTTTTTTTATTATTATTATATTCCACCAATAAGAAATCTTGAAATAAAATGTTTAGGAGATAGAAATAATACTTTATTAGATATATACATTATTTTAATAATATAAATAATGATGTCATCTCCAAAATGGAGAATCTATTGGAGATGAATGCAATTTTTGTTAGAGATTTTGAACTTTGGTTCTCCATTTTAGAAATTTTTTAGAGAATCTGTTGGAGATGCTCTTATTAGCTGAGAGCTAGTTTTTCAGCTAACAACTAGTTTATTAGCTAGTTTTGGCCTGAACGTATCTTAATATTGTTGTTCCAGCAACATAGGGAATTAGCACGTGAAGCAGTCCGTAAGTCGTTGGTTCTCCTAAAAAACGGGAAGGATCCAAGGAAACCGTTTTTACCGTTGGATAGAAACGCGAAAAGGGTTCTTGTTGCCGGAAAACACGCAGATGATTTGGGTTATCAATGTGGCGGTTGGTCAGTTTCGTGGCAAGGAAGCAGCGGAAGAATCACAATCGGTAAGTGGTTACATGGCATCACACTTAAACCTTCAGAGTCGTTTACCAAACGCTTACTGGGTAAGCACTTACTGGGTAAGCACTTACTGGGTGTCACTTATCTTAACGGATGACCATAACAAGAACCGAGAATCTTACCTTGTAACTTGTATTGCATAGCAATAACCGAGAATTTTACCCGGTAAGCGAGAGAGAAAACTCTTACCAGGTAGAAAACGCTTACAACAATCAATTTTGATGGCCAAAAATGATAGTCGATAAGCTAAGCTAGGGTGGTGACTCTTAGCGGTAAACACTTACCTGGTAAGTGTTTGGTAAACGACCCTTAACGTTTACTAACATCTTACAACCTCTTATGACTTGTACCAGTAATAAGCTCTTACCCGGTTAAGAGGTGTTTACCGAAACAAAATATAGGTGAGAGCCTAGAGAGGGGTATAATGGTCTTTTTTACTCGATTAGCGCTTAATACACAACAATAGTAAGAGTGTCGGACCTCTTATTAGTTATTTCAATCAGACTTCTTACTCCAGCCAGCACTTTACAGTTTTGGTAAACTTGTTCAGGAACAACGATTCTCGATGCTATTAAAGAGGCAATCGGGGACAATGTCGAAGTCGTATACGAAGAAAATCCAACACCCAAAAGCCTTTCTCTACAAGATTTCTCCTACGCGATTGTAGCCGTTGGCGAAGCTCCGTATTCCGAATCACGTGGCGATAATCCCGAACTCACCATTCCGTTCAACGGCGACGAATTACTGAAGATGGTTGCCGCCAAAATCCCGACTCTAGCCATCCTGATCTCGGGTAGGCCGTTGGTTTTAGAACCATCGCTCCTAGAAACATTGGATGCATTAATTGCCGCTTGGTTGCCGGGCACCGAAGGAAACGGGATAACCGATGTTATTTTTGGCGATTACGAGTTCCAGGGACGACTTCCGGTTTCATGGTTCAAATCGGTTGATCAACTGCCTATGGATGCTCATCAAAAGTCATATGATCCCCTATTCCCGCTCGGATACGGTCTAAAATCCAAAGTTCAACCTTCGTTTCTTCGTACATTATCTCCACGCTCGGATCGATTCAACGATTTGAGCATGTAATATCTAACACCCTCGGTTCGGTCACATCGGTCTTATAGTCGTTAGAAAATAATCAAACAATGAAAAGATCATTCAGAAAAAAACGGTTATATTTTTTTGTAAAGTTGTTTGAAATGCCAGTTAAGCTTTATATTCGCTTGTTGTGTTCGATTATTGGACTTAGGGTGTTTGGCGGTTGCTGAATGGTTTGGTGCAAGATGATTAACGGGTGAGAATGATTAAGGTGCCGTTTGTTGTATAAGAGGTCTGAAGTCTTATTTTAGTTATGATTAATAAAAGGTGGTGTGTAAAAATGTCTGAACGATTCAGACTTAAGAGCCATTAAGAGATTTTTTTTAAAAACAAACAACCCCTAAGAGACTCTTGGTTGTTTGTTAATTGTTCATAATGAAATTACGGTGTTGAATGGTTAAGGAAGATCTAGGATACAAAATCATTCAGAGGGTTTTAGAACCATTAAGATGGAACTTTTTTGGCCAAACAAGAATCACCTCTTAGCGATTCGGATGTTGCCTCTCAATGGAATTATTAGTGTCGTTTACTAAACACTTACCTTGATAAGCGTTTACTTGTTCAATTACCTTACTGGGTAAACATAACAAGAATCGAGAATCCTACCCCGTAAGAGGGAAGGCCAAGATCGAAGGTAAGTGAGGATGATGACTCTTTACCCGGTAAGCGCCTACCCGGTTAAGTGGTTATAAACGTTTACCATCAATCCATTTTGATGGCCAAGAACGTTATCTGATAATTAAATGAGAGTGGTGCCTCTTGTCGGTAAGTGTTTGGTAATTTACCCTTAATTATGAAATAGAGAAACTTTCTCTCTCTATCCTTTCAGTTAATTAAAAAAATTGTAATAATTATACATTTTTAAAACAATATGCATTTCTGGTTGTAGAAACTTAGGGGCCGTTTACCAAATGCTTACCCGAATAAGCGTTTACCAATAAAATTTAACACTATCACTTACTTAGCGGGTAAGATTTTAGTCCACCAAAATGGTATCGTATGCAACAATTTTTCCGATAAGCGCTTACCGGTAAAATTTAACACTTTCACTTACTTACCGGGTAAGATTTTAGTCCATCAAAACGGTATTGTATGCAACAATTTTCCCGGTAAGCGCTAACCGTGGTAAGAGTCCTCGCCATCACTTACCAGGGTAAGACTATTGATCCTTATCTTAGCTCTTACCGGGTAAGATTCTTGGACATTGTCATCTTCATCCATAAGATAATATGACTTGGTAAGTGCTTACTCGGGTAAGCGCTTGGTAAACGGCAGTTAGGAATAGAAGGGAGTAAGAAGTCAAGTGATATGTATGTGAAACAGTAAGAACACGAAAACGTAAACTATGATTTTCGTCCATGTGGTTTGTAATACTATGAATTTAGTTCTCATGCTTTTGAAATTACGGTTTGCGTCTCTATAGTTTGTAATTTATTGTTGTTTTCGTCATTGAAACTAACCCCGTTAGTGATTTAGGGGTTGTTTGTTTTTAAAAAAAAATCTCTTAATTTCTCTTAAGTCTAAATCGTTAAGACATTTTTACTTACCACCTCTTATTAATCATAACTAAATTAAGACTTCAGACTTTAGACCTCTTAAAAAACAAACGACACCTTAGTGTCAAGTATAAAAGACAAAAACAACAATCAGTTGTAAACTACAAAGAGAATTTTTTTTTTGTAAACCATAATTTCAAAAACACAAAGACAAAAAAATCAATTTCAAGAAATCCCAAGAATGAAAACCGTAGTTTACTCCAATAATCAGTACTATACGTAACCGGTCCCGATCGAAAACCGAACCTTAAATTTCCATAAAATTTTTTATCGACCCTGAAACCATCGGGCCATAATCGGTCTCCAGTCCTGGGCCGAAACCCAATTCGGCCATCTCAAGTTTTGAACCAAGTAGAATTAATGGGCCAGCTACACGAATGGCTTAGCAAAGTGGTTATCCACTGTCAGGCCCAATATCCATATTTTAATATACAGACTTCAAATTTAACAATTTTTTTTTTTTTTGTAAAAGTTGATTGTGTATAATCTCAACTGGTTTCATACTGAACCTGTTTTTAAGACATCAAGATAGGGACATTTTTCGGCTCACTAGGTGAGTGAGGCTAGCCGAAGGCTCGAGTTCGAGTTCGAATCCGAAACTTGTCTTATATTTGGACAAAGTCATCACACCCCTTTATTATAACTGAGACGTTTTTTTTTTCCAATTTGCTTTTAATCTAAATCAATTTCTTCAACCCAACGTATCTCAAATTAGATTGTTTCAATATTTTGGGTATGATCTTGAATTTTGATTTTACCCTAACCTAACAAAAATAATTTTTTTTATAGAAAAAAATCTAATTGATGCTTAAAAAGTATTCAAAAAAACATTCTTTCAACGTATATATTTGTCTATCATTTGTTAGAGTACCAAGTCTATGATCAAAATAGAACAAATAGAGTAAAAAAATGCACAATAAGACAACTCATTTTGCAATTAAAACTTAGGTTATGTCATGTGCACCTTCAACACTTGAGTCTTCGAAAAGATTATTGGTAATTTTTTAGTTGTTATTTCAAAGCCTTTACAAGATTAATTGAGAGGCATAGAATCTGACCCAATTAACCACGATTTCCAAAAAATCCATCAACACCATGTTTATCTCAAAAACACAAGGGTTGTGGTGTGGTGGTAAAAGCTTGGGGAGTTCATAGCGCTCAACCCGGGTTCGAGCCCCACTAGCAGCATTTGTGGCCACTGAGGATAAACTCAGGGCTGCACGCTTTAGCAGCTGGGCCAAAGACCCTAATTGCCAGGATACCCTTTCCAAAAAAAAAAAAAACCATGTTTATCTCAAACAACCAATATCATTTTTTTCATTAGAAGAATATTATCAATATATGTGTTTTCATACTAAATTTGTTAACTAAATACAATGTGCATAAATAATGTTACATAAAAGTTAAGTTTTATTATTTATAATATCAAAATTATGCATAATATAATATGTTTATTGAAAATAATTAATATAAAAATTGGCTTTAATTTAAAATAAAGTGTTCCCAAACCCCAAATCTTGAGTGAAATTGATAGTGGCATGGCAATACCTTGTCCTCTCTTTTGCACCATTTTCTTTTTCCAAAAGATGCCCAAATCATATTTTGGATTTCTTCATTGTTTCATTGACCATTTCACAATAATTCCTATCCTTTCCACTCTCCTATATTATTTTCTCCTTTTCCTCTTATAACAATCAAAATGCTTACTCATTTTACAATAGAAAAAGGGTTAGTTTTGTCATTTACAGTTAAAAAAAAAAGATAATGATAATAATGATACAAGAATTTTGGACTCGTCTTATTTGTCCTTTAACTAATCCTTATCTGTATAGGTAGGCAAAAATCAGGGTTGGCAGGTAAAAGTCATGTCTGGTTGTTTCTTTGTATAATCCTAATCAGGCTCGATCTTCAACGGTCCTTCTGCGATTGATCCTAGCTTAAGTTAAGAAAACAAACAACTCCTCTTCTTGAAATGTAAAAAAAATACATGATGTGAAAATACCTACATCTTATCCTTATGATATACAAAAAGAAAAATAGCATTTGTTGTTGGTCATACTTAGACATTACATGTTAACCAACAATTATTCGTGTTAAAACTATAGAAAATTAAAAAAAAAAGATAATAACGGGCAATAATGCACGAAATACCCATTGTAGTTTATAGCAATGTGCATAAACAACCAACATAGTTATCAACTTTTGTCCATTTAAACTTATTATTATTGTTAATATTATTCATCAAGAGAAAAATGCAACAAAATGTAACAAATGTTGTCGTTGTTCTTATTTGGACAAAAAGTTGATTCCCGACAACCCTAACCGGCCCCACACAGAACTTGTCTCTTAGGACACCAATGTGAAGGGGTATTTTTTGGCTCACTCAGCGGGTTGAGGCTAGGTGGGGGGGGGGGGGGGGGGGGTTGGGATCGAAGCCAAGACCTGTTATGTATTTAGGCAAAGTCACCCCACCCCTTTACCAACTGAGCTACACGCCAAAAGTTGTTGTTCTTATTATGTGTGACCATAATCAAAACCATCAATTAATATAAGAAACTTTCTAAAATTCATATTGCAAAACAATCATATGTTAAAGTTCGTTACATTAATCGACAAAAACAAAACTTTTTATAGATTTAATTTCGGGGTGGGCTAAATGCACCCTATATATATTGCTAAATGCATCCATACCTACTAAAATTTTTCTTCACATAAATCAATATCAAGACTCACTTTTTAAATTTATAATACACGATTTAACTTGATTATGACATAAAATAAAATATATACAACTATACCTTAATTTTATTGTAACCAAAAAGCCTTTGGCACTAAAATGGCACCATGGCATGGAGAATAATCCCTACACCACTCAAGAGATCATATGTAGATCTTAATGGCCCACATTAAACACCATTACAGAATCTTTTTAAAACACCAAGTAACCCTACCACCCTACCCCAAGTATATTCCATTTATTTCTCTCCACATCAAAGAATCACAATTTTAGCCATCAATAGTTGAGGGAATTTATATAAACAACTAGACTTGCTTAAAGTGCAAGATTTGTGGTCTTCTTCACTTCCTTTGATTATTTTTCAAAGAAATTGTACCTTTTTTCGACAATTCTAACACAAAAATGACATGTCTGTTAACGGTCATTATTACAAACTGTTCGAGTTTTAATAAAAACAGCTCTCTTGGACCGTATGAATTGGTTGAAAGGAATGAAAAGAAAACATTGTTCTTGTAAACCCATTTTTATAACATGGGTATGCACTAATGTTACAAGGTTATTTGTGTGTTCTTTTTACAGTACAAAAGACTAAGGTGCCGTTTGTTTTTTAAGAGGTCTAAAGTCTTAATTTAGTTATGATTAATAAGAGGTGGTGTGTAAAAAGGTCTGAACGATTTAGACTTAAGAGAGATTAAGAGATTTTTTTTTAAAAACAAACAAGCCCTAAATATAAGATTGAAGATATGTACATACATACCCATCGTTACAAGTAAGCCAACTCCTTGATGCCCTGAAACATGATTCGAACATTTGACTAATACTCAAGTTAGTTTGTAAAACTATATGCAAAGCCACGGTATCCCTGAGAAGAAGCATGTTGGTCAACCGTTTAAAATGTTATTGGACACATTTGAAATAACAATAATCTTTGTAAACTAAGATCAAAATTTGCAATTCTGACTTTAAATAATTATAGAAAATGAAAATATTAAACATTTGAAATGAAAATTGTTGTAATTTTTATCATATAATGTAAGTGGTAAACTTGGTGGGTATATTTGTGTGTGGGGTAATCAAATATTAGAATAAAGTTGGTAAAGATACCTTTTTTTTTTTATAAATTTTCTCCCTTTTGCAAGTTGCTAGGAAATGGTATTTATTTTACAATAGAAAATAGGGTTAGTTTTGTCATTTAATGTTAAAGAAAAAGTAACGATAATAATAATACAAGAACATCTGCATCATGAACCTTTGGACTCGTTCGATTTGTCCTTTTACTGATTTTAATTTGTATAGGTGGGGTAAAATAGGGTCGGTTAGCAAAAATTAGGTTTGATTCATTATTGTTTGGCAAAAATAAGCTAGTTTATTTTCTGGGTACATGTTTGGATGACCATAAATAACATATAAACTAGGTTTTTGATAAACTACTTGAAGTAGCTTATGAGGAGTTTTTTATGATTATTCCAATTATGTCCCTCATTAATATTCATAATTATATTTTAACTTTTAATTATAAATAAATAATTAATGTCCTTTTTGATAATTTAAATGCTTATAAGCTAGTTTTTGTCAAACGTGACTTTTTCATCAGCTAGCTTATCAGCTACCAGTTAGCTTATCCAAAAAAAAAAAACTTTGTTTAATCAATTCATAAGTTTTTCAGGGCCTCGTCCTATTAACCGGATTTTAATTGTTTTTTTTTAGTATTTTAAATAAAATTACATTTATTAACTTTCTTTTATAAACTTTGGCTATGTTCGGCAAACTAGCTTATAAGCTAGCTTGTAGCTGATAAGCTAGCTTTTCAAAACGCTACACAAAGTAGCGTTTCAATAAACTAGCTTATGGTCATCCAAACGTGTACCAGGAAAAAAAGCTAGCTTTTTTTTGCCGAACATAACCTTTATGCTTCAAATAGACTTATTTGTAAACATTTATGCTTTATTCTACGTATCTTATTATAAAGATATTTTGTTTACTTTAATTAAAAATTATATTTTAATTGTTAAAAACCAGTAACTAGGCTTTTAGTAACCGATCCTTTAACTAGTTCATCTTCAAAAAATAATAACCGATAAAAGTCTTTTAGTAACTAGTCAAGGGCCACTTGTAACCGGTCCCGGGCATCAAACCCATTTGCCGACCTCTACTATAGGGTATACACAAGTTGCGGTTTTGACCATATCCCTAAATTTTGTTTCGTGAATGTAAAGAGATATGGCAGAGGTAATTCTGATTTATCATAGACGAAATAATCAACAACTCTTTCATTAAATAGTGGAGATTATTTCAAATAACATTATGTACATGTGTATCCTATCGTTTATATTATAGTTGTCATCAAATTTCTTATAATTTCTTTTTAATAGAAAAACTTACGAGTAAGTGAAGTGCTTTCGTGATGATATTCTATTTTTCATAAAAAGTGGTACATTTGGTGGCAATTTTGATACTTAGAAGTTAATCGGATGAAAGTTTATAACCGAGATTTGTTCGAGTAATTGGGATTTTCTATAAAAGGTCAAGTGCAAAAATACAGATAGTTTTACAAGATTTTCGATATCGAGTATAGTGCATTGGAATCCATTCACTCAAAATGAGCAACCTTTCTAAAGTCAAATATTCCGTTCATTTCGCATATTTAGTTTGTGGGCATACCCTCTAATGGGAATTCTAGAATACACACGACAAGGATAACAGATATTTTCTAGGAACTGGTAGCTACTGCAGATGAAAGAATGTTAGAGAGCCGACAAATAGTCAAATAATGTCGTATGATGGTTAGAGGGAGGGGCTCTTGTCCTAGTAGTTATGTACTTTGTTTTAAGTTGTTTACTGTTTCGTAGGGCCTTACTGTTTGTGCTTGTTTTAACTCATTTCCATCATATATGTCCTTACTGTTTATACTTGCACACTTCATTCCTTTTTACTTTTTCCACTATCTCGTGCTCTTCAGTTTCCTTTTTATTTCTTCCAAGCTGTCAATTTTTTTTTTACAATCTTGCTATTTTATTCGGGATTGTCCAAAAAAAGTTGCTAGCAGGAGTCTTCACTTAAACAGTTTCTCTAATCCTTAAGGTAGGTAGATGAATAATCAGCGTAAATCCTATCACATGTCCTTGTTTTCGAGTCAGATGTACTAGGTTCATTCAATTTGCTTTTGTTGAGGATGGTAGGCCAAAGTCACAATCACATGATGCTTACAAGACTAATTATCCCATAACTACAATAACAATCTCTCCAAAAATTCACTACCAAACAACGAACATACAAATTAGTACAAGTTTGTTCTTGTAAAATAATACGAAGAGAAATCAATATATGTCACTTCAAAAACAGTATAAACTCCATAAAAATAGACGAATCTATATAGAACTTGATAGAAAACAAAATTAACATCCGAGTCTTATAGAACATGTCTTAGCGCATGTTTGTCGGCAGCTTAATGAGTTTAAATAGACTCACAATTTATTCAATAAGCTATACATGACTGTTTGGTTGTTAGAGATTGGGGGAAAATTCGTCGATCAGATGACCGGATTTCTTGAGAATCGTGTAAGTCACTTTCCGAATTGGTATTTCGACCCTATGCCTGGGTTGCACGAAATCCAATATGGGATAAGACTCAAGAACACTCACGTTTTTAGGCACTAAAACGAGAGCAAATTTGCTGGAGAGTATATATGATTGTTTAAAATCGTGTGTCTAAAACATAAGTATATACGGTATATATACTAGTCCCATTCGTAAAATAGGAAATAACGGAAAATGGCAATGATTGTAAATCACTATCAATTATAGTCGATTACAATCAATTTAGCTAAAAAAAAGGCAATGATTGTAAATCACTATCATTATAGTCGATTACAATCAATTTAGCTAAAGTTAAGGCAGAAAATAACTGACCATTAAATGTTCAGTAAATGCAGATTTAGTCCAAAAATAGACACCAAGAGCTTCTGGTCCAGAGATGCCCATCAGAGGCGCTGCCGTGCCAAAGAGGCTCAGAGGCTCTGATGTGCCTTAAGAGGCTCTGGCGTGCCAAAGAGGCTCAGAGGCTCTGTCGTGCCTTAAGAGGCTCTGTCGTGCCTTAAGAGGCTCTGTCGAACCTTAAGAGGCTATGTCGTGCCAACGAGGCTCAGAGGCTTTGACGTGCCTTCAGAGGCTCTGACGTGCCTTCAGAGGCTCTGCCATGCCTTCAGAGGCTCTGCCACTTGGATCCCCGCTAGGGGCGTTGCCCCTTGACCCCCCGCCATTTCATCATGTCTGGGATCAAACTCGTCTTATAACAAGTGTGCACTCCGCACCACCTAACTTGTATTAGATCATAGTTTGAAACCCATTAGTACTCGTGTTATAACCAATTACACTTAAATGTCTGGTGACACTAAAATCACCAACAATCCTCCCCCATTTTAGTGTAACCCATGAAATAACACATTTAAATTAAACAAACCAAACTTGCACCTAAATGAAAATATCGAAATGATTGAATTTCCACATTAGTATTTTACACATTCCAAATATTCGATAATCAAGGTGTCCCAAGGATTGAACCCATCAACTCATTTGAATACCTGAAGATAAAATACATACAAATTTCTTATATGTCCAGCAAATTAAAACTTGACACAATTATAAAGCCGTGTGTCCTAATCCTCTCATGATTGTATAAAGGCCAAGTCCCAACCTTTTGAAATGCGGCTACACTTCACAATCACATAGGTAGTTCCTTTACTTCGTGTACATGCAAATACACTTTATCAAAGGAATTATTAAGAAGATAAACTTCACCCTAACCACTGCAGGACTGAACACATACCTGGGATGATTCAACTTGTGTTCCAATTTATAAGTGTGAGCTTTCCACATTGAATTCAACTTCTAATGTCATATTAGAAGGGAATTGGGTGTCTTACCTTTATAAATTTATAAGGACTTTAATCCCATCCCAATCGCAGACTTGTGCACTAAGTCTCTTGTCAGACCTTTAGTTAAATGATCTGCCAAATTTTGTTGCGTTCTAATAAACTCAACGGAGATTACACCATTCATGATTAATTCTCTAATCATACTATGTCTAACACCCAGGTGTCTAGACTTACCATTGTAAACTTGGCTATAAGCCTTAGCCAAAGTGGTCGCACTGTCACAATGGATTGAAATAGGTACAATTGGCTTTGGCCACAATGGAATCTCATAAATTAAATTCCTTAGCCACTCCGCCTCTTTACCGGCGGCGGCTAGTGCAACAAACTCAGATTCCATTGTTGAGTTTGTAATACAAGTTTGCTTTTTAGATGCCCAAGAGACGGCACCTCCTCCAAGCAAAAATGTAACACCCGAAAACCTAAGGTAAGTATTTTTCCTCGTTCCTTAAATTTTTATCGAACTGAAAACTCTAATATGTGCTTAACTGTTATTTCTCCAACCTTCTATGTATGTATTAATCCGAATGTTTAGTCTCACTTTGTCGAACTTTAGAAAAATCAGATTTTCGGACCTCGGGGGGGGGGGGTGGCGCGACCTTGCCACGCGACTGTGCCAATGGCACAATCGCATGGGCACAGTCGCCAAGCATGTACCGCGGGTGGTGGTCTGTGTGCGACTATGACACCGCGACAATGCCCATCGGAGTCTGAGTGTTTAAAACCTCAATTTCGACCATTTTAACTCATTTCTCATCACTCTCGTTTTGGGGCCGATTGTTACCATTCTTGAGGAGATTTTCCCTCCTCTTGAACCCTCCCAACATTTATTGTAAGCCTAGAGTAGTTGGGGATATTTATTGTGGATTAAAGGAAGCTAGAGACCCATTCAAGTGAAGCTTTCAAGTCCCACCTTCTCCTCATTCCATCCAAGTTTTCTAGGGTTTGTGTAAAACCCTATATTGTGAGTTTTCTATCAAAAATCTTTCAAAAGAGATACATATCCTTATTGTTTACTTTACGTGTTATTTATCTCCTTTCTCATGTACATAAATAAACTGATCACCTGATAAGTTTGCTCTAACTTGTATATTTGGGTTATTGAGTGTTTTGAGTATGTAATCATTTTGAAGAGCATGTGGAAGTATTAAATTACACCTTTAGATCATGTTCATATGCTTTATAAGTTCGTTGGTCATCTTGATGAAAATGGTATATTTTGGGTAGTTGGACCTAAAATGGGAAGTGAACTATGGGAAGTCTTATACATGTATCTTGTTGATATGGTTTATGTATACAGATGAATGATGTATATATATATATTGGAGGAACCGTGAGTATGTGCTAGGAGGATGTAGTCTTAAGTGCCACCGTGACGGTATGCACTTGGACCTCCGCCACTTGGGGTAATGCCGGTGTGGTAGTTCTCAAGTGCGCCGGGCCTTTGGGGTGTTGCTCATGCGAGTGAACATCAAGGTACATTGACTTGAGGTAAAACTCATGGTGTGATGGGTCACCCCCATTGATTTCCGTATGGCCTACAAGTATTATATTGTCTTAATTACTCTTGTGTGTATATAATTGTCATGTCCTGCTTTTGTATAACTCACTAGGCTCGTTTGGCCTAACACTTATTTAATTGGTATGTATCTCAGGTTCTAGCGGCGCGACCGCAAAGAAGGGCTAGCGGACCTCTAGATGTAAGCTTGGGGATTTTGGGATGCCATCTTAGTCGTGGACATTTTTGGAAGTAGATAACAACTGCTTGTAATCTTATTTCTTGTTCTAGAATTTAGATTAAAAGGTTGTTATCTCTCTTTGGTCGTTGTTACAAACTTGTAATTAACTGGCATTCGTTATTCCCTTTTTGGGACGAGCTCGTGCTTTGGCATAGTGTTTATACCATATTTCTTTCGGAAATTTTTGTTAGTCCCAATTTTTGGGGTGTTACAAGTTGGTATCAGAGCTCTAGATTAAGTGAACTAGGTGTTGGTTGTAGCATACCTAGACTTAGACTGCTTGAGCATATCCTATCACTGTCCAAACGGGTAGCGCGTTTCTAGGTGGGGAGAGTATTTGGATTACGGAATTGCATTGGTTGAAATTATGATGATGACAACGAGGGTTCTTATGTAAAGTACATTCACAATTTCACTTGGCCCGTGTTATTCTGAATTTATGATTACGTGGGCATGCTTGGAAATTATTATTATAATGTTTAATCTTTGTAGTAGTACGTATCGAACCGGTTATCCTTTAAGGAATTAACCGGTATGACTTGTATCATGTGTGACAGTTCGCAATGGTAAACACAAGGAGTCGGATTGGGGAGACCGAGGAGGCTAATGAGGCAAGTGTAACCGCCCCGGAAACTGCAAGACAAGTGGGCCCGTCGGCAAGCAGAGTCATTCCACCGGTTCCCCGAATGCTAGAGGGAATTATTGACGTAATCCCTCCAGTGAACTTGGAAACCGAGAATCCGGTCGTCCAAGAAGTGAATCCTCAATCAGTTTTGTTGGCAAGCATTATGCAGATGATGAGTTCCGCGATGGACCAGCGGGAAGAGAGGCTTATGAAAAGGTTAAAAGACCGGGACATAAGTAACCGAAGACCCGAAGCTGTGGGGGAAAATGCCAGAAATGGGTCGGGCGGGATCGAAAATGCTATTGGGACAGAAGAACATGCTATCCGGGTCAAGAAGGTAAAGGAAGGGGGTTGCTCTTTCAAATCCTTCCTTTGCAGCCGAGCTCCAGAATTTTCAGAGTCGACAGATCTATTAGCTTGTGTGAAATGGATCCAGGATGTGGAGATGGCTTTCCAGTCGAGCGAGTGTGCAGATTCACAGAGGGTCAAATTTGCGTCTCAACTACTTAGAGGGGATGCATTGAGTTGGTGGAACGTTACTCGGAGGGTACTCACACCGGAAGTTCTGGTCAAGCTCACTTGGTCAACCTTTAAGAAGAAGCTAATGGAAAAATATTGCAACGCAAGGGCACTCGATAAGATTGAAGATGAGTTTCGGAATCTCAAGAAAGGAAATCTGACGGTTGAGGACTACGCAAAGAAATTCATGGATAAACTTAGCTTGGTTGAGCATGTGGCTAGGGATGAAGAGGAGAAGATAAAGTGGTTTGTGAAGGGATTACCGGCTAATATGAGGACAGATGTGAGGAACGCCCACCAGTCTACCTTGCAGGGTGTGATTGAGGCATCTCAACAAGTCGAAGACGATATACTTGAAGACAGGGAAGAGAAGAAACTTCAAGGAGAAAAGAGGAAATGGGAAGGGCCGTCTGGGCCCATGCGATCATCCAAACCCTTCGTCGGGGGAAGGGGTGTGGAGCCGAAACGTGAAACACCATGGTGCCCTAAGTGCAAGAGCAAACACTCGGGGTTTTGCAATCAAAAGTCCTTTAACCCCCCCCCCCCCACCGGATGTCTGAAATGTGGCCAAAATGACCACTTGGCTAAAGATTGTCCCTCCCGGACAGGAGTTTGTTACGGATGCCGTGAGCCAGGGCACATCAAGAGGGATTGTCCCAAGTTAGCAAAGGGAAATCAAGGGACTCCAAGCGGGACTGCACCAAGGAGAGAAGTTCAACCGAGGGCGCCAAGTCGGGCCTTTCAGATGACAGCGGACGAAGCGAGGGTGACAGCGGATGTCGTGTCGGGTATGTTTCTAGTGAACTCTCTACCTACGCGCGTTTTATTTGATTCTGGCGCGAATCGATCCTTTGTGTCCACTACTTTTTGCAAGAATCTTTCTACCCCTTCTAGTACGCTAGCAGAGGCTTTAGTGGTAGAGGTAGCCAATGGAGAGCACTTAGTGGTCCGTGAATGCTTTGTCGGGTGTATCTTAGAACTAGATGGAGAGCCTTTCGTTATAGATTTGTTGCCGGCGGACATCGGGGGATTTGATGTAATTGTTGGAATGGATTGGTTATCCAAGAATGATGCCGGTATATTATGCTCTAAGAAGGTGATTAGAATACCTTTGGCAAAAGGAGGAGAAGTGATAATCTACGGGGAGAAGAGTCAAAGGGCCAACGTGATCATCTCATCTCTAAAAGCCTGGAAGAGTATAGCCAAGGGGTGTGCTTCGTTCTTGGCCTATGTTATCGACGCGAAGTTAGAAAAGAAGAAAGTGGGAGATGTGGAAGTAGTGCGAGACTTCCCGGACGTCTTTCCGGAGGACCTACCCGGTTTGCCACCGGAGTGTCAGGTAGAGTTCCACATCGACCTCACCCCGGAAGCCGCTCTGATTGCTCGTGCTCCTTATCGTCTAGCTCCGACAGAGATGCGAGAGATGATGACGCAACTTCAAGAACTTCTAGAGAAGGGATTTGTTCGACCAAGCTCTTCGCCATGGGGAGCTCCGGTGTTATTCGTGAAGAAGAAGGACGGGTCGATGCGGATGTGCATCGACTACCGTGAACTCAACAAGGTCACCGTAAAGAATAAATATCCGCTTCCTCGAATTGACGATCTCTTTGATCAACTTCAAGGGGCGGGATGTTTCTCTAAGATAGATTTGCGGTCCGGTTATCACCAAGTACGAGTGAAGGAGGTTGACGTACCGAAGACGGCATTCCGGACAAGATACGGTCACTACGAGTTTTTAGTCATGCCTTTCGGGTTGACTAACGCTCCGGCCGTCTTCATGGATCTCATGAACCGAGTATGCCGACCCTTCTTGGACAAGTCGGTCATAGTCTTCATTGACGATAATCTCATCTACTCCCGGGACGAAGTGGAACATCGTCAGCATCTACGGGAAGTATTGGAAATCCTTCGAAGGGAGAGGTTATTTGCGAAATTTTCAAAGTGTGAATTTTGGCTACAAGAAGTCAAATTCTTGGGCCACGTGGTGTCCAAAGGTGGTGTGAAAGTGGATCCGGCAAAGATCGAGGAAATGATGAATTGGGAACCACCGACAAGTCCGACAGAAATAAGAAGTTTCTTGGGTTTAGCCGGCTATTACCGGCGTTTTATTCAAGACTTCTCGAAGATCGCCTCTCCGCTCACTTCTTTGACAAGGAAGAACGCTAAATTCATGTGGACCGAGACTCAATAGAAAGCCTTTCGGACCCTCCAAAGGAAGCTATGTGAAGCACCGATCCTATCCTTACCCGAGGGCCCCGAAGACTTCGTGGTTTATAGTGATGCCTCTAAGCTTGGGCTCGGGTGTGTTTTGATGCAAAGGGGAAAAGTCATCGCGTACGCCTCGCGGCAACTCAAAGACCACGAAAAGAATTATCCTACTCACGACTTGGAGCTAGCGGCGGTAGTTTTCGCTTTGAAGTTGTGGCGACACTACCTCTACGGGACGAAATGTACATTGTTCACCGATCATAAGAGCTTAAAGTACATTTTTGACCAAAAAGAACTTAACATGCGGCAGCGGAGATGGTTAGAGCTTCTAAAGGATTACGACTGCGAATTGTTGTACCATCCCGGTAAAGCCAACGTGGTGGTGGATGCGTTGAGTCGTAAAGGTTACGGGAATGAAGTCCAAGTCACTCTTTCGAGAATAGACGTGATATCAAGCTTAGTGGAAGACATCAAGAGAAGTCAAGCCGATGCACTTCGCGAAGAAAATCTCAAGGCCGAAATAATGGTGAAGCAACGAGAACTATTGACGGAGGATAGTCGGGGTCTTAGACTATTCCAAGGAAGAATCTGGGTCCCAAAGATCGGGGGAAACCGCGAGTTTCTATTGGCAGAGGCGCATAAATTAAAGTATTCCATACATCCCGGTATCACCAAGATGTATAGAGATTTGAAACTTCATTATTGGTGGCTAGTAATGAAACTCGACGTGGCCAATTATGTTGAAAGATGCGTCACTTGTCTTCAAGTCAAGGCGGAACATCAAAGGCCTTATGGAAGTTTGCAACCTTTGACCATCCCGGAATGGAAATGGGAACACGTCACGATGGATTTCATCACCAAATTGCCGAAGACCTTGAAGGGTCATGATACTATATGGGTGGTGGTGGATCGGCTCACGAAAAGCGCACATTTTTTGGCGATGTGGGAGACGTTACCAATGGAGAAGTTGACCAAGTTATACGTAGATGAGGTGGTATCACGGCACGGTGTTCCACTATCCATAGTTTCGGACCGGGATAGTCGATTCACTTCCAAGTTTTGGAATGGATTGCAGAGAGAGTTGGGCACGAAAGTCACGTTGAGCACGACGTATCATCCTCAAACCGACGGACAAAGTGAAAGAACCATTCAGACTCTTGAGGATATGCTCCGATCGTGTGTCATAGACTTTGGAGGAAATTGGGATTCACGCCTACCATTAGTAGAATTCGCGTACAACAATAGCTACCATTCAAGCATCGGAATGGCACCATTTGAGGCCCTCTACAGGCGGAAGTGTAGGACACCCGTGTGTTGGCTCGAGGCGGGTGAGAAACAATTTGCGGGACCGGAAATAGTATAAGAGATGACGGATAAAGTTAAGAATATTCGTGAACAATTGAAGGCGGCCTAGGATCGACAGAAGAGCTATGCGGATAAAAAGCGGAGACCGATCGAATTCCAAGTGGGGGATCGGGTCATGTTGAAAGTATCACCTTGGAAGGGACTCATTCATTTCGGGAAACGCGGGAAGCTTAGTACTCATTTCCTTGGACCCTTCGCGATTTTGGAAAAGATTGGACTTCAAGCTTATAGGCTGGACTTGCCGCCGGAGATGGACGAAATCCATCCAACGTTTCACGTATGTTACCTTCGCAAGTGTTTAGCCGAGGAAGAAAGTGTTATTCCCCTATCGGAAATTCGAGTGGATAGCGTAAATCGATGCGTAGAGGAGCCGGAGGCCATCTTGAAGTCGAAGACAAAGCGATTGCGACATAAAGAGGTGTCAATGGTGAAGGTTCAATGGAAGCACCATCGGGGTGCCAACATAACTTGGGAGTCGGCAGAAGACATGAAGAAAATATACCCTTGTTTGTTTAGCGAGTAAGATTTCGGGGACGAAATCCCAATTAGGTGGGGAGGATTGTAACACCCGAAAACCTAAGGTAAGTATTTTTCCTCGTTCCTTAAATTTTTATCGAACTGAAAACTCTAATATGTGCTTAACTGTTATTTCTCCAACCTGCTATGTATGTGTTAATCCGAATGTTTAGTCTCACTTTGTCGAACTTTAGAAAAATCAGATTTTCGGACCTCGGGGGGGGGGGGGGGGGGGTGGGGGTGGCGCGACCTTGCCACGCGTCTGTGCCAATGGCACAATCGCATGGGCACAGTCGCCAAGCATGTACCGCGGGTGGTGGTCTGTGTGCGACTATGACACCGCGACAATGCCATGGGCATTGTCGCCGGGCATTGTCGCCGGCGGAGTCTGAGTGTTTAAAACCTCAATTTCGACCATTTTAACTCATTTCTCATCACTCTCGTTTTGGGGCCGATTGTTACCATTCTTGAGGCGATTTTCCCTCCTCTTGAACCCTCCCAACATTTATTGTAAGCCTAGAGTAGTTGGGGATATTTATTGTGGATTAAAGGAAGCTAGAGACCCATTCAAGTGAAGCTTTCAAGTCCCACCTTCTCCTCATTCCATCCAAGTTTTCTAGGGTTTGTGTAAAACCCTAGATTGTGAGTTTTCTATCAAAAATCTTTCAAAAGAAATACATATCATTATTGTTTACTTTACGTGTTATTTATCACCTTTCTCATGTACATAAATAAGCTGATCACCTGATAAGTTTGCTCTAACTTGTATATTTGGGTTATTGAGTGTTTTGAGTATGTAATCATTTTGAAGAGCATGTGGAAGTATTAAATTACACCTTTAGATCATGTTCATATGCTTTATAAGTTCGTTGGTCATCTTGATGAAAATGGTATATTTTGGGTAGTTGGACCTAAAATGGGAAGTGAACTATGGGAAGTCTTATACATGTATCTTGTTGATATGGTTTATGTATAGAGATGAATGATGTATATATATATATTGGAGGAACCGTGAGTATGTGCTAGGAGGATGTAGTCTTAAGTGCCACCGTGACGGTATGCACTTGGACCTCCGCCACTTGGGGTAATGCCGGTGTGGTAGTTCTCAAGTGCGCCGGGCCTTTGTGTCAGGATCTGAATTCTTAACAAGAATAAACACTCAGAAACAATATTAAAGGAGTTTGCGGAATAACACTTTAATATTCAAAGATCAATGAAACAGTGAATCAGAAATCACAAATTGTAAACTTTATTGAATGATTTAAAGCTACAAGATTTCACACACAACCTCAATATTGATGAACAGGCTCACCAATACGAATTCTACTTCTCTAGAACTAGGGTTCTAAACCTTGAGGTTGATTCTCTCTATTGAAAGCAAAAACTCAGAATGTTGTTTTTCTTGATTTTCTAAACTATTCTCAATAAGTCTATACATATACTAAAGATAAAAGATAATTACAAAATATAAAAGATCTTCAGTATAATCTTCCATAGTTATCTCCAAGATTTCCATGAATATCTTCAATCAATACAGTTGTCTTCATTGCCATACGAAGTCTTCATCTCATAAGCAGTACTAACCATGTTCAGAAGCATTAACCATGTTCAGCAGTATTAATGAAGTTGGCAGTAGTAACCCTTAGCAGTACTAACTATGCTCAGCAGTAGTAACTTCATCAAGCAGTATTAATCTTGTTTAGCAGTATTAATCTGTCTCAGAAGTACTAACCATGTTGTGCTAGCAGCATTAACCATACTTGTGCAAATTCTGAATTCCCAACAATCTCCCCCTAACTTGACTTTTGAGAAGAGAAGTCAAGTTCTTCATTTATGGTCTTCAAGATGCTTTCAACACTATAGCTTAGTTGCCCAAATTTGGATCCAGACCCAAACTTTGATTAATTGTTCTTCTTACCACAATTCTGGCCATTTCTGATTCCTTTGCACATACTAGCTTAGCTTTCAGCATCCCATTCAGCTTCTCCTTGCTATGATCATACACTTTGTCCACTAGGTAGTACTCATGATAACAGTTATCAATTGTGATCATGTATACACCACAGTTTTCAAAGAGTATCCACTTATCAATATTCTTAAACCCATACTCATGATGTAGATCCTTGATTCTGTAAACCACTTTTTCTGGTTCAAACATCATACAAAGATATTCCATTGCAATCTTGAGTAGACTTTCTTCAGTTCTTTTCAAAACATGTTCATAAAGCTTTATTCCCACCTTATGCATCTCTTCAAGATCAGCTCTGGAGCAACTTCTGATTACTTTCCCCCAAGTTGAATATACTTCAAATACATCACCAACTCTTTTAAGCCTGAAGTAATCCTTTTTGTTGTCTCTCAGAATGTCCCAAAAGATGACTTCTGGTGCTTTCACAGAAATGGGAATAGCCTGAACTGGTTCTATTACAGTCAGATAAAGACCCACTTGCTCATCAGATTGCTTATTGGACTGCTCTGGGTTCTGCACAGATTCTGCTGAAGGTGTAACTGAAGGTTCTGCCTCTATTTCAACTTCTTCAACCCTTGGCTTCTTGGACTGTTTCTTGGAAGCTATGGTCTTTACTCTCTTTGCAGATTTCATTTCCATACCAACATTCTCTTCTTTAGTGTCTTCAGCCTTTTCTTTGGTAGGAGTGACTTCCTCAGGGAATGGTTGTTGAATGTTTAGATCATGTCTCTCCTTCATCCTTCTTTCAGCCTCTTCCCTTTGTGAGGAGTCCCCTTGAAGCTTAGCCATTTCCTTTTTATAGAGCTCCTCAACTTGACTGTATGCCATATTAGTAAACATCTCTCCTTTGACACCAATTGAACCTTTCAGGAAATTTATCATTTTTCTCCTTTCCTGATTGGCCAAAAAGGTCTTGGAAGGTTGTCTTTTCTGCTTTTTGACTGACATTCTTTTGACTGGTATTTTCTTGACTTCAGCTGCAGTTTTTATGCTCTTTTGATATTCTTCATTGAGCTTTCTGGCCATCTCCAGTGCAAGCTCTCTATCATTCTCTGATTGGAGTTGTTCGTCCTTTTCCATCTTAGCTTGGAGTTGTTTTGATACTTCTTCATCTAACTCCACCTGGTTCTTCTTCTTTGAAGGTTGTTCAGATTCAACCATCTTAGCTTTACCCTTTGCATCCTTCAAACCTGCCTCACTTCTTTCTTTTCTCTTCTTTTCAAGGCCTCCTTCATTGATGACCACTCCCTTGGCCTTTTGAGTAGCCTTAGGAGTGTCGTTCTTTGCTTTTACCAAAGTTTCTGCTATTTCCAATTCTTCAACAGATAGCCCTGTTACTGCTGCTACCTGTTCTGTTACTGCTGCTGCTTGAACCTTATCTGTTTCTACTGCTTGTGCTTCTGTTTCTGCAGCTTTCTCCCCCTTAACATCAAATCCCATCTTAGATGTACTTTCCTTTTCTGCTTCTGCCTCTGAATTCTCCCCCTTGTTGAAAGCATCATTAGCATTATTCCTCTTCTTCAAAAGAAACTGCCTTCTCCTCTTCTTTTGCACAAATCTTGTCACCATTTTCTTCAATTTGGTAATCTGTACTTGTTGAGACAGAATTACCATTTTCATTTCTTCTATGTCTTTGCCTTGTTTGATGACATCCAGATTGATGTTGCCCATTGTTTCCATCAATTCATTGTAGTCATATCCGTCCTCACCTTCTCCAGGAGTGTTACCCCCTTTTGAAGGATCATGGGATCTTTTAGTAGTGGAAGTCTTCTTCCTAGCAGAAGCACCCTCCACCCCCTTGGTTTCTTGGCACCTGGGACCTTTGAATGATTGCTCATTCAAAGTTTCCATGGGGGAGGTCTTATTGATGTTACCACTGTCCTCCTCTATGCTAGCAGGAGTAGTGGCAGCCTGCTCACCCATATGCTCAAACATCTCCTCAGTGAGCACCTCCTTGGGGTTGGGAGACACCCCTGGGGATTCCCTATGGATATTCTCTAATGGAGAATTCTCCATTAGAGGGTTTAAAGGCTTTGTGGGTGAAGGTACAAGAAGGGAAGGAGCCTTCTTTACCTTTTTCCTGATGTATGTGTTGGTGATTGGTGAAGTTGGTTTTTGAAGAAGGGACTGAGGGATTGATATACTGATTGAAGGTTGGGATTGGATTTCAGTGGGATGGTCTAATGAGGGCCTTGACCCTGAAGCCATACCTTCTTCATTGTGGGACACCACCATCATTGTAGAGAACAATGGGGTGTCAACTCCTTCCGAGTTCAATGGAGATCTCTTCATATTTGAAAAGACCTTACCTTTGGGGATTTTGGGTACATATACCTCATCAAAGTGAGGCATATCCGTCAATTCATTGGTTATAACTACCTGTACAAATCTTGGGTACATATAAAAACTATTTTTGTTTCCCAAGTTTGACACAAGGTCATTGAAAATCATTTTAGAAAAATTGTACTTTCTGGCAGTGGCCAAGCAGACTAATGCATAAGCAATGGTACTGCTGAACTCACTCCATCCAGTAGTCTTTTTAGAAATACAGTGCATCAGGGTATGGACAAAGAACCGCCATTGGGGAGAAAATTTGGCTTTTGAGAACTTAAAAACACCTAATGGGCCTCCATACCCCATTCTAGTGAGAGATGAAAACAGTTCATCATTAGAGATAGATGAGATACCTGAGGCATCGTCTAGACGTAGACTAATGCGAATTACCTCTTCAGAAACTGTCAAGGGTTTGTCACACACCCTTGTCTTGATAACTTGCACACCATTTTCAGTAACAATGGTGGCATTTACCCAGAATTGTTTCTAGTGCTCAATGTAGATGGATGGTGACACTGTAAGGGCATACGCGATATGGCTTGTTCTAAGAAAATCGACTATCTGGTGAAATCCAGCAGCCTGCTTCGGCTTTTGAAGCATCGTGATTTCGTTGTGCTCATCAATGAACGCCATGGATGCCATTGAGCTTGAGTGTTCTTGCCTGAAACTTACTAAGAGCTTGAGAGAAAAAGGGTTAGAGAGCAAATGAATAGTAATCAAAGAGTCGTTATGAACTTTTAGGCGGGCAAAAAGGGTATTTATACACTTCGAGACATAAGCAGTATTAACCACTAGCAATATTAACTAACTAGTAGTATTAACTGAGAGCAGTATTAACTACTAGCAGTATTAACCAACTAGCATTATTAACTGAGAGCAGTATTAACCACTAGCAGTATTAACTAACTAGCAGTATTAACTGAGAGCAGTATTAACTACTAGCAGTATTAACCAACTAGCAGTATTAACTGAGAGCAGTATTAACTACTAGCAGTATTAACCAACTAGCAGTATTAACTGAGAGCAGTATTAACCACTAGCAGTATTAACACTGCACTAGCAGCATTAACTATACTTACAATCTTGAAGCTTGGGTTGGTCTGAACAAGGCAATATACTTCCTGAGAAAGATGATTAGTAACAATAAAAACAACCAAAAAATAGGTATACAATCACTTTTTAACCATGAGCTCATTCAGAGTTGATCATGCCCACACTTGTGACCAAGAAGGTGAATCTACCCACATCAAAAGCTTTAGTGAATAGATCAGCAAACTGGTTGTCAGTATGAACTTTAGCAACTTGAATAAGCTTCTTTTCATTACAATCTCTAATAAAGTGATACCTGATCTCGATGTGCTTTGTTTTGGAGTGCTTGACTGGATTGTTAACAATGCTTATAGCACTGCTATTGTCAATGAAGATTGGAGTGTGAAGAAAGGTTACCCCATAGTCCAACATCTGATTCTGAATCCATAGAACCTGAGAGTAGCAACTTGCAGCAGCAATGTACTCAGCTTCTGTTGTAGATAAGGACACTGTGGTTTGCTTCTTACACTGCCAAGATACTAGTCTTGCACCCAAAAGCTGACATCCACCTGAAGTAGACTTTATATCCATATTAGCACCACCCAAGTCACTGTCTGAATATGCAATCAATTCAAAAGTAGATTCATACGGATACCAAAGACCTAATCTAGGTTGCCCTCTTAAGTATCTGAAAATCCTCTTAACAGCTTGAAGATGTGATTGCTTTGGCTTGACTTGGAATCTGGCACAAACACACACTGGAAACATAATATCTGGTCTTGAGGCTGTGAGATACATGAGAGATCCAATCATTGATCTATAAAGATGGACATCAACATCCTCCCCCTCAAGATCAGCAGTGATCTGTTTGTGTGTTTCCATAGGTGTGCTTGCTGGCTTTGAGTCTGATAAACCATATTTGTCCAGGATGTCTTTCACATATTTTGATTGGCTTATGAAGATTCCATCTTTATGCTGTTTCACTTGAAGCCCAAGGAAGAAAGTAAGTTCACCCGTTGAACTCATTTTAAAGCTCTTGTGCATCAACTCTTCAAAGTCTATACACATCTGATCTTTTGTGGACCCAAAGATGATGTCATCCACATAGATCTGAACAAGTAGGATGTCCTTCTTTCTTCTTTTGATGAAAAGGATTTTGTCAATTATACCTCTTTCAAACCCATTTTCCAAGAGATAGGTAGAGAGAGTATCATACCATGCTCTTGGGGCTTGATGTAGACCATAAAGTGCTTTCTTCAGTTTGTATACTCTGTCAGGATATAATGGATTTTCAAATCCAGGGGGCTGACAGACATATACTTCTTCATCAATTGTACCATATAGAAAGGCACTATTCACATCCATTTGATATACCTTGAACTTCATGTATGAGGCATAGGCTAGAAATAGCCTAATTGCCTCTACCCTTGCAACTGGGGCAAACACTTCTTCATAATCTATGCCTTCTTCCTGAGTGTACCCTTGTGCCACAAGCCTTGCTTTGTTCCTGATCACAATTCCTCTCTCATCCTTTTTATTCCTGAAAATCCATTTGGTGCCAATAGCTCTATGACCTTTTGGAAGGTCTACCAAGTCCCAAACTTCTTGCAATTTGAACTGCAGTAACTCTTCTTGCATAGCTTCTATCCAACTGGAGTCTTTCATTGCATCAAAGACCTTCTTAGGCTCAATCTGAGATAGAAAGCAAGAGAGTACTGTGTGTTGCTGATCCTGCAGCTCTTGAAGTCTACTTTGATTCCTTGTTATCATAGGAGAAGAGATGTCTCCTATGACCAGCTCTGGAGGATGGTTCTTTTGAGTTCTAGTTTGATGACTAGGTTCTTCATTGATTCCCACTTCTAAATTGGACTCATTTAAGTCAGCTGAGGTGATCTTATCAGCTGCTTCTGGCTCTTCATGCACTTGATTCTCCTCATCTCTTCTTTCTTCTTCACTCTGAATAGGTTCAGTAATAGTTTTTTTTTTCACATATTTCAACAGGGTCCATTGTAGGTAATGGAAAGATCACAGACTGAGGAATAATGTCTTGTACTTGTACATTCCCTGATCCTCCACTTCCTGAACCTGCATGATTATCACTACTGAAACCTAAAGAGTTAGTTAGTGAATCAATGTCAAACAACCACTGAGGACCAAAACCAATAGGGTTTGGTGTATTCTCATTGCATTTAACATTGTCACTTTCCTCAATTATTCTAGAAGAAGAATTAAATACTCTGTAAGCCTTACTCTGAGATGAGTAACCAACAAGAAAACCATCATCTGCCTTGCTATCAAACTTTCCTAAGTGAGTTTTGGTATTGAGAATGGTACAAGGACACCCAAAAGGTTTGAAAAATCCAACAAATGGTTTTCTTTTATTTAAAAGCTCATATGGTGTCTTGTTTTTAGGCTTGACTACTAGAACTCTGTTCTGGACATAACAAGCAGTATTAACTGTTTCAACTCATAAAGTAATTGGAAGTTTTGAATCAGCTAACAGAGATCTAGCAGCCTCAATCAGTGTCCTATTCCTTCTCTCAGCAACACCATTTTGTTGTGGAGTCCTAGGAGCACTGTATTGCCTCTCAATTCCTTTTTCCTCACAAAAGGTGTTTAGGTCATGATTTTTAAATTCAGTACCATTGTCTGACCTAATGACTTTTACTTTTTGATTTGTTTGGTTTTCAATTCTTAGAATAAAGGATTTGATCAGTCCACTTGTCTCATCCTTAGTCCTTAGAAAATATACCCAGGTAAATCTAGAATAATCATCAACAATAACTAAGCAGTATGATTTCTTACCTATACTCATAACATTTGTAGGCCCAAACAGATCCATATGCAACAACTGAAGAGAATTAGAGATAGTGTTAAACTCTTTGGACTTATGAGAAGTTTTGTGTTGTTTGCCTTTGAGACAGGCAACACAATGATCATCACATGAAAAGACTTTTGAAGGTAAACCTCTTACAAGGTTGTTTTTAACAAGTTTATTCATAGTTTTAAAGTTCATGTGACACATCCTTCTGTGCCAAAGTGATGATTCATCCAAAGATGCTTTTGAAACAAGACAGTTTAGGGATGAATCAGTTGAAACATTTTCCATATCTAAGCAATAGACATTATCCTTTCTGGGAGTTCTTAGTAGTATCATCTTTTCATCAACTACCTTGAATCCAGGAGCAAGGATAATGCATTCAGAATCAGTAAATAATATACTATGCTTTTTGTCACAAACCTGTGATACACTTAACAGGTTGTACCTTAATTGCTCAACATAGAATACATCTTCAAAGGTCATTTTACCTTTGGTTACATCACCCTTACCACTGATCTTACCTCCATCTGGAGTATTTCCAAAGGCAACATGTCCACCATCAATTTTCTTGAAATTCTTGAGGCAAGACATGTTCCCTGTCATGTGCCTAGAGCAACCACTATCAACATGCCAGATGCTCTTCCCCTTGAGCTGTTGGTTGCCCTGCACATAAGATAAAAACAATTAGTATTGATTGGGAACCCAAGCCAAAGTGGTCTTGGGTCTCCCTTTCTCATCAAAGTATTTACATTCCTTTTTGATGAGATATTTAAACTCAGAGCACTCTTTACTAGAGTACTTTGTCAAGATGATTGGCTTAGCAGCACAAACATTAGAAGCAGTACTAACCTTAGAAGTACTAACAGAGTTAGCAGCACTAATAGGTTTAGCAGTACTAACCTTGTTAGAAGTACTAACAGAGTTAGTAGTATTAACATTAGAAGAAGCACTAAAAATGTTAGTTTTAGCAGTACTAATACTCTTAGCAGCACTAACATTGGTAGCAGTAGTATTGCTTCTAGCAGCACTATCATTGTCAGCAGTACTATTTGTGGTAGCAGTACTAACAGTTTTAGTGCTTTTAGGAATCCACATCTTGACACTCTCCTCAACAGTCTTTTTCTTCATGTGGCTTTTAGATTTATCAGATTTCTTAGCCACATGGTTCCTTTCATTCTTCCTATAACCAAAGGGTTTTTGCACAGATCTTTGAAAATTCATCCTTTGGTTCATAGGATTGAAATAACAGTATTTAGCAATATGATTGAGCTTTCCACAAATAAAACAAGGTTTTGGTCTATTTATTTTACTCAGATCAACCCCTTGTTTTTGTGCCGACTGATTATTCCAGTTTCTTTGATTACCCCTCCTTTTATCATGTTTTAGGGGCTCAGATTTAGTACAAGCACACTGTTTGCAAGGAACAGGATTCACAACTGTGGTCTGCTTGTAATGGACCTTACTAGACTTTCCCTCAGTCTTCTCTATGTCCTTAGATTTTACCCAGATCTTTCCACAACCCTCATTGGTAATAATGTGATTTTCTAGAGGAATCTCATCACTCACAGTGTTCTCCTTACCCTTACCAGCTTCTTTCTCAGTTTTGTCCTCAACAACTACTTCATCTAAGGGATCTATCTCAGTGGATCCCTCAGGCAAGTCCTTCCTATCTTTGGTTTCTAGCAAGTCTGATGTAGGAGGGATGTAGTTGTTGTTGTATGGTGGTGGTGTGGTATTGTACCCAATTCCTCTTCTCAGCTTGTCATGAATCTGAGTTTGTAGTAAAGATTCCATTGCTTTAGAAGCATTGGAAAACTTTTCTACATCTAGCTTAACCTTGGCTAGCTCCCCTCTCAACTTTTCACACTCCTCTTTAGACCTTGTCAGTTGGAGTTCTAGATCCTTTTTCTCCCACTTCCACTAGTTTGTGTCATATGAGTGTTGAAGTTCATTGGCTTGGAAACCTTTAATTTGTTCCTCAAACCTCTCAACAATTCTCACATAGTCTTTTATATCTTTTGCTAACCTCTTAAGGTCATCACTCATATTCTACTTGTGATCCCTGTACCTTTTAACAGTGTTTATGCAAGTTTTAGAATAGAGATTAGAACTTACCTCAGTTGGGAGATCAGATACCTCTGCCATGAGAGCTTGATTTTGAATAGCCTCTTCTGCTTGATCACTCCAGTCAAACCCCATTCCTTGTTGAGAAACAAGGGCTTGAGCAGAGTTTCTGTTCTTGTTGAAGCTACCAGTCTGAGCTTGTTGGTGGTTATTGTGAGACACTCCACTTCTGCATTCCCTGGCAAAGTGTCCCTTCATATGACATTTATAGCATTCTACATTTGACTTGTCAAAACCTGCTCCATCTTCTCTTCTTTGGGAGAAGTTATTCCTCCCATTCCTTTGATGAACTTCTTTACCCTCATGGAAAGCATGGTCATCTGCCATTTAATATCCATCTCTTCAAGATCATCAGGATGAAGTTGTTCCAAGTCATCATTGATTAAAGAAGAGTTTCCATGGCTGGACAGAAAGGCTTCAAAAACAGATTCAGTGCCTTTTTCTTGATTTGCTCCATTAGCAGCATTAACCGATTCAGGGTTAGCAGTAGAATCAATTGATGCTGATAGGAGTGCAGCATTATGAACATATCCAGAAGGCTTCTTCTTTGCCTCCACCTCAGATTCAAACACTCTAAGGTCATTGTACAGATCATCAAGTTCTTTTTCTTCTAGTTGTTCATTCTGTCTGAATGAAACAATATACATGATCCATTCATCTCCAAGGGACCTTAAGTGCGCCAGGCCTTTGTGTCAGGATCTGAATTCTTAACAAGAATAAACACTCAGAAACAATATTAAAGGAGTTTGCGGAATAACACTTTAATATTCAAAGATCAATGAAACAGTGAATCAGAAATCACAAATTGTAAACTTTATTGAATGATTTAAAGCTACAAGATTTCACACACAACCTCAATATTGATGAACAGGCTCACCAATACGAATTCTACTTCTCTAGAACTAGGGTTCTAAACCTTGAGGTTGATTCTCTCTATTGAAAGCAAAAACTCAGAATGTTGTTTTTCTTGATTTTCTAAACTATTCTCAATAAGTCTATACATATACTAAAGATAAAAGATAATTACAAAATATAAAAGATCTTAAGTATAATCTTCCATAGTTATCTCCAAGCTTTCCATGAATATCTTCAATCAATACAGCTGTCTTCATTGCCATACGAAGTCTTCATCTCATAAGCAGTACTAACCATGTTCAGAAGCATTAACCATGTTCAGCAGTATTAATGAAGTTGGCAGTAGTAACCCTTAGCAGTACTAACTATGCTCAGCAGTAGTAACTTCATCAAGCAGTATTAATCTTTTTTAGCAGTATTAATCTGTCTCAGAAGTACTAACCATGTTGTGCTAGCAGCATTAACCATACTTGTGCAAATTCTGAATTCCCAACACTTTAGGGTGTTGCTCATGCGAGTGAACATCAAGGTACATTGACTTGAGGTAAAACTCATTGGTGTGATTGGTCACCCCCATTGATTCCCGTATGGCCTACAAGTATTATATTGTCTTAATTACTCTTGTGTGTATATAATTGTCATGCCCTGCTTTTGTATAACTCACTAGGCTCGTTTGGCCTAACACTTGTTTAATTGGTATGTATCTCAGGTTCTAGCGGCGCGACCGCAAAGAAGGGCTAGCGGACCTCTAGATGTGAGCTTGGGGATTTTGGGATGCCATCTTAGTCGTGGACATTTTTGGAAGTAGATAACAACTGCTTGTAATCTTATTTCTTGTTCTAGAATTTAGATTAAAAGGTTGTTATCTCTCTTTGGTCGTTGTTACAAACTTGTAATTAACTGGCATTCGTTATTCCCTTTTTGGGACGAGCTCGTGCTTTGGCATAGTCTTTATACCATATTTCTTTCGGAAATTTTTGTTAGTCCCAATTTTTGGGGTGTTACAAAAAAATACCCAACCACTAGTTGAGGAATGATCCTCCATGTTGGATATCCAACTTGCATCCGAATAACCTTCTAAAACCGAAGGATATCCTAAATAACTCAAACCATAATCCATGGTTCCCTTGAGATATTTGAATACTCTTTGAACCGCTTGCCAATGTTGAGTACTAGGACTACTAGTATACCGGCTCAATCGTCCCACGACATAAGCTATATCGGGCCTGGTGCTTGTCATGGCGTACATCAAGCTACCAATGGCCTTAGAGTATTCAAGTTGTGAAATAGCTTTGCCCGTATTAGGCATTAATTTCACACTTGGATCCATGGGAGTGCTTACGGGAGAACACTCATGGTAATTAAACTTATTGAGAGTTTTCTCAATATAATGCGATTGCGTCATAACAATCCCTTTGTTAACCCGTTTAATCCTTATGTTGGGTCATCTAAGATTTAAAGATAACCTCTCCTTAGTCTTTATTGACGATTGAACCTTGTATTTTGATTTATGGTTCTTTGTAATAGCTTAGTTAGTAAAACAGATCGGTGAGTCGAAGACAAACCGAATTCAACATGAAGGAAGTCTACACTGCGGATTGAGATGGACTTCAAAAGTGAACTAAGCCTAGTCTGCCGATTCCTATTCGGCAGATCATACCCTTGCCGATTTCTAAAAGGCAATTCTTACCCTTGCCGATTTCTAAAAGGCAATTCTTACCCTTGCCGATTTGTTGTTCGACATACCTTCTCTTTTGTGCCAAACTCCTCTTTCGGCACATATCTCAGTTACCGAATTCCTCTTTCGGTAGTCTTCCTCTTACAGATTGCTTCTTTATCTTGTAAGAGCATTTATGTTAAATCCTCATGATTTGACATACTTCCTCATTCCCAATGATCTTCTGACAATGGGAATAGAAGCTTCTTTCTTCCTTGAGAAGATATACAATTAGTCTTAACTTGATTGAGACGTATACTTTCTATTTGATCTCAAAGAGATTGTCTCTTGAATATTTTATAATAGATATTGTACTTTCATAGCACAAAAGTTACCTTTTGTGTTATGACATGTCACATCAAATATCTTATAATTTATTGACAATATCTCAACCACCCTTGCCTTAACTCCTACTTGTCCTTTGCACTCATTACATTGGATAGTATTTAAAGGATGGAAGTAGCACCTTGCTACTTACGCTTTCAGCTCAAATTTTGGTATTCACAAGATTTCAAGCAGGTTGATAGTTTTCTCTTGTCTCTCTAAGGTTTAAGTCTTTGTGTTCTTAATATCTTCTAAGTGTTAGTTTGTTTAGAGTAGTTCTTAACTATTCTTATTCCGCAACAATCTTTATTTCTCTTTGTGTAATTCTTGATATTCATTATCAATAAAAGAATTAAAATTAAGTAATTTTGTGTTATTGTATTCAACCCCCCACCCCTTCTACAATACTTGTTTACTTCTTTGGGACTAACAAGTGGTATCAGAGCGGTTGGTTTAATCTAATAAACCAGATCCGTAATGGCTTCTCCTTCTACAAAACCTGAGTCTTCTTCTCAAAACTCTTTTTACTCTGACAATGGATCTACTGTTAAACCTCCTAAGTTCAACTCGAACAACTTCTCCTTATGGAAAAGTAGGATGATGCGCTTCCTTGAAGGAGATGACAGTTGGTATCTTACCATTCTTAGTGAAGGTCCTCTTATCACAAAAGTCTGGGATAGATTTGTCAAAACTCCTAAGGATAAAGAAAACAAAAAGGACAATCTTTTTCGAGTTTCCGATGACTCGTCAGAGGAGGAAAGAACTTCTGCCACTGGTCGATATGTCTTGAAAACGACCAAAGAATACAATGATGAAGATAGGCGCATTATTGGACTTGATTCCAAAGTGCGAACCATCATTGCTCAATCACTTCCTGATGAAGTGTACCAATCTCTTGTCAGTCTTAAAACTGCAAAAGAAATGTGGTCAACCCTATGTGTTTTGTATGAAGGTACAAATGAAGTAAAGAAATCTAAGAAAATCTCTCTTGTTCGTAGATACGAATTTTTCTCTCATGAAAAAGTGTTGGGAACTGAAGAAAGGCTAAGTAAAGTTAATGCTTCTAGAAGAACATGGTTACTACTTCTGGTTAGTACTTCTATGATTAATGCTGCCAGTTGAAGATTAATACTGCTGAACAAGATTAGTACTGCTAGTTCATGGTTAGTGCTGCTTGAAGAGATTAATACTGCTGAGCATGAGTAGTATTTCTGGAGTTAATACTGCTCAGAGTATTAATGCTGCTGAAAGATAATGCTGCTTATGAGATGAAGATCCGTATGGAAAGGATGACAGCTGGATGGACTGAAGATTATGGAAAGCTTGGAGATAATGATGGAAATTTATTCTGAAGATCTTTTATTCTTTTGTAATTATCTTTATCTTCAGTATATATATAGAATTGTTTAGAATATTTAAAAATTATTATTCATTCTGAGTTTCTAGCTTTTAAGAGAGAGAATCAACCTCAAGATTTGTAATCCTAATTCTAGAGAAGTAGAATTCGTATTGGTAAGCCTGTTCATCAATATTGAGGTTGTGTGTTTAATCTTGTAACTTCAATCATTCAATACAAGTTTACAAGTTGTGATTTTGTTTCACTGTTTCATTGTTTTTCTGAATATTAAAGTGCTATTCCGCAGCTTCTTTAATATTGTTTTCTGAGTGTGTGTTCTTGTTAAGAATTTAAGATCCTGACAAGTGGTATCAGAGCCTGTATTCTCAGAAATCTTATTCATCATGGAAAACATTGCTGAATCAAACAGTACCTTGGTCTCAAAGGTTCCAATGCTCAGACCCAATGAATTCGACATGTGGAAGATCAGAATCAAGCAGTACATACTCCTAACTGACTATTCTATGTGGGACATCATTGAGAATGGCCCTTCTGAAGCAGGAAAAATTGGTGCAGATGGAAAGAGAACACCACCAAAAACTGATGCAGAGAGAAAGACTAGACAGACAGAGATGAAAGCCTTGAGCACTTTGCTCTTGGCTATTCCCAATGAATATCAACATCAGTTATGTAATTGCACTGATGCACAGATGCTCTGGAATGCTCTAGAGAAAATATTCTCTGGTACCAAAAGTACCAAGAGAAATCAGAAGGCCATACTGAAGCAACAGTATGAGAACTTTATGTCAACCAAGAATGAGTCCATGACTCAAACTTTTGACAGGTTCAACAAGCTTATTGGTGAACTAGCTACAGTTGGAGTACAAATTGATCAAGATGATCTAAACAGGAAGTTCCTAAGGTCCCTGGGTGATGAATGGACCATGTATACTGTCTCTTTCAGACAGAATGATCAACTGGAAGAAAAGGAACTTGATGATCTATACAATGATCTAAGAGTTTTTGAATCTGAGGTAGAGGCTAAGAAGAAGCCTTCTGGATATGTTCACAATGTTGCACTCCTATCAGCATCAAGTGATTCTACCTCTAACCCTGAATCAGTTAGTGCTACCAATGGAGTAAATCAAGAGAAAGGCACTGAAACTGTGTTTGAAGCCTTTCTGTCCAGTCATGGAAACTCTTCTCTAATTAATGATGACTTGGAACAACTCCATCCAGATGACCTTGAAGAGATGGGCATTAAATGGCAGATGGACATGCTCTCTATGAGAGTTAAAAAGTTCATCAAGAGAACTGGGAGGAACAACTTCTCCCAAAGAAGAGAAGATGGAGAAGGTTTTGACAAGTCTAAGGTGGAATGTTATAAATGCCATCAAAAGGGACACTTTGCTAGGGAATGCAGAAGTTGAGTGTCTCACAACAAAAACCATCAACAAGCACAGTCTGGAAACTTCAATAATAACAGAAACTCTGCTCAAGCCCTAGTCTCTCAACAAGGTATGGGGTTTGATTGGAGTGATCAAGCAGAAGAGGCTGTCCAAAACCAAGCTTTAATGGCAGAGGTGTCTGATCTCCCAACAGAGGTAACTTCTAATCTTTGTACTCAAAATTGCATTAACACTGTTAAAAGGTACAGGGATCACAACCAGAAAATGAGTGATGACCTGAAGATATTAGAAAAGGACATAAAAGACTATGTTAGGATTGTTGAGAGGTTTGAAGAGCAGATTAAGAGTTTTCAAGCCAATGAGCTTCAACATTCCTATGACACAAACTACTGGAAGTGGGAGAAGAATGACCTAGAACTTCAACTGACCAAATCCAAAGAGGAGAGTGAAAAGTTAAGAGGAGAGCTAGCTAAAGTCAAGCTAGATGTAGAAAAGTTTTCCAATGCTTCTAAAGCAATGGATTCTTTACTACAAACTCAGATTCATGATAAACTGAGAAGAGGAATAGGGTACAATACCACACCACCACCCTACAACAACAACTACATCCCTCCTAGTTCAGACTTGTTAGATTCAAAGGTTAGGAAGGACCTGCCTGAGGGAGCCACTGAGATTGATCCCTTAGACGAAGTAGTTGTTAAGGATAAAACTGAGAAAGAAACTGTCAAAAGTAAGGACAGCACTGTGAGTGGTGAGATTCCTATAGAAAACCACATAATTACCAATGAAGGATGTGGAAAGCATTGGGTCAAGTCAAATAAGGTAGAGAAGACTGAGGGTAAGAACAAGGAGATTCACTATAAGCAGACCACTGTTGTGAACTCTGTCCCTTGCAAACAGTGTGCTTGCAGTAAATTTGAGCCCCAAAAACATGATAAAAAGAGGGGTAATCAAAGGAACTGGAATAATCAATGGGCACAAAAACAAGGGGTTGATCTGAGTAAAATCAATAGACCAAAACCCTGTTTTATTTGTGGAAAGCTTAATCACATTGCCAAATATTGCTATTTCAATCCCATGAACCAAAGGATGAATTTTCAGAGACCTACTCAAAAACCCTTTGGATATAGGAAGAAAGAAAAAAACCATGTGGCCAAGAAAACTGTTAAATCTAAAAGCCACATGAAGAAACAGAACATGGAAGACAGTGTCAAGATGTGGATTCCTAAAAGTACTAAAACTGTTAGTGCTGCTACTGCAAATAGTGTTGCTGACAGTGATAGTACTGCTAGAAGCAATACTGCTGCTAGCAATGTTAGTGCTGCTGACATTGTTAGTACTTCTGCAAATGTTACTACTGCTAACTCTGTTAGTGCTTCCAACAAGGTTAATACTGCCAAACCTGTTAGTACTGCTAATTCTGTTAGTACTTCTTTCAATAGTACTGCTTCTAGTATTAGTGCTGCTAGACCAATAATCCTGACAAAGTACTCCAATAACAAGTGTTCTGATTTTAAAAATCTCATTAAAAAGGAATGCAAGTATTTTGATGAGAAAGGGAGACCCAAGACCACTTTGGCTTGGGTCCCCAATCAATACTAATTGTCTAATCTAATGTGCAGGGCAACCAACAGCTCAAAGGGAAGAGCATCTGGCATGTTGATAGTGGTTGCTCTAGGCACATGACAGGGAACATGTCTTGCCTCATGAACTTCAAGAAGATTGATGGTGGGCATGTTGCTTTTGGGAATACTCCAGATGGAGGTAAAATCAGTGGTAAAGGTGATGTGACCAAAGGTAAAATGACCTTTGAGGATGTATTCTATGTTGAACAATTAAGATACAACCTGTTAAGTGTATCACAGGTTTGTGACAAACAACATAGTATATTATTTACAGAGTCTGAATGTATTATCCTTGCTCCTGGATTCAAGGTAGTTGATGAAAAGATGATACTACTAAGAATCCCTAGAAAGGACAATGTATATTGTTTAGATATGGAAAGTGTTTCATCTGATTCATCCATAAATTGTCTTGTTTCAAAAGCTTCTCTGGATGAATCATCACTTTGGCACAGAAGGATGTGTCACATGAATTTTAAAACAATAAATAAACTTGTTAAAAACAACCTTGTAAGAGGTTTGCCTTCTAAAGTCTATTCATGTGATGATCATTGTGTTGCTTGCCTTAAAGGCAAACAACACAAAACTTCTCATAAGTCCAAAGAGGTGAACACTATCTCTTCTTCTCTTCATTTATTGCATATGGATCTGTTTGGCCCTACAAATGTTATGAGCATAAGGAAGAAATCATACTGCCTAGTTATTGTTAATGATTACTCTATATTTACTTGGGTATATTTTCTAAGGACTAAGGATGAGACAAGTGGACTAATCAAATCCTTTATTCTAAGAATTGAAAACCAAACTAATCAAAAAGTAAAAATCATTAGGTCAGACAATGGTACTGAATTTAAAAATCATGACCTAAACACCTTTTGTGAGGAAAAAGGAATTGAGAGGCAATACAGTGCTCCTAGGACTCCACAACAAAATGGAGTTGCTGAGAGAAGGAATAGGACACTAATTGAGGCTGCTAGATCTCTGTTAGCTGATTCTAAACTTCCAATAACTTTTTGGGCAGAAGCAGTTAATACTGCTTGCTATGTCCAAAACAGAGTACTAGTAGTCAAGCCTAAAAACAAGACACCTTATGAGCTCTTAAATAAAAGAAAACCCTTTATTGGATTTTTTAAACCATTTGGGTGTCCTTGTACAATTCTCAATACCAAATCTCACTTAGGAAAGTTTGATAGCAAGGCAGATGATGGATTTCTTGTTGGTTACTCATCTCAGAGTAAGGCCTACAGAGTTTTTAATACTTCTTCTAGAATAATTGAGGAAAGTGACAATGTCAAATGCAATGAGAACACACCTAATCCTATTGGGTCTGGTCCTCAGTGGCTGTTTGACATTGATTCACTAACTAACTCTTTTGGGTTCAGTAGTGATGATTATGCAGGTTCAGAAAGTGGAGGATCAGGGGCTACACAAATTCAAGACAATAGACCACAGTTTGTGATCTTTCCTATACCTATAAAAGAACCTGTTGAATTCTGTGAAAAAGAACCTCTAACTGAGCCAATTCAGAGTGAAGAAGAAAGAAGAGAAGAGGAATCTTCAGTGCATAAAGAGCTAGAAGTAGCTGAGGTGATCCCCTCTGCTGACTTAAATGATTCCAATCTAGAGGAAGGAATCCATGAAGAACCTAGTTTTCAGACTAGAACACAAAAGAATCATCCTCCAGAGCTGGTAATAGGAGACATCTCTTCTCCTATTATTACAAGGAATCAAAGCAGACTTCAAGAGCTGCAGGATCAACAACACACAGTACTCTCCTGCTTTCTATCCCAGATTGAGCCTAAGAAGGCCTATGATGCAATGAAAGATTCAAGTTGGATAGAAGCCATGCAAGAAGAGTTACTTCAATTCAAAATACAGGATATTTGGGACTTGGTGGACCTTCCAAAAGGTCACAGAGTTATAGGCACCAAGTGGATTTTCAGGAACAAAAAGGATGAGAGAGGTATTGTGATCAGGAACAAAGCAAGGCTTGTGGCACAAAGGGTACACTCAAGAAGAGGGCATAGATTATGATGAAGTGTTTGTCCCAGTGGCAAGGGTAGAGGCAATTAGGCTGTTCTTAGCCTATGCCTCATACATGAAGTTCAAGGTCTATCAAATGGATGTAAAAAGTGCATTTCTATATGGCACAATTGATGAAGAATTATATGTCTGTCAACCTCCTAGTTTTGAAAATCCTTCATATCCTGACAGAGTATACAAACTGAAGAAAGCACTCTATGGTCTACATCAAGCCCCAAGAGCATGGTATGACATTCTGTCTACCTATCTCTTGGAGAATGGGTTTGAAAGGGGCATCATTGACAAGACCCTTTTCATTAAAAGAAGTAAGAAGGACATCCTACTAGTTCAGATCTATGTGGATGATATCAGCTTTGGATCCACAAAAGATCAGATGTGTAGAGACTTTGAAGAGTTGATGCACAAGAGCTTTAAAATGAGTTCAATGGGTGAACTTACCTTCTTCCTTGGGTTCAGGTGAAACAGCAGTCAGATGGAATCTTCATTAGTCAATCAAAGTATGTGCAAGACATCCTGGAGAAATATGGTTTAAAAGACTCAAAGCCAGCAAGCACACCAATGGAAACTCACAAACAGATCACTGCTGATCTTGAGGGGGAGGATGTTGATGTCCATCTATATAGATCAATGATTGGATCTCTCATGTATCTCACGGCCTCAAGACCAGACATCATGTTTCCAGTGTGTGTATGTGCCAGATTCCAAGTCAAGCCTAAACAATCACATCTTCAAGCTGTGAAGAGGATTTTCAGATACTTAAGAGGGCAACCTAGATTAGGTCTTTGGTATCCATATGAATCTTCATTTGACTTGATTGCTTATTCAGATAGTGACTTGGGTGGTGCCAACATGGACAGAAAGTCTACTTCAGGGGGATGTCAACTTTTGGGTGCAAGACTAGTATCTTGGCAGTGTAAGAAACAAACCACAGTGTCCTTATCAACAACAGAAGCTGAGTATATTGCTGCTGCAAGTTGCTGCTCTCAGGTTCTATGGATTCAAAATCAGATGCTGGACTATGGGGTAACATTTCTTCACACTCCAATCTTTATTGACAATAGCAGTGCTATAAGCATTGTTAACAATCCAGTCAAGCACTCCAAAACAAAGCACATTGAGATCAGGTATCACTTTATCAGAGATTGCAATGAAAAGAAACTCATTCAAGTTGCTAAAGTCCATACTGAAAACCAGTTTGCAGATCTATTCACTAAAGCTTTTGATGTGGGTAGATTCACTTTCTTGGTCTCAAGTGTGGGCATGATTAACTCTGAATGAGCTCATGTTTTAAAAGGTGTTTTTATACCTGCTACTTTGGTTATTTGTGGGCTGCTAATCATCTTTCACAGGAAGTTATTGCCTTGATCAGACCTTCATAAGCTTCAAAAAGAGTAAGTATGTTTAATACTGCCAGTGCATTTTTAATACTGCTAGTTAGTTAATACTGCTAGTGGTTAATACTGCTCTCAGTTAATACTGCTAGTTATTTAATACTGCTCTCAGTTAATACTGCTAGTTAGTTAATACTGCTCTCAGTTAATATTGCTAGTTAGTTAATACTGCTAGTGGTTAACACTGCTCTCAGTTAATACTGCTAGTTAGTTAATACTGCTAGTGGATAATACTGCTCTCAGTTAATACTGCCAGTTAGTTAATACTGCTATTAGTTAATACTGCTCTAGGTTAATACTGCTTATGTCCCGTATACTATAAATACCCTTTGCCCACCTAAAAGATCATAACGACTCTTTGTGTACTGTTCATCTACTCTCTAATCCTTCTTTTTCTCTCAAAGAACAAGTGTTTCAGTCTAGCATACTCAAGTTCAATGGCATCCATGACTTTCATTGACGAGCACAACGAGATTGCGATGCTAAAGAAGCCGAAACAAGCCGATGGATTCCACCAAATTGTGGATTTTCTCAAGTCAAGCCATATTGCCCATGCTCTCACTGTATCGCCAACTATTTACATAGAGCATCAAAGGCAATTTTGGGCTAATGCCACCATTGTTACTGAGAATGGTGTGCAAATGATCAAGACAAGGGTGTGTGAAAAACCCTTAACAGTTACTGAAGAGGTGATACGCATCTGTCTACGTCTAAACGATGCTGCAGGTATAACCTCTATTCCTAATGAGGAATTATTCTCAACTTTTTCAAGAATGGGGTATGGAGGCCAGTTGGGTGGATTTAAATTCTCAAAGGCTAAATTTTATACCCAATGGCGTTTTCTTGTTCATACCTTAATGCATTGTATCTCTAAAAAGACTACTGGATGGAGTGAGTTCAGTAGCACCATTGCTTATGCTTTGGTGTGCTTGGCCACTGCCAGAAAGTACAATTTTTCTCAAATGCTTTTTAATGATCTTGTCTCAAACCTTGGAAGTAAAAAGAGTTTTTATATGTACCCCAGGTTTGTACAAGAAGTAATAACCCATGAATTGACGGATATACCTCATTTTGATGGGGTATATGTACCAAAAATCCCCAAAGGTAAGGTCTTTTCAAACATGAAAAGATCTCCTCTGGACTCGGAAGGAGTTGACACCCCATTGTTCTCTACAATGATGGTGGTGTCCCACACTGAAGAAGGTATGGCAGCAGGGTCAAGGCCCTCATTAGACCATCCCACTGCTAGCCAATCCCAACATTCCCACTCTATATCTATCCCACAGTCCCAACTTAATAAGCCCACTTCTCCAATTACCCAAACTTATACAAGGAAACAGGTAAAGAAGGCTCCTTCCTTTCTTGTACCATCACCCACTGAGCCTTTAGAGAATATCCACAGGGAAACCACAGGGGTGTCTCCCAACCCCAAGGATGTGCTCACTGAGGTGGAGGTTGAGCATATGGGTGCTAAGGCTGCCACTACTCCTGCTAGCACAGAGGAAGTAAGTGGTAATATAACTAACACCTTCCCCATGACAACTTTGGGTGAGCAATCATCCAAAGGTCCCAGGTGCCAAGAAACCAAGGGGGTGGATAGTGCTTCTGCTAGGCAGAATACTTCCACTACAAAAAGATCCAATGATCCTTCAAAAGAGGGTAACACTTCTGGAGAAGGTGAGGACAGATATGACTACTATGAATTGATGGAAGCAATGGGGAATATCAACATGGATGTGATCAACCAGGGCAAAGATATAGAAGAGCTGCAAAAGATAGTTCTGTCTCAACAAGTACAAATTACCAAGCTAAAGAAAATGGTGGCAAGGTTGGTTCAAAAGAAGAGGAGAAAACAATTCGTTTTGAAGAAGAGGTCAGCTAATAAAGATGCTTCCAACAAGGGGGAGAAAGAGGCTGAAACAGAGAAAGAAAGTACAACTGCTGAGAAGGCATTTGAGGTTGAGGGGGAGCAAGAGGCAGAAACAGAAAAGGAATCAGAATTTGCTCAAGCAGCAGAAACTGTTAATGCTGCTGAAGCAGCAGAAACAGTTAATACTGCTGAAGCAAAAGAAGCAGTAATAACAGAAGCAGCAGTAACAGGGCTCTCTGTAGAAGAAATAGAGATTGCAGAGACACTAGTAAAAGCCAAAAATGACACTCCTAAGGCTAGTCAAAAGGCCAAGGGAGTGGTCATCAATGAAGGAGGAATTTCAAAGAAAAGAAAAGAATCAAGGAAAGCAACTTTGAAGGATACAAAGGGAAAGGGAAAGGAAAAGATTGTTGAAACTGAATTTCCTTCAAAGAAAAGGAGTCAGATTGAAATGGATGAGCAAGTGGCAAAGCAGCTTCAAGAGCAAATGGAAAAGGAAGAACAGCTTCAAGCTGAAACAGATAGAGAGCTTGCACTAATTATGGCCAGAAAACTCAATGCAGAGTATCAAAAGAGCTTAAAAGCAGCAGCTGAGGCCAAGTAATTACCTGTCAAAAGAATGCCAATTCAAAAGCAGAAAAGACAACCCTCCAAGACCTTTTTGGCCAATCAGGAAAGAAGAAGAATGATTAACTTCCTGAGAGGTGCAATTGGTGTCAAAGGGGAAATGTTTACCAATATGGCATACAGTCAGGTTGAGGAATTGTACAAGAAAGAAATGGCTAAACTCCAAGGGGACTCCTCACAAAGGGAAGAGGCTGAAAGAAGAATGAAAGAGAGACATGATCTCAACATTCAACAACCATTTCCTGAGCAAGTCACACCAACAAAAGAAAAGAAGGAAGAGACTGAGAATGTAAGTGTAGAAGCTAAATCTGCAAAGAGGGTAAAGACCATTGCTTCTAAAAGGCAGTCCAAGAGGCCAAGAGTGGAAGAAAGAGCATAAACTGAAGCAGAACCTTCAGTTATACCTTCAGCAGAATCAGTACAGAATCCAGAGCAGTCCAATAAGCAATCTGATGAGCATATGGATCTTTATATGACTATAGTAAAACCTGTACAGGCTAATCCAATCTCCATGAAGGCTCCAGAGATTATCTTTTGGGACATTCTAAGAGATAATGGAAAGGATTTCTTCAGACTTAAAAAAGTTGGTGGTGCATTTGAAGCATATTCAACCTGGGGGAGAGTAATCAGAGGTTGTTCAAGAGCAGATATAGAGGAAATGTACAAAGTGGGAATGAAACTCTATGAGCCTGTGTTGAAAGGTACTGAAGAAAATCTTCTCAAAGTGGCAATGGAATACTTATGTATGATGTTTGATCCAGAGAAGGTGGTGCATAGGATTAAAGATCTTCATCATGAGTATGTGTTCAAAAAGATTGATCATTGGATACTCTTTGAAAACTGTGGTGTGTACATGATTACAATTGATAAATGTTATCATGAATACTACCTAGTTGACAAAATATATGATCATAGCAAGCAGAAACTTGAAGGGATGCTGAAAGCTAAGCTAGTATGTACTAAGGATTCAGAAATGGCCAGAATTGTGGTGAGAAGAACTATCAATCAAAGTCTGGGCCTAGATCCAAATTTGGGCAACTAAATCTGAGGTGTTGAAAGCATCTTTAAGATCATCTGAAGAACTTGACTTCTCTTCCTAAAAGTCAAGTTAGGGGGAGATTGTTGGGAACTGAAGAAAGGCTAAGTAAAGTTAATGCTGCTAGAAGAACATGGTTACTACTTCTGGTTAGTACTTCTATGATTAATGATGCCAGTTGAAGATTAATACTGCTAGTTCATGGTTAGTGCTACTTGAAGAGATTAATACTGTTGAGCATGAGTAGTATTTCTGGAGTTAATACTGCTCAGAGTATTAATGCTGCTGAAAGATAATGCTGCTTATGAGATGAAGATCCGTATGGAAAGGATGACAGCTGGATGGACTGAAGATTATGGAAAGCTTGGAGATAATGATGGAAATTTATTCTGAAGATCTTTTATTCTTTTGTAATTATCTTTATCTTCAGTATATATATAGAATTGTTTAGAATAGTTAAAAATTATTATTCATTCTGAGTTTCTAGCTTTTAAGAGAGAGAATCAACCTCAAGATTTGTAATCCTAATTCTAGAGAAGTAGAATTCGTATTGGTGAGCCTGTTCATCAATATTGAGGTTATGTGTTTAATCTTGTAACTTCAATCATTCAATACAAGTTTACAAGTTGTGATTTTGTTTCACTGTTTCATTGTTTTTCTGAATATTAAAGTGCTATTCCGCAGCTTCTTTAATATTGTTTTCTGAGTGTGTGTTCTTGTTAAGAATTTAAGATCCTGACAAAAAGAAGAATCTCTTCCCTCCTATTACAACCGTTTTAACAGTCTTTTAAATGAGTTAAAACTTGTTGGAAAACTTTATGACAACGAGGAAATCGTATGCAAATTTATGGATGGTCTTCCAGATTTCTGGAATACCCTTTCCACTTGCATTAAGACTTCCAGGGACTTGGAAAGCCTTCCTCTCACTTCTCTCTATGGTATGTTTCTTAATCACGAACAAACCCACCTTCAAAGGAAAACCATCTATAAAGAAATAAGAGCCCCCTCTATGGCCCTTATCAGTGATGGCTCCAAGAAATCTGTGTGTATTCCTCGTATAACCTACCCTTCTGATGATTCAGATAGAGAAAGTCATGAAAATATGAATCACTCCTCGGAAGCTTATCTAAGTGAAGCTGATGATGAAGGAGAAGATCCCTCTGTCAATCATTTGACAGAGGAGATGGGTATGCTTGCAAATTTCTCTAAGTTCCGAAAGAACTCTTCTAATAAATTTCAAAGAAACGGAAATTTTTCTTCTTCTAGAAACTCCTTGAACAAATCCAAGGAGGATTGCTATGCATGTGGTAAGAAAGGCCATTTTGCATCTGAATGTAGAAGCAATCCTTCTAGGATTTCTAAATCTAATTCTTCTAACTCTTCTAAAAGAAGACATCTTCGATCTAATTCTACAGGTAGATCGCATCCAAGAAAACCTTCTCCGTCCTCTTCATTCAAAGAGCTTTCCGACAAAGCCGACAAATACAAAGCCAAATACAAAAGAGAGAAAGAAAGAAATTTCAACACTCAGCGAAAAGGCAAAGGCTTGATGGCAGAAACTCTAGACTGGGCAGACGAACCCACTTCCGACAGTGAGAAAGAAGTGTCGAGTAAATGTCTTATGGCCAAACTCGATGAAGAACCAAAAGAATCCGGCTCAAGGATGGACTTCACTGCTGAGTTCTCTTCCTCTTCTTCTCAGGTACATCCCTTCCTCTCTCTCACTAATGAAGAAAAGATTGAGGCTTTTGACTCTCTAACTGTACTTTTTCACAATGAAAAGGATGCAAAGAAAAGAGCAAATGCTCAAGTCAAGTCTCTCTCCTCTCAACTTCATGATTCTCTATCCCAGCTAGAACAGATTAACAAACTAAAAGTTGAGTTAGATGACTTAAAGACTTTAAACTATGTGTTTTCCAAGGAAAAGAACAAGCTTCTAAAGAAGCTTCAGAAGGAACAAGAAACCCTAAACAAATGGAACACCTCTTCCAAAAATCTTGAGAAATTTTTTCAAGATCAAGTTGTTGGTGAAACTTATGGATTAGGGTACTGGAAAGAGAATGTTGTGTGTACTCCCTCTGAAAACATTTCTTCTCCTACTCATAATATTCCTCTGCCTTCTAAACTACCTTCTTATTCTTCTGACTGGGATGATTCTATCTCAGAAGATTCTAATTCAGTATATTCAATGGATCTTCGCGATTCAAGAAAGTTTAGCTACTTTGTGTCCGCTAAATCTTCCAAGCCTCTTCTAACAGAAGATCAAGACTCCAATGAGTTGGTCAAACCTGTAAATGATATTCTTATATCATTAAATTTAAACGACAGTTCTTCGTCTTCTTCTTCCCATACTCTTACAGAGGCTCCTTTCCTCTCTAAAGGAAATTCCGTTGTTGTTAATCTTCCTAACAAAAGAAAGATTACACCTTCTTCAAAAGGTAAATCTCCCATGACCACAACGGACTTCATTCCTAGAGCCTTAAAAGTAAAGAAGTCCAAAGGAATTTCAATCAACTCTTCTTCTTTTATTTACAAAGGAATCCTTGGACCTGCTCCTCATAACCCTCACGTTCCATACAGTTATCCCATTCCCTCTCATCTTTCCAATCCTCTTAAATCTAAACCTCAAGGGAAGGTAAAAGTTGCTTCTCTTGAACCAAAGAAGAAATTTATTTACCGAAAGTGTTACAACTGCGGTGACACATTTCATTTGGCCAAAGACTGTCCAAAGGACCGTATCGAAAGATATCGTCAGACCAATCCTTCTTCTTCTTCTTCTAACCCTAAAGGACCCACCTCAAAGCGGGTTCCAAAGGACTAATTTGTTTATGTCTACAGGTCTATGGGCATCATCAAACTTGGTATCTTGATAGCGGATGCTCACGACATATGATTGGGAACAAATCTCTTCTTCTGAACTTTGTAAAAGAAAAGGGACCATCTGTAACTTTTGGTGATAACTCTCGCGGTTCCACTAAAGGTTATGGAACTCTTTCTAACGGTTCCATTACTTTTAACAAAGTTGCCTACGTGGAGGGACTGATGCATAATCTTTTAAGCATCAGTCAACTATGTGATTTAGGTTACTATGTGATTTTTAGAGAAATTGATTGTCTCATCACTGATAAACGGTTTCACACTATCCTATCTGGCTTTAGAAAGGACAATGTGTACGTCATCAATATGAATGACAAGTCAACTGAAGATGAAAGCATCTGCTTCATTTCTAAAGACTCTAAAAAGAAGATCTGGCTCTGGCATAAACGTCTTTCACATCTAAACTTCAAGACGTTAAATGCTCTCTCCAACAAAGAACTTGTTGTCGGCTTGCCGAAAATCTCCTTCTCAAAAGAGAAGCTTTGTGCTGCTTGTGAGAAAGGCAAACTGACAAAATCTTCCTTCAAATCAAAACAGTGTTTCTCTATTTCTACCCCTCTACAGATACTGCATATGGATCTATGTGGGCCTGACAGCACACCTAGCCTAGGTGGAAAAAGGTACATTCTTGTAATTATTGATGAATACACACGTTATACTTGGGTATTCTTTCTCAGGTACAAAAGTGATACATCCGAAGAAATCATCAACTTCATCAAGAAATCTGAAGTTCTCAACGGTCAACTAGTCAGATCTATCAGAAGTGACAACGGGACCGAATTCAGAAATGCTACCTTGGATACCTTTCTCTGTGACAAAGGTATTTCTCAAAACTTTGCAGCTGTAAGAACTCCACAACAAAATGGTGTTGTGGAAAGGAAGAATCGTACGCTATGTGAAGCTGCAAGATCCATGCTGAGTGAATCAAATCTGCCAACCTATTTTTGGGCTGAAGCTATCAATACAGCTTGTTTCACTCAAAATCGATTTATTATTGTGAAAAGACACAACAAAACTTCCTATGAAGTCTTCTATGGCCGAAAACCAAACATTAGTTTTCTCCATGTTTTCGGCTGTCAGTGTTTCATCTTGAATGATCGAGAGCATCTTGGGAAATTTGATCCCAAGGCTGATGAAGGTATTTTTGTGGGTTATTCTCTCTCTTCTAAAGCCTACAGAGTATACAATCTAAGAAGAAAATGTATTGATGAGTCAATACATGTGAAGTTTGATGATCACAAGACGTCTTCACTATCTTGTGATGACACTGAACTTCATGAATGGATTATTTCCTGTGTTGGAGACGAATATCCAAATACTCTAACTTCGGGACCTCCTTATGTACCATTCTCGGTATCTTCTTCTTCTCTACATCATGGTTCGACAGATCCCTCTCCGGCTACCGAACCCATTGCTCCTACCGAACCCACATTTCACACCGAACCTTCCTTACATACATCACTTATTCTTCATACACATCCTATACTCACCGATCCTTCACCTTCAAACACTTTCCCTGAACCTCTTCCTCCAGCTCTAAAATGGACCAAAGATCATCCGATACATCAAATTATCGGTGATCAGAAAGCAGGTGTCCAAACCAGAAGAGGTGTTGGAAATATTTGTCTCTATGTGAATTTTCTCTCTATTATCGAGCCAAAGAAAATTGATGAAGCTCTAACAGACTCTTGTTGGGTCACTGCCATGCAAGAAGAGTTGTCTCAATTTGAGAGAAACAAAGTATGGAGACTTGTGCCACGACCTTTCGGTAAGACCATTATCGGTACAAAATGGGTTTTTCGAAACAAGATGGACGAAGTCGGTACTGTAATCCGAAATAAAGCCAGACTTGTTGCTCAAGGATATAGGCAGGAGGAAGGTATTGATTATGATGAAACATTTGCTCCTGTTGCTAGACTTGAAGCAATAAGAATCTTTCTTGGTCATGTTGCTCACAAAAACTTTCGGGTCTTTCAAATGGATGTTAAGAGTGCATTTCTCAATGGAGAACTTGCTGAAGAAGTCTATGTGAAAAAACCACCTGGCTTTGAAGATCCCGCTCATCCGTACCATGTGTTCAGACTTGACAAGGCCCTCTATGGTCTGAAACAAGCTCCACGTGCTTGGTATGACACCTTGTCTGACTTTCTTCTTTCCAACCGATATACCAGAGGTAAAATTGATAATACTCTTTTTCTCAAGAAAACAAAAGGTAATATCATTCTTGTTCAAATCTATGTGGATGATATCATTTTCGGTGCCACTGATGAAAATCTTTGTCAGGAGTTTGCCTCTCTCATGAAAAGTAAATATGAGATGAGCATGATGGGTGAGCTAACTTTCTTTCTTGGTCTTCAAATTAAACAATCCTCTGACGGTATTTTCATTTGTCAGAATAAATATATTCGTGATCTGTTGAAAAAGTTTGATTTTGAAAATTGTTCTTCCATGAAAACTCCAATGGCACCACCTCTAAAGATTCATGCAGATTCTACCGGCAAGTCGGTGGATATCACAAATTATAGAGGAATGATAGGGTCTCTTCTTTATCTTACTGCTAGTAGACCTGACATCATGTATGCTACGTGTCTGTGTGCACGTTATCAAGCCAATCCCAAGGAATCTCACTTGGCGGCTGTGAAACGTATTTTTCGGTACCTAAAAGGTACCATGAATCTGGGTCTTTGGTATCCCAAGGACTCAGGTTTTGATTTAATTGGCTATTCAGATTCTGACTTTGTAGGGTCTAAGGTTGACAGAAAAAGTACAACTGGCAGCTGTCAATTACTAGGTGGAAACTTAGTCAGCTGGTCCAGTAAGAAGCAAAATTCGGTATCCACCTCCACTGCCGAAGCCGAATATGTTGCAGCTGGAAGTTGTTGTGCTCAAATCTTGTGGATGAAGAACCAACTACAAGATTATGACAAAGTTTATTCTCATGTACCGATTCTATGTGACAATTCTAGTGCCATAGCCATTGCCAACAATCCAGTGCTGCATTTCAGATCTAAACACATTGATATTCGGTATCACTTTATAAGAGATCATATCTCTAAAGGTGATATTGAACTTCACTTCATTCCTACAGATCTCCAACTTGCAGACCTCTTTACAAAACCACTGGATGAGGCACGATTCAACTTCCGTGTGGGATCCTTAGGTATGTTAAATTTATGTTAAAAAAAATTCCAATAATTGACGGTACCTCTCTTACCGAAGCTTAGTTTCTTTCGGCATATAACTTCGGTACCTCTCACCTTCGGTACCTCTCACCTTCGGTACCTTTATACTTCGGTATCTCTTCCCACTGAAATTATCATTACCAAAGTATTTTTGACGTTCGGTATTCCTTCCTACCGAAGTATCTCTCATATTTCGGTACCTCTATCTTACGGTATCTTGTATGATGTGTCATCCTTATCCACATCACACATACCGAATCAATTCGGCACCTTTTCGTTATCCAATGCTTTAACGCCACGTGTCACTTCAGTGTTCGTGCGTCAGATGATGGGACGTCCACGATCTGACACCATGCCATTTTTCGGCTCTTGCACTTTTCAATGACGCACGTATGTGTCGCACCATCATTACCTTTAAACGTTTTGAATTTCATCCGTTCCCTCTTCTTTTTCAAACCTATAAATACTTCTTTTCTTTTCCTTTTTATTCTTTACCTGTTTTCTCATCTTCTTCATCAAGAATCCCTAAACCTGCAACTCTTTTCTTCATCAATGGCATCCTCCAAATCGACAAAGGCTTCCAAGGATACTTCTCTCACTCGAGAGTCTCTCATCTTTCATTCATGCAACCAAGTTGCTCGTCTCTCGGCGGATGCTAATCACCCAGAGTTCAACCAAGTATACATTTTTCTCCAACGATCTCCAATCTGCCATGCTCTCACTGCCTCCACCAAGATGAGCAAAATGCTCCTTGATAGCTTTTGGTTAACCTGTAAGTATGACTCTACTACTCACCAGGTGTCTGCTTCCATTCTATCCTCTGAAGAGCACCCCGATCTCTCTTTTGGGGTGGATGATATTCGCTCAGTTCTCCAACTTCCAGAGTTTAAAGTGTATGATCCATTTCCTACTCATCACGAGCATGATGAGGTCGTTGCAGCTCTCCAGTATGTGCACGAAGGAAAATCTAAGGGTTCCGGCACTCTCCTATGAAAGAATATGGGTGCACTATGGAACTACTTCTTTTCTCACCTCCTTTATTGTCTTTCCCACAAAACTTCGGGGTAGGATCAATCTCCGGCAGCCATTACTCGTCTGGCTCATGCTCTCATTTTTATGAGGCGGATCGACTTTGCTCAGGTATTCTTCGACTCCTTGATCACCGCCATCTCTCCTCCCAAGAATCACAATGTGGCTCTTCCCCGCTTCATCTCTCTCATCATCAACCACAAGCTTTCTGCACAACTACGTGCCGATGCTGCTCTCCCCGAGCCGATGATCAAGTTTGACTTACCAATTTCTCAAATTAGCAAGCAAACTATTTTCAAACAAACGAAGCCTACCGACTCTCCGCTCACCTCAGGTATGCTTTCTTTCATTTCTTCTCCCAATCCGATTTGGGGAACGCTTGCCGAAGATGAATCCTAAAGGCCTTCATCTTCTCCCAAGCCATCCAAATTGGTGGTCCCTTCTCCCCCAAAACCATCCCGAGCTAAGTCGGTGGCTATTAAAAAGAAAAAGGCCACCGGCAACGTCGCACTTGCTCTTATGACTCTGCCGCTGACAAATCTGTCGGTGGCTACCCAGGTCATTACCGCTTCTGTTTCTGTTAAGCGACGGGGCTCAAAATCCCCTCCTAAGTCTCGTTCTAAGAAACTTAGGAAACCTTCGGCCGAAACTCACACTCCATCTACCGATTCTCAAAAATCGGCAGATGTTGAACTTTCCCCTCCAGGGCCACGGGGATCTGCTAAACCCTCTCCCACCTCCTCCAAACCTTCTCACGAAGATTTGGTTGTACAAAAGGAGTCCCCAAATATTCCTTCTCCTCCTCCTTTTTGTGTGGAGGTTGAAGATGAGTTGGTCTTCTCTCCGAACCGACATTCTGCTTCCTCACAACACAGCCTATCACCCGGGGTCAATCCCGTTGATGTTGCACAAACTGGGGTTTTATCCCAGGATATGTACCGACGCCTTTTCACTCCCTCCTCCTCACCGAAGAAATCACATTCTCCCTCATCCTCACCAAAGAAATCTCCTTCTCCTAAACCTTCACCGAAAATATCCTCTTCTCCTAAACCTTCACCAAAGAAATCTCCCTCACCAAAACCTTCCCCTGCCAAAATGGTTGGGCCTTCTACATTGTACCGATCACAATATATGTCGAATGCCTTGCCGACATTGTTGACTCCAACCGGCAGGTACGAATGCTCGGTACCCAGTTTGAATAACTTCGCAAGTCTTTGCGTGAGCCGGCGCTCCTCGATTCTCTGAACGCCAACAACATCTCTTTGGAAGAACTTCTGCAGCTCATCAAGGAGCAAAATTCTGAGGTTGTCGATCTTAATCGCGACATCTTTTGGTGTTTGGATGTACTGCATAAGCAAATTGATGGTCTTCGTGCCCCTCTATCAGCAGCTATGGAATCTCTTCTCAAGGAGGTGGTCAGGCTTAATGATCAAAATACCTCCTTGACCTTGTCTGTGGCTGCTCTCAAGGCCGCCTCGGATGCTCAGGATCAAGATCTTATCCGTCTGCGGCAGCAGACCTCGGCTAAGGAGTCTATTAATTCTGCAATTCTAAGTGCCTTGCAGACTATAAATAAGCGTCTTGACTCTCTGCCTGCTGATATGGCTCAATACTGTGCTCAGTCTCTCGACATTGATATCACTGAGTCTGCATTCACTCCTGACGATCGCAAGGTTTTGGAGCGTATTGATCGACGGGTAGGCCGTGTGTCGGCTAAATCTGGTGTTTCTTCCTCGGCTCGTACTGAGGGGGAGAAACAGACTGAGGGGGAGAAACAGACTGAGGGGGAGCAACTCCATTCTCAGGTTCATATCAGTACGAGTCAGGAAAAACCCTCTGCTTCTGCCGAACCTGCTACTACCGAACCATCTGCTTCTACCAAACCTTCTGCTACCAAAGAGAAGGGAACCGATCACCCCAAGGTGGTCGAAGAGCCTGAGGGGGAGAAAATGCCCAAAATGGATAAGGGCAAAGCTATTATGTCACCAGATGAAGTAGCTGCTGAAGAAAAGCGTCGTAAAGATGCTTTATTAAAGAAAGTTGCGGATGGTGCTGGTCTTCATCTTCCTCCTCCAAAGGCTACCTCTCCTGATCTAGGCTTATCTGAAGAGGAACTGAAAGCTGCAAAGCTTGCCCAGATTGCTCGTGATAGAGATGCCGAGCTAGCATTGAAGATTGCTGCCGAAGAAGATCCTACCGACACAATCAAAACTCAGATGAGCGCTCTAGAGGACTCGGTGAAGAAAAATGAGGAATTAAAGTCTTTGTGTATCGATTGGTATCGCAAAACTCTCAATAGACGCCGAATCTCTGCCAAAATCACAGATGTCAAAATAATCAAACCGTTTGCAAGCTGCAAGGTTATTCGGCTAAAGATTACCAGGGATGATGCTTCATTGTCTATGGACAGACTGGACTCTCTTGTTCGGTTCGGAGTATCAGAATGGGTAGAAATTGGTATCTACTTGTTAAAAAGCCAAATCTCTGCAAAAGCTGAGGTTGATAAATACATTGCAGATCTTCAAACCTGTTGGATCAAATAATTGTATTCAAGATTAAAGTTAAATTAGAGGGTCTAAACTGTATTTATTTGATAGTTAAAGTTAGAGGGTTTATTATGTAATAGATTAATAGTTATTAGCTATTGGGCCTCAAGCCCATAAGCCCATTAGGCCTAAAAGCCTGGGTATTTAAAGTTATGTTTAGTTTAGGTTTAGGTTAGAAACCTTTCATAATATCATAATTATTGTTTAGAGAGAGGTAGCAAGTTTTCTCTGTAATCAAAGGGTATCAAGAACACTCAAGGGTTTCATTGTTTATTCAAGGGATTGGTATGTTACTCTGATTTATATATCTCTTGATTATTATTGTGTTGCTTGATTACTTGATTGATTATTTACCAACTAGATTGATCATTTGAGCCACAGTGAAATTAGGGTTCCCGCTCTTGAGAAAAAGAAAAGGGGGAAATTGATTTTGGGAAAGGTGAAATCTGGTGAGTCAGTTGAGGGAACTGTGGTTGGTCGTGTTAGAGTTACAAGGTCAAAGGCACAAACCTTGATGGAGGATGGTATCGGTCCATCCTTTATATCGGTCAAAGGGTTCCCGGTCTATCACATTCTATCGGCCATAGCATTATTATCGGTCGAACATAGTATCGGTCCATTCACTATCGGTCGAACTCAGTTTATCATTCAACCGGTACACTCACAGTCCACCTCGGTCTAAGAGAATATCGGTCGAGTTACATCGGTCTAAGCACTCCACCGGTATTTACAAGTTACCCGTCGAACACTATATCGGTCCTTAGCATTCCATCGGTCTAAGCACTCCACCGGTATTTGCAACTTATCGTTCGAACTCTCTATACCGGTCTTAGTCGTTTAACGGTCGAGCATAAGACCGGTTGTTACATCTTACCGGTCAAACAAGGTACCGGTCTAAGCAAAACCCCTGTCGACTCAATACCGGTCGAAGCACATCCCCGGTCGATTTTTGCAAACTGTAATAGAGCATCTAAATGTCAAAAAAAATTCTCTAGCGGGACCCCCGTGCTAAGTCTGCGAAGGGGGACAAAGTTCTGTTCGAGATCAACTTTTTCTTTTTGTTCAGTATTATTTGAAGCGTTATACTGATTGAAAGGACTACATTTAATTATTTTTGGAAATTTTTTCTGGAAATTTTTTAGTGTGGTTTTTATTTTGATTCTAACGATCTCTTCTAGTTGATTGTGTTGATACAGAAAAGTTTGATTACTAACCATACAGCCAGGATGTCGAATCAGCTAAATATGTCTAGCCATGATTTTAACAACATGCCTCTTTCTGAAGTAAAAGAAAAGGCTAAATATCTTGCTAGACAGTTGTCAAGAAATAGAGACAGAGCTGATGATTGTGAAAGGGAGATTACAAAGCTCAAATCCGAGATGTTACCTCTTGAAGCTGAGATTGAAAATCTAAAGATTCAGAACTCATCTCTTTTTATTCAGGTCAATGCTTTAAAAGAAAATTCAAAAGATTCTGATTCTATAATTGATCTTGCAGGAATAATTGCATCTAAAGAAAAAGAGATCTTAGATCTTCAAGCAAAGTTGAAAAGATTTGAATCTAGCTCAACATGGTCAAAGAAGGAACTAATGCAAAAAGAGCTAGACGAATTGAGAAGAAGAGCAAACATTGCTCGTGAGACATCTGAAGAGCTTAGAAAGTCAAACTCTCGAATCTTTGCTGAAAGAGACTCTTTAAAAGATAAAGTTCTCAGTCTTGAGGTTGAGATTAAAACGATGAAAGAAAAGGCAACCCAAGACAGAGACAATACAATAGCTCAAGATGAATTGCTGAAGATAGAGAAAGAAAGAAAAGAATTTGCCAAGAAATTCTCTGATTTCTCCAGAAAAGCCTTTGAAGAAAAGAAATCAGTAGAGCTCAGATGTGTTAAGCTTTCTCAACAAGTTTCAGACTTTGAGAAAGTTATCATTCTTGAGAGAGAAAAGGCTGAGAATGAGAAGAAGAAAGCTGAGCTAAAGGATATTCATACAGACTTTTCTGAAGAAAAGAAAATATTTGAGACCGAGATAGCTAAACTGACAAGAAAGCTATCTGAATTGTCAACAAACATCATGAAGGAGAAGAATGCAAAATCTGAGTTGCATAAGAAGTTTGATTTGATTGAAAAGGAAAGAAACAGTTTGTCTTCAAAGATAAAAGAACTTGAAGAGATAGTATTCAAGGTGAAGCTGACTGAGCACAAGACGCTAGAGTCAATAGCTCAATCACCAAGAGATGATCTAGCTGATTCAGATAGTTCATTAAAAACAGCTTCAAGTTCACATTTTTCAAATGTTTTCTATAATCCTTTCTATGATTTAGATGACTGTCTTACTTCTAAATCTACTGATCAGATTCATCCTTCTAACCTTTTCTATGACAAAATTGTTGATGGTTCAGATAACTTCAAGAAGACTAAGTCTCAAAAGAAAAGCTTCTGGAGAAGGGATGATGAGAAAGAAAGAGGAAACTGGATCTGGAGAGTTAAAGGATCCTCGGAGGAGAAGAAGAAAGAAGAATCATTTGTGCATACATCAAATGTTAAAAGGAACTATGCTACAAAAGGTAAAACTTTTGGCAAACCTGATCTGGTTTACACAATCCATCAATTGATCAGGTTAGCACAAAAGAAAATTAGTTGTTCTTACTGTGGCTCAAATGATTTTGTAAGAAAAGATTATATGAATAACTTTGTCAAGTACTCATACACATAACGGTTCAGAACATTCTATTTGACTTTGTTATTACCATGTATCAAAAGTAAAATCTTTCTATGGTAATACTCACGTTATTTGTATTCACTGTTGATTGAATCAAACGTCATTTCATGTGCTTTCATTGAAAATATGTTTATATATTGTTCATATAAACAACATTCGTTTTTTATTCTCCAAAATCTTATTCTTCATGACAAAATGATATGAGCTTAGTTGTCAAACTCTTTTAGTTTGAGGGGGAGAATTGCATCGTCATACATAACTGTTTTGACATCTCCGAAAGTCTTATTTCTCATGTAACAAGTGGTATTTGTGCTTACATATACAATAGCCTGTTGAACAGCATGTTTTTTTTAGGATCATACATGGGATTCAGTGTGAGAACTTAACAGAACTTCCATGGATTCACGATAACCAGTGTTTCCTACCCAGGAAGTATTCCCTGAGTGATTGAGGGGAGAGGGGTCAAAAGATTTGAGTGTTGGTGTGTGAAAAGAGGTAAAATGGAAAAGAGAGATTGGTTAGACGTGAACATTAAAAGAAAGAGGGTGAGAGAACAGAGTAAAAGAATATTAAACTCTGCACCAAACTTCTTTCTGAGCCGGGCAGCCACATAATCTGATTGGTTCACATTCTTTGGTGACCATCATTGAAAAAGGCAACTAGCCCATGCCATCTCTTGCATACAACCCCACCAGCTACTCATTCTTTTCTCAAAAAGAGAATGTTTCACATTTTCTGGGGACGCAGCACATACGCTATTGGTTCTTCATTTGGAAGATACTAATATTGAAAAAGAAGGAAAGTTGCCCCACCTTCGAACCCTTTCTCATGCACATTGAGTCTTTGTATAATTTGTTGCTGTCTCAACAAGTTTACATACTTTGAGCCTAAAATGAAAAGCAATCATATGTGCTTAATTTTTTCATACACATGCACGAACACACAGAAATTTGTTTTCTGTCAGAACGTTCATAGATAACCATGTGTTATTCGATGATTGAATGGAATACCTGGGGAGTCTACATCAAACCAGCTCCTTATATAGTAACTTTGTGTTACTCAGTGACTTTGTGTCATTGACAGGCATTCTAACTGAGTCATTTGTTGATTCAGGGTTACACTTGTTAAACTGTTTGAATTTGAAAAGATTCTGTCAGGATCGAATTCTCAACAAGAATAAATTCTCAGAAACTAATATCAAAGGAGTTTGCGGAATAACACTTTGATATTCAATGAAACAATAAACAAACAGTAAATATGATGAATAACTTGTAAACTTGTATTGAATGGTTTAAATCACAAGATTACACACACAACCTCAATCTTGAAGAACAGATTCTTTCAAGACGAATTCTACTTCTCTAGAATTAGTAACTATGCCTTGAGGTTGATTTTTCTCTCTGACAAAAACTCAGAATTAATCTCTCTAAAACTACTCTATCAATTCTATACAAATACTGAACAAAAGATAATTACAATTAATTAAAATATCTTCAGAATATCTTCCATGAATATCTTCAATCTATCCAGTTGTCATTCTTTTAATCCGGATCTTCATCTCATAAGCAGCACTAATCACCTTGGAAGTATTAACTCAAACTTGGCAGCATTAACTACTAAGCAACACTAACCTCTAGCAGTACTAACTAGCTAAGCAGTACTAACTTTGTTCAAGCAGCACTAACTTTGACTAGCAGCATTAATTCTACTAGAAGCAGTAATACCTAGCAGTATTAAACTTGAATTCCTCTGGCAGTAGTAATTCTGTACTAGCAGCATTAAACACTTAAGCTTTTCTCTAGTTCCCAACAATCTCCCCCTAACTTTACTTTTAGAAAGAGAAGTCAAGTTCTTCAGATCTGATCTTCAAGATGCTTTCAACACCTCATAATCAGTTTCCCAAATTTGGATCTAGGCCCATACTTTGATTGATAGTTCTTCTCACCACAATTTTGGCCATTTCAGAATCCTTAGCACATACTAGCTTAGCTTTCAGCATCCCTTCAAGTTTCTGCTTGCTATGATCATATATTTTGTCAACTAGGTAGTATTCATGATAACATTTGTCAATGGTAATCATGTATACACCACAGTTTTCAAATAACATCCAGTGAGTAATCTTCTTAAATCCATACTCATGATGAAGATCTTTAATTCTGTGAACCACCTTCTCTGGATCAAACATCATACATAAATATTCCATTGCCACCTTGAGAAGATTTTCTTCATTACCTTTCAACACAGGCTCATAGAGTTTCATCCCCACTTTATACATTTCTTCTATGCCTGCTCTTGAACAACCTCTGGTAACTCTCCCCCAGGTTGAAAATGCTTCAAATGAACCATCAGCTCTTTTGATTCTGAAAAAGTCCTTTCCATTATCTCTTAGAATGTCCCAAAAGATGATCTCAGGAGCTTTCATGGAGACTGGAACAGCCTTAATGGGTTCTACTATAGTCATGTAAACATCCATATTCTCATCAGTTTATTTATTTGATTGTTCTGGATTATGCACTGGTTCTGCTGCAGTTTCTTCTTTTTCCTCCACTCTTGGCCTTTCAGACTGCTTTTTGGAAGCAATTGTCTTCACCCTCTTTCCAGATTTGGCTTCTACATCAACATTTTCATGTTCTTTCTTCATCTCTTCAGCTTTGTCCTTTGAGGGTGTGGTCTCCTCAGGGAATGGTTGTTGAATATTGAGGTCATGCCTCTCCTTCATTCTTCTCTCAGCCTCTTCCCTTTGAGTTGAATCACCTTGAAGCTTTGCCATTTCTTTCTTGTATAACTCTTCAACCTGATTGTATGCCATGTTTGTGAACATCTCCCCCTTGACTCCAATTGCACCTTTCAGGAAATTTATCATTTTTCTTCTTTCCTGATTGGCCAAAAAGGTCTTGGATGGTTGTCTTTTCTGCTTTTGAATTGGCATCTTTTTGACTTGAAGTTTCTTGGCCTGAGCTGCTTCTTTGATACTTTTCTGATACTCTGCATTTAGCTTTCTGGCCATGATCTTTGCAAGTTCTCTATCTGTCTCAGTTTGCAGTTGTTCCTCCTTTTCCATTTGATCTTGAAGCTGCTTTGCTATTTCCTCATCTAATTCAATCTGAGTCTTTTTCTTTGCAGACAGTTCAGCTTCAACCATCTTTTCCTTTCCTTTTCCCTTTGTATCCTTCAAGATTGCCTTTTCTTTTCCCTTCTTTGAGATCCATTCTTCATTGATGACTACTCCCTTGGCCTTTTGACTAGCCTTAGGAGTATCATTTTTGGCTTTAACTAAAGTTTCTGCAATCTCCATTTCCTCTACAGAGAGCCCTGTTTCTGCTTCTTTTGCCTCAGCAGCATTAACTGTTTCTGCTGTTTCAGCAGCATTAACAGTTTCTGCTTCTTGGACAAAATCTGTTTCTGCGTCTATTCCATGCTCTGTCTCCCTCTCAACTTCAACTTTCTTTTCAGAAGACCTTTCTTTCTCTGTTTCTCCCTCTTGCTTCTCCCCCTTGTTGAAAGGATCTTGAACATTGGATCTCTTCTTGAGTACAAATTGTTTTCTCCTCTTCTTTTGTATCAGCCTAGTCACCATTTTCTTTAACTTGGCTATCTGTACTTGTTGTGATAGGATTACCAGCTTCATTTCATCTATCTCTTTGCCCTGTTTAAGAACATCCATGTTGATGTTTCCCATGGTTTCCATCAATTCATCATAGTTATATATGTCCTCACCTTCTCCAAGAGTGTTACCCCCTTTTGAATGATCATTGGATCTTTTATTAGTGGAAGCCTTCTGCCTAGCAGAAGCACTACCCACCCCCTTGGTTTCTTGGCACCGGGGTCCTTTGGTTGATGTCTCACCCAAAGTTGCCATGGGGAAGGTCTTAGAGATGTTACCACTGTCCTTCTCTGTGCTAGCAGAAGTAGTGGCAGCCTTCTCACCCATATGCTCTTCCATCTCCTTAGAGAGCACCTCCTGAGGGTTGGGAGACACCCTATTGGTTTCCCTTTGGATATTCTCTAAAGGAGAATTCTCCCTTAGAGGGCTTAAAGGCTGAGTGGGTGAAGGTACAAGAAGGGAAGGAGCCTTCTTTACCTGTTTCCTTTTGTAAGTTTGGGTAATAGGAGAAGTGGGCTTATGAAGTAGGGACTGTGGGATAGATATAGAGTGGGAAGGTTGGGTTTGGCTAGCAGTGGGAATGTCTAATGAGGGCCTTGACCCTGCTTCCATACCTTCTTGTGGTTGGGACACCACCATCATTGTTGAGAACAATGGGGTGTCAACTCCTTCTAAGTCCCTAGCAGATCTTCTCATGTTTGAGAAAACCTTGCCTTTAGGGGGTTTAGGTACATATACCCCATCAAAGTGAGGTATGTCCGTCAACTCATTAGTAATAATTGCCTGAACAAACCTGGGATACATGAAGAAACTCTTCTTGTTGTCCAGATTTGAGACAAGATCGTTGAAGATCATTTGAGAAAAGTTGTATTTTCTAGCAGTGGATAAACATACCAATGCATAGGCAATTGGACTGCTAAATTGGCTCCAGCCAGTTGTTTTCTTAGAAATACAATGCATCAAGGTATGAACAAAGAACCTCCATTGGGGTGAAAACTTAGCTTTGAAAAACTTGAAAATCCCCAATGGGCCTTCATACCCCATTCTGGTGAGGTTTGAAAACAAATCCTCATTTGGGATAGAAGAAATACCTGAAGCATCATCTAGACGTAGACAGATGCGAATAGTCTCCTCAGTAACTGTCAAGGGTTTGTCACACACCCTTGTTTTGATGCATGTCTCTCCATTTTCAGAGTTGGTAGTGGCATTGGCCCAGAATTGCCTCTGATGCTCTATGTAGATGGTAGGGGACACAGTGAGAGCATGAGCAATATGACTTGTCCTCAAAAAGTCGACTATCTGGTGAAAATCTTCGGCTTGTTTTGGCTTTTGGAGCATGGCTATCTCGTTGTGTTCATCAATAAACGTCATTGAAGACATTGAACTTGAGTGTTCTTGTCTGAAAACTTGGTACTTGAGAGAAAAAGGTTAGAGCGCAAATGAACAGTATGCAAAGAGTCGTTATGAACTTTTTAGGCGGGCAAAGGGTATTTATAGTATTCGGATTAAAAGCAGTATTAACCTTAAAAAAAATAGTGAAAGCAGTATTAACAGAGAGCAGTATTAACCACTAGCAGTATTAACTGAGAGCAGTATTAACCACTAGCAGTATTAACTAACTAGCAGTATTAACTGAGAGCAGTATTAACCACTAGCAGTATTAACTAACTAGCAGTATTAACTGAGAGCAGTATTAACTACTAGCAGTATTAACTGTGCACTGGCAGTATTAATACTGTACTGGCAGTATTAACCATACTTACACTTTTAAGCTTGTGAAAAACTGAGTACTGCTATACATTTCCTAAGAAAGAAAGTTAGTAACACCAAGAATAAACTATATACAGGTAGTGAACCACTTTTAGGAAGGGGCTTATTCAGAGTTGATCATTCCCACACTTGTTACCAAGAAAGTTAATCTACCCACATCAAAGGCTTTGGTGAATAGATCAGCAAACTGGTTATCAGTATGAACTTTTACAACTTGAATAAGTTTCTTTTCATTGCAGTCTCTTATAAAGTGATACCTGATCTCAATGTGTTTTGTCTTTGAGTGCTTGACAGGATTGTTAACAATGCTAATAGCACTGCTATTATCAATGAAGATTGGAGTGTCTAGAAAGGTTACCCCATAGTCCAGCATTTGATTCTGAATCCATAAGACTTGAGAACAACAACTTGCAGCTACTATGTACTCTGCTTCTGTTGTAGATGTGGACACTGTGGTTTGTTTCTTACACTGCCATGAAACTAGTCTTGCACCCAGAAACTGGCATCCTCCAGAAGTAGATTTTCTGTCTAAATTTGCTCCACCTAAATCACTGTCTGAGTATACAAGTAGGTCAAATGATGAGTCATGAGGATACCAAAGTCCCAATCTAGGTTGCCCTTTGAGGTATCTGAATATCCTCTTAACAGCTTGAAAGTGTGATTGCTTTGGCCTAACTTGGAATCTTGCACATACACAGACTGGAAACATTATATCTGGCCTAGAGGCTGTAAGGTACATGAGAGAGCCAATCATGGATCTATAGTGATGCACATCCATATCCTCCCCCTCAAGATCTGCTGTTATCTGCTTGTGTGTCTCCATAGGTGTGCTGGCAGGCTTTGAATCTGAGAATCCAAACTTGGTTAGAATGTCCTGCACATACTTGGAGTGACTGATAAAAATACCATCTGTCTTCTGTTGGACTTGGAGTCCAAGGAAAAAGTTAAGTTCCCCCATGGAACTCATTTTGAATCTTTGATGCATTAGTTCCTCAAACTCCCTGCACATACTTTCTCTTGTGGATCCAAAGATGATATCATCCACATAGATTTGGACCAGCAAGATGTCCTTCTTCTTTCTCTTGATGAATAGAGTCTTATCAATGACTCCTCTTTCAAAGCCATTTTCCAAAAGAGAGGATGACAGAGTGTCATACCATGCCCTTGGTGCCTGATGCAGTCCATAAAGTGCTTTCTTCAGTTTGTATAATCTGTCTGGATAGCTTGGGTTTTCAAACCCTGGTGGTTGACAGACATATACTTCTTCTTCAATTGAGCCATATAGAAATGCACTTTTTACATCCATTTGGTAGACTTTGAACTTCATATAAGAAGCATAGGCCAGGAACAATCTGATTGCTTCTATCCTAGCCACTGGAGCAAATACTTCTTCATAATCTATTCCTTCTTCTTGTGTATACCCTTGTGCCACCAACCTTGCTTTGTTCTTTATTACTATCCCTCTTTCATCTCTCTTATTCCTGAAGACCCATTTTGTGCCTATAGCTCTTTGACCTTTAGGAAGGTCTACTAGATCCCAAATATCTTGCAGCTTGAATTGTAGCAGCTCTTCTTGCATAGCTTCTATCCATCTGGACTCTTTCATAGCATCATGAGCCTTCTTAGGCTCAAGTTGGGATAGAAAACAAGAAAGCACTGTATGTTGTTGATCTTGCATATCTTGCAACCTGCTTTGATGTCTAGTCATCATAGGAGAAGAGATATCCCCTATTACCAGCTGAGGAGGATGATTCTTTTGTGTTCTTGATTGATGACTAGGTTCTTCATTGAGTTCCACCTCTAGATTGGAAACATTCAACTCAACTGAGGTGATTTCAGCAGCTCCTTCAGGTTCTTTATGTGCTTGACTCTCCTCATCTCTTCTTTCTTCTTCACTCTGATTTAGTTCAGTAGATAGCTCCTTTTCACAGTCTTCAACAGGATCCACTTTAGGTATGGGAAAAATCACAGACTGAGATATACTTTCTTGAACTTGTGTAGTCCCTGATCCTCCACTTCCTGAACCTGCATCATTATCACTACTGAAACCAAAAGAGTTAGTTAGTGAATCAATGTCAAACAGCCACTGAGGACCAGATCCAATAGGATTTGGTGTGTTCTCATTGCATTTGACATTGTCACTTTCTTCAATTATTCTAGAAGAAGAGTTAAAAACTCTGTAGGCCTTGCTCTGGGATGAGTAACCAACAAGAAATCCATCATCTGTCTTGCTATCAAACTTACCTAAGTGATATTTGGTATTGAGAATTGTACAAGGACACCCAAAAGGTTTGAAAAATCCAATAAAGGGTTTTCTTTTATTTAAAAGCTCATATGGGGTCTTGTTCTTTGGTTTGACTACTAGTACTCTGTTTTGGATATAACAGGCAGTACTAACTGCTTCAGCCCAGAAAGTAATTGGCAATTTAGAATCAGCCAACAGAGATCTAGCAGCCTCTATTAGTGTCCTATTCCTTCTCTCAGCAACTCCATTTTGTTGTGGAGTCCTAGGAGCACTATATTGTCTCTCAATTCCTTTTTCTTCACAAAAGGTGTTTAGGTCAATATTTTTAAATTCAGTTCCATTATCAGACCTAATGACTTTTACTTTTTGATTAGTCTGGTTTTCAATTCTTAGAATAAAGGATTTGATCAGTCCACTTGTCTCATCCTTAGTCCTTAGAAAATATACCCAAGTAAATCTAGAGTAATCATCAACAATAACTAAGCAGTATGATTTCTTCCCTATGCTCATCACATTTGTAGGGCCAAACAGATCCATATGTAATAACTGGAGACAAGAAGAAATTGAATTTAACTCTTTGGTCTTATGAGAAGTTTTGAGCTGTTTGCCTTTAAGACAAGCAACACAATGATCATCACATGAAAAGACTTTTGATGGTAAACCTCTTACAAGATTGTTTTTAACAAGTTTGTTCATTGTCTTGAAATTCATGTGACACATCCTTCTGTGCCAAAGAGAGGATTCATCCACAGAAGCTTTTGAAACAAGACAGTTCAGGGATGAATCACTTGAAACATTGTCCATATCTAGACAATACACATTGTCCTTTCTTGGAGTTCTAAGTAGTATCATGCTTTCATCAACTACCTTGAACCCTGGAGCAAGGATCATACATTCTGTACTTGTAAATAATATACTATGTTGTTTGTCACAAACCTGTGATACACTTAACAGGTTGTACTTTAGCTGATCAACATAGTAGACATCCTCAAATGTCATCTTACCTTTTGTAACATTACCTTTCCCACTTATTTTACCACCTGTTAGATTGTCTCCAAATGCAACATGTCCTCCATTGATAGGCTTGAAATCCTGAAGGCATGACCTGTTAGAGCAACCACTATCCACATGCCATATGCTCTTCCCCTTGAGCTGTTGGTTGCCCTGCACATATGATAAATCAGTTAGTATGGATTAGGAACCCAAGCCAAAGTGGTCTTGGGTACCCCTTTCTCATCAAAATATTTACATTCTTTCTTGACAAGATTTTTAAACTTTGACTCCTCATTACTGGAGTACTTTGTTACAATAATGGGTTTGGATTCATATTTGCTAGAACCAGTACTGTTTTTAGAAGAACTAACTGCATTAGCAGCACTTGCATGCTTAGTAGTACTAACCTTGTTAGAAGTATTAACTGTTTTAGCAGCAGTAACTGTGTTAGCAGTAGTAACCTTTGAAGAAGTACTAACAGTGTTAGAAGCATTAAAATTCTCAGCAGTACTAACACTGTTAGCAGCAGTATTGCTATTAGCAGCACTATCCCTGTTAGCATCACTAACATTTTTAGTGCTTCTAGGCACCCACATTTTAATACTTTCTCTTAAAAACCTTTTCTGCATGTGGCCTTTGGTTTTAATAGATTTCTTAGCCACATGTTTCTTTCCAGCCTTCCTATAACCAACAGGTTTTTGCACAAATCTTTGAAAGTTCATCCTTTGGTTAATAGGATTAAAGAAACAGTACTTAGCCAAATGATTTAGCTTGCCACATATGAAACAAGGTTTTGGTCTAATTATCTTACTCAGATCAACTCCTTGTTTCTGAGCCCATTGATTATTCCAGTTTCTTTGATTACCTCTCTTTGTACCAGAATTTGGGCTCTCAGATTTATTGCAAGCACACTGTTTACAAGGGCTAGGGTTCACAACCGTGGTCTGTTTGTAATGGACTTTGTTAGCCTTTCCTTTGGTCTTCTCTATCTCTTTAGACTTGACCCAGATCCTTCCACCACCCTCATTGGTAACAATGTTGTTTTCTAAGGGTATCTCTTTACTCACATCATTGTTCCTCTTCTTACTGGCTTCTTTCTCAGTCATATCCTTAACAACTACCTCATCCAAAGGATCTATCTCAAAAGCTTTCTCAGACAAGTCCTTTTTCTCCTTGGTCTCTAACAGATCTGATGTAGGAGAGATATAGTTGTTGTTGTAAGGAGGGGGTGTGTTATTGTATCCAACACCAGGCTTCATCTTATCATGAATCTGAGCCTTTAGAAGAGAATCCATTGCTTTTGAAGCATATGAAAACTTTTCTATATCAAGCTTAACCTTATCTAATTCTTCTTTCAACATATCATTCTCTTCTTTGGACTTAGACAGTTTGGTCTCTAACTCATTCTTTTCCCACTTCCAGTAGTTTGTGTCATAAGAGTGTTGAAGTTCATTGGCTTGAAAGCCTTTGATTTGTTCTTCAAACCTCTCCACTATCAACACATAATCTCTTCTGTCCTTTTCTAATCTTTTGAGGTCATCACACATGCTTTGGTTATGATCCCTGTACCTTTTGACAGTGTCTATGCAAGATTTAGTGCAAAGATTAGAAATTACCTCAGAAGGGAGATCAGACACTTCTGCCATAAGAGCTTGGTTCTGAATGGCTTCCTCAGCCTGGTCACTCCAGTCAAATCCCATTCCTTGTTGAGAAACAAGGGCTTGAGCAGAGTTTTTATTTTGATTGAAACCACCATTCTAGGCTTGTTGGTGGTTGTTGTTTGGCACACCACTTCTGCACTCTTTAGCAAAGTGTCCCTTCATGTGGCACTTGTAACATTCCACCTTTGTTTTGTCAAAACCAGCTCCATCTTCTCTTCTTTGAGAGAAGTTGTTCCTCCCAGTTCTTTTAATAAGTTTCTTTACCCTCATAGATAACATGGCCATCTGCCATTTAATGTTCATCTCCTCCAGATCATCAGGGTGAAGTTGTTCCAGATCATCATTAATCAAAGAGTTGTTGCTGTGACTGGACAAAAAGGCTTCAAAGATAGTTTCAGTGCCTTTTTCTGAATTCACTCCACTGGCAGCACTAACTGCTTCAGGGTTGGCAGCAGTATCAGTAGATGCTGATAGAAGTGCAGCATTGTGAATGTACCCAGTGGGCTTTTTCTTGGCTTCTACCTCAGATTCAAATACTCTTAGATCATTATACAAATCATCTAGTTCCTTCTCTTCCAGATTGTCACTCTGTCTATATGAGACAGTGTACATAGTCCATTCATCTCCAAGAGATCTGAGGAACTTCCTGTTGATATCATCTTGCTCCATCTTCACTCCAACAGTAGCCAATTCACCAATAAGCTTGTTGAACCTGTCAAAAGTTTGAGTCATAGACTCATTCTTTGAAGAAGTGAAGTTCTCATACTGCTGCTTCAGAACATCCCTTTGATTTCTTTTGATGCTTTTAGTTCCAGCAAATCTTTTCTCTAGAGCATTCCAGAGAATCTGAGCATCAGTGCAGTTGCAAAATTGATGCTGATATTCATTGGGGATGGCCAAGAGCAGAGTGCTTAAGGCCTTCATCTCTGTCTGTCTGATCTTCCTCTCACCATCTGTCTTTGGTGGAGGTCTTTTTCCATCTGGTCCAATCTTTTCTGCTTCAGAGGGTCCATTCTCATTGATGTCCCACATTGAGTAGTCTGTGAGAAGAATGTATTGCCTGATTCTGATCTTCCACATCTCAAACTCACTGGGTTTGAGCATTGGGACCTTAGAAACAAGAGTACTGTTTGATTCTGCAAAGTTTTTCATGATGAATGAATAGATGTTTCTGAGAGAACAGGCTCTGATACCACTTGTCAGGATCGAATTCTCAACAAGAATAAATTCTCATAAACTAATATCAAAGGAGTTTGCGGAATAACACTTTGATATTCAATGAAACAATAAACAAACAGTAAATATGATGAATAACTTGTAAACTTGTATTGAATGGTTTAAATCACAAGATTACACACACAACCTCAATCTTGAAGAACAAATTCTTTCAAGACGAATTCTACTTCTCTAGAATTAGGAACTATGCCTTGAGGTTGATTTTTCTCTCTGACAAAAACTCAGAATTAATCTCTCTAAAACTACTCTATCAATTCTATACAAATACTGAACAAAAGATAATTACAATTAATTAAAATATCTTCAGAATATCTTCCATGAATATCTTCAATCTATCCAGCTGTCATTCTTTTAATCCGGATCTTCATCTCATAAGCAGCACTAATCACCTTGGAAGTATTAACTCAAACTTGGCAGCATTAACTACTAAGCAGCACTAACCTCTAGCAGTACTAACTAGCTAAGCAGTACTAACTTTGTTCAAGCAGCACTAACTTTGACTAGCAGCATTAATTCTACTAGAAGCAGTAATACCTAGCAGTGGCAGTAGTAATTATGTACTAGCAGCATTAAACACTTAAGCTTTTCTTCAGTTCCCAACAGATTCGAATGGTTACTACTTTCTATTTTAATCTGAAAAGATTGAAATAATCACTCTTTCCATCTGGGAAGACTGCTCTTATTTCCATACAGGGCTCGTTACATGAAGATTGTGCTTACGTGATCATACACAATGGGGGAAATTGTCTTGAAAAGGGGGAGATTGTTTTGGTATGTTTTGAAGTGAAGACAAGTGAAGATTCGAAGACAATTGCAAAAAAAAATTTAATCTTGAATCCAAAGGGGGAGATTGTTGGATCAAATAATTGTATTCAAGATTAAAGTTAAATTAGAGGGTCTAAACTGTATTTATTTGATAGTTAAAGTTAGAGGGTTTATTATGTAATATATTAATAGTTATTAGCTATTGGGCCTCAATCCCATAAGCTCATTAGGCCTAAAAGCCTGGGTATTTAAAGTTATGTTTAGTTTAGGTTTAGGTTAGAAACCTTTCATAATATCATAATTATTGTTTAGAGAGAGGTAGCAAGTTTTCTCTGTAATCAAAGGGTATCAAGAACACTCAAGGGTTTCATTGTTTATTCAAGGGATTGGTATGTTACTCTGATTTATATATCTCTTGATTATTATTGTGTTGCTTGATTACTTGATTGATTATTTACCAACTAGATTAAACTGGGATAACAAAACCAAGTTCAGAACCTACCGAAAAAGATACAACATTGTCCATACTCCTGCTGAAGAAGAGATCATCAACAATTTAATGTCTGGTCGTCCTCCTCCCAAATCGAAGTCGAAATCCAAAAAGGAAGACGTGTTTGCCCAAATGGCTAGAGAAGGAAAGGTCCCGGATACTTCAAATCTCGATCTATCATTACCAATTCCGGTTCCTCATCCTTCAACCACTGTGATTTCTGAGTCGACTCATGGTATCTTCTTTAACAACGCGCTTGGGCAGATCTCCTTCTTCAGATCAAGCCAAATCCCTATTGCCGACACAACCTTTCTCCACGGAATTATTCAAATAATTCCAATATCGGCTAGGGATCTCTATGTGGCTACTACCGACGAACTAAAGAAGAGGGATGCTGAACCGCATTTTTCTTTTGAATAAACTCGGTGTAGTTTTATGTTTATGTTTATTTTGTTTTCCTCTGTATTGTAATCTTCTTAAAAAGATTAATACATTGAGTTTTTATTACTTATCGTAAATAGTTTGTACAAATCTTTATTTCATTCTTTTATACTTGTAAATGTCGGATACTCTAAAAAATCCAAAAATAAACAAAAAGAATGGTCTATGTGAAAAAGAACCCAAAAGAGTATGAAAAAGGGTCAAAATGCATTATTCATTAACTTCTAAGTTGTATGAGATGTTATCATCAAATAGGGGGAGATTGTTGGGTCATCTAAGATTTAAAGATAACCTCTCCTTAGTCTTTATTGATGATTGAACCTTGTATTTTGATTTATGGTTCTTTGTAATCGCTTAGTTAGTAAAACAGATCGGTGAGTCGAAGACAAACCGAATTCAACATGAAGGAAGTCTACACTGCGGATTGAGATGGACTTCAAAAGTGAACTAAGCCTAGTCTGCCGATTCCTATTCGGCAGATCATACCCTTGCCGATTTCTAAAAGGCAATTCTTACCCTTGCCGATTTGTTGTTCGGTATACCTTCTCTTTTGTGCCGAACTCCTATTTCGGCACATATCTCAGTTACCGAATTCCTCTTTCGGTAGTCTTCCTCTTACAGATTGCTTCTTTATCTTGTAAGAGCATTTATGTTAAATCCTCATGATTTGACATACTTCCTCATTCCCAATGATCTTCTGACAATGGGAATGGAAGCTTCTTTCTTCCTTGAGAAGATATACAATTAGTCTTAACTTGATTGAGACGTATACTTTGTATTTGATTTCAAAGAGATTGTCTCTTGAATATTTTATAATAGATATTGTACTTTCATAGCACAAAAGTTACCTTTTGTGTTATGACATGTCACATCAAATATCTTATAATTTATTGACAATATCTCAACCACCATTGCCTTAACTCCTACTTGTCCTTTGCACTCATTACATTGGATAGTATTTAAAGGATGGAAGTAGCACCTTGCTACTTACGCTTTCAGCTCAAGTTTTGGTATTCACAAGATTTCAAGCAGGTTGATAGTTTTCTCTTGTCTCTCTAAGGTTTAAGTCTTTGTGTTCTTAATATCTTCTAAGTGTTAGTTTGTTTAGAGTAGTTCTTAACTATTCTTATTCCGCAACAATTTTTATTTCTCTTTGTGTAATTCTTGATATTCATTATCAATAAAAGAATTAAAATTAAGTAATTTTGTATTATTGTATTCAACCCCCCCCCCCCCTTCTACAATACTTGTTTACTTCTTTGGGACTAACACTTTATACCAAGGATTACATCAGCCTCTCCCATGTCTTTCATGGAAAATTTAGATGACAACAATTTCTTAGTCTCATCTACATGATTTTGGTCAGTCCCAAAAATTAACATGTCATCTACATACAAGCAGATGATCACACCCGCACCAGTAACATCAAATCTACTATAAACACATTTGTCACATTGGTTTAAAGCAAAACCACATGACAAAAGAACTTCATCAAACTTTTGATGTCATTGTTTTTGTGCTTGTTTCAGCCCGTACAAGGATTTCACAAGTTTACAGACCTTATGTTCGTTTCCGGGCATAACGAAACCTTCCGGTTGTTTCATGTAAACTTCCTCTTGAAGATCACCATTCAAGAAGGCTGCTTTAACATCCATTTGATGGATAATCAGATTGTGTATTGCCGACAAGGCGATTAACAATCTAATAGTCGAAATACGTGCCACCGGAGCATACGTATCGAAATAGTCAATACTGGGTTTTTGCCGAAACCCTTGAATTACTAACCGAGCCTTGAATTTATAAATCGTCCCATCAACTTTCATCTTCTTTTTGAAGATCCATTTGCATCCAAGTGGTTTAGAACCTGGAGGCAAATCTGATAACACCCAAGTGTTATTCTCAAGAATTGATGATATTTCGTCATCAATTGCTTCCTTCCAAAAGGCGACATCTCGAGATTCCATCGCTTCTTTGAAAGTCTTTGGGTCATCCTCAATACTATAACAATAAGAGTATTGAAGCCCAAGCTCATCCCTTGAACCTTCCACCAAATACAGTTGGAATTCGGGACCGAAATTTTTGACAATTCGACCTCTTTGGCTTCTCCGGACCTGTTGTGTTTCTGGACTTGAAACACCATCCAAACTTTCTGGATTTTGCACTTTATTGGTTCTAGGAAACAGGTCCTTAGGCCTTTGCATTGATGAAAATCGCATCTCATCAAAAATCGCATCACGCGACTCGATTACGGTGTTAATCGACACCGAATCATTAGGCTCGATAACGTAGAACCTATAAGCCTTGGAATTTTCTGCATATCCAATGAATATACAATCAATTCCACGTTCACTAAAAGTTTTCCTTTTGGGTTCGGGTAGTTTTACAACAGCCCGACAACCCCAAACTCGAAAATAATTCAAATTCGGAGTTTTCTTGAACCAAAGTTCATATGGGGTTCTTTTGTTCCTTTTATTTGGAACTCTATTCAAAACATAACAGGCCGTTAACATGGCCTCTCCCCAAAATCCCTCACTCAATCCCGAGTAAGAAAGCATCGAGTTTACCATTTCCTTTAAAACTCGATTTTTACGTTCGAAAACCCCGTTTTGTTTAGGTGTGTATGGTGCCGTTGTCTCATGGATGATACCAACTGATTGAAAATATTGGGGATCCATATATTCCCCTCCACGATCAGTTCTAAGACATTTAATCGAATTACCCAATTGTAGTTCGACTTCGGTTTTGTAAATTTTAAACTTTTCTAAGGCTTCATCTTTTGCATGCAAAAGATATACATAACAAAACCGAGTATTGTCGTCAATAAAAGTGACAACATACTTCTTATTTCCTAAGGAAGGAGTGGAGTGGAAATCACACAGATCACTGTGTACAAGCTCCAAAACATCCGTATTCCGTTTAACGTTCGGAAAAGGTTGTTTTGTAACTTTTGTGAGCATGGAAGTTTGGCACCTCTCCGCATTAATGTCAAAGGCTGGAATTAATCCATCTTTTGACATTTCATGCATCCTTTTAAAATTCACATGACCCAATCTAGCATGCCACAACATTGAATCAACAATTTTAGAATAAGACGATGACGATATAAAAGCAGAATTTTCAGAACATAGAATTTTATTAACCACATTTAAGTGAAACATGCGATCACACAAATAACCAAAAACAATAAAACGACCACCTCGAGATAGGATAAACCTATTTGATTCAAATACTTGTTTAAATCCAAGATTATCCAAACAACTACCACTCACTAAGTTCTTATGAATTCTAGGCACAAACAAAACATCAAACAATTTAACTTTATTTCCAGAAGAGAACTCTAAATTAACTACTCCAACTTCACAAACTTGTGCACTCGACTCGTTTCCCATATTCAGCACCGAACCGTCTTCAACCGGTGTCAATTTCTCGAACCACCGACGATCCTTGCAAATATGGCTTGTCGCTCCCGAGTCGATCCACCATGCACAGTCATCATCCAGCACATAGAAAGACTCAGGTATGAGTGAAACATAATTCTAGATGGAATTATCAAAGTTAGTCAAAAACTGACCTCCTTTCACTTGATCGCGATCATTAGACCCCGATCCACTTCCACTCGAACCAGCACCATTATTGTTCAACTTTACCCGACAATCACGTTTGTGATGACCCACCTTGTTGCATCGCCAACACACCAAATCTTTTTTCTTTTTAACGGATTTGTTGGGTCCATCAAACTTACGTTTCTTGCCTTTTCCGTTGTTGTTGGAGTGGGCTTTCTTCTCCTCAACCATGTGAACAGAGGGTTGTCCAGATTCAACTTTCCCCTTGGATTTATCATTTTCTTGCACCCGAAGAGATTCTTCGATGCGCAAATGACTCCCAAGTTGAATCAATGACAGTTCCTCTTTTTGATGTTTCAAGTTATGCTTAAAATCTTTCCAAGAAGGTGGCAGTTTGTCAATCACACTCGACACAGCAATAGATTCATTCATATGCATGTTGTGTAGTGTAAATTGACCCAAGATACGAAGGATTTCATTATATTGTTCCATTACGGGCCTCGAGTCCACCATTTTATAACTGTTAAAATCGCTAACCAAGAACTTCTTACTAGAAGCATCTTCAGCGATGTACTTGGACTCGAGGGAATCCCATAATTCCTTCGCACTTGCCACGTTTTGGTAGATATCAAAAAGGGAATCGCACATACCATTTAAGATGTGTCCTCTGCAGATATAGTCATCATTCTCCCACTTGCTCCTTCTCCTTGTGTACTCCAGCGTCTCATCCTTCATCACTTCTGGCATGGGTGTACTCAGCACATACACTACCTTCAGAGCGGTCAGCAGAAAGTGCATCTTTTTCTGCCAACGTCTGAAGTCAGTGCCTTCAAACTTCTCCAGCTTTCCAAACTTTGATGTCATCTCTTTCACAGAATCGGCTATGATCGACATGTCAATATACCAATTCGATTGTTAGAGATTGGGGGAAAATTCGTCCATCAGATGACCGGATTTCTTGAGAATCGTGTAAGTCACTTTCCGAATTGGTATTTCGACCCTATGCCTGGGTTGCACGAAATCCAATATGGGATAAGACTCAAGAACACTCACGTTTTTAGGCACTAAAACGAGAGCAAATTTGCTGGAGAGTATATATGATTGTTTAAAATCGTGTGTCTAAAACATAAGTATATACGGTATATATACTAGTCCCATTCGTAAAATAGGAAATAACGGAAAATGGCAATGATTGTAAATCACTATCAATTATAGTCGATTACAATCAATTTAGCTAAAAAAAAGGCAATGATTGTAAATCACTATCATTATAGTCGATTACAATCAATTTAGCTAAAATTAAGGGCATAAAATAATTGACCATTAAATGTTCAGTAAATGCAGATTTAGTCCAAAAATAGACACCAAGAGCTTCTGGTCCGGAGACGCCCATTAGAGGCTCTGTCGTGCCAAAGAGGCTCAGAGGCTCTGATGTGCCTTAAGAGGCTCTGACGTGCTAAAGAGGCTCAGAGGCTCTGTCGTGCCTTAAGAGGCTCTGTCGTGCCAACGAGGCTCAGAGGCTCTGACGTGCCTTCATAGGCTCTGACGTGCCTTCAGAGGCTCTACCATGCCTTCAGAGGCTCTACCACTTGGATCACCACTAGGGGCGTTGCCCCTTGACCCCCCGCCATTTCATCGTGTCCGGGATCAAACTCGTCTTATAACAAGTGTGCACTCCGCACCACTTAACTTGTATTAGATCATAGTTTGAAACCCATTAGTACTCGTGTTATAACCAATTACACTTAAATGTCTGGTGACACTAAAATCACCAACATTGGTTGTGTCTTAATGATATAGAATGTAAGATCCCAAATTGGTTGAGGAGGGGAACGAAAGTTGTCTTATAAGAGACTGGATACCTCTCTACCAGAGGCGTTTTAAAACTGTGAGTCCATGTATGTGAACAAGGCAGACAATATTTGGTACGGTTAGCCTGGGATGTTACAGATGGTATCAGAGTCAGGTTACTAGACTAGTGTGCCAGCGAGGACGCTGGGCTCCCAAGGGGGTGGATTGTAAGATCCCACATTGGTTGGGGAGGGAAACGAAAGTTGCTTTATAAGAGACTGGATACCTTCTCTACCAAGCACATTTTAAAACCATGAGTCCAGGTGTGTGGACAAAGCGAACAATATTGGGTACAGTTAGCCTGGGATGTTACATAGAAAGTGACTTATTCCATAAATTTCTTGGAGGAGTTCTATTCAAAAAGCCAATTTTTTCCCCAATATTGCCTCTACCAATTAAAAGGCACGTTCCTTCCATCTATGAAACAACTCTTTCGAACAAAAACGTTCTCAATCTACACATACAGATTAATCCATACATACATTTTTATTCATACAAGACTTTGATTGTTAGAAAACCAACCAAACAACACTTAGATTCCTAACTAATGGGAGAGTATTAGAATTGAAAGTAGGATCTTTAAAGGTAACTACTTGAGAAAGATCTTTACCAAGATAAAGTAAAAAAGTAGAAGATCCCATGGTCCTTAAGCATAAGATGCTTTATGTTCTAATTGAATTCGAATTAGTAATCATTAGCAAGTCAACTTGTTAAAGGATCGGCTTCCTACTAGAATACCTTGATTCCACATCGAGTATGTGGAATGATACTTGGTCCGTGTGTAGGAATGGTTACAGATAGATCCAACTACAACCGAACTAGCATCTAGCTCCAGTTAGAATGAGAACCCTAGACTCTAGAGGTAGTTTACCAACACAAATTGCATAAACAAATTGCATAAACGCTAATGATGATCAGAAATGGTTGTTTACCAAATGTATGGATAAACGCTGACTGAATCAAGAAACAACCCAACAACCCATTCCTTACTAGGTCAACATATTTCTCGGTTAGAGTGTGTTTGGTAAACAACATCCCAGTAAGAGGCAATCGGCAAGTAGTAAATAGTGGTTTTGTCTACAAGTGAAGCAAAACGCTTCTAGTCGTTTCAAACTAAGAGACATGGTGTGGTTACAAATGCGTTAGGACTCGGGCCATCTCAAGTGTGTTCATTTTCTAAGTTTTTTAAGTGCGTAAAAGATGGAATCACCGATGATAAACTCAACCGAGAAAATTTTGAGGCTTTTTAACGCTCTTCTAAAGCAAAATACCTAAGAAAGAAAACATCATAATCGCGTCTAAGAACTATAATATTCACATTATAGATAACATCACAACATAACATACCCAAAAAAAACACCAAAGAAGAATATCTAGTAAAACTACCGAAATCAAACCGAAAAGAACTCAACCATTTTCGAAATCACTACATCCGTTTTCGATCAAATACGCTCACCCGTGCGGGTAATGCATCGCGGGTTGCATCTGAAAGACCATGCTTTGCGCTCCGCCATAAAATTCATGTAAATCACCACCGCCGCCGCCCATCCTAAACCCCGCATTACCTCTATATCGAGTAGAATTCAAGAAATTCCCATTGGTTTGATCGAACACCACGGCGGCACCGCCCCCACTGCCACCGTCGGCCTGATTCCACTGAATTCTACATTGCTCCGGCGACGTTCTCTTGTTTTTCTGCAAATGGTTGTGGTTTTCCGTCAAGTTAACGGTCGTTATATCGTGAATGCTCGCTCGTCGCTTATCTTTCCCGCCCGAAAGCTGCCGGATGAAATACTTCTGAGCGTGGCTCGCGACTTGCGTCGGTGTCCTCGTAACGACGTAATTTCGCGATATATTTCGCCAATCTCCTTTTCCATACTTCTTTAGCCCCAAAAGAAACAATCTATAAATGATCAAATCCCAAAATACCCATTTCAAATTACAATCAAATTAATCAAGAAGTTGAATCGAAATCGAATCGAAAAATCGAAAATTAAGCAAAGAAATCAAACTTACTTATGTTCTTCTTCTGTCCAAGGAACACCCTTTTTCCTTTCTTGTTCAACAGGGCGGCCACTCCCGCCGGCCACCGGAGACCTCTTTCCGGCGGCGGCGTACGGCGGAGATTTGTACAAATTAAACCCATGATTGTTTACCCATTCTAAAGTAAAAGGAGAAGTGTTGCTGTTATTATACCGATATTTAGGATCAAACCCTGCTTCAATACTGCTGACGTCATCTTCCAGCTCCTTGTACTGCCGCATGACGTCAGCAACCGTTTTTCCGGGAACCATCTCCGCCACCCTCCGCCACCGATCAGGGGTGTCGTTATCGAACTTTGCAAGAGCATTTTCAAACAATTTGTTCTCTGCTGGTGTCCAAATTGTGCTTTTTAAGCTATCTTCCATTATCCAACTTGATGAATTTGAGATATATGAAGAAGGTGATAAGATTTCAGTTTCCCACTTCATTGATTATAAAAAAAAAACAAAAAAAAAACCCTGAATTAAAGATCAAATTTTTAAGAATCTTTAATTCAAGAAAACAGGCAAAATGTAGGAACCCTTTATAAAACAAATATCAGGGTTAAATCAAGAAGCATTTTTTTTTTCAAAAGGAATCAATTTTTTTTTGTTATGGGCAATCAGCCAATCACCCAATAACTATAGTCTATAGGAATCTTTAAAAGACCCACCTTTTAGAAATCAAAACTAAACATGAATAAAGATTTCAAGAAAACCCTAGAAAACACTAAATAGTTTCTAAAATTGGAAACTTGAGAAGTGTTTGGATCATGTTGATGGCATCTTGATATGTGATTTGGGAAAGAGGGGAAAAGAGTAGTTGGCAGTTGAAAGAATTGAGTAACCCAAAAGCCTGAAAAAATGGTATTCAAATTACACAAAACCCTTCTCTCTATCTCTATCTATATATACATATAATATATATTTTTTCTATCTGAATTGAGAAAGATTTATGATGGTGAATTCTTGGGATTTGGGGTTTGTGAGGGTGAAAAGGGTTTTAACTGGTGATTTCTACTTTTATTTTTATTTTTTTTGTTTGGGGTAAACAGAGAAAAAAGATGATGAAATTGAAGCAAGAATAGCAAGCTTTTCTCCAAGAAAGTGAATTTTAGAGAGAGAGAGAGAAGGAGAAGGTGGTGGTGGATTATGATTGGAGGAGATGGTGCATGTTGTGGGCACTGCAATATAAAAAAAGAAGTAAGCCAGTATTTTAATGGGCACTCTTCCCCCTCCTTAATTGCTTTTTTTTTAATTTATTTCTTTTAATCTTAAATAAAAAAATAAATAAAGAAAATTGATACAAATAATACAAATTGGTCATCTAGCTGTTTTTCTCCAGAATTTACCGAAATGTCACTATATCTGTAAAATCTAGGTCCGCAATTCTAGAAGACAAAAAAAATCTGGTCAGTTTGCCTTTAAAAAATTGCGGATCCGGGCCTGGAAATTGCGGATCTAAGTTCGCAGGTCTAAAAATTGCGGAGGTATTGATATTTTGGTAAAATTAAGAGGGAAATGGCTATGAAACCAATTTTAAATTATAAAAAGACTATTTAACTCAATTTCCCTAAATTAATTCATTGTGTTAAAAGAAAAAAAGAGAGTTATTTACTTCCTTATTTGGCAAGAAATATAAGGACCATTTGGGGTGAGAGAATTCCCATTTCATATTCTAAAAAAAAAAGGTTTTGAAATTATGAAATTTTAATAAAGACAATATTGGAAAAACAGTTAAAAATTTAATTGTATTATAAATTACGTTAAAGGCTGATAAGTAGGAAATCACATGTTGTGTTCTAAATAAATTGTGTTGGTATATATTATTATATATGAATAATTGTAATGTATAGTTGATTTTAAAGATGTATATAAGCATTGCTCTTTCTTATTTTAAGATGTTTAATTTTTGATGAATTATTTTTAATTTATAACCAAATAATTTCAATTTTAATTAATTGTAAGCATAAAATAAAAACATTAAACATCTTCTTTTAAAAATTTTATGGATATGTGGTCGTAAAATAGAATACATCTACGTACAGTAAAAATATTGAGGGGTTTTTTGGTTCAGGACTTCAAGCAAAAATTGAGGGTTTGTTTGGTTCAGCACTTCAGGCGGTAAAATGAAAATAATAAAGTTAGAGAATGAAGTTTTAATTTTCTATTCTTCTAGTTTAACCTCGAATGAAAATTTAGGCTTGTGCAATGCAGCGAGATACATCTCGATTTTAATGTTTCATTTTACTTTTTGTTTTTTGTCGATTTACAGTACGATTTTGGATGGTTTTGAGAAAGTGATAATGTTTTTTTTATAAATTTTTTTAATTTAGGCTTATAATATAATGTTTTTTATATAAAAAATGAAGTATTTTGTTAAAATTCAATGATTATCTTATATATTTTAATGACATCTACAAAAATAACCAATTACATATTTAATAATATAATTAAAACAAATTTATAGTAATATAATATATTAATTGATAATAATACATGAAAATGTCTGCATAAAAGAAAGGTCATGCACATACCAAATTGGTGGGTGTTAGAAGTCTGCCGTAGTAATATGTATTTTGTACTTTGATACTTGTAAATTAAGAGATTTTTAAAATCTTGCATAAAATAATGGTATCTTGTGCCTAATAATTTGTATTTAAGAGTTTTTTATCCGTGCTTTATAATATAGTACTAGCAGTGTACCCGTGCTTTATAATTTATCCGTGCTTTTTTGGAGAAACCCCAAATGGAAGGGAAAAAACTTGAATATGGAAGGTAGTGAAAAAGTAAAGTTTGATTTTTTTTCAAATGAGTTGTACCTTATGCATACTAAGTTGTGATTAAGAGATTTTTGAAATGTATGCATAAAATGGTAGTACCTTATGTTTTATAAGTAGTAATTAAGAGTTTTTTATTCCGTCTTTATAATATAGTATAGATAGATATAAAAAAAATGAAGTATTTTGTTTAAATTCAATGATTATCTTATATATTTTAATGAAATCTAGAAAAAATAATCAATTACATATTTAATAATATAATTAAAACAAATTTATAGTAATATAATATATTAATTGATAATGATACATGGAAAGATCTGCATAAAAGGAAGGCCCTGCATATACCAAATTGGTGGGTGTTAGAAGTCTGCAGTAATAATATGTATCTTGTGCTTTGATACTTGTAAATTAAGAGATTTTTAAAATCTTACATAAAATGATGGTACATTGTGCAGTTGTGCCTAATAATTTGTATTTAAGAGTTTTTTATCCGTGTTTTATAATATAGTATAAATATAAATAATATAGATACAAATAAAATCAATCAGTTTCATTTATATCCATTCACATTAAATATTATTTAATAATTCTAACCAAACATACCGTGACTTTGTATTGAAAACCTACTCTAATTTGATATTCGTTTTGTTAAAGTTGGCAAAAATAGCAATATAAAAATATAAGTAATACACTATTTATAAAATTTAAATATTATTTTCCAACTACAAATTAAATACTATAAGAATATTACTGCGTGTGTATAATATACAATTCAAATGGCATAAAAACTAAAATGCCATACAAAAATGAAAAAAGGGACATAAAAATATATTTTGGTCAATGGGGGCTTCAATAGAATTTATGCATATATATCCACTTTATTTTTTTAAGAGATAATTGAGTACGGAATTTTGAACAATAATAAATTTAAAAATTATATGTATTTGATACCCAAAAAATTAGGGGTCAACATAGTATAGAACCATTATTTTTTTATATACCGTGTACCAATTAATTATAATTGGTATAAAAAATTTTATATCATGTTCCAAACAAGTATGTATATCTTGTACCAACTAAATTGGTACCAACTTTTTTCGATATACATGTTGGTACAGTATTGTACCAACATCGCAAAAGTTGAGTCACATATTTATTTATGTTTAACATCTTTACCAACTAAATCTTGATGCACTAAAACCCTCGAACATTCAAATAACATATTGATATGTGTTATACCACTTAAACCTACATAATTTTTTTTTGAATAACATTCATACAATAAAAACTTCATTAGTAGTCAAATACAAATGGTGATGGATTGTGGAGGTGTCGACGAGTTAACAAGGTTGTTAGGGATAAGTGAATGAATTCAGTCAGGTTTTATGTATCTATCCATATCATAATGTTGCAAATTGAAAATAAGATAATTAAAATTTTTAAAATAAAAATATGTTGTATTATTGATTAAACTTTAATCTATATCTATACTATATTATAAAGCAGAGATAAAAAAACTCTTAATTACAACTCACTAAGCTTTATGTACTATTATTTAAAGTTATCTACTTAAAAACAACTTTTTAAACATAATGTACTATCATTTAATGCTAAATTACTTAATTTGCTACTTTACAAATTTTTATTCTAATCCCTAGCCCGTTATCTTTATCCTTAATCATTATCTTTTATTCTAATCCCTAGCCCGTTATTCACCTTGGATGTTATCTTTATCGTTAATCCTCATCTCTAACCACCATCAGGCGCTCAAATCTTTTCCATCCATATCCTTATATCACGGTTCAACAGAATTAGACGGAGATTAGGATGATTCTACTCATATATATTTGAATCAGGTTGTTCAATCTCTTTGTTTTGTTTTTCAAGATACAAACAACTTCAATATCCAAACAGAGTCAAAGCTTTCAAGGTTCAATTCCTTCAATCTATTGTTTTTGTTTATGATTGTAGTTATTTACAGTCAATCTTTTTTTTTCGTTTTTCAAACAGAGTCAAAGTTTTCCCAGGTTCGTTTCCTTCAATCTTTTGTTTTTGTTGTTCAAGATTCAATTTCTAGGGTTTTTTTAACATTATTTTTTTGTTTTGTTTATGATTGTAGTTATTTACGGTCAATCTTTTTTTTTTCGTTTTTCAAACAGAGTCAAAACTTTTCCAGGTTCGTTTCCTTCAATATTTTGTTTTTGTTGTTCAAGATTCAATTTCTAGGGTTTTTTTAACATTACTTTTTTGTTCTTTCTTTGGTTAGATATGATATTATTGTTGCTTTGATTATATTTTAAGGATTTGATGAGTATTTTCTTATTTCTGCACCCCAAATCTCATCTTTAATGGTAACAGGGAGACACCAAAAAATGCATTATGGGAAACTTGACTATAAGTAAAAAAATATCTCCCTCAAAATAGGTTTGAAGGGGAGTATTATGAAATAACTAAAAAGGCTACAGACAATTTCAAGCACACTATGATAAAAGAGTTTTTAAATCCATTGTGGATAGTGGAAGGGATAGATCCCATTTTAACATTCACTAGGATAACTAAGCTTGCATATTTATAACTGTGAGAGGTTAGTATTCCAAACTCAACATGATGTAGGACATTTTTTTCACATTTTTCACATTTATCTGTCATCTCTACGATGAAACTTATGCCGGCGAACATCATGTGAACACATGATAAACAATGTGATACCTGAAAAAACATCGACACTGTTTAAAAAAAAGATACATGCAAGATGCACATTGTGATACCTTTTTTAAAGCAACAAAATTGCACATTGTGATACCCTTCATAAAACAACGGAAATAACGAAAATACATATTGTGATACACTATGTAAAACAATGCTACATGATACAGTTTAAAAAGTACACATTGTAATACATTTCATTGGACATAACTCGTTTCAAGTTGGCTTTACACAGACAATCGGTACAGTGAAAACAATCAAAAGCAAAAAAACAAAATGAAAGAGAAAGAGTTGTCAAATGTGGAAAGAGAGAAATAGTTATCATTTGATTAGGCATACAATGAATCTTACAATTATCATAAATTATCGAGTTCTCATTTAATTAGGCATATGTGTGTGTGTGTATGTGCGTGCGCATGCGCGAAGGATCGTGTGAGAAGTGGATTTGAACTCTTCATCACTTGTAATCTCAAACTCACACATGAATCGCCCTTCATAAGGGAATTGATGTGGTACATACTGGTACATCTTATCTTTGTGCATCTCATCCTGATGTGCATCCAACAGTTGATAATCGTTTCTCATGTTAACTCAATTTTTCACCGGAACTCAACATATATATATATATATATATATATTATAGGGGAGAGATCAAATGGAAACCATCCTAATTTTGCAAACCGTACAAACCGTCGATTTCATTGGTTAAGTTAATGAAATTGGTTCATGAAATTGTTTAATTTGATGAAAGTGTTTCATATATTTGTGTTTTTTTATCTAAAGATGTAATTGTTTCATGTATTTTCTCATTTTGATACAGAAAATTACTACAACTTTATTTAAATAAAGTATGTTAATATTTTGCATACAATAACATAAATACATTGCCTAATGAAAATTAAAGTAAGTTGCTAAATGTAAAAAAAGAAAAAAAAGAGTAACCTATGATTTTTGTTGTTTAACATTGTGATTTTCGTCCTCGTACTTTTGAAATTACGTTTTCGTCTTTGTGGTTTGTAATTCAGTATTTTTTTCGTTTTTGAAGCAATTCATTACAATTAAGTATGAGGGACGAAAATAGCAATAAATTGTAAAACATAGGGAACGAAAAAAGCAAATGAGCAATGACCTGTATAAAGACGAAAAGGCAACATAATGTAAACTACCAGAACGAACCGTAATTATGAAAGCACGAGATGAAAATAAGTAAATAACAATTTTTAACAAACTACAGGGACGAAAAACGTAGTTTGCTAAATAATATATACACATTATCTAAAATAAGATTTGACTTAAATTAATTTTATGTATTTTACTATTTTCTTTTCAAGTTACTTAGTAACATGAAATAGGTATAACTTAGAGAGAATTACACTGTTGGTTGGTTCGTGGATACGATTTTGGAATACATCCTTGCTTTTGTTGTTTAAACACAAAAAACAATATTCTATTCTTGCTCTTGATCTTGGTCCTTATTCTATTTTGATTTTTGGTTTTATTCTTGTTTAAAGTATATTGTTTAAACTTAGGTGTCGTTTGTTTTTTAAGAGGTCTAAAGTCTGAAGTCTTATTTTAGTTATGATTAATAAGAGGTGTTGTGTAAAAATGTCTGAACGATTCAGACTTAAGAGTCATTAAGAGTTTTTTTTTTAAAACAAACAACCCCTTAGTATATTATTGGAACGAGGGTACGATTTTTTAGTACATCCTTGCTCATGTTGGCTTTCGATTCACCATGTCTCAATCTTCCAACGTTCATGAACACATTTTGAATTACGAGTATTGTATCAACAGTATGAGGATCACCTATAAAAGGGTTGGTGGTGGTGGCGTCGATGGTCAGAGAAATTGAGAGGCCGCGAAAGGGACAAGGGTTCATAGTAAGAGAAAGTGGATGGGTATTAACATTTATTAATTTTAATTTACTTTATATATATATATGTGTGTGTGTGTGAGAGAGAGAGAGAGAATGTGTTATAAAATATTAATTTATTTATAGTTTTTAAAAGGAAAAAAGAGAGAACGAGATGAAATGATAAATATTCCCCTCATTTCAAGGATACATGTCTCTACTTCAAAGACCTCAGTTAACGGTGTTAACTCGAGCGACGTATTTATTATGTGAAACACAAAATAAGGATCACTTGTGTGCTTAATAAGTTTTAGAGATTAGAACCAAAAAAGAAGAGGTAACACTGGGACCAACATTGTAATTTACTCTATAATTTATTTGCAATAACAAAAATAAAGATTGAATCACACCTTTTGTCCCTATGATTTTTCTGCTTTTGGTTTTGTTTCCTAAAATTCATTAGTTAAACCCTTTGTCATTATTTCGTTTTTTAAGGCTCAAATTCGTCCCGCAAGTTAACACCGTTAACCAAAGGGTCGTTAAGTCCATCATGTGCTTCTCACAAATCCGTCTTTTTACCCCCTTCCTTTCCGTGACCACCACCCTCCACCATCGTAACAACTTTCAAACCCAATCAAACCCCTTTTGTCTCTCGATTCTCTTTGTTTCCCGCTCATGTACTTCTCTCTCGCTTTCTTCTCTATGTTGTTACAAACAAGCTCAATAGCCCTCTCATGGCTCTAAACCCCACCCCTTCTTTAACTCACATATGCCCATCTTTTCTTTATTGTTTCAACCATGCTCTCGTAAACCCAAGAATCAAATCCTAAATAATGAGAGCCCAATCATATACCTATTGGATCGGGTTCACCATGAAGGAAGGCGATAGGGATGATGCCTTACATCTTCAACCTACTTCAAAGAAAGGGAAGGAGAGGAGGTGGTTTCGCCAGAGCAAGAGGAAGAGAAGGGAGTCATCGAAGCTACGGGCGCGGGGTTCACCTATGGAAATATATTTAGGGTTGAATTTTGGTTTTGGTTTACATTTAATAATATTTTTTTATACTTTGATATTTAACATTAATTTACTTTTATTTGTTTAAGAAAAATAAGAAAACAAGATAAAAAAGACTAAATTGTCACTTACGTGAGACACATAAAAAAATCTTATAGGTCATTTGACTAAGAGTGTTAATTCAAAAACCACAAAGATTATGGTGTAGTGGTTGAGGCTAAGGGGATGTGGTGAAATATCTCATCTACCACAGGTTCAATTTCAGATGTCCACACTTAGGGTGTTCATCCAAACTGCACAAACCACCCACACCGCACTGCAAAGCACGTTTTAGAACTTTCGCATTGTGGTTTGCGGTTTGTATATTTACCAAATCGCACAATGCGGTGCAGTTTGCAATTTTGAGTGATCAAAACCGTGGTTCAAACCATACCGTACATTATATATGTATATATTTTTAATTTTATATATTACACACATATATGTATATATTGAATAATTACAATATTTATATAATATGTATTTAGGATTCGGACGTATTGAATATTTTTTTTGGACTACGACAACGTTATCATTGATTTTAAAATGAAGTTTTGATCTTATAATAATTGAATTGTAGGTGTAAAGTACGTAGATACAAACCGCGTAAACCGCACCACATTTCACGGTGCGGTTTAAAGTATATGCAGTTCGTTTGGAAAAATGCTCAAACCACTTATGAGGTGTGGTTTACGGTTTTACCTCAAACCGCAGGGCGAACATTGGCAGAGCCAGCCTTGGCCCAGGGTAATCCTGGGCCCATCCTCAACTTTTAAAAATCTCTATTGCACTATAAAGAGGGCAGGAGTTAATCTTTATTTTGATTGGTGTTTGGTAGCTTTTTTTTTAGTTTCTTGCTCTCTCACATATTAAACACTTTTTATTTTCTAAGTTTTTATCTTTTTTATTATTGAATATAAATTTAAGTTGTAGTTTATCATGAATTTTATCATAATACTTATATTGAAAATAATATTTTTGTTGACTTTAAAAATAAAAAAATCATTGACATGTTTATAAAAGGGAAATTAATTAAAATAACCGTATTTGAACATCGTATTACCGAAATGCCCCAAATCTCGTCGACTTTGCCGAAATACCCTTTAAGCCCGGGAAACGTGGCCGGGATGAGCATCGATCCCGGGGTTGTTGTGTTTCGGCCGGGAAAGGACTCGATCCCGGGGTTATGTCCGGGAATCCCGGGGTTATGTCCGGGAAACCCCCCCCCCCTTCTTCCCAAACTTGTTTCCTACCAAAAATGAGAGGGAGAAATGGGTTCTGAGAAATCTAATACATTGTCACTCGTTATAAATTAGTACAAGAAGAGTTTGGTTGTACAAAACAACAAGAAAAAGAAATAAATAATTTTAAATTTTTACACCACTCTTTACATTAATTATATAATACAAAAATATCAATCGAAAAAGAAAAAAGAACACAATCATATTGGTGTTTTTATGAGAGTTCCATGACATTCAGAAACGCATAGGCGACGAGTTAGGAGTGTTTCTGGTACTTGTGTTTTATCCAGTGAAATCCTAGCGTTGATCCTCGTTTGATCTTCTTAAATCCAGTTGAAGCCGCTGCCTTGGTTTTCTCCAAGCCATCTTCAATTTTATCCTTGATGTTGCTGCGGTTGCTATGCGTTTATCCTTGATGAGTGACAATGTATTAAATTTCTCAGAACCCATTTCTCCCTCTCATTTTTGGTAGGAAACAAGTTTGGGAAGAAGAGGGGGTTTCCCGGACATAACCCCGGGATTCCCGGACATAACCCCGGGATCGAGTCCTTTCCCGGCCGAAACACAACAACCCCGGGATCGATGCTCATCCCGGCCACGTTTCCCGGACTTAAAGGGTATTTCGGCAAAGTCGACGAGATTTGGGGCATTTCAGTAATACGATGTTCAAATACGGTTATTTTAATTAATTTCCCTTTAGAAAATGAAAACTCGTCAAAGTTTCAATTATATAAATTGGTTATATACCTTTACTTTTTGATGAATCACTTCACCAATATAACATCTCACTACAACATAATTGAGTTTACAGGACACCTAAAAGATAAAATATCTCGTCAGTGTCTAATAGTATTGTCATAGGTTTATGGAACGCTTTTGGATGTCTTAACAAGTTTTTAGAAACGCTTTTAAAATAAAGTGTCGTATTAACTATTTTGTAGGACACCTTTGTTACAACATTTTTTTCAAATATCGTTGTATAAAATAACTAATACAACAATTTATTTTAAAACATCCTAAAAAACTTATTAAAACTCCCAAAAGCGTCATATAAACCTATTATAACACTTATAGATATTACATTCTTTTGGTCCTATATATTGCATCCATTTATTTTATTAATGTATTTAAAGAGGACCACCCTGATCAAAGATCCTGGCTCCGCCCCTGACAACGAACCCCCTATCTACAATAGTTGTAACAACCAAGGGGCCGTTTACCAAACGCTTACCTGGTCATGTTACCTTATGGATGAAGATGGTAATGACCAAGAATCTTACCCGGTAAAAGCTAAGGCAGGACCAAGAGTCTTACCCTGGTAAGTGATGGCGAAGACTCTTACCACGGTTAGCGCTTATCGGGAAAATTGTTGCATACGATACTGTTTTGGTGAACTAAAATCTTACCCGGCAAGTAAGTGATAGTGTTAAATTTTACCGGTAAGCGCTTATTGAGAAAATTGTTGCATATGATACCGTTTTGGTGGACTAAAATCTTACATGCTAAGTGATAATGTTAAATTTTATTAGTAAGCGCTTACCCGGGTAAGCGTTTGGTAAACGACCTCTAAGTTTATCAGAATTGATATCTTACCTCGTAATTTATCATAATTAATGTGCACATAATGTTGAGACACCCTTCCAAAAAAATCCTAATTCAAAAAGACGATTTTAAACTTTGAAATATGAAATAAATGAGTAAAAAATGGATTAAAAAAACGTAATTCATTAAAAAAAAAAATCAACTAGCCTATGGAAAACAAAAATAATAAGACAAAACCCGAAAGGACAGAGGGTGGGGCCAATTTGATGTGACCAAGTCGACTCATCTCCACCGCGTTGCTCGCCTATTGGTGGTCTACACGTTTACTTCAGTAGGCCCTACTCCACCAAAACATCCCTCTTTTATTTACTTTGCTATCTATGCCTTTGCGTCTTCTTTTTGGTGTAAGATCAAAGATGATTAATCTTTTTTTAAGAGTAAATTACATGTTTTGCCCCTATCGTTTGGTGGTTTTTACACCTTACGTTCCTTTTTTGAAAATTCAACGGATCAAGTCCCTATAATTGTATTTTCATAACGAGTTGAGTCCCTATCACTCTGTTAAAAAATCCGTTTGAATGAGGGTATTCTAGTCTTTTAATTTTTATATTTTTAAATTATATATATTCTATATGTATATATATATATGTGTGTGTGTGCGCCTGCCAAAAAGACACCGTTCATTGGGACGATGGCCACTGTCCTCTCCATCCCTCCCCCTTCCCATCACTCGCTCTCCTTCCACCACCCCTAAAAAAAACCACAAATTTTTTCTCAACTTCAGAGGTTTTGGTTAATTACCGATTTAAAAAGTCACAAAGACTTCTTGAAAGAAGTAGTTGGTGGGACCCATTTTTTGGTAATTCGTCAAAATCCTCTAAAATCGACGAAAAATATGGTTTTTTCTTTGCTTGCTAAATGCATGTAATATTTTTGGCTTTTTATGACATTATTAGTGAGACACGTTTATGATAAAATTTGAAATTCGTCAAATTGCCTACATGATATAGTAAAAGAACCAATTATTTTTAAAAATATATGTAAAAGAAGTGGTTATTTTTTCAACTATTTTATGTATTCTAGCTGTTTTTACGTGAATCACATCTCCAAGACCTACTTATATGGCATTTATTTTGTTTAAATAACCATTTTCCCCAATTTTTTATTGATGTTACTTAATTATATATATATATATATATATATATATATACTGAAAGGAATTATATTTTTATTTATTTAGGTAATTGTACCTAAAACACTCCTCGTTGGATCCACATGGGGATGCCTTTCATTTTTCACTAAAGCCACAAGAAGATGGAGCCCGACCTTTTGGTATTAACTGGCCCACCATCGATACACATTTTATAGATATACGAATTATCAGTTACACAGTTATTAAGAAATAAGTAAATCATTGTGACTTAGGGGCCGTTTAATAAACGCTTACCCGGTAAGCTCTTACCAAGTCACTTACCTTACCGGATGAACACTACAACTACCGAGAATCTTACCCGGTAAGAACGATGGCAAGGGCCAAAAGTCTTACCCGGTAAGTGTGGGCGGCAAGTCTTACCGGGTAAACACTTACAAAGTATATTGTTGCATACGATGCCTTTAAATGAACTAGAATCTTATTCGGGAAGGCAAGTGAAAGTGTTAATTTTTACCGGTAAGCACTTACCGGGTAAACATTTGGGTAAACGGCCCCTAACTCTTTCCAGGTAAGTGTTGTCCGGGTAAGAGTGTTGTCCCGGGTAAGAGTTGTCCGGGTAAGAGTGTTTACCAAGTGTTTTGTGGTAATTGCTTACCGACAAAAAAATGACCATTTTAACCTTTTTTGTAAAATCCAAACTTTTTTGTTCTTATCTCAACCAAAATCTGTCAAGATTAGGGGAAAACAAAGAACACGAAGATTAATTCGACGAAAATCGAACGAATTACAGTTCTAAAACTTTAAAGAAAATATGCCATATCCAAACATGTTTACACACCTCTAATCATGTACTCAAAAGCCCACAATTTTCTTGTTCAAATCTCAACCAAAATCTGTCAAAATTGAGGGAAAATAAATAACAAGAACAAGAACATCACTCAATGAAAACAAAACAAATTCAACTTCAAACCCATATCCAAGAAAGGAAGGAAGCGAAGATCCCCATCTTCATATTCATTCTTTGCTTCTTTCTTTCTTTTATATATAACGAGATCTCCATCTTCTTCCTCTTTTCTCTCTCTCTCTAAATTCATGTACTGTTACCGGCTTTTCTCCTTCTATGTCCTTCCATTGAAGTTTCTTCAATTTTAGTAATGGACCATGCCCAAAAGCTGTTTGATGAAATGGGTCTTCCAAATCTACTTGATAACTCATCTTCTCTTGAACAGAACAAGCCTGAGTTCAAAGAACTCGATCCGGGTTCACTGTCAGCTGGGCCCACCACTTCAAATTCCGGCATCGGTGGTGGTGGTATACTGGTATTGGTGGGGGTGTAATGCGTATGCCTGACAAAGACCCAATTCGTAGATCCAATACATCCCATTACGGAGAGCTAAATGCTACCACTAGCCCTGCTATTACCACGTTGGAAAAGCTTCGATATGGCTCTGGTGATTTGAATCGGAAGGGGGTCATCGGAGATCGGTTTCCACTGGAGCTTCGTTAATCTATTCCGGTAAAGGAAGAGGGATGAGGGAGGAAGCGGCAGAAACCCTAATCGTACAAGAAAGGAAGGGCGCCTTTTGGAAATAAAGAATCTGACTGGGGTAAGCATGATTTTGATGTTGGTCGGGTAACTTTTCGGTCATATTTCGGTCCGATCAGATCTTTGGTAAACACGCTGACCGCTGTCCGAGTCAGCTCTGCTAACCGAGTCAGTCGGGTCAGCGGTTAGTAAACAAGGCCTTAGTAACATAGAGTAGTTTATGAGTATCTTACAAAATAAAGATACTGATGCATCATTTCCTAATCGATAAATTGATGTTAACTGAATAAATTATTCAACATGTTACAAGTCTATAATTAGATCATTCATAGACATTTGATTGTCCGTTGTAATTCAAACCTCGTGATAATCATATTGTTCCACTTATATAGTCGACAACTTTCTCTTTACTCCTTGAGGTAGAAAGTTAGGTATACATCTACCCCATCTGATACCATACTCGTGTAAGATATACTGAATTTGTTTGATTTGATTTTATCTTGCATACACTTTTGTATTTCTTAGTTATTTTGTATTCAGTTCTTATTATCATTCTTCTATGTGTCTTCAAGTTGGTTTTCCGTATTGACAAATTGGTTTTGGATAATAATATTTGAAAGAAAATATTTATGGTTTTTTAGTTGTGATTCCCATACAATAACAGACATCTAAATGCTTTATAAATAAAAAATAACATGTCTTTTAGATTTGGTTTCATAAAACCAACTCATATCGTTTTTACTTATGTTGGGCTTTAAAGAAATATTGTTGCATCTATCTTAAATCAGATATTCATCACTAGACAACAATATTAATTTTTGCAGTGATTGGCAATTCTGGGTATGTTTTTTCAGGGTGAAAATAATCAGAATTGAAGAAGTAGAATGAAAGTCATTGCCACAAAACTAAATTTTGTAGTACATGTAAAATTACGTGACTATCATTAACTTTAATTATGTGTTCATCATTATAGAATGAGTAGATCTTTATTAATTGTAACACCCTCAACTCTGGAAAGAGCAAATAAATTAAAATTTTCTAAATACATCAAAAAATGATTCATAAACAATCACAATTAAGATTTAACCTCAATACACACATTCATTCTATACATAGTCTATAAAAAGGACGGATGCTACTAAAACCCAAACATAGTTACTATCTCCAAACTGCGGAAGACTTCACCAAATACTTACACTTGTGAAAAACTAAGCACATCACTTCATAGCACTGCTAGAACCAAACCCCCATCTGAAACCTGATGCACATGCCGACAAATAAAAATGTTAGGCTTAACGCCTAGTGAGCTCAAGAGTTTTCAGCATAAATAAATTAATCATTTAGAAAGGGAGGATGCAACAAAATCATAATCTTTCAAACGATATAGTTCACTTATGAAAACGACTCGTTTATCAATAATTATGCATTTTAAACGAAAGAGACATTGAATAATCGATAACCAAACCAAATTGTTTTAAAGGCAAAAATCCCAATATAAAACATTATTTCGTAACTTTAAGTACAACTCAAAACTTGCTCAAAATGAGAATAGGAAGAGGATTCCCAATTTTATAAAACATGGGTAAAACATTATGTCTCGAAATACCCAACACGGGTGAATCATGACCCACAACTCATAAAGCCAAAGATAAAAATCCATGTAAATAAATATCGTCGTCAACACGGACATTAGACCCAAAACTTACGCAACCATAAAATGGAAATAAACCAAATACTGAAACGTAGAAATGACACATTCCATTCAAACCTTAATATACGTAGGGAAAAACACAATATTAAGGTCATCATTTATCGTCGACCACACAAAACCAAGGTTTGTAAAAATATGACATCAACATTTAAAATACCACGGATCTACGACGGAGAGACCCGTATGCAATGAGAATAGAGGAACATGCAAGTAGGCCGCCCATACAACTTCCTCGCGTGTCATCTAAACGTTTCCATCTTGGGTGGCGAGAACATGTGAATGGGGCCACCCTTGATGTTATTGGAGTTCACCACGTATCCCGGACTTAGTTCCGATGTCATACCAGACATCACAACCTCAATCCGTTTACTGCCTCTAGCCATACTCCGTCGAGTTCCACCCCAAGGACTTACGGACACTGGTGCCTATCCAATCTAGACGAGTTTCAACTCGGAGGCTCGTGTCACCTATTGCCTACTCGCTAGCGAACCCAAGCGGTCAACCGTCATAACCAACCTTACCCGCTTTCTCAAACCAGACAGACTTACGTGCCTATGGATCCATTACAACACTGTCTAACATTACATGACTCCAATTGAAAGACCAAAGGTCCTAAAACATGTAACTCTCAACTGGCATAAAATAATCGCCATCATACTCAAACCCCACAACTATTTTTAACCGGACAAATGTCCTCAAGACTCCATTTAGTCAAAACCGAGCCAAAGGCCCAATAGTTTACGTGAATATCCAACGAAAGCATTTGTAAACATTAAACCACGTTTAACCAACGGTGATGTAGACACAACGACCGAAAGTACAATTAACTCAAACTCAACATTGGTTGAGGCAAACCATTTTCTAAATGGACTCGTTACCCTTATATTTCCAAGATGCCTCATAACACAATAATATGCATTTTCCGAAAAGGTTTATAAGATCAAATACACAAAATGACACTTACATCAATTTGAACTCCAATTATATATGTAAAATCCCCATTGAGACATATTACATGATTTATTTACCAAAACTCTCAAAAATCCCAAAATGGGTGTTTCACCATGTTTATAAACCCAATATTTCAAAATAACCAAAATTTATCAGCGGTTAACAATTTAATGTAAAACACAAGCACTTTAAAATAAACATTTTGGCATGTACACCGTTTTCACAAATCAACTTAAACTCACCTTGCTAGATTTAGGCTAAATCTAGGTTTTACCCCCAAAACTTGAATCACCAATGATGAAGGATTGAACCACCAAGAAACCTCCCTATATCTTAGATCCAACACATCTACAAGATTATCTTCACCACACAAGTCATCAAAATGAAGCCCAAGATGAAGGATGAAAAGGAAAATGATGAAATCATCAAACCCTAGCTTAACATTAAGAGAGATGAGGAGCTTACCACCACAAAATACCCTTGGACCTTCCAATAGACTCCAAATATCTTGCTATATCCATGAAGAGCTCTCAAAAACGAAACCATGACAACTTGAATCACTGAAATCGGAGTTGGGATGAAGAAGATATGAAGAAATGAAGTTAGACCTCCAAAAATCGCGTATAAAACCCTCAGGTCTCTTCCTGCGGTTTGGCCCGCGACTTGGAAGCCACGGGGTAAGCCGTGCGCTTCCCCAACATCCATCCAGAGGGTTCTGCGGCCTAGGGTCGCCCACCAACCCGCGGGCCTCCGAAATCCCCATTTCTCGCGCCTGAACACTGTTTTGGCCATAACTTCTTCGTTATAGCTCCGTTTTTGCTTCGGAAAGGACCGTTGGACTCGTAATTGAATTATTCATCTATCTAGACTATAAAATCTAGGATTCAAGTCTAAAATCCTTTATCTTATTTTTCCCTAATATATCGGTTTCGGTATTAACTTGAAATGATATCTTTCGAAAATTGGGGTGTTACATTAATACAGGCACGTTGCCGACCACTTCCATCTCAAATGTATATCTGATATTTAATATATCCCAACTGCTATAAAGGTTTTTTTTCCAAACACAAACCACTAATCATGTGCAACTCTATTTGGGATTAAAGTAATGAAGAGGGTCGTTTTCTAATCAACATCAATAATTCATACGCCAAAGTTAGTTTTATTTTAAGTTACAATTGAGCCATCAATAGATTCTCAACTTTACCAACTTTTCTTGTCAATTTGTTCAATGTCCAATTGGGATTCAACAAGATTTGAACTTTTTTCTTTTAAAATTATATAATAAAGTATTCTTATTTATTATGTTTTATGTGTGATACTTGTTTAATCACTTTCGATAAACAGAGGGAAAACTTATTGACATCCTAAAAACCTTATATACACCCCACCTCCCCCACCCCTCATACCCACCCTATCACTCATAATTAACTCCATGTGTGTAAATAATAGGACCCTAAATAGATCTTGTAGTCAATTTCAAAGTTGTGGTAGTAAAATCACGAACGAAGAATAAAAAGACGTGTCCAGATAAAAAGTCGATGCCTAGAAAATTATGACCATAGTTATTTTTATTTACAATTAAGTCGATTCACTTTTGAATGCTTTTATGATGTCATTATGTTGAAATTTTAAGTGTTGTTTTTCCAAGTAAAAATATTTATTTGGCATAAAATTAGTAATTATTTTATTTTATTCAAGAAAAATGGCTGATTAGTTTGTATCTTTGTTAAAATAATAATAGTATAACTATATCCATTTAATGACAAAAGTGTAAAAAAATGGCGAGATTGACCGAAGAGTATGACAAGGGAGCAACTCAAAATTAAAATATGAGAAACAAAATTTACATAAAATTATATAAACGTAATATTTAACCTAATACGATAACTTAATTGAAGTTTTTAATTAATAACTAGCAGTGTATCCGTGCAATGCATCGGGGTGAGCAAATGTAAATGGAAATAAAAAATTAATGTAATAGCTTATCAGAAAAAAAAAGAAAAAAAATATATATGGAGTAAATCATATATTTATAATTTATGTAGCATTAGTAGTGATAAAGGCATAACTTGAGTTTTTTCAATCATGAAGCATTAAAAAATTATATTAAAGTAATTGTTAAATGTATATTTGACTTTTAAAAACATGTATTAATCAGCGATATCTAACGAATTATAATATTTTTTCAAAATACTAAAATATAGAATAGGTAAAAATAACAAATATAATGTTGGATAATATTATTTTGTATCTAAACGTATATATAGGTTCATTATTAGTTAGTTTTATAGAATTCAAAAGGCTTTAAAAACTTGTATACATAAAGAAAATACATGTACTATCATAATTAAAGAAATATGTTAATTTGAGCAAGTAAATAACTTTTCTTCTGAAACCCCAAATGAAAGGGAAAAAACTTGAATATGGAAGGTAGTGAAAAAGTAAAGTTTGAATTTTTTTCAAATGAGTTGTACCTTATGCATACTAAGTTGTGAATTAAGATATTTTTGAAATGTATGCATAAAATGGTAGTACCTTATGTTTTATAAGTAGTAATTAAGAGTTTTTTATTCCGTCTTTATAATATAGTATAGATATAGATTAGATAATCCGTCTGTCTTCAAAAAATGATAAATATTTCTATAAATTATCAAAAAATTATACCATTTTCTCTTTTTGGTGAGATTTGTTAAAGGAAAAACGAAACAGAATAACAATATAATAGAAAGACAATGAAATCTGTAATTCTCATTAATCATAAGCCCTTTAAATAGGGAGAAGTTTACAAAGAAAATGAAACATTAATTATGGTAAATTCTAATACTAGGAAAATATTATATCAATCACTTCCTTTTGATGATGGCACATAATCCTACAACACTCCCCCTTGTGCCGAGTCAAATGAGTGATGGTGCACAATTGTTGTCTCGTTAAAACCTTACGCCAAAATAAAAACCCAGTGGGATAAAAAATAGGACGAAGGAAAGAGTACAACGCACCAGTTTCTTTACAATATATAGACTTTTCCTTCAGTCTAGTTTTCTCTTAGATTCGTACATTAATCATGAGAGTTAAGAAAGCATGATGATATATAAACATTTGCCTCACTAAAACCTTACACCAAGGAACAAAACCCAATGGGAAAAAATAAAATCTTGGTTGAAGGAAAGAGCACAACATACCAATATCACAAATATAGTAGACTCCTCCTTTTGTCTATTACTCCCCCTGATTCGTGCATTAATCAAGGGAGTTTGGAAAACATTTGTATTTGCTTTCTACATGTTTCCCAATATATGGTTTTAGGTAATGATTTGGTAAAATGTGTCATGTTCTCCTGACATCTTACTTGATTCAATTGAATCTCGATGAGAGTTTTCTTATTGCTGATTGTATAAGACTTAAGTAGAATATTTGATGTATCTTATGTTCATTTCTTCGATACATGATGCATTATTTCCATATATGCAAGTAGGATACTGGTTGAACCCATAATTACTAGCTCCTCTAATATATGCAATGATAATCCTTAATCATATACATTATTTAATTATCATAGGGAGTAATATTCTTGGATTAGTTCAAGGGGTAGTTACAAAGGATTGTTTAATTCACTTCCAAGCAATCGGCGTGTTCCTTGTGATAATTCTTTATCCAGTTTGGGAACAACCTTTGTATATGTCAGACAGATACCTAATATCAGCAAAGACATATCAAGACATTGTTTGGTGTTTTTCTATAAGAGCTAGTATTTTTGTTGCTTATATTCTAAGTAGGTATTGAAGTTTCATTATCAATCCCATTTTTCTTTCTATAGGGAAAGTATAAATCTATGTCAATGGTTTCAAAAGATTCATTTGATATCATTCCAATGACGTTGCGTTGGCGCTGAGCTAAATCTAGCTAACAAATTCACTGAGAAATACAATATACGGCCAAGAGTATTGTGCTAAGTACAATAATGCGCATATTGTACTTAGATAGGGAATTCCAACTCCCAACATTTTTCATCATCGTCCTTTTAGACGAAATGGATCTTTCCTTATATCCGACACTTCGACCGATCATGGGAGTGCTAACCGGATGCGCTTTGTCCATATTAAATTGCCTGATTATTTTCTGGACATATGCTATCGGTGAATTAATATTTCACAAACTTGATGTTCTAGCTCAAATAGCTAGACAAAACCAAGTTTTCCCAAGATCTTTCATCTCAATTTCAGATTTCAAGTAGCTTGTTGTTTCTCTTATTTCATCAAGAGTGCCTATTATGTTCATAACATCGACATATAGAGCTACACTGAAAATTTAGAACTTGTTTTCCTAAATAAATACGTAAGGGCACAATTCATCGTTATTATATACTTTCCCAATCAAGTATCTACTTAGGTGGTTATAAAACATTCATATAGATTGCTTCACTATATATAATGAGCGTTTTACTTTTATTGCAAGAGCATTTTGTGGTTTAGAGTTACTTGATTTTGATAATGTAATATCATCAAATGCTTTTATATATCTCTGAATCTAGATCCCCATAGAGACATGCAGTAACCACATCCATGAGTTGCATTTCCAGTCCTTCGAAAACTACTAGACTAATAAATTATTCGGATGTTATAACATCCATCATGAGAGAGTAAGTCTCATCATGGTCAATCCAGGGCGTTATGAGAAACCTTGCGCCAAAGGAGAGCCTTAAACATTAGGACTTCATTATTCTCATTACGCTGTATGACAAAGACTTAGTTATGTCCTATGGGCTTTACACTTGGTAGGTTAGCACTACCAGACCAAATACCCGATCCTTTGTCAAAGAACATAATTCTTTCTGGATTGTTTATTTAGGTCAATATTCTCTTTGTTGATATTATTCAACTGAGCGTGGTTCGATGTCGTTGTGCTCTATCATCTTATGAGCAATAGTATATATGAATAAGTCATCAATTAGTATATATGAACTATCCATCGACTCATATGTACTCTCATAGTTCATTTTGAGATTTTCTTTCATCTCTAGAATCATATTAACTTCAGAGCGCCTCCAGTGATGATTCATAGACATAATTATAATTAGAGACAATCTCATGAGAGTTTTGTGTATTGATGATAAATGGATGTGCCTAACTATTCTCTTCCTTTAGAATAGTATCCATCGAACCAAGTAACTTCCACCACTTCCATTTGGTAGCTACGACCTCAACCACACCTCCACTATGTGTGATTGCAACACACTTTCCAATGGCGTTGTGCCCCTATTGGGGACTTTTTAACTTTGTGAGTATATTTGCAGCTCGTATATGTGATCTTGTCACTTTTGGAATAACATTAAACGTATCAGGTATCGAGTCTGATTCGTTTGACTTCAACATTATGTTGTGAAGTTTTGGGGATCAAAATGAGACAGAGTGGGAATATTCAATGACACTTCCTGTCGTTTCCATGGAAAAATCCTTTTTCCTATCTCCCCCTAACGACGGGAAGACTGTCTCATGAAAGTGACAACCCGCAAATCTAGCGGTAAAGAGATCACTAGTCAAATATTCTAATTAGCAGATAATTGTTGGGGATTCATGTCCAACATATACCAAATCGTCTTTACGGACCCATTTCAATGCGCTGTGGGGGCGCAATTGGCACATATACTACAGAACCAAATATGCGTAATGTAAACTATCAGGCTTATATCTAGTTACCAACTGGTACGCATGAGGCTGGTTAGCAAGCAGTGGGTCTAAAAACGAAAAGAAAAAAAAACTGCATATAATAATTGCATAACCCCAGGTAGATATGGGTAAATTGGTGCACATTACTAATACCATAGATGTCATCATATTCTTTTGATAAAAACTTCTATGAGACCATTTTATATATACACATGGGGTATAGGAAACTCTACATTGATCCTTGTTGGTCCCAAATAGCAGTAAGTAAATAAAAGAAGTATTGTAGAAGGGGGTTGAATACAATACACACAATTTTTCACTTAATTTAATTCTTATTGATTTGAAATCAAGAATTACACATAGAAAACTTTTGATTGTTGCGGAAGAGAATAGATGAAATCTATTCAAACAATCTTACACAAAGAGAAATGAAGAACAATTGTAAAACACTTAGAAAACAAAAAGAACTTCTTAGAGAGAGAATGTCAGTGCACTTAGAGAGCTTGAATGCTTGAGAGCTGGTGATCTTGCATGTTGATCCATCCTTCATATTTATAGTGCCTCATGCATTTAATGCATGAGACACCTGTTGAGCAAGGGATGGACACAAGTCTTCAGCACGGTACAGGATGTACCTTTTGTCTTGAGGTGTTTTGGCTTGAAGTGTTGACCTGCAGAAGGATGGTAGAGACCTTTCCTTAAAATGGTGTAGTAGACAAAACTTACTTTATCTGATCTCCAGATGAGGTGCACGTCAATGCAAGATATCACAATATACTTTGTCAGAAAGTACAATGTGTTTGAAAGAAATCCTTAAGCATAGACTGCCGAAGACTTGAAAGATCTTCGGCTCCTGAAGATGAGAACACCTTCATACTCTAAGGAGAGATCATTGGCTACCGAAGACTTGAGAGATCTTCGGCTGCTCCTTGAAGATGTGAGAACACCTTCATACTCTAAGGAGAGATGAGATCATCGGCTGCCGAAGACCTGAGAGATCTTCGGCTCCTGAAGATGTGAGGACACCTTCATACTCCTGAGAGATATGTGATTGACACCATCCTGGCTGATGATGTTGATCACTTGGGCATGCTTGGCTTTAGGCTGAGGAGACTATCTTCAATCCGCTTTGAGAGATGTACTCCTTCTTTGTCTTTTTCGGCTGATCTTCGACTTCACCGAACATTTGAATAGAAACCAAGCTGCTAAAAGAACCTCAAACATATTCTAAGTAGGATGATATAAGATGGAAGATCAGGAGGTCATCTTCAAATCTTCAGATGACCCAACAATCTCCCCCTATTTGAGGATGACATCCATACTAAAGAATAGAACAAAGAGTGTACTATATAAATTCATTTTGACCCATCTTTACTCTTTTTGGGTTCTTTTCACATAGACCATTCTTTTTTTTTTTGGTATATCTGACTTTTACATAGTGAAAGAAAAAGTATAGCTATACAAACGAATAAATGAATACAATGAATAAAGAATGAGAAATAGAAAATACAAAGATATAGAAGACAATAGTCGGGATTGTTTGAACTTGAGTGGTTGGTTGCTCCCCCTCAATTCATACTCCCCCTCAACTAATGTCAGGTGGCTTTGATCACATAGTCCATTGCAAAATTAGTTTCAGCAGAGTTTAAGCTTGAGAGGTAAGATGCTCCCCCTCAACTCATACTCCCCCTCAACTAATTCATGGTGTTCAGAAAGAAAGAAGTTAGAAGATTTTTGGGATCCTCCGAACCTGCTCATGGAAAGGCAGATTCATCCTTAGATCGTGCAGAACCATCGAGACTGTGAATCCCGGGTGATAGGCTGTGAGGTGGAGAAGAGACACCTTGGATAGGGAAGGACTCCAAGTCATCCTTATCAACCAAGGAAAAGGTTGATGAGGGAATAATAAGGGTCCCCGATTTTACAATTGTATCCTTTTGTGAGGATACAAAGGAGATGGCTTTGGGTTTAGCAGAGTCCCCGGGCCCAGATGGGAAAATTTCAACACCTGCCGATTGTGGAGAATCGGTGGGTGGAGTTTGTGGTTTGGCCCTTGAAACCTTCCTTAGCCTCTAGAGAGAAGAGGGAGGGGAAGAGGTAGAGTGCCGCCGCTTTGAGATATGGGTTGTGACCTGGGTAACCGCCGAAGGTTCTTTCGGTGGTATGGCCATTTGGGCAAGTGCGGCGGTGCTAGTAGCAGTTGAGGATTTAGTGCTAGCCGGCGTCACTGAAGAAAGGGGAAGAAGGGTCCACTACAGTTGAGGGACCTTTGGACACCGGAGTGTCCTTAGTATTACCCCATTGTAGATCGGGAGATTATGAAGGAGAACATACCTGGTAGTAGAAGGCAATCGGTGTAGAGAGAGCATTATTCAAGGTGGTCTTCATGACTTTATAAGTGTTGGTCGGAAAGTCATCACCAAATCAATTAGAGACCAAACAATTTTTCTCCCCCTATTTGATGATGACACCAACACATAGAGAAAAAAAATGGTACTGACACTCAGAAAAATTACAAGACACGAAGAAACTCATAAATTCAGTGGCCCTTTTTTTTGTGGAGGCTCTTTTTTTTTTTAACAGGAAATTAAAAGAAAAGAAAGAGAGAAGGGGGGTAGAAAACGGTAGGTAATAATGGTGAGAGACTGGGGGGAGGGGGTGTCGGCCGAGGGGGTCGGTTTGGTGAGGCTTCGGCCTAGGGGTGTAAGGGTGATGGTGGGTTGTCGGTGTAGGGGGTGGAATCCGAAAGAATTGGGAGGGATAAAGAGGTGTTCGGTGGGTGTGGTGGTGGTTGGGCCGAAAAGGGGGAGGTTTCGGTGGGTGTTGGGTATGTGGTGGCAAGGGGATGGGAGTTTTGGTGTAGGTAGAGAGAGGGAGCCGAAATTGGTAAAGAGGATGTGAGGTTTTCGGTGGCTAGAAGAGAGAGAGACCGAAAAGGGAGTGTAGAGAGAGAGGGGAACCGAAGAGAGGGAGAGAGGGGGAGGGGTGTTTGGTTCGGTGGGGGTGTTAGGTTCGGTGGGTGATGTTCGGGAGGAGGCCGAGGGAGGGAAAGGGAGTGAGAGGGGGAGGGGATTCGGTGTGTGGAAGAAAAGATGGGGCGGGGGTTGTGAGCCGAAAAGAACAAAAGTAGGAGTGTTGGGTTGTTGTTGTCAAAGGGGATGGGGGTGAGTAGGTGTTGTATTCGGTGGAGGGGGGAAACCGAAAATGGGAAGAAGTAAGGGGGTTTGGGGGTTTGGGGTTTCGGCGGGTAGTGGGTGAGGGGGGGGGGGCTTGATTTTCGGTGGAGAGGGAGGAGGTTGGTTCGGCTTGGGGAGGCATAAGGGGGTGGGGTGTGTGGTTCGGTGGATAAAGGGGAAAGGAAAAAAACAAGGGATGGAATAAGGGGGTGTATGGGAGGTTCGGTGGGGAGAGGGGGAAGAGGAGAGAGAGAGCCGAAGGTGAGAGGGCTAGAGAGAGAGAGAGAGACCGAAAGTGAGAGAAGAGAGAGATGGACCGAAAGAGGGAGAGAGGAAGAGAAAGAGAGTGGTTCGGTGGAAGAGGGGAAAGGGTGAAGGGGGTTCGGTAGCCGATTGGAAAAAAACAAATTTTTTTTTTGTTTGAACAATAATTCGTTAAAAAGAAATTAAATTTTTTTTTTAAATGACCGGTAATTTGGTAAGTTTTTTTTTTGAATCTTAACGACTAGAAAGAAAAGGAAAAAAAGTTTTTTTTTTTTTTAAATCCAAACCCATCGAAATGGGTCGGTGGGGGATTGAGAGAGAGAGATAGCCGAAGAAATAGGGAGAGAGGGGAGAGGTTAGAGAGAGATAGGTGCTGAAGAAAAGATGGGGAAGGGTGGAGGATTGGTGTGGTTCGGCTTGGGTAAGGGGTTTGTTACCCGAAGGAGGGAGGGGTGAGGTAGCCGAACAAAAAAAAGAGGGGGTGAGGTGAGCCGAATGTGGAGTGATAAGGGATAGAGAGAGAGCCGAAGAGAGGGTGTAGGTTGAGGGGGAGTTTGGTTCGGCTTGGTGAGGAGAGGGAGAGGGATAGAGAGAGAGCCGAAAGTAGAGGGGAGGGAAGAGAGATAGAGCCGAAGGGATAGGGAGGGGAGGGATGGTCGGCTAGGGAGAAGGGAGGACGAGAGAAAGTGATCGGCTTAAGGAGGGGTAGGGAGAAAGAAAGAGAGCCGATAGGAGAGAAGAGTGGCCGAGATAGAGGGAGCCGAAGGGAGAGGGAGGGCCGAAGAGGGGAGGGGGGATGGGGGTTCGGCTAGGGAGAGGGTAAGGAGAAAGAGAGAGTGAGCCGAAAGAGGGTGAGAGATAGAGAGAGATAGTCGAAGGAGAGGGGTAGGGAGGGGAGGGGGGTTCGGCTAGGGAGAGGGTAAGAAGAAAGAGAGAGAGAGAGAGAGCCGAGAGAGAGGGTTTGGGATGGGAGGGAGGGGGGGTTTGGCTAGGGATTGGGTAGGGAGAGAGAGAGATGTGTGGGAGATATAGAGAAAGAAAAAAAATACTGATTTTTTTTTTTGATTTCTTTTCTTTCTCTCTTTTTTTTTTATTTTTTATTTTTGATTTCTTTTCTTTCTCTCTTTTTTTTTTGATTTTTTTTTGATTTCTTTTCGTTCTCTCTCTTTTTTTTTTTTTTTTTTTTGAACAAAAGAAAAGTTAAATATCGACATTTAACATACCGAGTTCTCCGATTAGGAACTTGAACCGAGTTTCGTCAAGAGGCTTGGTGAAGAGATCCGCCAGTTGGAGGTCGGTAGGGATGAAATGTAACTCGATATCACCTTTGGAGATGTGATCCCGAATGAAGTGATATCGGATGTCTATGTGCTTGGAACGAGAGTGTAGCACCGGATTGTTTGCGATGGCTATCGCACTAGAGTTGTCACACATAATCGGGATGTGAGAGTACAGCTGATTGTAGTCTCTAAGTTGGTTCTTCATCCAGAGGATTTGAGCACAGCAACTTCCAGCAGCTACATACTCAGCCTCAGCAGTAGAGGTGGAGACTGAGTTCTGCTTCTTGCTAGACCAACTAACAAGCTTGCCACCAAGGAGTTGACAGCTGCCAGTGGTGCTCTTCCTATCAATCTTAGAGCCTGCAAAATCAGAATCTGAATACCCCATTAGATCAAAACCTGAGTCTTTGGGATACCAAAGACCCAGATACATGGTACCTTTAAGATACCGACCGCAGCCAAGTGAGATTCCTTCGGATTGGCTTGGTAACGCGCACATAGGCAAGTAGCAAACATAATATCTGGTCTACTCGCAGTAAGATAAAGAAGAGAGCCGATCATGCCTCGGTAGCTGGTGATATCCACAGATACACCATCCGGATCAACATGGAGTTTCAAAGGTGGTGCCATGGGAGTTTTCATGGGGGAGGAGTTTTCAAAATTGAACTTCTTCAGAAGGTCACGAATGTATTTACTTTGATTTATAAAGATTCCTTCTGAAGATTGTTTAACTTGAAGTCCTAAGAAAAAGGTAAGCTCCCCCATCATACTCATCTCATATTGGCTTTTCATGAGAGAGGCAAACTCATCACACAGTGACTCATCAGTGGCACCAAAAATGATATCATCCACATAAATTTGAACAAGGATAAGATTACCTGAGGTTTGCTTGATGAACAAAGTGTTGTCAATTTTACCTCTTGTATATTTGTTCTTCAGGAGAAAGTCAGCAAGAGTGTCATACCAAGCACGAGGAGCCTGCTTTAGACCATAGAGAGCTTTGTCCAATCTGTACACATAGTCAGGATGGACTGGATCTTCAAAGCCAGGGGGCTGTTTCACATAGACTTCTTCAGCTAGCTCCCCATTCAGAAAGGCACTCTTGACATCCATCTGGAAGACTCTGAAGTTCTTGTAGGCAGCATGAGCAAGGAAGATTCTGATGGCTTCAAGTCTGGCAACTGGAGCAAATGTTTCATCATAGTCAATTCCTTCCTCTTGCCTATAGCCTTGTGCAACCAGTCGAGCCTTGTTTCTGATCATCGTGCCTTCTTCATCCATTTTGTTCCGAAAGACCCACTTGGTTCCTATGATGGTTTTTCTGGAAGGACGAGGAAACAATCTCCAGACTTTGTTCCTTTCGAACTGAGAAAGTTCTTCTTGCATGGCAGTGATCCAACATGGATCAGCTAGAGCTTCGTCAACTTTCTTTGGTTCAATGAGAGAAAGGAAGTTCACATAGAGACAGATGTTACCAACACCTCTTCGAGTCTGTACACCAGCTTGTTGATCACCAATGATTTGATCAATGGGGTGATCTTTTGTCCACTTTAGAGCAGGAGGTAAAGGAGGAGGGTAAGAGATTTATAGAGGAGAGTTGGAGGGGAAATTTTGAGGAGAGATGGATGGAAGATCGGCTTGTATAGGTGAGGAGTGGATGTCAGATGGAGAGACTGGGATGATTTGGAGTGTATGTTGAGGTTGGGTAGGCTGAGGATCATCCTCTTGATGAGAGGAGGGGTTGTGAGATGTAGAGGGTTCATTGTTTTGGTAGAGAGAAGTGGGAACTGTGTAGGGAATGTCTGATGATGTTGGAAGAGGACCATCACCAACACAGGATAATATCCATCTGTTCAATTCTTCATCATCACAAGAGAGTGATGATATCTTGAGGTCATCAAACTTGACATGGATGGATTCATCAATACACTTCCTTCGGAGGTTGTAGACTCTAAAAGCTTTGGAAGTGAGAGAATATCCCACGAAGATTCCTTCATCAGCTTTGGGATCAAATTTTTCCAAATTTTCTCTATCATTGAGAATGTAGCAGACACACCCAAAGACATGAAGAAAACCAATGTTGGGTTTTCTACCGTAAAAGACTTCATAAGGAGTCTTATTGTGTCTTTTCACAATGATGGACCTATTTTGGGTAAAGCATGCAGTGTTGATTGCTTCGGCCCAAAAGTAGATAGGGAGGTGAGATTCACTCAGCATGGATCGGGCAGCTTCACATAGCGTTCTGTTCTTTCTCTCCACTACACCATTCTGTTGTGGAGTTCTGACGGCAGAGAAGTTCTGAGAGATGCCTTTTTCATTGAAAAAGTCATCCAACATACTGTTCTTGAATTCTGTTCCATTGTCACTTCTTACAGATCTTACTAGCTGTCCATTCAACACTTCAGACTTTTTGATGAACTTTATGATTTCTTCAGTAGTGTCACTTTTATACCTGAGAAAAAATACCCAAGTGTAACGAGTGAATTCATCAATAATAACCAGAATGTACCTTCTACCACCAAGGCTTGGTGTTCTGACTGGTCCACACAGATCCATGTGGAGCATCTGAAGAGGCTGAGTGATGGAGAAGCATTGCTTGGATTTGAAGGAAGATTTTGTGAGTTTCCCTTTCTCACATGCAGCACACAGCTTTTCTTTCACAAAGGACAACTTTGGCATGCCCGTGACAAGCTCCTGGTTTGAAAGGACATTCAAAGTCTTGAAGTTGAGGTGAGAGAGAAGCTTGTGCCAGAGCCAGCATCTTTTGGCAGTGTTTTCAGAGACAAAGCAAATGTTTGTTCCGAAGGATGAGCTATGTCCCATGTCTATGACATAGACATTCTCTTTGCGGTAGCCAGAGAGTACGGTTTCCATCTTTTCGTTGAAAATGATGCATGAAGATAATTCAAACATCACCTTGTACCCCAGATCACACAGTTGGCTTATGCTTAGAAGATTGTGCATCAAGCCCTCAACATAGGCTACCTTGTTAAAGGTGATGGAACCATTTGAGAGTGTTCCATAACCTTTAGTACTTCCTCTGGAATTATCACCAAAGGTGACAGAAGGACCTTTGGAAGGCACGAAGTCTACAAGAAGAGATTTGTTGTCGGTCATATGTCTTGAGCACCCGCTGTCGAGATACCAGATTTGTTGGTGCCGTAGACCCTGCAATCACAAGAAAATTAGTTCTTTGGTACCCATTTGGAGATGGGTCCTTTTGAGTTAGAAGGAGAAGAAGTATCCTTGGAAGCATTTTTATCAATTCTCTCCAGAGGACAATTCTTAGCAAGGTGAGAGGTATTACCACAGTTATAACATTTTCTATATGTAAAAACCTTTTTGGAGCTTTGACCAGATTCCTTGTGATGACTGGTCACATTGACTTTCATGGCCTTAGAGGTTAGAGGATAGTCAAGAGGCTTAGGACCCAAGATACCTTTGCCAGAGTCAGTTGAAGGAATAGAAGAGGGTGTCTTGGAATTTAGCTTATTTAACATCACAGCTCTGGGGATTGGAAGAGAAGATGGTTTCTTTGAGTTTTTCTTGGGAAGTTTCTTTTGGGGAGGAAGATTGGCAACAGATTTTCCCTTTTTGGAGAAAGAGACTTTGTTTGAAGAAGGCTTAGGAACTTTGGAAGGTTTGGGTTCAGAAGAAGAAGGCTCGTTTATTTTTAAGGAACACATAGACTCAATAATTGGTTTAGAAGGGTCATTTGAGTCTTGGACTTCCTCACTCTCATTAGGTGAGTCAAAGCTCTTAGCTTTAATAAACTTTCCAAACTTGAGATCTTTAGGGAAATCAGAGGAGTCCAGAGGTTCAGAGTCATCATAGTTCTCTTCAGAGGATTCATAGAATGAGGGAAGAGAGAAAGGAGCATGGGTGTCAGAAGGAGGTTCAAGGTCATATTTCCCGAAGCCTAGTCCAGACTTGTCATCACAAGATATTTGATCCTGAAAAATTCTTTCTAAATTTTTGGACGAGCTTGTCCACTTTTTCACAGTTTCTTGCTCCTTTTTAAACTTTTTAAGAAGTTTATTTTTCTCTTTAGCAAGAGTAAAATTTATAGTTTTCAAATCTTCAAGCTCAGCCTTGATTTTGTCAAAGTGTTTTAATTGAGAAATACAGATTTGCAGTTGAGAAGAAAGAGACTTTATCTGAGCATTTGCCTTCTTCTTTGCATCCTTGGCTTCATAGAAGTCAATGGTCAAAGAGTAAAAGGCTCCAATTTTCTCAGCATCAGAAAGAGAGAAAAATGGATGTACCTGAGTGGATGAGGTAGAGCACTCAGCAGACACAAGAGCCATGGAGGTGGAAGAGGTTTCACCATCATCAGCATCATCTATTTTAGCCATAAAGCAAAGGTTGGCCATTTCCTTGTCACTTTCAGAAGTTGGTTCATCTGCCCAATCATGAGATTCGGCAAGAAGACATTTTCCTTTGTTGGCAAGAAGAGCATTCCTTTCCTTCTCTCTCTTGTATTTGGCCTTGTACTTTTCAGCACGGTCAGACTTTGAAGGAACAGACGAGTTTGACTTTTGAAAAGAAGGTTGGTAGGAGTCAGACTTGGTTCTGACAGACCTAGAGGATGTACGGTTAGAGGAGGGCAGTCTAGACTTATCAGAGGACCTGCTTCTGCATTCAGAAGCAAAGTGTCCCTTCCTCCCACACCTGTAACATTCCTCATTTGATTTATCAGAGGAGGCATTTTTTGAAAGAGTAGAGGAGGATTTTCTAGAAAACCTGGATTTTCCAGAAGAGAAGCGAGGTTTGCCTTTAGAAAAGCCAGCCAGCTTGGCAACACCATCTGACAGCTGAGCCACAGAGGTCTCCTCTCCTTCATCATCAGCCTCACTGAGATAGGCTTCTGAAGGGTCATTGGGGTCCTCTTGACTATCGTTGTCAGAGTCAGAAGGATAGGTGATCTTAGGGACACACACAGTACTTTTGGAAGATTCACCGACAAGGGCTAGAGAAGAGCCTTTGATGTCTTTTGTGAATGACTTCCTAAGCAGTTTAGTCTGCTCATAGTTGAAGAGGGTGCCATACAAGGCAGTGAGAGGCATAGAGTCAAGATCCTTGGTAGACTTGATACAAGTACAGATGTTTTCCCAAAACTCAGGAAGACAGTCCATGAACTTGCACAAGACTTCCTCATTATCATATATGCGACCCACAAGTTTAAGATCATTGAAAAGACTGTTAAAGCGATTGTAGTAGTCTGAGAGAGACTCACCCTTCTCATGAGAGAAGAGTTCATACTTTCTTACAAGAGCAATCTTTTTGCTCTTTTTCACCTCAGACGTACCTTCATAAAGAACACACAGAGTGGACCACATTTCTTTTGCAGTAGAAAGGTTAACGAGAGAATGATAGACCTCATCAGGCAAAGAGAGGGCAATAATGGCTCTGACTTTAGTATCAAGAGCTATAAGACGTCTGTCTTCATCATTGTATTTACTGGGGTCCTTTAGAATATATCTCCCAGTAGCTGGAGTTCTTTCTTCTTCAGAAGAGTCCTCATCAGCTTTTCCCTTGTCTGCATTATATCGGTCCCAAACTCTAGGAATAAAAGGACCTTCATGTAAAATAGTTGGATATCTGCTGTCAACTCCTTCTAGAAAGAGTATCATACGACTTTTCCACAAGAAGAAGTTATTGGGGTTAAACCTTGGTGGTTTGGCTATAGAGCCATTGTCATATGAAACAGCAGTGAAGTTTTGAGAAGAATCATTTTTCAAAGAAGAAGAAAAGGCTGCCATCACGGATCTAGTTTATTGAGTTAAACTAAACCGCTCTGATACCACTTGTTGGTCCCAAATAGCAGTAAGTAAATAAAAGAAGTATTGTAGAAGGGGGGGTTGAATACAATACACACAGTTTTTCACTTAATTTAATTCTTATTGATTTGAAATCAAGAATTACACATAGAAAACTTTTGATTGTTGCGGAAGAGAATAGATGAAATCTATTCAAACAATCTTACACAAAGAGAAATGAAGAACAATTGTAAAACACTTAGAAAACAAAAAGAACTTCTTAGAGAGAGAATGCAGTGCACTTAGAGAGCTTGAATGCTTGAGAGCTGGTGATCTTGCATGTTGAGCCATCCTTCATATTTATAGTGCCTCATGCATTTAATGCATGAGACACCTGTTGATCAAGGGATGGACACAAGTCTTCAGCACGGTACAGGATGTACCTTTTGTCTTGAGGTGTTTTGGCTTGAAGTGTTGACCTGCAGAAGGATGGTAGAGACCTTTCCTTAAAATGGTGTAGTAGACAAAACTTACTTTATCTGATCTCCAGATGAGGTCCACGTCAATGCAAGATATCACAATATACTTTGTCATAAAGTACAATGTGTTTGAAAGAAATTCTTAAGCATAGACTGCCGAAGACTTGAAAGATCTTCGGCTCCTGAAGATGAGAACACCTTCATACTCTAAGGAGAGATCATTGGCTACCGAAGACTTGAGAGATCTTCGGCTGCTCCTTGAAGATGTGAGAACACCTTCATACTCTAAGGAGAGATGAGATCATCGGCTGCCGAAGACCTGAGAGATCTTCGGCTCCTGAAGATGTGAGGACACCTTCATACTCCTGAGAGATATGTGATTGACACCATCCTGGCTGATGATGTTGATCACTTGGGCATGCTTGGCTTTAGGCTGAGGAGACTATCTTCAATCCGCTTTGAGAGATGTACTCCTTCTTTGTCTTCTTCGGCTGATCTTCGACTTCACCGAACATTTGAATAGAAACCAAGCTGCTAAAAGAACCTCAAACATATTCTAAGTAGGATGATATAAGATGGAAGATCAGGAGGTCATCTTCAAATCTTCAGATGACCCAACAATCCTCATACATATGCAATTAACATCAAATCCTTATGATGTAAATTCTCCAGCATTCCAAGTCATGTAGACTTGATGAGATAATCAGAGTGGTGAGCCCTTAAACGTATAGCTAGTGCTAGGAGTGCAGTATTTTATGTGGACAATAATACGACATGCGTTCATCGTGTCGAAACCAGAACCATAAAGTACTTTAATGGCCCGCATTCTGGATGTTTATGTCCATAAATATCACCTTGTATTCGTTGTAACAATGGAATATTTTTGTATTATGTCCTTAGTTTTAGGATGATCCCATTCCTGTCTTGGCTAAGGATTAGGGTATATACAAAAGTTTTAGGTATTCGAGAGGGCATATTATGATGGCAATGTTGTTTCTTATGCTGCAGAAGTCAACAGTTGCAATTTGCCTCATTCCGCTTTTCACTCGAAAGAGAACGTGTCTATGTGTATTTTGCAATACACGGATCACTATGTCATAACCATGGTGTCCCACATGGTCATGTCGAAACATATATGTGTTATTTCCCCCAAAGTTCTTTATTGGTGACAAAATATGTTTCGATGACCCAATAATCTACTAGTTTGACACATTAGTTTCCATGATATGTTTACTTTCATATTCATTAGAACTTATGTATATATGCTCATTTCCATTTCCATTTCCATTTGATACGAATATCTTTACAAGGTTCCTATTAATCTTGTACCAACAAGAAAGTGACAGTCCATCGTCTAAGTAATATGTATTTGTCTATCATTTTAGATTGTGTGGAATATTCTACAAAAACTCAAGTTCTCCTTGATACATTCCTACATGGAACGGAGAATATTAATAGTTTTGTTATTTATTTAGATGTATTTCTTTACATCTATAATGGTTACATATTCGATTTTACTTTAGCAAAGAAATTAATTTTGATACTTAAAATTAATTTCAAATAAATATTAAATATTAAATTAATATGTTATAGTTTATTTTCAACGTGTTTCCTTTTTGACAAGAGAACTCTTTAGTTCATTTCTTATTTGATTGTCCATTATCACATGGGGCAGTAGTTGTATCTCTACTCCAGATGTTGAAAAATTATTCTCGACTCTTACCAAGACCCTGACCCCGTTCTAGGGTTTCGTCCACATAGTGGATAAATGTCACATGTGTGAAATTGTTTTTAACTCTCTGTTCTTTGGAGTTGTTTCCACCTTTAATACTTTCATTATTGATCTCGAGAATTTTCTTTGTCTCGACATATGTGGTGTTGTTATTCGAAAGAACCTTGTTATGTCTCTCAACCACTTGCAGTATGTTGATGAGTTTGTCTAAAGGTTACTTTCCAACTTATATTAGTTCATTAATATTTTTGATATATGAAAGGTGGAAATAATGTTAAGAATCATGTCATCTTCTGTGAGTTCCTTGCCACAGAGATTGAGACGCGTTTTCGATATAACATTTCTTTGTTGAAATCAGTTAACTTTTTGTAATCGAGTAAGTGGGTTTCATTCCACTGTACGATTAGTTCGGGAAGTACATATTCATGAATACACCCGATTCTTCCTTTCGGGACATCCCACAGTTATTTGGGGGGGGGGGGGGTTCTAATAAAGGTATTCCTATGAAAGTTAGGATCTATATGTCGTCTCAAAGCATGAAGGTATTTGCTTGTACCTTTTCAAGATGATTGGTTTTAGGGTCAATAAGGAGTTGATGGACTTCAAATAATTTCTTGTACTTTTCAAAGTGAGATTTATATACTCATTTATGGTACTCAGATTCTTTTGAGTTTACGACGTTGATTTAGGGATGAGTTGTTTCAACTATTTACATATATAAGAGATAATATATGATTTTCTGTTTGATAAGACAATGGATTATGGTTATAACTATTATTTTATGTATGAAATTTTTTTATCATAACAACATTGGATTTTTGTATGCTTACATTTTGTTGATAATACTTCATCAATATTTCAATTTGTGAAAAGAAATCACTCAATCTATTGGATTTCCAGGTAGTAGGGGAATCACATGGATTTCTTAAGTCCCCACAAACCTTAGGGCTATTTACACCCGTTTGACAAAATATTTTTGATGTCTTGCGATTATTTAATTTGATGATACCATTACTAATTATAGAGCTTTTGGCATGAGACCAAAAAGAATACGAGTTTGACATATGAAGTCAACTTCAATGTTTTAATACTTCAATGGTATTTTGAGAGATTTTATTATGAGCCAAATAAATATTGGTTTTGACATTAAGTCAAATTCAAATGTTTAATATTTTACTAACATTTTTTGATATATGGAGATTGGAAGTGTAACTTCCAAAAAAAATTTATAACATGGGGATGATTTATAACTAATATAAGAATAATGTTTTTGGAAATAAGCAATACAATCGTAATTATTAGGAATTTATTCTGACTATGATACGCTTATAATTTTGCTCCAATATTTAGTAACAAAACATATATGGCAAGCAATTATAATAATTTTATAAGACCTAAAACATATTGAATTAAATTCAATATTTTTTTTCTCACACATCGACCCTTCAAAATGTGCATAATAATTGCCTTAAGTATAATCCAATACATTTTATAAACATATTCCATTAAAAAAAATTAACAAGTTTAATATGTAAATGTCATAAATATACGCCTATAATAAACTTTGAACCAATAAATTAACATTAACAATTAAAATCAATAGTATCCAAAATTAAAATAATTGGATCACATCTAAATATGTTAATCAGTCATGATATAAATTAATAAGAAAAGATAAATGAATCAAATATCTTTTTTTTTTCAATATCAATTACATATATATATATATATAATTACATATAAAGATGTACAATCCTTATTGCATAAGATACAAGTTAACATAGCAATAATGGTTATTATTATTATTATTATTATTATTTTTACCTCTTATAATGAGAACTGAAGGAACACAAATATCTAACCCATAGAGTAAGTATATCATGAGTTCAAAATTATACACAGTTATATGGTTTAGGTTCATACACATGCTTAAGGTCATGCCGCGTTCATCCTCATATATTTAAGCAAATTCAAAAGAAAATCATGCATATGATAAAGATGAAAAACTCAAGAATACAGAAAGACTTTTTATCTCGTCATATGGATTTTTTTTCATTTATCCTTCAAAGCATGATTCGAGTTTGTTTCTGGCTTTGTCATTCTTGTAATTCATTTGATGAAACAGTAGCACAGACGAGCATCGTGCTGATAACGTGTTAAAGGAAAAACGAAACAGAATAACACTATAATAGAAAGATAATGAAATCTGTAATTCTCATTAATCATAAGCCCTTTAAATAGGGAGAAGTTTACAAATAAAAGGAAACATTAATTATGGTAAATTCTAATACTAGGAAAATATTATATCAATCACTTCATTTTGATGATGACACATAATCCTACAACAAGATTTTAATATTATCTTTTTGTTAAATAATTAAAGTTTACTTTCAAATTAGAGATTTTGATCATCTTTTACTAGTTTTGTTCTTTTTCTTCTAATTAAAATATATTTTAGACATTTGATCATCAATAAAAAACGTAATTTGAATTTATATCGAGTGAAATATACGTTAGTAAGTAAAATATAAAAAATAGCTAACAATTCGAATAATTAACTTGAAATAATGATTAATACTTGATTTAATTAAAAAAAAATCACTAAGGATATATATTTTTAAAAAGAGCAATGTTATGCACCTCTTTATGTTAAAATCAAGTCAAACCATGCATTTAAACTGTAAAAAGTTTGTCTTAATGCTGATAGGTGTAAGCAGAAAATTAGATCATCTTTAACAAATGACACGTGCCTTCAGTGGCGGAGCCAGAATTCTAACTTGGGGGGGGGGGGGGGGGGGCTTAGAGATGTAAAGTGGAATGAACTTAGTTTGTCGACCGAAGGTATTTAAACAAAATGTTAATGTGATAAATGCAATTAATGTTAGTTGTTGTAAGTCTTGTCTCACTTGAGAGGAAATTTGAGTTGTGATGAGTGGATTATTAAGAATATTTAGAGATTATAGAATAAAACACAAAAAAAATCATGAATATTTGTGACTGTTAGGAAAAAAAAAGGCGAATATTTCATATGACAGTGTTAATTGACGCAAACACTTCTTTTTATCAAGTGAAACATTATTTCACTTATATTTGTATTATATATTATATCTATGGACGAAAAACATATTTCATTATTTGGGATCAAAGCATGTTTGGCCCAGGTAACATCTTTGGGGGTCAGTGGATGGTATCCTTGACTATCAGGGTTCGAACCCCGTGGCAAACATGTGGCGATATCCGATCATGGGCCCGTGTTCCCTTAATTGGGCCGACCCATGGTCACCGAGGATTAGTCGGGTGACACCCTTAAGTGGGAGCCCAGATACCCCGGAAACGTGTGTATGTGTTGATGCCGTTCAAAAAAAATAAAATATTTCATTATTTGGGAGATGAAAAATGATATTATGGACATCTATGGTCTAAAAATTGACCTTCTAAGAACCATAATTTATATACTTTTAAACTTTTTAAACAATGATATCAATATAGATTTAGTGTATCTTAATGTAATAATGTTTTTTTAAACATGAATGAAAAAGAAATATAAAAAAAATAATTGATAATATAAACCGTAAATATAAAAACATCAATGCCTATAATATAAAAGTTCTAATAACAAAAAGAAATTGACTATTGAAACCATAAATTTAGAAACAAAAAACATTGATAATTAAATAAAAAGATAAATTAAAAAAAAGATAAAAACCAAAAATGCTATTGTATATGGGATTTAATCCTAGGTTTTGTTAGGTATTTCAAAAAGGCCTTAACCAGTCAACCATCTAGCCTAGAGGGAGTTTGTGCTTCAGTTTCTACATCATGTTATTAACATGGGCGATTGGGGGTGGCTACTGGCTACGCCTCTGCGTGCCTTAATGCTAACGTGTCAAGTTATACATTGAGAATGTAAAAATTTTGTCTTAATGCCGATGTGTCTTAATGCTGATGTTTGTAAGTGACTACAATGACACATGCCATTGTATTGTCTACCCCGTCGTAAGCTAAAAAAATTAGGTTCATGAAAGGTTCAACCGTATTGTTTTTGAAGTACAACCGTATTATATGGTACCACTGTATGAAAAAATTCTTGTGTCCGTCTCTGTCCTTGTTATATTCTCTCGGCAAAGTAATTCAATCGATATGCATTTACCATGGTAAGTATTTAATAAAAGACCCCTTAGGGGCAGTTTGGTTCATGGAATTAGAAAAAATTTGAAGGAATTTGAATGACCAATTCCATTGACCAAATTTTAAGCTCATGTTTGGTTCACGGAATGAAAGCGATGGAATACTTCCAATTGCATTGAATTCCACAATTTAAGGAAATCATCATTCTTTGACTTAAGTAAAAAAATTGAATTCCTACTAACCAAACGCGTGGTCATATTTCATTCCAATTTCCTTCAAAGTCAAATTCTTTCGATGGATTTCAATTTCATCAAATTTTATTATGTGAACCAAACGCCCTCTAGTCTCACCTTAAAAAAATAATGAAAATAAAATTTTATGTTTAATTTATAAAATGGTACGAAATATAAATCACATGTACCATGTGTTTTTTTGAAGGATCCCCCGATTATTTAGAGTACTTCAGTCGTAGTGCAAGACGTGTCAAACAATGATTCCTTTTGTACTACCCTTATTTATGTATTATATTAAACATGTTGGATGATTATGTGTCATCATCAAAAGGAAGTGATTGATATAATATTTTTCTAGTATTAGAAATTACCATAATGAATGTTTCATTTTCTTTGTAAACTCCTCCCTATTTAAAGGGCTTATGATTAATGAGAATTACAGACTTCTTCTCTCTGTCTTATTGTTGTTCTCTCCATATTGTTGTTCTATTTGTTTTTTCCCTTTAACACGTTATCAGCACGATGCTCGTCTGTGCTACTGTTTCATCAAATGAATTACAAGAATGACAAAGCCAGAAACAAACTCGAATCATGCTTTGAATGATGAATGGAAAAAAAAATCCATATGATGAGGTAAAAAGTCTTTCTGTATTTTTGAGTTTTTCATCTTTATCATATGCATGATTTTCTTTTGAATTTGCTTAAATATATGAGGATGAACGGGGCATGACCTTAAGTATGTGTATGAACCTAAACCATAACTGTGTATAATTTTGAACTCGTGATATACTTACTCTATGGGTTAGATATTTGTGTTCCTTCAGTTCTCATTATAAGAGGTTAAAAAAAAATAATAATAATAACCATTATTGCTATGTTAACTTGTATCTTATGCAATAAGGATTGTACGTCTTTATATGTAATTATATTGAAAAAAAAAAGATAGAGTAAACTATGATTTTCGTCCCTGTGGTTTGATGTTTATAACGATTTTCGTCCCTGGTCTTTCAAAACTGCTTTTTTAGTCCCTGTGGTTTTTATTTACTTCCATTTTCGTCCCTCCATCCAATTTTATTAAAATTAAATGTTAATTCATTTAAAAATGGAATAAGTAAATTACATATTTGGTTCTTATGGTATATAATTTTTTACATTTTTATCCTATTTTACATTTTTTTTACTTTTTCTTTATTTATTGTATTTCATCAAGACATTTATTTTTCTATTAATTATATTGTATATTTTCATAATTATTATAACTTTAATTATAAAAAGAATCAAATAATTTCGTTAAAAATACTGATAAATACATGATATTTTTTTTCAAACTACTAGGTTTAAATCACTTAAAATTAATATTTTGTATATGTTGATTTATTAAAGTTTTTTATTTATTTTAAATTACTAACGAAAAAAGTTTAATAAAATTCGAGAAAAAATAGTATTATTTTATAACAACCGATTGTTTTTTGTTAAATGCAATTTATTCCCACTATTCTAAATTTTCATTTAATCTTTATTTTCTATTAATTAATCAAGTTTGTTTAGTATTTAAATAAAACATACACACACATAAACACACACACACACACACCATTTTAAATTAGGTTATATATTAAAAACAAAAAATAAGACAATAAAAGGATAAGAAGATTTCAATATGGTGTTACAAAAATAATGCAATAAGCCATGACATGCCACAGAATTAACGTGACGTCAAACACAAGGCTTAAATCTCATGTTATTTAGAACATTGATGTATATATATATATATATGTGTGTGTGTGTGTGTGTGTGTGTCTATGTGTGTATGTTTATTTTAAATATTAAACAAATTTGATTAATTAATAAAAATAAAGTTTAATGAAAATATGGAATAATGGGAATAAAGTGAATTTAACAATAAACAACCGGGTGTTATAAAAGAAGACTATTTTTTTCTCGAATTTTATTAAATTTTTTCCAATGGTAATTTAAAATAAATAAAAAGCTTTAATAAATCAATAGATATAAAATATTAATTTTAAATGATTTAAACCTAAAGCTTTGAAAAAACTATCATGTATTTATCAGTATTTTTAATGAAATTATTTTATTATTTTTATAATTAAAGTTATAATAATTACGAAAATATACAATATAATTAATAGAAAAATAAATGTTTTGATAAAATAAATAAAGAAAAAGTAAAAAAAAATTTAAACTAGGATAAAAATGTAAAACTTTATATACCATAAGGACCAAATATGTAAATTGCTTATTCAATTTTTAAAAGAACTAGTATTTAATTTTAAATAAAATTGGATGGGGGGATGAAAATGGAAGTAAATAGAAACCATAGGGACTAAAAAAGCAGTTTTGAAAGATCAGGGACGAAAATTGTTATAAACATCAAACCACATGGACGAAAATCGTAGTTTACTCAAAAAGATATTTGATTCATTTATCTTTTCTTATTAATTTATATCATGACTGATTAACATATTTAGATGTGATCCAATTATTTTAATTTTGGATACTATTGATTTTAATTGTTAATGTTAATTTATTGGTTCAATGTTTATTATAGGCGTATATTTATGACATTTACATATTAAACTTGTTACTTTTTTTTAATGAAATATGTTTATAAAATGTATTGGATTATACTTAAGGCAATTATTATGTATATTTTGAAGGGTCGATGTGTGAGAAAAAAAACTATTGAATTTAATTCAATATGTTTTAGGTCTTATAAAATTATTATAATTGCTTGCTTAGTTTATAAAACACGTATGTTGTTTTTCTAATAATATATATATATATATATATATATATATATATATATATATTGCCATATATGTTTTGTTACTAAATATTGGAGCAAAATTATAAGCGTATCATAGTCAGAATAAATTCCTAATAATGACGATTGTATTGATTATTTCCAAAAACATTATTCTTATATTAGTTATAAATCATCCCCATGTTATAAATATTTTTTTTTTGGAAGTTACACTTCCAATCTCCATATATCCAAAAATGTTAGTAAGATATTAAACATTTGAATTTGACTTTATGTCAAAATCAATATTTATTTGGCTCATAACAAAATATCCCAAAATACCATTAAAGTATTAAAACATTGAAATTGACTTCATATGCCAAACTCATATCAATTTTTGGCCTCATGCCAAATGCTCTATAATTAACAATGTTATATTTAAATTAAATAAATCACAAAATATCGACTGGATTTTGTCAAACGGGTGTAAACAACCCTAAGGTTTGTAGGGACTTAAGAAATCCATGTGATTCCCCTACTACCTGGAAATCCAATAGATTGAGTAATTTCTTTTTTTGCAAATTGAAATATTGATGAAGTATTATCAACAGAATATAAACATACAAAAATTCAATATTGTTATGATAATGAAATTTCATAAACATATCCATTTTCTTATAAAAAAGAAAATCATATATTATCCTTTATATATGTAAATGACTCATCATAAAATCAACGAGGTAAACTCAAAAGAATCTGAGTATCATAAATGAGTATATAAACCTCATTCTAAAAAGGTACAAGAAAATACCTAAAGTCCATCAACTCCCCAATTGACTCTAAAACCAACCTCTTGAAAAAGTACAAACAAATACCCTCATGTTTTGAAACGACATATAAATCCTAAGTTTCATAGGAATACCTTTACTAGAAACCCCCAAAGAAATGTGGGATGTCCCGAAAGGGATAATCGGGAGTACTCATGAATATGTACTTCCCGAACTAATCGTATAGTGGAATGAAACTCACCTACTCGATTACAAAAAGGTAACTGATTTCAACAAAGAAATGTTATATCCAAAACGTGTATCAATCTCTGTGGCAAGGAACTCACAGAAGATGACATGACTCTTAACATTATTTCCACCTTTCATATATCAAAAATATTAATGAACTAATATAAGTTGGAAAGTAACCTTTAGACAAACTCATCAACCTACTGCAAGTGGTTGAGAGACATAACAAGATTTTTTGGAATAATAACACCACATATGTCGAGATAAAGAAAATTCTCGAGATCAATAATGAAAGTATTAAAGGTGGAAACAACTCCAAAGAACGGACAGTTAAAAACAATTTCACACATGTGACATTTATCCACTATGTGGACGAAACCCTAGAACGGGGTCAGGGTCTTGGTAAGAGTCGGGAATAATTTTTCAACATCTGGAGTAGAGATACAACTACTGCCCCATGTGATAATGGACAATCAAATAAGAAATGCACTAAAGAATTCTCTTGTCAAAAAGGAAACACGTTGAAAATGAACTATAACATATTAATTTAATATTGATTAAGCATATGTTTATTTGAAATTAATTTTAAGCATCAAAATTAATTTCTTTGCTAAAGTAAAATCGAATATGTAACCATTATAGATGTAAAGAAATACATCTAAATAAATAACAAAACTATTAATATTCTCCGTTCCATGTAGGAATATATCGAGGAGAACTTGAGTTTTTGTAGAATATTCCACAATCTAAAATGATAGACAAATACATATTACTTAGACGATGGACTGTCACTTTCTTGTTGGTACAAGATTAATAGGAACCTTGTAAGATATTCGTATCAAATGGAAATGGAAATGAGCATGTATACATAAGTTCTAATGAATATGAAAGTAAACATATCATGGAAACTAATGTGTCAAACTAGTAGATTATTGGGTCATCGAAACATATTTTGTCACCAATAAAGAACTTTGGGGGAAATGACACATATATGTTTCGACATGACCATGTGGGACACCATAGTTATGACATAGTGATCCGTGTATTGCAAAATACACATAGACACATTCTCTTTCGAGTGAAAGGCTGAATGAGGCAAATTGCAACTGTTGACTTCTACAACATAAGAAACAACATTGCCATCATAATATGCCCTCTCGAATACCTAAAACTTTTGTATATACTCTAATCCTTGGCCAAGACAGGAATGAGATCATCCTAAAACTAAGGGACATAATACAAAAATATTTCATTGTTACAACGAATACAAGGTAATATTTATGGACATAAACATCCAGAATGCGGGCCATTAAAGTACTTTATGGTTCTGGTTTCGACACGATGAACGCATGTCGAATTATTGTCCACATGAAATACTGCACTCCTAGCACTAGCTATACGTTTAAGGGCTCACCACCCTGATTATCTCATCAAGTCTACATGACTTGGAATGCTAGAGAATTTACATCATAAGGATTTCATATGTATTAGGATCAATGTAGAGTTTCCTATACCCCAAGTGTATATATAAAATGGTCTCATAGAAGTTGTTATCAAAAGAATATGATGACATCTTGGGTATTAGTAATGCGCACCAATTTAGCCACATCTACCTGGGGTTATGTAATTATTATATCCAGTTTTTTTCCTTTTCGTTTTTAGACCCACTGCTTGCTAACTAGCCTCATGTGTACCAGTTGGTAACTGGATATAAGCCTGATAGTTTACATTTACGCATGTTTGGTTATGTAGTATATGTGCCAATTGCGCCCCCACAGCGCATCAAAATGGGTCCTTAAAGACGACTTAGTATATGTTGGATATGAATCCCCAACAATTATCCGCTAATCAGAATATTTGACTAGTGATCTCATTACCGCTAGATTTGCGGGTTGTCACTTTCATGAGACAGTCTTCCCGTCGTTAGGGGGAGATAGGAAAAAGGATTTTCCATGAGAACGACAGGAAGTGTCATTGAATATTCCCACTCTGTCTCATTTTGATCCTAAAACTTCACAACGTAATTGAAGTCAAACGAATCAGACTCGATACCTGATACGTTTAATGTTATTCCAGAAGTGACAAAATCACATATAAGAGCTGCAAATATACCCGCAAGGTTAAAGTCCCCAAACAAGGGCACAACGTCGCTGGAAAGTGCGTTGCAATCACACATGGTGGATGTGTGGTTGAGGTCGTAGCTCCCAAACGAAAATGGGGGAAGCTACTTGGTTCGATAGATACTCATCTAAAGGAATAGAAGAGTAAGGCACAACTATTTGTCATCAATACATAAACCTCTCACGAGATTGTCTCTGATAAAACTATGTCTATGAATCATTACTGGAGGACGCTCCAAAGTTAATATTGATTCCAGAGATTAAAGAAATTTCAAATGAATTATGAGAGTACATATGAGTCGATGGACAGATCATACATACTCATTGATGATATATTTCACATATATTGTTGCTTATGAGATGATAGAGCACATTGACATCGAACCATGCTCAGTTGAAAAATATCAACAAAGAGCAAATTGGCCTAAATAAGCAATCCAGGAGAATCATATTATTTGACAAATGAACAGGTATTTGGTTTGGTAGTGCTAACCCACCAAGTGTAAATCCTGTAAGACATAGATAAATAATTTGTCGTAAAACGTAATGAGAATAATCAAGTCATAATGTATGAGACTCTCCTTTGGCGCAAGGTTTCTCACAACGCCCTGGATTGACCACGAGAAGACTTACTCTCCCATGATGGACGTTATAACGTTATGCTAATTAATTAGCCTAGTAGTTTCCGAAGGACTGGAAATGCAGCTCATGGATGTGGTTAATACATATCTCTATAGGGATCTATATTTAGAGATATAAAAGTGCTTGATGACATTACATTACCAAAATCAAGTAACTCTACACCACGAAGTGCGTTTGCAATAAAATTGAAACGCTCACTTTATAAATTAAAACAATCTATGCGGATGTGGTATAACCCCCTAAGTGAACACTTGATTGGGAAAGGAGACATAAGAACTATGAATTGTGCCCTTGCGTATTTATGTAGAAAAACAAGTTCTAGATTTTCAAAGTAGCTTTATATGTCGATGTTATGAACATAATATGCACTCTTGATGAAATAAGAGAAACCACAAGCAACTTGAAATCTAAATCTGAGATAAAAATCTTGGGAAAACTTGGGTTTATCTAGCTATTTGAGCCAGGACACCGAGTTTGTGAAATATTAATTCACCGATCGCATATGTCTAGAAAATAATCAGGAAATTTAATATGGACAAAGCGCATCCGGTTAGCACTCCTATGATTGGTCAAAGTGTTGGATATAAGGAATTGTCCATTTCGTCTAAAGGATGGTGACGAAAAAAAAGTGTTGGGATTTGGAATTCCCTATCTAAGTACAATATGCACATTATTGTATTTAGCACAATACACTTGACTGTATATTCTATTTCTCAGTGAACTTGTTAGCTAGATTTAGCTCAGCGCCAACGCAACGTCATTTGGAATGATATCAAGTAAATCTTTTAGAACCATTGACATGGGATTATACTTTCCCTATAGAAAGAAAAATGTGATTGATAATGGAACTTCAATACCTACTTAGAATGTAAGCAGTAAAAGTACTAGCTCTTATAGAAAAACACTAAACAATGTCTTGGTATGTGTTTGTTGATATTAGATATATGTATTACTCATAGAAATGTTGTTCTCAAACTGGATAAGGAATCTCCAAAGTGAACATCCAGATTGCTTGAAAGTAAGCTAAGCAAACCCTTGTAACTACCTCCTTGAACTATTCCAAGAATATTACTCTCCATGAGATAATTACAGAATGTATATGATTAAGGACTATCATTACATATATTAGAGGAGCTAGTAATTTTGGGTTCAGTCAGTATCCTACTTGCATATATGGAAATAATGCATCATGTATAGAAGAAATGAACATAAGATACATCAAGGGTGATAACACAAAGCATATTCTGCTTAAGTTTTTATACAATCAGAATAAAAGACTCTCCTTTAGATTCAAGTGAATCAAGTAAGGTGTGAAAAGAATGTGACATATTTTACCAAGTCATTACCTAAAACCATATATTGGGAAACATGTAGAAAGTAAATGGAAATGTTTTCCAAACTCCCTTGATTAATGCACGAATCAGGGGGAGTAGTAGACAAAAGGGGGAGTCTACTATATTTGTGATATTGGTATGTTGTGCTCTTTCCTTCAACCAAGGTTTTATTTTTCCCATTGGGTTTTGTTCCTTGGTGTAAGGTTTTAGTGAGACAACTGTTTATATACCATCATGCTTTCCTAACTCTCATGATTAATGTACTAATCTAAGAGAAAACTAGACTGAAGGAAAAGTCTATATATTGCAAAGAAACTGGTGCGTTGTACTCTTTCCTTCGTCATATTTTTTTATCCCACTGGGTTTTTATTTTGGCGTAAGGTTTTAACGAGGTAACAATTGTGCACATCACTCCTTTGACTCGGCACAAGGGGGAGTGTTGTAAGATTATGTGCCATCATCAAAAGGAAGTGATTGATATAATATTTTTCTAGTATTAGAAATTACCATAATGAATGTTTCCTTTTCTTTGTAAACTCCTCCCTATTTAAAGGGATTATGATTAATGAGAATTACAGACTTCTTCTCTCTGTCTTATTGTTATTCTCTCCATATTGTTGTTCTATTTGTTTTTTCCCTTTAACAAAACATTATTTAAAATGTTTTTTAAGGGTATTGTTATATGCACATCTTTTACGTTGAAAGCAGGTTAAAGTGATATATTGATGATGTAAAAAGTAAGTTTTGATTTTGATATATGTGAGGAGTAAATTAGTATGTAAGGATGCATTTAGTCATCGACGAAGGATCGTGTCAGAATAGAAGTTAAAGTGAAAAACATAAGAAGAGATCTGGACTCTTGATCATTTTTAATCTCACCTCACCCCCATGAATTGTGTTTCTCACGTGAATTAATCTGGTGTATCTCGGTACATTTCATTAGTGTTGATCTTCAATTATGATTGATCTAAAGGTAGAAACCCTTTCTTACTTTTCTCACCATAACTTCCATTTTCACCGGAACACAACCCTTTAGTTGTCCCAACTTTTTGAACCATCAAGAGGCAAACAAACACCCCCCCTTAATCACATTCCAATACATGAATCAGTTAAGGTTTTAGTCATAAAAATACTAGTATGTATACGAAGATAAATAAACAATCATTTTATAGACTTAAGGGTCGTTTACCAAATGATTACCCTAGTAAACGCTTATCGGTAAAATTCAACACTATTACTTACTTAACGGGTAAGATTCTAGTCCACTAAAATGGTATCATAGGCAGCAATTTTTCCGGTAAATGATAACCATGGTAAGAGTCTTCACCCTCACTTACCGGGTAAAACTCTTGATCCATGTTTTAGCTCTTACAAAGTAAGATTATTGGTTCTTGCCATATTCATCCGGTAAAGTAATGTGACTTGTAAGCACTTATCCGGGTAAACATTTGGTAAGCGACCCCTTACATTTATCTACAATCATTTAGAAGATCGTAACACGAATTACCATATTATCGTGATAATATCAATTTTTTGACACACAAATAAGTATTATGTCGTAAAGCCCGATTGGCTCAAGGGATGAGTAGATATAGGGATAGACATGTGTAGTGCATGTGGTGGCACGAGCCACCATTTCGTTCCTCCGTCGTAGTGTAAAAAATTACAGGGTCGTGAAAAGTGTCAACATATCAATTTGATGTGTGTCACCGTATATATTTTAAAACTATAATAAAAACACAAGTTTCCCTTAGTAGAGTTGGTTTGCAATGTTTTTGTTCCACCTAGACCCGAGTTCGAATCATGTTAGTGTCATTTCCTTAGTTTTTAGCTTCTAATTTCATATTTATTATGTTTCTGAAAAGAATTTGCAATAAAACACGTATGAAAAAGAATGAACTAACCAACAAATCAATGATGCTTTTGTAAATTAAAAAAATTATTCTTATATTTGTTTCTTAGAGTCAAACAGTGTCACCACTTAAAAAAAAATAGGTCCGTTTTTAAGTAGATGTTTGCTCAAAAAGTCGTTGATCTTAATACTCGAGTTCGGGCTCCTTCATATCCCTTACCGTCACGTGAGTTTTAGGGGTCGTTTACCAAAATGCTTACCGGGTAAGCGCTTACCGGGTAAGAGTCATTTTTCTCACTTACTGGGTAAGACTTTAGGTCCTTGTTATAGCTTTTACCGGGTAAGATTCTAGATAGTTTCCATGTTTAATGGGTAAAGATCGTAAGGTTAGTAATACCGATAAACACTTACCCGAATAAGTATTTATTAAACGAGCCCTTAGTCTCTTAGATAACCCACCCACACTGAATTCCTGTGGATGCTATGTGGGTCAAAAATATACATACCATTTTTCTAACCACAATTTATTGATTTCCTTGATTTTTGTGTACAATGATTTTTTTTTCCTTTTTTAATAAAATGATGCATTGATGTATAAGTATTTATGATATAATATTTTTGCATAATTATATATCAAAATTAAATTGAGCTCTTCTTGAAACATGTGTCACAATTCTTCCGATCATTGGTGGGTCTAAAAAAATTGTTAACTAAATTTTCAAAAAAATAATTGTTTGCTTGTGTATTATCAAATTAAAAGTAAACTACAAATCTGATCCATGTGGTTTGTTGAAAATAATACCTTTTTTTTTCTACATTTTAGAAATTATAAGATAGTCATCATGGTTTGCTAATACGTTTGAATTTAACTCCTCTTTTTAAGGGCCGCTGAAAAATCTGTTAAATTAGGGTATTTTTGTTCTTTTATCAATTTCTTTGTTTATTATGCAATAAAAATTAGAGGGACAAAATTCATAAAATTGATATTGATCGGGAAAAAGACAAGAAATCGATAAAGTGACGAAAATGCCTATCATTTAACGGAATTTTTTGACAATCGTTAGAGAGAGGGACTTAATCCGAACGTTTTTTTGTAAACCACGATAGTCATCTTATAATTTCAAAATCATAGGGGATAAACCTTTGGGATTACGTTCTTTCATTTTTGTTATTATCATCTGAAGATTTTGTTATTACTATTGATATTACATTATATTGTTGCAATCCAATGCTATAGTCACTACTACAGAAATGACTTTTATACGCGCCTAATTATACACGGTTTTTGTTGTTTTTACAAAAACCGCGTATAAATGACGAATCTGGAACATTTTTACACGGTTCAATTTGAACCGTTGCAAAAAATATGGTTTTATACACGGTTGTAGATTAAAAACCGTATAAAAAGGGTACTCGACAATTACAAACGGTTGCATCGATAAAACCGCGTATAAAAGTTACCTTTTATACGCGGTTATGTATTAAAAACCGCGTACGAAAGGGTCACTTTCGTACGCGGTTATTGCTAACAAAACCGTGCGTAAAAGCTACATTCACACGTGGCTTTTAGCAATAAACCGGGTCTAAAAGTACAAACTACCGCGTAAAAATGTAAACCTTTTATACGCGGTTGTTTATTAAAAACCGCGTATAAAAGTACAAACAACCGTGTATAAATGTCATACCCTTTTATACGCAGTTGTAGATTAAAAACCGTATAAAAAGGGTACTCGACAATTACAAACGGTTGCATCGATAAAACCTCGTATAAATGTTACCTTTTATACGCGGTTGTTTATTAAAAACCGCGTACGAAAGGGTCACTTTCGTACGCAGTTATTGCTAACAAAACCTTGCGTAAAAGCTACATTTACACGCGGTTTTTAGCAATAAACCGCGTATAAAAGTAATATTTTTGTACGCGGTTTTTAATAAATAACCGCATATAAAAGGTAAACAAAACCGCGTATAAATGTCGTACCCTTTTATATGCGGTTGTTTATTTAAAACCGCGTATGACTATTGAGGACATGACAAGCGAAGGATCTATTCAGAACACAATTTTATAAATTTTGTTTTTTGTGATGTTGGTATTTTCATTATAAATTGTGACACTTGGGATAGTTAAAGTATTAAAAATTGAGTTTGTCGGTATTAATTATTGGTTTTGTGTTAATAATAACTAAAAGCGTACTCGCGCAATGCAGCGAGATACATCACGATTTTAGTGTTTCATTTTATTTTTTGTTTTTTTGTCGATTTACAATATGATTTTGGATGGTTTTGAGAAAGTGATAATATTTTTTTTATAAATTTGTTTAATTTAGGCTTAATAATATAATTTTTTTATATAAAAAAAATAAGTATTTTGTTAGAATTCAATGATTATCTTATATATTTTAATGAGATCTAAAAAAATTAACCAATTACATATTTAATAATATAATTAAAACAAATTTATAGTAATATAATCTTAAGATAATCATAATATAAATAATAAAAATAATCTAAATACAAATGTACGTTTGCCAAATAAGATAATAATAATAATAAGTAAGATAATAATAATAATATAAATAAATCTAATAATAATAATATTGAAAACAATAAAAGTAAAAATAAGATAATAATAATCTAGATAACTCTAAATAATAATAACCAAAAAAATAAATTAAGAAATTAATACCCCATTACTCTTAAACCCCACGATTGATTGCTTTCTTCCAAAAAAGAACCCACGGTTGCTTCTCTGTACGTACGACGATTATGAGGAACAAAGGGGAAGAGGAGTTTTCCAGCAATGATGATGATTTCTCCGACGACGATGATGTAGAACTAGAAGTAACGAATACGATTCCGACGAATACATCTTCAATGTTAGGTCCGATTTTTCTTAAAACCCTAGTTAAATTCTTGTATAATTCTCGATTTCTCGATTCTTATGCTATATATGTTGGTTGTTGTACAACTTTCGTTGAAGATTATCAACTTCTGTTGATTTCTCGATTATTCAATGTGTGCTGTTTTCACATGCCTTCTTTGATTCACAGTAAAAAACGTAAGAAACTAAAATAAAATTGGGATTTTGATTTTGTTATGTGTTGTTTGTATCATTGCCAATCAGGGGTTTGATAAAATGCCGATATGGCAAAGTATTTTGGGTTTATTTTCGATAAGAAAATGATATACCTGAAGTTGATTGAAAAGTGTTGCTCCTATCACCCCTTTGCGAAATCCTCCTAACTGCCACAAATGATCCCCCACCGTCTCTGCCTCATATCTTGGTGTTTTGGAAGTCTAGGATTGTATGTCTAAAACAGAAAAACAAGCAAGAATGTGTTAGGAAAACAAATAAACATTTGTGCATAAAAATAGAGCAAGTGTATTGGGTTATTTCGTAAAAATAGGAGTTTCTTTTAGTATATAGCAAATAAAGGAAACAAAAGCACATACCTGTTCTTCAATGGAGAATGTATTCAAGATTAAGAAACAATTATAGCATATACTTGTTCTTCAATGGGAAATCTTATAATAGTCTATTCACTACCTCGATTAGTTAATAGTTACCACCGTTGTGATCCCTATATCCACCAAACTTTTAATTTTTGGGTGAGCATCTCCAACCGCTTTGATTATTACTGGAATTTGAAGAAATTGGCTTTTCTCAACTTATGGTTATTACTCGGGACTTTTTTCAACTATAAGGTAACTTTTGTAATCCTTTATCAATAGAACAATGAAAATTGTTATTCATAGAAGTAGTTTTAGAGGATTTAGTATCAAAATAGTAGTTCTCTTATGTATATATGATCTAATAACAATTACAGTATATTGTATGTGTTTAAATAAACCATTTATGCATCCCCTTGAACATCTACATAATTAGCACATAAACAATTAAGCGCCAAAAGGTCTCTTGACCACCTAGCTCCTGTTAACGGTTTCTTAAGCCCTGCTTGACTTTATTGGTCCAGTGCCCTGCCTTTTGATTTAGTCACACTTTCAAGTTCAATTCAGATCTCCAATTTTTCAATTCAAATTCAAATTCAGAATGCTTGAACTCCTGAGGATAAGTAAGCGTAGTTTGTATGAACAAAAATAAAAAGGCACCTTAGTTGGTTTGAATTGATGAACGACATTGTGGGCTTACGATGTCTTTGTCTGTTCATCTGAATCAATACATTTATGGTATTGTTACAATTTATAGGTTTTTTTGTTTGCATAGTTAGATGGCACTCAATGGTGGTGATGGAGATGAATTGGAGGCTGTACCCGATCCTGCTACTTGGACCTTATTAGAGGAGAATACCTTTATTAAGATCATGTGCTTCATTTATCACAAATCACAATTTTTTGCTTCACTTAGAGTACCTGCACAACCTGCAGAAAATTAACATGGACAACAGCAACTTCTGGACAACTTCTGGACAAGCTTCTGCATATGTACAGAGCTCTGCACAGTTTTGCAGAGGCTCTGTGATCTTCTTAATGATGTTAATATCCTCTTTTGCTCGTGAATTTTTCTTTAAAGTCTCCTTCGAAGCATGTTGTTCATTGCCACCAACGTCCCTGTGTCTGTCCAGTAGGAGGAGCTGACTGCAACAATGAAGGTGCAACAGGTCTTTGTTGCTACTAGTGAAAACATGCCACCACCAAAATTTTTACTTTTCTAAAGAACATGTATAAGCAATGTGGCAATAGACTTTCTTCGGAACCATAAACACGAGTTGTGGTTGAGCATATGTTCTAGGGGATATAGCCCGCATTAAAGCTTTCATCAGAGACCTCCTTTTGAAATACATCATCAAATATGCCATCTTTTTTTTTTGAGCAAATATTGAACCACAGAACTTCTATTTCTCCACTGTCCCATAATCCTCCAGAGATAGTTTAGAAGTCATAGCAACTGGACAGAAGTTAATGTAATAGAAGTAGAATCAACGGCATGGTAACCGCTTCTGTCATAGAACGACCTGCACTTGGACTATTTTTCGCTTTGACAACAACTTTTAAGATCTGGATAGCCTTGGACCAAAGTCTGGAGCAACATCTTTAGAACTCCACAAGGACAGATCTCCTTGAACTTAAACCAAACAGGTTGTTGCATAAATCGATCACACCACATCATAGAACAAATTCCCTTGTCTTTGAATCTGTACATTCTGCTGTCACCAACAAATTATGCATACACCAACTGTTGCTGCACTTTTTCAAAATATGTGTTATAATTATGGATCACCACTGCATATGTAAGACACTTTTGCATAAACCTCACAGATGGCTTGTCTTGTTTCAAATTTGGACATATCAAACTGTGTATAAACATGAACATAACCTAGACAGCAAATATTGATCAAACTTTGATCACTTTAAGCTCGAAATTTGAATGCATTAGTCATAAATCATGCCACAGGGTCTTCTCAAGCCAACACTTTGGTTACATGGAGATTAAACAAGGTATAATTTATATATCCCAACAATTTATTTCGTACTTTAATATGTTTAATCACTAATTTTTTTACACTTTAGTGTAATCAACAACAAGATGGTTGGGAGTGTGGTTACTATGTAGTGAAGCAAATCTTCCAATTTGTGATGCATGAACAATATGCCTCCTCTCTCAAGGTACGTGCTTCTTAAATTGCTTTCATTTTATTTATATATTGTAATAAACAGTTTATTTTATTTATAATAATACCTACTTTCAAATGTATTTATAGGACACATGGACAACCACGGATCCTTTCACAAGTACACAAGTTGAGGAGATTGCTTGCAATATTGCGAGATCGTTCACTTTGAAACGTATGAAAGAGAGTAAAATGTGGTAATGAATTGGGGGGGGGGGGGGTTGTTTTAAGAATTATTAGACTTAGTATACGATGAAAAATATTAGAATGTTTGGTTACTTTGAGATATTACATTTACGTTGATGATTTTTAAAGTTTAATGGTTAATGGTTACTTCGAGATGCTACATTTATGCGTCTAGCTGATTTTTGTATTTGGAATTGTGTTTGACATGTTCCAGTATTCGAATATGAATCGTATTTGGAAATTTAGCATATCGATATAATGCACCTTCACCAACATTTGGAATAATGGAAGGTAATAAAATCGAGGAAAATATTAAAAATATAAATATAACTCATTATACGCGGTTTTAGTAAAAGAACCGTGTACAAATGTGTGCAATTTTTTATTAATGGTTACATTTATACGCGGTTTTGTTATGAAAACCGTGAAAAATTAATACAATTGTAAACGGGTTTAGCAAAAAACCGTGTAAGATATAGACTTTTATAAACGGTTAGTATGACTTTTTTAAACGGTTTCATCTAAAAACCGTGTAAAATAAATACTTTTATAAACGGTTAGTAGAGATTTTTTTAAACGGTTTCATCTAAAAACCGTGTAAGATGGTCACTTTTATACGCGGTTAATATTACTTTTCTAAACGGTTTTGGAACCGCGTATAAAAGCTCGATACTTTTACAAACACCCGCGATATACGCGGTTCCAAAACCGTGTATAAAGCCCAAAAAACAACCGTTTATAAAAGCATAATTTGTAGTAGTGAGTTTCAATCTTCATCAATCTCGACCACCATCATTAATGATTGAAGTATCCCTACCCGTTTCATGTGTTCAGATAGTTTATGTAACAAGATATTACTTTTAAATTACATTGAGCGGTTGTACTCACCTTTTTTTGCCATCATAGATGTTTGATGACTTCGAATTTTTATTAACAAGAATCACTTTTAAACTTTTTAGTCTTCTATCCTCTTTTTTATGTTATAAAGTATCAGGTTTAACAATTTCGGTTACTTTATGGCATTAATATTCTTAATTGGTGGGAATCAACGTCATACTATATTATTTGGTGTTGTTTCCTTCATTGCTTGAATGTTGAGTTAACAAGGGTCGTGACTCGTGTCTGTTTGATTATCCAAGTCTTGGATCCCGTTTTTGTCAACTATATTTTCTTTTTATATGCTTATGTTGTTCTTTGCGAATGATGATGTTCTTTATTCATCTTATTATAACGGTTTTCTACGAACTATAAAGCATAATTAAGCTACTTATTGTAATTTTTAATTGGACACAAGATTGAAATGAATACGACTATTTTACTTGGTTTTATATGTAACAAATTGCTAAAAAAAATACAGTACATTTATATAACCGCCATGGTTATAAAAAGTTGCAATTTGCCTATTGGTTATTTGTGTGATATAACTTTGGTAATTGATGACAAAATTATCCTAGTCGTGAGTAACATTTTTTTGGGTTGTTAATCATACTCTATAAAAATTCATACCCTCTCCTACTCCCTACTCTCCTTCACACATAAATTCAACATGGTCAACTAATCGTTTTTAAATTTTAGTTTATGTTTTATATCCTTATAATTAGTTTTTAAATTACTTTATATCATTTTTTTATTTTACACTTTTATAATATTTACATACACAATCGTATATCAACTCAAATACGATAATTATAAATAAGTAAATGAAATAAAGTAATTTTAGTTTTTAAATTATATTGTTTTTAGTGCTTATTTGGAATTTAATATAAGGAGTATGATAAAGTGTGTAGATTTTGCAGGAGGAGCTAGGTACAAATAAAATTTGCATACTTTAAAGTATTTTTACTCCTAAACTAATTATTTTAAAAGCGGAGGTCAGGTATGGTGCTACAATTATTTATTAGTTGTAATTATATGTATATTTTATAATGAAAATAGTAAAAAGTTAAGAAAGATTTTTGAAATGCACTGAATAATATTTAATAATATAATTAATTAGAATTTCCAAAATAAAAAAATTACTACAGTTGAATGTAAACTTTTTGGTTTTATTTTTTAATTCAAAAAATATATAGAAAAACTAGCAAAAATAAATAAATAAAACCTCAAATTATTTAAAAAATGCTATAGTAATTATTAAATAATAAATATAAATTTATTGTTGTATCAACTTCATGATCAAATACATATCATTATCAATATCACAATCATTTAACATATAGTCCAAAGAAAATATTGTGGTCCAATAACCGACTTGCACCAATGATTTAGGGTGATAACTTCACTAATTTAATTTAACTTTTACTAGATAATAATTTTATAACTATATTACGATGTTATACATACATAAATATGTACACAATCCTATTGTGACGGAGCCAAAAAGATGCTAATAAGTAGAGATGGTTCTCGAAAATTTTAACCGATAACATAAATAGTAACCACAAGTAGGGGCAGAGCCATGTGTGCACCACAAGGTGCATTGGCACCCCCTGATTTAAAAAAAAAATCTTATCTATTAATATACTGTATACTTAATCAATATATTCTTAATTTATTGGGCTGGGCTCCTCCCAACCAAATAGGCCTGCTGAATTTAGAGCCACTTAATCACCTTTCAGTTTCACGATTTCAAATTTCACGCCAACTCGTCAAATCGAATGATCGAGATCGACTAATGTTCTCTGTTCTCTGTTAAATTATCGAAATCGATCGACTACTGCATATGTTGTTGCTGCCGCTGCCCGCTGGACGCCTAGACCAGTAGACCACCGTTTGCTGCTGCCGGTCGCCACTCGCCAGACCCAGACCACCGACTGACCGTCGATCAGGTTAGGGACCTTAGGGTTTAAAATTTCTGAATTTTTTTTATCACTTTTCCTGTTTTCCATTGTTGATTACTTGATTAGTGGACTTGTTTAGTTGTTTGGCATCATGATTCATTGATTACTGATTAATGAACCCCTTTTTGAATTTTGATTATGATTTATGAACCCTTTGGCATCTGAATATCTGATTACCCCTTTCTGATAATGATTTATGAACCCCTTTTTTTATCACTTTTTTATTATTATTTATTACTAGTTGATTAGTCATTTAGTTGATAGTAGTTGTAGTTGATAGTGGTTAATTACTTGTTGTTTACTGGTTGTTTAGGGTCTGGTTGTTTAGTACTTTAGTTTAACAGTGAACTTGTTTACTGGTTGATAATGAACTTGTTTACTGGTTGATTAATGATTACTGGTTTAGTTTATATGTGAACTTGTTTAGTTTACTGCTTGATTAGTGAACTTGTTTACTGGTTGTCTGGTTGATTACTGGTTTTTGATTATGAACCCCTTTCCAATTGTGCATTTTTATTTAATATTTAACAGTCATCATGGATAAATTTTTAATAAAAAGAAAAGCAACCGGTGATTCGTTACTTATATCGAAAAAAGATGTTTTTTTCGAGCTTGATAATGAAGATATCATTGATAAGTTCCAAAAAATGAAAACTCGTCGAGGAGACTGTTAAATGTGTAAAGATCGAATATTATCAATATAGATATATAATATCGTTATTTTTGCTTTTTTTATAATGTTAACTTATGTTTTTATTCTATTTTATATCGTGCACCCCCTCCTATAAATTCCTGGCTCCGCCCCTGACCACAAGACTTGTGGCATATTGGTTAAGGTCTGTGGGGAATGTGGTGGGATATCTTATCCACCCCGGGTTCGAATCCAAGCATACGCAACCTGTGGCCACTGGGGTTGTGCCTAGGATATCCTTTAAAAAAAGTTATTGTAACATGGAATAAAATAAAAATTAATCAAAATATAATAAAAGTTATCGTAAACTTTTGTAAAATTTGCCTTCCATTAGTTGGTTTTCTTGGTCTAGCATATAGAGTGTAACACCCCAAAATTGGGATAAACAAAAATTTCCATAAAAAGGGAATATTGATAATCAAAGATGCCACAGCATGAACTCTTCCCAAAAAGAGAGACAATAACGCCTGTTAAAATTACAAGTTTGTAATGAATAACAATCTAAGGGAACACAACCCTCTAATCTAAATCCTAACTAGGAACAAGATTAACACAAGTTGTGAACCAACTCAAAAATAAACTTTCTAAGCAAAGCGTCCCAAAAAAATGTCCCCAAGCTCGCATCTAAGGCACCTATACCTTCTTGGCGGCCGCGCCGCTAAAACCTGAGATACATATCAAACCAAACAAGTGTTAGACCAAACGGGCCTAGTGAGTTGTACAAAAGCATGACATGACATTCGATAAACATGAAATAGCATAATTAACGACTCGGTCCACATGGTCATACTGGAATCAATGGGGGAGATCCATCACACCAATGAGTTTTACCTCAAGTAAATATACCTTGATGTTTAGTTTGTATGAACAACATCCCAAAGCCCGACACACCGTCCCGGTGGCGGGGGCATTAGGCGCATACCGTCCCGGTGGCACCTAAGGCTACATCCTCCTGGCACATACTCACGGTTCCTCCAACATACATACATATATATATATATATATACATACATATATATATATATATATATATATATATATTTCATTTCCATACATATCTCGCATCAACAAGATATATACACATATTAACCATCCCTATACATAGCTCGCATCACAAGACACATATATAAGGATTTGCATAACTCCAATCCCATGTTAGGCCCAAAACACCCAAGCATGTAGGTTTAATCAACAATCTTCACATAATCTAGGATATTAACCATCATAACCAATAATAACGATGTTAACAACACAATGACTCCATTTATATACCTCAATAGTCAAAACCCCCAAATACTCATGAAAATAGCATTTAGGTCAAACTTATCAGATGATCAGATTTGTGCATACATAGCAAGTAGTACAAGTAAACACTTAAGATATGTATCCCATTTAAAGATTTTGGTAAAGAAAACTCACAATCTAGGTTTTATTGCAAAACCCTAGAAAACTTGGAAGAAGAAGATGATCTTGAAGCTTGAAACCTTGGGTTGAAATCTTTGCTTGGAGGTTGCTTGATTCTTGCAATAAATGAGGAAGAGTAGTGGTTGAAAGGGTTAGGGTTCGGTTTTGGGAGGGAGTAAATGAAGAGAGAGTTTGAGAGAAATGAGGTTGAAGTGTGATAAGTGAAATGGGGCTGAAAACCCCTTTTAAATTCGTCAGGGCCATCGCGCGACTTGTGGCGCGGGTTGACCCGCACGGTAACTCGCGCCATGCACTGCTTCCTTCCCGCGGACAGTGCACCGCGCGGCTTGTGCCGCGGCCTAACCCGCGCGGCAACTCGCGCGGGGCACTGTTTCTTGCACTTTTTCCTTAAACAAAATTTAGAGTGTTACAATCCTTCCCACCTAATAAGGATTTCGTCCCCGAAATCACGACTGCTCAAATAAATGGGGGTATCTCCTTTTCATATCTTCCTCTGACTCCCACGTCTCGTTCGTACTTCGGTGGTGTTTCCATTGAACTTTTACCATGGTCACTTCCTTGTGCCGCAGTTGCTTCGTCTTAGACTCTAGAATGACTTCCGGTTCCTCCACGCATCGGTTGTCGTTGTCCACCCGAATCTCTGATAACGGTAGAACGCCCTCCTCTTCCGCCAAACATTTCCGAAGGTAGCATACGTGAAAGGTAGGGTGGATCCCGTTCATCTCCGGTGGCAATTCCAGTCTATAATCTTGGAGCCCAATCTTTTCCAAAATTGTGAAGGGTCCAAGGAAACGAGGACTAAGTTTCCCGCGCTTCCCGAATCGAATGATCCCCTTCCATGGTGACACCTTCAACATGACCCGTTCTCCCACTTGGAACTCGACCGATCTCCTTTTCTTATTCGCATAGCTCTTTTGACGATCTTGCGCCGCTTTCAAACGTTCTCGAATGCCTTTGACCTTGTCCGCCGTCGCTTGAACTATCTCTGGTCCCGCAAACTGATTTTCTCCCGCCTCGAGCCAACACACCGGGGTCCTGCATTTGCGCCCATAGAGTGCCTCGAATGGTGCCATCCCAATGCTCGAGTGATAACTATTGTTGTAAGCGAATTCCACTAATGGCAAGTGGGAATCCCAACTTCCTCCAAAGTCTATGACGCAAGACCGAAGCATGTCCTCAAGAGTTTGGATGGTCCTTTCACTTTGTCCGTCGGTTTGAGGATGATAGGCCGTGCTCAACTTGACTTTCGTACCCAATTCCCTTTGCAATCCATCCCAAAACTTAGAGGTGAACCGACTATCCCGATCTGAAACTATGGATAGTAGAACACCGTGCCGCGATATCACCTCATCTATGTATAACTTGGCCAATTTATCCATGGGAAACGTCTCCCGTATTGCTAAAAAGTGTGCGTTCTTCGTGAGTCGATCTACTACCACCCAAATAGTATCGTGACCTCTCAAAGTCTTCGGCAATTTGGTGACGAAGTCCATTGTGATGTGCTCCCACTTCCATTCTGGGATGGTCAAAGGTTGTAAACTTTCATAAGGCCTTTGATGTTCCGCCTTGACTTGAAGGCATGTGACGCACCTCTCCACGTACTTGGCTACGTCGAGCTTCATTTCCGACCACTAATAATGAAGTTTTAAGTCCCTATACATCTTGGTACTACCGGGATGTATGGAGTACTTGGTCTTGTGAGCTTCCGCCAAAAGTAGCTCTCGATTCCCTCCAATTCTCGGTACCCAAATCCTCCCTTGGAAAAGTTTAAGGCCGCGACTATCTTCCGTTAATGTTTCCCGTTGTTTCACCATGACTTCGTCTTAAAAGGTTTTCCTCTCGAAGTGCCTCCACTTGACTCCTCTTGATATCCTCCACTAGACTCGACTTTACGTCAATTCTAGTAAGAGTTATTTTGGCTTCACCCTTGTAACTCTTTCGGATCAACGCAAAGTCTTCGGAACCTTCGGGCAAGGATAGGATCGGTGCTTCGCATAATTTTCTTTGGAGGGTCCGGAAGGCCCTCTCTTGAGTTTTGGTCCACAAGAACTTAACATTCTTTCTTGTCAGTGACGTGAGCGGAGAGGCGATCTTCGAGAAGTCTTGAATAAATCGTCGGTAATAGCCAGCCAAACCCAAGAAACTCCTTATCTCTGATGGACTCGTCGTTGGTTCCCAATTCATCATTGCCTCGATCTTTGTCGGATCCACCTTTACCCCATCCTTTGACACGACGTGGCTCAAGAACTAGACTTCTTGTAACCAAAATTCGCACTTTGAAAACTTTGCTAACAACTTTTCCTTTCGAAGGACTTCCAAAATCTCTCGCAAGTGTTGTCGGTGCTCCGCTTCGTCACGAGAGTAAATCAGAATATCGTCGATGAAGACTATGATAGATCTGTCCAATAGAGGTCGGCATACACGGTTCATCAAGTCCATGAAAACGGCCGGTGCATTAGTCAACCCAAAAGGCATGACTAAGAATTCGTAGTGGCCATATCTAGTCCGGAACGCCGTCTTTGGAATATCGCTCTCCTTCACCCTCACTTGATGGTAACCCGACCGCAAGTCTATCTTAGAGAAACATCCCGCTCCTTGGAGTTGATCGAAGAGGTCGTCGATCCGGGGAAGCGGATACTTATTCTTCACAGTGACTTTGTTGAGTTCGCGGTAGTCGATGCACATCCGCATTGACCCGTCCTTCTTCTTCACAAATAGGACTGGAGCTCCCCACGGCGACGAGCTCGGTCGTATGAATCCCTTCTCGAGAAGTTCTTGAAGCTGCGTCATCATTTCTTGCAATTCTGTCGGGGCTAGACGGTAAGGAGTACGAGCTATCGGAGTTGCTACCGGAGTGAGGTCGATGTGGAACTCTACCTGTCGCTCCGGTGATAGTCCGGGTAGGTCTTCCGGAAAGACGTCCGGGTATTCTCACACCACGTCTACATCTTCTACCTTTCTCTTTTCCAACTTCGTGTCGATTACGTAAGCCAAATACGATGCACATCCCTTGGCTAGGCTCTTTCGTGCCTTGAGGGACGAGATAATCATACTGGCTTTTCGGTTCTTGTAATATCCAGTTCCGAAAATTTTATTAATTTTGTAAGTTGGGTGAAAAGTTAAGCGAGACCCAAAGTTCAGGGGGTTATTTGAAACTTTGGTTATATATAACCTTAACCCTAATAGATTGATTTCATAAACTATTCTGATATTTTCTTGAGACCGACTAAAGAGAAGAGAACAGAGCGAAGGCAGGGAGAGGTATTAAAGGATCGATCAGTTATTGACAAATAGAGGTATGATTCTAGCTTAATACTTCTATCTACGTGTTATAATCGGTAAATAGTCTTAGTAATTAAGCTTTTATCCGTGTTTTTGATCGATTCATGGATCTGGGTTTCTGTAAAGTCGTTGTTTCTGTATGAATATCGACCGGGCCCGGAAGGGGGGCTGGTGACCGGTGTTGTGTTGACCGGTGTCGACCGACCGGTGTCGACCGACCGGTGTAGTGACCGGACCGGCATCGACCAGTGTATGTACTCGACTGGTATAATGTTAACCGGTCCCTAAGTGGTGTGGACCGGAGTGGTCTCGATCGGGGTAGTAGCAGTATATTGTATTTGATTTGTTTAGAGAAGGAAAGAATGTTAGTCACGAGTTAGCTTACCTTTGTATTTCGGTACCATCGTAGGTGGTGCTAATCGTTAGAAGACAGAGTTTAAGCAAGAAGAATCAGAGGTGAGTCCTTCAAACTAAATCTTTTACGATTTTGACAGTTATTAGATAAATGTGAGTTTTATAAACTGCACGTTTATAGTATTGAAAGTTATGAAGATTTATTGAAAAAGGTTGATTTATTTATGTTGGCATGTTTTTGCTAAGTTTATATAAACTTGTTTTATGTATAGTGAAGACTAAGTGTATGCATACATTTGAGTCAGAAGTCTGACATAAGTCGGGAAGTGTGACCCGCCTGCTCGTACCGGGGAGTGTGGCCCGTTTATGCCATTAGGGTGTGTCCCTAAAATAAGGCAGTACGAGACAGACATACCGTCTTTGACGGCAGTGTTGGTCAGTAGCTTAAGTTACGCTTGCGAAGCATAAAGAGTGGTCAGTGATGGCAGTAGATTGAGTTACGCTTGCGAATCGTAAAGTATGATTAATGTTTGATTAATAGAGCAAGTTATGTTCGTGAGATATAAAGCTTTGTTTAAATGTTTTAAATAATATTTGAACTGTTACAGTAGTGATTGGAGGGGACTCACTAGACCATTGGTCTAACCCTCGCTCTTTCAAAATTATAATCCTGTTTCAGGTTATCGAAAGATAGCAGGTACAGATAAGGGTAAGGAGAAGATGTGAGCTATTTCCAGGAGCTAGAAGACTTCCTGCAATACTTTACTTTTTGACTCAGTTGTGTAATAGGTGATAGTTGTAAACCTTATACTCTGAAATGTAAGCCTGGGCTGTTTTTAGACATAAATGTTATTTTGATGTAATTATAAAGGTACAGGTTGTTACAATTGGTATCAGAGCATTAGTTTAAGGGATCTAGGTGACCAGATGGGCCTAGACTTAAACTGAGAAAATAGAAGCACAACTGAGAAGTAGGAAGACCGTAGGAAGATAACATTAAGGTAGTAAGGACTAGCATGTAAGGTAAATTTGGAATTTCATCTGGCCAGTGTAATTGTGAATTTACAAGTACATGTTTGTGCTTAACTTACCGTAATGTGTAGCATGTTAGATTGAATGTCTTATGTTTCTTCTTATCAGAATTATGTCTGCGCGAGTAACAAGGAGTAGGTTTATGCTGAATCCTGAAATTGAGCCAGATAATGAAGTCGTTTCCGAAGAGCGAACGACTCCTGTCAACCCGACTGCTAATCGAGGAAAGAGTCGCGGTCGACCTAGAGGTAAGACAGTTCAGAAGGTGACTACTCAGGCAAGGGTTTCCACTGTGGGAACTCGAGGTGGGAAGACGACTCGTGGTATTCGTCAAGTTGGAAGTGTAGAGGTAAGATACGAATAAGAAACTTCTCATCAGGAAAGTTCAGCTTCGGTAAGGGGTCGAAAGCAGACAGGAAACCATGGTGGAGGTCGAACTCAAGGTCTTGTTACCCAAGAAACCTTCGCGACAGAAATGGGAAAATTATAGGAAACTTTGAACGCTTTATTGGCTCAGCGCACTAATGAAGTCTCGTCAAGCAAAGAAAAGAGTGAAGAAAAAGTAGTGACCGAGGTGGCAGAATCACCAGTAACTGTAGGGGGTAGTCACCCTCGGTCAAACCCCATTGTTACCACTAAAGCGGTGGTTGGGAGAGGATGTAGTTTTAAGGAGTTTGATGCCTGCAAACCTCCTACTTACAAAGGGGAATGTGATCCAGTGATAGCGCTAAGATGGGTAAAGTGGATGGAGCTAGCATTTGATACTAGTAAGTGTGCTGAGGAAGATAAAGTAGTTTATGCATTGTCAATGTTGAAAGATGAAGCTGTAATGTGGTGGGATGTTGAAGCAGGAGGACAAAGTTCGACGGTAGCCAAAGAATTGTCTTGGGGTGAGTTTGTGAAGAGATTTAAAGCGCAGTTTTGCCCTCTGGCGGCAGTTAAAAAGTTGGAAGAAGAGTTTCTGAGTTTGGAGCAAAAGGGGATGTCAGTTCGAGAATATACTACAAAGTATATAGAGAAGTCTCGATTTGCAGAAATTTACGTGCCTAATGAAGGAAGACGAGTAGAACGTTTCATCTTTGGGTTGAGAAGTGATATTCGAGAATTTGTCTCGAACAAGGAACCATCTACTTTTTAAGTGGCAGTAAATGCAACTGAAATGAGGGAGAAGGAAAAGAATCGGCAAGCTACTGAAAGAAGTGGAGATAAAAGAAAATGGGACGGAACGGTCCGTGAGTCCAAAACGTTTAAATCTACCAAATCTGATCAACGGTTTGTTAATAAGTTTGAAAGTAAGCCATGTAGCAAGTGTAACCGAAGACATAAAGGAGAATGTAAGATTGATCAAGAGGGTTGTTATAAATGTGGAAAGATTGGGCATATAGCTCGAGATTGCCAGGGTTCAAGGTCTTGTTATCAGTGTGGATCTCCTGATCATATCAAGACTAATTGTCCATAATTGAAAAAGGGATCGGTCGGAGGGTATGTAGATAAGGTAGGTGAGAAAAAGGTGGAGCCCGCTAAGGTGGTAAGTACTCATTTTTGAGTACTTAAGCCCTTCTCTTTTAGCTTTTAGATAGGATTTTTCACTTCTAAATCCCAACCTTGAGTCATTTTCTACCTTATTTTCTACTTATTAAGTTAATGGAGCTAGAGTATATGATTTACTTGTTTCTATTGGTAGAATGGCTAATTTGGTTACTTTTGGACAACTTTTGTGGATCACAGGTCATGCTGTAGCATCTGAAAAGCATGGATCTGATGAAAGAATAGTGGAAGATCAAGATGGGAGCTTAAATTAGTTTATTTTGGATTGGAAAAGTCCTTTTGTTAACCCTTGGATAAACATTTTGGCTGGAAATTAGGATGAACTAAGTCTTAGTTGTCTTTTGTACTTTTAGTTACTTAGTTGTACTTGTTTCATTAGATGATAATTAGATGCTAAGTATTTAGTTTGAATTTTCACTTTTGCCCCCTCCCTTTGCCTATAAATAGGGAGTTTGGGTTCTCATTTAATGTACACCTTGAAGAGTTGATCTCCATCAACTCTAAAACTTCTCCCTACTTTCTTTAATTAATGTTCTTAATGTTCTTCTTTCTTTCTTCCTTTTTCTTTTATTTTTAAAGCCTAGTTCATACTTGCATTTTATTTACGTTTCCATTTTCATCTCTAGATTAGCCATTTACTTTACGTCTTTATTTTTATGCAATTACTTTTAGTACTTTAAAATAGTGCATCTAGATTACGTCTTTACATTTCCTTGTCATTTACATTCTTGTCTTTACATTTCAAGTCATATACATATATTTATATATTTTCTAGTCATTTACATTTCAAGAGCATTTTACATTATGTTTACCTTTGTAGTTCTTAGCATTTTTCTTTCTTTATTTATTGTAATGAGTAGCTAATCATATTAGCTTGGGTGTGAGGCAAAAGGTGGTTATGTGGATCTAAAAGAAAGTGGGTTTTTGTGACTTTAACCAAGTTTTATTGTTCCAACTCAAGTTTTATCAACATAACACAACTTCTTGACAAATTGATCACTTTGATAGTGTTAAAGTGTGATGGACCTAGAGATAGGCCATTAAATAGCACGTCAATTTGAATGACATGGGAGGTAATATCGAAAGAGTTACTTGCAACGAGAGTTGTTACTTGTGTCTTTTAAAATGATTCATTCTTGATAAATGGTCACTTTTTCAAAGGGTTAAAATGGAGTAGACTTAGAGATAAGCTATTTGGAATACATCAACTTGGGAGGTACGGGGGTTATTTCGAAAGAGTAACTTTTAACGAAGAGAATTTGTTTTGCCGTATATTTTGAGAACTCCATTCCCTCCATTCCCATCATTCCCTTATCTTGAACTTTGCTCAGAGATGAGATTGTTTATGGATACTGGAATAATGGGATGGTGAGAGTCTGAGAGGAACGTGTCTTAAAATCGATAATAAAACTAGTTATAGTCAGAAGCATGCTGCAGCATTTCAATAACATCATGCTATGACAGTGCTGTAGCATTGACCTGCTGGAATTTGGATTCACATACCACCACAAGTCTTACACCCTTGCTTCTCATTTAATCTTGTTTAATCAGATCTGTGTTAACCAACCATTCGAAAATATGTCTTCAACATCATCATCTGAAGTTAGTTTTTCATCTCGATATCTTGCAACCTAAGATACCTATCCCTGTGGAATACGATACTTGGTTCTTACCATTTTATTACTTGAAAGACGACATTAGATCTCATTGTATACTTTCTTTGAGGTTTAATTAGCACACGTCTGTAGGTGTGTAAAAAACACCCATCATAAGGCGAGGGCTAGAGTTTTTAATATGACTGCAGAAGAAGCGGCATTAGATCTCGTTGCCGGGGATAGGCGTAAATCTATGGTTGTTGAGAGATTGAGTCTTGTTAAGCTAATTTTTCTACCATCTTTGTTGTTTGTCATACGTTTCCATGTGTGTGCAAGTAAAAACATTTTGAGTTTATCTTTCTGTGAATATGGATTCAATGGGACATTCGTTTGAACCGTATGAAACTATTTTCTGTAACTATTGTGGCGGAAATCATTTATCGTACAGTTGTTATTCGAACCCCGAATCTCGTTATTTCATGGGAGATAATAATTGGGATACCTCACACTTCAATGGATACACTCAATCATGGGAGACCCATCCTAATTTGTTTTTAAATGGTCAAGATCATGGCACTTTCACATCACCAACATCTCTCTACCAAGATTGGAGTAACACTTATTCAAATACTTTTGACCAATCTTGGGAGGAACAAGTTGATTTTCCTGGGAGTTTTCAAGGGGATGATTTTAACAACTCATTTTTACCCCCTAAACCCTCTTTAGAATAAACTGAAAACCTCGAATCTCTTAAAGCTTTGATGAATGATTTCTTACAGAACATAAATGGAGTTGTTATTAACATAACGACTTGTGTTGGAGAGATCATTAGTGAGAGTAAAAGACAAAGCCAAATCTCAATACCAAGTGATATTGAAAAATCTGAGTATGTTGGTAAGGATGAGGGTGAGGCTAATACTTTGGTGAGTAGTCAAGAGATAGAGAATCCCGAGGAAACATTTGAGCATTTGAGCAACCCCTCTTCACTTCAAAATAGTGAAGAGGTGCAACAAAATGCCAAAATTGTCATTACTCCTTTCTTTAAATTTGTGCAGAAAGAACATTCTGTTGCAGATACTGCAACATCCCTGCAGCAAAGCTGTACAGAAAATATCCAAGTCGTTTTGAGAAAGGGATGTGACAATCAATCCAAGGACTCGAGAAGCTTCATAAAATCATGTTCTAATGTTGGTGAGGTGATATGGAAAAATATTTATGGGATCAAATATTCCCTCATTTGTGCCATTGAAATCTTGTGTCGTGATCAAGGAGTGAAATGAGTGATAAGGAAAGTATATAAACATAAGTGGAAGGAGAAACACCAAGATGAGATGATGAGGACCGTTAGGGCTGGGGAGCATACTGATGTGGTCCAACAAATTCCACCATTCCTCAAAAAGTTGTCAACAAGAAATCCACCAGTTGAAAAAGGAGAACACCGTGCTAAAATAAAGAAATCCAAAGTCTGGTGCTGAATCATCCACTTCAGCAGCAACACAGACTGAAGACCAATAACCTACTCCATCTGAGTAGGACAGGTTTAAATCATGTCTTTTAGCTCCATTTTCTGTTTGTTTTTGTTTTCTTGAGTATGGGATTAGTTTTTATACGTTTTAGGTTTATTTTCTTGCATTTGGATCATGATTAGATGTGTTGATTTACTTGCATATCCCAAATAATTCCATAAGTCCAATCTCATTTCTAGGAGTGATGCATGCTAGAACTAGCAACACAATTGCTTGGGAAACAATTTGATCCACATTCCACACATATCACAGAAATGATCTAGGCCTTTATTCTTTTCTCAAATTTTTAGCCACTTGAAACCATGGTCAAAACATCCTCTCCTCTAAAACAATAAGGACATTGTAAATTTCTTAGTTTGGGGTAGGGGTGTCTAAAAATGGCAACAAGAGCAAAGCTCTACACAAACAGAAAAGTGCCAAAGAATAGTGGTCTAAACACCAAAAATGTCCCATAGGGGAAGGTGTATGTAGTCAACAGAAAAAAAGCACAAAAATTGAAAAAAAAAATCTATGTTGATGCATGGGGTGAGAAAAGGCAAGGTGAGGAACAAAATGTGCCACAAGAGAGAAACTCATTCACCTAAAGCCTCAGTAATCTGTGATGTGGAAAGTGTTGATCATAACAAAAAGAATGTTAGGCTAGCATATGGTTCATGTTTTCAACTAGAATGAGATTGATTGGTTACTTTGGATTTATAAAAGGTTATATGATGTATTCTTGACATGCTCAACTTCATGATGTGCACTTAATGCCATCCTTTTGTAAATCTTTCAAAATTGAGTCTTTTTCTTTTGTCTTTGTATTGCTTGGGGACAAGCAAAGTTTTTAGTTTGGGGTGGTGATAAGTACTCATTTTTGAGTACTTAAGCCCTTCTCTTTTAGCTTTTAGATAGGATTTTTCACTTCTAAATCCCAACCTTGAGTCATTTTCCACCTTATTTTCTACTTATTAAGTTAATGGAGCTAGAGTATATGATTAACTTGTTTCTATTGGTAGAATGGCTAATTTGGTTACTTTTGGACAACTTTTGTGGATCACAGGTCATGCTGTAGCATCTGAGAAGCATGGATCTGATGAAAGAATAGTGGAAGATCAAGATGAGAGCATAAATTAGTTTATTTTGGATTGGAAAAGTCCTTTTGTTAACCCTTGGATAAACATTTTGGCTGGAAATTAGGATGGACTAAGTCTTAGTTGTCTTTTGTACTTTTAGTTACTTAGTTGTACTTGTTTCATTAGATGGTAATTAGATGCTAAGTATTTAGTTTGAATTTTCACTATTTGGAATACATCAACTTGGGAGGTACGGGGGTTATTTCGAAAGAGTAACTTTTAACGAAGAGAATTTGTTTCGCCATATATTTTGAGAACTCCATTCCCTCCATTCCCATCATTCCCTTATCTTGAACTTTGCTCAGAGATGAGATTGTTTATGGCTACTGGAATAATGGGATGGTGAGAGTCCGAGAGGAACGTGTCTTAAAATCGATAATAAAACTAGTTATAGTCAGAAGCATGCTGCAACATTTCAATAGCATCATGCTATGACAGTGCTGTAGCATTGACCTGCTGGAATTTGGCTTCACATACCACCACAAGTCTTACACCCTTACTTCTCATTTAATCTTGTTTAATCAGATCTGTGTTAACCAACCATTCGAAAATATGTCTTCAACATCATCATCTGAAGTTAGTTTTTCATCTCGATATCTTGCAACCTAAGATACCTATCCCTGTGGAATACGATACTTGGTTCTTACCATTTTATTACTTGAAAGACGACATTAGATCTCATTGTATACTTTCTTTGAGGTTTAATTATCACACGTCTGTAGGTGTGTAAAAAACACCCATCATAAGGCGAGGGCTAGAGTTTTTAATATGACTGCAGAAGAAGCGGCAGAGATACCAGATGTAGTGACAGGTACTTTCTTTATAGATTCAAATTTTGAAAAAGTATTGTTTGATTCAGGCGCAAACCGTTCGTTTGTGTCTCCAAATTTTGGGCATAAATTGCATGTGAAACCCAAGAAGCTTAGGCATGGAATTGAAGTAGAAGTGGCCGATAATAGTCAAATCTTAGTGAAGGAGGTGTATGAGGGGTGTAGTATTGTCATTGATGGGCAATCATTTCCACTTCGATTGTACCCAATGGGTATGGGAGAATTTGATGTCATTGTGGGAATGGACTGGTTGGCGTCTAATGATGCTCATATAGTATGCAATAAGAAATTAATTCGTATAGTGCAGACAAGTAAAGAAGAGATAGTAGTGTTTGGAGATCGGAGGGATAGAAAGTCGTGCTTGATTTCAATGATTAAGGCTAAGCATTGTCTAGTAAAAGGGTGTGTAGGGTTCTTAACTTATGTAATAGATACTAAGAAGGAGAAAAAGAGATTAGAGTCATTTCCGGTGGTAAGTGAATATCCAGAAGTATTTCCGGAAGATTTAACCACTCTGCCTCCTGATCGGCAAGTGGAATTTCGTATTGATTTATTACCCGGAGCGACGTCGATAGCAAGAGCACCTTATAGATTGGCACCAGTAGAAATGAAAGAAATGATGACTCAACAGCAGGAATTACTCGACAAGGGGTTTATTCGTCCTAGTACCTCACCATGGGGAGCGCCGATGTTGTTTGTTAAGAAGAAAGACGGGTCTATGAGAATGTGCATAGACTATCGTGAGCTCAATAAGGTGACTGTCAAAAATAAGTATCCGCTTCCCAGAATTGACGATCTTTTTGATCAACTTCAAGGAGCGAGCTACTTTTCGAAAATAGATCTACGATCTGGTTGTCACCAATTGAAGGTGAGGGAGGAGGATGTACCTAAGACTGCCTTTCGTACGAGGTACGGACACTATGAGTTTCTAGTTATGCCATTTGGTCTGACCAATGCGCCAACATCTTTCATGGACCTGATGAATAGAGTGTGTAGTCCGTTTTTAGACAAGTATGTCATAGTCTTTATAGATGATATACTGATTTATTCACGGTCCAAAGAAGATCATGAAACTCATTTACGAGCGATATTAGAATTGCTTAAACGCGAGAAATTGTACGCCAAGTTCTCAAAATGTGAATTTTGGCTGAAAGAAGTTCAGTTTTTAGGTCATGTGGTGTCGAAAGATGGGATTAAGGTTGACCCGACTAAGATTAAAGCCATTAAAGGGTGGGAAGCGCCGAAAACACCATCAGAAGTAAGGAGTTTTCTAGGATTGGTTGGTTATTATAGAAAGTTTATCCAGGACTTCTCGAGGATAGCCATGCCACTAAAAACATTAACCAGAAAGAATGTCAAGTTTGTATGGGTGGAAGCTCAGGAAGAAGCGTTCAGTAAATTGAAAGAGAGTCTAAGTAGTGCACCTGTCTTGTCTCTACCCAACGGAACGGAAGGATTCGTAATCTATAGCGATGCTTCAAATTTGGGTCTGGGATGTGTGTTAATGCAAGAAGGCAAGGTGATTGCTTATGCATCACGTCAGTTGAAAGAACATGAAAAGAATTACCCAACACATGATTTAGAGTTGGCAGCGGTAGTCTTTGCTTTGAAAATTTGGAGGCATTATTTGTACGGGATCAAGTGTCAGATTTACACGGATCACAAGAGCCTTCAATATCTTTTCAATCAGAAGGAGCTTAATATGAGGCAGAGTAGGTGGATGGAGTTGTTAAACGATTATGACTGTGATATTCTGTACCATCCAGGAAAGGCCAATGTGGTAGCGTGTCAGGATCTGAATTCTTAACAAGAATAAACACTCAGAAACAATATTAAAGAAGTTTGCGGAATAACACTTTAATATTCAAAGATCAATGAAACAGTGAATCAGAATAACAACTTGTAAACTTTTATTGAAAGATTGTAAAGCTACAAGATTCAACACTCAATATTGATGAACAGACTCACCAATACGAATTCTACTTCCCTAGAACTAGGATTATAAACCTTGAGGTTGATTCTCTCTAACAAAAACTCAGAATTAATTCACTCTAAAATTGATACAAAACTATTCTATACATATACTAAAGATAAAAGATAATTACAAAAAAAATCTTCAGTATAATCTTCTAAAGTTATCTCCAAGTTTTCCATGAATATCTCCATTCAGTACAACTGTCATCCTTGCCATACGAAGTCTTCATCTCATAAGCAGTATTAAGTCTTCAGCAGCATTAATACTTTGAGCAGTATTAAGTTCAGCAGTACTAACTACTAGCAGTACTAAAATTGCTTAGCAGTAGTAATTTCTTCTAGCAGTATTAATCTTGATCAGCAACATTAACCTGTATCAGCAACATTAACTTCAGAAGTAGTAACCAAGTTGTGCTAGCAGCATTAACTATATTTAAGCAATTCTTTCAGTTCCCAACAATCTCCCCCTAACTTGACTTTTAGGAAGAGAAGTCAAGTTCTTTAGATGGTCTTTAAGATGCTCCCAAAACTTCATAGCTCATACACCTGTATTTGGATTCAACCCCAAACTCTGATTGATAATCCTCTGAATCAAGTACTTTGCCGTTTCTGAATCTGGAACACATCTAAGTTTCTTTTTCAACATTGCATGCAGCTTCAATCTACTGTGGTTGTACACTCTATCCACTAGGAAGTATTCTATGTGATTTGAATCCATAGTCAAAGCATATACTCCACTAGTTTCATATAGAGTCCAGTTGGTGACTTTTTGAAAAACATTTCTGATGATGTCCTTCACTTCTTCAGGCTTGAACAACATACAAAGATACTCCATCACAAGTTTTGTGATTGAAATCTCTGAAGCTTTCAATTGATCAGCATACAACTTCATTCCTATTTCAAACATCTCCTCTAGATCAGACCTGGAACATGTTCTGACAATCTTGGCCCAAGTATTATACACTTCAAACTTCTCATCTTTTCTTTTGAGCCTGATATACTCTTTTCCATCAACCTTCATTGTATCCCAGAGAATGACCTCAGGAGGCTTAACACCAATAGGTTCAGCTGTTATAGGTTCAGGGACTTTGTCCATCACTACCATGTACAGATTTACATCATCAGTACTTGATGGTTCTTTCTGTTCAACTGACTTAGGTGCCCCTTCTTCTTCAGCAACCTTCTCAGCTTCTTCTTTATCCACTCTAGGCTTCTTGGCTGATTTTCTTCTTGCCATCATTTTAGTTCTTTTTAAAGTCCTCAGACTTTCACCTAGAGTTGCTTCTTTCTTTGGTGTTTCTTGCTCATCAGGGAAAGGTTTTTCTATCAGAAAATCATTACTTTCTTTCATCCTCTTTTCCATTTCAACTCTGGCTGTTTCATTCCCTTGAAGCTTTGTCATCTCTGAAACATACAACTCTTTAATCTGTTCAAAAGTTATCTTTGAGAACATCTCCTTTCTGACTCCTACAGCACCTGTGAGAAAAGTAATCATCTTCTTTCTCTCTTGAGTACCAAGGAAGGTCTTTGAGGGTTGTCTCTTCTTAGCAGCCATTTTAACCAACACAGATTTCTTCAGAGTTGCAACTTTCTTCTGTGCTAACTCAGTTGCCAATCTTTGTTGATAAGCTTCATTTAACTCTGCAGCTAGAGCCTTAGCCATCTCTCTATCTTTGTCCACTTGAGCCTTTTCTTCTTGCTCAAGTTCAGCCTGAATCTTTTTGGCCAATGCTTCATCTGACTCAACCAACTTTTGCTTTTTGATTGGTTGATCAGATTCCACCATTTTAGCTTTGCCTTTGTCTTTGCATGCTACCTTTTCAACACTTGCTTTCTTGATATCCTCACCTCTTTCTTTGATGACAACTCCTTTGGCCTTTGAGGTGACCTTGGGAGTATCATGTTTAGCTTTGATTAAGGCTTCAGCTATATCAAGTTCTTCCAAGTTTCTGCTTTGAAGATCAATTAATACTTCTTGAACCATTTCTGCTGCTTCATTCAATTCATCAGTATTAACAGTTTCTGCTGCTTTGCTTGATTCAGCAGCATTAACTGTTACTGCTGCTTGTACAAAATCTGATTCTTTTTCTGCTGCTTGCTCTTTTACTGCTGCTATGCTTGCTGTTTCTGCTGCTTGTACAAACTCTGTTTCAGTTTCTTGCTCCCTCTCAAAATCAACTTTCTCCCCCTTGTCTTTAGCATCTTCCATGTTTTCATCAGCTTCTAACTCCCCCTTTTTGGGAGCATCAGTCACTGGTTTCCTTCTTCTGAGCACAAACTGTTTCTTCTTCTTTTTCTGGACCAATCTCTTCACCATTTTCTTCAGGTTTGTAATCTGTACTTGTTGAGACAGAATTATCAGTTTCAGCTCTTCTATTTCTTTTCCCTGCTTGATTACATCCATGTTGATGTTGCCCATTGTTTCCATCAATTCAAGATAGTCATATCTGTCCTCACCTTCTCCAGGAGTGTGACCCCCTTTTGAAGGATCATGTGATCTTTTTGTAGTAGAGGTCTTCTGCCTAGTAGAAGCACCTGCTACCCCCATGGTTTCTTGGCACCTGGGACCTTTGGATGATTGCTCACCCAAAGTTGCCATGGGGAAGGTCTTATTGATGTTACCACTGACCTCCTCTATGCTAGCAGGAGTAGTGGCAGCCTTTGCACCCATATGCTCATTCATCTCCTCAGTGAGCACCTCCTTGGGGTTGGGAGACACCCCTGTGGTTTCCCTATAGATATTCTCTAATGGAGAATTCTCCATTAGAGGTCTTAAAGGCTCTGTGGGTGAAGGTACAAGAAGGGAAGGAGCCTTCTTTACCTTTTTCCTGATGTATGTATTTGTTATTGGTGAAGTTGGTTTTTGAACAAGGGACTGAGGGATTGATATGGTGATTGAAGGTTGGGATAGGCTTTCAGTGGGATGGTCTAATGAGGGCCTTGACCCTGAAGCCATACCTTCTTCATTGTGGGACACCACCAACATTGTAGAGAACAACGGGGTGTCAACTCCTTCCGAGTCCAATGAAGATCTCTTCATATTTGAAAAGACCTTACCTTTGGGGATTTTGGGTAGATATACCTCATCAAAGTGAGGCATATCCGTCAATTCATGGGTTATAACTACCTGTACAAATCTTGGGTACATATAAAAACTCTTTTTGCTTCCCAAGTTTGATACAAGATCATTAAAAATCATTTTAGAAAAATTGTACTTTTTGGCAGTGGCCAAGCAGACCAAAGCATAAGCAATGGTACCGCTGAACTCACTCCATCCAGTAGTCTTTTTAGAAATGCAATGCATAAGGGTATGAACAAGAAAACGCCATTGGGTATAAAATTTAGCTTTTGAGAATTTGAAACCACCCAATTGGCCTCCATACCCCATTCTTGAAAGATTTGAGAACAAGTCCTCATTAGGAATAGAAGTAATACCTGCAGCATCGTCTAGACGTAGACAGATGCGAATCACCTCTTCAGAAACTGACAAGGGTTTGTCACACACCCTTGTCTTGATTATCTGCACCCCATTTTCTGTGACTACAGTGGCATTCGTCCAGAATTGTCTTTGATGCTCTATGTAGATTGTTGGCGACACTGTAAGAGCATGGGCAATGTGGCTGGACTTGAGAAAATCCACAATTTGATGGAATCCAGCGGCTTGCTTTGGCTTTTGTAGCATTGCAATCTCATTATGTTCATCAATGAACGCCATAGCTGCCATCGAGCTTGAGTATTCTGGACTGAAACACTTGGTGCTTGAGAGAAAAGGGTTAGAGAGCAGATGAATAGAAATCAAAGAGTCGTTATGAACTTTTAGGCGGGCAAACAGGGTATTTATACGATTCGGGACATAAGCAGTATTAACCACTAGCAGTATTAACTAACTAGCAGTATTAACTGAGAGCAGTATTAACCACTAGCAGTATTAACTGATTAGCAGTGTTAACCACTAGCAGTATTAACTGAGAGCAGTATTAACCACTAGCAGTATTAACTGTTCACTGGCAGTATTAAAACTGCACTGGCAGCATTAACTATACTTACACTTTTTGAAGCTTGAGGTACTCTGAGCAAGGTAATAACTTCCTGAGCAAGATGTTAGTAGCACCAAAGAATAAACCAATAACAGGTATGAAAACACTTTTTAAGACATGAGCTCATTCAGAGTTGATCATGCCCACACTTGTGACCAAGAAAGTGAATCTACCCACATCAAAGGCTTTAGTGAATAGTTCAACAAACTGGTTATCAGTATGAACTTTAGCAACTTGAATTAGCTTCTTTTCATTACAATCTCTAATAAAGCGATACCTGATCTCAATGTGCTTTGTCTTGGAGTGCTTGACTGGATTGTTAACAATGCTTATAGCACTGCTATTATCAATGAAGATTGGAGTGTGAAGAAAGGTTACCCCATAGTCCAGCATTTGATTCTGAATCTATAGAACCTGAGAGCAGCAACTTGCAGCAACAATATACTCAGCTTCTGTTGTTGATAAGGACACTGTGGTTTGTTTCTTACACTGCCAAGATACTAGTCTTGCACCCAAAAGTTGACATCCACCTGAAGTAGACTTTCTATCCATATTAGCACCACCCAAGTCACTGTCTGAGCAATCAAGTCAAAGTTGGATTCATAAGGATACCAAAGACCTAATCTAGGTTGCCCTCTTAAGTATCTGAAAATCCTTTCAACAACTTGAAGATGTGATTGCTTTGGCTTGACTTGGAATCTGGCACACAAACACACTGGAAACATGATGTCTGGTCTTGAGGCTGTGAGATACATGAGAGATCCAATCATTGATCTATATAGATGGACATCAACATCCTCCCCCTAAAGATCAGTAGTGATCTGTTTATGAGTCTCCATAGGTGTGCTTGCTGGCTTTGAGTCTGTTAAACCATACTTATCCAGGATGTCTTTCACATATTTTGATTGACTTATGAAGATCCCATCTTTCTTCTGTTTCACTTGAAGCCCAAGGAAGAAAGTAAGTTCACCCATTGAACTCATTTTAAAGCTCTTGTGCATCAACTTTTCAAAGTCTCTACACATCTGATCTTTTGTGGATCCAAAGATAATATCATCCACATAGATCTGAACAAGTAGGATGTCCTTCTTACTTCTTTTAATGAAGAGGGTCTTGTCAATTATTCCTCTTTCAAACCCATTCTCCAAGAGATAGGTAGACAGGGTATCATACCATGCCCTTGGGGCTTGATGAAGACCATAAAGTGCTTTCTTCAGTTTGTATACTCTGTCTGGATATGATGGATTTTCAAATCCAGGGGGCTGACAGACATATACTTCTTCATCAATTGTACCATACAGAAAGATAATCACTACTGAAACCCAAAGAGTTAGTTAGTGAATCAATGTCAAATAACCACTGAGGACCAGACCCAATAGGATTTGGTGTGTTCTCATTGCATTTGACATTGTCACTTTCCTCAATTATTCTAGAAGAAGAATTAAAAACTCTGTAAGCCTTACTCTGAGATGAGTAACCAACAAGAAAACCATCATCTGCCTTGCTATCAAACTTTCCTAAGTGAGTTTTGGTATTGAGAATGGTACAAGGACACCCAAAAGGTTTGAAAAATCCAATAAATGGTTTTCTGTTATTTAAAAGCTCATATGGTGTCTTGTTTTTAGGCTTGACTACTAGAACTCTGTTTTGGACATAGCAAGCAGTATTAACTGCTTCAGCCCAGAAAGTGATTGGAAGTTTGGAATCGGCTAACAGAGATCTAGCAACTTCAATCAGTGTCCTATTCCTTCTCTCAGCAACACCATTTTGTTGTGGAGTCCTACGAGCACTGTATTGCCTCTCAATTCATTTTTCCTCACAAAAGGTGTTTAGGTCATGATTTTTAAATTCAGTACCATTGTCTGACCTAATGACTTTTACCTTTTGATTTGTTTGGTTTTCAATTCTTAGGATAAAGGATTTGATCAGTCCACTTGTCTCATCCTTAGTCCTTAGAAAATATACCCAAGTAAATCTAGAGTAATCATCAACAATAACTAGGCAGTATGATTTCTTACCTATACTCATAACATTTGTGGGACCAAACAGATCCATATGCAACAACTGAAGAGAACTAGAGATTGTGTTCAACTCTTTGGACTTATGAGAAGTTTTGTGTTGTTTGCCTTTGAGACAGGCAACACAATGATCAACACATGAAAAGACTTTGGAAGGTAAACCTCTTACAAGGTTGTTTTTAACAAGTTTATTCATTGTTTTAAAGTTCATGTGACATATCCTTCTGTGCCAAAGTGATGATTCATCCAAAGAAGCTTTTGAAACAAGACAGTTTAGGGATGAATCAGTTGAAACACTTTCCATATCTAAGCAATATACATTATTCTTTCTTGGAGTTCTTAGTAGTATCATCTTTTCATCAACTACCTTGAATCCAGGAGCAAGGATAATGCATTCAGAATCAGTAAATAATATACTATGTTGTTTGTCACAAACCTGTGATACACTTAACAGGTTGTACCTTAACTACTCAACATAGAATACATCTTCAAAGGTCATTTTACCTTTGGTTACATCCCCCTTACCACTGATCTTACCTCCATCTGGAGTATTACCAAAGGCAACATGCCCACCATCAATTTTCTTGAAATTCTTGAGGCATGACATGTTCCCTGTCATGTGCCTAGAGCAACCACTATCAACATGCCAGATAATGATCTTCCCCTTGAGCTACTGGTTGCCCTGCACACATAAGATTAAACAGTTAGTATTGATTGGGAACCCAAGCTAAAGTGGTCTTGGGTCTCCCTTTCTCATCAAAGTATTTACATTCCTTTTTGATGAGGTTTTTAAACTCAGAGCACTCTTTATTTGAGTACTTTGTCAAGATAATTGGCTTAGCAGCACAAACACTAGAAGCAGTACTAACCTTAGAAGTACTAACAGAGTTAGCAGCACTAACAGGTTTAGCAGTACTAACCTTGTTAGAAGCACTAACAGAGTTAGCAGTATTAACATTTGAAGAAGTACCAACCATGTTAGTTTTAGCAGTACTAATACTCTTGGCAGCACTAACATTTGTAGCAGTAGTATTGCCTCTAGCAGCACTATCATTGTCAGTAGTACTATTAGAGGTAGCAGTACTAACAATTTTAGTGCTTTTAGGAATCCATATCTTGACACTTTCTTTAACAGTCTTTTTCTTCATGTGGCTTTTAGATTTAACAGATTTCTTAGCCACATGGTTCCTTTCCTTCTTCCTATAACCCAAGGGTTTTTGCATAGATCTTTGAAAATACATCCTTTGGTTTATAGGATTGAAATAACAGTATTTGGCAAGATGATTCAATTTGCCACAGATAAAACAAGGTTTTGGTCTATTGATTTTACTCAAATCAACCCCTTGTTTTTGTGCCCAATGATTATTCCAGTTTCTTTGATTTCCCCTCTTTTTATCATGTTTTAGGGGCTCAGATTTCTTGCTTGCACACTGTTTGAAAGGAACTTGATTCACAACTGTGGTCTGTTTGTAATGGACCTTACCAGACTTTCCCTCTGTCTTCTCTATGTCCTTTGATTTGACCCAAATCTTTCCACACCCCTCATTGGTAATGATGTGATTCTCTAGGGGAATCTCACCACTCACATTGTTCTCCTTACTCTTACCAACCTCTTTCTCAGTCTTATCCTCAACAACTACCTCATCTAAGGAATCTATCTCAGTGGCTCCCTCAGGCAAGTCCTTCCTATCTTTGGTTTCTAGCAAATCTGAGGTAGGAGGAATGTAGTTGTTGTTGTATGGTGGTGGTGTGGTATTATACCCAATTCCTCTTCTCAATTTGTCATGAATCTGAGTTTGTAGTAAAGAGTCCATTGCTTTAGAAGCATTGGAAAACTTTTCCACATCAAGTTTAACCTTGGTTAGCTCCTCTCCCAACTTTTCACTCTCCTCTTTAGATTTGGTCAGTTGGAGTTCTAGATCCTTTTTCTCCCACTTCCAGTAATTGGTATCATATGAGTGTTGGAGTTCATTGGCTTGAAAACCTTTAATTTGTTCCTCAAACCTCTCAACAATTTTCACATAATCTTTTATATCTTTTGCTAACCTCTTAAGGTCATCACTCATCTTCTGGTTGTGATCCCTGTACCTTTTGACAGTGTCTATGCAAGTTTTAGAACAGAGATTAGAACTTACCTCAGTTGGGAGACAGATACTTCTGCCATAAGAGCTTGATTTTGGATAGCCTCTTCTGCTTGATCACTCCAGTCAAACCCCATTCCTTGTTGAGAAACAAGGGCTTGAGCAGAGTTTCTGTTATGGTTGAGGTTTCCAGACTGTCCTTGTTGGTGGTTGTTGTTGTGAGACACTCCACTTCTGCATTCCCTGGCAAAGTGTCCCTTCAGATGACATTTATAGCACTCCACCTTTGATTTATCAAAGCCTGCTCCATCTTCTCTTCTTTGGGAGAAGTTGTTCCTCCCAGTTCTCTTGATGAACTTCTTCACCCTCATGGAAAGCATGGCCATCTGCCATTTAATATCTATCTCTTCAAGATCATCAGGATGAAGTTTTTCCAAATCATCATTGATTAAAGAGGAGTTTCCATGGCTGGAAGAAAGGCTTCAAACACAGATTCAGTGCCTTTCTCTTGATTTGCTCTATTAGCAGCATTAACTGGTTCAGGGTTAGCAGTAGAATCAATTGATGCTGATAGGAGTGCAGCATTATGAACATATCCAAAAGGCTTCTTCTTTGCCTCTACCTCAGCTTCAAATACTCTAAGATCATTGTACAGATCATTAAGTTCTTTCTCTTCCAATTGTTCATTCTGTCTGAATGAAACAGTGTACATGGTCCATTCATCTCCAAGGGACCTTAAGAACTTTCTGTTTACATCATCTTGATCAATCTGTACTCCCATAGTGGCTAGTTCACCAATTAGCTTGTTAAACCTGTCAAAAGTTTGAGTCATTGACTCATTCTTAGTTGACATAAAGTTTTCATATTGTTGCTTCAAAATTGCCTACTGATTTCTCTTGGTACTTTTGGTACCAGAGAATCTCTTTTCTAGAGCATTCCAAAGCATCTGTGCATCAGTGCAATTACAGAATTGGTGTTGATACTCATTGGGAATGGCCAAGAGCAGTGTGCTCAAGGCTTTCATCTATGTCTGCCTTGTCTTTCTTTCTGCATCCGTCTTTGGTAGGGTTCTTTTTCCATCTTCACCAATCTTTCCTGCATCAGATGGGCCATTCTCAATGATGTCCCACATGGAGTAATCTGTGAGGAGAATGTATTGCTTGATTCTAATCTTCCACATGTCAAATTCATTAGATCTGAGCATTGGAACCTTTGAGACCAGAGTACTGTTTGATTCAACTGTGTTTTCCATGATGAATAAGATTTCTGAGAATACTTGCTCTGATACCACTTGTCAGAATCTGAATTCTTAACAAGAATAAACACTCAGAAACAATATTAAAGAAGTTTGCGGAATAACACTTTAATATTCAAAGATCAATGAAACAGTGAATCAGAATAACAACTTGTAAACTTTTATTGAAAGATTGTAAAGCTACAAGATTCAACACTCAACCTCAATATTGATGAACAGACTCACCAATACGAATTATACTTCTCTAGAACTAGGACTATAAACCTTGAGGTTGATTCTCTCTAACAAAAACTCAGAATTAATTCACTCTAAAATTGATACAAAACTTTTCTATACATATCATAAAGATAAAAGATAATTACAAAAAAAAATCTTCAGTATAATCTTCTAAAGTTATCTCCAAGTTTTCCATGAATATCTCCATTCAGTACAGTTGTCATCCTTGCCATACGAAGTCTTCATCTCATAAGCAGTATTAAGTCTTCAGCAGCATTAATACTTTGAGCAGTATTAAGTTCAGCAGTACTAACTACTAGCAGTACTAAAATTGCTTAGCAGTAGTAACTTCTTCTAGCAGTATTAATCTTGATTAGCAGCATTAACCTGTATCAGCAGCATTAACTTCAGAAGTAGTAACCAAGTTGTGCTAGCAGCATTAACTGTATTTAAGCAATTCTTTCAGTTCCCAACATAGCGGATGCTCTAAGTCGTAAGAAGCATGGAGAAATAACAAAAGTGGTGGCATATCGAGTTGATGTTTTTTCTAATTTCTTAGAAGAAGTTATAAAGTATCAAGAAGAAGCAGCGTCAAAGAAAAACTGGAAAAGTGAAAGAATAGTTGGAATTGTTAATTCGTTAGTTGTTGACAATCGCGGAGTAAAGTGCTTCAATAAGAGAGTGTGGATTCCAAAAGCAGGAGAACTGCGGAAGAGAGTATTGGAAGAAGCGCATAAATCTCGTTACTCAGTACATCCGGGAACCAACAAGATGTATAGAGATTTGAAACAAAGCTATTGGTGGCCAGGTTTAAAGAAAGATATTGCTCACTTCGTCGAGCGATGCCTGACATGTTTGAAAGTTAAAGATGAGCATCAGAGACCTTACGGGGAGCTTCAATCGTTAGAAATTCCAGTTTGGAAGTGGGAAGAGATTACTATGGATCTTGTTACCGGGTTACCGTGATCACTTAAGGGGCATGATGCCATTTGGGTGATAGTGGATCGACTCACAAAGTCAACCCACTTTCTACCAATTAAGGAGACGTACTCACTAGAGAAATTGGCTCGATTATATATAGACGAGATAGTAACCAGACATGGAGTACCATCGTCAATTGTGTCAGACAGGGAAGCTCGTTTTACGTCAGCTTTCTGGAGAAGTTTGCAAAGGGAGTTCGACTCTCAACTTAAGTTGAGTACGACCTATCATCCACAAACTGATGGCCAGAGTGAGAGAACCATTCAGACGTTAGAAGATATGCTTCGAGCATGTGTCATTGATTTCAAAGGTTCATGGGAAATTCATTTGTCGTTGATTGAATTTTCTTACAACAATAGTTATCATGCTAGCATTCAAGCGGCCCCGTTCGAAGCATTGTATGGACGTAAATATAGAACACCTTTATGTTGGAATGAGGTGGGTGAAAGACAGCTAGCGGGACCGAAAATCGTACAGGTTACAACTGATAAGATCAACCAGATTCGAGAAAGATTAAAAATTGCTCAAGATCATCAGAAAATGTATGCATATAAGCGGAGGAAACCGATAGAGTTTCAGGTAGGAGACAAAGTAATGTTGAAAGTCTCGCCCTGGGAAGGGGTAGTTCGCTTCGGAAAGAAAGGGAAATTAAGACCAAGGTTCGTTGGACCATTTATCATCACGGAACGTGTTGGTGAAGTGGCCTACGAACTTGATCTACCAGAAAGTTTGCGTGGGATTCACCCCACATTTCATGTGTCAAATTTGAAAAAGTGTTTGGCAGAAGCAGATGTAGTAGTTCCCTTAGAAGACATTCGGGTAGATAAAAAATTAAGTTATATTGAGAAACCCGTAGTAATGTCGGACCTCATAGTAAAGAAGTAGAGAAACAAGGAGATCCGTTTAGTGAAAGTCCAGTGGAAATTTCATAAAGGACAAGAGTCAACATGGGAAGTAGAAGCGGACATGAGATCTCAGTATCCCCATTTGTTTAGCGATGGAATTCCGGGGACGAAATTCTCTTAAGGGGGGAAGATTGTAATATCCAGTTCCGAAAATTTTATTAATTTTGTAAGTTGGGTGAAAAGTTAAGCGAGACCCAAAGTTCAGGGGGTTATTTGAAACTTTGGTTATATATAACCTTAACCCTAATAGATTGATTTCATAAACTATTCTGATATTTTCTTGAGACCGACTAAAGAGAAGAGAACAGAGCGAAGGCAGGGAGAGGTATCAAATGATCGATCAGTTATTGACAAATAGAGGTATGATTCTAGCTTAAAACTTCTATCTACGTGTTATAGTCGGTAAATAGTCTTAGTAATTAAGCTTTTGTGAGTCCAAGATCACTGAATCACTAGAGAGAGAAAGTAGAGAGAGAGACAATAAGCACAATGTAACAGTATATTGAGAGTAGACGTGAAGTTCTTACAAAGACACAAGACCAAAGGAACTTAAATACCCTTGGTCAATACAACACAATATTTGACTTTAGACACAGTATTTGACCAAGCCCTATAAATACAATGATTACTATAAAATCAGACTTAACAATCTGCCCCTTAGTAATCATTGGCGCTTTGGTTTTCAAAAATCATCTTCTAAATCAGCACGGACCATAAAAGCGACTTTATGAAGCAATCTGACTTTTACAAGAAAAATTCTTCTCAGCATCTTTCAGTTTGATTTGACTTTGCTGCCTTTGACAAGTCTGGAACAGAAGCTTGTGCTCTAGACGACACACCTCTTTTGAAAGACCTTGAATGAACTATGGTGGTCGGAGCAGGAACAACAAAAGAATTAAAAATGGCTGAGAGAATAGAATCTTTGAGCGAATCTTGATCAGCAGATAAACATTTGAGCTCTTTGTCTCTTTAAAATCTCCTTGACTTCTCTGATTTCTCCCCCTCATGACCTTGATGAACTGGTTCAACTAGGTCATGCAAATGTTGGAGACGAGACAACTTAAGATCTGCAAAATCAAAGAAATGGAGAAAACAGGAGAGGTTTGCGCTTCACGTTGGTTGCGCAAACTGAGGTTTGCGTTACATGCAGGTTGCGCAAAGCTAGGTTTTGCGTGACATGCATGTTGCGCAAAGCAAGGTTTGCGTGACATGCATGTTGCGTAAAACGAGGTTTGCGCGACCAAATAATGGCGCAAAGCTGACTTAGAAAATTTTTACCTTTGAAAGATCTTTGACTCCCCCTACACAAATGCACTAGATATGACATTTCAAGTTAGCATTCATATAAAGAAAATCATATACTCCCCCTTAAAAACAGATATGATCATTTAAGAAAAAAAAAAACTCTCCTTTTTTTCACTCCCCCTTGAATAATGCTCAAACCCATTTGAAATATATTTATGAGAACACAATGAGTGTAAACATCAATGTAGAAAGAAAAATATACTGAATATGTATTTTGAAACGACTAAATATATAAAAATTTAAACAGAAACAAATAAATTTCTACTTAGTAAAATATCACAATAAAATCCATCAAATGAAATCAAATGTATGTATTTGGATATTGAAACAAGTTTTATTGCATATCAAGTTAAGACATGTTCAGTTTCAAAAACTTTCATCAATATATTCAGTGTGCTCGCATGTGAACTTCGATTAGCTTCAAGAAAATGTAATTCTAAAAATATAATAGAGAACTTTGCATGTAATCACACCAAGCCATCAAAAATTCAGACTTTCACAAATTTACAGGTTTATTACAACTCATAAATATATAACCAAGTATCATGAGATGTGTGCTCATTGGCATCTTTTTAGCGTTGTGCACTGTGGCATCTTTACATGAGTGTGCTCTTTGGCATCTTTTAAGCGTGTGCACTTTTGGCATCTTTTAATCAAAAAGTTCGGTAAGTAAAAAACATGCCGTAAACGTAACTTTCTATCTGACCCTATTGCAGGATTTGGGTCAGCCGCTCCCAGACCAGTTGGCCTTAGGGGACTAGGTGTCAAGCACCCCTTGGAACTTACTTTCCCAGATCAGAAAGGCTACATCGACATATCCTAAACCCATTCATACCAGTAGAACATGACTTTCGATCTGATTCTATAGAAGTATTTGGGTTCGATCACTCCCAGATCAATTGACCTTAGGGGACCAGATGACAAGCATCCCACAGAACTTACTTTCCCAAACCAGAAAGGTCACAGGTACAAACTATTAAACTTAGAGATTTCTGATTTATAAGAATTTAAGAATCATCTCAAACACAAGGTTTTACGTCTAAGTGCTTAGCCCATAATTTCATTACAATCCGAAATTCCGACTTTTTAGGTTTTCTAAGCATTGTAAACTATAAATATTCCGAATCACACAACTGTAATGCAATATCAAAAGCTACAAACATGTTGCTGACTTTTCGACTTTTGTTAGAACTGAAATTTGAACATATAAGAACTTTAATATAAACAAAGCAACTTGAAAATTTATCCTATACACACATTTTATTCAAAAGAAAGAAAAATTGTAAAACTTTTACTTTATAGAATAAAATTTGTAAAGGTTTAAACTTTTAAAACATGCCGAGATTTAAAACAATAGAAATATTTGATCGGCAAGTTTATATTTAGTTGAAACAAAATATAATTCAATAATATTATCTTTCACATAATGTAAAAATGAAAATTGTGACTCATTTGTAAAAAGAAAGTGGGTTGAACAAATTCAGGAGATGAAATGAAATGCTCAGATTCTTTTAAAAACATTTTGAGAAAAACTGGAACAACATCAATATCAGATATAAATGCAGCAGAGATTAAGTAGATGTACTCACAGTTTCTCATTAGTCAGAAGTTTAATGCATTGAATAACGAGTCCTAGACTGCAATGTCTAGAAGTCATAGTCGTTGAAGTACGGGTTCTGAGCTGAATTACTCAGAAGCCAAAGTCTTGACATTTAAGACCGGGTTTTGAACTGTTGTGTTCAAAAGCCATTCTTTCTCTTACTCCCCTTAACATGAGGTGCCTGCAACTTTGAATCAGATTTAGACTTAGGTACCCACTTGAATTTGGGCTCGTGAAAGTTAGTTGCAGTTCGTATGGGGAAATATTTATAATATTTGACATGAGAAGTACGAGAACAATTATCAGAATGATAAGCACAATCATCAGAAGAGAAAACATAATCATCTGAACTAGAATCAGAAGAAGAATATGAGACATTTTTGGAAATTTGAATCATCTGCTTTATTGAGTATTTGGAAATTTTATTACAAAAAGCAAATGAATCACTTTTATAATGTTTGTCTACATATCTATTCTCCTTAGACATAGAATCATCTGACGTCCGCTTTTCTCGCCAAATCTGCTTCCTTAACTTGCTCAAAGTCCTATCTGAAAGATTAGAATCGGAAGAATTAGAACTGTCAGAAATAACTTTATCTTGTTTCTTCAACTTCTTTGACTGTCTTATTTTACACTTAGGTTTATAATATTGATCATTGAGTATAAAAGAATCATCAAGAATTTTAGACGAAATATTTAAATCAGAAGAAATAATTTTATCCAAGCAACCAATCTGATCAACTAATAAATCTGAATTTACTTTGGAGTTTGAAGGATTTTGAGAAAAGATTTTAAAATTTGAAACTTCCTTTTTATTTTCCTTAGAATCAGAAGAAATGTCAGAAATGAAAACTGAATCTTGTTTTTGAGAAAATAAATTTTCTTCAAGAATAAAAGTCATGAAAGAAAGAATAATATCATATTCAATTTCCTTTAAAATATTTTGATCTTCTATCTTATCTTCAAGATTGATGATTGTACTCTCTAATACTAACGGATGAGTATATTTCTTAGAACCATAAATGATTGGAGAAATATTTTCCTTATCAGAATTAGAAGCATAAGGATCAATAAAATCATCAGACATTGAAGATTTGATAGAAGATATATCATTTAAAATTCTTCTTCCTCTCCTTGATTTTTCAGGAAAATATTTTGCATTTTCGCTTGTATAAACAAAAGGAATTTCATTTTTCTTGTTATTCATCATTTTCTCATTTTCGATTTCTAACACTTGTTTCTCATTCATCCAATCAATTTTAAACTGAGGAGCGTAATGAGCAAGAGTCAGATAATCGTATTTATATAAAGTTGGGGATTTTTCAATCGCATTGTTTAAACAATGAGGATTTTCAAAACCAAGTCCCCACCTTTGTTTTAAAGCTTCTTCACTCCTTGGGTTGTTCATAAAAATTGTTTGTTCAGATTGGTTCCTTCGATAAAGTTTTTCCTCTAATTTATTTATTTTATCTGAAAATTCATCTTTTAAATTAGTCATAGCCGTCAAAGATTCAAGATAAGTCTTATTAGAATTTTCCAAATCATCCAATTTCTTTTGAAAGATGTCTTTAGTATTTTCTAAAATAGATTTTTTATCTTTCAAAGAAACTTTCAGTTTGTCAATCAAATCTGACTTTTCAGAATTTAGATTCTTTTCAGATATTAACTTAGAACGCAAATAAGACAAAGCAGTAATTATGATATTCATCTGAGAGATAATGAAATTATGATCAAACTCTGAATATACCTCATCTTCATCAGATTCAGAATCGTCTGACTGATCATCTCCGACCAAGCACATCTGAGCGATCTATAGGTTTGCTGCTTCATCGTCAGAGTGATCTAGCCAGAATTCTTCTTCTGCTAGCAAAGCTAATCCACTCTCTCTTTTCTCGGCCAGTTCCATTTTCTGTCTATAATATGTCGAATTTCTGACCTTCTTCACTCGACACTCCTTTGAAATATGACCCGGATTTCTACAGTTGTAGCATATAGCATTCTTTGTCTCGGGCACTTTAACTCTTGAACCGGAAGTGAAGCGAGAAGTGTTGGAATCCGACTTTGGTTGGAACTTTTTCTGGTAATGCTGAGAGAGAAGAATCATAGCTTTCTGCAGAGCTTCACCATCATCATCAGTTGACCCGTTGTAAGCGTTATCAGACAACGCTTGTTCAGCCAGATGGCTCGTGAGGAGTGCAACCGGGTCTACTGACTTCTTGTTCTTTTTTTCCAGTTTGGCCTTTTTCTCTAGCACCAAGCTCTCATCAGTCATCAGAATCTCGTATAGTTCCTGAATCTGCATTGTGGAAATCCGAACATCGTTCCTCAGTCTGTGACATGATTTGTTCCATTCAGGCTGAAGAGCATTAAGAAATTTCAGATTCGTCTCAAGCTCTGTCTTGTTCACATTTATCTTCCACAGATCATTCAGCACTGCACAGAATCTGTCGAAAACACTCTTTATATTCTCACTTTCTTTGGCCTTGAACTCCTCAAAGTTGTTCATGAACCGAGTATGTCGAAGCTGAGTTGCTACCGAAGAACCAAGCATGATCTTTTCCAATTGTGCCCATAACAGATTTGGATAATCCTTGCAATGATCAACCCGGTTGTAGACAGAGTTTGGTAAAGCTAGCATCATTTTAGCTTTCAGCTCTCGATCAACTATCATTCGTGAAGCCTCTTCAGATGTTGGAGGAGTCTCGTTATTAGGCTTTACGAAAGGTCCTTCGGATAGAGACTTCATCATATTCTCTCCATTAGCTTGACGCTCGATAAAGTTCAGAAATCGATCTTGCCATTGAGTGAATTCGTTTTCATCGACAAGAACAGGAGGACGAGTTTCAGATCCCAAGGACATCATCAGATCGCTTATGTAGAACTTAGCTTGAAAGGCAAACTTCGCAGAATCCATATTTCATAATAATCCAGAAAAATGCTAAGTGTGATACTTGCGCAAAGTAGAGCTTTGTGCGAGAAGGCTGAAACGCAAACAAGGCATTGCGTGAGCAGGCTGAGACGCAAACTGAGCTTTGCGTTAGAAGAAGGTTGCGCAAAATGAAGTTTTCGTGAGAAGATAGATACGCAAACCAACTTTGCGTGATGTGAAGGTTAAGCAAACTAAACTTTGCGAGAAACGAACTTTGTGTAAGGCACTGGTTGCGCAAACTTAGCTTTGCGTGAGCAGTGGAATGCGCAAACTGGACTTTGCGTAAGCTGAATGATACGAAAACTGAGCTTTGCGGAAGCTAGACGAGATGCAAACAAGACTTTGCGTTAGACGATGAATACGCAAAGTTCACTTTGCGTTAATACCCCAATGCGAAAAGTTGAACTCCTTGATGCGAAAACCTGAAATACACGAACAAAATTAGTAGAACTTGCGCAAATCAAACTATGAACTTGCGCAAACTAGGAAGAACTTGCGCAAAGTTCAAATCTAGTGCAAACAAATGAAAAACAAGAAAACTTCCAAAAAGATTATTTCTAAACAAGATTTGATGAAATTTTCTTGTACAAATACATTCGAAAACAACTTTTTAACACAATTCAATCAAACATTTCGATTAAAAATCACAAACTCAAAAAATTCGTATATGAACAGAACGTCAAACACGATTTTCCAGAATTTTCAAAAATCTCAAAAACTGAACTTCTTGAAAAACAATGTGAATCAAAAGTTTTCTTCTATCAAAATCGAATCCAAAAAACTGATTTTCAATGAAATTCGTTCAAAAACACATCCGAATTTGATAAAAAAATCAAGAAAACGAGATTTTCTTGAAAAAATCAAGAAAATCAATCAACTTTTCGATTTTAATCAACAAATTCAGAAACGAAAAAGACTTCTCTCAATTCTCTCAAGATCCAGATGGCTCTGATACCAATTGTGAGTCCAAGATCACTGAATCACTAGAGAGAGAAAGTAGAGAGAGAGAGACAATAAGCACAATGTAACAGTATATTGAGAGTAGACGTGAAATTCTTACAAAGACAGAAGACCAAAGGAACTTAAATACCCTTGGTCAATACAACACAGTATTTGACTTTAGACACAGTATTTGACCAAGCCCTATAAATACAATGATTACTATAAAATCAGACTTAACAACTTTTATTCGTGTTTTTGATCGATTCATGGATCTGGGTTTCTGTAAAGTCGCTGTTTCTGTATGAATATCGACCGGGCCCGGAAGGGGGGCTGGTGACCGGTGTTGTGTTGACCGGTGTCGACCGGCCGGGGTGGTGCGACCGGTGTCGACCGACCGGTGTAGTGACCGGACCGACGTCGACCGGTGTATGTACTCGACCGGTATAATGTTAACCGGTCCCTAAGTGGTGTGGACCGGAGTGGTCTCGATCGGGGTAGTAGCAGTATATTGTATTTGATTTGTTTAGAGAAGAAAATAATGTTAGTCACGAGTTAGCTTACCTTTGTATTTCGGTACCATCGTAGGTGGTGTTAATCGTTAGAAGACGGAGTTTAAGCAAGAAGAATTAGAGGTGAGTCTTTCAAACTAAATCTTTTACGATTTTGACAGTTATTAGATAAATGTGAGTTTTAAAAACTGCACGTTTATAGTATTGAAAGTTATGAAGATTTATTGAAAAAGGTTGATTTATTTATGTTGGCATGTTTTTGCTAAGTTTATATAAACTTGTTTTATGTATAGTGAAGACTAAATGTATGAATACATTTGAGTCAGAAGTCTGACATAAGTCGGGAAGTGTGACCCGCCTGCTCGTACCGGGGAGTGTGACCCGTTTATGCCATTAGGGTGTGTCCCTAAAATAAGGCAGTACGAGACAGACATACCGTCTTTGACGGCAGTGTTGGTTAGTAGCTTAAGTTACGCTTGCGAAGCGTAAAGAGTGGTCAGTGATGGCCAGTAGATTGAGTTACGCTTGCGAAGCGTAAAGTATGATTAATGTTTGATTAATAGAGCGAGTTATGTTCGTGAGATATAAAGCTTTGTTTAAATGTTTTAAATAATATTTGAATTGTTACAGTAGTGCTTGGAGGGGACTCACTATACCATTGGTCTAACCCTCGCTCTTTCAAAATTATAATCCTGTTTCAGGTTATCGAAAGATAGCAGGTACAGATAAGGGTAAGGAGAAGATGTGAGCTATTTCCAGGAGCTAGAAGACTTCCTGCAATAGTTTACTTTTTGACTCAGTTGTGTAATAGGTGATAGTTGTAAACCTTATACTCTGAAATGTAAGTCTGGGGTTGTTTTTAGACAGAAATGTTATTTTGATGTAATTATAAAGGTACAGGTTGTTACAGTTCTTCTCCCCATAGATAATCACCTCGCCACCAAACGACAAGGGTATTCTAATCTGCTTTTTGGAACAGAAAATATCGGCGTCATACTTGGATAACCAATCCATCCCGACAATTACGTCAAACCCCCCGATGTCCGCCGGTAACAAGTCTATTACAAATGACTCATCATCTAAACTTAAGGTACACCCAAAGTAGCATTCCCGAACTACCAACTGTTCCCTATTGGCTACCTCTACTACTAACGCATCACGCAACAGACTAGGAGGTGTAATGAAATTCTTGCAGAAAGATGAAGATACAAATGATCGGTTCGCACCCGAATCAAATAAAACACGGGTATGTAGAGAGTTTACTAAGAACGTACCCGACACTACGTCCGCCGTCTCCCTTGCCTCATCAGCCGTCATTTGTAAGGCCCAACTTGGCGCCTTCGGTTGGGTTTCCTTCTTCGGTATTGAAACACCTGGAGCTCCTTGACGACCCATTGTTAGTTTCGGGCAATTCCTCTTGAGGTGCCCCGGTTCTTTACACTCATAATAGACTCCTTGTAGGGAATAACAATCCTTACTCGAGTGGCCTTTCCGACCACAGTTGGAACATTCGATGGGGTTGGGCAAGGATTTTTGACTGCAGGACCCGAAATGTTTACCCTTACACCTAAAGCACCACTGTGCCTCGCGTTTCGGCTCTACACTACTCCCCCCGATGAAGGGTTTGGATGGTCGCACGAGCCCGGTCGACCCTTCCCATTTCCTCTTCTCTCCTTGTTGTTTCCTTTCCTCCTTGTCTTCCATCACGTCATCCTCTACCTGCTGAGTGGCCTCGATCACATCTTGCAAGGTGGTCTTGTGGGCGTTTCTCACGTCCGTCTTCATATTCGCCGGTAACCCCCTCATAAACCACTTTATTTTCGCCTCTTCATCTCTTGCCACATGCTCCACTAGGCTGAGCTTGTCCATAAATTGTTTCACATAGTCGACAACGGTCAGATTTCCCTTCTTTAGATTTCGGAGCTCTTCTTCTATCTTATCGAGCGCTCTCGCATTGCAAAATTTCTCCATAAGCTTCTTCTTGAAGGTTGGCCAAGTGAGCTTAGCCAAAACCTCCGGCGCCAGCACCCTTCTAGTGACGTTCCACCAAGTCAGCGCGTCCCCTCGGAGTAGTTAGGACGCAAAATTGACCCATTGAGTATCCGCGCACTCACTCGCCTCGAAAGCCATTTCTACTTCTTGAATCCATTTCATACACGCAAGCGGATCGGTTGTCCCGGAAAATTACGGAGCTCGACTACATAGGAATGACTTGAAGGAACAACCCCCTTCCTTCTTCTTCTCGGCCCGGATAGCATGTTCTTTGCATTATCAGCTTCGCCCGAATCCATCACAGCATTGTCCCCCACCGTCTCATGTCTCCGATTGCTTGCATCCCTGTCTTCTAAGACTTTCATCAATTTCTCGTCCCATTTGTCCATTGCGGAATTCATCATCTGCATAATGCTTTCCAATAGAACTGATTGAGGGTCCGCTTCTTGAATGACCTGATCCTCGGTTTCCAAGTTTACTTGAGGAATTTCATCTACGATCCCCGCCAGCATTCTGGGAATCGGTGGAATAACTTGGTTTACTGCAGGGTTTGCTTGCCTCATAGTTCCCGGGGCGGTCACACTTGCCTCATTCGAATCCTCGGCCACTCCAACCCGACTCCTTGTGTTTACCATGGTGAACTGTCACACACGATAAGAGTCGTACCGGTTAATTCTTTAAAAGATAAGCGGTTCACTACGTACTACTACAATGATTAATCATCATAACAACAATTTCAAGCATACTCATGTAATCATAAATTCATAACAACACTGGCCATGTGAGATTGTGAACGTATCTTACATAAGAACTCTCGTTGCCATCGTCATAAATTTTAATCAATGCAATTCCGTAATCCTAATACTCTCCCCACCTAGAAATGCTCTACCCATATGGACAGTGATACTAAAGGCTCAACCAGTTTAAGTCTAGGTATGCTACAGTCGACACCTAGTTCACTTAAACCAGAGCTCTGATACCAACTTGTAACACCCCAAAATTGAGATAAACAAAAATTTCCATAAAAAGGGAAACATGATAATCAAAGATTCCATAGCATGAGCTCTTCCCAAAAAGGGAGACAATAACACCTGTTAAAATTACAAGTTTGTAATGAATAAAAATCTAAGGGAACACAACCCTTTAATCTAAATCCTAACTAGGAACAAGATTAACACAAGTTGCGAACCAACTCAAAAATAAACTTTCTAAGCAAAGCGTCCCAAACAAATGTCCCCAAGCTCGCATCTAAGGCACCTATACCTTCTTGGCGGTCGCGTCGCTAAAACCTGAGATACATATCAAACCAAACAAGTGTTAGGCCAAACGGGCCTAGTGAGTTGTACAAAAGCATGGCATGACATTCGATAAACATGAAATAGCATAATTAACGACTCGGTCCACATGGTCATACTAGAATCAATGGGGGAGATCCATCACACCAATGAGCTTTACCTCAAGTAAATATACCTTGATGTGTAGTTCGTATGAACAACATCCCAAAAGCCCGGCACACCGTCCCGGTGGCGGGGGCATTAGGCGCATACCGTACCGGTGGCACCTAAGGCTATATCCTCCTGGCACATACTCACGGTTCCTCCAACATACATACATATATATATATATATTCATTTCCATACATATCTCGCATCAACAAGATATATACACATATTAACCATCCCTATACATAGCTCGCATCACAAGACACATATATAAGGATTTGCATAACTCCAATCCCATGTTAGGCCCAAAACACCCAAGCATGTAGGTTTAATCAACAATCTTCACATAATCTAGGATATTAACCATCATAACCAATAATAATGATATTAACAACACAATGATTCCATATATATACCTCAATAGTCAAAACCCCCAAATACTCATGAAAATAGCATTTAGGTCAAACTTATCAGATGATCAAATTTGTGCATACATAGCAAGTAGTACAAGTAAACACTTAAGATATGTATCCCATTTAAAGATTTTGGTAAAGAAAATTCACAATCTAGGTTTTATAGCAAAACCCTAGAAAACTTGGAAGAAGAAGATGATCTTGAAGCTTGAAACCTTGGGTTGAAATCTTTGCTTGGAGGTTGCTTGATTCTTGCAATAAATGAGGAAGATTAGTGGTTGAAAGGGTTAGGGTTCGGTTTTGGGAGGGAGTAAATGAAGAGAGAGTTTGAGAGAAATGAGGTTGAAGTGTGATAAGTGAAATGGGGTTGAAAACCCCTTTTAAATTCGTCAGGGCCATCGCGCGACTTGTGGCGCGGGTTGACCCACGCGGTAACTCGCGCCACGCACTGCTTCCTTCCCGCGGACAGTACACCGCGCGGCTTGTGTCGCGGCCTAACCCGCGCGGCAACTCGCACGGGGCACTGTTTCTTGCACTTTTTCCTTAAACAAAATTTAGAGTGTTATTATGGAACACAGTCAACAAAATTTAGAGAGGGTCAAATAAGAACATTGTCAAAATAAGAAAACATGAAAACGGCTAAATCACGTATAATTAATTGTGCGCTGAAATCACATGTTATTATGGAACACAGTCAACATAAGGTGAGCGGCAACTTGGTATATTGTTCTCGTATAAACCTAACAATATATATATATATATATATATATAGAGAGAGAGAGAGAGAGAGATGAAGGATCATTGTGAGAATATGAGTTAAGGTGAGAAGTGTAAAAAGGGATTTGGACATTTGATCACTTTTAATTAATCTTGATCTAATTGTTCAAATTAAAACCCAAAATAACCCATGAATTAGCTTAGAAAGACATTTTGAATTGATCTTCAATCACGATTGATCCAAAGGTGGAGGCCCTTTCTTACCTTTCTCACGATAACTACCATTCTTACTAGAACCCAACTCTATATATATGAATGATCGTGTGAGAATAGGAGTTAAGATGAGAAGCGTAAGAAGAGATTTGGATCCTTGATCACTTTTAATCCTACCCCTTACTCCATGAATTGTGCTTCTCACACGAATTGATCCGGTGCATCTCATTATGTGTTAATCTTCAATTAGTGTTGATCCAAGGGTGCGGACCCCTTCTTACCCTTCTCACAATAACTTATATTCTCACCAGAATCCAACCATATATATAGAGAGAGATAGAGAGAGACGAAGGATCGTGTGAGAAGTTGAGTTAACGATGAGAAATGTGAGAAATGGATCTTTTTTACGATGTGTTCTCGAGTTTTGGAATGAATGAAAATAAAAGAAAAGAAATGGAAGGGAAGGGAAAGAAAGAAATATTTGTATTTGTGTTCTTGAGATTGAAGGAAGAGAAAAGAAAGGGAATGAAAGAAAATAATTTTTTATGTTCTAGAGTAGAAGGGAAAGAAAAGAAAATATGTTAGTTTTACCAATATATCCTTATTTATTTCGTAGTGGAATATAATTAATGGGTATATACAAAATTTTATAAATATTTTTAATTATTTTTAAATTCATTTATTTCCCTTCCTTCCGTTTCCTCCCACATTTGGGAGGAAAGTTTTGGGAGAAAAACCAGCAATATTTTTCTTCCTCTTCCTTTCCTTTCCCTCCTTAAAAAACTCGAGAACACAACATTTTTTCTTTTCCTCCTACTTTCCTTACATTTCCCTTCCTTTCCTTCGTAAAAAAAACTCGAGAACACAATGTTAATCTCAAGTCCTCCCATGAATTGAGACTTAGAAGGGAATTGATCTGATGCATCTCGGTGTATTTTATCTCGGTGCATCTCATCCTAATGTGCGTCCATTTCTCATTCAACGGGTGATAACCACTTCTCATCGTTAATTCAACTTCTCAATGAAATCCAACCCTATGTATATGTGTGTGTGTGTGTGTGTGTATATATATATATATATATGGAGGTTCAAACGAGAAAACCTCCATTTTGCGAAAACGTGAGAACACTCTTATCACATGTGAAAATACACGTTATGACACCTGGTGGTTGCGAACAACTTGGCCCATGACTGAGACTCACGCCAAAGCTCGTTTGCGTCACTGATTTAGTATCACGTGTGAAGGATTACAGTATCACATCGAGAATACTCTTATCACATGTGATAATACACGTGAGGGGCCTATTGGTGTGCAGGCGACTCGTCCCGTAACCTAAAGTCACGCCGAACGTCGCTTACATCTCCGATGTAGTATAACATGTTTATCCTATGTGATTGATTATAATAAAAGAGAGTTCTCGCATTCTCGTAAAATAAAGGTGTTATCGTTTGAACCATTCCATATATATATATATATATATATATATATATATATATATATATATATATATATATATATATATATATATATATATATATATATATATACACGAGACAAAGAAAACAAATGAGACAAGTAGTTTAAATATGAATAATGTTTTAAATAAAATGATTTAAAAAATATAGTATAATTGAAGGAAAAGTAGTTGTTCCCACCAATAATATTCCCAAATACTTAAAAGTAGTTGGGCCTTTATATCACCCTTTCTTCATACCCAAATTTCAATCCACATAAAAATAATTCATTACTTGTTTAATGTTCATTATACTTGCTAATACAAATATTAAAAATCTTACTTGGTAAGAACGATGACAAAGATTAGGGTGGCGTTTGGTTCGTAGATTCTGAAGGAATCTGATGGAATTAGGATGTTGAATTCCATTGACCAAATTCCATTCCTTTGTTTGGTTCATTTTTTTCACGGAAGGAATCTCTAAATTCCATCAAATTCCACAAATGAGGAAATTTAACCTTCATAAGAAACTACAAGGTATTTTGATGGAATGAAATTCTTATTTTTCATAATACCACATATGTCATCAATCCAATATAACATTATCACCGTCGACCACTGTCGATCACTGTCGATCTGAATCACCGCCGACCACCGATCACCGTCGATCTGAACCACCGTCATTTGAATCACCGCCGACCACCGACGTTCTAAACCATCGCCGATCTGAACCACCACTAACCACCGCCGACCACTGCCGATCTGAACCACCACCGACCATTGTCGACCACCGATCGTCGCCGACCACCGCCATTCTAAACCGCAACCGATCTGAACCACAGCCGTTCTGAACCATCGTCGACCACCGCCAGTCTGAACCATCGTCGTTCTGAACCACCGACAATCGTTAACCATCGACCACCGAATCACCGCCGATCTGAACCACCGTCAATCATCGTCGATTTGAACCACCACCGATCTGAAGCACCGTCGACTACCACCGACCACCGTCATTCTGAACCACCGCTGACACCGCCGATCTGAACCACCGCCAGCACCGCCCTTCTCAACCACCGCCGACCACCCCCCAATCTGAACCATCGACAACCACCATCTATCTAAACCACTACCAACCACCACCGATCTGAATCACCGCCGACCACATCCGATCTGAACCACCGTTCTAAACCACCACTGACCACCACAATCTGTACCACCGTAACAAATAAAGTATTTTTAATGGTTATTTTATTAAAGCATGTTTTGTTTATAAAAATTAAAATTATCAAAAAGGGTATTTTGGTCATTTATCAGTATTTCATTCTAATTCCAAACGCTACATTCTGTGAACCAAACAAACATATTTCAATTCCTTTAACATATTCCATTTCAATTCTGTCAACCAAACACGTGGTCAAACCTGACAACATTCCATTCCAATTCATTCAAAGTCAAATTCCTTCGACAAATTCCATTCCAATTCATTCAAAGTCAAATTCCTTCGACAGATTCCATTTCATTCAAAAACATTCTGCGAACCAAACGCCACCTAAGAGTCTTACCCAGTAAGTGAGAGTGACAACTCTTACTCGGTAAGTGAGAGTGACATATTTTATCCAGTAAACGCTTACCGGTTAACTGTTGCTAAGAATATCGTTTTAATGGACTAAAATATTACCTAGTAAGATAAGTGACATTTGATTCGGTGATATATAGTGAAATTGAAATAACATATTCCATTTATTCATCAACTTGTTTTATTTGTAAAATAAAAGAAATTGAATATTGTCAAAATTAACCAATTCCACAAGTTATTGAAATCAACTGTTCTTTCATACATGTGATGAAATTGAATTCCATTCCCTTCTACTTTTTGTTATAAAACATAGAGTAAATTGTGTTTTCTGGCTATCTGGTTTATTAAAAAGTTGCTACTTTTGTCCTTGTGGTTTTGAAATCGCATTTTTTGTTCTATGGTTTGCAATTCATTGATTTTATCTCTAATGTTAACGTATACCTTTAAGTATGAGGAACGAAAACAATAAACAATCGTAAAACACAAGAACGGAAACAACAATAAATTTAAATCATAAGAACGAAACGAACAATAAATTGTAAACCATAGGGATAAAAATTGTAATTTGAAAATCACAAGAACAAAAATTGAACAAATTATTATTATTATTATTATTATTATTATTATTATTATTATTATTATTATTATTATTATTATTATTATTATTATTATTATTATTATTATTATTATTATTATTATTATTATTATTATTATCATCATCATCGTTAGTGTTAATAAAACTACACTTACTAAAAGATTATTATTAATTATTATATTTATTATCATTAGTGTTAATAATATTTGTATTATTATTTATTAATATTAATAATACTTGTTGTTATTTTAAACAATAAATAGTAATTCAAATAATTTTACTAGTATTTATAATATGTATTTATAATTCAAACAAGAAACTTATGTTTAATATGTTCTCGGTATAAAAATTAACAATAAATCATAACTCTTGTTGCATTAACTATTAATATTTTATGTTTTACTAGAAGCGTACTTGCGCAATGCAGCGAGATACATCACAATTTTAATATTTCATTTTATTTTTTTGTCGATTTATGGTACGATTTTGGATGGTTTTGAGAAAGTGATAATGTTTTTTTTATAAATTTGTTTAATTTAGGCTTAATAATATAACGTTTTTTATATAAAAAAATTAAGTATTTTGTTAGAATTCAATGATTATCTTATATATTTTAATGACATTTAGAAAAAAAATAATCAATTACATATTTAATAATATAATAAAAACAAATTTATAGTAATATAATATATTAATTAATAATGATACATGGAAATGTCTGCATAAAAGGAAGGTCCTGCATATAACAAATTGGTGGGTGTTAGAAGCCCGCAGTAGTAATATGTATCTTGTGCTTTGATACTTGTAAATTAAGAGATTTTTAAAATCTTGCATAAAATGATGGTACTTTGTGCCTAATAATTTGCATTTAAGAGTTTTTTATCCGTGTTTTATAATATAGTATAGAAATAGATAGATAATATAATGTTTTTTATATAAAAAAATTAAGTATTTTGTTAGAATTCCATGATTATCTTATATATTTTAATGACATATAGAAAAAATAACCAATTACATATTTAATAATATAATTAAAACAAATTGATATTAATATAATATATTAATTAATAGTGATACATGGAAATGTATGTATAAAAGGAAGGTCCTGCACATACCAAATTGGTGGGTGTTAGAACCATGCAGTAGTAATATGTATCTTGTGCTTTGATGATTGTAAATTAAGAGATTTTCAAAATCTTGCATAAAATGATGGTACCTTGTGCCTAATAATTTGTATTTAAGAGTTTTTTATCCGTACTTTATAATATAGTATAGATAGATATTGTATTTGTAAATTTGGAATTTTTTTTATAAGTTTACATATATAAATATATTAGAAAAATTAAGATGAATAATAATATACAATCTACAACAAAATTGGGTTTACAGGACGTCAACAACTTTAAGCATCTTAATAGATTGATTTATAAGACTTAATTTATAGTACCAAAAAAATAAAATGTTATAACTATAGATGTTGTAATAAGTTTATTGAATGTTTTTTTTGGTGTCTTAACAAGTTTTTAGAACATTTTTAATATAAAATGTCACATTAGCTATTTTATAGAAAACTTTTGAGAAGTGTCCCAAAAACTCATTTTTTATAGGATTTTTTTTGAACGGAAAGAAAATATTTTATTACCCACAAAAAGTAACAGGTACAAGAAAAAACTGTCACAAATACGACACAGAGCCTGACAACGAAACCAAAGATAAAACACCCGGAGGACAGTTTACGAGAGGCAAACGCCGCCATGGGTTCGGCCACCGCATAGAGCTATAGCTTATCGAAGCTATTGCGACCCTGGATTCGACAACCAACTAGCCATATCTGTGATTAAAGCTTGGTTTCTCCATTTGATCCACTCGAAAGCGTTTAGTTGCACCATGAATAAGTTGTCCAAGATCTTTCCTTGCTCCTTCTCAAACACCACTTTATTCCGGTGTGACCATATGATGTAAAAGAAGCAGCAAACCATCGTTATCCATCGTTTCAATGCCATGTTGTTCGAACATATTTGGCCGCCCAATTCCAACACGTCCGTGACCGAGTTAACTGACGATAAGCAAGTATTTCACCATCGTCCTTTTTGTAGCCATGGTGTTTTCACTTCCTCACAATTGACCAAGGCATGGTCTACCGTCTCGACCGATTTCCCACACCTTGGACAAAGAATGGTGTCTAACTCGATACCCATTTTGTCCAAGACCTCCCTAGTTGCTATCCTCCCAAGCCTTGCTCGCCACAAAAAAACGCAAATCTTTTTTGGTATAGATGGATCCCATTTTGTTTCGATCAAAGTATTTGCTCCACCTGATCTTTTATCCTCCAAAAGACACCTCATTTTCTTGACCGTAAATCCATTTTGCGTGCCCAATGTCCACACTACCCTATCCTTAACTTCCCTTCTTGGTTTTTGGATTGAAGCACACCCAATAAGGATTCTAACTCACCGACTTCCCTCCCCCTCGGATCACGCCTCCAATCCCATTTCCACACCCACTCTTCTCCTACCCACTCCCTTCTACCCTTGACCGAGATACTTTGATTTGTCTCCAAATGGAAGAGTCTCGGACATTCCTCTTTTAAAGGTCGACTTGACACCCAATTCTCCTCCCAAAATCTTGTGAAATCACCATCCCATATCTCCTTTACCAAAGACCCCACAAAATTTATTCCAACCTTTTCTAACTCTATCCCTACCCTTACAATGTCCCTCCAAACCTCTATGATTATCCACTACTAAACCCCCATCCCACCCGTAAATATTTTGGATTATCCTTACCCACAACGACTCCCTCTCCATATTAAACCTCCACCACTATTTGCATAGAAGTTCCCAATTTGTGTCCTTTAGCTCCCCAACATTGAGACCCCCCTTTGTGAAACCCCCCCCCCCCCCCCAAACCGATTCCCACTTCACCTACGCAAAAGTTTATTTTTCTTTTTCTGACACGCCCTCACCCCCCCCCCCCCTAAAAAAAAGAAATACCCTCTCAAACGCTCAAGAATATTTATCACTCCAAGCGGTGCCCGGAATAAAGAGAAGAAGTATACGATGTGCCACCAAGAACCGATTTTACCAACGTTAGTCTTCCTCCAAAAGAAATCATCTTCGCTTTCCACAATGCGAGCTTTTTTTCCATCTTCGCAATTGTCGGCTTCCAATTGGAAAGTCTCCGCATAGGTGCCCCAACCGGTAGACCAAGGTAAATAAACGGAAGCATGGTACACCCACACCCCAATGAGCTAGCCCAAGATTGAACTTCAACCTCCAGTACTTCCACACCGAAAATTTTACTTTTTCTCATATTTATTTATTTTAAGCCCCGAAAAAAGGTGAAAACACTTTAGTATCTTCAACAAGTTCTTGTTTTTATATGACAATTTTTCACATAGTATCATATAAAATAGTTAATACGACGCTTTTTTTTTTATATAAATGTCCTAAAAACTCCCAAAAATGTTCTATAACCTTATTAAATTGCCTTTAAACTAAACGTTTTGTTTTTTGGTCCTATAATTAAGTCTTATAAAGTTGTCTATTAAGACGTTTAAAATTTTTTAACGTCTTATAAATCCATTTTTTTATAACGACTTTTATCATATATTTTAATTTATTCACTGAATTTAATTAAAAAAAAGCATAAATACAACCTTGGTACTTTTCAAAATTGTCGTTTTGGATTGTTTTGACCAGAATATTTTAGATATATATTTTATATTAATAATAAAAAAAATGTATTATTATAATAAAATATTGAAATAGTCTTGTACAATAAAGGTTGGGTAACCAAATGCAAAGGAAAACATATGGGGCAGACGACCCTTGATGGACGAAAGGGGTAAGGCCTGGTTTGTAGTTGGGAAAAGTATGGGTAAATGCTCCATCCTCATTAAATATTTAATAAAATAAATAAAAATGTTAATTATATGATTGTTTATCCAAAAATACGTATTTTTTATTCTTTGTAAAAAATAAAATATTTGATTTAATATGTAATGTAAGTAAATGTTTATAAAACTGTTAAATACACCAAATATCATGTGGTAATATTTGTGCTAAATTGTATAAAAAAACATGTTTTCATTTAATTTATATTCAGGGAACAAATTCTCAAAAATATATCTTTAGATATCTATATTTTCAAATTTGTTTATTTTAATGTTCAATGTTAATCTCATGTTGACGTTGAGATGATGTAGATGAAACTTGATGTGTTCTAAAAAGATAAGGTTCTTAAAAGATATAGTTTTTAAACTCGTGTTTTGATTTCCTTCTTCTTGATTTGGAGTTTCCGATATGAACTTTTGTTCGTTAGCTTGCACGAAGATGTTTATCTGTTGTTCAAGATCCAACTTGCTTCGTATCGTTAACTTTCTCATCGTGTTAAAGCTTTTGGTAATTAGCCTTGTGCTTCACTATGTTGGTAGCCTTATGTGTGGGTTTTTTTTGCTTGGTTTGGGTTTTGCCTCCTCCCTCCTTTCTATGCCTTGTAGAAGGTAGGTGTGCTTTTTCTTTGTTGTTCTGTTTGCGATGACTCGATTGTTCTTTTTGTTTGGTTTTTGTAACACCCTCAAACCTATAAATAACAACTACTTTAAAATTTTCTAAATACACCAATAAATGATTCATCTACAATCACAATTTAAGATTTAACCTCAATACACACATTCATGCCATATATACAGTCTATAATAAGGACGGGTGCTACTAAAACCCAATAATAGTCACTATCTCCAAACTGCGGAAGACTTCACCAAATGCTTACACTTGTGAATAACTAAGCACATCTCTTCATAGGACTGCTAGAACCAAACCCCCATCTAGAACCTGATGCACATGCCGACAAATAAAAAGGTTAGACTTAACGTCTAGTGAGCTCAAGAGTTTTAACATAAATGAATATATCTTTAAAAAAAGGAATTCAGTTCAAATCTAGATCTTTCGAAATGGTTTACTTTAAGGATGAAAACGACTCGTTTTCCCCATAATATGCATCTTTAAAGACAACGCTCCAAGACAACATTCTTGATAAAACGATGCAGCCCATAACTCACCCAAAACAGGATTATAATTCGACACCCAATTTGTAAAAACGTGCATGGCACTTCATTCCCAAGACACCCAAAACACGGGCGGGGCATAATACTCGACCCATACATAACGGAAAACAAACCATATAGATATGATACGTCATCGAAATCATGGAACTGAAACTTAATACTCACGCGACCATAAAATGGAATGAAATCCAAACATTTAAGTAAGGACAACTAAATATCCGAAATACTACGGGCCGACAGCGGGGGATACCCGCATCCGTTGAGAGTGGAGGAACACAAAAGTATGCCACTCATACAACGTTAATCGTATGACACTTCACGACACACAAGCCCAAGTGTCCTTACGACTCCCTTCAAGCTACACCAAAAGAGACAGCCGATCTTAGAGAATATTATCAAGAATACTACCAAAGGCTCGGCACAAGGATACAACCATGGCATTGCCCCGACATGGCGGAGGCCCCAAACGCCCATCATGACCTGCCCATTGTCACAATAGCACAACCGGACTCAGCCCTCCTAGTGTACACTTGAAAGGAAAAGGTCATAAAAGAGGAGTCCCAGAGTCCAACCCCGTACCACCCACTTGACCATCAAATAAGACTGACTTACGTGCTTATGGATCCAATGCAACACAGTCTAACATTACATGACTACCCATGAATGACCAACGCACTCGAGCATGTAATTATCATAAATATGCAATAAAATGCATTAGTATGTAAATCATAGATTGGACTCTACATCGAGCCATTAAAACCGGACAAATGTCCTCAAGACTCTTTTAAGTCAACGCCGAGCTAAAATGCTCAAAATCCATTTGACCAATAAATCATGGACCCCCAAATAATGAAGTGCCTTTAAACTACATTTATGCATACACATGACCCAAATATGTGGTTAACCCAAAACTCGTCACGTATTGAAACCAAGGATTTTCCCAAATGGTTTATGAACTCAAATACATCAAAATGCCGAACATCATGGATTAGACTTCATTTGTACAAAAATCACCGAAGATACATAAATCATAAAATGGACTTTATTTGTACAAGATCACCAAGAATACATAAGTCATGCTATTTACTAGTTGAAATATTCAAAACCTGTATATGAGCATTTCATGAGATTAATACAACCCAAGTTTATCAAATATGAAAACTTATTAAAATACTCACACTTTGACAATTACCAAGCAAAATATATTTTTACTTCAAAATACACAAAACTTATCAGCAGTTAACAATTTCATGTAAAACACAAAACACTTTAAAATAAACATTTTGGCATGTACACCGTTTTCACAAATCAACTTGAACTCAACTTGCTAGATTTAGGCTAAATCTAGAGTTTACCCGCTTTGAGCTTTCTTGAAGAAACTTGGATCCTCAAGCCAAAACCTCCAAAAACCTAGATCCATAAATTTCAATCATAAATAAACATATCCAACCATATAGAAACATTCCCCAAACATTTTACATCAAAACTTCAACTTATACCCAAAACCCTAATTTTTACTTAACTCCTCCAAAATCTTCCAAACCGAAAATGGAGAAACATAATACTTAGGAAATCATCAATGGAGCCTCTTTATATTATATGAGGGTTTAGAAATGGAAGAGATACACTTACCACTTAGGTTTTGAGCAAAACACCAAAACTTATAAATCTCAAGGAATAAGAAGGAACACTTGATCTAGTACTTGAGGTTGGGGTTGCAAGCTTGATGATGATGGAACACCTTAGAATCCATGGAAATGACTTTAAAATGGGTTAGGGTTTGTGGGGAGTGAAGAAGGAACGATTTGAGAGAGAATGGGAAAAGTTTGGAGAAGAGAAATAAGGAAGAAGGTTGAGAATCCCGACTTAACGGCACCCTGGTGCCCTGGTGCGACATTGACCAGCGACATTGCCCAGGGCAAACCACAAGGGCTGTGGCGTGGTGGTAAAGGCTTGGGGAGTTCATAGCGCTCAACCCGGGTTCGAGCCTCACTAGCAGCACTTGTGGCCACTGAGGATAATCTCAGGGCTGCACGCTTTAGCAGCTGGGCCAAAGGCCCTAATTGCCAGGGATTAGTCTGGGCCATAGGCCCAGGGCAATGTCGCCATCTTCCCCCAGGCCACGGTATCTTCTCTGCGACTGTGACAGTGTGACTATGACATGTTAGTAAATTTCTTCACTATATGTATTTCAATAATACATATAAATATTACAATGAAATTAATAATCAAATGTAATAAACAAAATGATTAGATAACGGATATAAGGGAATCGACAAAAAGAATTAAAACGAATAAACCGTATATCGATTTAAACGATGCTGAGGATTGTGTTGAACACGATTCCCTTAAACAGATTCACCGTCTGTTCCCAGGGTACAACAGCGTAAGTAGTGTACTGCCGGATATACCACTTGCTTGAAAAAATCGCCGGAGAGAAAACAACGTATGCACAGAATTCAGAGAGCTATATATGTGTTAGGTATGTCGGTGTATATTTTCAAGTGTCTAGGCTCCTCCCTTTTTATATTGAAATCCGAAACCGAAATAATAAATTCGGTATTAACAATGATTTAAAGAATTAATCTCAAAATTAATTCAGTAATCATGTTTTCAATACCAACGATTTGGTAGTTACATAAACCACTCAACAGTGCGCGTCGCGACTTAACACGCGGGTAAACTCGCGGCACAACCCGCGTGGTTCACTGTTTATTGTCCTCACGACAGTGAAAGTCGCGACTTTCGGCGCGGATAAACCCGCGGCCTAACCCGCATAACTCACTGTTTTGTCGACAATCAGGTGCATGTCGCGAGTTGTCAAGCGACTAAACCCGCGGCATAACTCGCGTAATGCACTGATCAAAACAAAAAATTTCGCAAAAACCAAGTTGCGCGAGCACAAGATTTCGGAGCTGCATTCGTGTCCGCAGGTCGCGCCCACGCACAAGTTCGCCGATTTTAGCCTACGAAAGCCACAATCGGCACCCCCCCTGCGCGCGGGTAGGTGATGGAGTAAAACCAAACAAAGGACTTGTTAGTCCCTTCCACATCTTTAGTTATAAACTACAAAACTTTTGGTCCTCCTTCTTATGTGGGACACAATCCCACATCCACTTGGTTTTGCCAATTTCATCCCAAACACTCAACTTTGAGCATCGATATCTCATTCACACATATTCCATTTTGGACACATAATATATCATTTCGAAGCTCTCATATAGGAGAACACAAACCCACGAAGAGTTAGATATATACAATACATATACATGTATTTAATTGTGTCAAAAGTTAGTAAAAAATCACATTTTTACTAAAAATTTTCCAACAATCCCCCACATGAATGGAGACCGATCTTTGCATACGAAAATTTCCCTATGAAATTTCCAATGGTCGAATCTTGCATAGGATAGGTAGGTGTTGTCCTTTGAACCTTCCCTTGTGAAACACACTTAGCCTCCTAGCTGTCAGTAGACTCGATGTCCTTGAACTGAACTGCCATTTATGTAGGCGACAATACATTTCACACAAAATTCTTCCTAACAAGGTCATATCCTCATAATCGTGTTCGTTATGGTCACGAACACTAGCCTGGTTCAGCGAGAGCTGACAGGAATTGAGCCCCCACAATTCCTTTCGAAGCGATCCCACTTCTCTCTCACATAGGTGATCTTCTATGATCATTAAAAGCTATACGCTTAGCCTCATTTTCACTTATTCCAGAATTGGAATAGGAAGTTTATTAACTCCCCAGTGACCTCTATTATTCATACAACTAGGTTGTCCTTTTGAACCCAGATCTTGGGATCTCCAGTCTTCTGGGTAAGGTTTCCTTTGCATGAATTACTCATTCAAGGGCTTTAGTCCCATTTCTTTCGACGACTTATAAACCAAATCTCTACTTAGGACTTTTGTAAGCGGATCCGCAATGTTATCCTTTGACTTCACATAGTCAATCGTGATAACTCCAGTATAGAGTAATTGTCGAATCGTATTATGTCTAGATTTCCCATTATACATTGTACTTTGAGCTCTACCAATCGCCGATTGGCTATCACAATGTATACATATGGCCGTTACCGGCTTAGGCCATTTGGGAATATCTTACATGAACTGACGTAGCCATTCTGTCTCTTCACCACATTTATCCAAGGCAATAAATTCAGATTCCATCGTGGATCTGGCTATAACAGTTTGCTTGGACGATTTCCAAGATATAGCCGCACCTCCAAGTGTAAACACATATCCACTTGTTGATCTGGAATCCTTAATATCAGATATCCAATTTGCATCACTGTAACCTTCGATTACCATTGGATATTTTCCATAATGCAGTCCATATTCACGTGTATATCTTAGATATCTTAACAATCTAGTAATACTCTTCCAGTGTTCTAAACTGGGATTACTAGTATACCTTGTAACCCTCTAAAATTCAGAGTAAATTAAAACATGGGAATATGGCAACACAACATTCATATTTGGTATAAACCTGTGTTCGTTTATGGAAATTGACAACAAACTAATCTAAGCAAAACTATCTAGATTACATCAGTTGACAATCCATAATCACCAAAAGATGGGACTTAAACAATGCCCAACACCAAATAATATTCATCTTAAAATGCCTCGAGTCCACGCTCGACTCTCAAAACCCTGTGCAACCCACCGCTAAGGGAAACCTGTTATACACATTATTTGAGAAAAAGTGTTAGGCTTAAAGCCTAATGAGAACATACAGTTTATAAATTCAAAGAGATATAAACAATTGTATCAAATTAAATCCTTCCAAAGGTTTAGTTATACAAATGGAGTTCTTTGGTACAAAAGGACTACCGGTCCGAAACACATCTTTCGATGACGGGGATTACCCGATTTACCGAGGATTGTAGTGGAACACAAAGTAAGCCACAAATCCGAGTTATGAGCTAAGACATGGAACCATGGCCACGAACGCTTCGGTCCGTACTACGATGTGAGGGAGGCCCCCAAGGAACCAGTCATACTCGTTCACTAGACTGCATTTGACCCATGGCTAGTAACCGGTCTCACATAACCGTACCAAATGCCCCCGAAGATCAAATGCATCTAGCTACATACAATAGGGTACAAACATCCCAACAATAAGCCGACTCGATACCTAGGGATCCACTAGTATAGTCATGACTTGTCACAATATTTCATGTGACCATGCAAGCTAGATAAATAGCTATCAAAACATTTATATTTCAAAATGTCATTTTCAAGATCAACTGCTGGTAAGAAAGATAATCATAAAACAAGATTATATGCATTCTTTCAAATAAGCCACACAACAGGGCAAGTAAAACATTCTTTTACTTTAACAAGATGGAACCCACCATTTTAGTCAAAAGTGTTCGAGAACCCTAAAATATCTCAAAATTCCAAGTTACATCAAAATGTAATAAACGGACAATCCGAAACCGTAGAGATACATAGGAGTTAAAAACACAATCTTTGACATAGATAACAGTTTAGAAAAGTTAGTAGGAACTCACCTCAAATTTTCTTCTTCCTAACGAATGCTACCTACGACAACACCGAAAGAATCGGTAAGTCGAAACGCAGATAACTCTCCCACTTTCTGACAAAAACTTAAAGACAACAGAAGCTAACATCGAGCAATAGGTGGCGCAAAAGAAGGATTTTGCGCGAACTGAAGGTGGCGCAAAGGAAAACTTTGTGCGACAAGAGAGTGGCGCAAAATAAGGCTTTGCGCCAAAGAAACTTTGCGCGATCAAGGGGTGGCGCAAAAGACACTTTGCGTGACCCAAGGGTGGCGCAAAGGTCACTTCGCGCGACCAAAGGGTGGCACAAATGCCACTTTGCGCGACCACTGGTTTTCCCTGACCGGTCGACCTGCTCACTCAAAACTCGCCGGAGTACACCCAGATTCTGGCCAAACTCAAAACGTTAAAAAAACACAGATTTAGACGGTTGAAAAGCTACACAACGGGAATCTACACCGGCCATAACACTTCAAACGAAAGATTAAGCTAAAAACATACCTCAAAAGACAAGAAATCGAAAAACCCACTTCAAAGCTTCCTTTCTCTCTCTCTGGTCTTCAAAACAAGTATCAGTATGAGATGATTTAAATATATCAATAGTTGATATTTATTTAAACCCAAGTTTCATTTAACCCCCCGAACTTTGGGAAATGATTAACTTTTCACCCGTCGATAAAATTGTGGGTGTTACAATCCTTCCCAACTTGGGAATGATTTCGTCCCCGAAATCCAACTACCCAAAGAGATGAGGATATCTACGCTTCATATCCTCTTCCGCTTCCCAAGTCACATTTGCTCCCCGGTGATGCTTCCACTGAACCTTGACCAAAGTGACTTCTTTGTGACGCAATTTCTTAGACTTTCTCTCTAAGATGGCGTCGGGTTCTTCCACACAACGGTTACCTTCGTCTACCCTTAACTCTGAAAGGGGAATGACGTTGTCTTCTACCGCCAAACATTTCCGGAGGTAGCAAACATGAAACGTGTTGTGTATTCTGCTCAACTCCGGTGGCAGTTCCAACTGGTAGGCTTGCAAACCCACCTGTTTAAGCACTTTGAAAGGTCTGAGGAAACAGGGACTCAGCTTCCCACGTTTTCCGAACCGAATAACTCTCTTCCATGGCGACACCTTAAGCATAACATGGTCGCCCACTTGGAATTCCATCGGTCGTCTCTTCTTATCGGCATAGCTTTTCTGCCGATCTTGAGCCGCTTTCATTCTTTCACGAATGACCTTGACCTTATCGGTCGTCTCTTGCACGATTTCAGGTCCGACGAACTGCTTCTCCCCCGCTTCAAGCCAGCACACGGGAGTTCGACACTTTCGCCCATACAATGCCACAAAAGGTGCCATTCCAATACTCGAGTGGTAGCTATTGTTGTAAGCAAACTCCACCAAAGGTAGGTGAGAGTCCCAACTACCCCCGAAATCGATGACACAAGACCTCAACATGTCTTCCAAAGTTTGTATCGTTCTCTCGCTTTGCCCGTCGGTTTGCGGATGGTAAGCCGTACTCAACTTTACTCGAGTACCAAGTTCTTTCTGAAACCCATCCCAGAAGTTTGAAGTGAACCGACTGTCACGATCTGATACGATCGACAATGGTATGTCGTGCCTCGAGACCACCTCATCGATATAAAGCTTTGCCAACTTATCCATCGGTAAAGTCTCGCGCATAGGCAAGAAGTGAGCACTCTTTGTCAATCTATCAACTATCACCCAAATGGTATCGTGACCTCGAAGAGTTTTAGGCAACTTTGTCACGAAGTCCATGGTGATATGCTCCCACTTCCACTCGGGAATCTCTAAAGACTGAAGACTCCCATACGGTCGCTGATGTTCAGCCTTAACTTGCGAACACGTCACACAACACTCAACGTAATGCGCCACATCAAGCTTCATTACCGGCCACCAGTAGTGCAACTTCAAGTCTCTGTACATCTTTGAACTTCCCGGATGAATGGAATACTTGGACTTGTGTGCATCTTCAAGCAACAGATCACGGTTACCCCCAATCTTGGGTACCCATACCCGACCGCTGAACAGTTTTACTCCACGACTATCTTCCGTTAAGAGTAAACGCTGCTTCGTCATGACTTCATCTTTGAGATTCTCTTCTAACAGTGCTTCCACCTGTGATATCTTGATCTTTTCAACAAGACTAGACATTAGCTCGATTCTCGAATGGGTAGCCCGAATACTCCCGCTGTAGTCTTTCCGACTCAACGCATCGGCCACCACGTTCGCCTTACCGGGATGGTAAAGCAACTCACAGTCATAATCTTTAAGCAACTCGAGCCACCGCCTTTGCCTCATATTCAGCTCTTTCTGATCAAAGACATATTTCAGGCACTTGTGATCCGTGTAAAGAGTACATTTCGTGACGTAGAGGTAATGTCGCCAAAGTTTCAAAGCGAACACTACCGCCGCTAACTCCAGATCATGGGTTGGATAATTCTTCTCATGTATTTTAAGATGCCTCGAGGCGTAAGCGATTACCTTGCCTCGTTGCATCAACTCACAACCCAGCCCCATCTTCGAAGCGTCGCTGTAAACCACGAAATCTTCCGACCCTTCAGGTAATGACAATATTGGAGCTTCACATAACTTCTTTTGAAGGATCTGGAACGCCTTCTCTTGTGTTTCGGTCCATTCAAACTTCACATTCTTCCGAGTCAAAACTGTCAAGGAAGAAGCGATCTTTGAGAAATCTTGGATAAATCTCCGGTAGTATCCCGCCAGCCCCAAGAAACTTCGGATCTCAGACGGACTCTTAGGAGACTCCCAATTCATCATAGCTTCAATTTTGGAGGGGTCCACTTTCACTCCGTCTCGAGTGACCACGTGACCCAGAAACTGTACTTCTTTAAGCCAAAAGTCGCACTTGGAAAACTTGGCGTACAACCTTTCTTTTCTCAACACTTCCAGAACTTCACGTAAATGTCGCTCGTGCTCTGACTCACTCTTGGAGTACACGAGTATGTCATCAATGAATACAATGATCGATTTGTCGAGGAATGGTCGGCACACTCTATTCATCAAGTCCATAAATACTGATGGTGCGTTCGTTAGACCAAAAGGCATTACAAGAAACTCATAATGGCCGTAACGCGTTCTAAAAGTTGTCTTCAAAACATCTTCTTCTCTTACCTTCATCTGGTGATAACCTGAACGTAAGTCAATTTTGGAAAAACAACCCGCTCCTTGAAGTTGATCAAACAAATCGTCAATTCTCGGAAGCGGATATTGTTCTTCACTGTAGCTTTGTTTAACTTACGATAATCGATGCACATTCTCATTGTGCCATCCTTCTTTTTGACAAATAAGACCGGAGCTCCCCAAGGTGACGAACTCGGTCTTATAAAGCCTTTCTCCAATAGCTCTTGGAATTGTGCCATCATCTCTTGCATCTCTGATGGCGCTAAACGGTAAGGTGCTTTAGCGATTGGTGCTGATCCAGGCACAAGATCAATCCGAAACTCTACCTACGATCGGGTGGTAACCCGGGCAAGTCGTCCGGAAAGACATCTGGAAACTCACGCACAATCTTCACATCTTCCAGCATTGATTTCTCTAACTTGGCATCGATCACATAGGCTAGGAAAGACGAACATCCTTTTACTAAGCACTTGCGTGCCTTTGCCATTGCGATTATTGCCACTTCACCTTTTCTCTTTTCACCATAGATGACAACGACTTCGCCAGAGAGGTTGGGAAGTCAAATCAATTTCTTGTAACATACGATCTCGGCATGATTGTTTGACAACCAATCCATGCCGACCACAACATCAAAACCCCGATTAACATCGGCAGTAAATCGATTGAGAATTCTCTCCCTTCGATTCCGAGAGTACACTCTTTCAGAACATGACGGATCAGAACATGACTACCATCAGCTATTTCTACCACTAATGCATCCTCAAGACTAGTAGTGGCCATAGAAATCTTTTGACGGAACAATTCAGATATAAAGGAGAAACTGGCACCTGTATCGAATAAAACTCGAGCAGGTACAGAGTTTATAAGAAAAGTACCCGATACCCCATCAGCGGATGCTTTGGCCTCATCGACCGTCATCTGAAACGCTCGACCCGGAACCCTAGATGGGTTTTCTCTTCTGCCCGGTGCACTACCCGACTTGAGCTTTGGGCAATCTCTCTTCACATGCCCCGGTGCCTTACACTCGAAGCAGACCATCCACGCGATAGAACAGTCGCGGGCGATGTGATCATTCTTACCACACTTGAAGCAGAATCTAGGAGTGGGGTTACAGTTACCATGGTGCTTGGTTCGACATTTCGGGTACCATCTTGCTTCTTGATAACCGCTGAAACTGCGATTTCCGACAAAAGGTCGGGTTCGCTTGGGAGGTACAGAACTGCTCTCCCACTTTCTTTTATCCGTCACCACCACTGTTTTCTCAGATTTGCTTCTCGCGAACATCTTTTCCATGAATTGAGCTTCCTCGACCATCTCACGGAGGTTAGAAGCTTTAGAATTGTGGACCATGGATTGCATGTCCGCTGGTAGGCCGTTGAGATAAGCCTTCATCTTTTCTTTTTCTGTTGGGGCAGCGTGCCCCACCAGACCAAGATTCTCCATGAACTGACGGGTGTATTCCCTCACCGTCAGGCTTCCCTTCACCAGAGACCGGAACTCTTTCTCGATTCGGTCCATTGTTCTTTCATTGCAGAACTCCTCCAACAACTTCTTCTTAAACTCGGCCCATGACAACTGAGCCAACACAGTAGGAGATAGGGTGGATTGAATAATATTCCACCAAATGAGTGCAGTGTCCCTAAGCAATTAGGTACCGAACCGCACTCTCTGATCATCTTCGCATTCGGAAGAGCCAAAAGCTTGCTCGACCGCTCGGATCCATTTCACACACATTGTTAGGTCGTCAGAACCAGAGAACTCTGGCGGCCCGCAACCCAGAAATGACTTGTAGGAACAACTCCTCCCACTTTTTGGGGCATTTACAACAATGGGCTCCTCAGTCCTAATTCCAGTACCTATGCCTCCAGATCCAACCACATTGCGATCTTCTATCACTTTCAGCAGAAACTCCTGTTGTTTAGCCATTTCTTCCTTCATTGCCGACATCATGCTGGCCATCAACTCTGACTGGGAATTAGCATTCCCTATGACTGCGTGAGTCGACGCCAGGTCTACTTCTGGAATGACCTCTGGGCCCTCACCTATTCCTTGCTGAACAGAAGCACGTTCAACAACCTCAACACCTTCCGACTGACCCGCGGTAGAGGTTGTTGCCTCCACACCATCAACAATCGTACGCGGTCTACCACGTGTATTCACCATTCTAAACTGCTTCACAGAAAAGAGAAAGAGATAAGAAAGAGATAGGATAGACACACAGGAAACGTACTACCACATTGCCAATTGTCATAACATTAGTAAACAATGACGCTCACGTAAAATATCCTCATAATAACATTAGTTAAGTGAGATTATGAACATATAACACATAAGGGTTCTCGTCACCATTGCTACAACACCTGATAGCGTACTTTCCGTTGACTCTAAGACTTACCCATCTTAGAAGTTATACCCAAACTCACGAATCAACTCTTAACATACTCAGTCTAAGTCTAGACATCTTACATTCATGCCTAGTTCGCTTAAACTGCGCGCGGGTAGGTGATGGAGTAAAACCAAACAAAGGGCTTGTTAGTCCCTTCCACATCTTTAGTTATAAACTACAAAACTTTTGGTCCTCCTTCCTATGTGGGACACAATCCCAAATCCACTTGGTTTTGCCAATTTCATCCCAAACACTCAACTTTGAGCATCGATATCTCATTCACACATATTCCATTTTGGACACATAATATATCGTTTCGAAGCTATAATATAAGAGAACACAAACCCACGAAGAGTTAGATATATACAATACATATACATATACATGTATTTAATTGTGTCCAAAGTTAGTAAAAATCACATTTTTACTAAAAAAATTCCAACATGACATTGTCATAGTCGTCGGGCATTGTCGTTGAACCCTTTCCAAGCCCCGAAACTCAACTTTTTCAACGCCGACACCCCCGATACCCTAAGGTACTTTAAACAATGATTTCCCAACGAAAGTCCCGCCGTACTTAAGTTCCAAAAACGTCCGGGTGACCTTTACTTACCGAAAATTACGGGTGTTACAGTTTTAATATATAAATGCCTTACAAAAAAGTTTTTAGACTATAGACCGTTAATCTTAAATAAACATTTTTAAACTATAAACCGTTAAATGTGTAATTTAAAAGTATGTTCATAGAAATATAAAATAAATGAATTTTTTGTAACATCTGTATTTTGGTACGTAAATTTTTGAGGTTTATATTCATATTTGTCCATGGAAAAACCCTTTTAATCTTGAGTTGGTTTTTGTTGGGGTGTTAGTTTAGAAAGAAAACCAAAATAAATTAGCAAACTTCACGCCCCGTAAAACATTCTTCGCGACCGGGTACTTAAGGCAGAAAACTCTCAAAGTTAGGGGAGGCTTGGGCAAAACTCTGGGTCGCGACGCCAGGATGCATTCGGCAGTTGGAGCTTTAAAAACCGAGATTTCACCTTTTTGCCTTCATTTTTCATATACCAACTCCTTCCTACTTGGGTCATTTTGGTGAATAAATCTTAAGAGTAGGTCATTTCGTTGATTTATCGTATAAATGGACATTATTTGATAAAAACACACTCCATGTGTATTTGGTTTTATAAACCACTTGGAAAATGCATATGTTTATGTTATGTGGCATTTTCAAAATATAAATAGTAAGATTTCATTTGGAGAATGCAAATGATGGATTCTTGAGTTAATAATACTTTTGGAGTATGTGTACCACCCGTAAATTCCAAAAGAACGGTCAACGATCAGTCAAGGAACGGTCAGCGGCCGGCCGAGAGAAACGGTCGGGGAACGGTTTATCATAAGACGTGAGGAGGCACAACAAGAGACATGTGCGGCTTGGATCGCTGCCTCAAGCCGCGACCAAAGCCGCGTAAGTCACTGTGGTTTGCATTCAAAGGACACGTGCAGCTTGGCCCACGACTTGAGGTCGCGGCCAAGGCCGCGGGAAGGGTCTGATCGGTTTAAAACCCAAATTTTAGGGTTTTCTCTCATTAGCCTCCATCTCCATTTATCTCCTCTCCATTGGTGCGATTTTGAGAGCTCTTATCTCAGATTTGGAACATACATGGTGGGTTCATCCTAAAGAAGTATAAAGGTTCGGTATTTGGAAGCTCGGGTTGAAGAGTTAAATGGGTTCCTTGAATAGCTTTGGGTGGAAAGTCTCAATATCTAAAGTGGTAAGTTTCCTTGAGTAATCTAAGCTTTAGTATAAGAATCTTTATAGATCTAAAAGTCTTACTTGATGTTGGTTCATTTCTAGACTTGAAGGAATGGGCTGCTTGGAAACCCTAACTTATTGTTGGTGATGACTTGGAAATGGTGGAATCTACACTTTATGAGGCAAATGGTTGAGTTTGGAACCTAGGTTTAGCTTAACCTAGCAAGGTGAGTTCAAGTTGCTTTGTGAAAACTATGTACATGCCAAAATGAGTATTTTTAAAGTAAAAATATGTTTTAACTTGGTAATTGTCAATGTGTTGGGTATTTTGATAAGTTTTCACATTTGATAAACTTGGGTTGTTTTAATCTCATAAAATGCCCATATTTGGGTTTTGGATATCTTGACAAGCAATAGTATGATTTATGCATCTTTGGTAATTTTTGTACAAATGAAGTCTAATTCATGATATATGCATTTTTGGTGTATTTGATTTCATAAACCATTTGGAAAATGCATGTCTCCGTGTTATGAGACATTTTGGAAACATAAGCTTATAAACTCATTTGGAAAATGATATGTCCCAATCCGTGTTGAGTTTTGGGTTAATCACATCTTTGAAGTATGTGTCTGTATAAACGTCGTTTAGATGCGTTTTATTATTTGGGGAAACCGTTATTTGTTGGTCAATTGGGTTTTGAGCATTTTACCTCAGTTTTGACTTAAAAGAGTCTCATGGACATTTGTCCCAGTTTTAATGGCTCTTTGTAGAGCCCATGTTCAATATACATCTTAATGCATTTTATTGCATATTTATGATAATCACATGCTCGAGTGTGTTGGTCATTCATGTGTAGCCATGTAATGTTAGATAGTGTTGCATTGGATCCATAGGCACGTAAGTCAGTCTTTAATTGATGGTAAACTAGGTGTTGCGGGAATTGACTCTGGGGCCCATGTTTTTATGACCTTAATTTTCAAGTGTACACTAGGAGGGTTGAGTCCGGTTGTGCTATCATGAGTGATTGGCGTTTGGGGCCTCCGCCATGTCGGGGCAATGCCATGGTTGTAACCCCCGACTGTGCCGAGCCTTGGCGATATTCATGGTAATATTCGCTAAGGTCAGCTGTCTCTTTTTTTTGGTAAAGGAGTATCCCAGACCACTTTGGGCGCAGACTAATCTCTTGGAAAACAGGCCTATGGCCCGCGGGCATTCATCCCGTGGACACAATGCTGCGAGTGGGGTTCGAACCCGGGCAACCGCTATGAAGTCCCCAGGCTCTTACCACCACGCCACAATGTTGTCTCTTTTGGTGTAACTTGAAGGGAGTCGTAGGGGCACTTGGGCTTGCGTGTCGTGAAGTGTCATACGATTAACGTTGTATGAGTGGCATACTTTTGTGTTCCTCCACTCTCAACGGATATGGGTCTCCCCCATCGTCGGCCAGCAATAATTTGGATATTTAATTGTTCATGCTTTAATATTTGGATTTCATCACATTTTATGGTCGTGTGAGTATTGAATCTTAGTTATATGTTTTCAATGGCATATTATATTATATGGGTTGTATTCCTATGATTTTACGAGTTGAGTATTATGCCTCACCCGTGTTTTGGAATATAAAGTTTTACCCGCGTTTTTATTATTGGGATTCCGTTTTCTATTCACATTTGAATGAGTTTTGGTCGGCATAATTTTATAAAGAATGTTTGTATTGGGACATCCGTCCTTAAAACGCATGTTATTGGAAAATGAGTCGTTTTCATAGTTAAGTTAAATCATTTTGAAAGATCATGATTTAAACTGCAGTCTTCCCTTCTAACGAAATATTTATTTATGTTGAAAACTCTTGAACTCACTAGGCGTTAGCCTAACCCTTTTATTTATGTGCATCAGGTTCTGGTTGGGAATGGTCCTAGTAACACGATGAAGAGAGGAGTGTTAGCAGTGTGCTCGTGATGTGTTTAGTATTGGCGAAGTTTCCGCTTTGGTTTGTGAAGAGCATCTATCTTTGAGGACTAAGTAGCACCCGACTTCGGTATAGCCCTTGATAAATGTTGGGGTTTACAGTTGTTTGAGGTTAATTGTAGAATTTTATATTTGAGGTATGAAGAACTTTTGATTTGTATTTGATATTATATCAAAATTTTAATTAGTTGCTTTTACCAAATTCGAGGGTGTTACAATATGTTTTTGCATAAACGTAGGTTAAATGTGCTTTATTGCTTGTGTTAACTTTTATTTGAATGGTCAAATAAATGTGGAGTCATTGGGTTAAATTTGGCTCATTTGAGTTTTGGGTACCTTTATCCATTCTACTTTGCTCCATGTTGAGTTTTGGACATGATATGCCTTTATTGCATTTTATTTGAGAATACTATGTTTTGAGTGCGTTGATCATTCATTTGGTGTCATGTAATTTACACTGTAATGCATTAGATCCATAAGCATATATATATATATATATATATATATATATATATATATATATATATATATCAGTTGTGTATGTCAATCGAGGAGTTTTGATGTTTTCATCTTGAGACCATGGGGTGATAAGAGAGAAGTTTTGGTATTTTCGGCTTAGGCCCTTTTAGTCGTGACAAGAGAGAAGTTTTGAGGTTTCCTTATCGAAATCGTTGGTTTGGGACAAATGAGGAGTTTTGATGTACTTGCTTTAGAACCTCCGATTTTAGGCAGGTGGGGAGTTTTGATGTTCTCATCTTGTAACTTGGGGACTGACTAAGTAAGGAGTTTTGATGTTCTTATCTTAGCCCCAGTAAGAGTAATTACTAAAGCTTATATGTTGGGAGTGATTTACTCGTCAACATCTCGATGTGGCTTACTTAGTGTTCTGACACTTGATGGAAATGAGTCCCCCCGTCAACGGAAAGTGTTACTTATGGATAGTGTATTATTCATGTTTTTGTTGTTGTTTGGGTATGAAGTGTGTCAATTTTTCATGGTGTTGGCATCTTGGAACTTATGCATGTCTCGTTGTTTTGGATATTGGACCTTACCCATGTTATTTGGATGTTTTAGATAATAGAGTTTAGGGGTGTACAGAAAACCGTCAACCCCCGAAACCCGACCAACCCAACCCGCTCCCAACCCATTTAAACCCAACCCGTGAAACCGCCAAACCGCTAATTAGAAGGGTTGAAATTGGGTTAGGAAAACTCAACCCAACCCAAACCGCCAACCCGCCGCTATTTTTTTATAAAATTATATTATATATATATATATATATATATATATATATATATATATATAATATACGGTTTATTCACAACCCAAATTAACTTTAAGACTTATGGATTTTATTTTATATTTAGATGATTGTAATTAGGGTTGTAAACAAACCGAACATTCAGTAAACCGTTCGTAAACCGTTCGGCGGGAAGCTCGTTTATGTTCGTTCATTTATAAATGAACGAACATGAATACATTTTTTTGTTCGTTTAGTTAAAGAACGAACATGAACAATGTGGTCTCGTTCGTTCATTTATGTTCGTTAATGTTCGTTCGTTTGCATTTGTTTATGTTTGTTTACGTTTGTTTATGTTCGTTTATTATATAAATATATTTATATATTGGTACATTAATATGTAAAATCATTAATTAAATTGAATTTTAGAATTCCTTTTTTATTGCTCATAAGTTTATCCAGATTTTCATTTTGTTATGTTGTTTTTTAGAAACGAAATGATAAGTAATGGTGGTTGTTTTTTATTCATTTATGTTCGTTTGTTTATGTTCATTTAAATTTATTTATGTTTGTTCGTTTATGTTTGTTTAAGTCCATTTATGTTCGTTCGTTTATGTTTGTTTAAGTCCATTTATGTTCGTTCGTTTATGTTCATTTAGCATCTTAACGAACGAACATAAATGAACACGAACAAACACATTTTCTTAATGAATGAACATGAACACATAAATTTTCGTCGGTTTACCGTTCGTGTTCGTTCGGTTCGTTTACAACCCTAATTGTAATAACTAATAACTTTGTTGAGAATATTTTTAGTTTTATTTATCGTACTTCAATCGGCAAATTTATGTATATTACTAACTCACCAACCCAACCCAACCCGCCATAACCCGCAAGGGTTGGGTTGGGTTCTATTTTTGAATGGGTTGGGTTGGGTTAAGATTTTCCAAACCACCATAATTGGGTTGGGTTGTAAAAACGTCCCAACCCGCGTACACCCCTAATAGAGTTTTATCCATGTTTCCGTATTTGAATATTCAATCCCATTCACATTTTGGGTGGGTATTTGGCTTTTGTTTCATGTTAACATGGGTGCTTTAGTCACTGAGTTCTCATCACGAAAATGATGCTTTACGTGAAAGGTGTTGCTTTTGCACTAACTACTTTTCATTAGAGAAATTGTGATTTAAACAACATTATTTCAGTTTTACGTTGTATATTAAAAATGAAAACTCTTGAACTTACTAGGTGTTAAGTCTAACATTTTCTATTTGTAGGCATGTGCATATAGTCCACGTTGGAGAATGATACTAACGACACTATGAAGAGTTGAATACTAGTTAGAGGTACGAGAATGTGTTAACTATTCGAGGAAGTCTTCTGTATTTTGAGTGACTATCGTTGGATTTTAGTAACACCGACATTGGCCTTAGTTTGTCATTTTTGTTGATGTTAAATCTAGAGTTATTATTTGAGAAAATTTAGTATTGATTTATAGAAATAAATTAATCCATTAAATGATGTTTTATCGGAAATTCTAAATTAGTTGTTCTTTCAGATTTAAGGGTGTTACATTTGTTTAATGATAATTTTATTTGTTTTGAAAAAGGATAGTATTTTTAAATCTGAAAATAAATGAAATTTTAATTTTGACATGACTTGTGATTGTTAAATAAATATTTAAAATGTGTTTTGAGTTTAAGGGGTTGTTTGGCACTTGCCGAATGGTTTAGTGCAGAATGATTAAGTGGTCTGAATGATTAAGAGGTTTTTATGATATAGTGTAAAATGAAATATGGTTGTTTGCTAATTGTTCATAATGAAATAAGGGCTCTTAAGGTTAAGGGAGGTTCAGGATACAAAATCATTAAGAGGATTTTGGAACCATTAAGAGACAACCCTTTTTTTGCCAAACAGGATTTACCTCTTAACGATTCAAAGATTGTCTCTTAATGAAACCATTAAGAGATAAACAAACAGCCCCTAAATGAAATCAAAGAATATTTTTTTAAAAACTTTTAGTTAACCAATCAATAATATATACATCTTTCGATTTCAATAATATTTTTGTTTTACCCATTTTGTTAACAATAAAAGATCATTAGTTTGAATAATTTTTAAATACTCAAATTACTCTTTCCATATAAAGAAGGATCAAGTTTTAAAAACCTATAGATTTATCTAAATTAAAAAAAATACAAATTATCTTAAATAATCATTATTTAAAATAAACATAATATAAAAAAATCGGTATTTTTTTTGTTTGATAAAAATATTATATATATATATGTATATAATCGTTACTGATACATTTTAATTTTGTAAAACTCACAAATCCAACTGATAAACATGAGTGACAATTTTATATCAAACCAAAGTAAACAACATGTGTACCAATCATACCAATCACAGTCGATTGGTAGTATCGTACCAAGTTAAGAATTTGGTTGGTACACGGTATTTGAAGTCCATATCATGGTCACAACTTATTTAATTATTTATCAAACTTTGTATTTTTGATGTATTGAATATTAAACATCTTAAATTTAACCTTTTTGTTTGACATTTGAATGTTTGAAAATTTTATTATTTGCATATAAATAACCCTTAAACATGACATGTGTTATCTGCAAGTTCAAAATGTCACCCAAAATTTGAACAAAAGTAAAAAAATTCATACATGTAACTTGAAGTTGGTATGAAACCAGTACCAATATATATTAATCGAAAAAAGATGGTACCAATTAAGTTCATATCACGAACAATTGGTTGGTAGACGGTATTAAAAAGAAAAAAAAAACTTGGTACAGTGTCAAATCCATCGTAGATAAATATATTTAAATACAAAATAATCGTTAAACCTACTAATACCACAAAATACTTTATAAACCCAATAACTTACAAGAAATCATCTCACTTTCTCAAAACCATATAATAAAGAGTTAAATACAAATTTGGTCCATGTGGTTTACAAATATTAACGACTAAGGCCCCTCAAAGAAATATTTAACGAATAACGTCCCTCTACTTTTCATTTTATAACACATAGGGTCCCTCTTAGTAAAATTATTAAATAATGTGTATTTAAGTAGGGGTAAATTTGTCCATTCCTCTATTATAGGTTTGGTAACATATTTGGTCCCTCCTAAAATTTAGGGATTAAAAAACTCTTTTATAGTTTGTAACATATTTGGTCCCTCTATGAATTTAAATAAGAAGTTAAATGCAAAATTGATCCCTATGGTTTGCAAAAAATAACAAGTAGCATCCCTTAAAAATTAAATTTCATTAATTTCCAAACCTAGCAGTAGCACTAGCATTTTTTGGATATAAGCATGAAGACAAATCTTAAACTCACAAGTCACAACCACTACTTAGTTAACTTAAAAAAAGACGATTAATAAAAACAAGCTAAATAAAACGTATCACACCATAAAATATAAATATTTGGTCAACATAAAATAAGACGTTGGATGGCGACAACCAAGTGATGATTTTATATGTTCTCTAAATTAAAAACTACTACAAAAATGACTCTAAATCAGCAACTACAAAACCAACATGAAAGTTGTTACAAAAAATAATGCCAAAATAGCAGCAATTAGCTACAAAAAAGTTAAGAAGGGATAATTACACCAAGTTTTGAACAAAAGAAAATCAAACTTCACAAGTTAAGGTTACCGTCCTTTGCATGTGCCTGAGTTATGGCCTTATATATGTGCATGGTTTTATTTAGTTTGTCTTTATTAATCATTTTCTTAAGTTAACCAAACAGTAGTTGTGACTTGTGTTCAAAAAATGCTAGTGCAGGTTTGGAGATTAATGAAATTTAATTTTTAAGGATGTTACTTATTAGTTTTTGTAAACCATAGGGATCAATTTTGCATTTAACTTCTTATTTAAATTCATAGAGGGACCAAATATGTTACAAACTATAAAAGGGTTTTTTAATCCCTAAATTTTAGGAGGGACCAAATATGTTACCAAACCTAGAATAGAGGAATAGAAAAATTTACCCCTACTTAAATACACATTATTTAATAGTATTACTAAGAGGGACCCTATGTGTTATAAAATGAAAAGTAGAGAGACGTTATTCGTTAAATATTTATTTGAGGGACCTTAGTCGTTAATATTTGTAAACCACAAGGACCAAATTTGTATTTAACTCTATAATAAAATTGAAAAACTTAAAATAAAAATATATAACATTGCTTTCCACGCGTATAATTCTAGTTATAAAGAAATTGTTAATAAATATTTTAATTGAAACATTAAAAGTTTGAAAATGAAATATCAGAATTTAATTAATTAATTTTAGAAAAAAATTATTTGTTGGTGGAATAAACTACAGGGAACAAAACCCCTCCACACAGTTCACATTCACACTTGACAGTTGACACACGAAACGCAATAAATGAATAAATTTTCCATAAAAGGAAAGATTCTCATTTTGGTACCATTATTGATTATGCGTTTCTTTTTATGGTATGATATTAATTTAATTTAAAATTTAAAAGGACTTTGGGTCAAAATGGATAGATAGTTATTAGAGAAATTAATTAAAGTAACCATTTTCAGGCACTTGAGTTATTCTGTTAATCAATTTTTTTTTTGATTTTATCAAAAAGTCATTACCTTCGTAAATTATACATCTGTTAGTTGCAGAGTTAGTTAAAAGACAAAAAAAAATCACTTTTTACCTAGGTCCGTAAGTATCACACCTGCAAGTTGAGGACCATGTTCAGAAATTTATAGATTTGGTCTTTGAAATTTTCAATTTTCACTCAGGTCCGCAGGTGGCACCTCCGCAAGTTGAGGACTATGTTAAGAAATTTACAGATTTTGTCTCTGTACTTGCGGACTATGTTCAGTTTTCTTTTTTTAAATGGACCCTTCGTGTAACACCCCGATTTTTTAAAATGTATCAATCCAAGTTAATACAGAAACCGATATATTAAGGAAAAATAAGATATTTTATTTTGGGTTTGAATCCTTGATTTTATAGTCTTAAGAGATGAAGGATTCAATTACGAGTCCAACAGTTCTTTCCGGAGCGAAAACGGGGCTATAACGAAGAAGTTATGGCCAAAACAGTGATCGGGGAAGTTTCAGCTCGCGGTACATTTTCCGCGAAAGTGCCCCGCGAGAGTGACACCTTGTCACTTTCGCTGTCACTCTCGCCAACAACGTCTGGACGATTAAAATCGCGATTTTCAGCCCCAAACTTCATTTCTTCATATCTTTCTCATCCTAGCTCCGATTTCAGTGATTCAAGTTGCCACGGTTTCATTTTTGAGAGTTCTTCAAGGATTTAGCAAGATATTGGAAGTCTATTGGAGTATACAAGAGTATTTAATGGTGGTAAGCTCTTTATCCCTCCATCTTCATCTTCTTCATCAAGTTTTCTAGGGTTTTATCCACCCTTCGTGCTTCCTTTCATAGATTGGAGGTTTGTAACCATTTTGGTGAACTAGAAGTGTCTTGGTTATTGGATTCAATCTTGGGTTAAGGTAATCTTTTATCCTCTTCGGTTATGGAAGTTAGGGTTTCGGTATTAGTTGAGGTGTTCATGTATATGGTTTGGGAAATGATTTTTGTGGTTGATTATGTTTATTTGTGGTTGGATATGTATGGATTTAGGTTTTGGAAGTTTTGTCTCGAGAATCCAAGTGTTCTTCAAAGGAGCTCTAGTTGGGGAAAAATCTAGATTTAGCCTAAATCTAGCAAGGTGAGTTCAAGTTGAATTGTGAAAACGTTGTACATGCCAAAATGTCTATTTTAAAGTGTTTATGTGTTCTACATGAAATTATCAAATGTTGGGTTATTTGCTAATCTTCGATTATGGGAAGTATTTAACTTTACAACTTTGTGTAATACCCACATTTGGGATGAATGGGCATTTCGATAAAGGTGTCACAAATGAATGTGTTTTGAGGTCTTATCGCATAAATAGATATTTGATCAAAGAAATACACTTTTCAATGTTTGTCGAGTCTCATGCATCATTCATGAAATGGAATGTTTTATAAAGTATCACTTACACATCTATGTGAGGTATTTGAAAGAATGGTTATAGTCTCATTTAATGATTTTCATTCTTATCAACAGTTAAATTTGGAAAATGCATATTTTGTGTTATGAGTTCATTTGAAAAATGGGTTGCCTTAACTAATGTTAAGTTTTGAACTAATCTTACTTTTAGTCATGGTGTTTGCATATCCATTGGTCGAGTGTGTTTTATCGTATTTTTATCTCATTTATCAATGGGTTAATGGGTTACTAAGCCTACGGCTTGGTAATTTTTATTTGATTTGGGGTATTTGGACAATTGTCCAGTTTTGGTAGCTCGACTTTGAGCCTTTGTGGCGATATTGGATGAGGGACTCGACATAAGGACCGTTCACGGTTGAACTCGAAATCCCGTGGGTGTACGTTTAAAGCCACTGAGCCTGACATTCCTTGCGCTTGTATTTATTGTTCCGGCGTGGGACGACTAGTTTTCCACGCCGAGGCACGTTTGGCATCGGATTGGGTTGTAAGTCCTTCGTGCTGCATGTTAAGGTACCGGATGAGGTATAAGTCCTTCGTGCTAAAGTATTACGATATTGGATGAGGAGCTCGACGTAGGAACCCGACGGGGTTGAACTCGAGTTTCCGTGGGTGTATGTTTAAAGTCACTGAGTCTGACATCCCTTGCGTGTACTTTTGTTTATATGACTATTCATGAAAACATAAAATGGGCTTACTTTGTGGACCGTCACATTTTATGGAATCGGGAATCCCCCGTCACCGAAAGGTGTTGTTTTTGGGTATTGAGTTTTATTATCCAAGTTTTCGGTGAAGTTTTGTATTATTGGGTTTTGCCCTTGATGTTATGGGTTGAGCATTATGCCTCACCCGTGTTTTGGGTGTTTTGGGATATAAGGTTTAACCGTATCTTCATAAATGGAGAGTTCAATTTATATTTACGCTTTGAGTGAGTTTTGGGTTAAAGCTAATTTATGAATGAACGGCTTACATTGGTATCATCATCTTTGTAGTGGTTTGGTTTGGAAAATGTCCAAATTGGTGTTCTTTGTCTAAAATGCATATTATTGGAAAATGAGTCGTTTTCACACGTAAGACGTATCATATTGAAGGACTATAATTTTAACCACATCCTTTCTTTTCAAACGATTATTTTATATATGTTGAAAACTCTTGAGCTCACTAGGCGTTAAGCCTAACCTTTTTATTTGTCCGCATGTGCATCAGGTTTCAAGGTTGGGAGTTGGTCCTAGCAAGCCTATGAAGAGTAGAGCCTTAGCTAGATCCGAAAGTAAGTATTCGGTGAAGTCTTCCGCTTTATGGAGATAGTGACTATACATGAGTATGTGTAGCACCCGTCCTTTATAGCCGTATGTATAAGATGGTATATGTGTATTGTAGTCAAATCTAAATTTGTGGTTGTAGATGATTCATTTATTGATGTATTTAGAAAATTTTAAATAAGTTGCTATTTCTAGATTTGAGGGTGTTACACTTCGCAAGTTGAGGAGTTGCTACTTGTCGAAATGGTGACTTTTTGAAAATTTTGGAAGTGAAATAGCAAAGAGGTAAATGTATAAGGCTGAAATGGCTATTTCTATTAATTTTCCTCACTTTTATTCATTTCTTTTATAATTATTTAACATATTAAAACAAGAGTTAACTACAAATTTGGTCATGTGGTTAGTTGGAAATAACACTTTTTGTCCCTACAGTTTTGAAATTACAAAATGGTCATCACGATTTGCAAAAATGTCTGGATTTGATCTCTCTTTCTCTCTCTCTCTCTGATGGTTATTAAAAATTATGTTAAATTAGACATCTTCGTTCTTTTATCGATTTGTTTGTCTTTTACTCAATCAAAATTGATTTTGGTTCTCTTTGTTTAGATTGGATACAGAATAAAAAAATGATAAAAGGACGAAAATGTCCATAATTTAACGGTTGTTAGAGGAAGGGACTAAATTCAAACATTTTTTCCACGGTAGCCATCTCATAATTTGAAAACTACAGATACGAAAAGTATTATTTTCGACAAACCGTAGGGACCAAATTTGTAGTTTACTCTTTTAATAAAATAATTTAAAAGATTGTAGTTATTTTGAATACATCTGGAATGATATTTAACCCATTAGAAATAAAAAATTAATAAAATCCACCAATTTTCAAATAAATAAACCAATTATTCATAAGATCCTAATTATTGTAATTATATATATATATATATTAACATTTAACAGAATGATGAACAGTAACTTATAGATTTGGTCCTTGAGGTTTTTAGTAAATTACAGATTTGGTCCTTGAGGTTTTATCTCCCTGTTAGATTTAGTCCTATGTTTGTAGAGTTACAGATTTGGTCCCTATAGTTTTATTTTCCTCTTGGATTTAGTCCCCATAATTTGTTGATTCCAAAATAGACTTTCGATTTTGCATTTGCGTAACGTTTTGGTTCTCGAAACTAAAAGTTGTTAGCTCATGACCATTAAGTAAATGACATTTCGATCATTTATAACTTTTTCATTTTCTAATTTAAATAAATAAAAGTTATATTATAAAAATTATTTTTATTATATAAGCATAAAATAAAGATCCCTTAACATGCATCGCATCTCAATGACTGTGTCTTCTCCAACCCAAAACCTTCCGCCTTCCCCATCAATCCAAGCACATAGTCGTAGGTGATTCACGCACCAACTTTTTATTTATTAATAAAGTAATTTATCATAATTTATTTTATGTTTAATAATGATGTAAAATTTGTTTAATTCATATTTTTATTATAATTTAATTTAGGTTTAATAACAATGTAACTTTTTTTAGGTTTAATGATGTAATGTACCATTTGCCAATTTATTTTCGCTTCCTATCATACACACACATCATCCTCATAGGGCATTTTGTAAATTATAGTCATGCTGCTAACAGACACAAAATGTTTTGTTCTCATAATTGGTCATGCTCAAATTTATGGTCTTAATATTTCTTTCCATCCGCAGCAACGCGCGGACATTAATCCCACCTCCTTGTCCTACATATATGAAATGAATATGTTTTATTTTATTTTATTTATAAAATATAGATGTAAACCCACAATAAATATCTATAAAATATAATAAAATCAAGCCTAAAACTTCGTCTTTTATAAGCAGGACCTGTAAAGGCACGAGCATAGTCACATGCACCTATTTAATCGATTTTCACAAATAAATTTATTTCTGGATATAAAATATGTAACTGCTAAATTTTGAAAGATGTTTCGGGATATCATAAAATACAAGGAAGACATCAATTAAGAAATTGAAAGGGTCTCTCAAAATCAACAAAAAAAACTTAAAAAAATCCATCGAAAAAGTGGAATTCAGGTAAAACACATCGGACGACTTTACGGCAGGGACGGACCTAGAATTTTTTTCATACGGTGTCACCATATAATTTATACAAAAAATAATTACAAAAAACACGGTTTTTATCGACTTGTCTTCATTTTTTACCGACGTGCAATATTGGCCAATGTGTTTTTACCCTAATTCCACAATTTCGAGGAATTTTTAAAGTTGTTTGTTTGATTTCGAGAGACTTTTAAGTTTTTTTTTTTTTTTATCAATTTCGATGGATTTTTTCGTTTTTTTGGTTGATTTCGATAGTTTCTTTTGGTTTTTTGGTTGATTATGAGGTACGGTAGCACCTTCCAAAACGATACGGTTGCACCTTTCACGAACCTAAGATTTTTTACCCTTCGTCGGAGAAATAATACGGTGGCACGTGCCACCGTATGCACACTACCAGGTATGTTCCTGCTTTACGGGTCTGCCCTTTGATCCAGCTTAAAGGTGCATCCGCTGACAAATACCCTGGATCCTCCGTTGTTTATAAGTTTATGTAAATGACTCAATAATTATTCTTGAATAACAAAACAATTATGTTCCCAAAAAATAATAAAGAAGTCTGCCCTTAATCAGTTCATAACAAATTAATTATTTTTTGTTGGTCTCAAACATCAGATTTGTAACTAATACAACTAGCATCCGATCCAACACTTAAAAAAAGGATTTCTTAATACTTGTCTTGTAACCTTTATATCTGATATACAACTTGTATCAGAACTAATAGATAGTATTCATCCGAACCTAACATAATAAAGGAATTTATAGGTTCAAGGTTTCGGATCTTAGTCACCTTCCAATCTATAACTTAGATAGTATGTTGAGATCAAACCTTAGATTTGATAATTCTCCATCCAAATCGAAGAATCTGATTGATAATTTAATTGGTCATTCAATATTGATTCTCAAGAACCCACAAATTACTCTCAGTTAGTTTTAACACCAAATGTTCCTACTTCATAAATAGTCTAAAGTTGGAATCCGATCTATAGCTTGTATTTCGGAATAGATAAGATATGATTTTTCTTTGTGAAAGTCTTGTAACTATTTGTATTGATCCAAGAACAACAAGCTTCCAACAAAATCGAAGACTAGTTGAAGTGAGGTCAAGATCGTCACTAAAGTGGATTGGTTTGTCATCTAGCCGAAAAAAGATCAATTCAAGATAAATAGCAGTCTGGAAAATACTACTACTCACAAACCGAATTTTGGAGTCAAATCAGTTAAAAATACGCGTTAAAGTATGACAACAACATTTAATGCAATAGTGGCTATAAAGGCTCGCCTTTGTCATATGTTGCAACTCACCCGTTTTGAAAGAACTTCTGAGTGATAGTTTCTTAGGAAAAGTCAGTATCACTATCTGAATAACTATTAAAGTACTTTTGATCTGAAATAGTGCCTTCTTCTCTCACCCTTTCAGCTGTTAGCAAATTTGTCACCAGTCAGATTGTTTAGGATCATGTCTTACCTTCCTAGCTTTTGCAACAAATATGCAATTCTTGTTTTAATACAGAACTAAAAGTGAAAATTTGTTGTATTTGTATTCAACACCTCTTCTACAAACACATCATGTGTAAGTCTGTAACACCCGTATTTTGGTACGACCTCATCAAGTGCATCTTCTTAGCATAGTCCGCAAACCGATCATATTTATTTTTGTCGTTAGCTTTGGAATCTGGGTCGTGGGCCTCTCAGGTCAAAAATTTGGAAGATTGGGCCTCGGTACTCACGGGGAGATTGTGCTCGCGATTGTGACAAGGGGCACTATCGCGGGGGACGTACCGAAAGTCGAGGGGGAGGTGGCGACAACACCCGGAATTGTGACACTATGTCACTCTCGCATGGCACTATCGCCGGATCTGTACCGAGAAGGGGCATTAACGGGCGATAGTGACTCGCGATTGTGACAAGTGTCACAATCGTCGGGCAAGGTCACGGTCGGGCCAAGTCCCTTTAAAACCCATTTTCACGACCTAAAACCCATTTTCTGTATTTGGGAGCTGATTTGGGCGATTGCATTTATTGAGAGGTAGGTTTCATCACACCTCTTCATTAATTTCTCTTGGGTAAGAGCATTAAAATCTTATGTATTGTTCAAACTAGGTTTTGGTAAGCATTGATTGAGGAGCTTAAGGATCTAAAGCTTCAAGAGATTTTCTCATCTCCCTCTAGTTCATCCAAACACCTAGGGTTTGTGTATAACCCTTGCAAGGTGAGTTCATACACTTCTTTATACTTCTATATGTGGTTACATTTCTTGTATTTTGGTCCTCTATGTCTTTCTAACCTAAATATGAGTTTTGGAGATGTTATGGTTTTGTAACCTAAGTAAGAATGGTGAGAAATGTTCTTTTAAACTAAAACCAATGGTTTTCTATGTATTCTACTCATTTGTTAGACAACCCTTAAACTATGGGATTTTGGGGAACCAAATGTGGAAAATTAGGGTTTTGGGGAAATGCAAGTATTGGGTTAATTAATTACAATCATGACTTTTAAAATGGAATATATATGGTATTTTGTTGATGAGTTATATTGATTTAGTCTCCTCAATGATGGGAGTAAAGATTTCATGTTGGTAACTTGTACGTATGATTTGTTTACATACATGATTCAATATGGGTATTACATGTGCTAGCATATTATTGGTATTTGGTCTTAGTGCAATGGATCCATAGGCACGGTGTTCCTATGTCCCCGTTTTGGACATTAGGTTCACCACTTTGGCACGGAATAGGCATCGGGTCACCATGATAAGTAAGGTATGGACCTATACGGTCGGGCAGCGTCTCATGGGCAGTAAGGTGTATTTCCCTTGCGTTAGAGTTCCCCGTTTTGGAACTCTCAAGAATAGACCTAGAGGGGTTAACTTGATGTTTTTCGAGCAATAGACTTAGAGGAGTTGAGCTCATTATGTGATTGGTGTTATTGTGCAACACCTTAAAAATTAAACATTTTAAATAAAGGATAACTTCGGCAAAATAACGGTTGAAAACAACGAATCTAGATACCTGAATGGTAAACAACTAAAACCGGACAACTGGGGTAGTTTGTAACCATTAAAGTAACAGTGGAATGAAATATAAATCAGCAACCTACTTAATCTAGTACAACAATTCTCTAGATTAAAGATGGGTGACGCTATACTTCCAAAACACTCTTCTCATCAACCCAAAAATCCCGGTCCGACAAGGTTCCTAAGCGCACGACCGGTACATCAAAGCGGCTTGTGAACACCACTAGAAAGACCTGTGAGTCAAACAAGATACCTAGAAGTGTCATACCAATAAACCCAAAATGAGACACGATTAAACGACTAGAACATTACACGAACGTGTCATACTAAATGTTACCAATACTTCCAAATGATTGAACAATGTTAACCTTTTCTTGAAGAGTGAGAGTCCACACCTGAATAAATAGACACAAGATATACCTCTTGCAATTACGGGGGAAACCCGCTTCCATCTAGGGTGTCAAGAACACGTGAGTGGTGCCACCCGTGATGTTATTGAATTCCAATACATGCCCCGGTTCTAGTTCCCATGCCATAAAGACATCACAATCCTCAAACCATTTGTACCTCTAGTGCTCACTCCGTCGAGTCACACCTCAAGGGCTCACGGACATGACTGTCTATTCAATCTAGACGAGTTACAACTCAAAGGCTACACCGCCCTCTATTGCCTACTCGCTAGCGGTCAAAATACGACCAATGACTGCGTCCCACATATATAAAAGATAACTAGGTCCTCGTGCACAGGAACATAGAAATCTATAGTTCAAAGATATAATTCATTAGGGCAGTTAAATGTAATAATCCATATCATGCCTTCTATCAATACCCATACTAATCATCATAACAAAGTTCCGCATAAAAGTGGTCCATTTCGAATCAACATCACTCCAACCATTCTTATCAGATGATAACCATGTTATAACTCACTAGGGAAAGTAACAACCTAAATAACGTATGCATTTTGGCCAATCCAAGAAAACCCTAATTTATAAATCTTAGTTCATGGGTATAAACATATAGATAAAAAGAAATGTATATACATTATTGTGTCCACAATAATCACTTAGACATTTAAAACAAGTTTTAAGAGTAAAACTTATAATACCTAGTTTATGGTCAAACCCAAGATAATCATGAACATGTAGTTGTATGAGCATTTAATACACATAAAAGTAATAATTGAGGTAGTGTAATAATTGAGGTAGTGTAATAAAAGCTTACCAAATAGAGTTTGTAAAAGGGAAAACCCTAATCTTAAGGTAGAAACCCTAGAATGAAGGGACTTGAGGAGAACTTAAACCTTGAGTGCTTCTAGAGCTCGTAAACTTGAACTTGATGACCACAAGAAACTAAAATAAGGACTAGGGTAGGTTTAGATCATAAATGAGAGTTGAATGTGGAGAGAGAAAGAAGAGAAAAATCGCTTCTTTACTTACCAGATCACCAATCGTTGGAACAAGAGAAAAGGAACCAAGAAATGAATTTGATTTGGGTGGTGATCGTCTTATACCCCAGTCCCACACAGTTCGCGGGGGACAATGCCCCATGCGACTATGCCCCGGCAATGTCGTCGGACATAGTCGCCGATGGTGACCCACCTTCTGTTTGTTTCGACGAAAAACACAACGATAGCGGCTATGACCTTGGCGACTATGCCACGGCAATGTCGCCGGGCATAGTCGCTCCCACGACCAGAGCTGCTGGAATCATGCATGAGACTACCTAAAAGTGAGAGGCTTAACCAACAATATTGAAGGCATGCATGGACGCCAATCAAACGGTTAAAAACCCGATCTTGCGACTAAAGCATAAATATATAACATAAACTCCCATAGATAATTCAAGGCAACGAGATAATGAGGTCGAAACAAAGTTTTAATTTCTAAAGGGAGGAAAGTGGTTAGGGTAACTTACTAAAATTTGGGATGTTACAATCCTACCTCCCTTTAAAAAGATTTCGTCCTCGAAATCTCGCATTTACTCGAACAAACGGGGGTACCGCCTCTTCATATCTTCCTCCGCCTCCAAAGTCACATTCGCGCCTCGATGGTGTTTCCATTGAACTTTCACCATGACTACCTCCTTATGGCGAAGCTTTTCGTTTCTTTCTCCAAAACTGATTCCGGCTCTTCTACACATCATTTGTTGTCCACCCGGATCTCAAACAATGGAATGACAATTTTCTCTTCCTCTAGGCACTTCCTTAGGTAGCAAATGTGGAATGTAGGGTGAATTCCACTCATCTCGTGCAGTAAATCAAGCTTGTAGGCTTAAAGGCCCACCCACTCAATAATAGGAAAAGGACCGAGAAAACAAGGACTAAACTTTCCTCGCTTCCCAAACCTTATAATTCCTTTCCATGGCGATACCTTCAACATCACCCGGTCGCCTACTTGAAACTCCATTGGTCGTCTTTTCTTGTCCGCATAGCTCTTTTGACGGTCTTGAGCCACCTTCAACCGCTCGCGGATACTCTTTACTTTATCCGCCGTCCCTTGCACCACTTCTGGTCCGGCGAACTGCTTCTCGCCTGCTTCGAGCCAACACGTTGGCATCCTACACTTCCGTCCATACAAAGCCTCGAACGGTGCCATGCCCAAACTTGAGTGGTAACTATTGTTATATGCAAATTCTACCAACGGGTGGTGAGAGTCCCAATTTCCCCCAAAGTCAATGATGCAAGATCTAAGCATGTCTTCCAGAGTTTGAATAGTCCGCTCACTTTGTCCATCCGTTTGAGGATGATACGTCGTGCTCAACTTAACTTTTGTCTCCAGTTCTCTCTGAAAGACATTCCAAAATTGAGAGGTGAAACGACTATCCCGATCAGAAACGATAAACAATGTTACCCCGTGCCTTGAGACCACCTCGTTAATGTACAGTCTTGCTAGTTTGTCCAACGGTAGTGTTTCCCTCATTGCCAAGAAATGTGCGCTCTTAGTTAGTCGGTCCACTACTACCCAAATGGAGTCGTGGCTTTTCAAGGTCTTGGGTAGTTTCGTCACAAAGTCCATTGTGATGTGATCCCACTTCCACTACGGTATTTCCAAAGATTGCAGACTTCCATACGGTCTTTGGAGTTCGGCTTTTACTAACGAACAAGTGAGACATTTCTCTACGTAGTCCACTACATCAAGCTTCATAACTGGCCACCAATAGATTAACTTCAAGTCTCTGTACATCTTCGTGCTTCCTGGATGAATGGAGTACTTCGATTTATGCGCTTCCTCCAAGAGTAGACCCCGACATCCTCCCAACTTGGGCAACCAAATCCGACCTTGGTAAAGTTTCAACCTTCTACCATCTTCGGTCAGGCTAGAGTGTCACTTTAACATAACTTCGTCTTTAAGGTTCACTTCAAGTAGTGCTTTGGATTGAGCGGCCTTTAGCATATCTATCAGGTTTGAAATAATCTCCATTCTTGCCAACAAGGTGCGTGCCGCTCCACTATACTCTTTCTGGCTCAACGCGTCTGCTACTACATTCGCCTTGCCTGGGTGATACAAAAGTTCACAGTCGTAGTCTTTAAGCGGTTCGAGCCATCTTCGTTTGCGCATATTCAACTCTTTCTGGACAAACACGTACTTCAAACTCTTACGATCAGTATAGATCATGCATTTAGTACCGTATAGGTAATGCCGCCACAGCTTCAAAGCAAACACCACCGCCGCCAGTTCAAGGTCATGAGTTGGGTAATTTTTCTCATGATCTTTCAATTGTATTGATGCGTACGCTATCACCTTACCTCTTAGCATGAGCACGCAACCCAATCCTATCTTGGACGCATCACTATAAACGACAAAGTCTTCCGTTCCCTCGGGTAGGGATAAAATTGGAGCCTCACATAACTTTTGTTGCAAGGTCCGAAATGCTTCCTCTTGGATTTTGGTCCATGCAAACTTCGCATTCTTCCAGGTTAACGTGGTCAAGGATGAGGCGATCTTGGAGAAGTCCCGAATGAATCTTCGATAATATCCGGCAAGCCCCAAGAAGCTTCGAATCTCCGTTGGACTTTTCGGAGGTTCCCAACTCATCATCGCCTCGATCTTTGCTGGGTCTACTTTCACTCATTCTCGGGTCACTACATTCCCCAGGAATTGAACTTCCCGCAACCAAAACTCACACTTGGAGAATTTGGCGTATAATTTTTCTCTCCTCAGCACCTCAAGGACTTCCCGCAAATGTTGTTTGTGCTCCTCTTCGTCCTTGGAGTATATTAGGATGTCGTCGATGAACACGATGATTGACCGATCCAAAAATGGCCGACACACCCAATTCATTAAATCCATGAATATGGTCGGGGCGTTCGTCGGTCCAAATGGCATAACTAAGAACTCGTAGTGGCCGTAACGAGTCCTAAAAGTCGTCTTCACGATGTCTTCCTCTCTAACTTTCACTTGATGGTAACTGGATCGGAGGTCGATCTTGGAAAAGCATCCAGCCCCTTGTAGCTGATTAAAGAGGTCATCTATTCGAGGTAACGGGTACTTATTCTTGATAGTCACTTTGTTCAATTCTCGGTAATCGATACACATGCGCATCGATCCATCCTTCTTCTTCACAAATAGTACCGGAGCTCCCCTTCTCTAGTAATTCCTGTAGTTGCGACATCATCTTCTGCATTTCAGTTGGCGCGAGACGATACGGTGCACGAGCTATCGGTGCCGCCCCCGTCACTAGATCGATTTGGAACTCCACTTGACGATCGGGTGGAAAGCCTGGCAAGTCATCGGGGAACACATCCGGAAACTCATTGATAATCTTCACATCTTCTAATTTCTTCTTTTCTAACTTTGCATCTATCACGAAAGCTAGATATGAAGGACACTTCTTTGACAGGAACTTTCTGGCTTTGATGGATGAGATAATGGCCACCTCGCCCTTCCGCCTTTCACCATATACTAGGATAAAATCTCCGTCCCGAATGGGGATCCGTATGAGTTTCTTGGAACATAAGATCTACGCTTGATGTTTCGCCAACCAGTCCATCCCGACCACTACATCGAAACTACCAATGGTCATGGGAAGTAAATCTACTTTGAAGGTTTCGCCATTTATTTCAAGTTGGCAGTCTCTCAGAATGTCCCTTAAGATCACTCGTTCCCCATTTGCTACTTCTATGACCAAAGCATCTGGGAGTGTACTGGCAGGCACGACCAAGGACTTACAGAATAAATTTGACACAAAGGAGAAGTTCGCACCTGAATCAAACAGTACTTTTGCGGGTAAGGAGTTGAGGAGGAACGTACCCGATACCACATCAGTGGTTTCCTTCGCCTCTTCTTTCGTCATTTGAAAGGCCCTCCCTTGAGCCTTAGGAATGTCCTCCTTCTTCGGTTGACTCCCATAGCTGCCTCCTTTCGAATTCTATTTTAGCTTCGGGCAATCTCTCTTCACGTGCCCCGCCTCTTTGCATTCGAAACACGTTGATCCTTGCATGGGACAGTTCGGGCTAATGTGGCCCAACTTGCCACATTTGAAGCACGAAAGTGAATTGGTAGTGGAGTTGTGATTGGGGTTGCAAGAACCAAAGTGCTTGCTTTTGCACTTGGAACACCATTTCGCCTCCCGACGATTATCAAAGTTCCTACCACTTGGTTGAAATCTCGGCTTCTTGAACGAGTTCGGCGGGCTCTCCCATTTTCTTTTCTCAACGGCCTTTGTCTTTTCCTCTTTATCTTGCGCATAGACCCTTTCCATGAGCTTAGCTTCCTCAATCGTTTCCCGAAGGTTTGTAGCTTTTGACTTGTGGACTCTTAACCCCATGTCCGCAAGTAGACCTTTTAAATAAGCCTTCACCTTTTCCCCTTCGGTTGGGGCCACATGCCCCACAAGGTTCAACTTTTCCATGAAGAGTCGGGTATACTCCTTCACCGACAACTCTCCTTTCTTCAAATCCCGAAATTCCTCTTCTATTAAGTCCATCTCTTGTTTGCTGCAATATTCGTCCAAAACTTTCTTCTTGAATACTGCCCAAGTCATTTTCGTCAGAACGGATTCTTCTGTAGTTGCGATGCAAACATCCCACCAGATTAGAGTCGCACCTCGAAGCATTTGAGAACCGTAATTCACCTTCTGGCTCTCATCACACCTGCAGGCCCTGAAGGCGTGCTCGATTTCCCTCAACCATTTCATGCAAGCCACTGGACCATCGGCCCCGGCAAACTCCGACGGCTTGCAACCCATGAAGGACTTATAAAAACTACCCTTCCTGGGTTGCCTTGGCTCCAAAGCCACCACACCCTCAGTACGAATCTCACCACCGGTACCACCCGAACCGGCTACCGCATTCTCAGCAACCCCTTCTGGCCTTCGGAGACTAGCATACCTTTCCTCTAACATCTTCATGAAAACTTCTTGTTGTTTTTCCATGGCCGACGTCACCATTTGCATAACGATGGCCATCATATCGGCTTGGAGTTGGCCTCTTGAAGGATCGGGTTTGAGGGCGCTAAATCAACTCTTGGCACGTGCTCCACCACTCCGGTGAATATCGGCGGCATACCAGGGGGAACGACAGCAGCCATTCTAACTATCGGATTCGGGTTAGACGAACTATCCTCATGCATTTCCTCTTCGACCGGCGGTTGACTCCTAGTATTTACCATTGCGGTCTGCCACACAATCGAGAAAGAGTGAGAGGTAGGTAACACAAAATTACACAAAGAACATACTAATACGGTTCATTGGTCGTCATACTCATAGTAATTCAAGCATATTCACGTAATCATACATTCATAATTACAGTAGCTAATTGAGATTATGAACATACACTACATAAAGATTCTTGTTACTACTTTTACAATCCCCAATGACGTAGTTTCTGTTGACTCTAAGGTCGACCCATCTTAGAAGTTCTCCCCAATCTCACAATCAGTAACCTAATGGTCTCAGCTTAAGTTTAGGCATCGAGTTTACATACCTAATTCGCTTAAACTAGAGCTCTGATACCAACTTCTAACACTCTAAAATTTGAACATTTTAAATAAAGGATAACTTCGGCAAAATAATGGTTGAAAACAACGAATCTAGATACCTGAATGGTAAACAACTAAAACCCGACAACTGGGGTAGTTTGTAACCATTAAAGTAACGGTGGAATGAAATATAAATCAACAACCTACTTAATCTAGTACAATAATTCTCTAGATTAAAAATGGGTGTCGCTATACTTCCAAAACGCTCTTCTCATCAACCCAAAAATTTCGGTCCGACGAGGTTCCTAAGCGCACGACCGGTACATCAAAGCGACTTGTGAACACCACTAGAAAGACCTATGAGTCAAACAAGATACCGAGAAGTGTCAGACCAATAAAACCAAAATGAGACACGATTAAACGACTACACATTACACGAACGTGTCATACTAAATGTTACCAATACTTCCAAATGATTGAACAATGTTAACTTTTTCTTGAAGAGTGAGAGTCCACACCTGAATAAATATACACAAGATATACCTCTTGCAATTACGGGGGAAACCCGTTTCCATCTTGGGTGTCAAGGACACGTGAGTGGTGCCACCCGTGATGTTATTGAATTCCAATACATGCCCCGGTTCTAGTTCCCATGCCATAAAGACATCATAATCCTCAAACCGTTTGTGCCTCTAGTGCTCACTCCGTCGAGTCACACCTCAAGGACTCACGGACATGACTGTCTATTCAATCTAGAAGAGTTACAACTCAAAGGCTACACCGCCCTCTATTGCCTACTCGCTAGCAGTCAAAATACGACCAATTATTGCATCCCACATATATAAAAGATAACTAGGTCCTTGTGTACAGGAACATAGAAATCTATAGTTCAAAGATATAATTCATTAGGGCAGTTAAATGTAATAATCCATATCAGGCCTTCTATCAATACCCATACTAATCATCATAACAAAATTCCGCATAAAAGTGGTCTATTTCGAATCAACATCACTCCAACCATTCTTATCAGATAATAACCATGTTATAACTCACCAGGGAAAGTAACAACCTAAATAACGTATGCAGTTTGGCCAATCCAAGAAAGCCCTAATTTATAAATCTTAGTTATGGGTATAAACATATAGATAAAAAGAAATGAATATACATTATTGTGTCCACAATAATCACTTAGACATTTAAAACAAGTTTTAAGAGTAAAACTTATAATACCTAGTTTATGGTCAAACCCAAGATAATCATGAACATGTAGTTGTATGAGCATTTAATACACATAATAGTAATAAGTGAGGTAGTGTAATAATTGAGGTAGTGTAATAAAAGCTTACCGAATAGAGTTTGTAAAAGGGAAAACCCTAATCTTAAGGTAGAAACCCTAGAATGAAGGGACTTGAGGAGAACTTGAACCTTGAGTGCTTCTAGAGCTCGTAAACTTGAACTTGATGACCACAAGAAACTAAAGTAAGGACTAGGGTAGGTTGAGATCATAAATGAGAGTTGAATGTGGAGAGAGAAAGAAGAGAAAGAAGAGAAAAATCCCTTCTTTACTTACCAGATCACCAATAGCTGGAACAAGAGAAAAGGAACCAAGAAATGAATTTGATTTGGGTGGTGATCGGCTTATACCCCAGTCCCACACAATCCGCGGGCGACAATGCCCCATGCGACTATGCCTCGGCAATGTCGCCGGGCATAGTCGCCGATGGTGACCCACCTTCTGTTTGTTTCGACGAAAAACACAAGGATAACGACTATGACCTTGGCGACTATGCCACGGCAATGTCGCCGGGCATAGTCACTCCCACGACCATAGCTGCTGGAATCATGCATGCGACGACCAAAAAGTGAGAGGCTTAACCAAAAATATTGAAGGCATGCATGGACGTGACTCAAACAGTTTAAAACCCGATCTTGCGACTAAAGTATAAATATATAACATAAACTCCCATAGATAACTCAAGGCAACGAGAGAATGAGGTCGAAACAAAGTTTTAATTTCTAAAGGGAGGAAAGTGGTTAGGGTAACTTACTAAAATTTGGGATGTTACATATTTGTACCATATTTAATCACTAACGGTTTATTTGATTTGTTGGTTTTAGCTCAAGGCTATATCCTCCGCGTGACTACGAATGGGTTTAGTACTTCCATTCTTATTTGACTTGTTCTCACTAGGTTTTAGCCTAACACTTGTTCTTTGTTGTCATGTTTGACAGGTCATCTTAGCGGTGGGGCACGTCGGGACTGAGGGAACGACCTTGGGGTCGTGAGTGGTCTTTTTGAGAAACATAGTGACCAACATACCTTGACTTTTGAAGATATACGTTTTGGAAGGATTGCGACACCCGACCATAATCTAGTTAACCAAATTTAGATTAGTAGGTTGTTGTTTTATGCTTCAGTATTGGGATTGTAAATGCCTTACCATATACCCCGTTTTGGGATGATACACTTGGGTTTGAATTGTTTTACCTTTTCTATACAGGTTTAAATTATCCCCTATTTTAGGGTGACAGGTTTCTTTGTTTTCAAACGTTATATTGTCAAATTTTCGAATTTTATTTCACTCGAAATTTTAGGATGTTACAAGTTGGTATCTGAGTTTTAGTTTAAGTGAACTAGGTATGAATGTAAGATGCCTAGACTTAAGCTGAGACTATTAAGCTATGACTTGTGAGATGGGGTAGAATGCTTAAGATAGGATGGTCTTAGAGTCGACGGAACTTACACAAATTAAAAGTTATAGTGATGGTAACGAGAACTCTTACGTATTATGTGTTCATATTTTCACTTTGCTAACGTTATTATGAAGATGTTTTATGTGAGCATACTTGATCTACTGTTGTTATAAAAATTGATAAGTGTAGTAGTACGTTTCCTTGTGTTATTTCTGTGAGCTCGTTTCTCATTCTATTTCGTGTTTATGTGTGGCACACTCATGGTTAATACCAGAAACCGACCGGAAGACCAAGAGGCCACGGCATCCACGACCGACCATCCGCGAGTGACGGCGGTGGATGAACCCACTCGTCCGGTTAATGTATTAAGCGGGGGATCCGAGCGCATTCCCCGATACAATTTGGAAACCGAAGAACCCATCATGGAGGAAGCAATGGCAGAGACAAGAATGATGGACCGCATGATGTTAGCCATGAACAGGGCCATGGCACAATAGCAAAAGATGTTCTTGAAACTCCTGGAAGACCGAGACACCAAAAACCGTAGACATGAAACGGTTGACGAGAATATCATCGTGGCGGGATTCGGGGGTACCGGACCTGCAATTCTCACTGATGGGACCATCATCCCGAGAGTCAGGTAAGCGGCGAAGACTTGCACATTCAAGGCCTTTCTGGGTTGCCGGCCGCTGGAATTTAAGGGTTCTGATGATCCGATCGTTTGTGTGAGCTGGATACAGGAGATGGAACAAGCGTTCTGATCGAGCGAGTGTGGAGAAGGGCAGAAGGTAGTCTTTGGCTCACAAATGTTTAGGGGTGTGGCCCTCACTTGGTGGAACGTATATTCCGCTTCCATCGAGGCGACAGTCTTGGCAAAACTGACTTGGGCAACATTCAAGGAGAAGTTATTAGAGGAATACTGCAACGAGAGGTCGATGGACCGAATTGAGGAAGATTTCCGAAAATTGAAGACTTTGGTCTGTTCATGGACAAATTGGGGTTGGTGGGACATTTGGTCCCGACAGAGTAGGAAAAGATTAAGGCTTACATCAAGGGCCTTCCATCGGACATTATGTCGATGGTGCGTGTATCAAAGGCCTCCACTCTTCGAGAGGCGATTGAAGATGCGTAACTTATGGAAGATGCTTACAATCTCGGCAAGGAGGAAGGTAGTCGTCAAGTCGAGAAGAGGAGATGGGAGGGTAGTTCAATGCCCTCAAAGAAGCCTAGATACGCCAACAACAATCACCGTGGCACCGACCCTAGGCGTGATGCCAAGTGGTGTTCCAAATACTGGAGCAAGCACTTCGTCCCATGTAACTTCGTCCCCGGGACTTGCTACAAGTGCGGGAAACCCGGGAATACATTTAAGGATTGTCCCGTCAAGGGGCAGATATGTTTTAAATGCAAGGAGCAAGGACACATCAGGGCAGAATGCCCAAAGTTGAAGACCGGAGGGGACGGTGGGAAAAAAGTGGAGCCTCCAAGAGCGTCCGTAAGAGCTTTCCAAATGACTACAGAAGAATCCAAGGCATCTACCGATGTGGTTTCGGGTACGTTTCTTCTAAACTCCGTACCTGCACGAGTGTTATTGGACTCGGGTGCTAGCTACTCATTCATATCAGATGTATTTTGTCAAAAGCTTGCCATGTCTATGAGTAGTCTAGAGGATGCCTTAGTGGTAGAAATAGCGAATGGTAGTCAAGTAGTAATCCTGGATATCTTGAGAGGTTGCACCCTTGAGTTCGAGGGGAAGAAATTCCCCATAAACTTGATGCCTATGCAAATCGGCAGATTCGATGTGGTAGTGGGAATGGATTGGTTGTCGGGAAACCAAGCGGAGATCGTGTGTTCTAAGAAGATGATCCGACTATCCGTTGCGGATGGAGAGATGACTAAAATCTATGGCGTGAGAAGGAAAGGCGAGGTGGCGATTATCTCTGTGATCAAGGCGCGAAAGTGTTTGGCAAAGGGATGCTCATCCTTCTTGGCTTATGCAATCGACACCAAGCTCGAGAAGAGGAAACTAGAAGATGTTAGAGTGGTGTGCGAGTTTTTCGATGTATTTCCGGAAGACTTGCCCGGTTTGCCACCCGACCACCTAGTGGAATTCCGAATTGATCTCATTCCGGGAGCGGCTCTGATTGCCCGAGCTCCCTACCGGTTGGCTCCTACCAAGATGCAAGAAATGATGATGCAACTTCAAGACCTTCTTGAGATGGGTTTCATACGACTGAGCTCGTCGCCTTGGGGAGCTCCGGTCTTGTTCGTCAAGAAGAAAGACGGCTCCATGAGGATGTGCATCGACTACAGAGAACTAAACAAGGTGACGGTGAAGAACAAGTATCCACTTCCGAGAATCGACGATTTGTTTTATCAACTACAAGGCGCGTGTTGCTTCTCCAAGATTGACCTTCGGTCGGACTATCACCAAGTGAAGGTGGCGAAGGACGACATTCCTAAGACGACATTTAGGACACGTTACGGTCATTACGAGTTCCTAGTAATGTCGTTCAGCCTAACCAACGCACCGGCGATATTTATGGATTTGATGAACCGAGTGTGTCGGCCATTCCTTGACTAGTCGGTAATAGTGTTCATCGACGACATCCTAGTATACTCCAAGGGTGAGACGGAGCATGAGCATCATCTCCGGGAAGTGTTGGACATGCTAAGGCGAGAAAAGCTCTACGCGAAGTTTTCAAAGTGCGACTTTTGGCTTCAAGAAGTGCAGTTTTTGGGGCATGTGGTTACAAAGGAACGAGTAAAGGTGGACCCCGCGAAGATCGAGGCGATGATAAGCTGGGAACCTCCCAAGAGTCCGTCCGAAATCCAAAGTTTCCTAGGATTGGCGGGATACTATCGGAGATTCATCCAAGATTTTTCCAAGGTGGCCTCATTGTTGACGGCCCTAACCCGAAAGAACGTGAAGTTTGTTTGGACCGAGAGTCAAGAGAAGGCATTTCGAACCCTACAAAGGAAACTTTGCGAAACTCCCATCTTATCCTTACCCGATGGGATGGAAGACTTTGTAGTGTATAGTGCATCAAAGATGGGTTTGGGTTGTGTCCTAATGCAAAGGGGTAAAGTAATTGCTAACGCGTCAAGGCAACTTAAAGTCCATGAAGTCAACTACCCTACCCACGACTTGGAATTAGCGGCGGTGGTGTTTGCATTAAAGCTATGGCGACACTACCTCTACGGTACGAAATGCACTCTTTACACAGATCACAAGAGTTTGTGGCATATCTTTGACCAAAAGGAGCTGAATATGAGGCAACGAAGGTGGTTGGAATTATTAAAGGATTACGATTGTGAGATGCTTTACCATCCGGGTAAGGCAAACGGCGTCGCCGATGCTCTTAGTCGAAAGGATTATGGGGAAAATTCTAAAGTCGTTTTTGCATGAATTAAACTAGCTTCAACACTCATCGACCGGATTAAAGCGTCACAATTCGAAGCCTTGCTAGGAGAGAACCTCAAGGGAGAGGTCATGACAAAGCAACACCTACTTTTGACAAAAGATAGTCGATGAGTGAAACTCTTCAGTGGGCGAATTTGGGTGCCGAAGATTGGGGGCAATCGAGAACTTCTTCTCGAGGATGCCCACAAGTCAAAATATTCTATCCATCCGGGAAGTACGAAAATGTATCGAGATTTAAAATTGCATTATTGGTGGCAGGTCATGAAGCTTGATGTGGCACAATACGTGGAACGATGTGTGACCTGTTTACAAGTGAAGGTCGAGCACCAACGACCTTATGGAAGTCTACAATCCTTGGAGATTCCAGAATAGAAGTGGGAACACATCACGATGGACTTCGTGACGAAATTGCCAAAAACCTTACGGGGTCATAACACCATTTGGGTGATAGTGGACCGTTTGACCAAGAGCGCTCATTTCTTGGCCATGCGGGAGACCTTACCTATGGATAAGTTGGCGAAGTTGTACATCGATGAAGTAATATCTCGACATGGTGTACCGCTGTCTATTGTCTCGGATCGCGATAGCCGGTTCACGTCGCATTTTTAGGATGGTTTGCTAAAGGAGCTAGGTACACGTGTGAAGTTGAGCACGGCTTATCATCCCCAAACCGATGTCCAAAGCGAGAGGAAGATTCAGACACTTAAAGACATGTTGAGATCTTGCATGATCGATTTTGGGGGTAGTTGGGACTCGCACCTACCTTTGGTGGAATTCGCATACAACAATAGCTACCACCCGAGCATTGGAATGGCACCGTTTGAAGCTTTATATGGTCGCAAATGTCGGACTCCCGTATGTTGGATCGAAGCGGAAGAAAAGCAGTTTGCCGGACCCGAGATTGTACAAGAGACGGCGGACAAGGTCAAGGGTATTCGGGAGCATTTAAAGGCGGCTCAAGACCGGCAGAAAAGTTATGCCGACAAGAAGAGGCGGCCGATAGAGTTCCAAGTGGGAGATCGTGTTATGTTGAAGGTGTCTCCTTGGAAGGGGATTATTCGGTTTGGAAATTGCGGGAAGTTGAGTCCCCGTTTCCTTGGACCATTCACTGTAATTAAGCGGATAGGACTTCAAGCCTATCAATTACTCCCTCCGGAAATGAAAGGAATTCACAACACATTTCATGTGTGCTACCTTCGTAAATGTCTAGCGGAGCAGGAAAGTGTTATTCCTCTTTCCGAGATTAGGGTGGATGAAGGAAACCGTTGCATTGAAGAACCCGATGCGATTTTGGAAAGGAAAGCGAAAAAGCTTCGTCACAAAGAGATCACCATGGTAAAGGTTCAATTGAAGCACCATCACGGTGCTAATATGACTTGGGAAGCCGAAGAGGATATGAAGCAGAGGTATCTGCATCTCTTCGCCTAGCCAAGATTTCGAGGACGAAATCTTCTTCAAGTGGGGGGGGGGGGGATTGTAACACCCGTATTTTGGTACGACCTCATCAAGTGCATCTTCTTAGCATAGTCCGCAAACCGATCATGTTTATTTTTGTCTTTAGCTTTGGAATCTGGGTCGTGGGCCTCTCGGGTCAAAAATTTGGAAGATTGGGCCTCGGTACTCATGGGGAGATTGTGTCCGCAATTGTGACATGGGTCACTCTCACGGGGCACTATCGCGGGGGACGTACCGAAAGTCGAGGGGGGTAGCGACAGTGCCCGCGATTGTGACACTATGTCACTCTCGCATGGCACTATCGCCGGATCTGTACCGAGAAGGGGGCATTAGCGGGCGATAGTGACTCGCGATTGTGACAAGTGTCACAATCGCCGGGCAAGGTCGTGGTCGGGCGAAGTCCCTTTAAAACCCATTTTCATGACCTAAAACCCATTTTCTGCATTTGGGAGCTGATTTAGGCGATTGCATTTATTGAGAGGTAGGTTTCATCACCTCTCTTCATTAATTTCTCTTGGGTAAGAGCATTAAAATCTTATGTGTTGTTCAAACTAGGTTTTGGTAAGCATTGATTGAGAAGCTTAAGGATCTTAAGCTTTAAGAGATTTTCTCATCTCCCTCTAGTTCATCCAAACACCTAGGGTTTGTGTATAACCCTTGCAAGGTGAGTTCATACACTTCTTTATACTTCTATATGTGGTTACATTTCTTGTATTTTGGTCCTTTATGTCTTTCTAACCTAAATATGAGTTTTGGATGTTAGGGTTTTGTAACCTAAGTAAGAATGGTGAGAAATGTTCTTTTAAACTAAGACCAATGGTTTTCTATGTATTCTACTTATTTGTTAGACAACCCTTAACCCATGGGATTTTGGGGAACCAAATGTGGAAAATTAGGGTTTTGGGGAAATGCAAGTATTGGGTTAATTAATTACAATCATAACTTTTAAAATGGAATATATATGGTATTTTGTTGTTGAGTTATATTGATTTAGGGGTTGTTTACTAACTCTTATCGGGTAAGTGTTGTCCGGGTAAGAGTATTGTCCCGGGTAAGTGCTATCCCGGGTAAGTGATGTCCGGGTAAAAGTGTTTACCAAGTGGTTTTTGGTAAGCACTTACCAACCAAAATATGACTATTTTAACCCTTTTTTTTATGAATTTGAATCTTGTTTTATACTTTAATATTAATTTAAATACCATTTTATTATATATCCATCACAATCTGTATATTCCCATTGTTCTTTAAATTTTTGTGGTCAAAATATTTCAAGAAAATCATAACCACCAGAGAATATTTTTCATTATCGTTTTATAATATATTTATTATTTTTTTAAATTCATGGAAATAATAATAAATATTTCAAGAAAATCATGACCACAGGCGGCGATCAAGATCTGGAGTCTAAAAGGGAAGAAGAAAAGAACGATAAAGAAGAGAAAAAGGGTGACGATGGTGAGAAGGAGAAAACCCCAGATGAAGGTGCTGAGATGAAGCAAGAAGACGCCGGAAAACAAGAGGATGCGGCGGCGATAGCGTGAAGAGAGCAGAGAACAATGAGGAAGAAGGAAGAGCGACTGAGCATGGGAGGATAAAAAACCCTAATCGCACACAGATCTGGAATCGAAGGTGCTGTGATAAAAAAAAAGAAATCGATGGATGAATACCTGCAGAGGAGGAGCGACGAGCGGAGAAGGGAGAAGGGAGGAGCGGCGTCGTGAAGAGGGTCGAAAGCAACGAGGGAGAAGGGAGGAGTGGCGGCGGCAGAGGAGCGACGGAAGAGGTGCGACTGGAGGAGCGACGGAGGAGATAACAAACCCTAATCGTTGCACATTTTGAGAAGGGTAGGTCTGAAAATTTGAATATGTCCAAAAAATGACCCGGTAAGCATGATTTTAGATCTGGCTCGGTAAGAGCTCGGTCAGCACCCAGGTCAGATCTCGGTCAGTTTTTGGTATTTGGTAAACGCTCTGACTGCTGACCGAGTCAGCTGGGTCAGCAGTTAGTAAACAGCCCCTTAGTCTCCTCAATGATGGGAGTCAAGATTTCATGTTGGTAACTTGTACGTATGATTTGTTTACATACATGATTTAATATGGGTATTACATGTGCTAGCATATTATTGGTATTTGGTCTTAGTGCAATGGATCTATAGGCACAGTGTTCCTATGTCCCCGTTTTGAACATTAGGTTCACCATTTTGGCACGGAATAGGCATCGGGTCACCATGATAAGTAAGGTGTGGACCTATACGGTCGGGCAGCATCTCATGGGCAGTAAGGTGTAATTCCCTTGTGCTAGAGTTCCCCGTTTTGGAACTCTCAAGATTAGACCTAGAGGGGTTGACATGATGTTTTTCGAGCAATAGACTTAGAGTAGTTGAGCTCATTATGTGATTGGTGTTATTTGTACCATATTTAATCACTAATGGTTTATTTGATTTGTTGGTTTTAGCTCACGGATATATCATCCGCGTGACTCCGAATGGGTTTAGTACTTCCATTCTTATTTGACTTGTTCTCACTAGGTTTTAGCCTAACACTTGTTCTTTGTTGTCATGTTTGACAGGTCATCTTAGCGGTGAGGCATGTCGGGACCGAGGGAACGACCTTGGGGTCGTGAGTGGTCTTTTTAAGAAACATAGTGACCAACATACCTTGACTTTTGAAGATATACGTTTTGGAAGGATTGCGACACCCGACCATAATCAAGTTAACAAATTTAGATTAGTAGGTCGTCGTTTTATGCTTCAGTATTGGGATTGTAAATGTCTTACCATATACCCCATTTTGGGATGATACACTTGGGTTTGAATTGTTTTACCTTTTCTATTCAGGTTTAAATTATCCCTATTTCAGGGTGACAGGTTTCTTTGTTTTCAAACGTTATATTGCCAAATTTTCGAATTTTATTTCACTCGAAATTACAATTGGATATCCAATTATGGTCAGTCGGTTCCTATTGGATCGGTTGACTTTCTGCACACCACTACACATCGCTAGACCTTCTCTTTCCCTTTTGGGTACTCGACTTTAGCTGGCCGGTGCTCAAATAATTTATACTTACATAATAGGCAACTAATAAGACGTATTGTAAAACCTTTGGCAATGAGGATATTGACATACTTTTGTACCACATAATCTGATCCTATGCATAGAATATACTTTGTGAATAATTATGCATATCATATATTTAAACTTGCACACTTCTGTAAAATCTCTTGCAATCAAGGCACTAACATACCTTTATACCACAATCTTTTTAAATAACATAACATATATAGCAAAAATTAAAACCTTAAAACATGTAAACCATAAACAATAATCATGCACATATGACATTTCAAAATATTGTAAACGGATATATATGTGTGTATTTATTTTAAAAATTATAATGAAACTCACCTTTGATATGTAGGCACTCTTAGTGGTCGTTTACCAAACACTTATCAAGTAAGCGTTTATTGGGTGTTACTTATCTTACCAGATAAGCATCGCAAAAACGAGGATCTTACCTTGTAAGAGGCATAGGAAGGACCAATAATGCTACTCGGTAAGTGAGAGAGAAAACACCCATTAAAGGCTTACCGAGTAAAAGACGTTTACCAACAATCCATTTTTGATGGTAGAGCATATTACCTGATAAGGTAAGTGAACTTGGTGATGATTACAGATAAGTTTTTATTAAAACGGCCCCTTAATCTGTTCCCAATCCTACCCACACAAATTATAATATATTTTTGAAATATTCTCACTGTTTTTGAATATTTACTTGATCATCGATCTCACATTTAGCTCATGAAACTTAGTTCGAGTACTAAGTAAATTAAGGTTAAATCCTTATTATATAAAGTTTAAGGTGGCGTTTGTTTTTTAAGAGGTCTAAATTCTGTAATCTAATTTCACTTCTGATTAATAAGAGGCGGTGGTGAAGTTTGAAATCTGAATCAACAAGATTGTTTTTGTAACGTCTGGAGGCGTCTTGAGGGAAAGGAAAACATATGAAATGAGGCGGCGATAAGAGGTTTTAAGAAGTTAGGTCACTACTTCTTATTTCAGATATATTTAAGAGTTAAGAGAATCTGAAAACTGGAAAAAAAGAACAGTGTGAATGTAAAAAGATCTGAACGATTCAAACTTAAGAGACATTAAGAGGATTTTTTTTTAAACAAACAACCCCTAAGTTTCCAATTGTAATCTTTTAAAGTTAAATAATTATAAAATTGACTAAAAAATTGGCATCTTGTAACTTTTGTCTCCTAACCATGCCTTTCAAACTTAAACACTTGAAATCATGATCAAAACCGTGAATAAAGTACCTTAGAGGTACTTTAGTAATCAGTAGAAGTTAGATAATTCTATATAAGAATATATACATCATCATATAATGTATTAGCTAGAAGCGTACTCGCGCAATGCAGCGAGATATATCACGATTTTAATGTTTCATTTCATTTTTTTTGTCGATTTACAGTGCGATTTTAGATGGTTTTGAGAAAGTGATAATGTTTTTTTATAAATTTGTTTAATTTAGGCTTAATAATATAATGTTTTTTATATAAAAAAATAAAGTATTTTGTTAGAATTCAATGATTATCTTATATATTTTAATGACATCTAGAAAAAATAACCAATTACATATTTAATAATATAATTAAAACAAAATTATAGTAATATAATATATTAATTAATAGTGATACATGGAAAGGTCTGCATAAAAGGAAGGCTCTGCACATACCAAATTGGTGGGTGTTAGAAGCCTGCAGTAGTAATATGTATCTTGTGCTTTGATACTTGTAAATTAAAAGATTTTTAAAATATTACATAAAATGATGGTACCTTATGCCTAATAATTTGTATTTAAGAGTTTTTTATTCGTGCTTTATAATATAGTATAGATATAGATATAATAGACCTATTTCGTGAATATAATTTAACTAAGATCTAAAATTTGCATTTAAATAATCGAGTGATATATACCACTGGTTAGCTAATAATATGATGGTTAAGTTAAATATTAGTTTGGTCGTTAATTAAAGGGAGAAGTGTTCACAAAAACCAACCTACTGTCACGTTTTTAATGATCAAGTCCTAGAACTTTTTTTTTTAAACAAATAAATTTTTAACTTACTGAAAATCAAACAAAGAAATCCCTTGAGGTTACAGAAATTAAACAAAGAAATACTTGAACTTGTTAAAACAAAAACAAAAATCCAATAAATTTTCATATTTTAAGCGATTCAGTTCTAGAACATTTTTTTGAATTAATATACATATATATATATATTTATTTAAATTAATATTATGTATATATATATATATACACACTTATAAAAGGGAAGAAATATAACAATTTTCTTTTCATTTATTAATAAGTCAATTGCAAATGACAACAAAGAGGTAACTTTAGAAAAATGGAGTTTGGCCCATACATATTAACCTGATTTATCATAAAGGTAGCCCACTAAAGTAAAAGAAAGAATCTGGCCCAATTACATTAGTTTTGGACATACCAATTAATTATCGTAAACCAAAATTAAATAAATATATTTATAATTGGACAACAGAAATAAAAGATATAAGAACACATTTATTTAACGAAAATATGGGAACACACCCTTTATAATGGTCAATCATATGTGATACTATATCCCATCACACATACACACAATATGATCGAGATTATATATGTGATTTTATATAACTCTAGTCATCATTCACAATTCGGGAATACTTAAATTCTACAAGTTAGAGATGCATAAATCATAATTGCCGTCATGCTCAAAACATGTCCTATGACCAGCCTGCAACCGGTTAACCCTGGACAGGTACTGGCAAAACTCGGTTATGGGAACAGTCCGTCTCTATGGTCCTAAATTATACCACTTCAAGTATTTAACATGTTAAAGATCAATCCAAAAAATCTGTTTGAGGATCGATTTGGCACGTGGTCAAAAACTATTCAAATCAATGTCAAAAGTTGGATTTTAGTATTTTGATGAACTAAGAAACACACCAAAAACTAGTTTTGAGATGTAATATTGTCTAAGAATTATAATTATATATCTCTACTACCCATACCGTTAGAGATGCATAATTGTACCGAGGCCCAAAACCAGTTAAGTTTAGACCATACCTTCCAATGATAGGTTACAAAAGCGGTTTGATCCTCAACGGTTGTATTTTTTAATATTCAACCGGTTAAATCCATGTCAAAAGGGATTTTTTACTGTTTTAAAAATCATTGAATTAAGAAACATATATGCATACACACATGCATACACCCCCCCTTTATACATACACACACACACACATATATATATATATGTATATATATATGTAGTGTTTGGTTCATTTGAGAAATGGTAAATATATGAGAAATAGAGAAGTAATCCTAGCCATTCATATGGTCAAGATCGGATTTGACTAGTCAAATATTGCGACTTTGACCGGTCAAAAGTTGCGGCTTTGACTGGTCAAAAGTTGCGGCTATCCCAAAAATAGAAGGACAATTTCGTAAATTTTACAAAACACACGGGCTGTGTTCATATATGAACATGTATAATTCACATATGAACTATATGTTCATATATGAACCAGTGCAATTCACAACTGAACTCTTTTAACTGATTCATATATGAATCTTTGTGATTCATATATGAATCTGTATGAATCACAAAGATTCATATATGAATCTGTATGAATCACAAAGATTTATATATGAATCAGTTGAACTAATTAACAAATTCATATATGAATCTTTGTGATTCATACAGATTCATATATGAACTTATCCCGTGTATTTTACGAAATTACCCCTCTACCTTCTATAGACCACACAAGGAATTATCCGGTGCTTCGCGGTCAAAGCCGCAAATGTTGACCAGATGAATGGCTATGATTACTTCTCTATTTCTCATATATTTACCATTTCTCAAATGAACCTCTCCCTATATATGTATATATATATAGTACATTTCAAATACAATCCATGTCATTTGTATAAATGGAATAGGATGTAAAATAAAACACACACACACATAGGCAAATGATCGTGTGAGAAGTCGAGGTTAACGTGAAAAGCATGAGAAGTAGAACTGAACCGTTGATCACTTTTAATCAAATGTTCTCCCATGAATTGCAGCTTAGAAGAACATTGATCTGGTGCATCTTATCTCGGTGCATCTCATCCAACGGTTGATACCCAATTTTCACACTTCTCACGTTAACCTCAATTTCTCACCGGAACCTAGTCCTCTCTCTCTCTCTCTCTCTCTCTCTATATATATATATATATATATAGTGTTTGGTTCATTTGAGAAATGGTAAATATATGAGAAATAGAGAAGTAATCCTAGCCATTCATATGGTCAAGATCGGATTTGACTAGTCAAATATTACGGCTTTGACCGGTCAAAAGTTGCGGCTTTGACTGGTCAAAAGTTGCGGCTATCCCAAAAATAGAAGAACAATTTCGTAAATTTTACAAAACACACGGGCTGTGTTCATATATGAACATGTATAATTCACATATGAACTATATGTTCATATATGAACCAGTGCAATTCACAACTGAACTTTTTTAACTGATTCATATATGAACCTTTGTGATTCATATATGAATCTGTATGAATTACAAAGATTCATATATGAATCTGTATGAATCACAAAGATTCATATATGAATCTGTTGAACTAATTAACAGATTCATATATGAACATTTGTGATTCATATAGATTCATATATGAACTCATCCCGTGTATTTTACGAAATTACCCATTCTACCTTCTATAGACCACACAAGGAATTATCCGGTGCTTCGTGGTCAAAGCCGCAAATGTTGATCAGATGAATGGCTAAGATTACTTCTCTATTTCTCATATATTTACCATTTCTCAAATGAACCAAACACTATATATATATATATATATATATAGTGTTTGGTTCATTTGAGAAATGGTAAATATATGAGAAATAGAGAAGTAATCCTAGCCATTCATATGGTCAAGATCGGATTTGACTAGTCAAATATTGCGGCTTTGACCGGTCAAAAGTTGCGGCTTTAACTGGTCAAAAGTTGCGTCTATCCCAAAAATAGAAAGACAATTTCGTAAATTTTACAAAACACACGGGCTGTGTTCATATATGAACGATATGTTCATATATGAACCAGTGCAATTCACAACTGAACTCTTTTAACTAATTCATATATGGACCTTTGTGATTCATATATGAATCAGTTGAACTAAGTAACAGATTCATATATGAACCTTTGTGATTCATATATGAATCTGTATGAATCACAAAGATTCATATATGAATCTGTTAATATATGAACTCATCTCATGTATTTTACGAAATTACCCCTCTACCTTCTATAGACCACACAAGGAATTATCCGGTGTTTCGCGGTCAAAGCCGCAAATGTTGACCAGATGAATGGCTAAGATTACTTCTCTATTTCTCATATATTTACCATTTCTCAAATGAACCTCTTTCTATATATATATATATATATAAAGATAAAATAATAATCAACCAATTTCTAGCTTCCTTAAAACCATAAAATAAAACCCAAAAAGACCTACAACAAAAAACAAAGTATGGATCATGATTAAGAGTTCTTCAAGATTTCAAAACCACGTTGTACGGATTAGTGGTGCTCATGGGTTGGGTTGGTTGGGTTGAAGACACTTGAACAACCCAACTCAATGTTTGTGGTTTGAAAAATATCAACACAACCCAATCAAAAGTGAAATCCAACCCAACCCAAACCAAACCGTGCGGGTTGGGTTGGGTTGGTCGAGTTGGTCAGGTTAAAAAATTTAATACATCATTTTACAATTTAACTAAGTGATTGCGTTTAAAGAAACTAAAATCGAAATGAAAAGATAAAAATAAGGCTAACAAGAGAAGAGAAGTGTAGAAGCATAATATCTCTTGGTTCTTGATTCAATCGATGTTGAAGATTTTTGAAGACTTGAAGGTTAGATTCGTGCAATTTCAATCGGTGTGATCTCGAGGACAAATATAAACTAGGACTAAGATAATAAGACTTGAAAATTGAGATAAAGAAGAGTCGTTAAAAGTCTAAAACCATTAAAAAAAATTAAAAACATACAAGTTATGGTCGGGTTACTTTGAGTCTAACCCGTTTCCAACCCAATAGATATGGTTTGGACAAAATTTGTATCGATTATGTATCAGATTAACTTGATTTTAAGTCTTTTTACGTTTTTTTGAGTTTGATTGGCCGAGTTGGTTGTATTCGTCAGAAATTTCAGCACCCCTAGTACGGATATATTTTTAATAGTATTTTAAAATGAGCAGAAACCGAAACGTATTCCCATTTGACATGTTGACTTTTAATAAAGCTCCAAAAATATCCTCCTACCTCTTTTTGGCCCACTTTACCTTCACATGCGGATTAGATTTCCAGCCGCCTTTTTTGACATTTTTGTGTCAACACTGACCCTTATCTATCACAATATTACAATAACAGTCCTTGTTTTTCAAAATTCATCACAAAACTCCTTAAAAGCCATTCTTATAGATTACAATCGATATAGATCTAATAACCCGTTTTGATAAGATGACAACATGGTTATATGTGTTTGTAACTTCTTGTACAATTTAGTGCTAAAATGGTTACAAATAATTATCTTGAGTTTGTTATTAAAGTCTTGAGTCTCAGTTGTTATCTATATATCATTCTTAACACTGAGGTTTTAAAAGCAATACAACTGGATTAATTTTGCAATTTAATAAAAAAAATGTGGACTCGTTTTAGTAAAGCTTAAATTGACTTTTCTATTTTTCCGATAGTTATATAAAAATAAATTTCATGATAAAAAGAAGTATCGAACATTTCCGAAAACAAAAACTAATTGTACTTCATAGAAAATAACTTTCTATCTAACAAAAGATGTTACAACCCAACATTTCTGACCGAAGGGAAAGAAAAAGACCGAGGTCTTGACTTCTTCCTGTACCATGTAGGTGGCGCAAATCTATTTCTATGCTTTAATCGGATACCAATTTTGGAGTTTTCGCCCCAACCTAGGTTAGCCACCGGTGGCAAGCGTTAGGTCGTAGCTTGCTGCGATGCCTACTATGATGTCATATTACATGGACAAAATAGTTGTCTCAGGAAAGAGCTACTTTAACTGAAGAAATTTCTTTAGTAGCGAGAACCCTTCAACCATTTCCCAAGAATGTGCAAGCAACGCCGGTGTATATTTATTACCACTACATACAACTCTCAAAATATAAAAAGAGAAAGAGTTATGAGTAGGCAGGGCAATAAGGGCAAGGCTGCAGGAAGAGTTTCAGAAGTGGGTGAGAGGACTCTTGTCCATAAGGCAAGGACTTTTAGAGTAAATTACGTTTTTCGTCCCTGTGGTTTGTTAAAAATTGAGATTTTCGTTTTCATGGTTTAGAAATATCGGCTTTCATCCTTATGGTTTGTAATCAATTGCTATTTTCATCCTTATAATTTTCAATTTATTATTGTTTCGGTCTCTGTGGTTTACAATTCTTTACTATTTTGGTCCCTTGTACTTTAAAGGTAGGAATTAGTCTAAGGACTAAAATAATAATAAATTGCAAACCATAGGGACAAAAATCGCAATTTCTAAGGTACACAGATAAAAAATAAATTATTAACAATCCATAGGCAGGAAAATCATAATTTACGCTGATTTTTATTATAAATAATAACAAAGCGGATAATATATAGCTATTTCTAAAACTTAAATGTTATAATGGTTCCAAATAACATGAGACATGACATGACATGATATTGAAATCAAACCTTGAGTATTAAGAGTAACGACATTTTTCATAACAAATTATAATGTAAACAACAATAAAGCAAACTTTTATGTACCTATATACAAGGATGCAATAAAGTCAAAGTCAACAACTTAAAATCTAGATTTGTACAAAACTAAATTAAGTCTCAGTGTTGCTATAACTCTCACCGAAATCCACTATCTCCAACGATATGAGAATATCCCATAGATTCAAGTCCTCCATGATTCGCTAAATAACACTTTGTCTTATAAATTGGCACAAAAACTTTTTATGTCATAATTTTTTAGACAATTTAAAAATGAAAACCACAAAATTATTCATGATGCCTAAAGCTTAAATGATATGGTATTAACATATTTGATAACACTTGGAAAATGTAAACTAATTGATGTTTTAATGTGTTTTTTAAAAATGATTATCTGATTATTATGGCTTGTTACATTAATAAGTTCTTCATCAACTGGAATTTTCTTTCACACACTTTTTATCGACATCTCAATTTCATAAATTGTCAGTCGAGACGTGGACGACCAGCTCCTGGATGGAGGTCGTGAAATCTAAATCCCCCCAAACCATATGGCCACACATGAAATGATGATCATGGCAAAAATAAGAGTAGTTTTCGTATCCATTCCATGGCTACCTACAAACTCGGTCGACAAGACGTATTGGTGGTGATCGATGAAACTTTATTATAGTTTTTGAGGTTTTATAAAATGTTTGACAGATAACTTTATTAGTAATGATTTATAACATTTTTATATCGACTGATTTGTTTGCTAATACATTTGTTCTATATATATTAATACAATTTAGTTGTGTTTTCATAATAATTAATTTTGGATTTGATTAATATTTTATTATATTGCATTTTTTTTTTGCTTTACATCACCGATTCTATCCTTACATATATGATTACCAGATACGAGGAAAGTTCAAATGAAAACTCATTTTTATTATACACGTGAGAACAAATTTCAGTCACTCGATCTCTTTTGATCCAACAACTCATATTAAATAGAGTTTTTAATTTTAAAATGCTTAGAGGTAAAAGTGGAAGAAAATTTAAACACACGCTTACCATATTTGACTTTTTATTTTCTTTTTTAATTAAAAACTTTTTACTCAATTAAAGTTTAAAATAAATTATCTTAAAAATTACTAATATTTTAATCAAACAAATTACATCAAAAAAACGAGAATTATTCATCTTGAATATTGTATTATTCATCCTGCATACGGTATTATTCATCATGAATAGTGAATGAACATTCACCTTTGTTATTCATACTGAATGTAGACACCCGAAGACGTGCATGCATATTCATAATGAATATAACATGTATATAGAATTTCACGTAAAAAACGGTTAAAACGAAAAAAAAAACTATATCGAGATGGATGTCATATCGAAGAGCACGAAATTCTCGTTTTTTTGATGTAATTTGTTTGATTAAAATATTAGTAATTTTTAAGACAAATTATTTTAAAGTTTAAGGGGGTAAATTGTTGATTCAAAATTACAATTTTGTCCTTAATCACTTCCCAATTAATCTTATTATCTATTATTAGTTTTCTAAATTTTGATCAATGGTTAAGATTTATCTTCATGTACACAATAAAATATGAGTTTTCATTTGAACCCACCCCTACCAGATACGCACGAAAAAGATATTGTATATGACGTACTAACATACGTGGGCAAACACACACATAAGCACCAACCAAAAGTCAAAAAGAAGCTTAAATTATTCTTTTTCAAAAACCTATCTTTCGTATTCAATTCAATCTTCTTTGTCCCCACCTTCTTTTTGTTGATCCATTCAATTTTTTGATATCATAAATCTCAATAATTTTGGTATGTTTTTTATTTTTAAAATTTGGCATTTCTTTTAAAATACTTTTTAATTTTATTACATTATGCACTAATTTTTGTTGTTAATGGTATCTTATTAAGGATTTCCAAATAACCCGAACCTCATTTAATTCAGATACATTACTCGACTTTGTATTTATTCTTTTTGAATCTTTGATACTTTTAAATGGTCACATGACTTTCTAGATCCATCACTTTTAAAGTACTACAAATTTTTTAAATGTATTCACATTGGCATGTGTTCACTTTTAGCAAGATGAAATCGACTAGAATAGTCAATTTCCCAACAAACTTTATTTTTTAGCCACTTTTAGAACCAAATTCTTATTTTAACCAAAGTTTACACCAATACCTTCAGATTAAAAAAACTTAAATCTTTACGCAAATTTGCATAAAAATTTCTTTGTTTTTTTTAAATCTAAAAATTCGAGTTTATTCAAATATACAAAACATTTACGTAGACGCTTAAAATAGAAATCCAATTAAAAATATGTCTAAAAAGTAAATTTTGATTGAGAAAATTAGCTATTTTAATTGATTTCCTTTAGCAAGATTCCAAGTTTCCAACGGCATCGAGGATTCGCAGCATGTCAAGCCCTCGTAAGGTTCTTCGCTTTACATCGAATTAAAGTATTAAACCACATGCTTCACCGCTTGTGCGGGATCCCATCAATTCCTTTGAGTTTCATTCTTGCGAACGTACTCATGCAGGCGGTTTGCAACCTATCTTCCTTGGATCAGATCTCCACCCATTTTTTTTGACATTTTTTTGTCAACACTAACCTTTATTCATCACAATATTACAATAACAATCCTTGGTTTTTGAAAAATCATCCAAAAACTCCTTAAACCCTTCAAGGATTCAAATTTTTTACGATCGCTTATAAATATAATAGCATGTCTTGATAAAATGATAACATGGTTATAGGCTTTGTAACCTCTTGTACAGTTCAATACTAAATCGATTACTAAAACTTAACATATGATAACGATAGAGTTCCCTACTAGTACCACTTAAATAACTATCTGCTAAAATTGACTCGTTTTAGAAAAGGCCAAAACTATCTTTCTATTTGTCTAGTATTTATATATAAATATATTTCATGGTAAAACAAACTATTGAACTTTTCCAAAAATAAAGAACAAAAACTAATTGTACCTTATAGGAAATAACTTTCTACCAAACAAAAAGTTGTTAATTTTTTTTGATGTAAATATCAGCAAGCCAATAATATATAATTATTTTTAGAGTGAATTGTGGATTTGGTCCATATGTTTTTATGATTTCTTTGATCATAGTCTTTATTCTATGTTTATTGTGGATATAGTCCATATGGTATGCAATATATTGTGGCTAGGGTCCCTAAACACTAACATCATTAACTTTAAAGGGTTAAAGGCATCATGTGCCTTGCACACTATGGGTATAATAGTCATTTTATTTTTCCCTTTCAATTTATTTTATACACCTTTAAAACAAACAATACTAAATTGTGGATTTGGTCCCTATGCATCACTCATCATCTTTAAAACACATTATTACCTCTCTTAATTTTTTTTTATCCAATTTTCATTGTCAAAGTACAAGAAAAACTAACTTGTTAAAGTGTAAAAAAAAAAATTACTTGCCTTTAAAAATAACAATTGTTTGAACCCAACACTACATCCTAAAAAAGACAACCTATCAAAATAACAATTGTTTGAAACCAATATTACATCTCCAAAAAGACAACCCATCAAAATGACAATTGTTTATATCAACATTTATGTAGTAATTGTTGGCAACGGTTTTATTTATTTTTTTGACGACATCTAAGTGACTTGAGTAGGAAGTACATTAATACTTTTCATAAAATGCATAGACCATTTGGAAACCATGATGTGGGAAAAGGTTTATATGCATGTCAGTTGACATCTGTAAACACAAATATATTATGACATAGGACGTTGAAGGGAAGACAATAGTGTCATAAGAGCATCTCCAACCGGCCGTTAAATCGCCTATCAAAATTTATTTATACCAAAATTAACATTTTAACATTAATAATTTGTTTTTAAAATTAACATATTTATATTAAATAAATTATATATACATTTAATATATATATTTGATGTTTTTTTAGAGTGTGATTGGAGTTGGGGTTTTTTTTTGGTGTTGATGGACCTACCAAATTTGTTATTTTTGTGTTAAATTTGGTGTTGTGGTTTGAGATGCTCTAAATAGTCATACTTGAATTACACACCAAGTCACTTGACACTTGTTGGGGATCCATACCCTTTCAATTAGCATTTTAATATCTAATGCACAATATAATGAAGTTTAGATCTCCAAAATGAAGATGATTATATCACATTTCCAAATGGTCTATGTATTTTATGAGAAGAATTAATGTACTTCATACTCAAGTCACTTAGATGTCATCAAGAAAATAAATAAAACCGTTGCCAACAACTACTACATAAATGTTGATATAAAACAATTGTCATTTTGATGGGTTGTCTTTTTGGGGATGTAATAATAGTTTCAAACAATTGTTATTTTGATAGGTTGTCTTTTTTAGGATGTAGTGTTGGGTTCAAACAATTTTTATTTTTAAATGCAAGTAATTTTTTTTTGCACTTTAACAAATTAGTTTTTCTTGTACTTTGAAAATGAAGTTTGGATGAAAAAAAATTAAGAGAGATGATAAATGTGTTTTAAAGATGATGAATGATGCATAGGGACCAAATCCACAATTTAGTATTGTTTGTTTTAAATGTGTATAGAATAAATTGAAAGTGAAAAATAAAATGACTATTATACCCATAGTGTGCAAGGCACATAATGCCTTTAACCTTTCAAAGTTAATGATGTTAGTGTTTAGGGACCCTAGCCACAATATATTGCATACCACAAGGACCATATCCACAATAAACATAGAATGAGGACCATGTTCAAAGAAATCACAAAACCACATGGACCAAATCCACAATTCACTCTTATTTTTAGAATTAAATATGATAGTGGTTCTAAACGACATGAGATGATCCATATCAAACATTAAAGGTAACGAAATTTTTTCACAACTTACAATGTAAACTAGTTGTCTACCCGTACGATGCAGCGCGGGTGAATCATAATTCTGAAGCAAATAATTTTTCTGACACCGATATTTTTTGTTCGTATTATTCTCGTTTTCTCCTAATTTTTTTTAAAGGTTAGTATGATCTAATTGCAAAACAGTTACTACCATAAAATATGTTTATTAATAAGATATCTAGGAAAATAATCGCAAAAGTGTCGAGTTTCCAAATCCATATATTCACAACTCGTTAAAAAGTTTAAAATTCATGACTAAACAAAACAGACATTACAATCATATGTAAAAATGCACATTCGTAAATCCTTAATATATAAGACATGTGAAGCGTCAATTTGTAAGTTTGTCCTGCAAAAAACACATAATTATTTTAAATAGAAACATATTGTACCAGATGTGTAGACTCCAACATGATTGAATTTTTCACAAGCTTCACTAATACCTTTGTATTGCCCTGTGATATCCCTCTAGTTGTGTACTCGCGCAATGCGGTGGGAAGTAAAAGTTGATCAAACGTAAACATAAATGCAAAATACAAACACACTTTTACATTATCTGATACGATTGCCTAAGATCGAAAATGAAACAAACAAACTAAAATTTCGACATCGAAAAGAAAAACAAAGACATATGTAAACCCTTATGCAACTTGGGTCGCCTAACTCATAGCCTAACGAGTCGAGCTTTTAACGAGCTACTCGAGCTCGAGCTTAATTATTCTCAAGCTCGAGTCGATCTCGAACAAAAAATAGAACTCGTTTAATTTATCGAGCCGAGCTTTATAACACCAATGTTCGACTCGGCTCGTTCGAAAACTCGATTCAATTTTTCGAGCCGAGCCAAGCCATTCGAGCGTATACTCTTTTTCGAGCCAAACATGCTCATATATTTATTATCATACTATAAAAATATAAAAATTATCGAGCTCAAGCCGATAAACGAGTTAATCGATCGCGAGTTCGAACTCATAAACGAGCATCGAGCTCGATTACTCAAAAAATATTCGAGCTCGAGCTCGAACCCTACAATGAAAAGTTAATCGAGCTCGAGTCGAGCTCGAGCCCAGTATTAATTTTTTGAGCCCGGCTCGATTAACCTACTACTCGACTCGACTCGGCTCGTTTACACCCCTACTCATAGGAATATGGAACAAGCTTTCACGGGATTTGGATCACCTGACTAATTGCCCATGCACAATTCTGATGAAATGCACAATTCTGATGAAATGCACAATTCTGACGAAACACACAATTGAACTATTTTCTTTATTTTATTATCTAATTGTTTTAAATGGTTTCCTAAGAAACAACATGTCTAAATAAATAGAACCACGTGCATAATACAACTCCGTTTAGGTCTTCAAATCAAATGACATTAAACGAATGCATCTTGATACATAAAACAATAGCAAGAATTAAAGATAAAAAAGGTGTAGCCAGAAATTAAATCTAGACAAAATTAGAGGGTTATATTATTGTTCCAGGTGAAATTATAAAAACAAAAGGTGGGTAAAACTGTAAAGCGTAGCTAAATGCTCATGTATGAATTTTATATATGGGAGTTTTAACCATAACCCTTAAATAGTAAAGAAAAATCTTGTTTGCCACTTGATTCTCTTTCTTCTCTTATCTATTTGTTGCTTATGTGATCTGGCAAATAATGTAATTTCAATTCTCTTTTCCTTTTTTGCTCAAAACATAAACAAAATACACAAATGAAACAAAATCTCTGGCCTTTGCATACTTGCAAAAGACAAAACGCACAAGTGAAACAATAGATAATTCCCAAAGCATACCATTGCCATAAATGGTTATCAATCAATTAGAAGTATTCCCGGGAAAACTGTACAATAAGCATATACATAAACAAATAAGTATATAAGATTAGGATTTTTGCAGCCCATCTATCAATGTTAATTCAAGATTTCATCATACTTTGATCAGTTTCCATCAGCTTTCTTTCGCTGCGGATTATCTCATCAAACTTTGAGCTCAAACCCGGAAGACATCATGTTTGCACCCAAACATCCTTCTCCATTCTAAGATGAAGAGCAAGATAAGGCCCTTTGCTTCTCATCCTCTACGTAAGTTTCACATGGTCAATACAAAGTTATCATCAAGTTCATCTTTATCTTAACCACCAGAGCTCTGCATCTGGCTAAAAGATAAATAATAACATTTATGAGTAATATAACAATAAATTTTGATATCACATTTCCAAATGGTCTATGTATTTTATGGACGAGTTCCATAGCAAGAGCCTCCCAAAAATGGGGAATATGTATAAATAACCTGTTTAATCACAATTGTAATTTAAACGGACAATAAATTAACAACCAACTAATCTAATTTCTACAACTAGAAAAGAGATTACAAAAGGGTTGTTATCTATAAGCCCAACGGTTCATTCCATAAGCATAATACGTCCAAGTGCAAAATTCCCAAGCTCTCACCCAAAGCAACTAAGCCTGCTTAGGACCGGCACCGCTAGAACCTGAGATACACATCGACACCAAACAAGTGTTAGGCCAAAAAGCCTAGTGAGTTGAACAATAATCAGCATGCATAAACAATTACAATTCTTATCAGCAGTTAACCAGAGTTCAATATATGTGGAGTCATTAGGGGAGACCCAAAGCACCAATCAAATCCCACCCAAGAGTCGATATACCTTGATGCCCTTCACAAGGAACACCCGAAAGGCCCAGCACACCCGAAGACTACACCCGAAGGAAATTCCCCGGATGGCGGAGGTCTAGGCACATACCATCACAGTGGCACCCAAGACTACATCCTCCTAGTGTACTGACTTGGTTCGTCCAACATAACGTTTATAGGAGGTACTTTAGGTGTATTTCAACCCAACATATTTTAATACCGACTATGGGTACAATGTTACCATCCTATCCTCATGAAGTCTAACAAAAGACCCAAATGACCATCATGCTCAACAAACATATAAGTATGTCACCAAGGTGGTGTTCCAACTAGAATCATCATAATGCTCATACATGCATACATTTAGCATATCAAGGTACCCACATTATGTATCCATGAGAAAAGCCCCAAAAATGGCACCCATAACATAAAACATAGCATATCACCAATATCTTTATTTCTAACTATTTTCATCAAGAAATCCCAAATACTTGAACACATAGAGATAAAATAACAAATAGAAGATTATGATGTGTATCTAGTTTTAACAAAATGTTTAGTAAACTCACAATCTAGGTTTTGTACCAAAACCTAGAAAAGATGAAACCCTAGCTTTGAGAAGATGAGACTTGGTGATGAGGAATTGAGATTCTTGAATGATACTCCAAAGAGAACACTTGAGTGGAGCTTTAATGGTAACTTAATGCTCTCACCAACCCAAACCCTAGGAAATTAATGATGTAGGAGATGAAGACCCAAAAATCGCCCAAATAGTGATTCTCCCGTTTTCTTGAAGTGAAATGTGATAAAAATGAGGTATTTTCAGCCAAGGGTTCATTTAATCCCCCTGCACTCGCTCGCGACCTTGCCCGGCGACAGTGACATTGTCACTGTCGCGAGTCACAATCGCGCGACTCCCCCGAGTCTCGGTACACTCCGCGCGAGAGTGCCCGTCGATAGTGACAATGTCACTATCGCGAGTCACAATCGCGACCAACCCCCCACCTACGGTACATTTCTCGCGATAGTGACACCGCGAGAGTGACCATGTCACAATCGCGAGTCACTGTCGCACCAGACTCCCAACACCCCGAAATTTGACCAGATTCGATAACGAGCGCGAGGTTTGAACAATTAAAGATGGTAAATCAATTTAGATGACATTTCCACATATTAACCATCATAAAATGCATACAAAGGCTCATATACTCACATAGGCACAATTAATGCATTTAAGGGAAACAATTACTTACCTTGAGAATTTCCGGGTGTTACAACTATTCATTTTTTAAAAAAAATTGCTAACCGAACATTTTATTAAAAAAAAACGATGGTACTGTTCATTCGGTGGTACTGTTCATTCGGTCGGTACTGTTCATTCGGTGGTACTGTTCATTTAAAAAAAAATCTTGCCAACCGAACATTTTTTTTCTTCTCACCCACCGAAAACACCACCACCCAACACCCCTTTCGGTTTCACTACCCACTGAAAACACCTCCTTATCCCTCCCAACTCTTTCGGCTTCCACCCCCTACACCGAATACCCACCGAAAACACCACCACCTAACACCCCTTTCGGTTTCACTACCCACCGAAAACACCTTCTTATCCCTTCCAACTCTTTCGGCTTCCACCCCCTACACCGACTACCCACCATCACCCCAAACAACCATAGGCCGAAGCCTCACCAAGCCGACCCCCTTCGGCCGACACTCCCTCCTCCTCTTTCAATTTTTTTTCGGCCTAAACACCCCCCACCCCACACCCTTCGGCCGATTCCCCTCCCCCTACTACTTTCCTTTTGATTTTTTCTTAAATCCTACCTCTCTTCCTCATTTTTTAATTATTTTCATTCCCCAAACTTTTTCTTCTTTCCCATTTTTCAAGAATTTCCCACTATTTCCCATCCATCCCATCCCTTCTTTCCTTTACCCCACCTACCATATCCTATCTTCTCCCTCTTATCTATACCATAATTACTTACCCTTTTTCAAATTTCCTACACTCCTCCCTCCTATTTCCTCACCTCCTATATTTACTCCTATCCTCATTTTTTTTACCCACTTACAACTCTCCCACACATCCTTCCCTTCCTTCTCCCTACATACCTCCCTCCCATCTCTTCTTCTTATTACCCTTCCTTATTTTATTTTCCAACTTCAAATCTCACAACTCTCTCAACACTCTCTCATCCCTTAACTCTTATATCTTAACTCTCATCTCCCACCTCTCTTCCCATTTTTTTCCCTTTTCCAGTTAAAAAAAAACAAAAAAAGAGGAAAAGACCCCAAAACAAAAACAAAAAACAAAAAAAAATATGGGCCACTGAATTTATGAGTTCTTCTTGTCCTATAATTTTTCTGCGTGTCAGTACCATTTTTTTCTATGTGTTGGTGTCATCATCAAATAGGGGGAGAAAAATTGTTGTGTCACAAATTGATTTGGTGATGACTCTACTACCAACACTTAGAAACTCAAGAAGATCTCTCTCAACAAGGGCTCTCTATCCACCAATCAAGCTCTCAACCCAGGTATGTTTCCTTCATAAATTCTCCCGATCTACAATGGGGTGATGCTCGCAACACTCCGATGTCCAAAGCTCCCTCATCTGTAGTGGCCACATCTGTCCCGTCCCAAGTGAAGCCGACTAGAAAAAAATCTTCAAAGGCTTTCGGCACCTCCACACTAGCTAAGATGACCATACGACCGAAAGAACCTTCGGTTGTTTCCCCGGTCACACACCTCTCTTCAAAGCGGAGGCACTCACCTTCTTCCCCTCCCTCTCCTCTCAAGAGGCTGAGGAAGGTTTCAAGGGCCAAACCACCTACTCCATCCACCGGTTATTCAAAATCGGCAGGTGTTGAATTTTCCCATCTGGACCCGGGGACTCTGCTAAACCCAAAACCACCTCCTTTGTATCCTCACAAAAGGATACAATTGTAAAATTGGGTACCCCTATTATTCCCTCTTCAAACTTTTCTTTGGTTGATAAGGATGACTTGGACACCTCCCCAATCAAAGGTGTTTCTTCTTCACCTTACAGCCTATCACCCGGGAGTCTTAGTCTCGATGATTCTGCACGATCCAAGGATGAATCTGCCTTTCCAGGAGTAGGTTCAGAGGATCCCGAAAACATTCTGACTTATTACTTTCCGACACCGTGAATTAGTTGAGGGGGAGCAACTTACCACTCATGCTTAAACTCTGCTGAAACCTATTTTGCGATGGACTGTATGAACAAACCCATCAGACATTAGTTGAGGGGGAGTATGAATTGAGGGGGAGCAATCAACCATTCAAGTTCAAATAATCCCAGCTACTGTCTTCTGTATCTTTGTATATATATTTTTTTCTTACTCATTCTTTTATTATTTTGTAAATGTCAGATATACTTTAAAAAAAAATAAAAAAAGAACTATGTGAAAAAGAACCCAAAAGAGTAAAACAGGGTCAAACCGTATTATTCATGTTTTTACTCAAATTTTCTATGTATAGGATGTCATCCTCAAATAGGGGGAGATTGTTGGGTCATCTGAAGATTTGAAGATGACCTCCCGATCTTCCATTTTATATCATCATACTTAGAATATCTTGAGGTTCTTTTAGCAACTTGGTTTCTATACAAATGTTCGGTGAAGTCGAAGATCAGCCGAAGAAGACAAAGAAGGATAATATCTCTCAAAGCGGATTGAAGATAAACTCCCCAGCCTAAAGCCAAGTATGCCTACTTGATCAACACCATTGGCCAGGATGGTGCCGATCTCAAGTCTTCGGGAGCCGAAGGCCTCTCAATCTTTAGGAGCCGAAGGCCTCTTAATCTTCAGGAGCCGAAGACTTCTCATCTTCAGGAGCCGAAGATTTCTCAATCTTCAGCAGCTGAAGATTCTTAATCTTCAAAGCATGAAGATCTCTCTTACACATTGTACTTTTCTGACAAAGTATATTTGTGATATCTTGCATTGATGGAGACCTTCTCCAAAATATAAAAAACAAGATATGCAGCCGACTTTGCTTCACATCAAGATCTTATTGCTGCAAGAAGATATTTGGTATACAATACCAAGATGACAAGTGTCATTTGCATTTAATGCATAAGGCACTATAAATATGGAGGATGGTTCAACATGGAAAATCACCCAGCTCAACAAGCCTTCAAGTTCTCTAAGTGCCTGACAATTCTCTCTCTAAGGAGTTCATTGTTTTTTATGTGTTTTTCAATGTTCTTCATTCTCTGTGTGTAAGATTGTTTGAACAGATTCATCTGTTTTCTTCCATAACAATCAAAGTTTTCTATGTGTAATTCTTGATTTCAAATCAATAAGAATTAAATTAAGTGAAAAACTGTGAGTATTGTATTCAACCCCCCTTCTACAATACTTTTCTTGTTTAGTTACTGCTATTTGGGACCAACAATAAATATTTAGCTAGATTGTAAAATGATGTATTAAAATGTGAATCTAATTAACCCGACCAACCTAACCTAACCTAACCTATACTGTTTGGATTGGGTTGGGTTGTAATTTGCTTGAATTGGATTAAGTTGAAAATTTTCTAACCGCAAACATTAAGAGGTAATCTCTGAATCGCTAAAAGGTAAGTCTTGTTTGATAAAAAAAAATCCGCCTCTTAATGGTTCTAAAACCCTCTGAATGATTTTGTATCTTGGGGCTCCCTTAACCATTCAACACCCTAATTTCATCCTAAACTATTATCAAACAACTACTTTTCATTTTATACAATATCATAAGAGTCTCTTAATCATTCTAACAATTTAATTATTATGTATTAAATCATTAAAAACTGCCAAACATTCTATAAGTTGGGTTATTCAGATTTATTGAACCCAACCAACCCAACCCAAACCACCACCCCCGCCCCCCTTTTTTTGAAAGAGAATTATTTAAAGAGAAAATGGCATACTTTTGAATCTTTTGCTTACACATTTGAGATTCCTACATAATCATTATAGTCTGGTAGAGAGGTGGACACCAATCTCATCATTAACACCCATTTCCACCCACCAAAAAACACTCTTTCTCTCTTCATCTACTCAACCATTTACTCAGTGCTGTATTCTTCCCAAATGAAACCTCCATTTATTCAGGTACTCCATGATTTCTCACCTTAAATTTCTTGTCTTTTTTTCTTCATAACAATGTTTTGGAAAAAGGGTTCTTGATTTTGACCTCTGGGTATTTATAAAATCCTAAAAATTTTGGGCACTTTCATGATTTTCTGATTAGGGTTTCTTTCTTTCTTTGTTTATCTGGTAACTTTTCCTATCTCTCAATTCAACTCTGGTTTACTACTCAGGTTCAGATTTTGGAATTCAAGATTCAATCTCAATACTTATTCAAGATTTTACTTATTTTTCTGCTTATTATGTAGTTTGATTTACAAAATTTAATCTCTAACAAGGCATCTCCAACCAGTCAAAATGGTGTAATTTTTGGTACAACAAGTGATTTATTGGTACCATTTTTGTAACTAAACAAAATATGTTCAGTTTATTACCAAATTTGGTGAGTATTACCATTGTTGGACACAAAAAATAATGCAAAATAGGGTGTGTTTATTTCATTGGTGGAAATAAGTATAAAATTGGGTGTGGTGCAAAATATGTTGTATTCATAAAAGATGTCTTAATATTGCTCCCTATTGAAATAAAAACAATTGCAAAACTTTTCTAAGTTTTTGAATGAAAATTCAAATTATTTGTTGTTTTGGAAGACTCGAAATTCAAATTGTATATTTGCTTGTTCTCATCCATCCATACATGCATACACACATATCTATATATATATATATATATATTGGTAGATTGATCTGGTTTGATAAGATTCGTTTTTTAATCCTTTTTTAAAGGGGTATCTTGACTAGTTGAGTAGGTACTAAAACTATGGGTCAAAGTATAAAAATTTACATTTTTCATATCACAAGTACTTAAAGTGTAGTTATCTAAAAAGAATAATTTTTTTTGGTAACTATGGGTGTTCAGGTTAACTTGCATGTATCTTGAGTAATCTCGCGAGCCCGAAAGACAACAATGAGGGCTTGTTTGGTTTGTTCAGAAGGATTTGGAATCTTTGGTGTGTTTGGTTTGTAGGATTTAGATTGAACTCTGTTCTTCATGAATAATTTATAAAAGCAAATTATAAAAAATTATAAATATAATTAAATTCCGTTTTTATTAATTGATTAAAACAAAACAAGTGGTTTTAACATTTTTAAAATATTATTACAAACAAATCCTATTAAAATCTCGCCAAATACCAACTATCCCTATGGTATTTCTTTTTTTTTTTGTTGGGAAAAGGGGACGGAACCCCGGAAAATTTTATTTATTAAAAAGAAAAAATTTACAATTTACGAGGGGCATACCTCAAGATATACAATCGAGTAGCTAAAATGTGTTTGGTATGGGATTTCAACGCCATTTCAATTCTAAACTTCCCTCTAAACCAAACGCGGGATTGGAATGGAATCCAATTCTAAATCTCATCAAATCCCACTAAATCCCGCAAACCAAACGGACCCCTCTGTGGAGACTCGGACCGGCTACCTACATGGGGGAGCCCCAAGGCCTGGCCCTTTATTTGCCGGTTGAGCTGGCTGGCCCTCATGTTTTTGAGTTGCGATTGTTCGTTGCAATTTAGTTGTTGATAAATTTGGTTCGTAACCCTTGTCATGATTGCTAATTCTTGTACATTTGTCTCATAAATTTGCAGTAATCGAGGATTTTTATCGATCAACGATCAAAAGAGCCCAAATTCGTGGCATAAGAACTCTAAATTATGGCTGAAATAGTAGATACATCCACTAAAGTTGATACAGAAGAAGATATATACACTAAAGATGGCACAGTTAATTACAAAAACAAACCTGCTAACAGGAAGAAAACAGGAACCTGGAAGGCCTGCCCTTTTATTCTTGGTAAATCCTTTTATCTCCAAACTCTCTTCAACTCCCCTTTTGACTTTCTAGAGTCAAACCTAGTACTTTTCGTATCTAAAATTGACGTATATATCGAAATATTTTGATCTCCAAAGTATTTCTATCGTTATATTTGTTATATAGATTTTAGTGATCGTCGGTTGTTTGTAGAACAGATGAACTATTTGATGTCGATTTTGAAGATAGAAAGCAACTCATTTGACTCCTAAAAGTCAAACTTGGATCTTTTTTGAGATTTAATTTGTTTAACAGGAAATGAATGTTGTGAAAGATTGGCATACTATGGAATGAGTATGAATCTATTGCTTTATTTCAAGAATGAGCTTCATCAGCATAGTGCTACCGCCTCCAAAAACCTCTCGAATTGGTCTGGAACGTGTTATGTGACACCGTTGCTCGGGGCGTTTCTGGCTGATGCGTATCTAGGCAGATATTGGACCATTGCCATCTTCTCCATCATCTATGTTATGGTAAGCATAGTGCTCATTTTTAGATCCAATGGTTGATAACGGTTCACTTTTTTTTTCCTGGATTATCTATTGAACCTTCCTCTTTATAGAGGCGGGTTCAAGAGAGAATCTTGGAAAAGGGAGAACAAGGGAACCCGTTCCAACCATCGACCAGTTTTAATCCGATGGTTGTGAATAATAGGGGAGGTGACCTCCAAGGAAGTCCTCGTGTTGCATCCCTTTTTTACCCTGGACCCTATTTCCGAGTAGGAAATATTGGTATGTTTGATTTGTGTTTGGTTTATATATATATATATAGAGAGAGAGAGAGTCAGGTTGAGGGGAAAACCTCAAAAAACCGAAAAACTAAGGAACACTCTGATAGCCCTTTTGGACGGTATGCACTTGTGCATACAAGTAATTTGTAACATGAAAAAAAAATAGCAATGATAAAGAAATAGTGGGGCCTGAATAAAGAAGACGAATAGAATGTAATTAACACGTGCATATGCACAAATGCATAATGCACATGTGCATAGAAACCAAAAAATAACTTAATTTACTTGTATGCACAAATGCATACCGTCGAAATGAAAGACTACCAGGATGTTCCTTAGTTTTTTCATTTTTTTAGGTTTTTCCCTGAACCTCCCTCTCTCTCTCTCTCTATATATATAATTGGGAGCGCGAGAGAATAACATTTATGGTGCAAATGGTTGAAGCACTTTTAAGTCTTTAGATGAGTTGACTTTTTGATCTAATTTCGGCTACCTTTAACTACCTTTATCTTCATTTTCAGTTACTTTTTCTAACTTTTACATACATTTAATCCCTTCACGTGCATAAATTTGTTAAAGTTTCGGTAATGATGATAAAAGAAGGTAGGTGAAGGTATATAATGTATCACGTTCTCACCATAACTCTTATTCTCAGGGGAACCCAACCCTATATATATATGTGTGTGTGTGTAAACACTTGGGTACTCGAATTCTTGGATCTTAACATACTAAGGAGCAAAAACATGGGGTCATTTATATACGTGTATACGAGCATATGACTATTTTATATCGTTGACCAATAACGATTCAAATTTTTGACTTACTCTCTAGGGAATGACGTTATTGACAATATCAGCGTCGGTCTCGGGGCTAAAGCCAACTTGTGTATCAAAAGAGAATTGCCATGCTACCGAAACAGATGTCGCGCTAACGTTTTTGGCACTCTATCTTGTGGCCCTAGGAACCGGAGGGATCAAGCCCTGTGTCTCGACCTATGGGGCCGACCAATTTGACGATGCCGATGAAGTTGAGAAGAAACAAAAGAGTTCTTTCTTCAATTGGTTCTATTTCTCGATCAATATCGGCGCATTAATTGCTTCATCGCTTCTTGTTTGGATCCAAGATAATGTGGGCTGGGGTTGGGGGTTCGGGGTCCCAGCCGTCGCCATGGCGATTGCGGTTGCGTCATTCTTCTCGGGAACCCGATTGTATAGGAATCAAAAACCGGGTGGAAGCCCGCTGACCCGCATCTGCCAGGTGGTTGTGGCTTCGTGGAGGAAACGTAGGGTTCATGTGCCCGAGGACAAGTCCCTTTTGTACGAGACCACGGATGCCAAGTCGAAAATTGTGGGAAGCCGCAAACTTGATCATACCAAAGATTTTAGGTAATTAATTTTTAGGGTGCGTTTGGTACACGGGACCAGAGATGGCCAAAAACCGGTCCCGGCCCAGGCTGGTCCCAAATCGGTCTGGTCCAGCCCGAAGAAGTTGGCTTGTAACTAGGCCGGCCGGTCCCAATAAAAAATACTAGGATTGGTCCTAGGCCTAGCAACCGGTCTTGGTCCGGTCCGAGGCCCGACCCGTTAATTACTTTATTAAGGGGTTGTTTACTAAATGCTTATCGGGTAAGCGATAAGGACCGAGAAACTTACCCGGTATGAGAAACGACTCTTACCCGGTAAGCGCATAGCGGGTTTAAGATGCTTCCTAACAATCCATTTTCATAACCGAGAGAATGTTACACGATAAGGTAACTGAGGGGTGATATCTCTTGCCGGTAAGCGCTTATCCGTAAGCATTTCGTAAACTGCCCCTAAGACGCCCCAAGGGAGACTGGGCATCATTAAATGCTCATGTCGTTGTATTGGACTCATTTAACCCAAAATGTGTCATCTTCTTGTAGTTTCTTGGATAAAGCAGCGATAGAGTTACAATCGGATCACGTTAAGGAATCCGCCAATTCATGGCGGCTTTGCACCGTGACCCAAGTCGAGGAACTCAAATCCGTCATCAAACTGCTTCCGATATGGGCCACAGGTATCATCTTCAGTTGTGTTTACGGTCAAATGAGCAATCTATTCGTGCTGCAAGGTTCGTACATGGACATCAAGATCAACAAATTCAAGATCCCACCAGCATCACTTAGCATTTTCGACACCCTTAGTGTGATCTTCTGGGTCCCGATCTACGACCGTATCCTCGTACCGTTTGCCCGGAAATACACCGGCCACAAATCGGGCCTCACCCAGCTCCAACGGATGGGAACAGGATTGGTAATCTCAATCTTTTCAATGCTAGCAGCCGGGATTTTAGAAGTCGTCAGGCTCGGGATCGTCAGAAGACACAACTACTACGATCTCGAGCACATGCCGATGTCGATCTTCTGGCAGGTTCCGCAGTATTCCTTGATCGGTTTGGCGGAGGTTTTTACGTTCGTCGGACAATTGGATTTCTTTTACGATCAAGCTCCGGATTCGATGAGAAGTTTGTGCTCGGCTTTATCGCTCACAACCGTGGCTTTAGGGAACTATTTGAGTTCGTTGTTAGTGACGATTGTAATGGCGGTTAGTACCCGGGGAGGGAAACCGGGTTGGATACCGGATAATTTGAATCGCGGGCAATTGCAGAACTTCTTCTGGCTTTTGAGCATTCTAAGTTTGCTAAATCTTGGAGCTTATCTTTTTGTGGCTAAGTGGTACACTTATAAGCGGGCGGTCGGGACTCTTCGTTAGCAGGTACAAAGATCGATATAGAAACTAAATGGTTATTTTATTCAGCAGTATTCAGGTTATCGGTAGAGTGTTTTCTATATATACTTCAAAAATATCGATATAGATATAGAATTCGTTTGTGGGTGCTTTTCAACTTGTGAATTTGGTGTTTGTGTCGATTGTCTTTGCGATGTATATACACAATCATGGGTGTAACTATAAGGGCGCGTTTGATTTGCGGGATTGGAATGGAATGAATTGGATTTCAAGGAGGGATTTGAATTTGGAGGGATTTGGATTTGGGGGGATTTGAAATCCCTTCATGTGTTTGGTTTGTAGGATTATGATGGATTTAGAAGAAAGCGAGGTTTAATCGATTAAAATCCATCCGGATTGGATTTGAAATCCTGGCCCAACCCAAAGGATTTCAAAATCCATCATACATTGGATTTTAAAATAGTCAAAGGATTTTAAATCCAGTCAAAACTTTCCATTCTCACAATCCAAACGCAGGATTGGAATGGATTTAGAATCCAAATTCTTCCAAATCCATTCCATTCCCGCAAACCCAACGGGACATAAGAAAGTGAATTTCAAGAACTATGACAAACCTTATAAAGTAAAAGAGGACCTGATTACCTTTAAACTTGATAAAAAGCTGATGTGGTAAAAAAAAATGACAATAAGATTATGTTTGTCAAATTAGCTGATAAACTAGTCGATGAAAAAGTCACGTTTGACAAAAACTAACCTATAAGCATGTAAAATTATTAAAAAGGACATTTAGAAAAAATAATAAGTTACAATATTTAATAATCTCTACTATATTATTAAAATTCTAAAATAGTTGGAGAGTTTTTGGAAAGCCAAAATTTCCTCCCCCTATTCAATTACAGTAAAATTCAATGTTACATTTACCACCCTTACAATTAGTTATTTAATTTACTTTATATCCCTTGTTTTTTCATTTTTCTATTTATACCATTATCATGTTAACACAAATAATCGTATATGAACAAAAATGTAATGAAAAAATACGTTTTTTACAAATTATACCATTATAATCGTCTCGTCAATACCTTCAAAACGAGCCCAATATTGAATATTTTTTAATTTAACCGTAGTATAAAATATAATGAATATCTACGAATTAATTTGTTTTCTATCTATACGTTTTATTTTATTTTTTCACCGTTAGTATATTAAAAATAATAATCGTAGATCAACTAAAATATATTAAAAATACATTTCATTCTTATTATAAATTATATTATAATTTTTTCGTCAATAATTTTAATATAAACTAATTAAAGAATATTTTTATGTATAGCATAATGTAACACCCTCAATTCTGTAAATAGCAACAAAATTAAAATTTTCTAAATACATCGATAAAAGAATCATCTACAACCACAAATTATTATTTAACCTCAATGCACACAATTCATTCTATACATACAGTCTATAATAAGGACGGGTGCTACTAAAACCCAATAATAGTCACTATCCCCAAACTGCAGAAGACTTTACCAACTAGTTACACTTGCACAAAACTAAAGCTCAATTCTTCATAGCTGCTAGAACCAAACCCCAACTGGAACCTGATGCACATGCCGACAAATAAAAAGGTTAGACTTAACGCCTAGTGAGCTCAAGAGTTTTCAACATATACAAATGAATCGTTTAAAGAAAGAAGGATGCCATTAAAAATCATAATCTTTCAAAATGATATGCTCCGCTTACGAAACGACTCGTTTACCAAAAAATGTGCATTTTAAACAATAGAGACACCGAGTTAATCATTTAACCAAACCAAACTGTTTTACAGACTAAGACCCCAATATAAAACGTTCTTTCGTAAACTTAGATTTAACCCAGAACTTGCTCAAAATGAGAATAAAGAGAGGACTCCCAATTTTATAAAATGAGGGTAAAATGTTATACCTCGAAATACCCAACACGGGTGGAACATGATACACAACTCATAAACCATAGATGAAAATCTATATAAATAAACATTGTCGTGAACACGGACATTAGACCCAAACTCACACGACCATAAAATGGACGAAATCAAATACCGAAACATGAAAATAACGCATTCCATTCAAACCTTAATATACGTGGGAAATACCCAATATTAAGGCCATCATATATCGTCGACAACACAAACCAAAGTTGGTAAAAATACGACATTAACTTTTAAAATACCACGGATCTACGACGGAGAGGCCCGTATACATTGAGAATAGAGGAACGTGCAAGTAAGCCGCCCATACAACTTCCTCGCATGTCATCTAAACGTTTCCATCTTGGGTGGCGAGAACACGTGAATGGGGCCACCCGTGATGTTATTGGATTTCACCACATATCCCGGTCCTAGTTCCCATGCCATACCATACATCACAATCCTCAGACCGTTTGTTGCCTCTTGCCATACTCCGTCGAGTTCCACCCCAAGGTCTTACGGACATGGATACCTATCCAATCTAGACGAGTTTCAACTCAGCGGCTCGAGCCACCTATTGCCTACTCGCTAGCAAACCCAAACGGTCACTAAATGTAACCCAAAACCTCAGGCCTTACAAAACAGACAGACTTACGTGTCTATGGATCCATTACAACACTGTCTAACATTACATGACTCTAATTGAAAGACCAAAGCTCCCAAAACATGTAACTCTCAATGGCATGAAATAATCGCCATCATACTCCAAAAATTCCACAACTGTTTTTAAACCGGACAAATGTCCTCAAGACTCCATTTAGTCAAAACCGAGCCAACGACCCAATAATTTACGTAAATACTCAAATGAAAGCCGATATAAATATTGAAACACGTTTGACCAACTATTATGCAAACACGACCAAAAGTATAATTAACTAAAATCTCATCGTTGGTCGAGACAAACCATTTTCCAAATGAACTCATACCCTTATGTTTTCAAAATGTCTCATAACACAATAATATGCATTTTCTAAAAAGGTTTATAAGATCAAATACACAAAATGACACTTACGTCAATTGAACTCTGATTATATATATGTAAAATCATCAAAGAGACATTTCAACATGATTTATTTACCAAAATACCCCAAGATCCCAAAATGGGTGTCTCATCATGTTCAAAAACTAAACATTTCAAAATAACCGAAACTTATCAGCAGTTAACAATTTGAGGTAAAACGCAAACATTTTAAAATAAACATTTTAGCATGTACACCGTTTTTACAAATCAACTTGAACTCACCTTGCTAGATTTAGGCTAAATCTAGATTTTACCACATCTTGAGCCTTTCTTGAAGAAACTTGAATCCTCCAAATCAAAACCTCCAAAAACCTAGAGGATATACATTTCCAACCGTCAAAACACATAACCAAACACTTAAAATCATTCCCCAAACATAACATACCAAAATCCCCAAATGAGGCCAAAACTCTAACTTTCATAAAGGAAGAGAATAGGTGATTATCTCAACCACCACTTAAATCCGTCAATCAAACACTTCTAGGACGCCAACACAAGCCACAAACTCCAAATCCTCAGAATGGTGGAAAGTTGGATGAAACCCTAGAAAAGTTGGGTGAAGAATGTGAAGATGAAAGGATCTTAGTTATAACTACCAAATCTTGCTAGAAGATGAAGGAACACTTGGCTTGTGACAAAAACACTCAAAAATGAGTTAGGCTTCGTAACATATGGGAGGAAAAATGAGAGGAAACAAATGGGAGAAAGTTGGGTGAGAGTGGATAATGAGAAAGAGGCTGAAAATGGACATTTTAAGGCTCTGGCACCCGCTCGCGATAGTGCCCCGCGACCTTGACAGGGTCACTATCGCAGGGGCACAATCGCTCCACTTGTACCGCAAGGGGTGAAGTCCCCGCGACTATGCCCCGCGATTGTGCCCTTTGGCACAGTCGTCGGGCACTGTCGCCCCACTCTCCCCCGAACTCCGAAAATCCGACTTTTTTCGATGCTAGAATCCTCGATACTCTAAGGGACTTTAAACAAAGTTTTCCCAATAAAACCCCACCATCTACGAGTTCCGAAAACGTCCGGGTGACCTTTACTTACCGAAAATTACGAGTGTTACACATAAATGTGTAACATTATATATATCTATATCTATATCTATATGAAAAACAATGCAATGAAACAATACGTTTCTTTTTTTACAAATTATATAATTATAATCTTCTCGTCAATACTTTCAAAACGAGTCAAATATTGAATATTTTTCAATTTCACCGTATTATTAAATATCATGAATATGTACGAATTAAATTCTTTTATATTCTTACCTTTATTTTTTTCACCTTTAGCATATTAAAAATACATAATCGTAGACCAACTAAAATATATTAAAAATACGTTTCATTCCCATTATAAATTACGCCATTAATATTTGTTTGTCAATATTTTTAAAATAAGTTTATTTTTTTAATATTTCTTGATTTAGTAGTATTATAGAGTATTTTCTGGATGATGTACACGTAATAGATGAAAATGCATACCAAAATAATTCAAAATCGATGCATGATTCACATATATGTGCACCAAACGACTTAAGCACCATGTCTTCGTAGACTAAGTATCGATAATGACGAATATTACAAACTTAACATGAAACATGGTTGCCATTTTGATTTCGAGATGTTTCGCGAGCGGATACATGTTTTTGTCAATTGTTTTTTCAATTTCACGATTTTGGATGATGTCAACTCGTTATCTCTATCCTATTAGGGCTTTGTGTACAATTATTTAAAATTGAAGGTATAGCGTATCTGCGTATAAGATTTAACTTTTGTGATTTGAAAAAAGCTTGTGAATTTCATAATAAATTTCATTTCAAGTTTCTTTAGTTTTTTCTTGCCAAAGTTTTGAGAAATTGGGAATTTGATATGTTGCACCAAGGTTTTGTGCTATAATATTTTACTTAGTTTATGTTTGATATTATGCGTCTAATCATTTGTGTTTCGTATATTGAAATTATTATGTGATTGGTGGAAGATAGATCCATTGTTAAAGTACTACATTCTGGATGTAACATAACAATTAGACCTAACTATAGATAAACGATATTTCTTGTTGCTCTTGTTCTTTCTAAATTTCCAAATTTGATAAGGAATGCAGATGAGAATCATGTTCCCACTTCATATGGCAGGAGAATGATGATTTCCATGATTGTATTTCTTTTGCCTCTACATGGATCAGTACAAAGTTCTGGTACTAATGCTGCAGAGTAAGTCAATAACTGCAACATGTTAATTCAAGCTTACATTAGTGTTATATATATATATATATATATATATATATATTAATTAAATTGTTGTTACCATTCTGAAACCAGAGTTTCCAAAGCCAATAGTTTAGATGATAACTAGGGTGGAAATGATACACCCTCTCGTTAAATACATACAATGTTTTATCAGCTCCACGGTTTAGTAAGATTGTTTGACGATTGGTCATATTTTTAATATATGATGACAAAACATCTAAATTTTCTGGACCAAAATCAATGTTATTGGTCTCCAAGATTAATAGTAGGTAAATTGATAATTTTTGGATTAGAGCTTTGCCAAAGAGAAAAAAATTGTTGTATTTATTTCGGGATGGAGGAGATTATGAAATTTACTATCGATACCAATGTTTTCTTATCTTTAAACTATAAATAAATTTATATTGTTTCAGATTCAAAATTAACTTGTTTAACCACTAAAGTCAAATTGTATCACTAACTTACAAATGATAATATAAGTATATAACATCTATTACGTCTCAATGCCCGTGTTACTCTAAAATGTGGAGCCATACATCTGGTATTCATATTCCGTGGTGTCATAGATGAGAATAAGGAGCTAAACATTCTGATACCATAGGTAAAAAGATCGTCCTTGGTGAAATCTTATGTCCATGTAAAGAATGTATATCACTGCCTCACTGGTAACACTGATATTCATCATTTCGTCCAAATTTAATTTCTCCTTGATTCTACTCTCTACCATTGTGTTTTCAAGGTAATGACATGTTCATATTTATGAAAAATTGATGTTTGTTGTCAGTGATCTACTCTTGTTACTGGATAAGTAAAAGAAGAGTATTGTCTAAAGGGAAGGCTGATGGTGTCCTTGTGGCGTCCCGTTTTTCATAACATCATAAACTTTACATCTGCGGAAGCGCTCTAGCAACAGTAGTTCAATAGCCTAACATTTATAATGGCTATTTTAAGAACTATAACTCTTCATGCGATCCCTTCATGTCTTATCCTGATCTTACCTGAGATACATATATGGAATACGTAAGCTTTATGCTTAGTGAGCAATTATGGTTTCATGAAGAAATCATCTTTCATAAAATATATCATTTTAGTGCATAGAATAACAATTCAATACACTTCTCATAATTATGCATAATAAAACCATTTCTATAAAAACATCATCTTCTTTTAGTGCGAGATCTCATATGTGTAAGTATGCCAAATATTCTCAACAGGATCTTAGATCCCTGGGGTTCCGCGAAGGATCTTCCCCCTGAGGTCCGTTTGCAAGACGACCTACATTCTTATACCCCGTCGGATATTTAACATAGCCATACTTTCACATGCACAAAACATTTCATATGTCATATCTAAAATACATGTCTTTCTCATAAAATGCATTATAAGCATAACCTTATCTCGTACAAGGCAAACATGCCAAAACAACATTTCAAATATTCATAATGCATAAAAACATTTATATAACATATATGTATCCCAGTAAATCTCATAATGTACTCACCTTAATTGCTTAACCGCAATGCTTGATACACCTTTCTAATATATATGGTTTTATTCCGGTGTACCTTAATTTAAAATGTGTGCTCACTATTTATACTAAAAATATCAATACATGCTCATATAAAATTGCGGCTATAATATGACGGTTTACAATAATCTTGAAGGTCAAGCAAATGAATTCTAATTATCCATTTGGTTTACACGTTGCATCTCATCCAAATATTCTTAAACACCAAGTATATACATATAAAGTATAGTTACAATACATACACACATATATATATATACTTCTTAACACATAACTTTGTATATGTAATCCCAAACCTTAATATAAACATATATTTGTAACCTATGCGATAGTACCTACCCATAGGCATGCTATTGCTATACCTTTTTCTGAGTTGTATAAATTTCTGTGATTATATTTTGACCTTTTTGACATTTACGGTATCTAGATTTTTCAACGTATTTTAAATATGAAATTTGGTATAAATCCGATAGCTCTATTATCCATAAATGACACATTTCTATCGTTTTGCTCAAGTGACCCTAAAATAGAAACTTTATTTTTTTCGAATCTGAAAGCGTCATTACGATATATGTAAATCGCTGAGTCCGAATATATATGCATTATATAACTTATAAATACATTTGAGTACTGAATATTAATAAAAACGATATATTTAATATCATCGAATCAGTCCTAGAAATAAAACTTTGTCCTTTTTGAAATCTTAAAGTTTCATCGTGATCGTCATAAATCGCTGGTCACAAAAACATATTAGTCGCATTTCATAAAAATCATACGACTAGCTATTTTGAGTAAAACGACAAAACCTTTTAAATAGAAATAATAATATAAAATCATTAAATATATATATATACATACGATGGGGAGAGATCAAATGAAAACCAGTATTATTATGCAAACTTTGTAAACCCAAGTCCACCAATCACTGATTTTCTTTTAATTTTTTTTAATTTTTAATTATAAGGAATTAATGGTCAAATTACTCTAAAGATTTCAATTATGATAATTATTGTTTAGTTTTATTTTCAGAAATGTAAAAGATCATAACCCACTAATTATGGTAAATCAATTATTTTTTTAAACAAATATCCAATTTTAAACAAATATCACAAATTTCCACCACCATAATCTCCGATTCCAAACAAATTTCACTGGAGCTATTGTTATGTTCAGTAACCTTCTTCCCTCTTCGTGGGTTTAGCTCTTCCTTCAACTATTTCTTTAAATAAAGGGTCTTGCTGTAATCCAGTCATACTCGTTTTTCTGAGAGTTTGACAGTTTCCTGAACTGGGATTTTGACAAAATTTGTTTAAGAGGTAACTGATCATATTATTCTTCTTCTTTTCCAAATCTGAAAGGTGAATACTATCCATTTAACCATCAGCTCCATTTGGGTTTGAAATATGATACCGGAGAGAAGATGAAAGAAGATGGGGTAGAGACGGAAGCCGTGTGCTATTTGATATCCCCAATTCAATTATGTCCTGGAAATTCAAAAGTTTGTTCACATCTCCCAAGATTTTGGTGCACAAGCATGACAAAAGGAACTAAGATTTCCAAATCTTCCCATTTGGAAGAATCTTGTCTCCATTGATGTTTGTTTTACATTGAGGATGATTCTCAACAACGAGAATGGGGTTTTCAAGCTTTGACAAAAGGAACTGGAATATCCTTTTTTTTCTTCATCACAAGTTCACAACCAGTTTCACCAAAGCTAATTTCATCACAATTAGTTTCATCTTCTTTCTTTGATTTCATCTCCGTTTTCAACTGGTTCAAAACTTTGTTTTCGACTCTGTTTTCATCTAGTTCATCTCTGACGTTTCATTGATTTCATCTTGGTTTTCAACTAGTTCATCTCCGTTTTCATCAAAACAAACTGGTTCATCTCCAACGTTTCTTTGATTTCATCTCCGTTTTCAACTCTGATGTTTCTTCGGATCGTGGATGATGAAATCCGGCGACGCAGATGATCAGATATACCCTGATTAAACAAGATTTGATCTTGTTTCCTATTTTAAAATTGAAGGTGGATTGGACCATTATACCCTTCAAGGGTATTTTAATTATAATATTAAATTAAATTAAATTATTACTTAACAAAAATAGCTCAATTTCATCTGGACCATTGATTATTCTAATCTATGGTTATTAGGTGGGTTGTAAAGTTTGCATTATAAGTGTGGTTTGCAAATGAAACCACCTCTATATACGATTTCATATATATATATATATATAGGTTCATCGTGTTAGCATTATTGTTTCATAATGAAAATAGATTCATCAGGTTCATCGTGTTAGCATTATTGTTTCATAATGAAACATGATAATTTGTGCTATTTTTGTTAACTTCCCATTTTTGTTTCATTACCTGTTCAGTTGCATATCTGTATATGAAAATAGATTCATCAGGTTCATCGTGTTAGCATTATTGTTTCATTATTACCATATATAAGCTAAATTAAAATTAAATAATTTACCTAAATTAAATATCTCATTTTTAAATTAATCAATAATTATTATTACCATATATAAGTTAAATTAAAATTAAATAATTATTAATATAATAATAATAACCGTTACCATATATATTATGAAATAATGTAAAAGACAAAAATAACATTTTCAATTAAAAATAAAAATAAAAAAAACAAATTCACTGATTGGTTGATTTCGGTTTCCAAAGTTTCCAATGTAATACTGGTTTCCAATTGATCGCTCCCCTATATATATATTAATTAACTTTATAATATATATTAAAATATTTAATATATATTTAACTATATCAAATATTTTATTTTTATAATTATTAATCAGATATATCTTTCTCTTCTTTGTTTAAAAGAAATATTTTCTAAATCTTTGAAATATCCTCTTTTCAATAAATCACTTTTCGATATTAAAATATTAACTTTGAATCCGATGTAAATACCTCGATACCGGATAAATATCTTAACTTTAAATTTGTATCCGATGTAAATATTTCTTTATCGAAAAACATAACTTAAATTATCGATTATATATCACCATGTTTAACCTTTATCTTAAAGATTTTAGATACTCAAATAGACATAATCTTGTCATTATTGTAATAGTGAAAATGGGGTGTTACAGTCCTTCGCTTGATTTTTCAAGATGCAGGAACGTATGAAATGGATGAGGATTCAGGTATTATTAGGAAAGTCATATTCTTCATGAAATGGTTGATTGTGATTATAGCTCCTTCCATTCTAAAAGAGGGCGATAATTAAGTACGTTAGGTAGTAAATCATCAATCTTGTTTTTGACCAGAGTGTTTGTTATCTTTTAAAGATATTTTGGACATCTTTTGCAACACCCTAAAAATTCGGGTAATTTTAAAAATTGAAAATTCGACAATATGACGTTTGTATTTGGATCAAACCACCCAAAATGGGTAAAAGTATATGCGTTTACAAAACATGTATAAGATGCATGGGAAATCGACAACAAACTAATCTAAACCATTTCTATCTAGATTACATAGGTTGTCAACCTAATACAAAAAATGAATAAATGTTTTAAACGCCAAGACCCCAAAATATCTATCGTCCAAAAATGCCCTCAAAAGGCCAAGTTCTTCACTCAACCCCTTGACGACCCACCGCTAAGCGAACCTGTTATACATATCATTTGAGAAAAAGTGTTAGGCTTAAAGCCTTGTGAGAACATACAGTTTATATGACAATTCGATAAGAAAATTAAACACAACATAAGTTAATATGTTTTTCCCCAAATGTCTTTGTAAGTAATTTGATAAACACGTTTTGACCTTGCAGTCCAAAGTACATCTTGCGATGACGGGATGACCCGATTTTCCAAGGATTGTGGCGAAACACAAAGTAAGCCACTTTCCAAGTTATTAAGCTCACCATACTAGGATCAAGGCCACGAACATGCCGGCTCGTACTAAGATTTGGGGGAGGGCTCCCAATGATCCCTAGTCATGCTCATTCACTAGGATTTACATTTACGACCCACGGCTAGTATTCGGTCCCACATAACCGTACCAAGTTGCCCTCTAGGGTCCACAATTTAATTTGTGACCAACTATAATCAAACATATAGTTCATAGTTCCACCATTTCCCAAATCACATTTTTATGGTTAACTGCTGATAAGAAATACAAAGCCCAAACATACCTCATAAGGCTATCTTTCCATTTCCAAAAATGTTTCCATACCAAGTAACCTTTCAAGTGTAAAAACCATTTTAATGATATATGGATTTCCCCAAGATTAAACCATGTATTCCCTTTTTACAAAATAACACTTTCACCCAAATACCCATAATATGCTAAAAACATAATCTTGGCTAGAAAGCCATAGGTTGAACATTTACTCATTGAAACATGAAAACATTCATATTTATAGTTCCAAGACATGGAATACTTCTTTATTTCACAAAATGGTAAGAACCCTAAAAATCTCCAAAATACCAAGTTAGGTCAAAATCTCACCAATAATGAAAATGTAAACAAGGAGATACTTAGAAGTTAAAATGCATTTTGATGTGTATAAAATTTAATAAAAAGGAAGTATGACTCACAATGGATTTATTCTAAACCCTAGCAACTTCTAAAAGGAGAGATCTTGAACTTGAGAACTTGAGATCTTCACAACAACACTTGATAACCTAGATCAAGAAGTTTAGGATCTTAGGATAACAACAAACTAGGAATAAATGAAGAGAGAGATGAGGAAAACTGACCTAGGGCACCCAAAATCGCCTAAAAATCGCACCAAAAGCTCCACACTTGCAATAAATGAGAAATGAATCAGTTTGGGTCGATTTTATACCTCAGATCCCCGACCGCGACCTTGCCCGACGATAGTGACAATTGTCACAATCGCGGAGTACTATCGCCCGCTCCATGGAACTCTCGGTACGTCTCCAGCGATAGTGCCCTGCGACAGTGACACTTGTCACTATCGCGGGCACAATCGCGCCGATTGTACCGCGAGTGGTATGTCCCCCGCGAGAGTGCCCTGGCGATAGTGACATTGTCACTATCGCGTGGCACAATCGCGCCACAGGTACCGAAACCCAAAAACCCGAGATTTTGTACTCGCGACTTACGTGACGACAAAAGGGATAAATACCACGATTATGAGTATAACAAAACGATTAAAGGTCACAATTTCAACAAGTTGGGAATCTAGACTTACACAAAATCACGGGTGTTACAATCCTCCCCAACTTGGAATTGATTTCGTCCTCGAAATCCCAACTACACGAACTGGTGAGGATATCTTCGCTTCATATCCTCCTCGGCTTCCCACGTCACATTGGCACCTCGATGATGCTTCCATTTCACTTTGACCATAGTGACTTCTTTGTGGCGAAGCTTCTTTGACTTTTTCTCCAGAATAGCTTCGGGTTCCTCAACGCAACGGTTACCCTCGTCCACTCTAATCTCGGAAAGAGGGATAACGCTCTCCTTTTCCACCAAGCATTTCCGAAGGTAACATATATGGAAGGTGTTGTGGATTCCGTTCATTTCTGGAGGATGTTCCAACTGGTAAGCCTGCAAGCCCACACACTTAAGCACTTTAAATGGTCCAAGGAAACGGGGACTCAACTTCCCGCGTTTTCCGAACCGAATTAGGCCCTTCCATGGAGACACCTTTAGCATCACACGGTCACCCACTTGGAATTCCATCGGCCGTCTCTTTTTATCGGCATAGCTCTTTTGCCGATCTTGAGCCGCTTTCAATCTCTCCCGAATGCCTTTGACTTTATCGGCCATCTCTTGCACGATTTCAGGTCTGGCAAATTGCTTCTCTCCCGCTTCAAGCCAATATACGGGAGTTCTGCACTTCCTCCTGTATAAGGCCTCGAACGGAGCCATTCAGATACTCTAGTGGTAGCTATTATTGTAAGCAAACTCCACCAAAGGTAGGTGAGAGTCCCAGCTACTCCTGAAGTCGATAACGCATGACCTTAGCATATCTTCAAGCGTTTGGATCGTTCTCTCGCTTTGACCGTCGGTTTGAGGATGGTAAGTCGTACTCAACTTCACACGCGTACCAAGCCCCTTCTGCAAGCCATCCCAAAAGTTGGAAGTGAACCAACTGTCACGATCCAAAACAATAGATAAGGGCACTCCATGCCTCAAAATCACCTCGTCGATGTAAAGATTTGCTAACTTGTCCATCGGTAGTGGCTCACGCATGGCCAAGAAATGAGCGCTCTTGGTCAACCGATCAACTATTACCCATATGATATCGTGACCTCGAAGAGTCTTGGGCAACTTAGTCACGAAGTCCATGGTAATATGTTCCCATTTCCACTCGGGGATCTCCAAGGATTGGAGGCTCCCGTACGGTCGTTGATGCTCGACTTTCACTTGCAAACACACAACGCTCTATGTAACGTGCCACGTCAAGCTTCATCACCGGCCACCAATAATGTAGCTTCAAGTCCCGGTACATCTTTGTACTTCCCGAATGAATGGAATACTTGGACTTGTAAGCATCCTCAAGAAGAAGTTCCCGATTGCCCCCAACCTTGGGCGCCCACACACGACCATTGAACAATTTCACCCTACGACTATCTTCCGTTAAGAGCAAACGTTGTTTTGTCATGACTTCTTCCTTGAGATTTTCTTCCAACAATGCCTCCACTTGAAATGTCTTGATCTTCTCAATAAGGCTTGACACTAACTCGATTCTCGAAAGGGGAGCCCGAATATTTCCGCTATAGTCCTTCCGACTTAACGCGTCGGCCACCACGTTTGCCTTATCGGGATGGTGAAGCAACTCGCAATCGTAATCCTTGAGCAACTCGAGCCACCGTCTCTGCCTCATGTTTAACTCTTTTTAATCAAAAATGTACTTCAAACTTTTATGATCCGTATAGAGGGTACATTTTGTGTCGTAGAGGTAGTGTCGCCAAAGCGAACACCACTGCCGCTAACTCTAGATCATGGGTAGGGTAATTCTTTTCGTGAATCTTGAGTTGCCTCGATGCGTAAGCGATCACCTTGCCTCTTTGCATCAACACACATCCTAATCCCATTTTCGAAGCGTCGCTATAGACCACAAAGTCTTCCGACCCTTCGGGTAGCGACAAGATTGGAGCTTCACACAAATTCTTCTGTAAGGACCAGAACGCCTTCTCTTGCGTTTCGGTCCAAACGAACTTCACATTCTTCCTAGTCAAAGCCGTCAAAGAAGAAGCAATCTTGGAGAAGTCTTGGATGAATCTCCGATAATATCCCGCCAAACCCAAGAAACTTCGGATTTCGGACGGACTCTTGGGAGGTTCCCAATTCATCATTGCTTCAATCTTTGAGGGGTCCACCTTCACTCCGTCTAGAGTGACAACGTGGCCCAAGAACTGAACTTCATCAAGCCAAAAGTCGCATTTGGAAAATTTGGCATACAACCTCTCTTTCCTCAACACTTCTAGAACATCACGTAGGTGTTGCTCGTGTTCTGACTCGCTCTTGGAATACACGAGTATGTCATCAATGAACACAATGACCGACTTGTCGAGGAATGGTCAACACACTCTATTCATCAAGTCCATAAACACTGTCGGTGCGTTCGTCAAACCAAACGGCATTACGAGAAATTTGTAATGGCCGTAACGCGTTCTAAAATCCATCTTCGGGATGTCTTCCCCTATCACCTTCACTTGGTGGTATCCCGAACGCAAATCAATCTTTGAAAAATAACCCGCTCGTTGGAGTTGATCGAACAAGTCGTCGATCCTCGGAAGTGGGTACTTATTCTTCACCGTGGCCTTATTCAGTTCACGGTAATCGATGCACATCCTCATTGTGCCATCCTTCTTATTGACAAACAAAATCGGAGCTCCCCAAGGCGACGAGCTCGGTCTTATAAACCCCTTCTCTAGAAGTTCCTGGAGTTGAGCCATCATCTCTTGCATCTTCGATGGCGCCAACCGGTAAGGAGCTCGCGCAATTGTAGCCGCCCTCGATATAAGATCAATCCGGAACTCCACTTGATGATCGGGTGGCAAACCGGGCAACTCGTCCAAGAAAACATCGGGGAATTCGCGCACCACTTTCACGTCCTCGAGCTTCTTCTTCTCGAGTTTTGCGTCTATCACATAAGCTAGAAAGGATGAACATCCTTTCACCAAACACTTTCGCGCTTTAGCCATGGTGATAACCGCCACGTCACCCTTCCTTCTTTCTCCATACACTAACACCATCTCATCATTCGGCATATGGAGTCGAATTAGTTTTTTGGAGCATAGGATTTCGGCATGATTGTCCGCCAACCAATCCATGTCGACCACCACGTCGAACCCACCAATGACCATTGGCATCAAATTGATTAAGAATTTCTTCCCCTCAATACAAAGGATACAATCTTTCAAGACGTCACGGATTAACACTTGACTACCATTAGCTATCTCGACCACTAAAGCATTCTCTAGACTATTAGTGGGCATGACAAGCTTTTCTCGAAACGAAACAGATATGAAAGAGAAATTGGCACCCGAATCAAATAGCACACGAGCAGGTACGGAGTTTAGAAGAAACGTACCCGATACCACGTCGGTGGATGCCTTGGCCTCTTTGGCCGTCATCTGGAAAGCTCTTCCAGGAACTCTGGGAGTGTTCTCTTTCTTATCCGGGGCACTCCCCGTCTTCCACTTCGGACAATGTTTTCGAAAATGTCCCGGCATCTTGCACTCAAAACAGACAATCCCCTTGATTGGGCAATCTTTAACAAGATGATAGGTCTTACCACACTTGGCACAATAGGTGAAATTGGTATTACAGTTGCCATGGTGCTTGTTTCGGCACTTATGGCACCACCGTGCCTCTTGATGATTGTTGAAATTCCGATTCCCAACGAATGTTCGATTCTTCTTATGCGATCTAGAATTTCCTTCCCACTTTCTCTTGTCTGCTACCACCACAGATTTCTCTAGTTTGCCTCTTGCATAGACCTCTTCCATAAATTGAGCTTCCTCTATCGTCTTCCGAAGGTTAGAAGCTTTAGAATTACGGACCATCGACATCATGTCCGCCGGTAGGCCTTTGAGGTAAGCCTTAATCTTCTCTTTTTCAGTTGAGGCCACATACCCCACCAATCCCAACTTCTCCATAAATTGACGGGTGTACTCCCTTGCCATCAAGTTCCCCTTTTCAAGAGACCGGAACTCCATTTCAATACGATCCATGGCCCTCTCACTGCAGTATTCCTCCAATATTTTTGCCTTGAATTCGCCCCAAGTTAGTTGGGCCAAAACGGTAGGAGAGAGAGTGGTTTGGATGACATTCCCCCAGGTGAGTGTCGTATCTCTGAGCAGTTGAGTACCGAACCTCACCCTTTGGTCATCACCGCACTCAGATGAGCCAAAAGCCTGCTCGACAGCTTGAACCCACTTCACACACACAACCGGGTCGTCAGAACCGAAGAATTTCGGTGGCCCGCAACCCATAAAGGATTTATAGGTGCAACCCCTTCCACTATTCTGAGCACCCGCAATCTTGTACTCTTCCGTTCTGATCCCCTGACCAGTACCACCAGAATCAACCACGATGTTCTCTGCAACTGCCTCATTTCTCTTGAGACTTGCATCGTGGTCTTCTAACAACTTCAGAAACGCTTCCTGCTACTTCTCCATAGCCGATGACATTATCTGCATAATGCCGACCATCATGTCGGCTTGAGGGTTCGCCTCTTGAACAACCGGGTTTGTGGATGCCAACTCCACTCTTGGCACTTGCTCCACTTCTCCCGTGAATATAGGTGGCATACCCGGAGGAAAGACAATCGCTGCCCTAACTACTGGATTCCGCTCGGGCGAGCTATCTTCACGTACATTCCCATCGGCTAACGGTTGACTGCGAGTGTTCACCATACTAGAATAATGGTTGCCACACAAGCATGAGCAAGAGTAAGAGAGAGATTAACTGAAGTAAGCACGAAAGAAACGTACTACTATGTCTACCAATTGTCATAACATTAGCAAACCAAGTACACTTACGTAAGATGTCCTCATAATAACATTAGCTAAGTGAGATTATGAACATATAACACATAAGAGTTCTTGTTACCATCATCATAACGCTTGATGAACATGACTTCCGTCGACTCTAAGACTAACCCATCTTAGAAGTTCTACCCAACTCACAAATCATTGCCTAACATACTCAGCCTAAGTCTAGACATCTTACATTCATGCCTAGTTCACTTAAACTAGAGCTCTGATACCAACTTGTAACACCCTAAAAATTCGGGTAATTTTAAAAATTGAAAATTTGGCAATATGACGTTTGTATTTGGATCAAACCACCCAGAATGGGTAAAAGTATATGCGTTTACAAAACCTGTATAAGATGCATGGGAAATCGACCACAAACTAATCTAAACAATTTCTATCTAGATTACATAGGTTGTCAACCCAATACCAAAAATGAATAAATGTTTTAAACGCCAAGACCCCAAAATATCTATCGTCCAAAAATGCCCTTAAAAGACCAAGTTGTTCACTCAACCCCTTGACGACCCACCGCTAAGTGAACCTGTTATACACATCATTTGAGAAAAAGTGTTAGGCTTAAAGCCTAGTGAGAACATACAGTTTATATGACAATTCGATAAGAAAATTAAACACAACATAAGTAAATCTGTTTTTCCCCAAATGTCTTTGTAAGTAATTTGATAAACACGTTTTGACCTTGCAGTCCAAAGTACATCTTGCGATGGCGGGATGACCCGATTTTCCAAGGATTGTGGCGAAACACAAATTAAGCCACTTTCCAAGTTATTAAGCTCACCATACTAGGATCAAGGCCACGAACACGCCAACTCGTACTAAGATGTGGGGGAGGGCACCCAATGATCACTAGTCATGCTCATTCACTAGGATTTACATTTACGACCCACGGCTAGTATCCGGTCCCACATAACCGTACCAAGTTGCCCTCTAGGGTCCAATGTCTCAACTAGCTACATACGAGAGTTATCCCCAAACAATAAGTCGACTCTATACCTATGGATCCACTAGTAATAGTCTAGACTTGCCACAATTTAATTTGTGACCAACTATAATCAAACATATAGTTCATAGTTCCACCATTTCCCAAATCACATTTTTATGGTTAACTGCTGATAAGAAATACAAAGCCCAAACATACCTCATAAGGCTATCTTTCCATTTCCAAAAATGTTTCCATACCAAGTAACCTTTCAAGTGTAAAAACCATTTTAATGATATATGGATTTCCCCAAGATTAAACCATGTATTCCCTTTTTACAAAATAACACATTCACCCAAATACCCATAATATGCTTAAAACATAATCTTGGCTAGAAAGCCATAGGTTGAACATTTACTCATTGAAACATGAAAACATTCATATTTATAGTTCCAAGACATGAAATACTTCTTTATTTCACAAAATGGTAAGAACCCTAAAAATCTCCAAAATACCAAGTTAGATCAAAATCTCACCAATAATGAAAATGTAAACAAGGAGATACTTAGAAGTTAAAATGCATTTTGATGTGTATAAAGTTTAATAAAAAGGAAGTATGACTCACAATGGATTTATTCTAAACCCTAGCAACTTCTAAAAGAAGAAATCTTGAACTTGAGAACTTGAGATCTTCACAACAACACTTGATAACCTAGATCAAGAAGTTTAGGATCTTAGGATAACAACAAACTAGGAATAAATGAAGAGAGAGATGAGGAAAACTGACCTAGGGCACCCAAAATCGCCCAAAAATCGCACCAAAAGCTTCACACTTGCAATAAATGAGAAATGAATCAGTTTGGGTCAATTTTATACCTCAGATCCCCGACTGCGACCTTGCCCGACGATAGTGACAATTGTCACAATCGCGGGGCACTATCACCCGCTCCATGAAACTCTCGGTACGTCTCCAGCGATAGTGCCCTGCGACAGTGACACTTGTCACTATCGCGGGCACAATCGCGCCGATTGTACCGCGAGTGGTATGTCCCCCGCGAGAGTTCCCTGGCGATAGTGACATTGTTACTATCGCGTGGCACAATCGCGCCCAGGTACCGAAACCCAAAAACCCGAGATTTCGAACCCGCGACTTACGTGACGACAAAAGGGATAGATACCACGATTAGGAGTATAACAAAACGATTAAAGGTCATAATTTCAACAAGTTGGGAATCTAGACTTACACAAAATCACGGGTGTTACATCTTTGTCAGACTCGACCATCGAGTTATGAAGTTTTTTGGAATTTTAATTTATATTGTATTGTGCTCTTTTGGTATGTGTTATACATAAAAAAACTATACTTTTTCTGTTATCTTAGCTAAGAAAGTCACTAGATAATTGACCCACTGTTCTAAAAAACTCGCCGCACAGCCGCCATGGCGCGCCATGGCACCAAGGCTTATGTGTCACGCCACGTTAAGCCCATGGCACGCCATGGCCTAATGCGCAGTTATTGTAATGAGATATTTGATTTTTCTTTACGTTTTCAATGTCTTATTTGCAAGTTTTTAATATATAATCTAACTTAACTTGATTATTACTATTGACTCATTGAGTAACACTACAAAACATACGTTTTTATATATAATATTATATATGAATTAAAAATTTGACGCCATAAGTCACACCTTGAAAACACCATGGTTTCGCCGTGGCTCCTAAGGCTTGAGGCTTTGCCTCGCCACCACGCCACGCCTCACGCCATTTAGAACCTTGAATTGACCTCGTTCATATTTGCAGAATTGAGGCTATCACGGTTGGAGATAAAAAAAAATAGGGATCAAGATGCTTCGCGCCACATCGTGCGAGGGTATATAACTAGTATAGTTAAAACAAATTTATAGAAATATAATATATTAATTAATACAAATAAGGTAGTTAATACTATAATATACTAGAAGCGTACTCGCGCAATGCAACGAGATAGATCACGATTTTAATGTTTCATTTTATTTTTTTGTCGATTTACAGTACGATTTTGAATGATTTTGAGAAATTGATAATGTTTTTTTTTATAAATTGGTTTAATTTAGGCTTAATAATATAATATTTTTATATAAAAAATTAAGTATTTTGTTAGAATTCAATGATTATCTTATATATTTTAATTACATCTAGAAAAAATAACCAATTACATATTTAATAATATAATTAAAACGAATTTATAGTAATATAATATATTAATTAATAGTGATACATTGAAATGTCTGCATAAAAAGAAGGTTCTGCACATACCAAATTGGTGGGTGTTAGAACTTAGAAGTCTCCAGTAGTAATATGTATCTTGTGCTTGGATACTTGTAAATTAATAGATTTTTAAAATATTGCATAAAATGATGGTACCTTGTTCCTAATAATTTGTATTTAAGAGTTTTTTTATCCGTGTTTTATAATATACTAGTGTTGGGCCCGTGCATTGCACGGGAGGATAATTTTTTTTTTGGAATATTGAACCGAGTTAAAATGAAACGTAATTTCTCTGTTAACAGTTAATGAAATACAATGTGAAAAACGAATGTATTTTCATAAGTGGTTAACTTGCATATATTCTTAATCGTTTGTTGTTATGAGTTTGTGCAATAATATTGGTAATAGTTTTGTATTATATTATTTAAAACTCAAACGACATGTCTCACAACATATCACTATTATTGAAATAATTATAAATATGAACATACGTTTTTACAGATTTTGCAATTTTTCTGAAACCTCATCGACAACACTTGACAATCACTTTGAACATATAAATTTGTAGATTAGTTAACAACATTCAACCCACATCAAATATGACAAAGAAAATAAATGATTTCTATCTTTTGTAACCGGCAACTCAACTGGTATAGTTCAAATTCACTCAGTACCACTTGAAAATTTATCTGACTATTGACTTCAAGACCTCATAGTATTAGTCGATAAAAATAAAGATATGTATATATATCTTATTCCCCTACTTCGAAAAATATGATTGTGGGTTTTGAAAAATATAAACAAATCCTCAGCAAATAAAATAAAATATAAAAAAGTAGTTTTTCAAAGAAACAAAAATATAGTGGAATACCTTTTGTTCAGTTACAGGTTCCGCCATTGACACCCGACCGTTCGTCTTCTTTTTGTACTCGGATGATACATAGAGAAACTATATATATTTATAGTGAATGTAGAGAATATTTTAAAATCTTTTATTTTCATTTTCGATTTTACATTTAAATGTAAATATATTAAAAATATGGAAGAATATTTTTATATCTACATCGTTTCTATTTTATTTTTTTTACACTTGGTTAATTTGGAAAGTATTGCAGAATATTTTTATTTTAAATAATACGATAATTTATTAGTGTATCTCGTTATTTTTTATTTTTTATTCATATCAACCTCTTTTTTCTTCTTTTAATGCTCGTGAAAAAAAATACGTGTAGATTTTATATTAGCAAAAAAAACACGTGTAGATTTTATATTATGCTAATATAAAATACGTGTAGATTTTATATTAGCAAAAAAAAATACGGAAGAAAAAAGAGTTTATATTACATCTCATTATGTAAAAAGATTTTATAAAATAAAATATGGAAAAATCATTATGAGATGTAATATAAAAAAATACAGAAGAAAAAAGATTTTATATTACATCTCATTAATATAGATTTAAATGTAAAATCTACATTTAAAATAGATTATGCTAATATAAAATCTATTTTATAAAATCCTCCACCAAAAAAACAAATATTTATATTAATAAATGAGTATCCATTCCACAAATAGATGATTATGTGAGATACTGTGCTTGGAAAGATTGTACCAAAGCATTAAGAAATTGTAAATTAAGTAATTGGCTTTAATTAGTTGTACCTTGTGCTTAAAATGTTGTAATTAAGAGTTTTTTATGTCGTTTTTATAATATAGTATAGACTAGAAGCGTACTCGTGTAATGCAGCGAGATACATCACGATTTTAATGTTTCATTTTATTTTTTTGTCGATTTACAGTACGATTTTGGATGGTTTTGAGAAAGTGATAATGTTTTTTTTTATAAATTTGTTTAATTTAGGCTTAATAATATAACGTTTTTTATATAAAAAAATAAGTATTTTGTAAGAATTCAATGATTATCTTATATATTTTAATGAAATCTAGAAAAAATAACCAATTACATATTTAATAATATAAGAGTAAATTACGTTTTTCGTCCTTGTGGTTTCTTAAAAATTTCTATTTTCGTCCCTGGTCTTTATTTATTACATTCATAGTCATTGTGGTTTGCATTATATTTCCTTTTTCGTCCTTGGCTTTAAAAGATCACTAATAATGGTCCATTAAAGTAAGGGCAATTTGGTCTTTTTAGTTTTATTTTATTAAATTCTTTTTTGTTTGTCCTATATGAGTACACCACCCTCCTCTCCGTCTCACACCTCACCCATGATTTTAGCCCCACTCTCTCCCTCTCTCTCTCTCTCTTGTTTTCTTTTTTCCCTCTTTCCTCCCTTCTCTCTCTTCCTTCTCCCCTTTTTCCTCTCAATTCGTTGTCTTCTGCAAGTTCATGAAATATCATTCCTCAATTTTAGAAAACCTCAAGTAGAAAAATCTCCAACTCCGGAAAACGTCAAGTAACAAGTAGTATATCAAGAGGGATAAGAGTGGTTCTTCAAGAAGGTGCAAGGGAGGAATAATGGGGCTATAACCCACCTGTCGGACATCAACAATGGCTACAAAAATGTGTGTTTGAAAGGGAGGTGAGGTTACTCATCATTCTCCTACCCAAGTTCTCAAAAACTCCGTCGTTGTTCATGAAGGTGTTTGTTTATCAAGTTGTGATTTCTAGGTTTTCATTTAAGGAGGTGGAATCCCGCCATCATGAGTACCCTCAGATTACCAAAATTGAATTGAAGACCCAAAGAGCAAAAACATGAAAGTATTTACAATAAAATCAGAAAATATGAACCATAGTTGAATACAATGTGGAAATGAATAAATTCTCGTTTGCATTTGATTGTCTGTGTTTAAAGTCATGGGTTTTGGAGAGAGCAAGAGAAGAAATGGGTTTTGCATAGGGAAGAAATGGATTTTGATTTGGGTCATCGGAGAAGATGACCACATAAGAGGTAGTCGTCAGAGGGGGGTTATTAGAGATTGGAGGAGGGAGAAGGTCATCAGAGAAAATGATCAAGGATGTGGGAGTCAATTTTTTATTTTTATTTTTTATTAATAATGTTTAAATAGAAAATGTAAAATGACAAAAATTACCCCTTGCTCAATAGATATTTTAAAGGGTTATTGGTATCAGGGACGAAAAACGAAAAAAAGTGCAAACCACAGTGACCACTAATGTAATAAATGAAGACCAGGGACGAAAAGAGAAACTTTCAACAAACCATAAGGACGAAAAACGTAATTTACTCATAATATAATTAAAACAAATTTATAGTAATATAATATATTAATTAATAGTGATACATGAAAAGTTCTGCATAAAAGGAAGGTCCTGCATATACAAAATTGGTGGGTGTTAGAAGCCTGCAGTAGTAATATGTATCTTGTGTTTTGATACTTGTACATTAAGAGATTTTAAAATCTTGCATAAAATGATGGTACCTTGTGCCTAATAATTTATATTTAAGATTTTTATTCGTGCTTTATAATATAGTATAGATTATAGATTAATTAAAAGAATTTGAAATTTATTATTATATATATTACAAATTTTGAATTTTAAACCAATTTTTAAAAAATAATCTACATTAACATATAATTTAAATAACCTTTACATATAGTATAGAAAAAATAATTAAATAATAATTACAAAAATAATAATAATTGATAACTAAAATATATTGATCAATATTAAAAAAAAAATTGAACTAATTATCAATAATTCTAAATAATTAAAAATTAATGTCAATGTATAATTAAAATTTATGTTATAATTTTTAGATAATATTACTTAATATTTATTTGTTAATAATAATAAATTTAATAATTAATATTTATTTATAATTAATAATCTATACTATATTATAAAGATGGTATAAAAAACTCTTAAAAACAAGTCTTAAAGCTTAATGTACCGCTATTTAATGCTAATTACTTAAAAAACAACCATAAAAGCTGTATGTAATACATTTAATGTTATTCATTAATTTCCAATCATTATCTCTAACCATTTTAACTCCCCTAAAATCATTTCCCACTTTAACTCCCCTAAAATAACTCTCAGCATATTTTAGATATAAAAAATCTTACATAATACTTTATGAAAAAAATTATATTATTAAACCAAAATAAATTACATTATATTATTAAGTCTAAATTAAACAAATTTATATAAAAAAATCATTATCACTCTCTCACAACCATCAAAATCGTAATGTAAATCGACAAAAAACAGAAAATAAAATGAAACATTAAAATCGTGATGTATCTAGCTGAATTGCACGAGTACACTTCTAGTTAATATATAATAATGAATATTAATGAGAGCATAATTGAAATATTTACAAAAAGCTCTTTATAAGCTATTCCAAGTAGCTTATCAAAAAGTTGGCTAACTTATGTCCATCCAAACATGTTCACAGAAAATAAGCTAGCTTATTTTTGCCAAACGATACTTAAATCTAATTAAAATTTGACTTTATTTATATTGATTGTCTTTAAAATTTAACTATCATAGTTAAAACTACCGACCACCACTAAAAGTTTAAATATAAACATTTTTAATAAACTTAACCACTTTTAACATAAATAATATAAAAAATCGTGATAAATAATAAAACCATGTCAACATCATTTTCATATTAAAAATTAACCCATCATTATTATTATAACCGGTTAAATGTTGTCTAGATAATCGGGTCCTTTTTTTGGTTTATAAAATTTGTCACCTAAATAGACCATTTGAAAGTAAATTTCTTAAAATAAAAATTGAAACAAAGTGTGTTACCTTTTTATACACTTGTAACCAATTAGGTACATTGGAGGTTTTATGGGTGGAGATCTCATTGCATCTCCTACAAATTATTCAACATGGACTGAGTGGTACACTCAGGTCCAATCATGACATTTTTTAGGCTCTGGACGAGATGTAAAAATGGGTCATCGATAACTACAAAATTATTTTCAATATATTGTTTATATCATCAAAAATAACATTGAATTCAAATAATACTAATAATTCATATAAAACCGATTTCCCCGGTATTCCCAGCGCAAGATCAATCAATAATCATTTCTAAAGTAATATTATCTACCATATCATTTTTACATAACATCGTCAATCAGTTCCACCATCAAAGACATCTTATGATATACTTTTAATATATAGATTGAAATCATTTGACGTCACTATGTTGATTATTCAGAGTTTAAGTAAATCATCATAAATCAGTAGATATTCCACATGTTACTTGATGTTAATCATCATTTTAAACTTTTAGGGATGAAACAAGCTTTTTAAGAACCATCAATCTTAGAATCAAAAGTCCATGTTGATTATAGTTTGAAATCTTATTATTATTTTAGAGATAAGAGAGTACTTAAGATTCATGCACCCAATATTAGATATAAAAAGTCAATAATGTATGAAAAAGAAGTATCTTTGAAATCATAAATATAGATATATTGGGTCGTCTTATATAGTTTGGTAATTGTTTTTAAAATGTAGGACTTTTCTTAGTTAATAACAAGAAATCTACTATATTCTAACACAATAATAAAATTCATGTGGATAGAATAATGAAAAGAGTATATAGAAGATAAGTAATGGAGTATATATCAAAGATTATAGGCAAAAAGAGTTTTTAGATATTAGTACTAGATAAAAAAAAAACTTAAAGAAACAATAAGTAATACTATAAAATGAAAGACTAAATAACTTTTTACAAATTTTCTTGTCCAATGTTATTAATTAATACATATTTGGGTCCTTAATATAATGTTAAATTCTTTTTCTTGTCCAATGTTTATTTACAATTTTTTTAACTACTAATATATAATATATACTAAAAAAATTAGGCCCCTATTTCGTTTGGGCCTTGGGCGTACGCCCGGCCCGCCCTCCCCAGGGACGGCTCTGGGTACACTTATAAGCAGGCAGTCGGGACTCTTCGTTAGACTTGATTAATGGACATACAAATTAATTAAATTTTGATGAACACAATTAAAATTTTGAACGAATTTTATAGATAAAATTAAAATTTTGGACGCTTTCAATCCCACTTAAATGTGATGACCTTTTGAGAACACAAAATCATAATTACCTCCATTAATCAATTCTTACTAAGCTAGCTTGTAGCTGATAAGCTAGTTTTTCAAAACGCTACTTTGAGTAGCGTTTCAATAAACTAGCTTATGGTCATCCAAACATGTACACTAGCTTATAATCAGCTAGCTTTTTTTTGCCAAACATAGCCTTAATTCCCCAAATCCATCATTTACCCCATTTATCTTAATTATATATTTTAGTTCCTGAAATATTAGCTTGTTAAATAATACTAGAATCGTACTCGCGCAATGCATCGAAATACATCATGATTTTAATGTTTCATTTTATTTTTTGTCAATTTATGGTACGATTTTGGATGATTTTGAGAGAGTGATAATGAGTTTTTTATAAGTTTGTTTAATTTAAGCTTAATAATATAATATTTTTTATATAAAAAAATTAAGTATTTTGTTATAATTCAATGATTATCTTATATATTTTAAATTTTTTATATTTAAATTGAGATGTTTATCCTGTTTTAATTATGTTTATTAGTTATTATGAATTCAAATATATAGCTTTAGAAATTTGTACTCATTCATCATTACTTGTAATCTTGAATTTTAAGTAATGTGTATCAATAAACTGTACTGAATGCATAAAAGCTTGTTTTTAAAAATTTCTTCGATATTTTAATAATAATGTAATTTATTTTAGATTTAATACTATAATGTTTTTTTAAAATAAACATTAAATATTATGTTAGATTTTTCTTAATTATATTTTAGATTTTTTATATTTAAAATTTGATTTTATCATGTATTTAATTATGCAGGGGAGTGAATTTAGGGGATTGAAATAGAAAATGATTTTAAGGAAGTTAAATTGGTTAGAGATATGGATTGAAAGTTAATAAATAACATTAAATGTAGTACATTCAGCTTTAATGGTTGTTTTTAAGAGATTTTAAGTAATTGACATTAAATAACGGTGTATTAAGCTTTAACAATTGTTTTTAAGAGTTTTTTATCCGTGTTTTATAATTTCTGATAAACTCTATAAACGGATAAATTTTTTAAGAGAAAAGTATCATTTTCTATATTTTATAAAACTATTTTTTCTTAAGTTATGTACATTATTATTTTTTACGGATTGACGAGGACAGAGAGATGAGAGAGAGAGAACGACCGGCGACGAGAGTGAGAGAGAGAGGGGTGGGGGTTTGCGGCGAGAGCGAGAGGGAGAGAGGGGGGGAATGAGTGGAGAGAGTCACGGTACAGGGGCACAGATAGGTATAGGGACTCACGCCTGAATCGTCGAACCAGAGTTGTCCAGAACCAAAACGAAACGTCTTTTTTCTTCTATAACTCTCCGGCGAAATGTGAGCTTGCACATCTATGGAGAGCTTTCAAACAAAAAAAGATTGGTATCAGATATATACATGGCAACTAGGAGGTTGAACAATGGGGAAAGGTTCAGTTTTGTAAGGTTCAAATTGGTAGAGGATGCAAAAACTCTTGAGAGACGACTTAGAGACATCTGGTTGGGATCCTATCGATTAAGGGTGTTCTTAGCAAATATTAGGGAGAAGCCAAGTGTATCATTCAGACAAAATAACATAATAAGTAATAGCAATAGAACAGTGATTGTAATATCCGGATCCGAAAATTTTATTAATTTTGGAAGTTGGGTGAAAAGTGAAGAGAGACCCAAAGTACAGGGTTTTTTTTGAAACTTTGGTTTTATATAACCTAAACCTCAGATCTTAGTTTCCATATCATACTGAATTGTTGTGTAAACCGACTTAGAGAGAGAGAGATAAGAGCTTGAGCAGAAGTGAAAACAGAGAAAGGTTGTGAAGGATCGTTCAGTTTTTGTCAAATAGAGGTATGATTCTAGCCTAATACTTCTATCTGCATGTATTAGTCGGTAAATATTCTTGTTATTCAAGCTTTTAACCATGTATTTGATCGATTCAATGATCTGAAGTTTTCTGGGTTCGAACTGTTGTGTCGCCGACTTAGTATGAACTCGACCAGGAAGAAAGTGTTGACCGGTAAAGTTATTAACCGGTATAACTCTTCGACCGGTATAGAGTATAGTGTGTTGACCGGTCCGTCGACCGGTGTAATCGACCGGAACTAGGGGCGACCGGTATATTGTTTGACCGGTAGGTTGTAAGGACCGGTAAAGGTATCGGTCGACCGGTAAAGTGTAGTCGACCGATAAAGTTGTTGACCGGTATGTTGTTGACCGGTATGTTGTTGTTGACCGATGTAGTGAACCGACCGGTGTTTACCAGTGTATGTATTCGACCGGTATTTTGTTAATCGATCCTAAGAGGTATTGATCAGAGTGGTTTCGACCGGGATAATAACAGTATATTGTATTTGATGAGTTTTTAGAAAGAAAGAGTGTTAGTTGCAAGTTAGCTTACCTTTGTTTTTAATACCATCGTAGGTGGTGTTAATCAGTAGAAGTCAGAGTTAATCAAGAAGAATCAGAGGTGAGTCTTTCAAACTAAATCTTTTATGATTTTAGCAGTTATTTTATAAATGTGGGTTTTATATACTGCGCATTTATAGTATTGAAAGTTATGCAAAATTATTGCAAAAGATTGATTTAATCAGTTTGGCATGTTATAAGCTCAGTTTATATAAACTAGTTTTATATATAGTCTGGACTAGGTGTATGCATACATTTGAGTTAGAAGTCTGACCTAAGTCGGGAAGTGTGACCCGCTTGCTCGTACCGGGGAGTGTGACCCATTTATGCCATTAGGGTGTGTCCCTAAAATAAGGCAGTGCGAGACAGACATACCGTCTTTGACGGAAATGTTGGTCAGTAGCTTAAGGTACGCTTGCGAAGCGTAAAAAGTGGTCAGTGATGGCCAGTAGATTGAGTTATGCCTGCAAAGTATAAAGTATTTTAAATTTTGATTAAAAGAGCAGGTTATGTATTTGAGATATAAAGCTTTGTTTAAATGTTTTAATTAATATTTGAACTGTTGCTGTAGTGATTGGAGGGGACTCACTAGACCATTGGTCTAACCCTCACTCTTTCAAAATTATAATCCTGTTTCAGGTTATCGAAAAGTAGCAGGTACAGATAAGGGTAAGGAGAAGATGTGAGCTATTTCCAGGAGATAGAAGACTTCCTACAATAGTTTACTTTTTGAACTCAATTGTGTAATAAGAAATAGTTGTAAACCTTGTACTCTGAAATGTAAACCTGTGGCAGTATTTAGACATAATGTTATATTACTGTATGTATAAATGTTCAGGTTGTTTCAATTGGTGATGGGAGTATCGGAAAAAAAGGAAAATGGCTCAAAGATGACTTCGTTTGCGGTAGTGGTCAGGAACGAAATGGGGAAGCAGGAAGAGACTAACATTGGATCTTGGGAACCTGATAGGGACTCGATGAACTACTTACAGAACTGTGCAGTAGGACATGTAACGGCGTTAGAGAATTTGGCTACATTACAGAATTTGTTCAAAGTAAACGATCTAGAAGGTTGCGAAATCAAGTTGATAGGTGGGATGAGTGTTCTGTTGAGATTCAAATCAAAAAATGCCTTAGAAAATATACTAAAAAATCGGACGCACGGAATACATCATTGGATTAAGGATATCAGAAGATGGACGGTGGGGTTCTGGCCTATGGATCGATTAACTAGGGTGAGAATAGAAGGGGTGCCACTTCACGTTTGGAAGGAGGAAACCTTCTTGTCGATCGCTAAAAACTGGGGGAATGTTCTGAATCTAAAGAACTGTAAAATAAACGAAAGCTCGAATCTTATGTGGGGGAAGGTACTCATAAGCACGGGGCTGGTCTTGGGTATAAACGAGGTCAAAAGCATAAGAGTTGGAAACTTACATTATGTCATTAAAATAGAAGAGGAAGATGCGGGTTTTGTTGAGTACCAAATAGGGGAAGAGGATGTCTCGCATCTCAATTGGGAAAGTGACGATGGCGAAACAATCTCATCCGTCTCGTTAGAATGGACAGGAGGAGGGGCCGGGAGTGACGATGAGTGGATGATCGAAGAAAGCATTTTCGAAGATGTTAGAAAGAGTCAGATCAAAGTGCAAGAAGGTGGAAGGGAGGATAGTTCCAAGAAGATAGATGGTGAATTGAATATTGTGTCTGATCCGTTGGAAGCTCAGTCGGAACGCCGAAGTCCGGTGACCAGAGTTCAACCAGAAGTTAACGGGGCCGGAGAGGGAGGCGAAGAGTCAGCTGGAGTGGGAGTCAACATCATTATATCAGACCCCACAGAAGTGGCAGGAAATACCGAGGACAAGGGGGCGGCGTTAGTTGGAAATAAACATAATAGTGGGGAAGATAAAAGTGGGCTGGAGGGGTGTAGTCCTCAGAGGGTGGAGACGAGTGATGGGTCAGCTAGAAAAGCGGGGGAGCGTCGAGCCCAACACGACATGGGTCAGATGTCCTAGTGAATGATTCTGGGCTGGTTCAAACTGGTAACGCAAACCAAAAACCTCAACAGGGCGTAGCAAATGTAGAGGAATTAGAGATAGACATCGGTGGGGCTAGGCAAACCGCAACACAGAAGGATCACCGACAGAAATTACAAGTCAATGGAGGGGAGAAATTGAAAGGAAAACAAGGTGATAGCTGCGTTTTTAGGAGGGGAAGAGCAAGTTTCCATTGCTTAAAGAAGATGGCGAGGAGTAATACTCAAAATAGAAGTTCCCAAAAGAAGGCAGGGAGACCTAAATGCCCAAAATCGGGTAGAGCGAAATCGACAGGGGAAGGGAGTAATGCAACGAGACAGGCGTCCATATCAAACGAACTAAAAAGTACGGATACAAGGCAGGTGCTAGAAGACTTTGGGGCTAAAATCGGGGTCGAATGGGGAGGAGCTAATGTTAAAGGAAAGCAAGGGGAAAAGAAGAAACAGTAGTGGTGACCGAGCAGGTAAGTTCGATACCTTATCTTTTCTAATGAAGATTGTTTCCATAAACGTTAGAGGCCTTGGGGCGTCGAACAAAAACAATGGATAAAAGAGATAAGTAGGAAAGAAAAGTCGTGTATGTTGGGTATTCAGGAAACAAAGATGCAGAAGGTTGACAAAGCGTTCATCGACAACCTGTGGGGAAGTAGTGATGGGGATTTTGCCTATGTTGGGGCTTCAGGCCGACCCGGGGGTTTGCTATTAATATGGAACAAGAACACATTTCAATGTGAATTTGTGGTGCAAGACGAGACATTCGTGGCGGTAGTGGGGAAATGGGAACACAAAGCGGGGTTGGTTGGATGCGTAAATGTTTATGGTCCGCGGGACCATAAAGATAGGACCGAAGTATGGAAAAAATTGGACCGATTATGTGAGAAGGAGGAAGTAGGGTGGGTCATTTTTGGGGATTTTAATGAAGTGAAAAATGCAAATGAAAGATTGAACTCAATGACGAACGTAAAAGTTACGGAGGAGTTCAACGACTTTATCCGGAGAAATAGCCTTGAGGAAGTTCGCCTAGGGGGGAATAAGTTTACCCGAGTGAGCGATGACGGAAGGAAATTTAGTAAACTTGACAGGTTTTTGGTCATGAATGAGTTCGTGTCTTGTTGGAGCCAATTGGGGGTTAGAGGGTTAGAGAGGAAGTGGTCAGACCATATGCCAATCATGCTAAGTGACAAGTGGGCGGATTATGGACCGAGACCATTAAAGTTCTTTGATGCGTGGTTGAAAGAGGAGAGCTTGGAAGGTGTGGGATAAAGATGTGTCATCACAAAGGCCGGATTGCAAGTTTCGTGACAAACTTAAAAATGTCAAAAATGCGCTAAGATGATGGAGTATAGAGAGATGGGGGAGATGGATAAACATTTGGGGGAGTTAAAAGAAGACGTTAAAAGTTAGGAGAAAGAGGCCGAAGTGACAACCTTGGGCGAAGATGAGAGAAGAAGATGGTTGGAGTCAAGAGGTTAGATTTGCAAAACAAAAGTTTGGCAATGGCTAGACAAAAGGCCAAACTAAAGTGGATAAAAGACGTGGATGAAAACTCAAAAATTTTCCACTCGGTGATCAAAAATAAACAAAGAAGAAACACGTTGCTAGGTCTCAACATCGATACAGTATGGACGGATGATCCAAAGGTGGGCAAGGAGCATATATTCAAGTTTTTCAAGGATAAATTTGCTAGCCAAGGAAAGGATCTCCCAAAATTGAGGATCGATCGGACAAAGAAGCTTTCAAGGGAAGAAGCCGGATTTTTAGAAAGAAGGTTTTCGGAGGAGGAGGTGTGGGTCGCGGTTAAAGAATGTGGAAGTAATAAATCGTCAGGACCGGATGGGTTCACGATTGGATTTATAAAAAAATTGGGAGGTAGTCAAGGGGGACTTGCGGGCGGTGCTGAAATGGTTTTGGGAAAAGGAAGATATTCATGGTGGATGTAATGCCTCGTTTCTGACCTTGATCCCGAAAAACCAAAATCTGACTGGGTTAAATGAGTTTCGTTAGATTAGCCTCATCGGAATTCTCTATAAGGTGATATCAAAGATTTTGGTAGAATGAATCAAGACGGTAATGGGTAAAATAGTTAGCATGGAACAGAACGCTTTTATCAAAGGCAAATCCATTCTTGATCGAGTTCTCGTGGCAAATGAGGTGGATTTCTTAAAAAAAGGAAAAAGAAGGGTTTGATATTTAAAGTGGACTTCGAGAAAGCATGTGACTCGGTGGAATGGGATTTTCTTTTGGATTTATTGAAGGAGATGGGATTCGGTATGAAATGGAGGAAGTGGATAGAAACCTGCCTAAAATCGGCAAAGGTGTCGGTACTAGTCAACGGGGCACCAACAAACGAATTTCATATGGAGAGGGGCTTAAGGCAAGGGGACCCCCTTGCCCCCTTCTTATTTTTGATAACGGCCGAACGCTTGTACAATATAATGAAGGTAGCGGTGGAAAAGGGGCTATTTTAAGGCATCAAAGTGGGGAGAGACGGAGTCGCAATCTCCCACCTTCAATACGTCGATGAAGTTATTTTCTTCGGGGAGTAGAACCTCACAAACTTAAAGAACCTCATGAGAATCCTAAAGTGCTTTCATTCGGTGTCGGGGTTAAAATTGAACCTAAGCAAAAGCAAACTTTATGGAGTTGGAGTCCCGGAAGGTGAGATTCAAGCGTGGGCAAGAGGCTTAGGATGTGATTGGGATAACTTGCCGTTCATATAACTTGGCCTCCCGGTGGATGCATCGATGAGGAAAGCTAACAAATGGGCCCCGGTGGTTGAAAAAATGAAGAAGAAATTAGCAACGTGGAAATCAAATTTGCTTTCGTTTGGTGGTAGATGGACTTTGGTGAGGTCGGTCCTTGGTAATGTGTCCCTATACTATTTCGCGTTGTTCCGTACCCCGGTAAGTGTGTTGAAAGAATTAGAGAGTGTAAGGTCCAAATTCTTTTGGGGAGGGGCGGGGGAGGTAAGAGAGAGTATGGGTCAGGCTTAGGTTAAATGGGAGAGTGTCGTGAGATCCTTTGAAAGGGGTGGGTTAGATATTGGGAAGCTTAAAGATATGAATTTGGGGCTCCTTGGGAAAGTGTAGTGGCGTTTTCACAATGAGAACGAGGGGTTTGGGGTTAAAGTAATTAAAAGTATTTATGGGTGGGACGGGGGATTTGGGGAAGGTGTACAAAGGGGGAGTGCGGATTGGGTCAATATCATAAAAGCAGGGTCGGACATTGATAAAGAGAGAATATCCTTTTCGGGTTCGTTTGGGAAGCGGCTAGGAGATGGCTCGAGAATTAGATTTTGGGAGGATAGGTGGGTTTCAAGTAGAAAACTTAAAGAGAGGTTCAAGATATTATATCTTCTTGAGATGGACAAAGAATGGAGTTGGAAATGGGGGTGGAGAAGGGACCTACGAGGGAGAGAGATTGGAGAATGGGACGACCTAAAGGAGGTGATCGCGGATAGTACACCAATGGAAGACTATACGGATAGAGCGGTGTGGTGGTTGGACGAACAATGGGGATACTCAGTCAGTAAATTCCGTGCATTGATAGAGGAAAAAAGGGCAACGGAGGTCGGAAACATAATGGAAACCACGTGGATCAAAGCAATCCCTAAGAAAATCTGCATCTTTGTATGGAGAGCGAAGATGGGTAGGATTCCGGTGCGATCGGTATTGGACAAGATGGGAATCGACTTAGATTCTTCCATGTGTCCAAGGTGCGGCCAGAAGATAGAGACAGTGGATCATGCGCTAGTTGGGTGCGATGCAGTTAAGACGACATGGAAGTTGGTGGGAAGATGGTGGAACATCAACACAGAGGCGGTAAGTTCCTTAAACGACCTTATTGGTCTCGGAGGGCAATCGGGATCTAATGGGACAGGTATGAAGAAATGGACAACAATGGTTTGGGGGATCCTTGACCTCATTTGAACAAATTGAAACAAGATGGTGTTCGAAAAGGGTAATGGGTCAGTCGCGGATAGGTTTTTTGACTTCCAATTAAAAACATTTGAATGGGTCACTAAGAGGGACAAAGAGCTCGCCATGGAATGGTCGACATGGTTCTCGTGCCCGTTTGGTTGTTAGAGTCGTATGGGACGGAAAGAGGGGTAAGGAGCTCACATTTGCTCAAAATGGGTCTGTTCAAGGTGTATCAAAAAGGGACAGAGGGTGTTAGTGGCTCTATGGGATGAGAAATAGATGTTGCTGGTTGTGGTTCGAGAAAAAGTTGTTGATATATAGAGGTTGTGGGATGGGGTGGTTCTAGGTGACAGAAAACGTGTACAGGAGGCGGTCAAATCTATCGGGAGGTTGAGAAATAAGGCAGGGGGATGGGGGTCGTGACTGTGTTTTGGGGTAGAGTAAATGGGGCTTGTAACACCCGTAAATTTAAGGTACGTTAGGAATTCCTCTTATGAGTCTATTTGTTAACTCTAGGGAAGTTTATTAATATAGATTCATCTAGAACGTTGGACTCTAGATTTATACCTTGGTTTTGGATTTTGAATTGGGGACTTGGTTGATCCACAGTGAGTTACGCGGGCTAGGCCGCGGCCTAGAAGCCGCGACCAAAACCGCGGGACTCATTGGATGTTTGATTTTCAGTAACACGTGCGGGATAGGACGCGGCTTGTAAGTCGCTCCCCAAGCCGCGGGAACGCCTGCAGATCCTAAATACGGGATTTCATCCCTTTTCCTCATTTACTCCTCACCAAATCACTCCTCATTCTTAAATGCGATTCCAAGGTAACCCTAGGTGATTTCCTTCAAATTTGGAAGCTATTTGTGTTCATTTAGTGCATCAAGATCTAAGGAGTTAGCTTTGATTGTTGGGATCTTCATCTTCCTCCCAACATACTTGGTTTTCTAGGTTTTTCACCAAAAACCTAATTTGTGAGTTCATCCTTTTTAATAAACTCTATACATGTCAAAACTATAATTTTAGCCTACTAGATACCTCCATTTTTACTTGTGCTACTTGGGGGTGCATTTTCACCCAAAACCCTAATGTTGGAGATTCTAGGGTTTATGTATTTGGAATGGATTTCAAGAAAAGGAAGATGGTATATTGAATTTATATGTAAACATGGCTTGACATTATATTCTTTCACTCTAGCTTCAAAGATTTGTTAATAATGAGTGGGTGGATTTATATTGAACTGCTGATAAGTTTATATGTAACACCCTCAAATCTGGAAATAGCAACTTATTTAAAATTTTCTAAATACATCAATAAAGGAATTATCTACAACCACAAATTAAGATTTAATCTCAATACAAACATTCATTCTATACAAAAGCCTATGATAAGAACGGGTGCTACTAAAACCCCAAAGATAGTCACTATCTCCAACATTGCGGAAGACTTCACCAACTACTTACTTTAGTGTATAGTAAGGCTCTACGCTTCATAAAACTGCTAGAACCCAACTCCCAACTCGAACCTGTTGCACATGCTGAAAAATAAAAAGGTTAGGCTTAACGCCTAGTGAGCTCAAGAGTTTTCAACATATATAAAGATGTCTGCGAAAATAGGTAATGCATTTTAATTCATAATCTTTCAAAAGGTATGCTTTGAATATGCAAACGACTCGTTTTCCAATAATATGCATTTTAGACGGAGAACACCAATTCGAACGTTTTCCAAATCAATTTACTACAAAAGAATGATACCAATGTAAACCGCCCCTTCATAAATTAGCTTTAACCCAAAACTCACTCAAAGCGCAAATATAAATTAAACTCTCCATTTAAGAAGGTACGGTTAAACCTTATATTTCAAAACACCCAAAACTCGGGTGGGGCATAATACTTGGATAATAAAACTCAATACCCAAAAACAACACCTTTCGGTGACGGGGGATTCCCGATTCCATAAAATGTGACGGTCCACAAAGTAAGCCCATTTTATGTTGTTATGACTAGTCATATAAACAAAAGTACACGCAAAGGATGTCAGGCTCAGTGGCTTTAAACATATACCCACGGAAACTCAAGTTCAACCCCGAAGGGTTTCTAGGTCGAGCTCCTCATCCAATATCGTAATACTTGAGCACGAAGGACTTATAACCCAATCCGATTCCAAACGTGCCTCGACGTGGAAAACTAGTCGTCCCACGCCGGAACAATAAATACAAACGCAAGGGATTTCAGGCTCAGTGGCTTTAAACATACACCCACGGAAACTCAAGTTCAACCCCGAAGGGTTGCTAGGTCGAGCTCCTCATCCAATATCGCAACCAAGGCTCTAAGTCGAGCTACCAAAACTGGACAATTGTCCAAAGACTCCAACTCAAATAAAAATGCCAAGCCGCAGGCTTAGCACCCATTGACCCATTTATAAATGAAGTAAAAATACGATAAAACGCATTCGACCCACGGGTATGCAAACACAACGACTAAAAGTGTAATTAATTCAAAACTCCACGTTAGTTGAGGCAATCAATTTTCCAAATGACTTATACCCTTATATTCCCAAAATGCCTCATAACACAAAAGACATGCCTTTTTCCAAACTTAACTGCTGATAAGAATGAAAATCATAAAATGAGACTATAAACGCTCTGTCAAATACCTCACATAAACGTGCAAGTAATACTTTATAAAACATTCCATTTCATGAATAATGCATAAGACCCGACAGCCATTTAAAAGTGTATTTCTTTGACCAAGGATTTATTTATGCAATGAAACCTCAAAACACATTCATTTGTGACACATTTTATCAAAATGCCCAAAAATCCCAAATGTGGGTATTATACAAAGTTTGTAAAGTTAAATACTTCCAAAAATCAAAGATTAGCAAATAACCCAACATTTGATAATTTCATGTAGAACACATAAACACTTTAAAATAGACATTTTGGCATGTACAACGTTTTCACAAATCAACTTGAACTCACCTTGCTAGATTTAGGCTAAATCTAGATCTTTCCCCTAACTAGAGCTCCTTTGAAAAACACTTGAATCCTCAAGCCGAAATCCTCCAAAAACCTAGATCCACACAACTTCAACCGTAAATAACCACATCCAGCCATATAGAAACATTCCCTAAACATAATACACCAAAATCCCCAACGAGATCCAAACCCTAGTTTCTCCCAAAACTATCAAGTCTGAGATTTGATAAGCCAAATACTAGGGAAACATCAATGGAACATTCATAACTTATTACAAGGTTTGGAAATGGAAAGAATGTACTTACCACTTAGGTTTTGACGAAAAACCTAGAAAACCCGAAATGAACTTGAGGTTGAAGATGAAGATGAAGCTCCTTGACCAATAACTTCCAATCTTTGACGGGTGGAAGGAGGAACACTTGGAACATAAAGATTTGGTGCCCTTGATGCATAAAACTGATTTTAGGGTTTGGGGTTCGGTTTCTAGAGAGAAAAAGGGTGAAAGGGGTTGAGAATAATGAGGTGGGGCTGCTCAAAATCGATTTTAAAACAACCAGAGGCCGCAGGCGATTGTGCCCGGCGATTGTGCTTAAGGCACTTTCGCCAGGGCACTATCGCCCAAACTGTACCGCGGGCACCACTCTGTTGGCGATTGTGCCCAGGGCACTATCGCCAGGGAACTATCGCCCAGAGTGTCCCGAGCCCCGATTTCTTCCATTTTCATCCGGAGCACCCACGATGCGATAAGGCTTAAAAGGTAAGGCGTAAGGGATGAAATTCTATGATCAGAATCAATGATTTCTCAAGGGATTGGCTTTCACAGACAGGAATTTACGGGTGTTACATTATACATGGGAAATTATTCACTATAATATTGGGTTGAGTATTTGAGACCCAAAGCTAGAGTTCGAAATATTTAAATGCCTTATTGGATGGAATATGGGTATGTGCTTCATATGATAAATTGGAACCTCTTGGTAAAATTTTGCTAGTATTATGCAACAACTTTCATTTATCTATGTCATGGGTATTTTATCTTGACATTGAATTATTGGCTAGTCGAGTTGCTATATGTGGCATATTTGGTTTCATTTGGGAGTCATGACCCCAGTATTGTTGTTGCATTTAGTCCGACGTTGGGACGTTAGTTTCCCTTGTCGAGGCACGTCGAGGCATCAGATTGGGTAATAATTTCTACGTGCTAAGTACTATGATATTGGATGAGGATCTCAACGTAAGGGCCCTGTAGGGTTGAAGTTGATTTTCTGCGGGTGTACGTTTAAAGCCACTGAGCCTAACATCCCTTGCGTGTACTTTTATGTGTTTTGGCTTTACTGAATGTTGAGTGGCCTACTTTTGTGTTCCGTCACTTGCGTTAGTAAGCGGGTCTCCCCCGTTAAATCAAGAGGTAACTATTATGGTAAATAACATCTTATTTCCATTATAACTTCATTTCTTTATTTACATTTACCGTTTTTAATTTAGTTTTATCTGATGATCTCACTAAGCTTTAGCCTAACACTTTTTCTTAAAATGACATGTATAGCAGGTCAACCTAGCGATGGGATTCGTCGGGATTGAGCGGTCGACCTAGGGGTCGAGAGCGGTCTTTTTGGGATATCATATTGACCAATACAAAAGCGATAGTGGATACGCATTTTTGGTAGAATAGTAACACCCGATATTAATCTTTCTTGTTAAGTTAGATTATTAGGTTGTTAAGTAATATTCTTCATTTGATTCATTGTAAAGGCTACAACTTTATTCCCCGTTCTCGGGATGATACTTTGGGTTTATTATGGCAGGTTTTGTATACCCAAGTTTACCCAAGTTTTAACCGTCATATCACAAAATTTTCGAATTTTTATTTCCCTAAAATTTAGGGTGTTAAAAGTTGGTATCAGAGCTTTAGTTTAAGTGAACTAGGTATGAATGTAGAATACCTAGACTTAAGCTGTGGATTTAAGTTATGATTGAGTGAGATTGGGTAGAACTCCTAAGATAGGATGGTCTTAGGGTCGACGGAAACTACACGAATTGAAAGTTATGGTAATGGTGATGAAAATTCTTATGTATTGCATGTTCATAATTTCGCTTAGTTAACGTTATTATGAGGATGTTTTACGTGATTATGTTTGTTCTCCATTGTTATGATGATTAATGCATGTAATAGTACGTTTCTTTGTTTATAACTCGTATAAACTATGTCTCATCTATGTTCTCGCGTATGTGTGGCAGAAAATGGTAAATACTCGTAATAGGCCGGAGGGCCAAGAGGCGTCGGCATCTACGGCCGACCACCCTAGAGTTACAACAGCGGATCTACCACCTCGACAGCAAAATGTTTTGGGCGGAGGACCCGAACTTGTACCTCATCGCAACACAGTCTCACCCGACCCCATAATGGAAGAAGTGATCCCGGAATCAAGGATGATGGACCAGATGATGCAGGCCATGAATGCGATGATGGCCCAGCAACAAGAAATGTTTCTGAAGTTACTGGAAGACCGGGATGCTAGCAACCGTAGGCATGAAGCGGTTGCGGAGAAAATTGAGGTGGCGGGATCCGGGGGTACGAGACCCGTAATCCCTTCTAATGAAACCCCAAACCCGGAGGTGAGTCACGCGCCAAAGGCTTGTACTTTTAAGGCATTCCTCGGATGCCGACTGCCGGAGTTCAAAGGCTCAGACGACCCGGTGGCATGCATGAATTGGATCCGAGAGATGGAGCAGGATTTCCGATCGAGCGAGTGTGGGGAAAGCCAAAAAGCTGTTTTCGGGTCTCAAATAATTAGAGGGGCGACCCTCACATGGTGGAACATATATTCTACTTCTATTGAGGCCACTGTGTTGGCCAAACTTAGTTGGGAGTCTTTCAAGAAGAAAGTAATGGAAGAATTCTGTAACGAGCGAGCCATGGACCGCCTCATCGACGAATTTCGAGGGTTGAAGAAAGAAAACTTATCAGTCAAGGAATACAATAAGTTGTTTATGGATAAACTAGGAGTGGTGAGACATTTGGTCCCAACCGAAAAAGAGAAGATCAAAGCATACATCAAAGGTTTGCCTATCGAAATGATGAATATGGTTCGGGTGTCAAAGGCCGCTACCCTTCGGGAGGCAATTGAAGAAGCCCAACTAGTGGAAGACTCTTATGGTTCAAACAAGGGAGAGAGAAGCGGAGTAGTTGAAAAGAGAAGATGGGAAGGGAGTTCGACGCACTCCAAAAGATCCAAATCATTCAACCACAACAACCAGCGAGGGGTGGGTCCGAGACGGGAGGTCCCATAGTGTTCAAAGGGTCGAAGCAAACATCTCGGCCTATGCAACTCAGGATCCGAACCATGTTTCAAATGTGGCAATCCCGGCCACAGTTTCAGAGATTGTCCTATCAGAGGACAAATTTGTTTCGGATGCAAGGAGCCGGGGCACATTAGAAGCGAGTGCCCGAAGGCAAAGACGGGCTTCAGTGGAGGGAAGAAAGTGGACCCTCCGAAGGCAACTGGAAGAGCCTTTCATATGACTATTGAGGAAGCGAAGGAATCGACAGACGTAGTGTCGGGTACGTTTCTCCTAAATTTCGTACCTACGCGTGTATTATTCGATTCTGGAGCTATTTTTTCATTTGTGTCAAGTTCATTTTGCCCAAAGTTATTCATGCCCACTACTAGTTTAGAAAATACGTTAGTGGTAGAGTTAGCGGATGGTGATCAAGTGATAGTTCGAGACGTCCTTAAGGGTTGCAAACTAGAAATTAAAGGGAGAGAATTTCCAGTTGATCTAATGCCAATGATCATTGGAAGGTTTGACGTTGTCATCGGGATGGATTGGTTGTCAAACAACCGGGCCGAAATCCTGTGTGCGAAGAAGTTAATCCGGATCCCAATTTCGGATGTGGAGTCGGTGACCGTGTACGACGAGAGGTGGAAAGGCGAGGTAGAAATTATTAGCATGGTGAAAGCATGAAAGTGTTTATCGAAAGGGTGCTCATCCTTTTTGGCGTACGTAATAGACGCCAAACTTGAGAAGAAGAAATTAGAGGACGTTGAAGTGGTGAAGGAGTTTTCTGATGTGTTCCCGGACGACTTTCCTGGGTTGCCACCCGATCTCCAAATAGAGTTCAAGATCGATCTAACGCCGGGGGCGGCCCTGATAGCTAGAGCTCCGTACCGCTTGGCCCCGTCAAAGATGAAAGAGATGATGGGACAGCTTCAAGACCTTCTAGAGAAGGGATTCGTGAGACCGAGCTCGTCACCTTGGGGAGCGCCGGTTCTATTTGTGAAGAAGAAAGATGGAACTATGAGGATGCACATCGATTACAGGGAGTTGAATAAGGTGACCATGAAGAATAAGTACCCACTCCCAATAATCGATGACTTATTTGATCAACTACAAGGAGCAGGTTGTTTCTCGAAGATTGATCTACGTTCGGGTTTTCATCAAGTGAAAGTCAAGGAGGATGACATACCGAAAACCGCATTCAGAATGCTCTATGGCCACTACGAGTTCTTGGTGATGCCATTTGGTTTGACGAACGCTCCGGTGGTGTTCATGGTTTTAATAAACCGTGTGTATCGACCCTTCCTTGATAAGTCAGTCATCGTGTTTATTGATGATATTTTGATTTACTCCAAGGACGAGTCCGATCACACACGCCATCTCCGTGACGTTTTGGAAGTTTTGAGAAAGGAAAAACTCTATGCAAAATTCTCCAAGTGTGAGTTTTGGTTGAAGGAAGTACAGTTTCTTGGGCACGTGGTCACAAAAGACGGAGTGAAGGTGGATCCGACAAAGATAGAAGCTATGGTGAATTGGGAACCTCCAAAAAGCCCATCCAAGATTCAGAGTTTTTTGGGTCTAGCAGGCTACTACCGCAGGTTCATTCAGGATTTTTCCAAAATTGTCTCTTCGTTGATTGCATTGACCAAGAAGAATGTAAAATTTACATGGACTGAAGCCAAAGAAGAGGCGTTCTGGACATTGCAAAAGAAGTCGTGTGAGGCTCCAATTTTATCCTTGCCGGAAGGGTCAGAGGACTTTGTAGTCTATAGCGACGCATCCAAGATAGGACTTGGGTGTGTGCTCATGCAAAGGGGAAAGGTGATTGCCTATGCGTCTAGGCAACTAAAGGTGCATGAGAAGAACTACCCCACTCATGACTTGGAGTTAGCGGCGGTAGTGTTCGCCTTGAAGTTGTGGCGACATTACCTTTATGGCACGAAGTGTACCTTGTACACGGGCCACAAAAGCCTGAGGTACGTCTTTGATCAGAAGGAGTTCAACATGAGACAAAGGAGATGGTTGGAACTACTCAAAGACTATGATTGTGAGCTACTCTACCACCCAGGGAAAGCGAACGTGGTGGCCGACGCTTTAAGTCGGAAAGAGTATAGTGGGAAACTTCAAGCCAAGATTACGCGAATCGAATTAGTGTCAAGCCTTTTGGAAAAGATTAAATCGTCGCAAACCGAGGCCTTATTAGAAGAGAATCTCAAGGAGGAAGTAATGGCCAAACAACGCCTACTCTTGACCAAAGATAGTCGTGGAATTAAGTGTTTCGACGGTAGAGTTTGGGTGCCAAGGATTGGCAGGAATAGAGATCTACTTTTGGAAGACGCGCACAAGTCCAAATACTCTATTCATCCGGGGAGTACTAAGATGTATAGGGACTTGAAGTTACACTATTGGTGGCCAGGCATGAAGTTAGATGTGGCATGCTATGTGGAGCGATGCGTGACCTGTTCGCAAGTGAAGGCCGAGCACCAATGACCTTATGGAAGCCTTCAACTATTGGAAATACCTGAGTGGAAGTGGGAGAAGATTACCAGGGATTTTGTGACCAAGATACTGAAGACTTTGAGAGGGAACGACACGATTTGGGTAATTGTGGATCGATTGACTAAGAGTGCGCATTTTCTAGCAATGTGGGAAACTTTGCCAATGGATAGGTTGGCAAAGATGTATATCGACGAAGTGGTCTCTAGATATGGCATACCCTTATATATAGTCTCCGATCGTGATAGCCGATTTACATCAAGAATTGGGCACACGGGTGATTTTGAGCACGGCATACCACCCGCAGACGGACGGGCAAAGCGAGAGGACAATTCAAACCTTGAAAGACATGCTTAGGTCTTGCGTGATCGATTTTAGCGGTAGTTGGGATACCCACCTACCTTTGGTAGAGTTTGCTTACAACAATAGTTACCATTCTAGCCTCGGGATGGCACCATTTGAAGCCTTGTATGGGCGGAAATGTAGAACTCCCATGTGTTGGTTAGAGGCGGGGGAGAAATAATTTGTTGGCCCGGAAATTGTGCAAGAGACGGCCGACAAAGTCAAGTCAATTCGAGAACGGTTGAAAGCGGCGCAAGACCGCCAGAAAAGTTACGCCGACAAGAAAAGAAGACCAGTGGAGTTCCAAATGGAGGATCGTGTGATGTTGAAGGTGTCCCCTTGGAAGGTATTGATCCGGTTCAAAAAGCGTGGAAAGTTAAGTCCCCGTTTCCTTGGACCATTCACCATTCTCGAGCGTATTGGTCTCCAAGACTACAAGTTAGATTTACCACCGGAGATGGACGGAATTCATCCTACGTTCCATGTGTGCTATCTGCAAAAGTGCTTGGCGGAAGAGGAGAGCATTATACCATTGTCCGAGATTCGAGTGGACAACAACCGTTGTGTCGAAGAACCCGAAGACATTTTGGAAAAGGTAATCAAGAAGCTACGACATAAAGAAGTGGTTATGGTAAAGGTTCAATGGAAGCACCATCGCGGTACCAATGTGACTTGGGAAGCCGAAAAAGATATGAAGCTAAGATACCCTCACTTATTTGCATAATCAGGATTTCGAGGGCGAAATCCTCTTCAAGTTGGGGAGGATTATAACACCCGTAAATTTAAGGTACGTTAGGAATTCCTCTTATGAGTTTATTTGTTAACTCTAGGGAAGTTTATTAATATAGATTCATCTAGAATGTTGGACTTTAGATTTATACCTTGGTTTTGGATTTTGAATTGGGGACTTGGCTGATCCACAGTGAGTTACGCAGGCTAGGTCGCGGCCTAGAAGCCGCGACCAAAACTGCGGGACTCACTAGATGTTTGATTTTCAGTAACACAAGCGGGATAGGACGCGGCTTGTAAGCCGCTCCCCAAGCCGCGGGAACGCCTGTAGATCCTAAATACGGGGTTTCATCTCTTTTCCTCATTTACTCCTCACCAAATCACTCCTCATTCTTAAATGCGATTCCAAGGTAACCCTAGGTGATTTCCTTCAAATTTGGAAGCTATTTGTGTTCATTTAGTGCATCAAAATCTAAGGAGTTAGCTTTGATTGTTGGGATCTTCATCTTCCTCCCAACATACTTGGTTTTCTAGGGTTTTCACCAAAAATCTAATTTGTGAGTTCATCCTTTTTAATAAACTCTATACATGTCAAAATTATAATTTTAGCCTACTAGATACCTCCATTTTTACTTGTGCTACTTGGGGGTGCATTTTCACCTAAAACCCTAATGTTGGAGATTCTAGGGTTTATGTATTTGGAATGGATTTCAAGAAAGGAAGATGGTATATTGAATTTATATGTAAACATGGCTTGACATTATATTCTTTCACTCTAGCTTCAAAGATTTGTTAATAATGAGTGGGTGGATTTATATTGAACTGCTGATAAGTTTATACATGGGAAATTGTTCACTATAATCTTGGGTTGAGTATTTGAGACCCAAAGCCAGAGTTCAAAATATTTAAATGCCTTATTGGATGGAATATAGGTATGTGCTTCATATGATAAATTGGAACCTCTTGGTAAAATTTTGCTAGTATTATGCAACAACTTTCATTTATCTATGTCATGGGTATTTTATCTTGACATTGAATTATTGGCTAGTCGAGTTGCTATATGTGGCATATTTGGTTTCATTTGGGAGTCATGACCCCAACATTGTTGTTGCATTTAGTCCGACGTTGGGACGTTAGTTTCCCTCGTCGAGGCACGTCTAGGCATCAGATTGGGTTATAAGTCCTATGTGCTAAGTACTATGATATTGGATGAGGATCTCAATGTAAGGGTCCTTTAGGGTTGAAGTTGATTTTCCACGGGTGTACGTTTAAAGCCACTGAGCCTAACATCCCTTGCGTGTACTTTTATGTGTTTTGGCTTTACTGACTGTTGAGTGGCCTATTTTTGTGTTCCGTCGCTTGCGTTAGTAAGCGGGTCTCCCCCGTTAAACCAAGAGGTAACTATTATGGTAAATAGCATCTTATTTCCATTATAACTTCATTTCTTTATTTACATTTACCGTTTTTAATTTAGTTTTATCTGATGATCTCACTAGGCTTTAGCCTAACACTTTTTCTTAAAATGACATGTATAGCAGGTCAACCTAGCGATGGGATTCGTCGGGATTGAGCGGTCGGCCTAGGGGTCGAGAGCGGTCTTTTTGGGATATCATATTAACCAATACAAAAGCGATAGTGGATACGCATTTTTGTAAGAATAGTAACACCCAATATTAATCTTTCTTATTAAGTTAGATTATTAGGTTGTTAAGTAATATTCTTCATTTGATTTATTGTAAAGGCTACAACTTTATTCCCCGTTCTCGGGATGATACTTTGGGTTTATTATGACAGGTTTTGTATACCCAGGTTTACCCAAGTTTTAGCCGTCATATCGCAAAACTTTCGAATTTTTATTTCCCTAAAATTTAGGGTGTTACAGGGCTGGAGTAGGTGACTCGGTTTCGAAATCAAATGAATTAAAAAGAAACATTCCTTTGTGCGGATGAATATGGGTGCAATCCAGTCAAGCGGCTCTCATTTCAGATTCGTTGACATGTCGCAGGTGTGGTTCGATCGTCGTGGCATGCTGTGGTCAAGCTGTATTCAAGCTACTGTTTGGTTCGGTGTCGCTGCGGTGCTTTTAGTCTGGTTGTTGTTGCGATTTGGTCATCTTGCTGCTCGTTCTTCGGCTTGTTGGCATGTTCTAGAGAACCCAGTTCGAGAGGATATCAATCGACGTAAAGAACCTCGTGGTGTAGCAGTCATCGGTTGCAAAATGGGGTCATAAACGCTGTGTATGTCTGGATTGTTGTGTGGCTGGAGGAGTCGGGTTCTACAGTAAAAAAGGGGTTGTTATTTGCTGTTGTTCGATCACAGTCGTGGGTTGTCCTGGCAGCCTGTTTGATGTGGCTCATTCTCTTTGCGTGGCCGGGGTTCGATTTTTTTGTTTGGTTGGTTGTTAAGGCTGTTGTTGACTGATGCTGTGGAGTGATCAATCGATTTCGAGATGTCTTCAGTGCCTTTATGGCTGAGGGGTGATCAATTCGGTTTTGAGTTCGTGATCGAGTCCGTGCTCTAGTCAAGAGGTAGAGGATCTGTTGTGTTTTCACACTATGTGGTTTGGCGGTCGTCTCGGTTGCCTCGGTCTCGTGTCTGCTCGTGTCTGCTCTTCGGTTTAGTGGGTTGCTGCGTTTCTACGGCTGTTGCTCCTAGCCTCTATGATTCTTGGGTACCATTGCCTATTTTGACGGTTGTCGTTGGCTCGTCCGTATCTCGGCTTCACTTTTGTTGTTGTGTTTGTTTGCCCCTCGCAAACTTCCGTTCGCTTCACATTTGGCACTTTCTTTCGGTTCTGTTTTATGTTGTTTCGATACTGTGTTGTTGTATGTTTCGGTTATGTTCCGGTGTAAAACTCGGTTTTGGTTTTGGTTAGTAATAATAATTTGCTGCCGTTCAAAAAAAAATTATTATATTTTTACGATTTATTTAAGTTGGAAATATTATATGTTTTTAATTATTTTACATAATTTACGATTTTATATCAATTTTTTTTCTTAAAAATATATATAAAAAAAATTAGACTCGTTAACATGTACACAAGCCCAACCTGTTTGTAGAATGAGTAGGAGCGAGTTATCAAACCCGTAAAAAAGGGTTCAAGTTTGTTATATTAAACCGTTTAGACAAAAAAGATTAGGTCTTACACATGGTCACAAAAAGAATACTCGTTTTGTTACCCGTTATTTTAGTAGATAGGGTATGAATATGAATAAGTAGGGTGCACAAAAACCCGACCAATCCTATCATCCCGACCAACCTAATACAACCTAACCCGAAGCCACCCGATACCTAATCGAATTGTAAAATTTTCAAACTTTGGGTATCATGTTGGGATTGGGGTACGACCATTTGAAGCCAGCCTAACCCGATGAACCTGATTAGGCATGGAAATGGGGCGGGGACCTCAATCCCCATCCCCGTCCCCCATCCCTCATCTTCATCCCCGTCCCCATCCCCGTCCCCGCCGGGGAATATGATCACATCCCCATCCCCATTCCTAACGGGGAACGGGGATCCCCATCGGGGAAACGGGGATTTTCTTTTCCGTTTATCTAAGTTATTTAAATCAAATATATGAGACACCGCACATGTTTAAATATCACATATTTCCAATAAACCTAAAATCGAAAGAAATTTAATTTAGTATAAAAAAAGCACAACATCATATAATAATTAATAACTTAAAACCAACAAAAATTCAACCGAATTCGGAAAAAAAAAACTTAACTTCACACGTACCAAAAGATATCGAGTAATATTCAAAACCATATCGAATAATTGTATTTTGATTGACATCCAAAATACATATTAACATCAAAAAAATAACAACTTTATATTATAAACCTAGTTAGGAAATAGGAAATTATGAATTACCGATTTAGTTTAAATAAATAATATATATTAAATATTAATTAAAATATATAACGGGGACGGGGCGGGGAGTGCGATACCCGTCCCCGTCCCCATCCCCATCCCCGCTTTGAGACAAACGGGCATCCCCGTCCCCGTCCCCATCCCCATCCCCGGTTTAGTGGGGAATCCCCATCCCCGATCGGGGCGGGTTGACCGGGTTCCCCGACGGGTTGGGGTCAATTTCCATGCCTAAACCTGATACCTTTCTTTTACTTGGATTTAATATGATTTAAGTCTCTTATTAATATATACATTAGACTCTTAGACCATTACCCTCTTCACACACACATATATAATCATATGTTCAAATGAGAAGTGTTAAGTGTGTGAGAAATAGATAAGTGATCATAACCCTTCATCTGGCCAACATTTGGGGCTTTGACTATGAAACACCAGATATTCAGTCGCATGGTATGCGGAAGATAGAGGGTAGCCTCGTAACTTTTACAAATAAGCGACAAACGGGTTCATATATGATTTTGTGTGATTCACATATGAACTATATGTGCATATATGAACTATTTAACAGATTCACATATGAACCCCGTGTGATTAGTTATGATTAACATATGAATCTGTGTGATTCACATATGAACCAACTAACTAATTCACATATGAACTATTTAACTAATCACACGGATTCATATGTGAATCAGTTAATTGGTTCATATGTGAATCACAAGGGTTCGTATATACACAAATAGGTCATATATGAATCTCACGGGTTCACATATGCACCCGTTTGCCACCTATTTGTAAAAGTTATGAAACTATCCCTCTATTTTTCGCATAACCGCAAATTTTGGCCAGTCAAAGCAACAAATATTGACCATTCAAAGCCGCAATCCTTGACCAATATTGACCGTATGAAGGGCTAGGATCACTTGTATACTTCTCATATGCTTAGCATTTCTCATTTGAACCTCTTCATATATATATATATATACACATCAACACATGAAGGATCATGTGAGAAAAAGAGTTAAGGGGAGAAGCGTAAGAAGGGATCTGGACCCACCCTTGATCACTTTTAATCTCACCTCACCCATGAATTGTGCTTTAGAAGAGAATTAATCTGATGCATCTATGGGTGAGCATCGGAAGCGGGTACCCGTCTTTGGAATCGGAACCGCTTCGGAATTGTCAATTCCAGTTCCAGAATCGATGTGATTGGTTCCGATTCCGGTTCCTAAAATATGGAACCGATCGGGACCGGTTCTAGTTCCGGTTCTCATTTTTTCGGAATCGTTAACCGCTGGGTACCCGTCGGGACCGGGTACCCGGTCCCGCTGGGTACCCAGAACCGGAACCGACGGGTACCCGCTATTTTTTTAATAAAATATATTTTATTTATTTATAAAAATTTAATAAACTACCGTTTAGGAAAACATCATTTGTAGTATTTGTTAGTATCAACTAATTTTAATGATGTGAAGTGTTTTGGAAGCACCATTTGTAGTATTTATTTGTTTTGGAAGCACTGTTTGTAATATTTATTTGTTTTGGAAGCACCGTTTGTAATATTTATTTATTTATTTTGTAAGCATCGTTTATAGTATTTATTAAGTTTTAGTTTTTATCGTATTAGTTTTCACGTTTGTGGTATTTATTTCTTTACGATGGGACTTTGTAATATATTAATATTTACATTTTTTATAATATGAATGATAAAAAAATTAAAAATTAGATAGCGGGTATCCGGTATAGGAATCGGAACTGACGGTTCCTGGACCGGTTCCCAAATATAAAGAACCGGTCCGGTTCCGGTTCCTTCATTCCAGGAACCGCCAGTTTCGGTTCCGAGAATTTTAGGTGGGTAACCGCCTTTGCTCACCCCTATATGCATCTCGTTAGTGTTGATCTTCAATCAGGAATGATACAAAGGTCTAGATCCCTTCTTACGCTTCGCACCATAACTTCTCTTCTTACCAGAACCTAACCATATATATATATATATATATATATATAGTGGAAGGATATTTTGCATCCCTTAAAAAGGTTGCAACCCTTGCAATCCACCTCTTAACCGTTGGATTCATGATCGACGGTTATTTTATTTTTATTTTTCTGTTTTTTTTAATTAAAAATATTGGGCCCCATATCTATTGTAACCGCCGATCATGAATCCGACGGTTAAGATGTGGGTTGCAAGGTTTGCAACCTTTTTAAGGGTTGCAAATAAAACAACCCCTATATATATATATATATAGGGGCATGTTCAAATGAGAAGCTAAACATTTTTCGAGAAGACGATAAGTGTTTAATCATATATGATACACACACTTAATCATATATGATTAAACAGATGTTATATTGGCAATACATAGACGTTTAATCATATATGATTAAGCACACCCACAGGCCGTGTAATCATATATGATATCACACTTCTCGCCTTCTCGCAAAATGTTTAACTTCTCACATGATCCTTCCTATATATATATATATATATATATGAGAAGGATCGTGTGAGAAGTTGAGTTAACGTGAGAAGTGGATTTGAACCCTTGATCACTTATAATATCAAACTCACCCATGAATCACGCTTCATAAGGGAATTGATCTGGTGCATCTCCGTGCATCTCATCTCAGTTCATCTCATCTTAATGTGCATTCAACGACTGGTAACCACTTTTCACATTAACTCAACTTCTCATCGGAACCCGACCTATATGTGTGTGTATATATATATATATATATAAAGAGTCTAATTCTTTTGTTAACCACTCCATTAGTGTTAACCATGTTAACCAAATCTCAACCAATCAAAAATCACCAAATCTTTTTGTTCAGTTCCACACCTAGTGTTTGTATAGGGGGTATTATTGGTATTTTAATTTAATATAATAATGCTTAAATATTTTCCATAATTTTCTCTTTTTTAATTTTGGTAATTATCTAATTCTATTTTTTTGTAATTCTATTTTCTTAATATATAATTTAATGGACAAACATATGATTGATCAAACGTGCATTTGATTTTTTTACTGAACGTGAAGAACTATATATTCAAACCACCAATTACAATATTGTGGTCCTAAACAATATAATGCACAATACATATGTGCATTTGTGCACAAAATTACTATGTAATGAATATGTGCACAATAACTACTATTTGAAACAATCTGCACATGTGCACAAGAGTGTTGGTTGTGTATACTGCAAATGTGGAATTGAACAACTCAAACATGAGTTATCTTACATGTACACACACCAATTGTGCATAGGTGAATCAATTGCAGGTACACACACCAACCGTGAATATGCACACAGTAAATGGGAATGTGCATAAGTGCACTTACAGATACTCTTTCACATATGAACATCACAATGTCTTGGTGTGCATAGGTGGATCAAAAGGCCACCATGTTAACTATGTCTGTTAGGTAGGGTTCTGGTCTGCATCAACGTTTACGGAGTTATCCATTGTATTCTTGCACTTGGATAACCCTGATTTCTTGAAGATTCCCTCGCTTCGTGGCCTAACTGTATGAACAATTTATCATGAACAAGATGATCGGAATGAATTTATAAACCTCGTAATTTTAAAATTTTACCTCTATTCAAATCATTCCTGCATGGAATTTGTACCATTCAAATCGATCTCTATATCATTCCTGCATGGAATTTGTGCCATTCAAATCGATCTCTATCGGATTTCGTTTATGAACAAGAATTTGATATATGAACTTTCGATTGTGAAAGATAGGCAACTGTATGAACAACCTCCACTCAATAATCAGTTTCCTTCAATTGAGGTGTCTGTTACTGGTGATAGGATTTCTTTCCCTTATTAAAGATATGGGTGTTTTGACCGATATACCCCTCTTCATCTATGCACATGAATAGAAGCGTGTGGGTTTATATAATTTTGTACATTAAAATATTAAAAAAATGCTAGCCATTAATCTGATACATCAACGATTGTGATTGGTTAACAAAAGAAGGGGACCATATATATATATATATGTATATATATGTTCAATAAATGTAATCGTATATCCACAAATTAAGAAAAATAGTTGAATGTGATCTACTTAAGGAGTATGGATAAGCTATACCAATTTATTGATGATGAATAAAGGAACTATAAGTAAATAAAACACATATTCCAGGGGTAACATATATACGATAATATTTTGATATATCAAAGTTTCAACCTGACCAACCCAAGTAACCCAACCTAAATCCGTACGGTTTGGCTTGTACTTTCATTTAAGTTGGACCGAGTTGAAAATTTTCAAACTACAAACATTAAATAAAATTATTCAAATACCTTCAACCCCAATCAACTCAACTAAGAATAATAGTTTTATAGTAAACTCCAATTTTGGTCCTTGACGTTTGGTGATTTCTTTGAAAGTGGGACCTGCGGTTTCATAATTCAAATTTTGGTCGTAATAGTTTGAATTTTACTCTGAAAAAATGACCTGGCCACTAACTCCGTTAATAAACTCTGTTAGATCCAGGGGCAAAATCGTCCAACCATGTTTCGGTCCTCTTTTTACACTTTCTTTTTATTTTTCCTTGTAATTGTAAAAGCAATCAAAATACAGGACCAACTAAGTAATTAACTATAATATATAGATATATATACACACATGTATATATATATGTATGTACGTGTGTATGTATGTGTATATATATACATATGTATGTATGTATAAAACAAGACCATCATCCCCGACGTACCCCAAAACACAGTGACTAAACTCCATATCTTTGTCGGCGACCTTTGTGAATTCACAGGGACATCGAACACAGGGATCAAATCACCAAATCACACGGACGATTTCGTGTAGTTAACGATGGTGGTGGATCAGTAAATAACTGGGACGAAGGTGGTGGGGGTCACCAAATCACACGGACGATAAGGACCTAATCGTTTACACTCGGGACCTTTCCCTCGTTTCCTCCTTCATGGTTGAAAGTCTGTATAAGTATAACCTACCCCACGGTTGAAAGTCTCATCCTAATTATGGAGTCTCCTTGGACGTGGCCTAGAGTTGTGAACGACAGGGCTTTATCACCGTCAAAGTTCCCAGCGGTTTGAACAGAGGGACGATGATGGTTTATCACCACAGGGACGATGATGGGTTTTATCACCACATGAAAAAAATGGTGGAACAAGCAGGGACGCCCATGGGCCATCCTGTGTGATCGTCGTTATCTTAGGATATGACCAGAGTTGGTTATGGGACTCATGAAAAAATCATAGGGACGAAGAGACGATACGCGTGGTTCCCGGACTTCTTCTTGCGTTTGAGCTTAGGGCTGAAGCATGAGACCGAAGGGACGATATAGTTAGGAAGGATACAGGAAGAGGATGTAACTTTGGGTGGATCGAAGGTGTAATGATTGGTCGAAGGTGTAACACCCTCAAATTTGGAAATAACAAATAATTTAAAATTTTCATCATTACAACACATGAAGGATATAAATCCTTTTCTACAAATCAATGCTTGGAATACCTCAAATATAATTATAGATTTAACCTCAACAAATAACCATTCAAATCTTGTATGAAGACTAAATAAAGGTCGGGTGCTACTAAACCTAAAAAAACATGTTGCTATTCCCAAGATAATTGCGGAAGACTTCACCAAGCTACTCACCCTCATGCATTAAACTAGTACCCATCTCTTCACAAGGTCGCTAGTACCCTTCCCCAACCGGGACCTAATGCACATGCCGACAAATAAAAAGGGTTAGGTTGACACCTAGTGAGTTCAAGAGTTTTCAACATGATTAAAGATATTGTTAAAAGAAAATAATACAATTTAAATCTTAATATTTCAAAATGATTTACGTTAAATATGGAAACGACTCGTTTTCCAATAACATGCATTTTTAAGGACCAAACGTCCCAATACAAAACATTCTTTATAAAGTAATGCAACCCAAAACTCACTCAAACGTGAATAGAAAACGGACTTCCAATTATAAAAACGCGGATAAAACTTTATATCTCGAAACACCCAAAACACGGGTGGGGCATAATACTCAACTCATAAATCATGGAAAACAATCCATATAAATATAATATGCCACCGAAAACATGAAACTAAAGTTTAATACTCACGCGACCATAAAATGGAATGAAATCCAAATGTTAAAGCGTGTACAATTAATTATCCAAAATATTGTTGGCCGACAACATGGGAGACCCATATCCATTGAGAGTGGAGAAACACAAAAGTATGTCACTCATACAACGTTAATCGTATGACACTTCACGACATAAAAGCCCAATTGTCCCTACGACTCTCTTCAAGCTACACCCAAAGAGACAGCTGACCTTGGTGATCATTACCATGAATACCACCCTGAAGGTCCGACACACTTAAAGAATACCTCCAAGGCATTACCTCAGAGTGGCGGAGGTCCAAACGCCCTTCAACACATCGGCACAATCGGACTCAACCCTCCTAGTGTACACTTGAAAGGTTCAGGCCATAAAACATGGGTCCTAGAGTCCAACCCCGAAATACCCAATTGACCATCAAATAAAGACTGACTTACGTGCCTATGGATCCAATGCAACACAGTCTAAAATCACATGACTACACAGGAATGACAAACACACTCGAGCATGTAATTATCATCAATATGCAACAAGGCGCATTAATATGTGAATCATAAATGGGCTCTACATTGAGCCATTAAAACCGGACAAATATCCCCCAAGACTCTTTTAAGTCAAAACCGAGCTAAAGTGCTCAAACTTCTTTTTGACCAACAAATAACGATCTCCAAACAATAAAACGCAATCGACTCACGTTATGCAAACACACGCTCCAAAATACGTGAATAAACTCCCACACGGTTTAGATTGGGACAAATTATTTTCCAAATGGATTTATACCATTTATTCTTTCAAAAACGTCATATAACACAAAATTAAACGTTTCTCCAAAACAAACACTAAAAGTGCATTTATACTAAAAAATATCTACATATTAATACTTATGATTTATTTATCAAAATGCCTAAAATCCCAAATATGGGTGTTGTGCAAAGTTTATAAAGTTAGACACTTCGAATAACCAAAACTCACCAAATAACTCAACAATTAATAATTTCATGTGAAATATATAAACATTTAAAAATGGACATTTTGGCATGTACACCGTTTTCACTAATCAACTTGAACTCACCTTGCTAGATTTAGGCTAAATCTTGATTTTTCCTCAACTTGAGCTCTTTTGAAAAATTCGAATCTTCAAGCCAAAACTCCTAAAAACCTAGATTCACAATTTCCAACCATAAATATACATATTCAACCATCTAGAACCGATCCTCAAACATTTTACATCAACATTCTCAATTTGGCCAAAACCCTAATTTCTCCAAAATCATCAAACCCGAAATTTGAGAAATCAAACACTAAGAAATCATCAATGGAGCATTTATATCTTATAATAGGGTTTAGAAATGGAGAGGATAAATTTACCACTTAGGTTTGGTGAAAACCTAAAAAACCCTAAAATGGAACTTGATGTTGAAGATGAAGATGGACATGGTGAACTCTTGATCATAACTTACAATCCTTAACTTGTTGATGATTTACCTTGTAACACCCTGAAAATAGAGATAACAAAAATCCGAAAAACGGACATGAGGTATACTAAAATTGCCATAGCAAGAGCCTCCCAAAATGGGGAAATACACAAACCTGTTTAAATACAATCGTAATTTAAACGGATAATTAAATAGCCACCAACTAATCTAATTTCCATAACTAGAAAAGAGATTACAAATGAGGGTGTCATTTATAAAACCAAAGGTTCTCCTACCGAAAGTAAGGCTAAATGCAACATTCCCAAATCTCTCACCCAAGCACAATGCCAGCTTAGAACCGGTGCCGCTAAAACCTGAGATACACATCGACACCAAACATGTGTTAGGCCAAAAAGCCTAGTGAGTTGAACAATAAAATAGCATGGTATCACATATTTGACTCTTATCCGCAGTTAACCAAATTAATCACGTAGATGTGGAGTCAACGGGAGCGACCCATATCTCCAAGCCGGTTCACCCTAAGAGGCAAATGCACCTTGAAGCCGAACACCGTGGCAACCCAAAGGTCCAACACGCATCGAGGACTACCACTCAGGAAATTCCCCGACGGCGGAGGTCTAGGTACATAGGAGGCTACCGCTCAAGGGAATATCTCCATATGTGTAACACCCTCAAATCTGGAAATAGCAACTTATTTAAAAATTTCTAAATACATCGATAAATGAATCATCTACAACCACAAATTCAGATTTAGCTACAATACACGTATACCATCTTATATATATACAGACTATAAGGGACGGGTGCTACTAAAACCCAAACCATGTCACTATCTCCAACTCGCGGAAGACTTCACCAATTACTTACGATTGTAAGGCTAAGGCTCAACTCATCATAGCACCGCTAGAACTGAACCCCCCGCTAGGAACCTGATGCACATGCCGACAAATAAAAAGGTTAGGCTTAACGCCTAGTGAGCTCAAGAGTGTTAACATAAACGAATATATCTTTAAAGGAAGGAAATCAGTTTAAATCAAGATTATTCGAAATATTATACTTCAAAATGGAAACGACACATTTTCCCATAATATACCCTTTTAAAGACAATGCTCCCAGAACACACGTTTCTTATAAAATGGTGCAACGCATAACTCACCCAAACGGGATCATAGTTCGACACTTATTTGGTAAAAACATGAATAACCATTTATAACCCAAAGTACCCAAAACATGGGCGGGACAGAGTGCTCGACCCATAAATCGCTATCAAGACCACATATATCGTACGTCCGAAAGCATGGGCACTTGATCCATTACTCACGCGTCCGTAAGGAACCAATGACAACAAAATAAGACGTTCTTAAATTTAACATACTGATAGCCAACAACGGGGGAAACCCGTATCCGTTGAGGGTGGAGGGAACACAAAAGTATACCACCCAACAACGTTAATCGCATGACACCTCCCGACATCCCAACCCGGTGTCCCTACGACTTCTTTACAAGTGTCACCCCAAGTCAGTTGACCTTGATGGATCATTCCGAAGAACTCCATCCCGAAGGCCCGGCACACTTAAAGACTACCTCCCAGGCATTACTTCAAGCGGCGGAGGTCCTAGCGCTTACTAATCCGGTAGCACTAGCCGACTCAACCCTCCTAGCGATCACTTGTAAAGTTTCCGGTCATAAAACATGGGTACCGAAGTTCAACCCCGCAATACCCAACTGACCATCCCAAAACAGACTGACTCACGTGCCTATGGATCCATTATACACTGTCTAACGTTACATGACTCCAATTGAAAGACCAAAGCTCCCAAAACATGTAACTCACCAATGACACAAATTAAGTGTCCTCATGTCCAAAACCCACAACGGTTTAAAAGTCCGGACAAATGTCCACACGACTCGTTTAAGCCAATACCGAGCTAAAGAGCTCAAAACCCGCTTGACCAATAATTACCGGTCTCCACAATAGTGAAATGTCTTTAAATACCGTTTATGAAGACACGTACTTCAAATACTAGATTTACCCAAAACTCCATACGAGATGGAACTTAAGATTTCCAAAGTGTTTATGAATGCAAATTGACCAAATGCATCTAACATGAATTAGACTTTACTTGTATAAAATCGTCAAAGGCGTATAACTCATAAAATAGACCTTACTTGTACAAAATCACCAAGAATACGTAATTCATGTTATTTAGTTGTTGGAAACGTTCAAAACCCAATAGAAGCATTTTAAGAGGTTAACACAACCCAAGTTTACCAAATATGAAAACTTATCAAAATACTCACACTTTGACAAATAACTAAGTAAAACCCATTTTACTTCTAGATACTCAAAACTTATCAGCAGTTAACCATTTCATGTAAAACACTTTAAAATACACATTTTGGCATGTACACCGTTTTCACAAATCAATTTGAACTCACCTTGCTAGATTTAGGCTAAATCTAGGTTTCACCCAACGAGCTCTTTTGAAGGCCGCTCGAATCCTCAAGCCGGAAACTTCCAAAACCTAGATCCATACAATCCAAACCATAAATAACCATATCCGACCATGTAGAAGCATTCCCCGAACAATATACCAAGAAACCCCAAATAATAACAAAACCCTAGTTTCTCCAAAACTACCAAATCCGAGATTTGAGAAACCAAACACTAAGAAACCATCAAGGGAGCATTTATAACCTTAATACAAGAAAACTTACCCTTGAAGACGATGAGACTTCCAGAACACCCAATCCAACACTTCAACCCGAGTTCCCAACCGTTGAACTTGATGAGGAAGATGAAGGTGGAGCTTCTAATCTTTGTTGGGTGGGGGAGAACACTTGGAACATGATAGGTTTGGTGCCATGGATACATAGAAACCGATTTTAGGGTTTGGGTTCGGTTTCTAGAGAGAAGAGGGTGAAATGGGGGAAGGTTGGAATGAAAGAGGGCTGAAGTTCGCGATTTTAAGCAGGTCTGCACCCGCCGGCGATAGTGCCACGCGACTATGCCCTTGGCATAGTCGCCGGGCATAGTCGCCCGAAGGGGAGTGCCCGCGGTACCATTCTCGCGATTGTGACACGGCGACAGTGACACTTGTCACTGTCGCGGGCATTGTCTCCCAGACCTCCACGAATCCCAAAACTCGACTTCTTTCAACGCCAACAACCCCGATACTATAAGGGACTTTAAACAAGACATTTCCCAACAAAGCCCCACTGGTTATAAGTCACAGAATTGTCCCGGTGACATTTACTTATCGAAAATTACGGGTGTTACAATCCTCCCAACCTTAGAATGATTTCGTCCTCGAAATCTAGGTTCCCATGAAATCTCGCCCGCAGGAAGATTGACCTTAACCCATTGCTAGCACCACCAACACGTCCCTTACACCGATACTAACATTGCTGCCCCTCTCGGGCACAATATACCCATAAACGAGCGTACACTTAACTCTCCAAAATAACCTTTTACTCACAAGGTTATGGTCGTCTCCCAACCTTGGGTGACAATTACTACCTCCAGGTAGTTAGTGACCCCAAATTCTCGCTGACCAAACTTTCCTTCGGATCTAAACGGTCCCGGACCCAACATCAAAGATCATAACCACACTTCCAAATACTTTGATTTCACTGATCCATTCCTAATATTTATAAAGACATTCTTCCAAGGCGCACCAAAATGTCTTTCATGCCACCGGTTAACACAGATTCAGCTGTCACTCAACTCCGATTCAACACCAATCTCACAACATTCCTAAAGTAACATCCTTATCACCACAGGAATGCTTGGGTACCTCGATACTCAATCCTCAATACCCAAACTCCTTTCAAAATCCATTACCGAAAGGTTACTATTTTCCATAATCCAACCGGGTTACATCCATCCATTTCAAGATCCATTGACCTCAAGAAAACAAGTCGACGCCTAGGACTAAACAGTGACCTCGAAGATGTGGACATCTCGTCCAAAATCACATTCCAGACGGGTTGTCGCACTAAGGTTGACACCAAATCAGAGAGCTAAAATTTCAAATCTTACAACTCTAGCAGACAAATCACCAAAATTTCCTTTTATCGCGGAACCCGTTAAGACGGTACATCAACCACATAAGCCATGGTGTCACACCGACGAGCAAACCACCAAAACGAAACCCAAATCTGATTGCCAATAGTTACCTAACACTTTAACTCGCATGATCACCGAAGCATAAAAGTCACCCCTTAATTATCCGGGAAAACTTAAGTCTACCAATTCCATTAGTCAAGTGCACCGATTCAATCACTAAGGCTCAAGATCCAAGACTGACCGCAAGATGGATCACCCGACGCTTCAAATCCCAAGAACTTTCTTAGTCCTTGATTACAACTCCTTTTTCTACGGGTGTAAATCTATAGGCCTACTGAGTTCAAGGTTTTTCAAATAATATGCCAATATAAACTTTTATAAAACTTTCAAATACACAAGTTTATAACGATTAAACGTGTGACAAAATACACTACCGTTCATTCGATAGGTTTCAAAATTTCCCATTAACACCGCGCATACGAACCATTTCCAAAACTCATTCGTTCAATACTTACTATAGCAAGGACAATAAATAAACATGCGCAACAAAATTTTCAAACGGACTACCATGGTCCTAGTAATGCGTCAATTTATACTATGCATATGAAAGGTAACTTTTCGCACTATAACATGTGAAATAAAAGTTTGTACAATTCTCAAAAGAGGCATTCACAATTTGACTTTAAAGTTCTGACTTCCCAACCCAAAAGTCATTGCGACATAAAATTGTTAACGACTCCATATGCAACAGTTTATTCTTCAAAGTTCGGTGAAATGATAAGAATGCAAATAATTCCCAAATCGAGTTTAAAACTTTAAGTCGCCTCGATAAAACACATTTGACCAAGATGGTAACTACAGCGATATGCTATTCGAAAATTCATTTCATGTATTGCGGAAAATTTATAACAGCAAGGTCAGCAAGCGAAGCACGCTTAGATTAAAATTTAATATAAGACGACATAAATATTTCGCATATTTTCTCACGCGAGTGAAAGTCAGATTCAACCCAAAAGTATGTACATATGCTCGTGTGAAACTTAAGATGCAATCATGCGACATTATGTGTAACACCTTAGGCATATCCCATATCGGCCGTGGACAGGAGTGATGCTGGGTGTTATAAGTAATATCTTGGCCTTCCTAACAACAACGTGTTTTGGGGCCACAAGCACGTCAGGTTCTGGGAACTCTGAGGTTAAGCGTGCTTGGGTGGGAGTAGTCCCAGGATGGGTGACCCCCTGGGAAGTTTCTCACCAGGTCGCCAGAAACAAATCCGTGCGCTACACGTTGGTTAAATCCAGGGGCAAAGCGGACAATATTGTTGTCGAGGTAGGCGGGATGTTACAGATGGTATCAGAGCCACTCCTGTGCCGTTCGGGATATGGGGCAAACCTCATCGAGGACGATGAGTCCCAAGGGGGGGTGTTTGTAACACCTTAGGCATATCCCATATCGGCCGTGGACAGGAGTGATGCTGGGTGTTATAAGTAATATCTTGGCCTTCCTAACAACAACGCGTTTTGGGGGCACAAGCACGTCAGGTTCTGGGAACTCTGAGGTTAAGCGTGCTTGGGTGGGAGTAGTCCCAGGATGGGTGACCCCCTGGGAAGTTTCTCACCAGGTCGCCAGAAACAAATCCGTGCGCTACACGTTGGTTAAATCCAGGGGCAAAACGGACAATATTGTTGTCGAGGTAGGCGGGATGTTACATTAAGATTTTCATGGTGCCTCTTACGGTTGCAAAAATGTCGATGCAAGACTCGCATGAAACAAAGTATTAAACAAAACTCGTAAATTAACGCACACAATAATGCAAGTCTACACGTTTTCAAAAATTCCTTTTTATTACGTGGTTCGAATGGTCATAAAATGAAACGCCATTAACCCAACTAGACTTTCATAAATTCAATGACGGCAAGAACAAGCGGTGACAAAATCTTTGTCTCCCAACACAAAAGCGTAAAACGACAATAAGTCTAAAAAGGTTAAAGATTTTAAAACCACCACGTAAGATAAAGTGCCCATTTTCAACAAAACTCTCATGAGATACGACACTCAAAAGCTCGTAAATTATAAGACATAAAGTTAAAACTCACGCATCTCAAAATACACTTACGGACCCAAAAAGATCGTAAAACTATACCCCGTAAAATTAAACACGACTCATGCTGACTAAAATTACACAGAAAATCCCGACTCAAGAACAGCGGGACAACTCTTCCTTTAAAACCTTAACATACGTCGAGGAGATCCAATGTCAAGGTTAAAAATTCTACAGTCATTTGCCCAATACCACATGTGGTATTAAAGTACGGATTTTAAGATGTCCAAAGATAGCGTTAAACACAAAACAGGGACGGAGAGATTTTCGATATATATTGCAACCACGTGCAACAAAACTCTTTCATGCAAGATTAAGCTCACAGTTTAAAATCCGATGAGGGCTAAATGTTTTACTAAAACTTTATAATCCAAAACACTTTAAGTTTGGCGAACATGAGAAACAATTTATGCAAACTCATTTTAGAAATAACTTTAAGGCATGAATTTGGTCGGCATTCACCCCTCTGGACTACGCTTCTCAACAACCCGACATACTAATGTCATCTGGGTGTATCAAGCCCCTTAGAACAACAATCTCAATTTCCTACTATTGTCATCCGGATACTCCACATCTTAAAGCAACACTCGGATATTTCATCGGTTCACCTTACAATCTCTCCTTGCATAACGTCAATTCCGTAAGCTCAAGGTTCTACTCCAATCAATTATTCTTACTCAAGACGGTCAACTTAATGAATTCAACGCACTTAACTATCACTTCAACGTGACATTGCTATAGACATCAACGTTTCCTTAGATTACTCACTTAGAAACCTTCTCACTACCCCAACGGTAATCATACCAAGGTAGTTCAAGTATACACATGTAGTATGTAGGTTCACCATAACAATGCTCATCCTTGCGACCCTCGACAAGTTTCTCGTTTCTAGTGACTCGATCAACTCCATAATACCTTATCTTAAGGTTCCTAATGTGCAACTTCACTTACAATCACTTATAAAGACGCTAGTTTGAGTCTACGCATCCTAAAATCAATACCTAATTCTCTCAAACTTATGCTCTGATACCAACTTGTAACACCCTCAAATCTGGAAATAGCAACTTATTTAAAATTTTCTAAATACATCGATAAATGAATCATCTACAACCACAAATTCAAATTTAGCTACAATACACGTATACCATCTTTTATATATACAGACTATAAGGGACGGGTGCTACTAAAACCCAAACCATGTCACTATCTCCAACTCGCGGAAGACTTCACCAATTACTTACGATTGTAAGGCTAAGGCTCAACTCTTCATAGCACCGCTAGAACTGAACCCCCCGCTAGGAACCTGATGCACATGCCGACAAATAAAAAGGTTAGGCTTAACGCCTAGTGAGCTCAAGAGTGTTAACATAAACGAATATATCTTTAAAGAAAGGAAATCAGTTTAAATCAAGATTCTTCGAAATATTATACTTCAAAATGGAAACGACACATATTCCCATAATATACCCTTTTAAAGACAATGCTCCCAGAACACACGTTTCTTATAAAATGGTGCAACGCATAACTCACCCAAACGGGATCATAGTTCGACACTTATTTGGTAAAAACATGAATAACCATTTATAACCCAAAGTACCCAAAACGTGGGCGGGACAGAGTGCTCGACCCATAAATCGCTATCAAGACCACATATACCGTACGTCCGAAAACATGGGTACTTGATCCATTACTCACGCGTCCGTAAGGAACCAATGACAACAAAATAAGACGTTCTTAAATTTAACATACTGATAGCCAACAACGGGGGAAACCCGTATCCGTTGAGGGTGGAGGGAACACAAAAGTATATCACCCAACAACGTTAATCGCATGACACCTCCCGACATCCCAGCCCGGTGTCCCTACGACTTCTTTACAAGTGTCACCCCAAGTCAGTTGACCTTGATGGATCATTCCGAAGAACTCCATCCCGAAGGCCCGGCACACTTAAAGACTACCTCCCAGGCATTACTTCAAGCGGCGGAGGTCCTAGCGCCTACTAATCCGGTAGCACTAGCCGACTCAACCCTCCTAGCGATCACTTGTAAAGTTTCCGGTCATAAAACATGGATACCGAAGTTCAACCCCGCAATACCCAACTGACCATCCCAAAACAGACTGACTCACGTGCCTATGGATCCATTACACACTGTCTAACGTTACATGACTCCAATTGAAAGACCAAAGCTCCCAAAACATGTAACTCACCAATGACACAAATTAAGTGTCCTCATGTCCAAAACCCACAACGGTTTAAAAGTCCGGACAAATGTCCACACGACTCGTTTAAGCCAATACCGAGCTAAAGAGCTCAAAACCCGCTTGACCAATAATTACCGGTCTCCACAATAGTGAAATGTCTTTAAATACCGTTTATGAAGACACGTACTTCAAATACTAGATTTACCCAAAACTCCATACGAGATGGAACTTAAGATTTCCACACGACTCGTTTAAGCCAATACCGAGCTAAAGAGCTCAAAACCCGCTTGACCAATAATTACCGGTCTCCACAATAGTGAAATGTCTTTAAATACCGTTTATGAAGACACGTACTTCAAATACTAGATTTACCCAAAACTCCATACGAGATGGAACTTAAGATTTCCAAAGTGTTTATGAATGCAAATTGACCAAATGCATCTAACATGAATTAGACTTTACTTGTACAAAATCGTCAAAGGCGTATAACTCATAAAATAGACCTTATTTGTACAAAATCACCAAGAATACGTAATTCATGTTATTTAGTTGTTGGAAACGTTCAAAACCCAATAGAAGCATTTTAAGAGGTTAACACAACTCAAGTTTACCAAATATGAAAACTTATCAAAATACTCACACTTTGACAAATAACTAAGTAAAACCCATTTTACTTCTAGATACTCAAAACTTATCAGCAGTTAACCATTTCATGTAAAACACTTTAAAATACACATTTTGGCATGTACACCGTTTTTACAAATCAACTTGAACTCACCTTGCTAGATTTAGGCTAAATCTAGGTTTCACCCAACGAGCTCTTTTGAAGGCCGCTCGAATCCTCAAGCCGGAAACTTCCAAAACCTAGATCCATACAATCCAACATATATTCCGTATTCATGTCAAATACCCATTGTGGGCACACATAATGAAAACCCCCAAATAATTACCCAACATCGAGTAAATCATAGAATGATACCTCATATACTCATATTTCATATAATCTCATGAAAATATCATCAAATACATAAACCCGTAAAGATGACCATTTTGAGCAATTATATGATAATAACAACAAATAAGAAAATATGATGTGTATCCAGTTTTAACAAAAGTTTAGTAAACTCACCTTGCTAGATTTAAGCTAAATCTAGTATTTACCCATTTAGAGCTTTCCTTGAAGAAACTTGGTTCTTCAAACCAAATCTTCCAAAACCTAGATCCACAAGGTTCCAACCATAAAATATACATAATAAAACACTTAGAATCATTCTCCAAACATTCTATACAAAAATCCCCAAATATGGCAAGAACCCTAATTTTGACCCAAAACTCCCAAAATTAACCAAACCGAAATTTAGAGAAATCAAACACTAGGAAACCATCAATGGAGCATTTATAACTTATTTCATGGTTTAGAAATGGTTAGAATGACTTACAATTGGGTTTCTTGAAAAAACCCCAAAAATGGTCAACAATGGTGATGAGATGATGAAGAAGATGAAGATGAAGATGGAGATGGTGATGGAGCTTCCAAACCGAACACTTGGATGAAACACCCAACTTCTAGCAACAAATGTTGATGATTTGGTGGTTGAAAGAAGATTAGAAGAAGTAGGTGAAGAGGAAGGGTTTGGGAGAGAATTCTTGAAATGAAGAAGATGAGAAATGAGAATTATTTGAGGAAAATAATGTATAAAAACGTCTAGCACCATTCTCGTGGGTTGATTCGTGAGTTCAGCTTCAGTAACCCACGTAACAAGGTACTTCAGCCATTGATTTTGGCCACCATTCTCGTAGGTTGCTCCGTGGGTTCAGCTTCAGCAACCCACGTAACAAGGTACCCTGATTTTCATTCTCATAGGTTGCTCCGTGGGTTCAGCTTCAGCAACCCACATAACAAGGTACTTCAGCCACTGATTTTTATTCTTATATGGTCAAATCCCGTTTCGGTCATAACTTCTTCGTAATAGCTCCGTTTTCGCTCCGGAAATGACCGTTGGACTTGTAATTAAATCATTTATCTATCTAAACTATAAAATTAAGGATTCCAGTACAAAATCAAATATCTTATTTTTCCTTAATATATCCTCTTATGTATTAACTTGAAATAATACCTTTCGAAAATCGGGGTGTTACAATACTCCCCAACTTGGAAATGATTTCGTCCTCGAAATCTTAATTACACAAACAAGCGAGGGTATATTTGCTTTATGTCCTCCTCGGCTTCCCACCAAATGTATCCAATAAACATTACCACCAACTCCCACCATGCACTCAAGCATCAAATTCCGAATCAGCGAAAGTCCTGACCATTATCAAAATACCAATGGTTGATTCTTAATTATCAACATCTAACTTCCTTACCAGTCAACCGTAACATCATCATTATCCACGAATACCCAACAACTTAGTACACCACTGCCACATAACATGTCTTCGTACCAAATTCCCACAATTTCAAAACCAACCATACCCAAACAACCGAACACAATATTAATTCGTAGGTTTAACGAAGCATAAAGATCGTTACGTAACTAACTGGGAGAAAGCACATGTCTAACGCCTCAAACTCCGAGGACTCTTTTAAATCCTTAATATCGACTTCTAACACGAGGGGGCTTACACCTATAGCCCAATGAGTTCAAGGTTTTTCACACTATTTATGCCAATTTGAAATTTATAAAACTCTCAAATACATAAGTTTTATAACAATTAAACGTGTGTGAAAATACAATATCGTGCATTCGATAGGTTTCAAAAGTGATCACCAATGCCACGCATATAAAACCATTTTCAAAACTCATTTGATCAGTACTTACGCTAATAAAATGATAACGAAAGATGCGTAACAAAATTTTCAAACGGACTACCAGGGTCTTAGTATGCATCAATTTATGCTATGCGTATGAAAATAACTTTCTGACCCATAATATGTGCAATAAAAGTTTGTACAACTCCCAAAAGAGGATTTCACAACTTCAACTTTAAAATCTTTTACTTTAACACAAACTGTCGGAAGATAAAATTTCCAACAAGACCCATATACGTCCGATCATTTCCCAAATGTAACAACACAATAGTAATGTAAATAAATAAAATATATATATATATATATATATATATATATATATATTATTCGTGTTTTAAATTTTGGGCCGCACCTATAAAACGTACTTACCCAAAATTGTAATTACAACGACGTGCAAACCGTGAATTCATTTCATGCATTGCGGAAAACTCCTATCAGTAAAATTAATAACTGAAATATGTTTTGGGCAAAAGTTCTAACCGAAATACCATCAATCTTTTATACGATTACTCACACCAACAGTATAATTTATGTAGTGAATAAGAATAGTTTTACGTACTAAAACAGTGTAATACAAGACGTTCGTACAAAACTACAGAAGGGAAATTCACAAAATCGAACCTCAAAATTTTTGCAATTCACTCTGAAATGTCATGAAATAAATCTTCCCATAGTGACTCGCATACATCGGTTTATTCCCCAAAATTTAGTAAAGACATATGCATGCGATTTGAGCAATTGTAAGAGTAATTTAGTTTAATTCCAAACTGTATAAATAAAATATTTCCAAAACCCAAGACCACAAGCTCATAATATCGAACTCTTAAAGTTTTCTCTTTTTTTTAGTCACAATGCGGCACGAAATAAGATTTCACAACAAAACTTGCATGTGACCGTTTATTTCACAAAGCTAGAAGATTGATATGCGTATGCACCCGTTTAAAACATGAAATAATTTACGTCGTTTTCGAGTTCAAAGCCAAATATAAACATGCTCTCATTGTTCTAAAACATTGGCTGAAATACCATGACGAAAATTTCCAATAAAATATGCATACATGAGGTGTGCAACTGAATTGCTCCCACTAAACTCAAAGGGAAATAATACCACTGTTTTTAAACCGAACAAATTTCTAAAAGACTCCATTTAGTTAAAACCGAGCCAATGACCCAACAGTTTACGTAAATACCCAATGAAAATCGATATAAATATCGAAACACGTTTGACTAACTATTATGCAAACATGACCAAAAGTATAATTAACTAAAATCTCATTGCTGGTTGAGACAAACCATTTTTCAAAGGAACTCATATTCTTATGTTTTCAAAATGCCTCATAACACAATAATATGTGTTTTCTGAAAAAGATTTATAAGATCAAATATACAAAATGACACTTACGTCAATTGAACTCCAATTATATATGTAAAATCATCGAGGAAACATCTCAACATGATTTATTTACCAAAATACCCAAAGATTCCAAAATGGAGGTCTTGGCATGTTCATAAAAATAAACATTTCAAAATAACCAAAACTTCTCATTGATTGCAACAAAATGTTTTCCAAAACGACTCCTAGTTCAATGACATGCATTTTCCAACGGTTTATAAAATCATATGCACCAAATGGACAATTAAATATCCAAAACATAGTGGCCGACAACGGGGGGTACCCGTATCCGTTGGGAGCGGAAAAACACAAAGTACGCCGCTTCTACAACGTTCATCGCATGACACCTAATGACCTGAAAGTCCAAGTGTCCCTACGAATCCTTGACAAGTTCCACCCAAGAGACGAGATACCTTGATGCCACAAAGGACACCCGAAAGGCCCGGCACGTCCGGGGACTACAACTGAGGAAATTCCCCTACGGCGGAGATCTAGGCACCCACCCACACGGTGTCGCCCTAGACTACCTCCTCCTAGTGCCTACTTGTCAAGTTTGGTCATAAAACATGAGTCCCGGAGTCCAACCCCGTACCGCCCAATTGACCATCAAATAAGACTGACTCACGTGCCTATGAATCCAATGCAACACAGCCTAAAAATACGCGACTACACATGAATGACAAAAACACTCGAGCGTGTAATGATTATGAATATGCAACGAAATGCATTAAGATGTACGTCATAAATTGGATTCTACATCGAGCCATTAAAACCGGACAAATGTCCTCAATACTCTTTAAGTCGACACTGAGAGCTAAAATGCTCAAAATCCATTTGACCAACAATTATCGGTCCCCCAAATAATGAAATGTCTTTAAACAACGTTTACGAAGAGAGAAACTTCAAAGACGAGATTAACCCCAAAACTCAATACATAATGGGACCAAAGAATTTCAAAAGGGTTTATGAATGCAAATATGCCAAAATGCATATAACATGTAATAGACTTTATTTGTACCAAAAATTACCAAGATGCATAAGTCATGAAATGGACTCTATTTGTACAAAATCCCAAAATGCTATAATCATGCTATTACTTATCAAGACGTCCAAATTCCAAATATGAGTATTTTATTGAACTAAAATAAGCCAAGTATATCAAACATGAAAACTCATTAAAATACTCACACTTTGACAAATACCAAGTAAAATACATTTTTACTTCAAAATACTCAGAACTTATCAGTAGTTAACCATCTCATGTAAAACATTTTAAAATAACCATTTTGGCATGTACACCGTTTTAACAAATCAACTTGAACTCACGCTCCTCGATTTCTATAGTTACACTATCGTCATCCAGATGTTCAACGTCTTAAGGCAAAGACCACAGACTTCATAGGTTCACCTCACAATTTCTCCTCGAATACGTCGATTCGAAAAGTCTATGGTTCTAATCCGACTTGAAACTGTCCACTTAATGCAATCACCATACTTACCGTCACTCCAAGTAACTAATAATAAAATCATAAACCCTTTCTAATAGTTACCCATTCAAAAACTTTCTTACTACCCCACGGTCGACATACCAAGGCAGTTCATACAAGCACGAGTATGAATAGGAAAGACATTAGCATAATTAAACACGAAAGGAACGTACTACTACGTCTACCAAATATCATAACATTAGAAAACCAAGCACAAGAGAACGTACTACTACCTTACCAATTGTCACAGTAACAGCATTCCAAGTACCATCATGTATAAATATCCTCATAATAACATTATCTAGGTGAGATTATGAACATATAATACATAAAGGTTCTCGTTACCATCGCCACAACACTTGATAACCATAGTTTCCATCGACTCTAAGACTAACCCATCTTAGAAATTCTACCCATCTCACAATCATTGCTTAACATACTCAGTCTAAGTCTAGACATCTTACCTTCATGCCTAGTTCACTTAAACTAGAGTTTTGATACCAACTTGTAACACCCTGAAAATAGGGATAACAAAAATCCGAAAAACGGACATGAGGTATACTAAAATTGCCATAGCAAGAGACTCCCAAAATGGGGAAATACACAAACCTGTTTAAATACAATCATAATTTAAACGGATAACTAAATAGCCACCAACTAATCTAATTTCCATAACTAGAAAAGAGATTACAAATGAGGGTGTCATTTATAAACCCAAAGGTTCTCCTACCGAAAGTAAGGCTAAATGCAACATTCCCAAATCTCTCACCCAAGCACAATGCCAGCTTAGAACCGGTGCTGCTAAAACCTGAGATACACATCGACACCAAACAAGTGTTAGGCCAAAAAGCCTAGTGAGTTGAACAATAAAATAGCATGGTATCACATATTTGACTCTTATCCGCAGTTAACCAAATTAATCACGTAGATGTGGAGTCAACGGGAGCGACCCATATCTCCAAGCCAGTTCACCCTAAGAGGCAATGCACCTTGAAGCCGAACACCGTGGCAACCCAAAGGTCCGACACGCATCGAGGACTACCACTCAGGAATGTCCCCGACGGCGGAGGTCTAGGTACATAGGAGGCTACCGCTCAAGGGAATATCTCCATATGTCACCCACCTACATTCCTATAGTGAATCACAGACTCGGTTCGTCCACATTATGCAAATAGGAGGTACTTAGGTATATTTCAACCAATTATAATCCAATACCAATCATGGGTACAATATCACACTCCTAATAGCAAAAGTCCATCATAAGACTTACATGTCTACATAACCACGTTGTAGATACAATATCTCCACAATTATATTCCAAATGAAAATTACCATGATATACCAACATATATTCCGTATTCATGTCAAATACCCATTGTGGGCACACATAATGAAAACCCCCAAATAATTACCCAACATCGAGTAAATCATAGAATGATACCTCATATACTCATATTTCATATAATCTCATGAAAATACCATCAAATACATAAACCCGTAAAGATGACCATTTTGAGCAATTATATGACAATAACAACAAATAAGCAAAGATGATGTGTATCCAGTTTTAACAAAAGTTTAGTAAACTCACCTTGCTAGATTTAAGCTAAATCTAGTATTTACCCACTTAGAGCTTTCCTTGAAGAAACTTGGTTCTTCAAACCAAATCTTCCAAAACCTAGATCCACAAGGTTCCAACCATAAAATATACATAATAAAACACTTAGAATCATTCCCCAAACATTCTAACAAAAATACCCAAATATGGCAAGAACCCAAATTTTGACCCAAAACTCCCAAAATTAACCAAACCGAAATTTAGAGAAATCAAACACTAGGAAACCATCAATGGAACATTTATAACTTATTTCATGGTTTAGAAATGGTTAGAATGACTTACAATTAGGTTTCTTGGAAAACCCCAAAAATGGTCAACAATGGTGATGAGATGATGAAGAAGATGAAGATGGAGATGGTGATGGAGCTTCCAAACCGAACACTTGGATGAAACACCCAACTTCTAGCAACAAATGTTGATGATTTGGTGGTTGAAAGAAGATTAGAAGAAGTAGGTGAAGAGGAAGGGTTTGGGAGAGAATTCTTGAAATGAAGAAGATGAGAAATGAGAATTATTTGAGGAAAATAATGTATAAAAACGTCCAGCACCATTCTCGTGGGTTGATCCGTGAGTTCAGCTTCAGTAACCCACGTAACAAGGTACTTCAGCCACTGATTTTGGCCACCATTCTCGTAGGTTGCTCCGTGGGTTCAACTTCAGCAACCCACGTAACAAGGTACCCTAATTTTCATTCTCGTAGGTTGCTCCGTGGGTTCAGCTTCAGCAACCCACATAACAAGGTACTTCAGCCACTGATTTTTCTTCTTATATGGTCAAATCTCGTTTCGGTCATAACTTCTTCGTTATAGCTCCGTTTTCGCTCCGGAAAGGACCGTTGGACTTGTAATTAAATCATTTATCTATCTAGACTATAAAATTAAGGATTCCAGTACAAAATCAAATATCTTATTTTTCCTTAATATATCCTCTTATGTATTAACTTGAAATAATACCTTTCGAAAATCGGGGTGTTACATACCTCCATAATACCCATAGATTTGAGCCAAAGATGACCCAAAATCACCAAATATGTTTAGGTTTGTTCTAGAGAGAGTTTGAGAAGAAATGAGAATGAGAAATGAAGAAGTGAGCTAAAAAATCGGATTTATCAGCAATCAACACCCTTTGTGCGACATTGACAAGTTACAATGCCCTGGTCAATGTCGCTGGTCATTATCGCACTCAGCACCCCTCCTTCTGTTTCTTCCTGCTACATTGTCAGGTACGACTATGACACTGTCATAGTCGTCAGGCATTGTAGTCGTGCCCGTACCAAGTTCTGAAACTCGACTTTTTCAACACCAAGACCCTCGACACTCTCAGGGACTATAAGTAATTTTTTTCAACATAAATCCCACAATTTACAAGTTGCAAAAACATCCGAGTGACCTTTACTTACTAAAAATTACGGGTGTTACAGGTGGTGGCAAACGTCAAGGACCAAAATTACCAAACTTGAATTATGAAACCATATATCCCGCTTTTAAAGAAATTACCAAACGTCAATGACCAAAATTGAAGTCTACTCATAGTTTTATAACATGAATAATCACGTATTTCGTTACCTATTTGAATAACAAAATAACCCTTACCCTAACGATTCCTGTAATATTTACATGAAATCCACTCCCCCAAATAATTGATAATGCCAACCATTGTCAACCTCACCCTAGCTTTTTCCATTTAATGGAAAAAGAAAAATAAAAATAGAATTTAAGTGAGAATATTCCTCCGCCGCTACGATTGTTCAACCGTCACCGGCAGCACGCCGACTTCTGGATCTTCTTGATCATCTACTTCCACTTTTATCGTCATCTATGTGTAAATCGTCCTATACGATTTGAAGAAGATCCAAAATTATATTTCAGATCATGTTAAATTAGCATCGAATGCAAAATACCTGTTAGATCTACAGAGAAGAATTTTCTCTGTGACTGAAGTGTAATTGGAGACTAAAGAAGATCAATTCTCACCTGAACGGAGTTGAAATCGAGGTATAGCAACGGATTCGCTATCGGAGGACAATTTTACGACGATTCACCTCGTTGTTAAGGTGATTTAAATCTCACATCTCGACTAGGTTAAATGTTTCCTTTTCAATGTGTGATTATACTCTGAATTTTTGGTTTTATGACAATATTGGTATCTAATAAACCCTAGTTAATTACATATATAGGAAGGATAATGCGGCGAGAAGTTAAATATTTTGCGAGAAGTCTCAATATTTTGGGTGTCACCTCACTTCCAACTCATTAAGAACCTCTTTTTGTGGGTTCCATCTATATATACAATATTATTATAAACTAAAGAAAATAAAATAAAAAATAAGGAAAATGTCGCAACTCAAAAATTTCACGGTAAGAACCAAGGTTTAGAGGGGTTTGGGTTCTTATAAGAACTCTCCACAATGCTAGTTCCTACAAGTCATTGCAATTTTTGCTTATAAGAACCTTGCATTGGAGATGCTGTTAATCATATATGACGAAGTGCCTATATATTCTCAATGTAGCGTGTGCTTAATCATGTTTGCTTGTGAATCATACATGATATCACACTTCTCGCCTTTTTGCAAAATGTTTAGCTTGTCGTTTGTGCCTTCCCCTATATATATATATATGTGTGTGTGTGTGTACTAATGTGATTATCTATTTCTTGGTGTAAAGAAAAATAAAAGAAATCAATCCTGACAATTTCTCTACAATTTTGGATTATTCAATGGATTTTAGCAAATTTTGTCAAGTTGTAATAATCAGTATAATGTCTTCTTGTTTTTCTTACTTTATTGTTTTCTGTTGCATATACCAGAATTCTTGGCCTGAGATTAGAGATCATGAAATGATGCTTTACATATTCTAGATGCCTAGGATTACTTTGCATTTTTTATGGGCTTCAACTTCGTTTTTGAGAAGGCAACTACAAAGAAGCACACACCAAATAGTCTAAACCAACATGATAAGGGTTTGAATGCTTAACATGTAGGAGTATGAGGAGTTGATGATACAGTGCTATACTTTTTATCAGATATTTAGGATTGGCTAACCTTTTATAAGTTTTTTAGAATGTAATATGCTTTTTTGTGTTCTTCATGTTCCAAAGCCTATGATTGGTTCACTTCTTTGTGATTTAAGGGGCGTTAACATGTGCATTTTTAAAATGATTATCGCAGTTCAGGGTGTGTTTGGGAAAGTACAACCTATTTAGTCCTTCGGGTTTGGCTTGATTTGGTTAATAAGATAAGGGCTTAGTTGTAACGAAGTAACTAAGGCTAGAAGTAGTTAGTTAATTTTGTATTTACCCTAAAAACTCGGTCTTGTTGCGGGAACTCCTTACATGTTTTTCATAATCTTATTATTTGGCCCTAAAAATCTACATGAGATTCAAATTTGCCGAAATTGATTATTGCGATAATTGGGTAGCAACATATCCAAACACCGCCTTTGTGATTCTTTTTTGGCCTTCTCCAGCTAGTATGGATAATATGCTTATTCTATATTCTTTTTTTGTTACTTGATCAACTTGTTGGGACTTGGGAATGCATCAAACTTGGCTCATTCCCTAAGTGGTAATTTCTTGGAGTTCATTGTTCCAAATCCTGTATTGCTTCTTGTCTTCTCTATTAAAAGTTATCATTATTTATTGTTATTATTACATTTACCTTTTTTTTTCTCTCTTTTGGTGTCTAAGATGGTCATTGGCCAAGAGGGAGGTAGACAAAGCTTATTATTTTCCAGGAAATGACTTGTGATTTCAAGCCTGTAGGTCACTTTATGGTTGATTTCTAAAGGTAAATATATACAATGGATCTATATGGCCATACAAAAATGGCAATAGAAGAGTTGTTAATGTGGAACTTCAGGAACTTCTATCTATGATGAAATAATGTTACTTTGACATCATTTCTCTTATCAAACCTTGATAAGTGAAATATTATAATTTGATAGGAGTCTTTTTGTTGGGCAAATAAAAATGTGCAGTGGACTTCTTTTGGGATGGAGTGCATTTAGAGGGAAAAAGAATCTACAACTATCAATGTTAACATCCAACATCCCATGTTTTATTTCCGAACAGAACGTATAAATAGTTAAATACTGTGACAAGAATGTGTGTTAAGTTACTTTTTTCCTAAACGAAGTTTGACGCTAACTGTTGATGGTTCCTATAGATTTACCCATTCTTTTAATATGTAGAGGGAGGGAAGGGATTCAATACTTGACATGTGAATGTATTTTACAAGAGAGTGTTCCTAATTGAGAGATGTGCAGTTGGGTTCATGAACTTCCATGGTAAACACTAGGATTAGCAGATCCACGGTTGGGATATGTGCATTAGAGTTATATAGGCATCTATATGGAACTGAGGTGGTAATATTGTTAGGATTGAAATTGTCATACAAAGCATTAAAGCTTTACCTTAATGTATTAGACTTAGACCCTTGAAAGCCTTGAAGTTGAATTTCATCCCGTGTGCCCCCTCCTTGAAGTGGATAGTTTGTATCTTTTGGTGGTTATGAAATAAGTAAATTTGTACATATATCAAATGCGGGGCAAGTTCAAATGAGAACCATAGATATTCCGAGAACTTGAGGACCAATTAATTATGCTTTATTAGTGATGAATGTTGTGATAGATATTCGTGATGAAAATACATGATTTTCGTGATGAAAATGCATGATACTCATGATGAATAAAATTCATGATTATTCAAGGTTATTCATAATGAATGATGCATGAAATAGTTGGTTCCTAGGTTCTAAAATATTTATGGTTCTCATTTGAACTTTCCCCTACTGGTATGTTTATATATGTGACTATGAAGAAAACCACTGATATAGACAAGTAAAGTAATCTTGGGGCCTTCCTCATTTCGTTGAATAGATTGTGTACATTGAAATGAATCCATTTTATAGGTGAAATAGAGGCACATCATTTTACTGGTATGAATGATTTTTAATGTTGTTCACTCAGGGCGTTTGGTACATGGGACAAAATAGGCCAACTGTCCTACGTTTGGCGCAACATGGGACAGGACAAAAACTCGTTGTCCCACGTTTGACGCAACATGGGACAGGACAAAAACTCATTGTCCCACGTCTGGCGCGACATGGGACGGACAAGGACTGGGACAAGGTGGGACAAAAAAGCCTTTTTTTTGTTCCACTAAAATAGGTGGAACAAGATGGGAGAAGGATTAGACAAAAACCAAAAAAAATATATATATATTCTACCCTCATTTGATATAACCCTAATATGATATTTGTTCTAATGGTCACCACTGCCTACCCACTACCACCACCATCGCCCACCACCACCTCTACCTTCACCACATCGGCTACAACCAAGTCCTCCACCATTGCCTGCCGCAACCATCACCACCACTGTCCACCATATTTACATCCTCCACAATCAATGTTGTGGCGTTGTCATCACCCTGACCACCACCTCTACCTCCTCTACATCAGCTACAACTACCTCCTCCACTACTGTCGGCCGCCACCACCACCACACTGTCCACCATCTTCACATCATCAACAGTCACCGTCGCCCACCGGTCACCACCGCCTCTACCCGTACCACCATTGTCGTTGCAACAACCTCTGGCACGCTTCCGTAGTTCATAAGGATCTTCCAAACCGAATAAAACATAGTTTTTCTTTTGTATGAACTGGGTTTTTTCGAACTACCATCAATTATATCAAATTCTCCATTCAAATTTGGTACTATCATATATGTATGTATTTATGTATATGAAAATTGTGTAAAAATGTTTATAAATTAAATTATTTAAATATTTATTTGATTTGTGTCATTTATAACTATTCCATGATATATGAAATAATCATACAATTTTTAGGGGTAATTTGTCTAGTCCTGTCCTATCCGGTTCTTGTCGTACTGTCTAGTTCAGTCTTGGCCAGTCCGGTCCAACCATGTCTGCATACCAAACGCTATGGAACATCTCATCTGCTGTCTAGACTGCTTGCAGTTGCAATGAGCAGAAAATTGAGATGGCCATTAATCGTTATTTAACCAAAAGCGTATAAACTGTTTCTTGCTTGTTGTACTTCGTTAAGGTTTAATGAACAACATATCTTCATTTAGCCCTATGCCCCATTAACTTATTTCATTTGTCATCTCTCCCTAGCAACATCCGTCCTTTAGGGCCAGCCATTGTGGAATTTCTTATATTTCAAATTTGCAACCATTGAGCAGATTGATCTTGCAGTCATATCTTTTCCTTTTCTTTTATGAAACATTATAACATTGTCTAATAGTATCTCCATCTTCTTGACAATACTTCATTTCTTCATGTTCTCTTGTACTCCGATATCCTCCCATTTATTACTACATCATGAAAACAAATTCCATGTAATTTCATTTCAGTAGATTCACAAAGTACCAACTGCGTCAACTTGTTGAGTATGGGTGCGTTTTACGGGATAGGACAGAACAAAAACTTGTTGTCCACGTTTGGCTCAACAATTAGACTAGGACATGATAAGACTGAGTGGGACAAAAACGCAGTATTTTTGTCCAACCAAAATAGGTGGAACAAAAACCAGGAAGATATACATGACTACATGACAGGTAAATTACTAAACTACCCATGTCAAATTAAAACCTTAAAACCTTCCACAATTCTTTCGCCCGCCTGTTTCTCTCTTGCTAGTCCCGTCCAGTCATGCTTAGTTTTATGTGCATACCAAACGCACCTTATGTGTGTACACTTTTTTTACAAGTTTTAAGTCGGAGAATCATTCACATCACCTTGATGAGATTTTTATTCAATCAGCAAAGCATCTTTGTGACACATGTTCTATTGAAAGGTGTTATTAGGGGACAGTGATCCAAGTTCAGTTCACTTTTTCACAAACTTATCAAGCATGAAGATGCCAAAACAAGTGAAGAAGACTCTGAAACATCATGAGTCAGTTCCCATGGATTGGTTCAACTACATCAATGATGATAGTTTGAAATCTGCAATCCCAATTGGACCACGTTTTCAGGCCGACTTGCCCGAGTGGAGTGGCCCACCTCACAGTGCTCTTAGTGAATCCGACTCTTCAAAATGGTTAGGCACTGTGATATGGTCAATGAACAACACGACTCCAGAAAGCAAAGGGGATGCCATAGGGAAAGGAAGACCTGAATCTTGCAATTGCTCTCCCCCTGGATCCATCCCCTGTGTCAAGCGCCATGTCAATAAGAAAGCCACACACCTGCAAAAAGATTTGGGACCCGCTTTCCAGAAATGGAAGTTTGATCAAATGGGAGAAGGTGTTGCCAAGTTATGGAAGCAACCAGAGCAGCAGAAGTTCACCCACCTTATGAAAAAGAATCTACTTTCGGAAGGTAAAGAATTCATAAAACCCGCGTTGGAATGTTTTCCATTGAAGTCAAAGAAAGCCATAGTCGGCTATTACTTCAACGTATACATCCCTAGACGAATGAGCATACAAACCAGGTCAGGATGTACAATGGTAGATACAGATGATGAAGAAGAGAAGTGTAAGAGTCCTTGTTCCAAAAAGTCTAGAAAGAGGGATCGGGATGATGGTATAACTTTGTACAGTTCTAAACTTGTGAAGACCAGGTACTTGACCGGAAGAAGATGACCGTATTTGCATGGATGAGGAGGCTGCTAGCTCTGTACTACTAAGATTTTCAGCACTAATCCGAGAAGACAAACCTCCTTTTGCGGGTATGTTTTTCTTCTTCTCGTTTCCTTTACAATTAAAGATCTTTTTCCAACTAGATTCATATCGGGGCATCAATAGGCAAAGCCAACATCTTTAGGTAGAAATTTGATGTAGTTTTGCCTAAGATCCACACATTCAACTTGCTTTGCTTTGCTTCAACTATATCCCATGATCATGGTAGTTGTTGAAGTTTTTTTTTTATGTTCCACAACTAAGGGGTTGTTTACTGAACACTTATTGCCTCTTGTCGGGTAACTAAACACTTATTACCTTCAACTGGGTAAACTGGGTAAGAGACGCTTACCCGGTCAGAGATGAAGGTCTTTACCAACAATCTTAGCATGTCATTTTGCTAACCAAGTACCCGGTAAGTGATGGTGGTGACTCTTACCCGGTTAGCATTTACCAAGTAAAACACACTTATACTATGCTATTTTGACTACCGTGAATCTTACCTTGTAAGGTAAGTGAGGATGGTAACTCTTATCCAGTTTGTGTTGGTAGACGCCCCCTAAGGCGACACTTTGCTTTTTTCAAGGAAGGTAAATAGGAATGGAGTGAGTTTCATTCACCCTAATATGTTGAGGAATGCTTTATAGCCCATTATCTGGTAATGGTTCATTCCATTGCATCAAGTGAGATGCTATTAATGATTTTCAATTTCATCACCACTCCTTGTTACTCCCAACCAAGCACCCCTTAATGTCATGTATGATTTATGATCATACAAATACTTCCCTTCGTACTCGCAAAATATAGGAGCCTTGATGCATTAGGATCGACCCTTTTTATGGTTCATGGGCGGTCAACGGTGCATCAAAATGTGGGAGGTAGGGTGTTCGCGATCCGGTTTGGGCGGTTTAACCCCTCATACCACAATCCAAACCACAAGTGGCGGTTTATTAAATTTTTAAATCGAGCAGTTTGACATCAAGTGCCCCAGACCGGTCAAACCGGACCGCGGTTTAGACGGTTTGGTCCGACCGGTTTAGGCGGTTTGGGCTTTTTATGGGCTTTAAAGTTTAAACTTAAAAAAACATATATAATTTTGAATTTTAAAGCTTCATTGGCTTGAGTCCATTTGAAGTAAACAAAGTCCACAAAAAAGTTAACAAAGTGCACAAAAAAAAGTAAACAAAATATCCCAACGAAACACTAAAAAAAAGTACTATGAAGAACAGAAGAAGCCTTAACGACGTAAACTACTGAACTGTGAAGCCTGAAGTCGACGTGAACATAGTGAGTCGGCCGATGTTAGTGAATAGTAGTCATTTAGGGCTTTTAAGTTTCAAATGTCAAAAATCAAAATAGATTTTATGTTTGGGTTGGATTTAAGATAACATTGGACCTAACCAAATATATATAAGATAACATTGGGTTGAATAATGGATATAAATGCATATAATTTATATATATATATATATATATATATATATATGTATTTGGTGGTCGGTTTGGTCCAAATCACCCAAAAAAACCTCCACACAGCAAACCGGACCGAACCGACCAGTTTGCAATTTTTCAGACCAGACCAGACCGCTTAAACTGCCAAAAACGGTCCGGTTTGACTTGGTTTGAGTGGTCCGACCGGTTTTTTTTAACACCCCTAATGGAAGGTGTAGTTGGTTTTTCGTGTTGGTTGGTGGATGTATCTCGTGTCCATGTTGGATGGAAATAGGGTTGACTATGGAATCTAGCCCCAACACATGGTTTCATAAAAACCTCACAATTTTCCCGCTCAAACTACCAAAAACGGTCTGGTTTGACTTGGTTTGAGCGGTCCAACGGTTTTTTTAACACCCCTAATGGGAGGTGTAGTTGGTTTTTCGTGTTGGTTGGTGGATGTATCTCGTGTCCATGTTGGATGGAAATAGGGTTGACTATGGAATCTAGCCCCAACACATGGTTTCATAAAAACCTCACAATTTTCCCGATCTAAATCAAGCAGGTTTTACATGAAGATGATTTGACTCAACTCCTAATCAAATATGATAAACTTGAACCACATGATTTAAGGCAAAATTATGTGGTGCAAGTAACATTTGTATGTAAAAAAGACAAACAACTTAAACAGAACCAAACGATCCCAATATATCCCAACTGAAGGTGGGGTTGATGGGGTAGGTTGGGAGGGGCCGAGGGGGGATGTACTTCAGACATGACCTTCGGCTTGTAAAAAGTGTGCCAACATATATGATGAATATTGAAAAGCAAGTTATGAGTAAGCAAGAACATAAAATAGCGGATGTACAAGAAAACATATTCAAGGAAAGGAAGTTACACACTCTTTACTCTTAACTTAGGAACTTTCTTGACCCATATAATGTTGTTTGCTATCATTGGTAGGGTTGGAGCCTTGAAGCAAACAATCAAGACCTAGACACATTGACATTGTGTACTCGAATTTGGTCATATAAGAAAAGAAAATAAAGGAATTCTTTTTATTTGTGTTCTTGAGGGAAGAGAAAGGAAGGAAATGGAAGGATTTAAAATAAATTTTCAAGTTCTTGAGTAAGAGAGAAAGGAAGGAAATGGAATGACATAAAATAAATTTTCCAGTTATTGAGTAAGAGAGAAAGGAAATAAATATGTCATATTTACAAATATACTCTTGTTTATTGTACAGCAGATTGACATCAAGGGGTTAGATATGTAATTTATAAATATTTTTAATTATTATTATTTTTTCCTTCCCCTTTTCCCACATTAGGGAGGAAATCAACATTATTTTCCTTCTTTCTTATTTCCCTTCTCTCCGAAAAAAAACTCAAGAACACAAGATTTTTTTTCTGCAACCTCCATTTCCTATGTAGAAAAAGACTTAAGAACACAACGTTAGTGTACGGTGCTCTTGGTGAAAATCAATGAATGAAAATGAGAATGAGAGCGTCGAAGAATAGTATTGAGTTTCATTCCATTGAAATCAAGGGATGATGGATGATTACCTATAACTGAGAAGACAAAAAAGCCCAAATTTGAAGCCTAGCCTAAAAAGCCAAAAAGCCTGGTCTAGTAAGATCGAGCTTGAGCTTGGCCAAACTCGATCAAAAGTCCGATCATGCCAACTTTTTTCTCAAGGCCCGGTTAAAGACATTTAGAAATCCTGGTCTGAAAAAGCATGATCGGACCCTCTTTCAATTCCAGATCCAGGTCTAGAAAAACTGGAATTTATTAGGTTTACTAAAAATGGGCTTAAAAAGCTCGTGTCTTATGCATCTCTACCTAAAACTCATTAATGGGTCATTTCTATATAATATCCAACCAACCATCTCTATTAATTACAATCCTTACTCATCAAAACCCCTAACTAAGCATCCCCTAAGTCTTTATTCTCACATTCCATTTCTTCATTTTTTATGTATATTTTGAAATTTTAAAATAGAAAACAAAATTCCTTAAAATCATTTCAATTAGTTTTTCTCAAGATTCTAAATGGCGTGAGACGTGGCATGGTTTGGCGGCGAGGTCAAACCTCAAGTTTTACGAGTTACAGCGAGACAATGGCGTTTTCCATGGCGTGGCTTAAGGTGGTAAATTTGTATATAATATATATGTATATATGTGTGTGTCTACGTGAACGTCTTTATTAAAAGTTTAAATTCATATAAGACGATAAACAAAAGAATTTCTAAATTCTTGTGAATACTAATGGACATATTCTAATCGAATTTCGAAGTACACATACTTCACGAATCGAAAGTACACATATTTGTAACGTCATAACGGGCCATGGCGTGCCATAAAGAGCTACACACTTTATATCCATGCCAAGGGGGTGAACGTGGTGGCAAGGTCACGCCTCGGTGCCATGGCGGCGCCAAGGCATGTTTTTTTGAACCTTGGTTTTTCTTCTTTTAAAAGCAAATCCACTCATTCTAAGAGCAAAATCTCTCCTACTAAATCATAACTAAGGCAAATTTAGTTATTATTTAGTGTAACGGGTGGTTTTTCTTAATTAGTGTAACAAACTTTCCGATCTTCCTATTTTGTACCAACTTTGACCATTAACCGGTTTAACAAATAAAATATCGTTGTTGTGGGCAAAGCGTGCCAAGGTGTACCACTAATGGACAAACTCTAATCGAATTTCAAAGTACACATACTCCAGGAATCGAAAGTACACAGATTTGTAACGCCATAACGGGCCATGGCGCGCCATAACGAGCTACACACTTTATATCCACGCCAAGGGGGTGAACGTGGTGGCAAGGTCACGCCTCGGTGCCATGGCGGCGCCAAGGCGTGTTTTTTTGAACCTTGGTTTTTCTTCTTTTAAAAGCAAATCCACTCCTTCTAAGAGCAAACTCTCCTACTAAATCATAACTAAGGCAAATTTAGTTCTGATTTAGTGTAACGGGTGATTTTTCTTAATTAGTGTAACAAACTTTCCGATCTTCCTATTTTGTACCAACTTTGACCATTAACCGGTTAAACAAATTAAATATCGTTGTTGTGGGCAAAGCATGCCAAGGTGTTGTCAACAACCACCATCACATCCTTCTCATAAGGGAACTCATATCAGATTCTTGCACAACAAGATCTATCCCCGAAAAATCAACTTGAAGTACTAAACCTTGGTGCCCCCTTCAATGCTTACCTTCTTCTTTAATCCCCTAATGTCAACAAGATATGTTATACTTGACGACCTCTGAAGAAAAAGGGTGAGAAGGGTATGAGTCCATTCATAAAGCATTTGGGGCACCATGATATGCTCCCGCAACTAATTAGGCAACAAAATCAAGGAGATGGGAGGCAATGCATTATACCACTTCAGTCGCGTTAAGTGCCAACTGAAGTCTCAAGACCAAGGTGGAAGATGGGTGCCCGGTTGGGTTGAAATAAGAGAGAGGATGGTGGAATGGCTTGGGTTTAGGAGATGGAGCTTTGCTTGATTCAAAGAGAATATGAGGGGGAGTTGAATGGTGGATTAGGAGAAGAAATGTAAATCCTAAAAAAGGAAGGATGACAAAGGGGAGGGAGGGAGGGAAGGATGAGGAGAAATTAAAAAAAAATAGAATTAAAATCCAAGTCATCAAATAATACTGATTTATAATGTCATGTGGTAATTTTCTTAAAAACAATTGTCACACAAACAAAAACAAGTGTCACGATATTTTACTTTATTATCGTGTAATTGGCATAAGAACAAGAGGATTAGAAAGTTTGTTACACTAATTGAGAAGAAATTAATTTTTACACTAAATAAGAACTAGGACAAACTTTATTGTACATTGATGCATTTTACCCAAAAATTAATGTATGGAGTAGACATGGGCAAAGCCAATCGGGCTTCGTAACCTATTAAGGTTAAACGGAATGGGTCAAGGCCCAAATTGTAACTCTGGTTGGTCACCAACCAATTGCAATTTTCAAAATATGGATCGAGCCTCCAACGGGCCTTAGGTAACCCAGGTCATGTAAACATGACCGGGCCATAGGACTAAACATTGGTCATGTTACCGGGCCAATTGAAATCTTGTTTTTTTGTCTTTTCCCCTTTTTGACTTTTTGTTCTTTTCCCTAATAAAACTACTTCGCAATATTTACTTTCATTTGTTTTTCACATAATTCTTAATCTTGCTACGTTTTGAGATTTTGTTTTCGATTTTGATTTTGTTTCGAGATAATTTAAATTGAAAATTGGCATCTCGTAACTTTTTTGGTTCTCAAGCCGGTGATTTTAATCCCGATGGTTGTCAAGTCGAGCCTTCAATTCCTACATCTTCTGTTAATCCTCCCATAGATCACGTTATCGAAGTGATTGAGCACAACTGAGAAGCCTCAATATGGTAACATTTCGATTTGGTGGCTATGTTTAATGGAAAAAGAAGAGCACAATGTAAACATAATGGGATGAATGGATAGTCTGAATGACAACAAATTATCATTTTAACCCCATGTATGATTTAGTTCCGAATGAAATATAGTTGTTTGGTAAATATTTGAATAAAACAATTACTTTGCAAATATAACTATAGTTCAAAACAATATTTCATATTAATCCAAACAAGCATAACATTATTTGTTCAAATTCTAGAATAAACAAAAACATAACAATCAAATTTCAACATAATAGTTTTTGAACAATTCTTAATTTGACGCATTTAACAATAACCGATTCACAATTTGATCACGCAGATTAGCTATGTATTCATTGTTTTGAGTACTGAAAGACCTTCCATCTATGTCATCTTCATCGCCTCCCTCAATTTCTTCTTGTCTCTCGGTAATAAACATGGGGTTATTGTCGTAATCCATGAATAACTAATCGTGGATATTGCATCTACTTATAAAATTATGAACCGTGAAACAGGCAATTACAACGTTTCTTTGTATTCGAAAAGGAGTCATTTGCTTTAAAATTGGAAATCTTGTCTCCACGACAGTGTAGGTATACTCGATAACGTTTTTGAGTTACGCATGAGCATCGTTGAACCTTTCTTCTTTTGTCTAGGCACGTTATCGTCGAAAATCAGTTAGCCGATACCTCATATTGCAGTATGGAGTCATAAAACCACGAGTGTTGGCATAAGCGGCATTAGAGCATCTCCAACAGCTTCTTCAAAATAGAGATTTTAAACAACTTTTTGCTCTTAGAGCTTCTCCAAAACTTTCTCCCAAATGGAGAAAATAGAAGAGAGTGTAATTTTCTCCAAATTTAGAGATATCCCCAAAAATGATTATTAAGAGAGAGAAATGGTTTTTTATTATAGCACACCAATGGGAAACTTTGAAATGAAATGTTTAAGTAAGAGAAATAATATTTTATTAAATATATAAAATATTTTAATAATATAATCAATGATTTATCACTAAAATGGGAAATCTTTTGGAGATGGATGTAATTTTTTATTTGAAAAATTTGACTATTGTTTCTACATTTTGGAGAATCTGTTGGAGATATTCTTACAAAGATAATCGCATTATAAGAAATGGTAAGCATTTAACATTAAGTAAAAACTCTACTTGCCTCGTAGAGGAAATGGAAAGCCAAAGGTTGGACTAAATGCAAATTCTCTCAACACTTTAGCATCATGTGCTATACTCTCTCATCCAACCCAAACATATGTGAATAGCATATTAAAATCACAAATACCTATACATTCTAATAATGTTCACCTCTTCTTGTACCTTTATACCGAGTTTGTTGATTAACAGACACGATTGCATATATGAGGGTTCCATTTTAACACGCCTATTGCTCCCTTTTAAAAAAAATACAAAGTATTAGAAAATATAACGAGCTTGGTTTTTCAAAAGTTATGGATAACTTACCGGAAATATTCGTTTGAGGTTTCTTTGACGTTCTGATGTATTATGCGTTTCCTCATAGGGTGTTGCCCATAAAATCTCTTTTGTAAATTTCATCATTGCTCATAGCACTTCATTGGAGTATCTATGAATAGTATTTGTAGAGTGTTAAAATCTCTGATTAACTATTATAAAACGTTCGTTTTGGCCAATAATTGTCAAAAATATAGCCATCTTCTCCTCGATAGGGATATTCCTATTTTGCAACCAATTTTTTATTTAAAATAGTTGCATAATAGTATATATGCGTCACATAAAAGCCACATCAATTCAACACATTGTGTATTCGATCCATCTAACAATTCTAGTGTATATGCATGTCCGGTTAAGGCAGAAGTGTTATCTGTTATCTCTTCTATTCTTGATGAATGTTATTTCCAATACCAATAGATGATCATAACTAACAAAAGTTCTTCCTATCCATGTATTACCTTGAAAATAACATACATTACAAACACATGAGAAACACATATATTGAACACAAAAACAACATAAACAAATTCTTCAAATTTGCGCTTTGTTTGAATTACATGTGTCTTTAGCTTTTTGCTTTTTGCTTTTTTGCTTTGGATCGGAGGGCGAGAAGAACACTCTTGAGTTGAACTTGTCCAGGTCTTTTGTGTGTCAGACATAACTTTAACATCTCCATTCAAGTTGGGATCAGAGTAGTAAGGATCAGGAATCGAAAATCTTGTTCCATAACTCTCAAGCCCAACACTAGGAACCTATGTTGACACAGTGACACAGTTCAAAGAAAAGAAGTCTGGTACTCCTCAATGGTTTCATGTATTTACTTTGCTATTTTAAAAAATTATATCCATATTATAAATAAATTATAAAAAAAAAAGGAATTACATAAAAAATAAGAAAGAAAGCGATTGAAATTTCTATTTTCCATTCTTCCTTGGATGGATTGAAGGTGTTGTTGATGGGTTGTAAACATTGCTGGTTTTGTTTTTCAGTTTCGTCTAAGATGCATATTTCCCCTTAAGGTAATCATAGTGATTTTTCATCTGTCGTTGCTCGACGAAGAAGTTATGTTCCTTTTCAATTCTTCAACAACATTCTTCCATGATTGTGGCTTAAGAATAATACCTTCTCGTCCATTTTTAATTATCTCATGTATACAAGCTTCAATAAATGTTTGGACCAACCTGTCATTTTTCCATGTAATCCTACGTTTCTTTTGGTGCAATGATTCACCAACAAATTCCATACCTAGTACAAACAAATTCATACCAAAAATGACAACTAGGTAGTCAAGTTAAATCAGAAACAACCCATGTCAAAGTAATAGATTTTGGTCACATAGAAGGAAAAGCAAACAAGGAGAAAACTACATATCCAATAGATTTTGGTCACATTGACGTAAAAGCAAACATACAATTAAGGTTTTGCACCTTGACAAGAAGTTCTGTTAGAGAATTTTGATCCAAATCAAGTCCAATCAGGTTTGAAGGTCCAATTCAAGGGCAATAGAATCAGTGTTTAAAGGTCTAAATCAAGAAGGGTAATAGTCGTTTGGCATACTTCCAAGGAAGCGAGACCAGAGAGAGTTTAGTCTTTTTCATTCTTCCTCTCCCCATCTCTCAATCATAGCAGAGTGTAGTCTTTTTCATTCTTCCTCTCCCGATATCTCAATCATAGCAGAGTGTAGTCTTTTTCATTCTTCCTCCCCCGATATCTCAATCATAACCTTCTTGTCTGTACCCATCGAGTTTCGCTATGGGTTATCGAGTCAAGATCAGTGTCTGGAGGGTAATAAATCAATGTTTACGACCAATAAAATACCTTGGGACTCAAATCAATAAACAGAAAATCGATATAAACAGATGGAAGAATAGAAGCAGAAATCGACGATAAAATATAATTGGTGCTTACAACAGAAATCGACGAGAGCTCAACGATAAATAGAACTCGATGATAAACAGAAGCAGAAATTGACGATGAACAGAACATAAATCGATGGAGAGACACAGAAAACGACGATGGCCGTTGTGGGAAGGATCTACAACAACCATCATGGGAGGAGATTGGTGTGGGAGGCGATAGTGTGGAGTTGGGAGACTGATATTGAATGGGCAAATGTGGAAGAATAGAGTTCTGAATCATTTGGCTTTGGCCTAGATAAAAAAAAATCTTTCAGAGGATTTTGGTATCATAAGAGGCTTAATTTTTTTTGCCTAACAACCCTTACCTTTGGTCCAATTCAGAGGATGCCTCTTAATGGCACTATTAAGATGCAAACAAACACCCCCTTAATGTTTATGTATTTATATAATGACAAAGAGGCAAGTATCTAAATAACGTGAGGCGTGGCGTGGCAGCGAGGTCAAGCCTCAAGCCTTGGAAGCCATGGCGAGGTCACGGCGTTTCTCAAGGCGTGACTATGGAGGCAAATTTGTATATCATATATAAAATTATATACATAAACATATGTTTTCTACTATGACTCAATAAATCAGTGATACTAAGCAATTTAAATTAAGTTATATATTAAAAACTAACAAATAAGAGATTAAAAAGATAAGTAAAAATCAAATATCATGTTACAAAAACCGCGCATTACGCCGTGGCGTGCCTCAGGCATAACGTGGCGTGAGACACAAGCCTTGAGCCACAACACGCGATGATGGTTGTTGCGGCGAGTTTTTTGAACATTGCAAAGAAGTTAAAAGAATATGAATCCATTCATCCTTGGAAGTTAATAGTTAGCGAAATGAAAGATAAACTAATCAAATATTTTAAAGTGTTACCACCAATATTTTCATGTGCCTTCTTAACCCTATCATAAATGTTGTCGGGGTAGAAATATATATTGCCCAAGCATTAGAGCATTTCCAATGGAGCCACTTACTATGGATTTTAGTGTTTGGAGTGATTAAGTCATTAGACAATTTTTTAAAACAAATAAGTCCTTAGACATTTCAAAACACATTAAATAAATCCTTGGACTTTTAGAAACCTGATAAATAAATTCTTATTACTTAAAAATGTAATTTGCAACCTACATAACTACATAACAGGTAAAACTACAAATTAATAAAAAAAAACAAAAAAGATGTCACCTACTTTATCCCCCTACAAATAAAAAAAAAGGAAAATTAACTAAAATAGTTAATTTAATCAATCAAATTCATTTTCAAAGCACTTTTCAAAGTCTCCTTTTAAAATAGTCAAAGTTTACGCAATTTTTTTTGCCTTAAAAATTGTTTTTGGAAAAAAAAAAGAAAAAAAAATAGAAATCATCTATATAATTTGTTTTTTATTTTCATTTTAACCCTTTATTATATTAACACATATAATCGTATATTAACTAAAATATATCAAAAAATACTTTTTTAACAAATTACATCATTATAGTGGTCTCGTCAATACATTTAAAATGAGCCTAATATTGAATTTTTTTGGACTTAATCTCATATTATTAAATATCATAAACATGTACGAATTATATTTAATATTTACACTTTCTATCCTTTAGGGTTATTTATTTAATAATATAAGATAAGATTAATTTGTAACTATAAAGGTATAAAATATAAGTATTAAAAATAATTCGTACGTATTTATGATATTGAATAATATAATGTTAAATTCAAAAACAATATTGAGTTCATTTTGAACGTATTGACGAAACGATTGTAATGGTGTAATTTGTAAAAAAAAAACTAATTTTTTGATATATTTTAGTTAATATACTATTATGTGTGTTAATAAAAATGTAAAATGAAAAAGTAATGGATATAAAATAAATTAAATACTAATTATAACTTTATAAGGATGCAAAGTGTAATATTTTTCTAAAACTATAAGCAGAAAATGAATCTTTACACATAAAATTTTCTACGTAAGGATGTTTTTAAAAAAAATTTTTTGGAAAAAAAACAATCCTTACGTAGAAAAAAACATTATGTGCAAACTTTGGCTATTTTAGGAAAAAGTTTTGAAAAGTGGCTAAAAAATGAATTTGGTTGATGAGATTGATTATTTTAGTTAATTTCCCCATTTTTAATATGTAGGCGGATAAAGTAGGTGACTTTTTTTTTCCTAATTTGTAGTTTTACCTGCTATGTAGGTTGCAAATTACATTTTTAAGTAATAAGAATGTATTCAACATGTTATCAAAAGTCCAAGAATTTATTTCATAGGTTTTGAAATTTCCAAGGACTTATTTGTTTGAAAAAATTGTCCAGGGACTTAATCACTCCAAACACTAAAGTTCATTGGGTTTTTTTGAACTTTTCTCTATTTTTTTTCTTAAATAATTGCCAACTCACCAAATTAATAATCTCCATAAAACCCCACAAAGGAGTGACGTAGAGCATCTCCAACAAATTCTCAAAATTTGAGAAAATGGAGATTATGAGCTGTCTATTTGCTCCAACAGATTCTCTGAAATGAAGAAAGTAGGAGAGAGTGTGTGAAATTATCTAAATATGGAGAAGTCCCAAAAATGAATAACATGAAAAAAAATATTTTTTGTTAAAGGGAAAAACAAATGAAACAACAATATGGAGAGAATAACAATAAGACAGAGAGAAGAAGTCTATAATTCTCATTAATCATAAGCCCTTTAAATAGGGAGGAGTTACAAGTAGATAGTTAGGAGATATTTCAGTTCTAATCTAACTCTGATATATTTATCTCTATATCTATCTCTATCGTCATATCCTTTAGACGATAGCACACTTATCCTACAACACTCCCCCTTGTGCCGAGTTAAAGGAGTGGTGGTGCACAGTTGTTGCCTCGTTAAAACCTTACGCCAAAATAAAACCCAGTGGGAAAAAATAAAAATATGACGAAGGAAAGAGTACAACGCACCAACTTCTTTGCAATACATAGACTTATCCTTCAGTCTAGTTTTCTCTTAGATTCATACTTTAATCTTAAGAGTTAGGAAAACATGATGGTATATAAACAGTTGTCTCACTAAAACCTTACACTAAGGAACAAAACCCAATGGAAAAAATAAAACCTTGGTTGAAGGAAATAGCACAACATACCAATATCAAATATATAGTAGACTCCCCCTTTTGTCTACTACTCCCCCTGATTCGTGCATTAATCAAGAGAGTTTGGAAAACATTTCCATTTACTTTTTACACGTTCACCAATATATGGTTTTAGGTAATGACTTGGTAAAATATATCACATTCTTTTGACACCTTACTTGATTCACTTGAATCTAAAGGAGAGTCTTTTATTGCTGATTGTATAGAAACTTAAGCAGAATATGCTTTGTGTTATTACCTCTGATGTATCTTATGTTCATTTCTTCGATATATGATGCATTATTTCCATATATGCAAGTAGGATACTGGTTGAACCCAAAATTACTAACTCCTCTAATATATGTAATGATAGTCTTTAATCATATACACTATTTTATTATCTCATGGAGAGTAATATTCTTGGATTAGTTCAAGGAGGTAGTTACAAAGGATTACTTAGTTTACTTCCAAGCAATCGACGTGTTCCTTGTGGTAATTCTTTATCCAGTTTGGGAACAACCTTTGTATGGGTCAGACAAATACCTAATATCAGCAAACACATACCAAGACATTGTTTGGTGTTTTTCTATAAGAGCTAGTACTTTTGCTGCTTACATTCTAAGTAGGTATTGAAGTTCCATTATCAATCCCATTTTTCTTTCTATAGGGAAAGTATATACCCATGTCAATGGTTCCAAAAGATTAATTTGATATCATTCCAATGACTTTGCGTTGGCGCTGAGCTAAATCTAGCTAACAAGTTCACTGAGAAATACAATATATGGTCAAGTGTATTATGTTAAGTACGATGATGCGCACATTGTACTTAGATAGGGAATTCTAACTCCCAGCATTTTTCGTCATCATCCTTTAGACGAAATGGATCTTTCCTTATATCCGACACTTCGACCGATCATGGGAGTGCTAACCGGATTCGCTTTGTCCATATTAAATTGCCTGATTATTTTCTGGACATATGCGATCGGTGAATTAATATTTCACAAACTCGGTGTCCTAGCTCAAATATCTAGACAAAACCAAGTCTTCCCAAGATCTTTCCTCTCAAAATCAGATTTCAAGTAGCTTGTGGTTCCTCTCATTTCATCAAGAGTGCCTATTATGTTCATAACATTGACATATAGAGCTACTTTGAAAATCTGGAACTTGTTTTCCATAATAAATACGCAAGAGAATAATTCATCGTTCTTATATATCATTTCCCAATCAAGTATTCCATTAGGCAGGTATACCACATCCGCTTAGATTGCTTTAATCTATAAAGTGGGCGTTTCAATTTTATTGCAAACGCATTTCGTGGTTTAGAGTTACTTGATTTTGGTAATGTAATATCATCAAGTACTTTTATATATCTCTAAATCTAGACCCCCGTAGAGATATGTGGTAACCACATTCATGAGCTACATTTCCAGTCCTTCGGAAACTATTAGGTTAATTAATTAGCAGAACGTTATAACGTCCATCACGAGAGAGTAAGTCTTCTCATGGTCAATCCAGGGGGTTGTGAGAAACCTTGCGCCAAATGAGAGCCTCATACATTAGGACTTCATTATTCTCGTTACGCTTTCTGACAAAGACTCAGTTATGTCCTACGGGCTTTACACTTGGTAGGTTAGCACTACCTGATCAAATACCCGATCCTTTGTCAAATAATATAATTCTTTCTGGATTATTTCTTTACATTTAGGCCAATATGCTCTTTGTTGATATTATTCAACTGAGCCTGGTTCGATGTCGTCGTGCTCGATCATCTTATGAGCCATCGTATATGTAAATAAATCATCAATGATTATATATGATCTGTCCATCAACTCATATATACTCTCATAGTTCATTTGAGATTAATATTCATCTCTAGAATCAATATTAACTTTGGAGCGTCCTCCAGTGATGATTCATGGACATAATTATAATTAGAGACAATCTCATGAGAGTTTTGTGTATTGATGATAAATGGATGTGCCTAACTATTCTCTTCTTTTAGAATAGTATCCATCGAACCAAGTAGCTTCCACCACTTCCATTTAGTAGTTACGACCTCAACCACACCTCCACTATGTGTGATTGCAACGCACTTTCCAGTGGCGTTGTGCCCCTGTTGGGGACTTTTTAACCTTGCGAGTATATTTGCATCTCGTATATGTGATCTTGTCACTTTTGGAATATTAAACGTATCAGGTATCGAGTCTGATTCGTTTGATTTCAACATTACGTTGTGAAGTTTTGGGGATCAAAATGAGACAGAGTGAGAATATTCAATGACACTTCCTGTCGTTCCCATGGAAAATCCTTTTTCCTATCTCCCCCTAACGACGGGAAGACTGTCTCATGAAAGTGACAACCCGCTAATCTAGCGATAAAGATATCACTAGTCAAATATTCTAATTAGCGGATAATTGTTGGGGGTTCATATCCAACATTTACCAAATCGTCTTTAAGGACTCATTTTGATGCGTTGTGGGGGCGCAATTGGCACATATAATCAAACATGCGTAAATGTAAAGTATCAGGCTTATATCCAGTTACCAACTGGTACGCATGAGTCTGGTTAACAAGTAGTGGGTCTAAAAACGACAAAAAAAATTACATATAATAATTGCATAACCCCAAGTAGATGTGGGTAAATTGATGCGCATTACTAATACCCTAGATGTCATCATATTCTTTTGATAACAACTTCTATGAGACCATTTTATAAATACACATGGGGTATAGGAAACTCTACATTGATCCTAATACATATGCAATTAACATCAAATCCTTATGATGTAAATTCTCCAGCATTCCAAGTCATGTAGACTTGATGAAATAATAAGGGTGGTGAGCCCTTAAACGTATAACTAGTGTTAGGAGTGCAATATTTCATGTGGACAATAATACGACATGTGTTCATCGAGTCGAAACCAGAACCATAAAGTACTTTAATGGCCCGCATTCTGGATGTTTATGTCCATAAATATCACCTTGTATTCGTTGTAACAATGGAATATTTTTTTGTATAATGTCCTTAGCTTTAGGACGATCTCATTCCTGTATTGGCTAAGGATTAGGGTATATACAAAAGTTTTATGTATTCAAGAGGGCATATTATGATAGCAATGTTGTTTCTTATGTTGCAGAAGTCAACAGTTGCAATTTGCCTTGTTTTGCCTTTCACTCGAAATAGACTGTGTTTATGTGTATTTTGCAATACACAGATCACTATGTCATAACCATGGTGTCCAACATGGTCATGTCGAAACATATATATATGTGTGTTATTGCCCCCAAAATTTCTTTATTGGTGACAAAATATGTTCCGATGACCCAATAATCTATTAGTTTGACACATTAGTTTCCATGATATATGTTTCCTTTCATATTCATTGGAATTTATGTATATATGCTCATTTTCATTTCCATTTGATACGAATATCTTTACAAGGTTCCTATTAAACTTGTTCCACCAAGAAAGTGACAGTCCATCGTCTAAGTAATTTGGTTGGATGTATTATAAAACAAGTATTAGTCTATCTTTTTTTTTCCCGATTGTGTGATAGGTCAAAAAAATCAATTCTCCTCGATACATTCTTAAACAGAACGGAGAGTATTGAATTTTTATTATTTGTTTTGATGTATTTCTTTACATCTATAATGGTTACATACTCGATTTTACTTTAGCAAAGAAATTAATTTTGGTACTTAAATTAATTTCAAAGAAACATATGCATAATCAATATTAAATATTAAAACAAATATGTTATATTTCATTTTCAACGTGTTCCCTTTTTGATAGAAGCACTTTTTAGTGCATATCTTATTTGATTGTCCATTATCACCTGGGTAGTAGTTGTATCCTACTCCAGGTGTTGAAAAATCCTTTCTGGCTCTTACCAATACCCTGACCCTTTATAGGGTCTCGTCCACATGGTGCAGAAATGTCACATGTGTGAAATTGTTTTTAACTCACAATCATTTAGAGTTGTTTCCACCTCTAACACTTTCACTATCGATATCGGGAATTTTCTTTATCCCGACATATGTGGTGTTATTCGAAAGAACCTTGTTATGTCTCTCAACCACTTTCATTAGGTTGATGAGTTTGTCTAAAGGTTGCATTCCAACTTATAATTATTTACTTATATATGAAAGGTGGAAATCATGTTAAAAATCATGTCATCTTCTGTGAGTTCTTTGCCACAGAGATTGAGACGCGTTTTGGATATAACATTTCTTTGTCGACATCAGTTACATTTTTGTAATCGAGTAAGTGGGTTTCATTCCACTGTACGATTAGTTCGGGAAGTACATATTCATGAGTACTCCCGATTATCCCTTTCGAGACATCTCACATTTCTTTGGGGGTTTCTAGTAAAGGTATTCCTTTGAAATTTAGGATTTATATGTCGTCTCAAAACATGAAGGTGTTTGCTTTTCAAGAGGTAGGTTTTAGAGTCAATAGGAAGTTGATGAACTTTAGGTATTTTTTTGTACCTTTTCAAAAGGAGGTTTATATACTCATTTATAATACTCAGATTCTTTTGAGTTTACAACGTTGATTTTGGGATGAGTTGTTTCAACCATTTACATATATAAAGGATAATATATGATTTTTCTTTTTGATAAGAAAATGGATTATGGTTATGAAATTTCATTATCATAACAATATTGGATTTTGTATGCTTTAATTTTATTGATAATACTTTATCAATATTTCAATTTTTTTGAAAAAGAAATCACTCAATATATTGGATTTCCAGGTAGTAGGAGAATCACATGGATTTCTTAAATCCCTACAAACCTTAGGGTTATTTACACCCGTTTGACAAAATCCTTTCGATGTATTGCGATTAATTCATCAATGAAATACATAGATAACATTTGTTATTTGGTAAATTTTGACATGAGGTCAAAAAAATTCATACCATATTGGTATTTTGGGATCTTTTGGCAAGAGGCCAAAGTGACTATGAGTTTGGCATATGAAACAATTTTAATACCTTAATAGCATTTTTTTGGAGTTTTTGGTAAAGATCAAAATATATGAGTTTGGATGTGTAACTTCCAAAAAATAATTATATAGTTTAAAATTATGAGTAGGAACCTACAATCAAGATAAATGTTTGATTTTAACATTTTCATACGATTTTTGGAGCTTTTGTCAAATAACAAAAGTTATGGGGGTTGGAAGTGTAACTTATAAAAAATAATTTTAAGATTATGAATTATAATGAAGATAAACATTTAAATATTAACATAAACAAATAAATAAATTGTAAACTAATTGGATAACCATTACTAAATATTAATATTAGTTTAAAACGATAAATGTTATCATATCCATAAAAACTATCATACTCACATGAAATTAAAATATGTTTAATCAAAATTAATGTAACATAACAACCAAATATTGCAATAAATAAATAATATTTTTTTTCAAATATCAATAACAATCCTAATCAACCCAGAATGAAAAAAAATATTATAAGAGTAAATCTCGAAAGAATTAAATAACGTTAACAAATATATATATATATAAAACAAGTTATAAGTAAATCGTTAATTAATTATAGATTGTTATAACCAAATAACCATGAACCATTTTTTTCCTTTTAGCATGGTGAAGCAAATATGTAATATAATGAATAAATTAATACTAATTTGATAAAAACAAATGACATTTTAATTTTATATAAAAATATTAAATTGGGCAACCACTTAATTAATAATAATATTAATAACAAAAATAATATAATAATAAAAGACATATGGTATTCAAATCATTCTCAAGGTGGAAAAAAAAAACTTAATTTATCTCTTATTGATGTCTAACAACCGCGGCTTATAACCCAACAAAAAAAAATGATAAAAGAAAATTCCGGCCAAACATCGTCTAAGCCCAATATTTTAATGTTTGTTAGCTAATTATTAGATTTAGGGTTCTAATATGTCTTTGAACTTCATACATTCATTTATATCCACTTATCCATATCTTGATTCAATTGGAATAAAAGATAAAATATAACCAACAAAACACAACATACATAACAAATTACTTCGAGACTCAAAAGAGAACACTTTTAAAAACAAGCCAATATGCATATAAAATTTTCAAAACAGAAAGTTAACCGAGACAGATTTACGGTTTATGACATGAATATTACGCCACATAAATATTATACGTGTGTAAGAATTCTTACTTGTATTGTAGCATCGACGGAGGGATAGATTTATGAAGTTGGAAACCCGAAATTTGATTGTCGAACTAACCGATTGAGCTTACGTGCTGATAACGTGTTAAAGGAAAAAACAAATGAAACAACAATATGGAGAGAATAACAATAAGACAGAGAGAAGAAGTCTATAATTCTCATTAATCATAAGCCCTTTAAATAGAGAGGAGTTACAAGAGATAGTTATGAGATATTTCAGTTCTAATCTAACTCTGATATATTTATCTCTATCTCTATCGTCATATCCTTTAGACGATGACACATTTATCCTACAACATTTTTTTAATTTTATTCCCACCAATAAAAAATTTTAAAATTAAATAAATATGAAAAAGAAATAATATTTTATTAAATTATATGAAATTTTAATAATATAATAAATGTAGGAGTTAAAATATAATTTATTTTTTGAGATTTTGATTTTTGATTTTGGTGAAATTTTGAGGAATCTGTTAGAGATGCTCTTATAAGAACCTCTTTTTTTTACATGTTCATGTACTTTTTCACCATTAATTTTTATTATATCTTTTTAAAAAAGTTAAAAAACTAATAAAATAATATTTCACACAAAATTCAAATCCAAAAATATGTATGATTTATGGAAAAATTGTACTTTTTGTTTATAGGAACCTATAGTTGAGATGTGCTCAAGTCTAAACGAAGAATATCAAACATTTCCACAATACCAAAGCATAGATTTTACATACTATGCTTAGGAATTTATTTGAAACATATCGTGAAATTCGGATAAGATACCCACTTTAATGCTTTAGGTAAAGGTAAAGAGGCATCTATCAAACGAATACAAACTAGTTTTGATCATTGTAAGCTAGGCATTTATATGGATTCTAACTATATATTGGTGTTATAAATATTTATGATTTTGATCATCTTAATGTCTTGGCGTGGTGGAAAAAGAATGTCAAGTTTTGATTTTATCCGTCTTTGCATGATATTTACTAATTGTTCAAGTTAGCATTGTAGCTTCGGAATTCTCCTATTGTTTTAGTGGCAAGGTGGTATTTGAGAACGAAGGATGGACTTACACTAGAGTCGATCAAGGTTTGTGTTTACCTCAAGCATCACTTGGATAGCTACGACCAAATATAACACATCCAATCACTCGGGAATGACCTTCCCTACATCGATCATGAAAGAGCCAAGACGAAGGAAACCAATGTACCGAGACTCTACCAATAGAGGGACAAAGTACTAGCCAAATGTGTTATCTTATGATTGATCAAATATACAACCATATGATGATTTTTAGTGATCGACCTTTAGAAGTTTTAGGCAATTTTCATGTCTTTTATAATTTTTAAACAATTTGTATAAGTTTTTGAAGTCTACGTTTTTTATTTGTATTTATAATCATGTAATAAAATATTATTTAACTAGAGTATATAACATTTTAACTGGTCTATACAAATCATGTCTAGCTCAGTTGGTTTCCCCAAGGGCGGTAACATCCTGGGGGGATTGTGGATGGTATCCCAATCTACCCGGATTCGAATCCAAGGGGAGTCAATTTGAGGGAGTACCCAGTCCTTGGGCTGGTTTAGTCTTTGACTGGGCTGCCCCCCAGCCCAGTCTTAGACTGTGGTTGGGCTCTAGGTTCAGCGTAAGTTGGGCCGGGATAGCGGCGGATTAGTGGGTTGCCCGTGGATGCCCGATACCGCCAGGGAGGTGTGTGTGCGTGTGTGCGTGTGTTCGTGGTAGTCGTTCGTTGGTTCGATGCCGCTATGCCTTCCAAAAAAAAAAAAAACTGGTCTATGGTTTGCACAAATTTTGAACTTGGTCCCTAAAACAAACTATCTCCACTGATTGTCCCTAACTTTTCAATTTTATAACACTCAAACTACATGGACCAAAAGTTAATTAACAGTAAAATTAATTGTGATTCACATACTTTATTTAAAAAATCATTTTTTTTAAATATTTTAAGTACAGCATTAAAAAATACTTTGATTATTATATGTGAATAATTTTTTTAAAATAAATATGTGAATAAAACTATTTTTAAAATAAATATGTCACTAAATAATTTTTAATAAAAGAATATCTTAATAAAAATATTTTAAGTATGATTAAATAAATATTTTGATTAATATATGTGAATAATTTTTAAAATAAATATGTGAATAAAAATGTTTTTAATAAATAATTTTTTAAATAAAAGTTAATTTTTGAGTGAATTTTAGAGTGATTTGCCTCTTCTAAGGGTTACCAACTCATGGTGTTAACTCGAGAGACTTTGAATCTAATGAAATTGAAAAGTTAGAGACCATCAGTGTAGATAGTTTGTTTTAGAGACCAAATCCAAAATTTGAGCAAACCATAAGGACCACAAGTGTAATTCACTCTTTAATTTATGTTTGTGATTTATAGTTTAATAATATATTTAGGTGAGGGTTCAAATGAAAACATGATCGATATACGTGAATGTGAGAGCACTAAGAAACGCCATGAAATATTGTAACAATATGAATGTCAAATTAAAAGGAATAAATTGGTTGATAAAACGAGAGATGGAATGGTTTGGGAGAGAAACCAATTATGGATGGTGCAAAGCTCAACAGATGAGGCTTGAGCTTTTGAGGATTCTCCTAATAGGTCACCGGTTCGAGTCCTGCAAGGTAATTGGGGATTTTCCTGATTGTTCTCCAAGGCCTACGATTAGTCAAGATATAGGCAAGCAGGTCCGAACACCCACACTTAAAAAAAATAGATTACCCTTTTCATGTATTATTCCCTCCTCTTGAAAGCAAGGAGTCAAGACTTCATTGCAATAATCCTCAACATTATCTGACCTATATTTGAATTCATAGAACAAAACTTTGAGAGAACATTGTTAGACATTAGACTTCTTTTTTGTTAACGAGGGTATTCAGGCCAGCTTGCATGCACCTCAACTAATCCCATTATCCCAATCACCCTGCAAAACGTCCGGGATAATCCTCAGTGACCTTGCAAGACTCTAACCGGTGAATTCCCAAAGGCTTTTTATTGTTGGTTGTGCTAACCCCACAAGGTTTAGACTTAGACTTATGTTTCAGTAAAAAAATCCAATAGTGGAAGGACCTCATGTATATATGTGTGGGTGTGTGTGTATATATATATATATACACACATATATATTAGTTCCCGCTGATCTGTCCCAACGGTAGAGGTGTGGGTGTAATCCATATGTGTGAAGTCCTGGGTTCAAGCAGCTTGGGCACTGCTCCTCTGTCAATGGGATGCATGCGTTGATTTACCTCCCCCATGATGACCATGGGACCGGTGTGGTGGGGGAGCCTCAGAGAGTGGCGTCACCCTTTTTATATATCATTGTGAATGAGGTAAAAAAAGGATGTTTGTGTTTAACAAATTCACAATGAAAACACTCAACATCTAACCTCTTAACTAAATGTAAAAAACAAGTATATTGTTGTACCTTTGATAGAACAGTGTTGGACAATGTCCAATTGTCGTTCCCCATCCCCTAATCCTTGTCCTGAAATACACGATAAGTTTGAATGGAAACAAGGTTCATGGTGAGTTTAACAACATTGATAGGGGCATTTCAGGAGACATTTAATCTGAGATGAATGAGTCATAACGATCCTTAGCCCCCCGAGTTAATAACCGTGGAACAGGCGGATGAGACATTTAATCCAATGAAACTTTACCTTACGGTTTTTCAAGATCCTCTCGATTTCTTCAATTTCCTGTGATGTTCCTTCTCATGCTGCAACAACTAAACCAACAATAACAGGAACAAAAGACTAAGGGGCCGTTTACAATCCATTTTGTTGGCCGAGAATGTTACCCCATAAGGTAAATGACGGTTGGTGACTCTTGCCACGAAGCGTATGGTAAACAGCCCCTAACTATAGACTAACCGGGCTACAAAACAGTAGTAAGTAGCTAGCAGCAAAGTCAGCAGTAGAAGAAAAACAAAATCAACACAAATAGTAATACCAATGGGTCATTGGTCCATCGTTGGCATGATGAAACTACTGTTTTGTAGTCTGCTTATGGTGGAAGTAGTGAGCTCATCATAAGCACGTGGCTCCATACCCTGTAGAGATTAATTTCGACTAACTTGATCCTTACCACAGGGGAGGAGAGCTGAGTGAGAGCAGGCCCTCGTTAAACCAGCTCAGCTGTATGGATTTGTGTTCAGTAACAATGGCATCCTCGAAGCCCTGTTTTAGTTGATAAAGTGCATTGTGTATTAAGTCAACATGGGCACCGTTAAGTAACCATGATTAAGGCCGTGAAGAAACCATGGGTAGCCAGCAGCAGAAAACATCAATTAAGCTTCAGCAGAAAACTGTTAATTAGAATGGCAAAGGAAGAACGAGAATTAAGACAATATATCTGAAAGGTTCATTTCATTTTGACAAACCAACCAAACATAATAATCTATAATTGATCATTCCATTACCTTTCTCATTCTGTTTAACCATATATATATATATAACACATGTAATGTCATCTATTTAATCATATCAGATAAATACCCATTGTCTCCAATTTCCATAGGGTTGGATTCCGGCGTGAACAACTTTTTTGGTGAGAAAGGTAAGAACATGGGACCTTCATCCACCTTCATTTACATCCGTATACCTACTTGTATCACCATGACTAGAACTTTAACAAGTTCATGATGTATGTGAAGGTGACTGAAGGTATGTGAATGTAGACGAAGGTCCGAGTTTTTTGAGAGCCATCGGATCAAAAAAGAAACTCTCAGAAGTGTTTTAACTTTTCTCACCAAACTCATTTGTTCTCGCATGGTCTCAAATCTGTCTCCACACACCCACACACCTGTATATATATAGCTAATCATGTGAGAACCACAAAAAGTTACAAACCATGAGAACCCGTACATCATGTGTTAATTCACATGATCTTTTGCCTAAAGTCAGGATTTAAGGTATTGATTAACATGCATTTGTTTTACAATGTGAATCCTTTTTACGTATTTGTGAAACAAAAGATACACGTAAAAAAGTTTCACAATGTGAAACAAATATATGTTAATCAATTCCTAGCCTTAGGTGGAAAAAGAATACATGAAACAATACCTTAAGGTAAAAGTTCTCGTGATTCTCACAATATATGGGTTCTCATTTGATTATTTCCATATATATATATATATAGTTCAAACATGACTACATGATCTAGAAAGTCAAAGAAATAAAAGTCAAATTCATTATCAAATCCAATTATCATTTACAAGTGCTCTGCTGTATAAATCCAAGTTCTTATATGGCAACATATATCTGCTTGCCGGAAATGGACACAAGCAAATTTCGAGGGTTGTATAGAAAGGTTAGACGTTTATGAGTGTATTATCACTTAACAAAAGGAATCCCAGAAGGTACCCGTTGAGCGTAGGCCTCATGTTGCGCCCCAAAAAACTGTTTCAAGAAGAACTCCTCATATGGGATTCTTGCGTGGAAGAATTCCCAAACAATTATGGCAAATGCAACAGTTGAGACAGGGTTACATAGCATAACTTGAGTGCCTACAGACCAGATCAAGAAACCAGTATACCCTGGATGACGGACTATACCATAAACACCATAAGTAATCAGTTGATGATCATCCTCGTGATATCTCTGAACAAAATGAGTAAAAGCCCGCCCAGCAGTAAGGATGGCGAGCTTCCTTGTGGTTTCCCCAAAAACCACCATCATAAGTCCTAAGTTGCTAATAGACCAATTATCCTTCATCTCGGGGAAAAAATACAGTTCAACCAGATATTCTAACACCCAGAAGATCATTGCCAAGATATAGTCTCTGGTGATCAAAAGAGACTCGATAGTTACTTTGGACTTCCCGTGACAAGCAATTGCTAAAAGGTATTCAGAAACATGAAAGAAGAGTACTGCATAAAACATTTGTGATAATTGTTTGTGAGCTGAGTCGGTGAATATTTCTGTCATTTTCTCAACGGTAAAGAATTCTTTCGAACAGGATCAAGGGTTGAACCAAAGGCTCTCCAGGAATTCAAGAAAGTTATATACAGTGGGTTTACTTCAGACCTGAAAAAGATATAGAGCTTTGCATCACTGACTATATAATGGGAGTTCACTTTCTGCAAATAAAAATATTTCCCGGATCACAAGCCTAAGAATGCAGAACTCTTCTATTAAGCATGACGGATCAAATTTTTTTTCTTTTTGAAGTATATAATATTTATATAAAATGCAACAAAATAACTCACACACCTTCCTCAATTTTGATGAGGATTGAACCTCTGACCTCCAAGGAGGCCAAAGGCGCGGATACTGTTAGGCCAAAGTTTGGCCTTGGCCTTTGGTAGGGATCAATCTTCTTAAACCGCCTTTTGCTGGATTGAACCCTAACCGATCCATGTGAATCTCTATCCATATATACACATATGAAACAAACAACATGACAAAGAAACAATCATTTACCACAAACAAAAGTGACGTAAATCTCCCCCCTCCACACACACATGCACAAAGAGGATCATTGCCAATCGGTTTGCAGTCATGCAACACTGTACTTATATAGCTATGATTATTGCATATAAGAAAGGGATACATATAACTATATAAGTGGTACCAAAAACCTCTCAACTTGGCACCAAAATGGAAGCGCATGAATCATACTAAGATTTTTCTTATTCATACATGGTGATTTGGCTCAAATCACAGGTGCAAGGCATAATGTTTTTTTTTTCCTTGACTAAGAAGATCGAATCAGCATAATCATTCACTTCCTCCTCAAACTAATTTTTTGAACAAAACGAAGCATAAACATAAACTCAGTCGCGAAGCCAGGAATCCTCAGGTGTAGAAACTAGTTGAACTTTTTTTCTTTTTGCACGAACAGTAACCGAAATCGAAATCATCAAATCTAAAAAATCACAAAAAGTATAATTCGGAATTCGTGTTTTTATATAAACACAAACGCAATTCGGAATTCGTGTTTCTATATAAACACAAACGCACAAGTAAAATCAAACATTTAAGGCTAGAAACCTAAACAGATCTAGTAAAATCAAACACAACAACGTTCTTATGACTAAATCAAATTCAGATCATATATTGTAATCAAACAAACAATTATACACGGCAAATCGCGTTACGAAAAAGGAAGAAAAAACTTACGCAATAGACGTCAGAGATCGTGAAAAAATGAGAAGATATCCAGTCAAACGCTGAGAAGAATGGCAACGTCGCCGCTGCTCCGAGTAATGGCAGATGAGAGCCTGACGCGCCACCGTGGCTGGCGTCCGTGGGGAGGGAGAGGGTGCATGAGGTGGAAAAACCGTGAAATTGGATTTGGAGAAAGTAAATTCATTTTATCATATTTACAAAACAGACCCTCAAAGTTCTGTATATGCAATTAAAGCGCCTGATTTTAACAAAAAAGTTGCATTGAAAACCATTAAGGCATTAAAAAATCATTCAACTTTTGAATAGAATACGGTTAAATATATAATATGTGCAAGACAACAAGCAAGGAAAAGAACACCACAACATATAGGCATCAAAGACAATTTTAATATTCGAACTCATTGTTAGGAGTATTGTCGAATCAAAGTTGAATATTATTTGTCAAAGTTATAGAAATCAATGATATTTTTAAAATTTTATATAATTTGAATCTCAAGCATGGTACTGTCAAAGCTCTTGTGGTCATGGACGTTCATCTGCGATAACTCAAGGTCATTAACCACAAGAGTTGTGGCGTACTGGTTAAGGCTCTGGGGGATGTGGTAAAATATCTTATCTGTCCAAGGTTCGAATCCAGACGTACATAACAATTGTGACCACTGAGGTTTAATCAGGGTTGATGTCTTACGGTCATAATTTGTCAAGGGATTAGTCTAAGCATAGCCTACGACGCCCCCCCCCCGGCGCGGGGCGCAAAAAAAACTCCAAGGTCATTCGTGGGTTGCCTGGACCTAAGTAGGTCCGTCGCTAGTCAAACGTAAGCCAATACAAAAAACACCAACTCGTTCAACCTACCTAACATAACCCATAAACAACCCAATTATCCACGTCACACTCAGGCTATTTAGAACCTTGAGTGTGTGTGTATATATATATAATTATATAAATGGAGTTAGTTTTAAATACAAACCATGTAATTGTTACAAATCATACAAACTAATCAATTGAGGTATTAATGGAAATGATGAAGGTTTATTTATTATGATCTTAGATATTTATGAAAGACGGTTAAAGTTAATTAATTATGATCAACGCTTTGTATTATAAAAAACGAGATATTTATGAAACCACATATTCATTATAGTAGATGGACGGTTGAAATATCTATCTATATATATATATATATATATATATATATTGGTTGGGTGAAGGCAAAAGATGAGTGTTGGCATGTAAACATATTTTCATCTCTTATAAGCACAATTTGTTTGTTTCATTTATGCACTTGCGTATCAATAATTCAATATTATTTATTTGTTATATGTATAGGGTTAAATTGAAATACTCCTAAGTGATCAAAAATCGAAGGCACATAAAGTTGGGTTACACTTTGTAACGAGTTGAGTTTGGATTTTTTTCAAACCGTCGTTAGGTTGTTTAAATGTCTCAAACCACCCAACCCAACTCATGCACACCCACAGACCACAGTCACACGTTAAAATGACACAACTAAGGTTAAAAATAATTCTTGCACTTTTTGTTATAGAATTTTCCATAATCTAAATGTATCACGTTTAAGGATAGAACCACTTATTTGTTGGTATCTCAATTAGAGCAATACTTGGAACCACCTCGTAACCGTTGGGCTATCGAAGTGATCAAACAACCACCCTAATTGGATAACCAACTTCGTTTACATAGTCTGAGCAACCGACATAATGTTTCCAAGTCGATCTACTTTGACCAATTCACATTTGCGTCAAATCTGAAAAGTTCTTCAACACTAAACAAAACCTTTTTGTGTCATTTTAACGTGGTATTTTCCTCCATTATACGTTATAAGAAGGGTGCCACATCTTTTACATTATATTTTTCTTTTCCCACTCCACAAAATTGTCAAGTCGTAATTTTGCCAATCTATGGTTACGATCAATGATTACTTCGACTACAAATTCGAGAACCGAAAACCCCACTTGAGAACTACCACCTTGTGAACCACCCGCTTCAGACGTGCATGTTTAACAGATTTTTCGAACATAAGCATCAAGTCGGACGAAAAGTGTTGATAATAAATTCAAATGATTTCATATGTTAGTTTTGAAAATTTATAACATGGTTGTAATTCAACATTACAAATACTATCAAGTACCAAAAAGGTGATATGATAAGTCATGTTCATTGGTTAAAATCTAATAAATTTAGGTTGAAGCAGTATTGATCCACTCCGTTCATCCATTGGATGTTGGATTTTGCTAACCTATTTAATCCAATTAAATTTGAACAACCGATTAAATTTAATGGATAATTGGATCGAACAATCGTATACGATCCAACCATTGGATGTTACTCTTAGTTATCCATTCGATGAAACTTGATCCAATATTCCCATACAATTTCAACCAATAATTCATATATTTTCCTAAGAGTAAATTACATTTTTTGTCCCTATAGCTTCAAAATTGTGTGTTTTCATCCTTATGATTTGCAATTCATTGCTAATTTCATCTCTTAGGCTAACTCCTATCTTTAAGTACGTGGGACTATGAAAATAGCAAAGAATTGTAAACCACATCGACCAAAACAACAATAATTGTAAACCATAGAAATAAAATCGTAATTTCAAATGCACAGAGACAAGAATAGCAATTTAACCAAACCACAGAGACGAAAAACATAATTTACTCTTTTCCTAATTCCATCAAAACACTACATACAAATATCAATTGAAAAACATTAATAGTTTAATTATATAAATTTATTATTTAGATGGTAAATTGATGGGTAATTGAATTGAATCGGTCCAGTTTTATTGGATTCTAGATTGTCATCAAAGAACCCAACTGATTCAATTTGGATGTTGAATTTTTGAATTCGATCTCATCCAATTGCAATTGGATATCTAATTTTAATTGGATCAATCAGTTCTAATTAGATTGGATGACTCTGTACATACCCCTAACAAATATTATATAACATGTGAGGCCCCCTTGTGTATGGTGAGAATGGCCTAATGAGGTCCTGCCAAGCCCAATTTATGGTTGACAAAGGGCAAGACAGAAAAAGATGGGAGATGGAAGGTTTATGGGAAAATTAGATTAAAATAGTACTTCTCATGGTATGTTATAAAAAACACTTGGGTATGGAATGATGCAGCAGAGAATATCTACACATGCTCATCACCTTTTCAATTAACTTTTAAAATCTTTTGGGTGATTATAAAATTTCTAACAGTAAAGAAGACAGATGTGCCTTACCTTTCTAATGGATTCTATTCAACACAACAAAATGGGCAACACATCACCATGAAATCCTTTTAACAAAAAGTTCTTACAAACAGATGGAAGTTAGGTTCCTACCTATATACAGGTTTGATGATTTGATTTGATCTGTCTACCAAATAGATAAAAGATTCCTACCTATATACAGGTTTGATGAACTATGTCTAACAGAGAGATGGAAGGTTCCTACCTATATATACATACAGGTTTGATGAACTATGCCTAACAGAGAGATGGAAGATTCCTATATATATACAGGTTTGATGATATGTGTCTAACAGAGAGATGGAAGGTTCCTACCTATATATACATACAGGTTTGATGATCTATGTGTAACAAAGAGATGGAAGCTTCTTATATAGTTATATATATATATATATATATATGAAATGTGTCTAACAGAGAGACGAAAGGTTCCTACCTACATTACAGATTTGATGATTCATGTTTAACATAAAGACAAAAGGTTTCTACCTATATACAGGTTTAATGATATGTGTGTTAACTAATGTAGGACTCCAACAATGGAAAACAGGAACTGCCATCTCTATCACTCTAAAAGGGACTATTCTTTTGGAACAAAGACAAGAACAACTTTTAATCAATGAGGGGACTATAATCATCATCATTATCTATTCCAATTCTCAATTACAAGAGACTTCAAGATCAGTTTTTTCAACTCCAAAATATTTTTAGTTGAATCCCTTTTCATAATGTAGAACCAAAAGAATAAAAGTCAACTTTGAAGTTATAAAGGTTGATAAAGCCGGAATGTGCCCCTTTTGTAACCGCTGGAGTATCAAGTTCCTTGCTAATTTTTTCCCCAACCCTCAGAAGGCCAATGAGCCTTGGTGTGTTAGGATTTAAAACCTTTAATGATGATAAAAAGAACTACAAGACCCTTACTAAAATGAATCTTCAAAGAAAATGGTGAACAAACTATCGATAAATAAACCAAACCAAACCAACGAGCCCAATACATCACATATGCAGGTAGGATAAGGGTGTAAGACATATGCAGACTAGACCTCTACCCTAAAGGTGATGTTTCTGTGAAGACCCTCTGGCTAGGGACCAAACTATGCATCAATAAACCAAACCCAACCAACGAGCCCAATACATCACATATGCAGGTAGGATAAGGGTGTAAGACATATGCATACTAGACCTCTACCCTAAAGATGATGTTTCTGTGAAGACCCTCTGGCTAGGGACCAAACTATGCATCAATAAACCAAACCCAACCAACGAGCCTAGTATATCCTAACAGGAGGTGGGGCCGGGGGTAAGATTTACGCAAACATGATCTCAACCCGAAAGGTAGAACGGCTGTTTCTGTGAATAACCCCTGGCTAGAGACCAAACTATGCATCAATAAACCAAACCAAACCAACGAGCCTGGTATATCCCAACAGGAGGCGGGGTTGGGGCTAAGATTTAAGCAAACCTGACCTCAACCCGAAAGGTAACGGCTGTTTCTGTGAATGACCCCTGGCTAGGGACCAAACTATGCATCAATATTGTCACATTATGCATGTGTGTAACCATATATGGCATAAACTCACATGTTCTCATTTCCCAAAGAGTGCCATCCATGCATTTTTAGAAGCAATAGCCAACAAAATTTTCATTGCCAGAAGCCTAAAGCTCATATACTCCATGTGGGTATGTGTTACTTCTGGACAACATTAAACACAGAAAAACTTAAAGCTTCTATTATTGCCATCACTGAAAGAGAGCATCGACCACAAGACAAGTAACATTATGCCATGCTTTTGTGCAGATAACAGGAAGAAAACAAATTAATAGGCTCTACAGATTTATGCTACTTCTGAGAAAGTTTTTTAAGAGTACCTAAAATTTTAGTTCAGCTGCAAACCATTGGTGGCCATAGATGGAGACAAGTTTCTTCCCCTCCCTTTTCCAGATTTACTCTTCCTAGAGTTCCTAAATGGTGTCAAATACAGCCTCAGTAAACCACTATCGAGATCACTAGTCGAATACCTTGTGCTCCTGGTCCTATCCAACACAAACTCATCCCTATTCTTCTTGCCACCCTCCCTGCCACTTTGATGTAGTTCACTTCTGTTTCTTGAATTCACAGAACTCGCGATTCGAACAAGCTTCCCACTTGAATTCCCTCTTTCAAATCCATCAATCTCATTGTTCCGATTAGCAAAAGCTCCGTTTTTTTCTGGGTTTTCTGGGATATCTTCACCATTCTTTTTGCCACCAAGTTTATACTTGTGACCCCATAGATTACAGACCTTTCTCCACCTACTTGTCATTGCCTTTTTATTCCCATTTGATGCAATGACTGTTGTACTAGAGGAAATGGGTGGATTCGAAACAGATTCAATGTTGCTGTTCTTGATAGAATTCATATGCCAATCTTTCAATTCCCTTTCAGTAATAACCAACTTCGTTCCTTGGAAAATAACATCATTTGCGGGTGATACCCTGGCATTTGAAGCTGATTTCAGATCATCACTTCCCAATCCTGCTGTTTTGGTACTGGAACTCTTCATCGAACTCGAACTGCTTCCTTTGGATGTAGAAGAGTCCGAGTTAGACTGAGCTGACCCACCAGAACTCGCTCCGTCTTCACTTATCGAATGCATTTGCAGGTTTTCCATGGCGGTCCCCCTGTTAACTGGAGCCAACATCATGTTGTCAACAATGGAGAGCATCGGTGTAAGCCGAGGAATTGTTCTTGCAATCATATATCCATCCCAAGAGGCTCGATGTTCATCGAACGAAAACCGTGGATCTTCAACAGACATTCGATGTGCATCGATTGAAAACCTAGGTTCTGTATCGCAAGATCTTCGACCAAATCCGTAATCTGCAGCCTCAGATTGAGTATCTCTGAATTGCCCTAAATTTGACCTAGCAGTGTCGGTTCCGCCATTGCAGCCTCTGGTTTCCTTCTTTTCCTTCTGTTTTTGTCTCCATTTCCGTAATTTCTGACTGAATACAGAAGCTGCCTCCCAAAAATTCCTCCTCTTGTTCTGCAATTCCATATCGATAAACTCTTTCATCGTCTTCAGATCCCCTTCGTCTTCACTAATTTCATCGTCATCAACTTCATTTCGCACAATCACATCATCCGAAACCCTAATTTCATCGTCGTCGTCGTCGTCATCTTCAATTTCTTCTTCTCCTTCATCTTCCTTCATCTCCAACACCGGCTCCGCAATGCTCGAAAACCCTAAGTTCTTCGATTCAACTCTCACGGCGCCATTTCCACGTTTCCTCGTATCATCAACGACGAACAGATCCGAGAGCGAACTCCGACTCCTTACATCACACGATTTCCTCCGCGGATCCGTCGCCAAAGCATTCAGAACCTCGCCTTTCTCGGCGGCAACAGACTTGCTCCGTCGGAGCTCCGGCGCGGCCGCGGATGAAGAAGCGACGCCGTGGCCTCTGGTCCTGCGGCTAGTTACGACAACCTTCTCGACTTCAACTTGACCGGAAGAAGAATCTAGACCGGCGAGACGATCTCGTAGGCACAATGCACAGAATCCGGTCACCGGTTCGCTAGGATGGCGGTGACAAGCGGAGAGACGGCGAGGGCGAGTACGGGTTTTGGTGGCGGTACGGACTTGGGGATCCGGCATCATTGGCAGAAGCGGTGGTGTGTAACGGCTGAGAAATAGATCATGATTAAGGGTTTTCTGTAAGAAATCGATTTAGGGTAACTGCAGTGATTTGTACCGTGTACTGTACTGTGAACATATGAGAGAGAGAGAGAGAGAGAGAGAGAGAGAGAGAGATGATGACAAAAGGGGATCTGAAGTGTTAGCAGAGAAACCCTTCATAAACCCCACCCGCCATGGAAGAACAAAGATAAGTTTTTCTCCGTGATGTAGTTTAATATTTGTTTGATTAAGTTTCAAAATCGCACCCCCAACTTATTTTCTTTGTAATTTTGCAACATAACTTGAGTTTGAATACAAAATAATTATTGTCATATAGAAATTAAATTACCAAACACTTACCCTGTAAACGTTTACCGGTAAAATTCAACACTATTATTTACTTACCGGGTAAGATTTTAGTCCACTAAAACGATATTGTATGCAACAATTTACCCAGGGCCGTCCCTGGAGGAGGGTGGGTCGGGCGTACGCCCAGGGCCCAACGAGAAATAGGGGCCCAATTTTTTTTAACTATATAATATTAGTAAAAAAATTAGTTAACAAAAAAGACAATTTTTTTAGTATCTAATAGGAGTCGAAGAATTTCGTATTATATAAGGGTCCAAACATGTATTAACTAATTACACTCGAAATGAAAAAATATGTGAAAAATTAATTGGTCGTTCATTTTACAGTATTGATTATAGTTTCTTTAAGGGTTTTTTTTAAATATCTAGTACCAAAGTCTAAAATTACTTACCTATAAAACTTTGATATATTATCCATCATTTATCTCCCACTGACTATTTTGATTATTCAATCCATATGAATTATATATTTCCTAAAGAATATGGTAAATTTCTTGATATTAACTAGGAGAACTCCTACTTTGTGTAAAAAGTTACCAATTATATTAGACGATCCAACTTATATCTATACATTGTTTTTCAAACATTATTGACTATTTATTACTTAATAATCTAATATTGAGTGGATGAATCTTAAGTACTTTGATATCTTAAAAACAATAATAATATCTCAAATTATAACCAACATGAACTTTTGATTCTAAGATTGATGATTCAAAAAATGATTGTTTTAACCCTAAAAGTTTAAAATGGTGATAGAAAAACATTAGGATGAGGTGAGATGGAAACACAATTGATTTATATTGATTTACATAGAGTTGTACTATAAATAGTCACACCGCAAATAATGTCAATCTATATATTAAATATCATAAGGATGTTTTTGACGTTGAGATAAATTAATGATGCTATGGAAAAATGATATGGTAAATCATATTAATTTATAAATAACTATTGATTGATTTTGTGTCTAGGAATTATAGGAAAAATAGTTTATATAAATTATTCGTATTTCAAAAAAAAATATATTATTCGTATTTCTTGAATTCAATGTTATTTCTTATGATACAAAACGATATATTAAATAATTTTTTTCGTATTTATCGAGGGCCATGTTTTACATCTCACCCAGGGCCCAAAATTTGTCAGGATCGGGACTGAATTTACCCGGTAAGCGCTAACCGTGGTAAGAGTCGTCGCCATCACTTACCAGGTAAGACTCTTGGTCCTTGCCTCACTCTTACCGGGTAAGATTCTTGGTCCTTACCATATTCATCCGATAAGGTAATGTGACTTGGTAAGCGCTTACCCGGGTAATTGTTTGGTAAACGACTCATAAATGCTTACCCGGTAAACGCTTATCGAGGCATTTACCTTACCAGATGAACATGGCAAAAGCAAATAATCTTACCTGGTAAAAGCGATAATAATGATGGAGAGTCTTACCCGATAAGTGAGAGTAACAACTCTTATTCGGGTAAGCGCTTACTGGATAAATTGTTGTATATGATACCATTGTGATAATTACAATCTTACCCGGTAAAGTAAGTTAATATGTCGAGTTTTATTAGTAAGATCTTACCGGGTAAGCATTTGAGTAAACGACTCTTAAATTAACTGTAGTCACAAAACACTAACAAATTAGATCCAATTTCAATGATTTACAGTTAGGATTTTTGTGTTCCACGTTCTTAACAATCAAAACTGAAGTTTCAACTTCGATATGTTATTGTACGTTGTAACAACTCAGTTTCCCGATGACTATACCATCTGGTAACATACATTGAATCACAACAATATCACATCTAAGAATCGCAAATTTTTTTCAATTATACACAGATCTGCTTATTCAATTATTTGTAGTGGGAACTATCATGATTCATAACATCGACCTGTGTCGAGAAAATGTTGTTTTGTATGAACCTTATTTTGGTTTCAGAATAGATATAAAAATGACGCAAAACAAAGGTGAATATATGATAAAAAGTAGGGCGTATGAGATTCATCAATGTGGAAACTAAAGGGGTAAAATGTATGAATGTGAAAAGTAAAGGGGTTGAAAATGAAAATTGAGATCTGGAAATATTACTCCGGTGGTAGAAGCTTGTGTGAACCACTGACCGCGGGCAGCGGACAGGATGCACGTGTAACCTGCCCAAACATAGAAAAGCGTGCGTAAACTTTGCCCGAAATACGATGCCTCGTGTAACCTCATTTATCGGGACTTTGGATACTCCCATCAACAAGTAAAAAGTATCTTCTCCAAACAAAGCACTACATACAAACATAAAACTCCTATTTTTATAAGTCACAAATAACTTATTTATTGTAACATAAATTTATGATTCGGTTCGTAAAATGGAATTTAATAAGATTAAATTTTATGAAAGGATTTTTAATTTTAAAGGAATTAAAGTAGATTTGATGGAGTTTGATCAGTGGTTTTGGTTGGTAGAAATTAAAATGAATCTCTCAAAATAATTTAAAGGACTGTTTTGTTGGCGGAATTCAAAGGAACTTGATAGAATTGGAATGACAAATTCATTTGACCAAATTCCTTAGTGATGTTTGGTTCACGAAATGAATTGATTGGATTCCACTGAATTTCACGATTGAGGGATTTGATCATTCCTTAGCATATGTGAAATATTTTAATTCTATTTCGTGTCAAATGTAACATAATTTATAAATTCATTTTAAAAAGACAAAAATAACATTTGCATCCAATGTAACCATCGCCCCGCCCCGCCTTCATCACTCCCGCTGGCAACATATCCACCATCACCATCGTTGCCACCACCGGTCCACCACCATCAAATAATATTATCATTCCACCACCGACACCCACCATCACCACCATGCCACTATTTATGTCGTCATAGTCGTCACCCACCCCACCCCACCCCCACCTCCACCTACCCACCCCACCCCAACACCACCACACCACTATTGTCGTTGTCACAACGGTCACCCCCACTCCCCAATAGATGCATATTTCTATTCTTTTGCATGGTTCTATTTCAATTTTTGTCAACGAAACATATGGTCAAATTCCATTTCAATTCCTTCAAAGTCAAATTCCTTTGATGGATTCCAATTTCACCAAATTTCATTTTGTGAACCAAATGTCCCATAAATCTCCATGTTTGCTTGGTAGAATGTAGGCGGTTGTGACGACGACAGTAGTAGCATGGTGGGATAGGGGTATGGGTGGCGGGAGTGATAGTGACAGTAGTAGAGTGGTCGACTGGTCGTTGTGGGGGTAGGGTGGGTACAGGCCCGTTCCTGACATTTTTTAGGCCCTGGGCGACGTGTAAAAATGGGTCCTCGATAACTACGGAATTATTTTCAATATATTGTTTATATCATCAAAAATAACATTGAATTCAAGAAATATTAATAATTCATATAAAACCGTTTTTCGCAGTATTCGTAGCGCAAGAGATCAATCAATAATCATTTCTAAATTAATATCATCTACCATATCAATTTTACATAGCATCGTCAATCAGTTTCACCGTCAAAGTCATCTTATGATATACCTTTAATATATAGATTTTAATCATTTGACGTCACTATGTTGACCATTCGGAGTAACACTTTAAGTAAATCAACATAAATAGTTGATATTCCACATGTTACCTGATGTTAATGTTTTTAATCATCATTTTAAATTTTTATGGATGAAACAAACTATTTAAGAACCATCAATCTTAGAATCAAAAGTCCATGTTGGTTATAGTTTGAATCTTATTCTTGTTTTAGAGATAGGAGAGTACTTAAGATTCATGCACCAAATATTAGATAATAAATATTCAATAATGTATGAAAAAAAGAAGTATATAACATATTTGAAATCCTAAATATAGATATATGTTGGGTGATCTCATATAGTTTGGTAATTGTTTTTAAAATGTAGGAGTTTTCTTAGTTAATAAGAAGAAAGGTATTATATTCTAACAATAATATAATTCGTGCGGATGAAATAATGTAAAGAGTATGTAGAAGATGAGTAATACTAAGGATTATAGGCAAAGAGTATGTAGAAGATGAATAATGAAAAGAGTATGTAAAATTCATGCGCATGGAATAATAAAATTCAAGGATTATAGGCAAAATTAGTTTTTAGATATTAGTACTAAATAAAAATATAAGTAAAAAACTTAGAGAAACAATAAGTAATACTATAAAATGAAAGACTAAAAAACTTTTCACAAATGTTTTCTTGTCCAATGTTATTAATTAATACATGTTTGGACCCTTGATATAACGTTAAATTCTTTTTGGGTCATATTATACACTAATTTTTTTTTGTCTTTTTTATGTACAACTTTTTTAACTACTCATATATAGTATATACTATAAAATGAAAGACTAAAAAACTTTTCACAAATGTTTTCTTGTCCAATGTTATTAATTAATACATGTTTGGACCCTTAATATAACGTTAAATTCTTTTTGGGTCATATTATACACTAATTTGTTTTGGTCTTTTTTGTGTACAACTTTTTTAACTACTCATATATAGTATATACTAAAAAATTTGGGCCTCTATTTCCTTTGGACCCTGGGCGTACGCCCGGCCCTCCCTCCCCCAGGGACGGCCCTGGGTGGGTAGGTGGCGGTTGTGACAATAAACAGTAGTGGCGTGGTGGCAGTGTGGGGTAGTGTGGTTGGGTTGGATGAGTGAGTGAGTGAGTGGATGGTGTTGGTTAAATTGGATATAAAGGTTATTTTTGTTTTCTTAAAACCAACTTATCAAATCTGTTACATTTATTAGGTGATGAAATTCATTTTTTATTCACTTATACCAAAGAATTATGAAATCATTAATTTGTGGAATTCAAAAGAACTTAAAGATTCCATCTATTTCAAAACGTAAACCAAACAAAAATAATTAAAATTTGGTCAAAGGAATTAAACATTTCAATTTCTTTGAAATTCCATAAACCAAACAACACCTTCATTATTAGTTGAAAAACTAGTTGATAAATTAATTATATTTAATAAAGAAATTTAGGTGATAATTTAAATTACAAATGGCATAAAATATCTACAAAAGGTTATTTAAAATGGGAAAATGAAAGTTTTAGGGGTTTTAGCTTATTTTATACAACAAGTTCTGCAAAAATAGAAAAGAGATGATAAAATTATTCAAATTTGAAGAACTATCCCTAATAACATATTCAATAGAGAGAATTTTATTTATCTTTTGTTAACTATAGATGTCCTGGTCAGCTTGTGTTTACCTCAACTAGTCCTAGGAGTAGGAGCCCTAGTGAATAGCTAGGAAAATCCCGAGTGATTTTGTATGACTTAAACCAGTAACTTCATATTAAGCATATTTTTTAGAGTAAATTATAATTTTGGTCCCTGAGGTTTAATAAAATCTTTGAAAATGGGACATCAACTTTAATAAGTCGAGTTTCCATCTTTAAGATAACCATTTTGCTCTGAAAATGGGACCTGACCACTAACTCCGTCTAATTTTTCCATTAGAGCCAATGGTAAAATCGTCCAATCATGTTTTAGATCCCACTTTCAAATATTTTACTAAGCCTCAGCGACCAAATTATAGTTTACTCTTATATATATAACAACTTATTTATATTTTTGAATTTTGTTTAAAAATCGATTTATTAATAAATAATATTAATTGTTTGACTAATTTCATTTTGAACTCTAAAACATTTTTTATAATAAAATATTTAAAAATATTTCGGCATAATTATATTATTTTTTTGAAATAAAAGTAATAATACATTATCTCAAAATCTCGTTAAGTTTGACAAAAAATTTATACTAATAATTTACCTATAAAATGATATATACATTTTAATTTATAAAGTTATATGTATAATATATTATAAGACACCGAAAAAAGTTTAGGAAAATTCTGAAGGATTTTCTAATTTTGAGTGATTAATTCCTTAGATAATCTTTATTTTAAAATTAAAAATAAGTTTTTCTTAATTCAGTCAAAAGTATTAAAATTGATTATATTAAAATTAGGGGTTGTTTATTTTTTTTTAAAACACCTCTTAATAACTCTTAAGTCTGAATCATTTAGACCTTTTGATATTCAGACTGTTTGTTTTTTTTTTCCCAATTTTCAGAACTTCTTAATGGCTCTTAAATACATATTAAATAAAATGTAGTGACCTAACTTATTAAAATCTCTTATCCCGCCTCATTTCATATGCTCTTCTTTCTATTAAGACACCTCCAAACGTTACAAAACAAATAATCTTATTGATTCATATTTTAGACTTCAGCACCAACTCTTATTAATTAGAAGTGAAATAAGACTTCAGACCTCTTAAAAAACAAACGCTACCTTAGAGTTTACTCTATTTTTCATTTATTAACTAGAGAAGGACTTGAAAATCATATTTTTCAAACTGTGTCGATCTGAAGCATATATTTAGTATTTGAGACAAGATGAAGCATAGATATCCCATGGGTTAAAAAACTCCATTTTTGTAATGAGTTGTCAACCATTGTATTAATTATTATATTGTAAAATAAAATAACAAATACTTTATATATTGGAGATGAAAGTCAATGGAATTAAAATTCTCTAACAATTACTAAAAGACAAAAAGATAATTATAGTCTCAAATCAAAATTTTCTCGTATGGATAAATCATAAAGCGATAGGTCCAATTAGAATCGACGAGCACAGTCACATATCCAATTATAATTAGATATGTGTAAAATCCCACATTGGTTACGGAGAAGAAAGAAAGTTGTCTTATAACTATAAGGGATTGGATAGCTCATCTACCATACGCGTTTTAAAATCATGAATCCGAGTGTGTGGACAAAGTGAACAATATCTGGTACAGTTGTCCTGGGATGTTACAAATGGTATCAGAGCCGGGAACCAGACTGGTGTGTCAGCGAGGACGCCGGGCTCCCAAGGGGGTGGATTGTAAGATCCCACATTGGTTGGAGAGGAAAACGAAAGTTGCCTTATAAGGGACTGAATACTTCCACTACCAGACACGTTTTAAAACCATGAGTCCTGGTGTGTGGACAAAACGGACAATATCTGGTACGGTTGGTCTGGGATGTTACATATAGGATCCAAAATTTCAACTATTATGTCATTCAATTTAAACTGATAGGTCCAATTAGAGTCGACGACCATAGTGTAACACCCCTCAAATTTGGAAAGAGCAAGTAATTTAAAACTTTCAATTATACATCAAATAAGGATAAAATCTATTCTACAAATCATCACTTGAGTCACCTTAAAAAGAATATTAGTTTTAACTTCAACAAATAATAGGTCAAGTCTTGTATAAAGACTAATCAAAGTCGGGTGTTACTAAAACCCAATAACAGTTGGTGTCTCCAAAAGTGCGGAAGGCTTCACCAAGCTACTCTCCCTCGTGCAGGACTAGCACTCATCTCACCACGAAGTCGCTAGCAGCAATCCTTAACCAAACCTGATGCACATGCCAACAAATAAAAAAGTTAGACTAACACCTAGTGAGTTCAAGAGTTTCATCATGAAACAAATATATTTGTTAAAGGGAAAGAATGTAGTTTAAATCATAATATTTCAAAATGATTTACTTTAAATATTAAAGGACTCATTTTCCAAAATAACACACCTTTAAAAACAAGTAACCCAACATAAACATTCTTTCATAAAACAACTTCAGCCCCAAACTCACCCAAAACGTTAATAGAAAAATGAACTCCCAATTTATAAAAGTGTGGATAAAAACTTTATTTCCCGAAACACCCAAGACACGGGCGGGGCATAATACTCAACCCATAAGTCTTGAATAACAACCATAAGTGCAAAATGTAACACCCTCAAATTTGGTAAGAGCAACTAATTAAAAATTTCGACATTACATCAAGTAAAAGATAACTCTCCAAAATAAAACTTTCTCTTTAACCTCAACAAATATAAACTCCAGTCTTATACAAGGACTAGACCAAAGTCGGTGTTACTTAATCTCAACTATAAGTTGCTCTTCCCGAAAACAAGTGCGGAAGACTTCACTAAGATATCGACCTCTTGAGCACACGACTAGCACTCCTCTCAGCACAGTGTCACTAGAGTTATTCCCAACCGGAACCTGTTGCACATGCCGACAAATAAAAAGGTTAGACTAAAGCCTAGTGAGTTCAAGTGTTTTCCACATGAATAAAGATATCGTTGAAAAGAGGTAATGCAGTTTAGATTATAATCTTTCAAAATGATATGCTTTGAATATGAAAACGACTCGTTTTTCAATAATTTGAATTTTGGGCAAAGAAACACCAATATAAACGTTTTCAAATCCAAACTACATCGGGAACAAGGTCCCAGCATATAACATTCTTTCGTAAATTAATTTCAACCCAAACTCACTCAAAACGTGAATAGAAATCGAACTCTCCATTTATGAAAATGCGGTTAAAACTTTATATCCCGAAACACCCAAAAAGTTAGTGAGGCATAATACTCAACCCATAAATCATGGATAAGATCCATTTATACAAAACGTCACAGAAACTTGGATAATAAAACTCGATACCCAAAAACAACACCTTTCGGTGACGGGGGATACCCGAATTCCATCGAAAGTGGCGGCCACACAGTTAAGCCACTTATCAATGTTCTCGAGCTTCACATAGAGCCATGGATCCCCGTATACGGCTCCCAACCGAACTACCACCGCAAGATACCCAAATGACCCTAGTGCCTACTTGACCTCTAAATGAGTGTCACCACAAAAGCCACAAGTCTCCGTATACGGCTCTCCAAGAGCACCACCGCAAGACTTAGCTCCGTATACGGCTCTCCAAGAGCACCACCGCAATCTTACATAACAACATGACTTGGGGACCATTCACTAGACTTCAAACGCTGACACTAAATTCCACGATGAGTAACCAGACTGGATTACAAACGGGCATTGAGTTCAACCACCCACGATATATACCTCGAGCCCTTCAATAAAGGTTACACGGTTATCGAGTTCAACCACCCACGATCTATACCTCGAGCTCCCGCTAGCCATAAACAATATCCAGTCCCAAAACGGGGGTAAAGTCCCCAACTAAACCAATTGACTGACTCATATGCCTATGGATCCAATGCATTACAGTCAAAAACGTTACACGACTCAAACGAATGAACTAACACATTCAAAACATGTAACTCTCAATTAAGATGCAACTAAGTACACCGTACGTCCAAGGCTCCTTAAGGAGCTACCAAAACTGAACAAATGTTCCAAAGACTCAACCGAGTACAAATCAAGCCCCAAAGGGCTTAATAGACGATTGGCTAAAACACGAGAGCCAATATGGTTACATAAACCAAATTAAATCTTTCCCCAAAACTTTGTTTCTCAAATAACAATTGGCCTTCGGCCTAAACCAAAAGGTTTTCCATTTCTAAAATGTTCCCCAAAGTCGGGAATGACCCAAAATCAAACGACTCACACATTCGTACTTTTCAAAACATCCCATTTTATTAATGATGCATAAAACCCGACAAACACTTAAAAGTGCATTTTTTGACCAAATACCTATTTATGCAATAAATCATCAAACCCATTCATTTATGACACATTTATCGAAATGCCCAAAAATCCCAAATATGGGTATTTTACAAGCTTAATAAGCTAAACACTTCAAAAATCAAAAGTTACCAAATAACTCAACAGTTGATAATTTCATGTAAAACACATAAATGTTTTAAAATAGACATTTTGGCATATACAACGTTTTCACAAATCAACTTGAACTCACCTTGCTAGATTTAGGCTAAATCTAGGTTTTACCCCCAAAACTTGAATCACAATTGATGATGTAACACCCGTAATTTTCGATAAGTAAATGTCACCGGGACAATTCTGTGACTTATAACCAGTGGGGCTTTGTTGGGAAATGTCTTGTTTAAAGTCCCTTATAGTATCGGGGTTGTTGGCGTTGAAAGAAGTCGAGTTTTGGGATTCGTGGAGGTCTGGGCGACAATGCCCGCGACAGTGACAAGTGTCACTATCTCCGTGTCACAATCGCGAGAATGGTACCGCGGGCACCCCCCTTCGGGCGACTATGCCCGACGACTATGCCAAGGGCATAGTCGCGTGGCACTATCGTCGACGGGTGCAGACCTGCTTAAAATCGCGAACTTCAACCCTCTTTCATTCCAACCTTCCCCCATTTCACCCTCTTCTCTCTAGAAACCGAACCCAAACCCTAAAATCGGTTTCTATGTATCCATGGCACCAAACCTATCATGTTCCAAGTGTTCTCCCCCACCCAACAAAGATTAGAAGCTCCACCTTCATCTTCCTCATCAAGTTCAACGGTTGGGAACTCGGGTTGAAGTGTTGGATTGGGTGTTCTCGGAAGTCTCATCGTCTTCAAGGGTAAGTTTTTTTTGTATTAAGGTTATAAATGCTCCCTTGATGGTTTCTTAGTGTTTGGTTTCTCAAATCTCGGATTTGGTAGTTTTGGAGAAACTAGGGTTTCGTTATTATTTGGGGTTTCTTGGTATATTGTTAGGGGAATGTTTCTACATGGTCGGATATGGTTATTTATGGTTTGGATTGTATGGATCTAGGTTTTGGAAGTTTCCGGCTTGAGGATTCGAGCGGCCTTCAAAAGAGCTCGTTGGGTGAAACCTAGATTTAGCCTAAATCTAGCAAGGTGAGTTCAAGTTGATTTGTGAAAACGGTGTACATGCCAAAATGTTTATTTTAAAGTGTTTGTGTTTACATTAAATTGTTAACTGCTGATAAGTTGGTTATTTGGATAAACTTAACTTTATAAACCTATAAAGCACACATTTTGGGATTTATGGACATTTGGATAAATGTGTCACACAGGAAGGTGTTTTGATGATTTATTGCATAAATGAGTACTTGGTCAAAAATATACTTTTAGGTGTTTGTCGGGTTTTTATGCATCATTCATGAAATGAAATATTTGGAAAAGTACGAATGCGTGAGTTCTTTGGTTTTGGGTCATTTCCGACGTTGGAGAACATTTTAGAAAATGATAATCCTTTTTGGGTTTTGGGCCGAAGGCCGATGGTGATTTGAGAAATAAAGATTTTGGGGAAAGATTTGATTTGGTTTATATAACCATATTGGCTCTCGTGTTTTAGCCAAACGTTCATTATGCCTTTTGGGGCTTGATTTGTACTCGGTGGAGTCTTTGGAACATTTGTTCAGTTTTGGTTGCTCGTTAAGGAGCCTTGGACATATGATGTACTTAGTTGCATCTTATTTGGGAGTTATATGTTTTGAATGCGTTAGTTCATTCTTTTGAGTCATGTAACGTTTTAGACTGTAATGCATTGGATCCATAGGCATATGAGTCAGTCGGTTGGTTGGTGGGGACTTTATCCCCGTGTTGGGACTGGATTTGTTTAGTGGGGATCTTATCCCCGTGGCTAGTGGTTGGACTTGATAACCGCGTAACCTTTATTGAGGGCTCGAGGTATAGATCGTGGGTGGTTGAACTCGAGGCCCGTTTGTAATCCAGTCCGGTTACTCATCGTGGAATTTAGTGTCCGCGTTTGAATTATAGTGAGTGGGCCAAGTCATGTGGTTGATTATGTAAGCTTGTGGTGGTGCTCTGCGGAGCCGTATACGGAGCTAAGTCTTGCGGTGGTAGCTCAGATGAGCCGGATACGGGGACTTGTGGCTTTGGTTGTGACACCCACTAGAGGTCGAGTAGACACTAGGATCAGTGGTGTCTTGCGGTGGTAGCTCAGAGGAGCCGGATACAGGGAACCATGGTCTTATGTGAAGCTCGAGAACATTGATAAGTGACTTAACTTTGTGTGCCCGCCACATTCGATGGAATTCGGGTATCCCCCATCACCGAAAGGTGTTGTTTTTGGGTATTGAGTTTATTATCCAAGTTTTCGGTGGCGTTGTGTATATCTGGGTTTATCCTAGATTCTATGGGTTGAGTATTATGTCCCACCCGAGTTTTGGGTGTTTTGGGACAAGATGTGTTATTTACATTTCATAAATTTAAGTATCAAACTATGACCCCGTTTTGGGTTGCATCGTTTTATAAGAAATGTGTGTTTGGGAACATTGTCTTTAAAAGTGTATATTATGGGAAAATGTGTCGTTTCCATTTTTAAGCATAATGTTTCGAAGGATCTTGCTTTAAAACTGATTTCCTGTCTTTTAAAGATATATTTATTCATGTTAAAACTCTTGAGCTCACTAGGCGTTAAGCCTAACCTTTTTTATTTGTCGGCATGTGCATCAGGTTCCTAGCGGGGGGTTCAGTTGTAGCGGTGCTATGAAGAGTTGAGCCTTAGCCCTACAATCGTAAGTAATTGGTGAAGTCTTCCGCGAGTTGGAGATAGTGACATGGTTTGGGCTGTAGTAGCACCCGTCCCTTATAGTTTGTATATATATATATAAGATGGTATACGTGTATTGTAGCTAAATCTGAATTTGTGGTTGTAGATGATTCATTTATCGATGTATTTAGAAAATTTTAATTAAGTTGCTATTTTCATATTTGAGGGTGTTACAGATGAAGGATTGAATCACGAAGAAACCTCCCTAGATCTTAGATCCAACACATCTACAAGATCACCTTCACCACATAAGTCATCAAAATCACACCCAAGTTAAAAGATGAAAGGGAAAAAAATGAAATCATCAAACCCTAGCTTAACATTGAGAGAGATGAGGAGCTTACCACCACAAAATACTCTTGTATTCTCCAATAGACTTCAAATCTCTTGCTATATCCTTGAAGATCTCTGGAAAACGAAACCATGGAAACTTGAATCACCAAAAACGAAGTTGAGATGCAAAAGTTATGAACAAATGAAGTTCTAGGGCTGAAAATCGGGTTTTATGCTCGAACAGGGCTCCGCGCGGGTTACCACGCGGCCTAAGTCGCCCCACAACTCTTCCGGATGTCCCTAAGTCACTCCGTGCACTGTTCATCCGATTTTCTTCATTTTTCATGCCCGATCACTGTTTTGGCCATAACTTCTTCGTTTTAGCTCCGATTTTGCCCCAAAAAGAACCGTTGGACTCGTAATTTAATCCTTCATCCAACCAAACTATAAAATCTAGGATTCAAGCTGTAACACCCTCAAATCCGGAAATAACAACTAATTTAAAATTTTCTAAATACACCAATAAGGGGAACATCTACAACCACAACTTAAGATTTAACCTCGATACAAACATTCATTCTATACAAACAGTCTATAATAAGAACGGGTGATACTAAAACCCAATAATAGACACTATCTCCAAACTGCGGAAGACTTCACCAACTACTTACATTTGCACAAAGTTAAGGCTCAACTCTTCATAGCTGCTAGAACCAAACCCCAACTAGAACCTGATGCACATGCCGACAAATAAAAAGGTTAGGCTTAACGCCTAGTGAGCTCAATAGTTTTCAACATAATAAAGTTAACCGTTTAAAAGAAAGGATGCGGTTAAAATCATAATCTTTCAATTCGATAAGTCTTACATATGAAATGACTCATTTTCCAATAATATGCATGTTAGACAAAGAACACCAATTTAAACGTTTTCCAATCCAAACTACTTCAAGGACGAAGATACTAAAATAAACCGCCCATTCATAAATTTGGTTTAACACAAAACTCACTCAAAACGGGGATAGAAATTGAACTCTTCATTTATGAAAATACGGATAAAACTTTATATCCCAAAATACCCAAAACACGGGTGTGACATAATACTCAACCCATACACCAAGGATAAAACCCAATTATACAAACGCCACCGAAAACTTGGATAATAAAACTCAATACCCAAAAACAACACCTTTCGATGACGGGGGATACCCGAATTCCATCGAAAGTGACGGACACATAAAGTTAAGCCGCTTATCAATGTTATATGAGCTTCACTTAGGGATAAAACACTCGTTAACATCAACCTTTCCGGGTCTATAGCTAACAAACCAACAAGCTCAACAACTCTATGTCTATTGCTTGGATAATCGTCAAGTTCAAACCCTCTAGGTTTGTACCTTGGAAATCTTCGTGCACTCATCAAGTTCAACCCCTCCAGGTCTATACCTTGGAATCCCAAAACATCCCAGTTAAGCTCGTTCACAAGAAAGTTGCAATTATGGATCATAAGACCCCATGCCTATTTCAAGTTACAATACGGGGATAGTCCCCAACTAAACCAATCGACTGACTCATATGCCTATGGATCCAATGCATTACAGTCTAAAACGTTACATGACTCAAATGAATGAACTAACGCATTCAAAACATGTAACTCTCAAACAAGATGCAACTAAGTACACCATACGTCCAAGGCTCCTCAACGAGCTACCCAAAACAGAACAAATGTCCCAAAGACTCCACCGAGTACAAATCAAGCCCAAGAGGCTAAAGAGACGCTTGGCTAAAGCATGCGAGCCAAAATAGTTATATAAACCAAATACACATTTTCCCAAAATCTTTAATTCTCAAATTATCATTGGCCTTCGGCCCCAACCCCAAAAGGTTTTCCATTTCTAAAACGTTTCCCATAGCCGGGAATGACCCAAACCCAAAGGACTCACGTAATTCGTGCATTTCAAAACATCCCATTTCATGAACGATGCATAAAACCCGACAGACACTTAAAAGTGCATTTTTGACCAAATACTTATTTATGTAATAATTCCTCAAAACCCGTTCATTTATGACACATTTAACGAAATATCCAAAAATCACAAAGATATGTGCTATACAAGTTTATAAAGTTGACACTTTCAAAATAATCAAACTTATCAGCAGTTAACAATTTCATGAAAGATGCACAACACTTTAAAATAAACATTTTGGCATGTACAACGTTTTCGCAATGCAACTTGAACTCACCTTGCTAGGTTAAGTTAAACCTAGGTTTCAATCCCCAACCATTGGCCTCCCAAAAGCATAGACTGTAACACCCTCAAATCTGAAGATAGCAACTTATTAAAAAAAATTCTAAATACATCATTAAATACTTCAAACTACAAACATAAATTGAGAAATTAACTTCAACGCTCACGTTCATCCTATACATACACTCTATGAAAAGGACGGGTGTTACTGAGCCCAATAACAGTTACTAACTCCAACCTGCGGAAGACTTCACCGACTACTCACTCTTGTATAAAGCTAAGGCTCAATCCTCATTGCACTTGCTAGAACCGAAACCCCAACTGGAACCTGATGCACATGCTGACAAATAAAAGGTTAGGCTTAACACCTAGTGAGCTCAAGAGTTTTAACATGAATGAATAAATATTTAAAAGACAGGAAATCAGTTGTAAAGCAAGATCCTTCGAAATATTATACTTCAAAATGGAAACGACATATCTTCCCATAATATACACTTTTAAAGACAATGCTTCCCAAACATGCATTTCTTATAAAACGATGCATATAACATGAAATAGACTCCATTTGTACAAAATCCTCGAAGATGCATAAATCATAAGATAAATCTTACTTGTACAAAATCACCAAGACTACGTAAATCATGCTATTTAGTTGTTGAAATGTTCAAAACCCAATATAAACATTTTAAGAGGTTAACACAACCCAAGTTTACTAAATATGAAAACTTACCAAAATTCTCACTCTTTGACATATAACCAAGTAAAACATATTTTTACTTCAAAATACACAAAACTTATCAGCAGTTAACCATTTTATATAAAACACTTTAAAATAAACATTTTGGCATGTACACCGTTTTCACAAATCAACTTGAACTCACCTTGCTAGATTTAGGCTAAATCTAGATTTCACCCAACGAGCTCTTTTGAAGGGCGCTTGAATCCTCAAGCCGAAAACTTCCAAAACCTAGATCCAAACACTCCAAACCATAAATATCCACAATCAACCACATAGAAACATTTCCCAACATTATATACCAAAATCCCTAAACGAGATCAAAACCCTAGTTTCTCCAAAACTAACAAATCCGAGATCTGATAAACCCAACACTAGAGAAACATCCGAAGAGTATTTATAACCTTAACTCAAAGAAGCTTACCATTAAAGATGACGAGACTTTCCGAAGACACCCAATCCAACTCTTCGACCCGAGCTCCCACACTTTGAACTTGACGAGGAAGATGAAGATGGAGGTTTTGTGGGTTATCATCTCAACTAGTTAGATGAAGAAGGTTTATGTGGTTTGAGGAGGGAAAACCCTCAAAATAGGTAAGGGTTCGACATTTGAGGTTTGGGAGAGAAAAGGGAAGAAGTTTTAGGGTTTGGGATTGAGAGGAATGAGGCTAATGGCTGAAAAATCGGCTTTTAGTCACGTGGGTTATGTCGCGACCTTAAGTCGCGGCATAAGTCGCCCATTTCCCCAGAACTCACTTCCAGTGAGTTACGCGACTTGTGCCGCGACCCCAACTCGCGCCACAACTCGCGACAGCCCAATTCTCGGTTTTCTCGCGTCTTCTCACCTGATTCGATCCTCGATGATTCCATAGAAAAACTCATTTGATTTCCCAACACCTTTATGTTCCTAAAGCCAAAAGACTCCCGAACTATCACAAAAGGAAGTCTCCAAATTTCGGGTGTTACATAGACCCCACCCAAAGCTTTCCGAAGACATCCATTCCAACTCTTCAACTCAAGCTTCCAAAACCTAGATCCACACATTTTCGACCATGAATAAACATATCCAACCGTAAATGATTGCTCCCCAAACATTTTACACAAGATCTCATCATATAACCAAAACCCTAATTTCCATAAATGATGAGAACAAGAGGTTACCTTAACCATAACTCCAATCTACCAACCAAAATACTTCTAGACCACCAAGATGAGCTATGCACTCCCAATCTTCAAGGATAAAGAAAAGGGTTGGGTAAAAACCCTAGAAATTGATGAAGAGGATGAAGATGGAAATGGTGGTGAAGCTTCCAAACCAAAACCTTGGAGGAAACACCAAACTTCTAGCAATAAATGATGCGATTGAGGAGTAAATGAACCCTAGGTTCAGTTTCTATGAAAGGGAGAAGTTGAGAGGAAATGACAAAAGAAAAGATTGAGTTAGAATGAGAAATGAGGCTAAAATCAGATTTTAACCCGTCTGCACCTCTCTCGCAATTGTGCCCGGCGATAATGACATGTGTCACTATTGCGAGTCACTCTCGCGCGGAATGTACCGCGGGTGGTACACCCCCGGTGATTGTGCCACGCGATAGTGACACATGTCACTATCGCGAGTCACTCTCGCGCCACTTGTACCGAAGCCCAAAAATGTCCAAAACTCGAGATTTTCGCACGGATCGATTTAAGGTTTGAAAGTACAACTTATTTCACCCAAAAAGATAGACGAAAAGTGAAGAGATGACTGGAGATGAACAAAAACTTACTAAGCGAAAATCCGGGTGTTACACAAGCCCAAAATCCTATATCTTCTTTTTCCCTTAAAATATCGATTTCTTTATTAACTTGAAATGATACCTTTCGAAAATCGGGGAGTTACACAAAACGTCACCGAAAACATGGATAATAAAATAACATAATTTAATACCCAAATAACACCTTCCGGTGACGGGGGAGACCCGATTCCGATGTACGCGGCAGAACACAAAGTTAAGCCACATAGCCACGTTGTCGAACTACACCTCAGATCGTAACTGTATTGTCTGCTCTGCCGAGATTCACCTCCAGTCGGACTGTTTTCCAAGTCCTAAACACCGTATCCTCTATTGCCTGCTCCGTCGAGCTACACCTCAAAGATACGTGATCCTATTGCCTGTTCATTCTCTAGTGGAGTTTCATCCTCAGGGTACTCATTCGACCCTTAGTGCCTACTCCCTAGCGTTATGGCGTTACAAATTCTTGACGTCGAGCTCGTTATAGCGCGCCATGGCACGCCATGACCCGCCATGTCTCGCCATGGCGCGTTATGGTGTTACAAATTTGTGTACTTTCGATTCTTCAGATTTTTGTACTTCGAAATTCGATTGGACTTTATCCATTAATATCGATTATAATTTAGAAAATCTTTTATTTATCGTTTTATATGAATTTTAGTTGTTAATAACTTGTTCATTATTGTTCAAGACACTAATAAAAACACAGACATACACATATATACATATAAATTATATACAGATTTTCTGCCTTAAGCCACGCTTTGGAAAACGCCATGGCCTCGCCATAACTTGTAAGGCTTGAGGCTTGACCTCGCCGCCACGCCACGCCTCACGCCATTTAGAACCTTGTTTACCCTCAATGTCACTATTATTTCTCGAACAAATGGAATTCAAAAAGGAAATCTCTAGAATTTAGAATTCTTCTATATTAATCCTAATAACAGTTTTATTCGGACAATGCTTAGTCCATTCTTTTTGGTCGACGAATGAAAAGGGCTAGAGTTGAGTTTCATGGAGTTTATTACTTTGAAGAGAGTTAAAATGTTGCAACATTGGCTCCCTTACATGGAATGTTCCGTAATTCATACGTCTTATGTTCAATACTTCTTATTTTTATATCGGGTTCTATCCATGGGGCCTTCATGAGTTTAGTTCTTTCCGAAAAATACATGCTCTCGGCCAGAGTGCCATTTTGGGCTCGGACCGAGCATATCCAAGAAAGACACAAGTGGTTTCCCCTTGGAGGAAGTGTGAAGCGTTGCCATTGGTGTTTTATAACGCAAGATGGGAACACGTTAAACACCTTCTAATAAAACGTTAAAATCCACACATTTCGAGAGTAAAAATATGTGTTTTTGAATAATTTTATAGACATACATAATGTGTTTATCAACTCCCATAGCCAATATTTTGTCAGGTTTAGAAATATTGAAATTCGTCATTTAAATTGTTGGACTCTCACATTGGCTAAATTGGACCATTTCTCCTCTATACATATTGGAGCCTCCATTCTTTCCTCAAAAGCTCTTTTCTAAATAAATCTTGAAGTTCCATATCTTCTAATATGGTATTAGAGTCGAGGTTTACCCTATATGAACTTGACAGTTTGGGGCAACCTATACTTGTGTAGCCCCCTCTCCACACTTAAAATTAATTTGTGTCGGTCTACCCTCTGTTGGAGCCTGGAGGGGACGTGTTGGAGTCCCACATCGGCTAGACTTAAATCATTTCTCCTCGATATATATTGAAACCTCCATTTTCTCCTCAAGTTAGAGCTCTTTTCAAGAGTAAATCTGGAGGTTCCATATATCTTCACTTTAATAATGTGTGATTAAATATATTAAGAAATAGAATATAGATAATCTCAAAAACCCATACATGTGCTTTTTTTCGAAAACTAGTCATGGGCATCGTAATTTCGTCTTGTTTGAAAGAAATGGTTGTTGAAGTTGACATAATTTCCTTTGCACTTTTTGTGTTCCCACTGTTTCATAAATAACTCGATAAGATGTTCACTCACGTTTAAGTGTAATCGGAGAGAAACTTGTACAACTACTTTTTATCATGCAATGTTGTACATTTTAAAGGGCTTGCAAATGTCCTTGTTGGTCTCCAGAAACAAACACAAACTGTCGATAAAAACTACTACTTTATTTACTCTGACATGTATTTTGATAATAATATTTATTTTAAAATTAAAATATTTAAAATGTGTTTAATAAAATGATGGTGACTTCTCATGGTCATGGGTAAGGTTCGATAGCACCCTATCTCGAACATGTGGCTCTACATCAACAAATGGAGAGGGCAATTCACAAAAATCGTATAAAATAATTTAACTAAAAAACATATTCAAGATTTTACAAGTTTCAAAAAATATTATTTAAATAAAAATATATTAAAAACCCTGAGTCATTTTCATATTTTAAGTTACTAGAAGCGTACTCGCGCAATGCAGCGAGATATATCATGATTTTAATGTTTCATTTTATTTTTTTATTAATTTACGGTACGATTTTGGATGGGTTTGAGAGGGTGATAATGGTTTTTTTTTTTATAAATTTGTTTAGTTTAGCGGGATACATTAAGTATTTTGTTAGAATTCAATTATTATTTTATATATTTTAAAGTCTTTATATTTAAATTGAGATGTTTATCTTGTTTTGATTATGTTTATTAGTTAGTTATGAATTCAAACATACAGCTTTAGAAATTTGTACTCATGCATCATTACTTGTAATATTGAATTTTAAGTAATGTGTATCAATAAACATTACTTAATGCATAAAAGCTTTAAAATTTGATTTTTATCCTGTATTTAATTATGTAGGGAGTGATTTTAGGGGATAGGGGAGTGATTTTAGGAGAGTTAAAGTAGTTAGAGATAAGGATCGAAAGTTAATAAATAATATTAAATGTAGTACATAAAGCTTTAATGATTGTTTTAAGATATTTTAAGTAATTAATATTAAATGATGGTAAATTAAGCTTTAACAATTATATTTAACGGGTTTTTATCCATGTTTTATAATATAGTATAGATTATGTTAGTGCCAAGAAATGTCCAAAAAAAATTTCATATGTTGAACAAATATTGTTTTGTACTTATAAAATGAAATGGATATATATAGTTTTTATGTATTAATTGATCAATAACAAAATAAAATAAACTAATATAACAAAATGGTTATATACACTTTTTATTAGCCATTATTTATTTTCCATATTCAGATGATAGTAATAAGAGATACTACTAATTATTTAACTTTGAGATACATATGAAAATCACATAATTAGAAGTCATAACAGACAATTATTGTAATAATCAGGTTCAAAATCATTAAATTATAAGTTTGGGGGTGTTTTGGTCAAAACCCAATTTTGAAAGGGGCTAAATGTAAATGATTACTAAAAAGGAGTATTAGCCTAGGGTTCTGTTCATTTGGGTTGGCGGCCGAAGGAATAAGAAAGAAAGAACCGTGTAGGGGCGATTGGAGAAGAGACCTGGGTCGACGAGACCTTGGTCGAAGAGACTTGGGTCGACGAGACCTCGGTCGAAGGGAGACCCCGGACGGGGGGAAACCCGGTCGATGAGACCCCGGGAGTCGGGGAAGCTCGGGGGGTCCGGGGATCGGGGTTTGTCGGGGGTGTTGCACAGTAGCCTTATTTAGGATGTTTAAAGAATTTAAGGCTCGTTGAGTGATGTGTTTTATCGGTTTCGTCGGTATCATCGTAGGTTAAAAGATCGATAGTTCACGGGTTTCTTTAGCTCGGACCACAGGTGAGTTTTTCAAGACTCAAACTGTTTATGACGTTGAAAGCTAATTATACATGCGAGTTGTTTCATTTAAATGCTTTATCATACTAAAATAGTTTGTTTTGCGTAGAAGTTATTCTAAAGCACAATTTGCATTACGTGAGCTTTATACAGGCGAGTTTTTATTGTAAGCGTGGTTTAAGCTTTTAAATTGTTAACTTAATGTATGCATACATTGTTGTGAGTGGCCAAAGTCGGGGGGGGGGGGGGGGGGGGGGGTGGCCCGCCTGTACTCATATCGAGGGGTGTGTCCCGTTTATGCTATATGGGGGTGTGTCCCATCTAAGGCAGTATGAGACAAACACGCTGTCACTTTTAGTGACGGTAGTGTGTGCCGGAAGAGAGTTATAAACGTGGTTTATGTTTTCAAAACTGAAATGGTTGATTTATTCTGTAAATTGTGGTTGAACTATGTTTTGAGGGATCTCACTAGACCTTTGGTCTAACCCTCGCTCTTTCAAAAATTAAAAATCTTTTCAGGTCATCGTGAATTAGGTAGCGCAAGCAAGGGTAAAGAGAAAGTTTGACCGGGAGCCAGAGTAGAAGACTACCATTAGAATGTTTGGTTTCATTTAAATCGCAGTTGTAATAGGTTGTTGTTTGCAAACCTGATATACAGTTAATTTGATGATTGTTGTCTTGGCCATTTTGGCGGAAGCTTATCATTATTTTAATAGACTGCTTATTGTTCAAAATTGGGTTGTGATAATTATGATTGTCATTTGAATTTGAAAAATAAATAATAACCAATAAAAATGATATATATCATTCTCGTTTTGTTGGTTCGTTGTATTTTGCTACTAATTTGTTGATATATCAATAGAAAAAAATGACATATTCTTTTCGTTTTATACTTTTATACGTGTACGGATTTATTCGTTCAAAAATATGCTTAGAGAATTAATCGTTCAATATATGAAGGTCCGTTGGGTTTTTTAGGTTTTAGTAACTTAAATGATTTTATTTGTTTGATTTCAATCATTTCAAGAATTTAATTTTTTGATTTCAATAAGTTTTTTAAGATTTTTTTTATGTTTAAAAAATGTATAGAAACCTAATTACTCAAAAAGAAGTATATTGTATTTTTTCAGACCTTTCCTTTATTAAAATGTTTATAACTTTGTCCGTTGTTTTGTCCCTTCTTTAATTTAGAAAAGATTTACTTATATTGGGGTTCTATTAACTTTTTATAAATATATTTAATATATTGATTACCTAGAAAATACAAAAAAGTAAGACAAACTAAAAAAAAAATTACAAATCAATCTATATTAATATATTATCTTCGATTGTCTTCAGATAAGACTTACCGTAAAGGCATAACAAAGAACAAAAATTGGAAACAATGGAGAAGAACTTTTAAGATGACATAAATTAACAATCTTTCTTTGTAAAACAAATTCATAAACAATCCTTTTATGGTTTACGGATTAAAGAAACATAGAACCAACTTATCAAATTGTTTGTGAATGATTAGTCGATTAGGGTTAATATGCTTGCACAACTCTTCTTTCGGTCCTTTTGTTTGATTTCGGCACTTGCGTTCTCATGCTCGGAACCCTCACGACTAATTGGGAGAAGGTTGCAGGTACTATGGATCTTCGGTCGTCGGCTAGGAGCTCTGGCCGGCAACGAAACTAAACACATTTCCCATTTGGCAGAGACCAATCATCCATATACTATCAAATGGCGATCCAAAAAAAGAAATGTTGGGGCTAAGGGGATGTTTGGGATTGTTTTTTTTTTTTTGAACAGTGGAATTTTATAAAACTAGCAAGAAGGTAGAAAAAGAAACAATTACATAGAAGTAATGACAAATGAAGGATTAGTAAGCCAACCAACCCAATTAATAGACAAATTGTTACTTCTATGATTTACCCAAAAGTAAGCATGGGTTGGTTATTTAAAACAACTTATGTTTTTTTTAAAGTGCTTATCAACTTATATGGTGACAAAAATGAGTTTTATAAAAAAAAGTTTGGATTAGCTTATTGTGGTACCAAAACGTAATAAGTTAATAAATTGTTATTTAGGTAGCGTTTGGTATGCAGACTGGATTGAACAGGACAGGACGAGACTGGACAGGACGGGACAACGCTAATTGTTTGTCTTGCGTTTGGTACGACTAGGACAAGACAAAACTAATTGTCTGTTTTACGTTTGGTATGCAGGACATGACGGGACAAAACTGTTAAAATGACCAGATTGCCCCTAATATATTAAGTTTTATACGTTTTTCGCCATATCATAGTTATAAAAACAACCAAAAATTCAAAATAAAAACTGCAATTTTGGGTCATTTTAATATTTTATTTAATATGTTTTTGTACAAATATTATTGCTATTTGTAAAAGTATGTGTAATGGATAAAAAATAAAAATAAAATCAATCAAAACAAAAGCAACCCAGATGGCTCCTCTACCTTCTTCACCTTCTACGACCTTCCCAATCTCCGGCACTACAGGTACCACCTTTCACCACCATCACCTTCTTCGGCTAATCTATTGTAATATCCAGGTTCGAATTGATAAATTTAGAGTTTGGGTGAAAAGTTGTTCAAGACCCAAAGTGCAAGGGGCTAAGTGTAAGTTTTGAATAAAAGGGTTTAATCTAGGGATCTTCCCCATTTTTTCTTTGGCGGTTGCAATCGGATTAGAGAAAAGGAGCAGGGAACATTTATTTGGGAGATTGAAGGAGAGAACGTGATCGGAAGGGATTGATATTCAGCTTCTTCAAGGTAAGGCTTCTAAGACCACGTTTTTTCTGTTTGAATTAGTAGAATGACTAAGACTCTTCTCAAAAGAGTGGAGTCTGATGTTTGGATTGTAGGGTTGAGGGAAATGATTGAAAAACCCTCTTTTGCTCCTTAAAATCAATCCTAAAGATTGATTATGTTAATGGGTTGATTATTGTTGTTGGGAGTCCAAATCCTACATAGTTTGGGTGGATTAATCACGGGATTATAGAACTTGGGTATGTGGTTCGAGGTCTGGGGTTCGTGCAAAACCCTTAATCGCCTCTGGTGTATCTTCGACTGGGCCGGGAGTCTAGCGCCTGGTGTGTAGTCGTGGTCCCGGGAGTTGGGATGGACCGGGGGCGTCCCGGTCAATATGACCTGGGGAAGGTTGGCCTAGGGGACGGGAACCCCGGGGTGGGCTGACCCCAGGAGACGGGGGCCCCGGGGGAGTTGGGGATACCGGGCGGGGAGCCCGGAGATCCTAAACCCGGGCGACCGGGAGGCGGGGGCCCAGGGGGTGTTAACCCGAGCGACCAGAAGGCGAGGGGCCGGGTGAGCCTTTCTGCCCAGTGTGGGTTTTGGTTGGTTCTTTGTAGAAGGTCGTTCTTTAAGATCAAGAGAGAGGGAGAGGGAGATGGCCTTCTTTAGTTGTTTTACCTGTAGGGTGTCTTACCAATATATCGATGTTATCGTAGGTCGTGAGATCGTTAGAGCGCGGATTTAAGCAAGCACCAAAGGTGAGTTTTCTGAACTAAAACCTCTTATGATGAAGAAGTTATGTTTTAAGTACGTGAGTTGTGTTTACAAGTTTTGAAGTGATATTACTTTAACATTTACTTGCGAGAATTGTTCAAATGCTAAAGATGTTTATGTTGTTAATGTTCCCGTGGAAATGTATGCATACATTGTCATAAGTGTGATAAGCTCAAAGTCTGGGGGGGTGCCCCGCCTGTGCTCATACCGGGGGGGGGGGGGGGGTGTTCCGTTTATGCCATTGGGGGTGTGTCCCAATAAGGCAGTGTGAGCCACAGACACGCTGTCACCTCAGGGTGGCGGTAGTGTGAGCTGAGAAGTTTATTGAAAGTGTAATTGTCTTCTTTAAAGCTGAAACGGTTTATTTTTTTTATAAATAATTTGAATGTCTGTTGAGTACAATACTGTTGTTAGAAGGCACTCACTAGACCTTTCGGTCTAACCCTCGCTCTTTTCAAAACTAAAAAACTTTTCAGGAAAGTGCCCAGCAGAGGGTTCTAGCAAGGGCAAGAGGAGTTGTAGGCGAGAAGAGTGGCATAGGGGAAGATTGCTGCAAGACCTCAGATTTAGTTATTTTCTGTATTAAATCCCAGTTGTGTAATAGGTTGTTTCCGCAAACCTTGATGGAATTGTTGTTTTGGGGCCGTTTGGCATTGTTTTATATAAGAGACATTTATTCGTTATTTCTGTGAGTTCGGGATATTACATATATGTTATTGTTCATCAAAAAAAAAAACAGATCCAGAGTTCACCGAAAAAACAAATCCAAATCTAGATAGTTTGTCGGGAAAAAAAATCTAGAGTTTCGAATAAGGAGGATGCGTCAAGTTCAAAGTCAATGTAAGTAGTTATCGGATCAGTTGGTTATATGTTCGGAAGAAAAAAAACTAGAATCTAGATCCCATGTTCAACGGATTTGACCTTCAATCGAACCAAGATGAAATACATTTGTTTTCTTGATGTCCCAAAATGGAATCTGTTTGGAGGATGCGATCGAGTTCAATTCAAACTTGGTGGCAGCGTCGATTTCAGTCCAGAAATGTAGAAGAATGCATCTGAGTTTGTAACCTTTTGATTTTAAGTTTTAGGAGGGTAAGATAGTCATTTACCGTTTTTGTCCAAGGTTGTTCCACCTATTTTGGTGGAACAAAAAAACTCAGTGTTTGTCCCATGAAATTGAGATTTTGTCCCACCTTGTTCCATGGCATGCCAAACATGGGACTAATTTTTTTAGTCTCGTTCTATCTCATCCAGTCTGTGAAACAAACGCACCCTTAGGAGTGTTTGGGATTGCTTATATATGTAAAATAACCCAAAAAGTCATAAGTTGCTTCAAATAAGTTGACAAGTCAAGAATGGTTTAACTTATCGAAAACTTCTTATTAGCGGTGTGGAAAAGTATAAACACTTTTTTTTTCTTCCAACCCAAACACTAAAAATAACTTATTAACGATGAAACAACTTCACCCCTGAAAGGAGCCACTAGGGCTGACAACGGGTAGGGTATGGGTAGGGTAAGAGTTAATCCGTTATCTAATCCATTTAAAATAGTGGTAACGAAACGGGTAATTATCCATCTCATAAAACCATTATCCGTATCCTACCCTACCCATTAAAAGTAACGGGTAACGAAACGAGTAATGGATAAATGGTAAAACAAAATTTCATTTTGAACTACAATTGATATTGTTAAACCTCAAACATATAAGTAAAACATAAGTTCATAAATATAGTTATTATTTTATATCTAATATGTTGTAGTAAACATTTAATTACTCTAAATATAATCATAGTATAATATTTTGAAAACAATTTAAAAAGTGTAAGACTAACACTTTTCGTTGTGATTATTTTCTAAATCCATCTTGCTTCTTATTTAATCAACATGAAATCTTTACTCGATAAATATAAAAATAAATTAAAGTACACGTTAAAATACGACAACATTATTAAAAAAAATATTAATAATTAACTTAATATAATTATGTATATATACACTAATATTTATTTTTATATAATTACAGATACATATATATATATATATTATATCGTAACGGGTAACGGGTAATGGATAACGAAAAACCGTTTATTCATATCCTATCCACTAAATTTACGGGTAATGGATAAGTGGATAAATGGATACAATTTTCCTTATCCATACCCTTATCCAACGGGTCGAAACATAACGGATAACGGTCTTCCTCTTGTCCATTGCCAGCCCTAGGAGCCACCACATCCCAAAAGTAAATACACTTTTACCCCTCATGTATTTCAAACACACCTCACTCATCATGCGAGAATAATATTTCTTGAACGTGTATAAAAGGAGGTGTTTTTTTTTCTTTGTTGATGGCTCACAAAAAATATCCTATCATAGTCTATTTCATATGGTGGCTAAAAAAAAGTATACATCTATTTTCATTTGACCACTTAGAAAAAAACACCAATTTTCATCACCTTGGGTCACCTTTGCCTATTTTCACATATTTACATACATGAATCTATAAAAGTTTAGTCATTAACACTACAAATAAATATGCAAAAGTAAACGAGGTGCATGAAAGCCCCGTGTTATCACCAAAAAGATTGTTTTCATCTAGACCCAACCAGGGACGGAGCTAGGAATTTGCACGAGGGGAGCACCCAACAAGATAATATAAGTATTAATTGTCTTAAAATAACAAAAATAACGATATTATATTGATGATATTCCGACCTTTACATATTATCAACATTGACTTCGACGTTTTTTTTTTTTTTTTTTGGAAATGATATCTTTGTTATCAACCTTAGTAAAACCATATTTTTCAACATAAGTAACTAAGCTATTGTTCGTCTATTGATCTCCCACGTTTATTATGCAACCTATTTTTCATCATGTTCATAGCTGAATATGTATTCACCGTTTTGTCCATAAGTGATTTTGTGAAATTGGTTTTACTAAATATTTTGTAATCAACCATTTTGTCCATATTATTCAATTGCAATTATTCAAGAATAAGGAGCCGTTTACTAAATACTTAACCGGATAAGCGCTTAACGGTATCACTTACCTATTAAGCATGTAAACTACCTAGAATCTTACCTGGTAAGAACTATAACAAGGATTTAGAGTATTACCCGGTAAGTGAGAGAAATGACTCTTACCCGGTAAGCGCTTACTGAGTTTAAGACTCTTACCAACAATCAATTTTGATGGTCGTAATGTTATACGATAAGGTAAGTGAGGGTAATGTCATTGTCGGTAAGCGTTTACCGGATAAGCATTTTGGTAAATGGTCCCTAAATTTTACTTTAGGAAAACATAGCAATAAAATAATTGGTATATGTTGATAAAAGCCTCAAAAGGAGTGCCCAACACATTTCAAGATACATACATGGATTGTTTGTACACTATAAAAGTCTAATATTTCTACATAAAATAATTATTTTTAGAAGTTTAGGGGGGAGGCAATGCACCCTCTGGTGCTCAAGTGGCTCCGCCCATAGACCCAACCTTGTAAAAGAAAACAAGTGCATGCTGCATACAGCAACCATGTATTTAGAACATCTTCAGTAAGAAATTCCTATAAGTAAAAAGCATAAATTCTCACAAGAACTATCGTAATAGAAAATTCTTATAAGCCGCTACATTCATGGATTTCGTGCACAAGAATCTTGATTCTACCTTAAACTTTGGGGTTGTTTGTTTCACAGAATTGGAAGGAATTTGAAGAAATTGGAATGACCAATTTCATTGACCAAATTCCAAGCTCATGTTTGGTTCACGGAATGAAAGCGATGGAATCCTTCCAATTCTATTGAATTCCATGCTTTTAGGAATTCATCATTCCTTCTCTTAAGTGAAGGGATTGAATTCCTACCAACCAAACGCGTGGTCAAATTCAATTCCAATTCCATCAAATTCCATTATGTGAACCAAACGACTCCTTACTGAAGTTTTAGTAGTTTTCTTATATATTTTTTTTAACTTTTATATCCTATATAATTAATTATTGATATGTATACGTACAACCCACAAAAATGGTTTTTATAAAAACTACCCTTATAGAGTTATATATAGTTTGGTGAACTGAATATGATATGCCAACCATCTTTTTCAGCAAAAACATAAATCATCCCACCGATATTGCTAGCATGCAAAAACGGAGAGATCGAAAGGTTAATTATTCTATATATGTTACCACACCCACCTAATACAAACCAAACTATCCCAATGTGCCTTACTCGAATCAAAGGTGCGGTCTGAGAGGGATAAGATGTACCACACCTCCTACAAATACGTATTTTATAATAAAACTTTAACTTGTTTAACGAGACACAGAAGACGAATAGCTCTGACTCGACCTTGGAGAGTAGCTCCTCCTCCTCGTATAACTCCTTGGCCGTGGTGAGACGCTTCTTCTTCTTGGTGAGACGCTTGGAGAGTGGCCCCTATGACGCGCCCTCGGGGAAGAAGAAACACCTCTAGAAACAGACCGATAGCGCCTACTCCTGTAAGAGTGTCTGTAGTCAGGTGAGTCATAGTATCGGCGTCGGCTCCTGTAAGAATGTCTGTAGTCAGGTGAGTAATCACTCGAGTAGTATCGGCTTCGGCTCCGGATACTGTAAGACCGTCGATAGTCAGGAGAGTAATGTCGGCTCCTCCTGTAGGAACCATCTTCGGGGGTATAAGACCTATCGCGTCTGTAGTCAGGTGAGTAATCTCTATAGTATCGGCTCCTGTAGGAGCGATCCTCGGGGGTGTACGATCTATCACGCCTGCCAACTGGCGATCTACTGTAGGGAGAACTCGAACGAGAGTAAGACCTCCCACGGCTGTCGTATGGTGAGTATGATCTTCGATGCCTGCTACTATAATATGGAGAGTAAGACCTGCTCCTGTCTCGAGAGGATGATCGTCCACAAGCTGCATACAACGACCACAAGTACTTGAATAATTCTCGAGAAGAAACATGCAAAGTAATAGGAAATCATATATATCATACTCCTTCCACTCCTATTCCCAAAAGATCGTCGACAAGCCAGAGTTGAATTCATCAACCAGATACGTCATAGCCTCAGAAAAGTCAACATATGAAAGTTCTTAGGGGTCATTTACCGATAGAAAGTGGGTAAGCGCTAACTAGGTAAGAATGTTGTCTGGGTCCAGTGAGGGGATGTTTACCACTAGTTTACCGGAAAAAGTCGCAACCCTCATTTACCTTATCAGATAACATTCTCCGCCATCAAAATGGATTGTTGGTAAGCGTCTTTTACCCTTTAAACGCTTACCGGATAAGATTATTAGCTTACGAGGTCAGCATCATAGACCGGTAAGAGGGTTTTTGGTAAAACGTATCGCCTGTTGGAAATTGAGTGTGAGGTTGGAATTTTTCCATCCCACATTGGTAGAGACACAAAAGAAATTGTAGCTTATAAGTCTATCATCTCAAGCGGGTGTTGAGTAAATTGGTAGGCTTATGGTGGGGGTCTCAAAGAAGTGCAATGCGTGCGTGGCCGAGGGCGCGGTTATAGAGATAGTTAATTAAGTGATGATTAATTATTTACAGCAGCTTAATGATTAATTTTATTCACAAATAAAGTTTTGATTTTTCAGATAATTATCGAAAATTTGCATTTAAAAAACGTGGTTAATTGAGATAGATCTCCAACTCTATCTCTAATTCCGTTTCTTGGGGAGGATTTTAGGAAAATTATCAGATTAGTTATCTGATTTTTCAAGTATAAATTGAGACCTCCACCTATTGATTCAACACACTGAAAAAACAAAGCTTTCTGTGATCTCTCTCTCAATCTCGCTGCTGCCTTACTCTCGCACGATCTCTGCCTTTTTTCTGTCTCAACTTTGTGTTATAATTAAGCACTATTGCTGTTAGTGCTTAAGTAAACTGTATCAAATCCTGGGGGTTTAGCGAGTGGTAGTCTCACAGCATTCAAAGAGAATCGTTAAAACCTTTAAGGACAGGTTTAGAATAAACCGTACAGTTTGGTTCGTTGCTGTTGGAGATCTTCTACATAGGTTGGTTATTCTTTTCCGATTTCTGCATTGTTCTTACTTTCGTCCACTAGAGTGGACAGTCTGATTCTACTCCTTCTTCTAACGTATCTATCGCGTAGGATAGACACGTTATTAGGTTCTCATTATAAATCTGAATTTTGTTATTTGACATTTTGTCGGATTTTAATCATAAAGATTTTAACTTTATAAATAAAGCTTGAATCTTTATAATTAAAGTTGATAATTTAATATAAATATTGTTGTTTTATTTATAATTGAATTTTACTAATAAGAAAATACAACATCGCCTGTGACCGGGGTAAGAGGCAGTAAGCAGGTAATAATCAGCCCGTTATACCAAAACAGGAAAAGTATCCAAATCAAGATAGTAGACCAACTTACCACGATCCTTCTTCGGCCCAAGGTACTTCCCTGGAGTAGGCGTTCGACCTCTCCGCCTCCTGGCCTGCATAAATAAAAGGAAACTATAAGCTGCGAAGACTAAAACCATTAATGCAAGTTTGACATCCATGTTGTGAAAACCGAAAAGCATTTGTGTTTGATATAAAGTCAAATATATCAGTGTTAAAGCGATAAGTTCATATATCAAATATAAGTGCAAGAAAAATAGAGAAATGCAGGGCATACAACCCTCTGGGTTGAAACTCTGAGATTTGCTTTGGAACTTTGATGAAGAGCTGCTACAAACAGCCACCTGCTAGGAAAAAACACTTCACCCGGCAAAACAAACTTTCAAATTCATATACGCAATTGGAATTTTCGAAAGAATCAAGGTAATTATATCAGCAATTGATTGAGAAAACAACAAAATGATACGATGTCAGAAAAGCAAAAACTACCATGGACGGAGCTACCATGGTGGCATGGGTGGCACGTGCCACCGTATCTTTTCTCCGACGAAAGGTAAGATTTTTAGGTTCGTGAAAGGTGCAACCGTATCGTTTTGGAAGGTGCTACTGTATTATTTTGAAAACTTCAAGAAGGTGCAACCGTAACTTGTAATCAACCAAAAAAAACCTTTTGAAATCAACCAAAAAACCGAATAAAACTCCTGACATTAACCAAAAAAACCGAAAAAAATCCCTCGAAATCAATAAAAAGGTTAAAAATTCGTCGAAATTAAGCAAAAAAATTTAAAAATTCATCGAAATGGTGGAATTAGGCCAAAAAAACACATCTGACAATGTTTAACGTCGGTAAAAAGATGAAGACACGTCGATAAAACCGTGTTTTTTGTAAATTTTTTTGTCTATATTATGTGGTGCCACCGTATAAAAAAAATTCTGGGTCCGTCCCTGAAAACTACCTTCTCCACGGTGATGACACGATCCTCAAGAACCGACCCATCTAAGTACTTGATGCAGCGATCAGCCTCTCTGATATTGGACATTGTCACAAATCCAAACCCACGAGACTCTCCGGTCCATGGGTCAACTACAAGGTGAACATCTTCTACCTACAAAATATGTTCATGATTATCACCAGCCGATTCAAAATTTCCGAATCAATGCCTGATTCAGAAGAACTTTGCCTTATATTGCAAATAACAGTGCTATCAACTCTTTACAACCAAAGGGATTGGTACACAATTTCTTTAGCCTAAATTCCACAATCAGGGTAGGTTTGATAAACTGGCCAATAAGTTAGCTCAAAGGCGAACCCAAGAATTTTTTTTGTAGTAATACAAAATATACATTGGAGTTTCTATTTCATAATTTTTCATATAAATCCCTAAAGTTCTAATCTTTATGGTTTCATCAAGAAAAACTTATGGTTTCACATTTAAGGACCTATAAAAATTACATTTAAGCTCTGAACTTTGTGGTTTCGTAGGCAACCATACCCCTAAGGGTAGGTCTGCTCCTGAGTTAGCTAATATATTAATCATGTTTGGTAAAAATCAATAAATAAGCTAGATGACACCGTAAAATGACTTTAATGACATGTCGAAAAATTAATTGGAAAAATTAGAAGGGCATAAGTGGGAAAAAGAACCCCCAATATGGCTAACAAAACCAAGCTCTTTCAATAAGCTCACAAAATAAGTTTGCTTAGAAATGCTTATTTTGGACATACCCTTCCCTCTGCTGAAAAATGCTTCTTAAGATCCCTCTTTGAGAGACGTGGTGATAAACCTGTCACATATAGGTTGTTTCCTGGGTTTTCTATGTCACTTGAATCATAACTCCTGCATGCCATTCAACTTGACATCAACAATTTAAAAAAGATTTAACAAACATCTTCATCAAGAGAGTAATAATAAGAGCATCTCCAACATATTCTCCAAAACGAAAAAAATGGAGATTTTGGACAAGTTTTTTGCTCTAACAGATTCTCCAAAACGAAGTAAGAGAGAGTGCGTGTGAAATTCTCCAAATTTGGTAAACTCCCCCAAAATGATTATCACGAGAGATAAATACTTTTAAAAATTTTATTATATTCACACCCCAACAATGCTTTGAAATAAAATGTTTAGGAAAGAGAAAAAATATTCTATTAAATGTATGAAATATTTTAATAACATAATCAACGTTGTATGTCCAAAATGGAGAAACTGCATACGCAATTTTTTTAAAGATTTTGAATTTTGATTCTCTATTTTGGAGAAGTTTTGGAAAATCTGTTGGAGATGCGATGTTAACTTCAAGCTAAGAAATTGTAAAATTACACTCACCAACTCCTAGAACGTGACCTGGACCTTGAAACAGACCTGCCGTAACGCTTATGTGGTGGTGAAGGAGAAGGGGAGTACCTAAGGAACAGGCCGATCAATCGTGAGCCAAAAAGAACTATCATTCGCCATAACCTCACAATTGGCTTAATTATAATTTATAGATCATACGCAACGACATACCTTGACCTTCTGGAGTACGACATCTGAGGGGACAAAGAAATCAAACCATCAAATTAGCAAAAACAACAATAATACGACAATAAAGAAGATAAATAACTATATCGAAACTTCCATACATTACATTAGATTACATCCGTAATCTTGTGAACAGGGTGAGATATACCGAACATGTTAGGTTTGGTTTTCATACTAGCATTCTATCAGTCAGCTTTGAGGTCATAAAAATATCCACACCCCACCTGCAAATACAATTGCAAAGCAAGGGGACTTGGCCGTGTTAACCGTAATTGCAAACATAATTTCAATATATGCAATCGCATTTGCGAGCCCTGTTTTTAAGTATAAAAATTAAAATGTGTTGCTCTTTGATTAATTTATATTACTTTATTGCCTTATTTTTATAGATTAATTTATGAGTGAATGATACTGGTGATCCCTGTGGTTTGCTCAAAATTTAGATTTTGTCCTTAAAACAAACTATCTACACTAATAGTCCCTAACTTTTCTTTTTCATAACATTCATGGTCCCTCTATTTAACAACGTTAATTAACAACCGTTATGAATGACTAATCGATTTTTGAACAAACTATAGGGACCAAAAGTGTAATCTACTCAAAAATTTGATATGATTCACGTTTTTTTTATTTTTTGTTAAAAAATATTTTATATATTTAATCATAAATCTAATTTCTTAAAATAAAAGGCATACATTAAATAAATTTAATATTTATTTAAAAACTATTAATTCACAAAAAAAAATAGCCTTAAAAAGATCTCAAGATTAGAAAAACAAATGAAATCAAGATAAAATCACACATCTTTTAGGAATTGAAATATGCAATCAAAATATTAAAAATTAAGTTCGGTTAAGGTGAGATTATTAGTATATAGTCAAACTATAAATAATTAAAATAACAAAATAAAAATTATAAATTAAGATTAAAAAAACACTGATTATTCAAACAATTAAGAATAACTATCACTACAACCGAATTAGGTTTACATTACGCCAAAAAAAATAAAACGTCCTAAACACCCATCTTTTTGTAGGAGGTTTGTTTTTATAATTTTTTTTAAATAGTGTCATATAAAATTGTTAATGTGACGCTTTTATATTATAAGTGTCCTAAAAACTTGTTATGACGCCCAAAAACGTTCTATGAACTTATTGCAACGTCTTTAGTTAAAACGCCATTTTTGCAAGGTTCTAAAAAACGCGCCTTGGCGCCGAGGTGTGGCCTTGCCGCCACGTTTTACTCCTTGGCGTCGAGATAAGGCGTCGAGCTCATTATGGCGCGATGGCACGCCATGGCGCGTTATGACGTTACAACTTCGAATTTGTGTACTTCGAAATTCGATTGGAATTTACCTATTAGTATCGATTATAGTTTAGAAATTCTTTTGCTTATTGTTTTATATGAATTTTATTGTTAATAACTCGTTATTATTGTTCAAGACACTGATAAAAACACATACATACACATATATACATATAAATTATATACAAATTTGTCGCCATAAGCCACGTCTTGGAAAACGTCATGGCCTCGCCATAACTCGTAAGGTTTGAGGCTTGACCTCGCCGCCACGCAACGTCTCACGCCATTTAGAACATTGCCTTTTTGTCCTATAAATTAACTTTTATAAAGTAGTCTATTATGGAGCATAATTTTTTTGTCGTCGTATAAATCTAATTTTGTTTTAGTGATAACTTTTTTAATTGTTTGAATAATTAGTGTTTTTTTAATCTTAATCTATAATTTTTATTTTATTATTATTTTAATTATTTGTTGTTTGACCATATATTAGTAAAATCCCACGTTAACCGAACTTAATTTTTAGTATTTTGCTCGCATATTTCAATTCTCAACTTAAAATATATTTGAATTTATCTTGATTTCATTTGTTTTTCTAAACTTGAGATTTTTAGCGCTAATTTTTTTTTTTGTGATTTTAATAGATTTTGAATAAATATAAATATTTTTATTTAATATGTAATTTATTTTAATAAATTCGATTTATGATTGGATATATAAAATATTTTTTATGAATAATTAAAAAAAATGTTAATCACATTAATTTTAGAGCATATTACACTTTTGGTTCGTATAGTTTGTTTAAAGACCGATTAGTCATTTATAACGGTTGTTAACTAATGTTTTTAAGTGAATGAACCATGGATGTTATGAAAATGAAAAATTAGGGATCATCAGTTTACATAGTTTGTTTTAGAGACCAAATCCAAAATTTGAACAAACCAAAGGGACCACCAGTGTAATTCACTCTTAATTTATTAATTAATAAATAAGTTTATTTATTAAAAATATTTAATTTATAATTAAATAAAAAACGATGGTTAACAGCTTTGATTAACACTAATAAAATGTTTTTTAATTAAAAATATTTAATTTATGATTAAATCAAAAACGATATTTAACAGCTTTGATTAACACTAATAAAATGTTTTTTAATTAGTTTTAACAAACCATAATTGAAACTATGGGAAATTAATAAAATAACCAATTTTTATGGGTGGTTTTACCTCTTACTCATTTCTCTTCGAGTTTTACCAAAATAGCCATAGGTTCGCAATATATAAGTGATAGGTCCGTAATTGCGAACCTAACTCAAAAACACCGAAAAAATACCAATCTGGTCGATTTTCTTAAAAAAAATTATTGACTCGGATCCTCAATTGACGACTTAGGTCCGCGGGATTTTTTTTTTTTGGAAAGTCGATCAGATTTGTATTTGTTGGTGTTTTTAATCTAGTTCTGCAATTGCCTACCTAGTTTTTGCAGACCTAGGATATTTTGGTAAAACTCGGGGAGAAGTGGTCAAGAGGTAAAACCACTAGTGCAAAATGACTATTTTAATTAATTTTCCTTAAAACTATTTAATACTTATTGTACCATTAAATTAAAATAAATAAATTATATTATAAACTATATGTGAGGGTTGATGAGATCACCTTGATTAAAAATGGCCTGTACGCTGTACTTTCAGGGAGAAAGAAACAGTAATTGCAAAAGCTCAGGCACATTAGAAAATAGATTGTAATATAGGGACATGGGTGGTCTAAGGGGGTGTTTGGGATTGCATATTTAAAACAACTTTATGTTTTTTTAAATGCTCATCAACTTATCTGGTGACAAAAAAAAGTTTTATAAAAAAATGTTTGGATTAGCTTATTGTGGTACTAAAACGTAACAAACTAATAGGTTGTTATTTATGGGTGTTTGGAATTGCTTATACATGTAAAATAATCAAAAAAATCATAAATTGTTTCAAATAAGTCGATAAGTCACAACAATTATAAAAAAACTCCTTTTCACCGATTAGCACCGATATAAACATTTTTCTTTTCTTCCAATTCAAACACTAAAAATGACTTGTTACCCTTTAAATAAGCAATCCCAAACATCCCCTAACATGCAATCCAAACAGTGTCTACTATCTGCGAAATATATGCATGTATGCACAGTATTTTGGCATTTTACAAAACATTGATGCTCCTTATCTCAATCGTATGAGCATCTCCTATACATTCTCTAAAATAGACGAAACGGAGATTTTGAAGATTTTGGGCATGTTTTTTATGTTTTCACTAAAACGGATAAAGTTAGAGAGCATAAAATCCTCTAATTTGGAGAACTCCAAATGATTACGAAACTTACGATATTCCCACAAATATAAAACTTTGAAATTAATTTTTTTAGTGATAGAAATAATAGATCAATGGAAAATTTTAATAATATAATAATGTTGTAACCTAAAAAACGGAGAATCTAATGTATTTTTGTTTTAGAGGTTTCGAAGTTTGAGAGAAATTTTGAAGAATCATCCTCTAAGAAAGCCAAAAGAGGGCCTAAGAATAAACAATAAACTCATGAAACGATGCACAGACAGACAGGGGAAACGGGAAATTACTGTTAATTCTCCGGAACAAACAAATCCGCCAGCTTAATCATTTAAATCATTCGAAGAAAAAAAACATCAAGTTTACATAAATTTCTCTAGGCTTTCTTATGATCTTCAGAAGGTAATCTGAGAATAAACAATCGATCCGAAAATAAAGTAAAATCAAACAGATAATAATTATAAAACCAAGTCTAACCATGTGAGATATCCGTGCATCAAATAGGATAATTAACAATCAATTACTTACTAGAGAAAAATCAGCAATTCAGCTCCAGCTTAGACAAATCATATCATAATTAATTCAACAAAAAAGTAAATTCAATATACATGTCCGTCGAGGAATCAAATTACTCACCTTAACAATTAGGCAACGAAAACGAATTAGTAGAAAAGCAGGAAGAACAAGGATGCGATTGATTGATTGATCGATCGATAAAGTCCGCTTCAATTCTCTCTGGATCGTTGAGAAACTTCAAAAATTCATGCATAAACCAGACAACCACCCTGGCCAGGTGGAAAGCTTTTATTGTTCGAAAATAAAGCGAAGGTTCTGGATGAGCGGACCCGAAATCAACATTTAAACCTGGTTTAATTTTTTATATTTGAAATTACAAGAGAATTCACGTCCGCACGCAAATTCGTGCAACAAATTAAAATATTTGTTCGAAGTAATTGTAGATTTTATAAAATTTCTTTAAACTAAAAATTTAAAAACAAAAATATATTCAATTTTAACAAATTTTTATACCTAACATTGATTATATTGTTAAAATATTAGAGGTTGTTTGGTTCATTGATTTATGGAATCATTTGAATTCCACAAATTAAGGAATTCATCATTCATTGGTTTAACTGAAATAATTGAATTTCAATCCAATTCTACCAGCAAAATGTGTGGTCAAATTTCGTCAAATTTCATTTCAATTCATTCAAAGTCAAATTCATTCAATAGATTTCAATTCCATCAAATTTCATTTTGCGAACCAAACACACTCTTATATTCATTTTTCTCTTTCGTTATAGTTATTTTAGGAGTGTTCTCCAAATTTGGAGAATTTTACGCTATTTTTCCTACTTTTTCCAAAAGACTTTTGGAATTTTGTTTGAACAAAAAAAAATGCCCAAAATCTCTTTTTCTTCATTTTGAAGAATTTGTTGGTGATGCCCTTATCAACCTAACGATGAAATGTTTTTGAGATATTTGGATTTTACAAAAATGATTAAAAATTGAAAGGACTTGAAATTTATGGTATTCTTTGGTTTGTATTGGAATGAAATTGAATTACATTTTTCGTTTATAAATCTTGTTTGTTTTGTAATATTTGGAATGAAATTTATAAAGAAGGCATGTGATGTTGTAATTGTTTAATGTACATACTAGTAGAGAGTAGGCATGGCAAAGGGGCGGGTTTCGCGATCCCCGGCCCCGCTTTCTGGTGAAGGGTCTCGGCCCCGGTCCCCAGCGAGTACGAGGATCCCAATCCGACCACGGTTCGTAATCTGGTAAAAGCCCGGTCAATCCCAGGTCCACTCCCCTGTTCCCCGTCCCCGGTTCATACCCGGTCCCCCCGACCCGGTTTAGGCCTGGTCCAAAACCGAACCGGCGATGATCGAAGATGGAGGAAGGAGGCAACAATGGTGAATTTGAGAATTTGGGAAATACGGGAAGCAGGGAAATAGAGACCTAATGAATAAATAATCAAATTAATTAATTATATAATATAAATAATAATTAGATTTAATACAATATATATACCCCGTACGGGACTGGTCGGAGGATACGTTTACCCAACCCCAGCCCCGGCTTAAGCCTACTGGGATCCCCGGACCCATGACCCATTTTGGCGGGGAATCCCCAGCCTCGGCTGGGTCGGGTGAGTCAGGTTCCCCACCGGGTCGTGGCAAATCACTATCCTTAGTAGAGACTCAACAATCATATTAAATCCAAAAAATAAAAGAATACCGAGTTCATCGGGTTGGGTTGGGTTCAAATAAAAATAACTCAATATCAACCCAATAATACCATTTGAAGATTTTACAACTCCATTAAACATCGGGCTGCTTCGAGTTGAGTTATTTCGCGTTGTGTCAGGTTGGGTTAATCGGGTTGGTCAGGTTTTTGAGCATCCCTATCCAAAACTATCTCCAAAATTGAGAAATTATGAGAGAGCTGGGTTTTTTTTATCCAAATATGGAGAACACCCCAAAAATGATTACCAAGTGAGTACCAATAAGAAACTTTGAAAATAAATATTTAGATAGATAATAATATTTTAATAGGTGAATGAAATAATTTAATATTATAATTGGTAGCGGTAAACCCTATAGTCCATAGTGGGGGAACAAGTATACACTGACGCTATGATCGTTACAAATAATAAAGTGGTAAATATACCGATATCGTGTCCACGAGGATTAGACTTCAAAGTTTTGAGTACTAAGTCAAAAATACACCGATTTCAATTAGAGAATAATACAATATTTTGAGTAGTTTGGTGCTTTTAACAACGAAATCTAAACAATAAACTAAAATAGGTATGGGTGTAAGTTTCACTTAAGACAATTATAGTAACAAAATAGTCAAAAACTTCATGTTACATAAACGTCTATAAGGATCTCAATCTCTCGAAAGTAAACCTTTATAGACGTACCACAAAGTGCTCGTAAAGTCACCACTATTGCCGATTTAGCTAAGTTGACAAAAATACCAACTTCTATTAGTATGAAGATTTATACCAACATCTATCTGTGATATAAATCTTGACGAATGTTTGAACCTTAGTAAATAATACAAAATCCGTTTCTCTACATGATTATCAAAGACTTTCTCAAAACTTTGTGCATCATTTAACCCTTAATTCGAATCCGCTCATCTTTAGGTCAAAGATCTAATATTAACACTTCAAAGTGATCGTTTTATCCGCGTTGAGTGTAACACCCGTAATTTTCGGTAAGTAAATGTCACCCGGACATTTCTACGACTTGTAAACAATGGGGTTTTGTTGGGAAATGTATTGCTTAAAGTCCCTTGGAGTAACGGGAGTCTTGGCAGTGAAAAAGTCGAGTTTCGGGCCTCCGGAAAGGTCCCGCGACAATGCCCGACGACTATGACGAGTCACAGTCGCACTCACGCTAATAATGAAAATAAGCAAGGGTTCACAACAAAACTTGCAAATTGGTCAATGTGGTCCTAGCATGCATCAATTTACACCATAGATGGAAAATAATTTTACGTACTAAGATAGTTTATAACCAAGCATTTGTACAAAACTCCCAAAAAGAAAAATTCACATAATCACGTTCCCAAAGTTTCTCATTAACTGTATAATGACATGAAATAAAATTTCTAACAAAATGCACATACATCAATTTATTTTTCTCACCTTAGTAAAACGATAGGTACATGCGATTCATCGAGTGTGGCTAAATTTTTACATCAATTTCAAACTTGAGGCCACACGAATAAAATGCCCTTGGCCAAAAATCACGACTTCGAAGACATGCATATTAGTACCTCAATATGACATAATTGCAAGAATCCTTAATAGTGATGCCAACAACCGTAAATGTGCAAAACAAACATTTAACACAAATTAACACAGATTCCTTATACATCTCCTCACACCAAGGTGTAAATTAACCCGTCCATCAAACGATCTACGACAAATTATTTGTAAAACTCAAAACGGAATTTTCATGACATCAAACTCCCAAAGTTTTATTTCTTTGGTCACAACACGACACGAAATGAGATTCTACACAAAACTTTCATAAGACGGTTATTTCACAAAACTAGCACAGTGGTATGTGGATGCACTTTGGTAAGAATATTAAATAAGTTACGTCGTTTTCAAGTTCTACCCAAGTCAACTGTATGCTTTCTTCGCTTTAAAATATTAGCTAAGCACCATGACAGAAATTCCGAAATAAAACATACATGCGTACCATACACAACCAACCGCCCGCACAAAACTCACGGGGAACAATACAACAGGACGCCATTAAAGCCACCATGACAAATCCGCAAACTTCATGAAATAAAATTCTCAATGAAACTCACTCAAAATAATGGAAGATAACTCTTCGTCCAAAACGTTAACATATGTGGAGAAGATCCAATGTTAAAGTCACAAACCGCAGTTACTTGTCTAAGACCCAAAACAACATCAAAATACGCACATCGCAATGTCCGAAATAGCGTTGAACATCAATGAGAATAAAGAAAGTCTCAACAAAGTTTGCAACCATATGCAATAAAATAACTTTATGCATGTTTAAAATCATGGTTTAAAACTTGTGTGTGCTAAACATTTATCCAAGATTTCGTAATATAATTTGCATGATGATTTGTAGACATGAGAAATATTTGATGCAATTTATTTTAGAAATAAATTCCGTGCATAAATTTGATTGGCACTCAACACCTTGAAACCACGCCCCTCGATTTCTTAGTTACACTATCGTCATCCAGATGCTCGACATCTTAAGGCAAAGATCAAGGACTTCATAGGTTCACCTCACGATTTCTCCTCGAAATAACATCGGTTCCAAAAGTCTAGGGTTCTAATCCAACCAACCAATCCGACCCGAAACGGTCCACTTAATGCAATCACCATGCTTACCGTCACTCCAAGTGACGAATATTAAAATCGCCAACTCCTTCTAATGGCTACCCATTTAGAACTTCTTCACTAACCCATCGGTCATCATACTAAGGCAGTTCAAGCATACACATGTAACTCGTAGGTTCACCATAACACTGGCCATGTGTTGTTATGAATGTACTGTACATGATCATCCTTGCCATTTTTCGGCGTGATTCTCGTTCCTAGTGACTTCACTCACCTCGAATCATCAAATCTTAAAGTGCCTAATTGTGCAATCTCATATTCAATCACTTAAAATTATGCTAGTTTGAGTCTAGGCATTCAAAATCAACACCTAATTCTCTCAAACTTAAGCTCTGATACCAACTTGTAACACCCTCAAATTTGGTAAGAGCAACTAATTAAAAATCTCGAAATAAAATCAATTAAAGAACAAAACTTCCACTTATACATCAATCTCCAAATACCTCAATTTAAAATTCTATAATTAACCACAACAATTATAAAACTACAGTCTTATATACAAGGACTAAATCGAAGTCGGGTGTTACTTAACCCAAATGTAAGTTGCTCTTCCCAAAACCAATGCGGAAGACTTCACCAAGCAAAACGCTTCTCGAGTTTACCATAAACACTCATCTCTTCATAGTGTCGCTAACACTAATCCAAACGGAACCTAATGTACATGCCGGCAAATAAAAATGTTAGGCTAACGCCTAGTGAGTTCAAGAGTTTTAACATGAATATATATATCCTTAAAGGAAAGGAAATCAGTTCAAATCAAGATATTTCAACTAAAATACTTTAGAAATAGAAACGACTCATTTTCCCACACTATGCACCCTTGAAGACAACGTTCCAATACAAACATCTTTTATAAGGCGATGCAACCCAAAACTCACTCAAAACGTGTATATAAATCGACTCCCAAATTGTGAAACCGTGAATGACACTTCACATCCAAAAACACCCAAAACCCGGGTGGGGCATAACACTTAACCCATAAATCCTGGTTAATAAATCTCACATACAATATGTCACTGAAAACATGGATACAAAACTCAGTACCCAAAACAACACCTTTCGGTGACGGGGGAGACCCGATTCCATTGAATGTGGTGGGCACACAAAGTTAAGCCACATGTCTATGTTATAAGCGTATCTCCGAGGATAAATAACCATTGACATCAACCCTATCCAAGTCTTTAGTCATAATAGGCATCAACCCTATCCAGGTCTTTACCCGTTTGAACATCAACTCTATCCAAGTCTTTAGTTATAATAGGCATCAACCCTATCCAGGTCTTTAGCCGTTTGAACATCAACTCTATCCAAATCTTTAGTTATAATAGGCATCAACCCTATCCAGGTCTTTAGCCGTTCGAACATCAACTTTATGCAAGTCTTTGGTTCCGGGTAGACATCAACCCTATCCAGGTCTTTAGTCATAATAGGCATCAACCCTACCCAGGTCTTTAGCCGTTTGAACATCAACTATATCCAAGTCTTTAGTTCAGTGCGAACGTGGGTTCAACTTTATCCAAGTCTTAAGCCCGAAGAATCACCAAGTTCAACCCTATCCAGATCTTTACCTTGGGATCTCACCATCTTTGTCACGCTTAATTATTTAGGACTTACATCGTATCACCAACGTCCATTTCCAAATTTCAACTCGGGGACCTCGTCCCGCATTTACATGATAAACCGACCTCTATGCCTATGGATCCAATGCATTACGGTCAAAACGTTACATGACTCAAAAGAATGACAACGCACTCAAAACATGTAATTCCCAAATAAGGTGCAACTAAGTACACCATACGACCAAGGCTCCTTAACGAGCTACCATGATTGAATAATGTTCCAAATGCCCATCTGAGGGAAATCCAAGCCCCAAGAAGGCATAATGAACGATTGACTAAAATACGCGAGTCAGTAAGGTTACACAAACCAAAATACATCTTCTTCCAAAATCTTTGACTCTCAGATTACATTTGGCCTTCGGCCCAAAACCAAAAGGTTTACAATTTCCAAAATGTTCCCAATATCGGGAATGACCAAAACCAAATGACTCACACATTCGTATTTTCAAAACATTTCATTTCATGAATAATGCATAAAACCCAACCAACACTAAAGTGCATTTTTGACCAATATCTATTTATGCAATAAATCATCAATACATCTTCATTTATGACACATTTATCAAAATGCCCCAAAACCCCAAAGATGTGGGTTATATAAGTTTATAAAGTTAACCATGTTCAAATAACTAAAACTTATCAGCAGTTAACCATTTAATGTAGAACGCAAACACTTTAAAGTAACCATTTTGGCATGTACATCGTTTTCACAATTCAACTTGAACTCGCTTTGCTAGATTTAGGCTAAATCTAGATTTTACCCAACTTTGAGCTCCTTTTGAAGAAACTTGAATCTTCAAGGTCCAAAACTTCCATAAACCTAGATACATAAATTTTTCCACCATAAATATACGCATTCAACCATTAGAATAGTTCCTCAAACATTTTTACATCAAAATCTCCCTTTTGGTCAAAACCCTAATTTTGACCTAAATCTTCCAAAGCCATTAAACCCGAAATTTGATAAACCAATCACTAGGAAAATCATCAAGAGAACATTTATATCTTTTAACAAGGGTTAGAAATGGGAAAGATACACTTACCACATAGGTTTTGACGAAAACCTAGAAAACCCTAAAATGAGCTTGAGGTTGAAGATGATAATGGTGAACTCTTTGCCATGGCTCCCAAACTACCACTTGATGATTGAAAACTTTAAGAAATCAATAAATGAACCCAAAATAAGTTAGGGTTTGAGGGGAGTGAAGAAGGAAATATTTGTGAGAGAATAGGAAAAGTTTGGAGAAGAGAAATGAGGAAGAAGGCTGGGTTTTCGCACTTAATAGCATACTGGACCCCTCATGCGACATTGACCAGCGACATTGCCCAGGGCAATGTCGCCTGGCAATGTCGCCAAGCTACCCCTGGCTTCTGCTCCTTCTCTGCGACTGTGGCAGTGCGACTATGACACTGTCATAGTCGCCAGGCATTGTAGCAGGACCTTTCCGGGGCCCCGAAACTCAAGTTTTTCAATGCCAATACCCCGATACTTCAAGGGAATTTAAATAATGATTTTCCAACAAACATCCCGCCAATTACAAGATACAAAACGTCCGAGTGACTATTACTTACCGAAAATTACGGGTGTTACAGATGATTTCCTAAGTATTATGTTTCTCCATTTTCGGTTTGAAAGAGTTTGGAGGAGTTAGGTCAAAATTAGGGTTTTGGGTATAAGTTGAAGTTTTGATGTAAAATGGTTGGGGAATGTTTCTATATGGTTGGATATGTTTATTTAGGGTTGAAATTTATGGATCTAGGTTTTTGGAGGTTTTGGCTTGGAAGTTCAGATTTCTTCAAGGAAGCTCAAGTTCGGGTAAAATCTAGATTTAGCCTAAATCTAGCAAGGTGAGTTCAAGTTGCTTTGTGAAAACTATGTACATGCCAAAATGTGTATTTTGAAGTAAAAATATGTTTTACTTGGTAATTGTTAAAGTGTGAGTATTTTGATAAGTTTTTATATTTGGTAAACTTGGATTGTCTTAATCTCATGAAATGCTCATATTTGGGTTTTGAATATTTCAACAAGTAAATAGCATAACTTATGTATTCTTGGCGATCTTGTACAAATAGAGTCCATTTTATGATTTATGCATCGATGGTGTTTTGTGTACAAATGAAGTCTAAATTATGATGTTTGGCATTTTGATGTATTTGAGTCCATAAACCATTTGGGAAAATCTTTGGTTCCAATACGTGACGAGTCTTGGGTTAATCACATATTGGGGCATGTGTTTGCATAAACTCCGTTTAAAGGCATTTCATTATTTTGGGGTCCGTTATTTATTGGTCAAAGGGATTTTGAGCATTTTAGCTCGGTGTTGACTTAAAAGAGTCTTGAGGACATTCGTCCGGTTTTAATGACTCGATGTAGAATCCAATCTACGATTTACATATTAATGCACCATGTTGCATATTATTGATAAGTACATGCTCCAGTGCGTGAGTCATTCATGAGTAGTCATGTAATGTTAGACTGTGTTGCATTGGATCCATAGGCACGTAAGTCAGTCTTATTTGATGGTCAGGTGGGAGGTACGGGGTTGGACTCCAGGACTCATGTTTTGTGACCTTGTCCTTTCAAGTGTACACTAGTAGGGTTGAGTCCGGTTGTGCTATTGTGACGATGGGTAGTTCATGATGGGCGTTTAGGGCCTCCGCCATGTCGGGGCAATGCCATGGTTGTATCCCCCTTATGTTGAGCCTTTGGTGGTATCTTAGTAATATTCGCTAAGGTCAGCTGTCTCTTTTGGTGTAGCTTGAAGAGAGTCGTAAGGACACTTGGGCTTGCGTGTCATGAAGTGTCATACGATTAACGTTGTATGAGTGTCAAAATTTTGTGTTCCTCCACTCTCAACGGATGCGGGTATCCCCTGCTGTCGGCCCGTAGTATTTTGGATATTTAATTGTCCTTGCTTTAAACGTTCGGATCTCATTAAATTTTATGGTCGCGTGAGTATTAAGTTTCAGTTCCATGTTTTCGATGACGTATCATATCCATGTGGATTGTTTTCCGTTATTTAAGGGTCGAGTATTATGCCCCGTCCGTTTTGGGTGTTTTAGGATATGAAGTGTAATTCATGTTTTTACAAATTGGGTGTCGAACTATAAACCTGTTTTGGGTGAGTTATTGACTGCATCGTTTTGTAAAGAATGTCTGTTTTGGAGCGTTGTCTTTAAAGACGTATATTATGGGGAAAACGAGTCGTTTCCATTTCTAAAGTAACCATTTCGAAAGATTTAGATTTGAATTGAATTCCTTTCTTTAACGATATATTCATTCATGTTAAAACTCTTAAGCTCACTAGGTGTTAAGCCTAACTTTTTTATTTGTCGGTATGTGCATCAAGTTCCAGATGGGGGTTTGGTTCTAGAAGTCCTATGAAGAAATTCACTTAGTTATTCACGAGTGTAAGTATTTGGTGAAATCCTCCGCAGTTTGGAGATAGCGGCTATTATTAGGTTTTAGTAACACTCGTCCTTATTGTAGATCGTATGTATAGAATGATATGTGTATTGAGGTTAAATCTTAAATTGTGATTGTAGATGAAGCAATTATCGATGTATTTAGAAAATTTTAAATTGGGTTGCTATTTACAGATTTGAGGGTGTTACATTGAGTTTAAGTCCGACTCAAGTGACCAAGCTTAAGAGTTTAAGTCCGACTCAAGTCCGACTCCAAAATGGGGAATTTGTTGGAGATGAATGTAATTTATTTATTTTTTAAAGATTTTGACTTTTAGTTATCCATTTTAGATAAATTTTAGAGAATCACTTGAAGATGCTCTAATAAGTCTTTCAACTGGGACTACTATAATTTTAGTTTATCAGTGTATTGATCTGCACTTTGGCTTCTAACCGCCTCAATCTTTTGATGTTCAATTCTCCTTGTTAGAATATGATGATGATTGAAAGAGACGATGAATATGCTGAAGGTTTGAGACTTCGATATATTGATTGAGATAATAAACTTACAATACGACTGAATGATAATAAGAAAAACTAACCTAGACTAGAAGATACAAGATATTTATACATAGACTATATGGGCCTGGGCCTTATACACATATATACACTAACATCCCCCCTCAAACTCAATCGGGAGAAGAATGAGTCATATGGAGTTTGGAAACTAGATCACGAAACCGTCCTGGAAGATGAGCTTTAGTGAAAATGTCGGCTGGTTGATCAATAGTTGAAATAGGAAGAAGTTGGATAGTCTTACGAGTCACGTGTTGACGAACAAAGTGACAGTCAATTTCAATATGCTTTGTGCGTTAGTGAAAGACATCATTATGAGCAATCTGAATCGCACTGTTGTTGTCACACCACAATGGAGTTGGAGAATGTTGAGGAGCACCCATGTCAGAGAGTAGCCAGCGTAACCACACAAGTTCTTGAGCCGTGTCAGCTAGTGCTCTATACTCAACTTCAGTACTAGATCGAGCTGTGAGAGATTGTTTCTTGCTCCGCCAAGATATGAGTGAGTCTCCAAGAAAGAAACAGTAGCCTGTAGTGAAGCGACGATCAGTCATGTCACTGTCCCAATCAGCATCAGAAAACCCTCGCAAAGTCAATGATGATGTGGATGTAAAATGAAAACCGTGAAACATGGTCCCTTTTAAATATCGAAGGATGCGCAGGACAGCAGCATAGTGATCAGAACAGGGTGAAGACATGAACTGACTGACGGTATGAACAACATAGGCAATGTCAGGTAGACAAGTGACCCAACTAACTGTCGATATAAAGTAGGATCACGCAGAGGAGGTCCAGCATTCGGAGCCAAATGAAGGTTGTGCTCAAGAGGAGTGGATGCAGTTTTGTTGTCAGTAATACCAGCTTTTGACAAGAGATCTGAGGTGTATTTGGCTTGACAAAGATAAATTCCCGATGAATATGAGAGCACCTCAAGACCAAGAAAATAGTGTAAAGAGCCAAGATCCTTCATCTCAAAACAGGAGCTAAGAGATGTATTGAGATTAGCTATGCATGTAGAGTCACTGCCAGTAATAATCATATCATCCACATACAAAAGAAGTAAGATTGTGCCAGCCTCAGTGGTCCGAGTAAACAATCCTGAATCATAGTTGTTGGGTGAGAAACCCAGAGAAGTGACTGTGGAACTGAACTTCTCAAACCAGGCTCGCGGAGCTTGCTTGAGTCCATAAAGATCCTTCCGAAGACGACATACATGACCTTGTGGAAGTCGAACGCCTGGAGGAGGTGTCATGTAGACTTCCTCAGATAAGTCACCGTTCAAGAAGACATTCTTAACATCCATCTGAAAAAGAGGCCATTGTTTTGTAGCTGCGATGGCTAGAAGACTGCGAACAGACGTGACTCGAGCAACAGGTGCAAATGTATCCTCATAATCAATGTCGTACTCTTGATTGAAGCCCTTTGCTACCAGGCGAGCTTTGTACCTATCAATAGAGCCATCAGATTTTGTCTTGATTTTGAACACCCATTTGGAACCAATGGGTGACTTGCCCGGTGGAAGAGGAACAGAGTCCCATGTCTGAGCTTTGTCAAGAGCCTGAAGTTCCTCATCCATAGCTTTCTGCCAATCAAGATTAGAGGATGCTTCCTTGTAGGAAGTAGGTTCGTGATTGGACAACAGAGTAGCATAAACATGATAATCACGGAGATGAGAAGAAACTTGTCTTACCCGATCTGATCGTCTAATATTCGGAGATTGAGACGTTCCAGGAGTCAAAGACTTAGCAGGCAGCTCAGATGTTGGTTGTGCGGATGGAGCAGATGATTGATGTTGATCAGGAGGAGTAGGTGGTGTAGAGGCAGGAGACTCCGAAGGAGAGGCAGAGTCAGAAGATGTTTGAACAATAGGCGGAGACGATATGACGTCAGATTGGAGTGAGTCCAATGAGACGGAAGCATCAGTAAAGAACGGAGTGGTGAAGGCAGGGGACTCACGAAACTTGGATATCGAAGAAAAAGGAACATGTTCCCAGAAGGTAACGTGACGAGATATACGAAGACGCTGGGAGATAGGATCCCAGCAGCGATAACCCTTGTGTTCAATACCATATCCAAGGAAGCAGCAAAGTCTGGAGCGAGGTTCAGTTTGGTATGTTCATGAGATTGTAACTGAACAAAACAAGCACTACCCCAAACTCTTAGAAGTTCATAGGCAGGGGTGACCTCATGAAGAGCCTCATAAGGAGACTTATTATTAAGGATGGGAGTAGGATGACGATTGATGGTATAAACTGCAGTGAAAGCAGCTTCACCCCAAAAACGTTCTGGACATTTAGCAGAAATGAGAAGAGTGCGAACCGTATCAAGAATATGACGGTGTTTGCGTTCGGCACGACCATTTTGAGGAGATGTGCCGGGGCAGGAGTACTGAGAGAGAGTCCCCTGAGATTGAAGAAAGGAGAGAAGAGATGACTCTTTGTATTCCATAGCATTGTCAGCCCAAAGAATCTTTGTAGATTTTGAGAATTGGGTGTGAATCATCCGAGCAAACATAATATAAATTTTAGGTAGCTCCGAACGATGTTTCATGAGATATATCCATGTGAAACGTGTATAATCATCAATAAAAATAACAAAATAACGAGCACCCCCCATGGATGGATGTGGTGTTGGTCCCCATACATCAGAATGAATAAGATCAAAAGAAGAAGTAGAATTAAACTCATTCGTTTCAAAAGATAAAGCATGATGTTTGCCAAGTTTGCATGATAAACAAGAAATATTGTCAGTTGATACACAATTTTCTAACACCCATAAATTAGCTAATGATTTTATTCTGGCTAGAGATAAGTGACCTAGCCGAGCATGCCACAAATCAAAAGAAGAAGTGATGGAAAATGAGGCAACGAGACTTGAAGAGGGTAATGGAAGACGAAGGTAGACCACTTCAATCATTCGTCCAACTTTACGGCCGAGTCCAAGGATCTGCTTAGTCTTTGGATCCTGTACAACACAACCAGAAGAATGAAATAAAATGATCAAATTAGATTCGAGAAGCTGCGCAATCGAAACTAAGCTCAGAGATAGTTTCGGAACATTTAGAACATCCGGTAATTGTATATGAGGAGTGGAGACATTTCCACTAAAAGATATCGGTAGGCCAGTGTTATCAGCAGTTCGTACTGACGTAAAATGCTGAGGTGGTTTCTTAGAAACAAAACCATCAGTGCAGGGTATCATATGATTGCAACACCCAGAATCCAAAAGCCATAAGTTACCTGATGCAGCTGAGTGTGGAGAATTCATACCCATAGCACCAGACATGATCTGTTCCATGAGTTCCTGATTGCGACGCATCAGTTCCATTAGGTCAGGTGAGGAGACTGGAGAAACCTCGTTATCAGCGATAGTAGACCCAGCAACAGCTTGAGTCTGGTTCTGAGGGCCAGTGTGCTTTGAGTTCTTCGGGCAGTCAGACTCATAATGGCGCGGATGAGTGATGCCACACCTACGGCACTTGCGAATAGGACAATCAAGGAGAAGATGAGCAGTAGAATGGCAAAAAGCACACTCAGATGTGTTCATCTTTCCCACAGGTTTGGAATGGTTGCTGTTGGTCCATTTTCTTTTGGACTTGGGATGACACGTGTAGAGAACACTATCAGTAGCGAGCATGGGTGAGCGCATGTGAAGACGAGTTTCTTCACTTAACAATTCAGATATGGCTTCTTCAAGAGTGGGTAGAGGCTGCCTATGAAGAAGAGAAGCACGAATATTCTCAAATTTATCTGTAAGACCCATCAGAATGGTGATCAAATGTAGCTGGTTGAAGTAGGTTGTGAACTGTTGAGCCGTTTCATCAAAAAATTGTGATGCTCCAAGACTTATATGATATCTGAGAGACTGCATTTCAGAGATATAAGAGTTTACGGATTGATCAGGAAGCTGACGTTTGTTCTGAAAGGTAGTCCACAGTTGATACTGATGAGATAGGCCTGATGACGTGTACCGCTTGGCGAGAAAATCCCAGAGACTTTTGGCGGTGACATAGCCAAGAAATTGTTGGTTGATCTCAGGAGTAGTGGAGGCATTAATGAAACCCAGAATACGGGCATTATTAATGTCCCACTCATTCATGCGTTTTGCAAAGTCAACAGCATTCCCAGTAGCTGCCTGAACTGAAAGTTTGGATGCACCTGTAACATAGGTGTAAAGCAATGGGATTTTAGCAGAATTGTCATATGGTGATGCCACAGGATGTAGTTGTTACCATTGAAAACAACCGAAATGGGATTTGAGTGACTGAGACTGGCAGCCATGGATGAAACAGTTCAATAAAACAGTTCAGAAAGTGACCGGTGATCGGTGTCTTGCTCTACCGGTATGGACCAGTATGGTGTAGTGACCGGTATCGACCGGTATGGAGTGGACCAGACCTGGGTATCGACCGGTATTAGCGACCGGTATGGAGTGGACCGGGCTAGTGTAACGACCGGTATTAGCGACCGGTATGGTGTAATGGCCGGTATGGTATTTGCGACCGAAGTTCTTCCGGTCTGCGTCTAGGGTTTCGAAGGCGACGAGAGACAGAGAGGGCGGCGATGGCGAGGGTCGACTGCGATGAACAGTAACCGATGAACAGTAAAATCGATGAATAAACCTACAGCTCTGATACCATGTTAGAATATGATGATGATTGAAAGAGACGATAAATATGCTGAATGTTTGAGACTTCGATATATTGATTGAGATAATAAACTTACAATACGACTAAATGATAATAAGAAAAACTAACCTAGACTAGAAGATACAAGATATTTATACATAGACTATAAGGGCTTGGGCCTTATGCACACATGGGCCTGGGCCTTGGGCCTTATACACATATATACACTAACACTCCTATTGTTTTCTATCAATTCAACTCTTATGTGAATAATGGATTGCGTAGTTTCAAAAGTGCTTTGGTTAGACCTAGATATCTAGTGAGTTTACGATTTTAATTGCAAATTTGGATGTCAATAATCTTCGAAGCACATCCCAAGATATCATATCATAAATAATTTTCTTCAATGGCATGTGCATTTCACAAATCACATTTAACGCAGTTGACCATGCAAGTTGTGGTTTTAAATTATAAACCTAATTGACCCATTTGTAAGCTCTTACGATCTCTGTCCGACATATCCACGTGTTTGCTCTTACGACAATTGTGGCGGCCCTGAGGTGTGTCAATAGTGTTGCCTGATGGAACCTACAATCGTCAGGGGCTATTTTTTATAAATAGTAAAATTATAATATAAAAGAAAAAAAGTAATTTACAAAAAAATGTTGTGGTTGAGTTGCTAAAATTAATTGTTAGAGACGAAGTTGTATCTCCCTAGTTCAACTCCTAGTGTATTCTTAAAAAGAAAATAGAAAACACGAAATTTTCTCTCTCTCATTTTTATCTATTCCCTTCAGAAAAAAGACTCCATAACACAACATTAATGTTTTCATTTTTGAACACATGACAAAACTACCCCTCAAGTTTTGTTGTGCTAATTTCTACCTAGGCATGGAAATGGGGCGGGGATGGGGCGGGGTCCCCAATCCCTCATCTTCATCCCCGTCCCCATCCCCGTCCCCGCCGGGGAATATGATCACATCCCCATCCCCAACGGGGAACGGGGATCCCCAACGGGGAAACGGGGATTTTTTTTTCCGTTTATGTAATCTATTTAAATCAAATATATGAGACACCGCACATATTTAAATATCACATATTTCCAATAAACATAAAATCGAAAGAAATTTAATTTGCTATAAAAAAATCACAACATCATATAATAATTAATAACTTAAAACCAAAAGAAATTCAACCGAATTCGGAAAAAAAAACTTAACTTCACACGTACCAAAAGATATCGACTAATATTCAAAACCATATCGAGTAATTATATTTTGATTGACATCCAAAATATATACTAACATCCAAAAAATAAAAATTTTATATTATAAACCTAGTTAGGAAATAGGAAATTATGAATTACTGATTTAGTTTAAATAAATAATATATATTAAATATTAATTAATATATAACGGGGACGGGACGGGGCGGGGCGGGGAGTGCGATACCCGTCCCCATCCCCGGTTTAGTGGGGAATCCCCATCCCCGATCGGGGCGGGTGGACCGGGTTCCCCGACGGGGCGGGGCTCATTTCCATGCCTATTTCTACCCCAATTAATTACCTTTATTGGTTTAAGTATGGAGATTCTCTATTTTAGAGCTTTTAAAAGTAATTATATTATTAGGATATTATATAATTTTATTATCTTCATATTTTTTTTAGAAGCGTGTCCTAGGCTATGCATAGACTAATTCCTTGATAAATTATGACTGTAAGACATCAGACATAATTAAAGCTCAGTGGTCATAATTGTTGTGCACGTCTGGATTCGAACCTTGGGCAGATGAGATATTCCACCACATCTCTCAGGGCCTTAACCAGTACGCCACAACCCTTATGGTTATTATCTTCATACTTTAAAAATATATAATAAAACAATACTAATTCAATCTTATTAAACGAAATGAATAGATAAATCATTTATCTCTCTTCCTATCAAGTTTTAGAGATTTATCTAAACTTGGAGTTTTCTATTTATTTCTCTGTTTTAATGAACAATGTAGAAAATCTTAGCAAAATAGAAAATTTTGGTCGTTGCGGATTAGTCGGTGATGCCTAATTGGATGCCCGGATACCGCAGGTGCATGTGTGTGTGTGGGCATAGCCCAAGTTGCCGTAAAAAAAATAGAAAATTTTGGATAATATGTTCAAGATGCTTATGAAGGCATTTAGCCATGTTATTTTAATAGTTTTGTGGTCATTGAATTATGATTAGTCATCGATTCTTGTAGGTTATTAAAATGTTATACACTGACAAACAAATACTTTTGAAAACACAACTAAGGGGTCGTTTACCAAACGCTTACCCGGGTAAGCGCTTATCAAATCATATTACCTTATGGATGAAGATGGCAATGACAAAAATCTTACCCGGTAAGAGCTAAGGCAAGGACCAAGAGTCTTACCCTGGTAAGTGATGGCGAAGACTCTTACCACGGTTAGCGCTTACCGGGAAAATTGTTGCATACGATACCGTTTTGGTGGACTAAAATCTTATCCGGTAAGTAAGTGATAGTGTTAAAATTTACCGGTAAACGCTTATCGGAAAAATTGTTGCATACGATACCGTTTTGGTGGACTAAAATCTTACCCGCTAAGTAAGTGATAATGGTAAATTTTATTGATAAGCGCTTATCCGGGTAAGCGTTTGGTAAACGACCCCTAAATGATCCTTAAATAATTTAATTAAAAACATTTTTATTGTTTTAAACGATTTTTCATACATATAAATACATACAAAACAATTGTAAGAAATTTGAATGAAGAATCTGAAATAATTGATAGTAGTTCGAAAAAATCCGACTCATATAAAGAAAAAATGAACCGAGGTGGTACAGGAGGTTGTTATGGTTGATGTGGTGGAGGTATAGGTGGTCGACGATGGTAGTGGTGGCGGTGGACATGGGTAATAGACGTTATTGTAGTGGAGGAAGAGGCGGAGGTCACTGACGGTGGTTGGCGGCGAGCATCGGTGGCGGCGGCAATGGGTGGTGGTGATCGGTGGAGGTGGCGATAGGCGGTGGTTTGTGGATGTGGTGGAGGAAGTTGTTGTAGTAGTGGAGGAAGAGGTAGAAGTGGTCGACGATGGTTTGTGGTGGCTACCGGTGGCCGTTGATGGTGGTGGCGGCCAAAGGTGGTCGTGATTGGTGTTAGTGAAGGTGGTCGACGATGGTAGTGGTGGTGGCGATGGCCGATAGTTGTGGAGGTGGTGAAGGAGGTTGTTATAGTGGAGAAATAGGTAGAGGTGGCCGACGGTGGCTACTGGTGGCCGGCGATGGTGGTAGTGGCGGCGATGAGTAGTGGTGACCCTTATGACTAATACCATATTAGGATTATACATCAGATGGTGGTAGATCAATAATTTTTAGTTTATGTCTCACTTTTGTCCATGTTGTTCCACCTATTTTGGTGGAACAAGAAAATATCATTTTTTGTCCCATCTTGTCTAGTCTCTGTCCCTGTCCCATGCCGCGCCAAACGTGGGACAGTAAATTTTTGTCCTGTCCCATGTTTCGCCAAACATGGGACAGTGAGTTTTTGTCCTGTCCCGTCTCATCCAGTCTGCAAACCAAACACACCCTTAGGTATTTGAAACTGATTCATTCACTTTTTCTGGATAGTTGTGGACTGTCAAATTGCGTAGCCGGACGACTCGCCAGCTGGCTAATATTAAAAGAGTAGAGGGGACCGGAAATAAATTGAATTAAATAGTTCAATATTGTATCAAACATTTCACTCTTTTATATTGTCTTTTTTTTCTAAGTATCATATTAACGGGACATATTTTATTTTGAGATTGACCCATATCAAATATTTACTGTGAAATAAATGATCCTTAGTCATTCTGATAGCTAAAAAAACATATCATATACTTGTACATTATCAACATTTCATGTAAGATTTTCTTAAAGAAATGTTTGTTTGTTTGTTTATTTATTTTTATTAAATCAACATTCTAAACTTCTATGTATATAAAAACATAGTATTTTTTAAATTTCTTAAATTGTGTTGATCATATAATACTATATTAGGCATATACCCGCGCGATGCAGCGGAATGTAAGTAAATAACGAACAATTATAATGCTACTTCCATATAGACATGTCATCAACAATCAACCATGACCTAAGAATCACAATTTATGAAACCATAAACCCTAAACCCATAAAGATATTCAATAATTAGTTTATATTACAATTATTGACAAAAAAATTATAATGATATAATTTATAATAAGAATGAAACATATTTTACGATTATGTATTTTTAATGTGCTAACGGTGGAAAAAAATAAAACGTATAGATAAAAAACAAATTAGTTCGTAGATATTCATGATATTTAATAGTACGGTTAAATTAAAAAATATTTAATATTGAGTTCGTTTTGAAGTTATTGACGAGACGATTATAATGCTATAATTTGTAAAAAAAGAAACATATTTTTTCGTTGCATTTTTGTTCATATACGATTATTTGTGTTAATATGATAATGGCATAAAATGGAAAATGAAAAAATAAGGGATATAAAATGAATTAAATAAGTAATTGTAAGAGTGGTAAATGTAACATTATAAGGGTGATAAGTGTTATTGTACAAAAGTTTGTACAATAACTGTATTAGTTTTTTTATATAGTAGTAGAGATTCATGATATTTAATAGTACGGTTAAATTAAAAAATATTTAATATTGAGTTCGTTTTAAAGTTATTGACGAGACGATTATAATGATATAATTTGTAAAAAAAAACATATTTTTTCGTTGCATTTATTATTTGTGTTAATATGATAATGGTGTAAAATGAAAAAATAAGGGATATAAAATGAATTAAATAAATAATTGTAAGGTGGTAAATGTAACATTATAAGGGTGATAAGTGTTATTGTACAAAAGTTTAGGGTGATAAATGTTATTGTACAAAAGTTTGTACAATAACCGTATTAGTTTTTTATATAGTAGTAGAGATAATAGTACGATTAAATTAAAAAATATTCAATATTGGGCTCGTTTTGAAGGTATTGACGAGACGGTTATAATGATATAATTTGTAAAAAAAGAAACATATTTTTTCGTTGCATTTTTGTTTATATACGATTATTTGTGTTAATATGATAATGATGTAAAATGAAAAATGAAAAAATAAGGGATATAAAATGAATTAAATAAGTAATTGTAAGGATGGTAAATGTAACATTATAAGGGTGATAAGTGTTATTGTACAAAAGTTTAGGGTGATAAGTGTTATTGTACAAAAGTTTGTACAATAACCGTATTAGTTTTTTTATATAGTAGTAGAGATTAGAAATGGAGTACAATTTATCTCTGTTTCATCTCGTTTAATTTTATTTTATAAACCTATGTGGTTATGAGAGATAAAGAGTTTTTTGTTGTCTATCAGTTTTATGGATTATTTTATGTATTAATAGAGCTACATGTTTAGAGTGAATTGTGGATTTGGTCCTTGTGGTTTTGTGATTTCTTTGACCATGATCCTCATTCTATGTTTATTGTGGATATAGTCCCTGTGGTATGCAAGATATTGTGGTTAGGGTCCCTAAAACTAACATCATTAACTTTTAAGGGTTAAATGCCTCATGTGTCTTGCACACTATGGGCATAATAGTCATTTTAGTTTTCCCTTTTAATTTATTCTATACATCTTTAAAACAAAAAAAATACTAAATTGTGGATTTGGTCCCTATGCATCACACATCATCTTTAAAACATATTTATCATCTCTCTTAATTTTTTTTTCCATCCAATCTTCATTGTCAAAGTACAAGAAAATTTAATTTGTTAAAGTGCAAAAAAACATTACTTGCATTTAAAAATAACAATTGTTTGAATCCAACACTACATTCTAAAAAAGACAACCTATCAAAACAAAAATTGTGTGAAACCAACATTACATCCTAAAAAAGACAACCCATAAAAAATAACAATTGTTTTATATCAACATTACATCCCGAAAAAATAACTCATGAAAATAACAATTGTTTGATATCAACATAACATCCCGAAAAAACCAACCTACCAAAATAAAAATTGTTTGATATCAACATAACATTTTCGAGACAACCCATCATAAAAGTAAACCCATAATTTTCGAGATGTTATGTTGATATCAAACAATTGTTATTTTGATGGGTTGTCTTTTTCGGGATGTTATATTGATATTAAACAACTGTTATTTTGATGGGTTTATTTTTTTGGGATATAATATTGATATAAAACAATTATCATTTTGATGAGTTGTCTTGTTTGGGATGTAATGTTGGTTTCAAACAATTTTTATTTTGATAGGTTGTCTTTTTTAGGATGTAGTGTTAGATTCAAACAATTGTTATTTTTAAATGCAAGTAATGTTTTTTTTTACATTTTAACAAATTAAATTTTCTTGTACTTTGACAATGAAGATTGGATGAAAAAAAAATTAAGAGAGATGATAAATATGTTTTAAAGATGATGAGTGATGCATAGGGACCAAATCCACAATTTAGTATTTTTTGTTTTAAAGATGTATAGAATAAATTAAAAGGGAAAACTAAAATGACTATTATGCCCATAGTGTGCAAGGCACATGAGGCATTTAACTCTTAAAAGTTAATGGTGTTAGCTTTAGGGACCCTAGCCACAATATATTGCATACCACAGGGACTATATCCACAATAAACATAGAATGAGAACCATGGTCAAAGAAATCACAAAACCACATGGACCAAATCCACAATTCACTCAAATGTTTATATTGTATTTAAACATATTTATCATTTGGTTAGTTATTAGTTTTATAAAGTTTAAACATATTAATAAATTATACGTACTAATAATTTGTTGTACAATATACTACAAATATTATATGAATACTAGACATATATCAGCGCGATGCAGCGGAATGTAAGTAAAGAACGAACAATTAATGTTACTTCCTTATAGACATGTAATCAACAATCAATCATGACATAAGAATCGAACGTCGGGATTGAGCGTCGTTTGTTTAAGATAGCTTTTAGGTTTTTTTTTTTAATTTGTAGTTTACCTATTATTCAAGTTGCAGGTTACATTTGTAAACAATGAGGATGCATGTAACAAGTTTTTGAAAGTATAAGGATTTATTTAATATGTTTTAAAAAATCCAATGACTTATTTATTCTAAAAAATTGTCCAATGACTTAATCATTCCTAACACTAAAGTCCATTGTGTTTTATTGGACTCTTCCCTATTTATTTCATATCAATAAATTGGTTTACTGATCATTTCTTTTCTATTTTTATCAAAATGTTATTACCTCGGTAATTTTAGGTTCATATCGCAAAATAATAATAAAAAAAGGATTTTTTTATGGGAAACTGATCATATTCGGGGTTTTTTGGGTGCCTTTTACCTAGGTCCACAAGTTTTTACGAATATAGTAATATTGCAGATAAATTGGGAGAGAAATGGGTACGAGATCAAATTGTTGGTTTGAAATATCTATTTGGGTTAATTTCCAATGTTTTAAAACCCGTTTTTTAGTTGACCCGGTGTGGTGACCGGGTCACGGTTCAACCGGTTCGACCACCGGGTTAACCAAATAAATTAAAAAAACACATAAGCATAAGTTTTTCATAAATACATTAAAAAAACCAAATACATTAAAAAACCGGTTCAACCATCAGGTCAACCACCCGGTTTAACCGTTTTTTTTATAAAACAGACCGTTTCACTCCGGGCCATAAATTGTCAAAAACCCAGTCGTAATTGACCCGCCCTCTTCCCTGGGTCCCGGTTCAACCGGCCGAGTCGACCCGGTTTTTAAAACATTGTCAATTCCCTTAAAATTGTACATTTACAATGCTATTTACACTTTTTTTAATGTCATTATCAGATTAAGTTATGCATTTTGATTGTATAAGGTGCAATTAGTTTTCCCCTTTATTTTTTCTTGAACAAATTTATTCAACTATTTTGTATTTGATTAAATATTTTTTAATTGCCTGGTTTTTACATGGCACTAGTACTTTTGAAAATATACGATAAGGTCACGTTTTGTTCAATGAAATTGGAATTAAGATTTGAATAATTAGAATAAAATTTACTCATATCTAACCATGTGTTTAGTCTTGAAATGAAAAAATAATTTGAATTTATTTGTTTGATTCGTTGAATATAATAGTGGTGGTGGTGGAGGGGTGGTGGGGGTTGAAGGAGACAGTGGCAACAACGAGATAATAACTTTGGTGGCGGCGTAAGTGACGATAGCGGTGGCAGTGGCAGTCGTAAGTGACGATAGCGGTGGCAGTGGCAGTCGTAACATCCATAGTGGTGGGATGGTCCGATGGATTGAGTAATATAAGAATATAATAAAAAAATTTCTTAAAATATGATATGATATAATTGAAATTCATTGATAGAACCCAGTTAATTTACTTCAATCATATGTGAAATTTGAATTCCTTATCAGAACTCAAAGAATGAAACAAATGCAATAAAAAAATTTGTAAATAAAATTGACCATTTCAATTCTTTCAAATTTCGACAGATTCCATCAAACCAAGCGCCACATAAGTATATTAGTGCAACACTGAGCAATTTATATTTTTCTACGCTAAATCCTCAAGAGAGAGAGAGAGGGGCGGGAGAGAGTTGGGATGGGGAAGGGTAAGCAAGCTGAGAAATGTGGTTGATCGGAATAGGTCTAGGTATAACGATGTGCTTAGGGATAGATTCAACAACGCTAGGAATAATCCGAAGGAAACGTCGTTCATGTTCTTTAACTTTCCGAAGAATTGGGAGGTTCGAGATCTATGGAGAATGTTCAAGTTGTACGGCAAGATCGTGGACATCTATATGGCCAAGAAAAGAATGAAGAACGGGGAGAGATTTAGGTTTGCTCGGTTTATTCAAGTTGTGGAGGTAAAACTATTCGAATCAAAACTAAATCAAATATGGATCGGTACATATCGGCTAAGAGCTTTTGTGGCTAGAAAGAAGATGAACGAGGGGACTGAAAAGTTCAAACTAAGACATGAAATTGAGAGAAAAGGCTTGAACAACCAAACGGAAGAAGGCGCATATGTCCATAAAGAAGAAAATACGAAAGCTAAAACGTACGCTGAAGTGGTGGTAGGGACACGCAACGTATCGACGAAGGTTGTAATGGTCACCGATAATCACATACCAGCGATAGTGGGCACGTGGACGGCAGAAAAAGAAAGCTTGGACCTGCTAACTAAATGCGTTGTAGGCTCACTAATGTCGCTGGATAATATGCAAGTAATCCAATCGATATGTAAACCGGAGGCTGGAGGAGGTGTTGGGGCGAGACTAATTGGAGGAAGAAACGTCCTTGTGGAGTTTGCATCGAAACAAGCAATGTAGGATACAATAAGGAATAAATCACACGGCATGCATTATTGGCTAAAGGATCTACGAAGTTGGTCGATTGGGTTTCGAGCTTCGGAGCGGGTAGTTTGGGTAAGGATTGAAGGAGTGTCGTTGCATGTATGGAGGGAATCGACGTTCATCGGAATTGCTAGCAAGTGGGGCACAATCTTGAAATCAAAGAATTGTGAATTGGAAGGCAATGGGAATCTGCTATGGGGAAAAGTCATGATCAGTACGGGATTGGTTGAACGTATACATGCGATATCGAGCATAAAGGTGGGGGAGTTATGTTACGTGATTAAGGTAGACGAAGAAGAAATCAGCCTTCTTGAGGTACAGTTAGAAAACGAGGAATCTTACGATAAGGGGGACAGCAGCGAGGAAAATGATGGGTCAACGATACCGTCGGAATGGTCGGAGGGGGGAGAGGATAGTAACGAAGAATGGTTGGTTGAAGAGAGCAAGTTTGATGTTGAGGAGCAGAACAACGGAAATTCGGCCCAAGATTCGGAAGTAAAAAGAAAAAATATCGTTAATAAAGTGTAAATCATAAAATCTCAAACAATTAAGCAATTACTCAATATATGATCAATTAAGAACAAGAAATAGAGAGAGAAACTTAGAGAGAGAAAGTAGATCTTGCATTAGTCACAAATCTCACACATACAATACGTGAATAGTTCTCTAGCATATTTACAAGATTATGAAAGCCAAACCTATATAAACCAACTAACTAACCAATACTTAACCACTAAGGAAAGTAAAACATACAAAGACTAACTATTACAAAGACAATGTTGACTTTTACATGTTTGACCTTCCTATTAAATCTTGGATACAATATTTAGACTTAACAATCTCCCCCTTTGTATTCAAGATTTAATAAAAATTTGATACTGAAATTCAGCTCTTGATTCTTCAGCTTTTGTCTCTTTGAAGCTTTCACAATCTTTACTCTTTCAGCCTTTTGAAGAATCTTGAAAAGTCTTTTTAGACTTTGAAGCTTTGGAAAGTCAACATGCCTTGAACGCAAAACTGAATTCTTGCAACATCTTATGAACTTGAAACTTCATTCTTTGAAACATCTTTGAAAACTATCTTTGAACAACTTGTATCTTCATCACTTGTGATCTCTGAAACGTCTTTGGAAGAAACAAACTTTCACGAATCATCTTTGAACATTCTTTATCAGACTTAAACTTTAAATCAGCGGAAGCAATTCGAATTTCTGACTTGTCTCTTCGAACTTTGACAGCTCTTCATAACTTTAAAATTGATCTTTGTATAATTATCCCCCTTTTTGATGATGTGAGCATCATAATCATCAAAACTTCGTCAATTTCGGCACAGACTTTGATTTCCCCCTTTTTTGATCAACTAACAATCTCCCCTTTTACAGTTTCCGCACTTTGATCTAAAGAGCCGAATCATGAACTGTTCAAATTCAGACATAATGAACGTGTAACCCTGATTCAACAAATGAAACAGATAGGAATGCCTGTCAGTAACACAAAGTTACTGTGTACAACGAATGTATAATGTAAGGAGTTAGTTTGATGATGACTCCCCAGGACTTCCATTCAATCATTGAAAAACACAAGGTTTAACTATGAATGTTCTGACAGAAAAACAGATTTTCTGTGTGCTCGTGCTTGTGTATGAAAGAATTTTAGCACAATGATTGTGTTTCATAAGGCTCAAATTGTGTAAACTGTTGAGACAGTAACAGATAATACACGAACTCAATGTGCATGAAAGAGGTGCGAAGGTGGGACAACTTTTCTTCTTTTTCAATGTATAAATCTTCCGAGTGAAGATTAGATAGCATATATGTTGCGTCCCCAAAGAAAATGAAACATTTCTTTGTTAAGAAAGAAATGAGTGGTTGGTGGGGTAATAGCAAGAGTTGGCATGGGCCCACTGCCTTTTTCAATGATGGTCACCAAAGAATGTGAACCAATCAGTAGATGTGGCTGCCCGGCTCAGAAAGTGGTTGGTGCAGAGTTCTGATATTCTTTTAACTTTGATCTCACACCCTCTTTCTTTTTATCTTTATGCTCACTTCTAACCAAACTCTCATTTCCATTTTACCGCTCCACACAATGAGAATAACTCAACCGGATGAGTTATCTCCCCCACTCTTTGATATTGACCCCTCACCCCTCAATCACTCAAGGACAACTTCCTGGGTAGGAAGCACTGGTTGACGTGAATCCAAGGAAGTTCTGTTTAAGCTTACACACGAATCCCATGTAAGTCCTAAAAAATATGGTTGCTCAACAATTTAACTGAGCAGTTAAGCACAAAGAATTATGATAACAATGTCAGAATGTATGCTCATTTAAAATTATGAATGAAATTTGAGCATTTGAACGTTGAAGATTTCTCAAAACAAAGATATTGAATGAATGAAATGAAATCAAGAGAATTGTTTTGAGAATCTGACAATGTATCAAACAGATCAAATCAAATGGTTAGGGTATCAAAGAATTGGATATTTTTTTATATGAACGAATATAAACAATTTTGCAATGAAAGCACAAATATGAAAAAGGATGAATGATGCTCAACAACTTTGAACGCAAACGGGGGTATTACCATCGAAAAATTGGTTGAATTTGAGACATGGTAATAACAAATCAAATGAAATACTGAACCGGTGTATGTGAATACTTGACAGTATATGGACAATGATAATACACAAGTATTGATCTTTGGAAACACACGGTCAGTTAAACATTAAGCTCAGAATTTGAATAACATTTAAAAGTCACACTTCTAAATTCATGAAATCTTTTGAGAATAAGAAGTGGTTTGAACATTAAAGAAATTGTTTTTCATGTTCGAAAGTTGTTCATCTTTCAAACAATCAGAGATCTAGGACAGAAGATATTTACCTTTTCAGCTCCCCCTCAAATCATGATATAATGATTTAGGTCTTTTGAGCTCCCCGTGGATATTAGTAGAATATCCTTCTCTGATCATAGAAAAATGGGTCCTGATCTGTCATGTGATCAGAAGCCATCACCTTTACTTCTCCTATAAATTAGGCATTTGAAATATGTCAGTTAAAACAGGATAGAGATCAGACACTCCCTTTTGAATTGTATACCATCATATCAGTAAAATCTATCAGTGAAAAAGTATAGGATAGAGATCAAATCAATTCTCTTGGGATGTAGACCATCAAATCCATCGGATGCAGAGATACAGGAGTATGGTCTTTTTGATCGCTGAGGTCCGAGTCCTAAACTGTTGTGTTTAGAAGTCAAACTCCTTTGAAGAACGGGTCCTAAGTTGTGTACTTAGAAGCCATAATCTTTCAGCTTTGAAGTCCGGGTTTTGAACTGTTGTGTTCAAAAGCCATTGTTCTTTTACTCCCCCTTGACTTGAGGTGCCTGCAACACAGAATCAGTTTTCGGCTTTGGTACCCACTGCTATTTGGGTCCAGAAATGTTAGTTGCAGTTCGTGTGGGGGATATGGAGTAAGAACCATACCAATAATGATCATTTGTTTTGTGAAAATGATCATGTGTACAGCAGATAGAACAATAATATTTCTTACCTTTAGATGCTTTGTTCTTCTTTGCTTTGAGTTCATGTACATATGATGTGTTTCCTTTCAGCTCATCAGTCTTGTCATCTTTGACTGATTTCTTTCTCCAGATCAGTTCCTCTTTCTTGGAACTTCTTTTCCTCGGATATGTATTTGAACCATCTAAATATTGATCATATAAAATGTTAGTTCTACGAATCTGATTAAAAGATTTAACTGACCTTTGTGAAGAGACAGATTTCTGATTTAAACTTGAAACAGACTTTTCAAGCTCTTTGATCTTTGATGCAAAGTTGTCTCTTTCTTTCACAAGCAGGTCAATCTTCTTTGAAAACTCACACTTCATTTTCTGCTCTTTCAGCGCAGTAGCAGACAGTTCAGATAACTTTGAAGTCAGTCTTTTGATTTCAGTTTCAAAGATTGATCGTTCTTCTTCAAATCCTTTCTCTGACTCATTTCTTTGGCCGGATAATTCTTTAAAGAATCTCACATTCTTCTGTTCTATGACCTTCTTTTCTTTATCAAATTTCTCTCTTTCCAGAATGAATACTTTCTCAAAATCGGAAATTTGTTGAGAAAGTTTTATGCATTTAAGCTCCACTAACTTCTTTTCTTCAAAGCACTTCCTTGAGAAATCTGAGAACTTAGTTGAAAATCCTTTCTTTTCTTTCTCAAAAACAGCTTTTTCTTCAATAAGCTTTTGCTCAAAATCAGATATATTCTTTCTGAGCTCAGAGTTCTCAGATTCCAATTTCAGAATCTTCTCACCATTCTGCCCAGAAGATCTTTTTAGAAGATCTTCATTGATATTCTTTAAGGCATTGATTTCTTCTTTCAAAGAGATGATTTCAGTAAAATATTCTCTTGACTTTTGCGAATGGAAGTCAACAGCATGACCCAGATTAATGTTCTCTAGTTTCAACTTTCTATTATTCTCTTCAAGATCTGAAAGAAATCCCATGATTAATGAGTAATCAGCTTAATGTGAATGATCGTTCCAAACTATATATCATAAAATCAAAAATCAGATTGAATTGAAATATTGCACAAAAAGAACTTTTGTCCCCCTCCGCAGACTTAGCACGGGGGTCAAGGGGCAACGCCCTTGCGGGGTTTGGGGGCAGCGCCCCTAGAGAAAAAAATTTCACATTTAAAGGACATATTACAGTTTTGAAAATTTTGACAAAGTATGGAAATGACACTGTTTGCGCAAGATTGAGTTTTGCGTAAGTAATGAGTTGCGCAAACCAAGCTTTTCGGAATCAACGTGATGCGCAAAGACAGGTTCTCGTAAGCAGAGAGTTGCGCAAATTAAGTTTGCGTAGGAGCCTTGATGTGCAAAGTGAACTTTGCGTGTTAGCCTTGATGCGCAAAGTGAGCTTTGCGTACGCTGAAGGATGCGCAAATGTGACTTTGCGTATTTGCCTTGAAACGCAAAGTAGCTTTTCGTGAAGAGTACAAGACACAAAGTGCAATTCTCTTGATCAATGTATTGCGCAAAGTACACTTTTCGGAACCCGTGGAATACGCAAACTGGACTTTTCGTAATAACGTAGATGGCACTCGATGATTCTTGCGCAAACCAGATGAACTTGCGCAAACCAAAAATGAACTTGCGCAAATCAAGTTCTTGACTGATTCTTTCTCAAATTGATTCAAACCTGCAAATTTGAACTCAAAAACTTATAATTAACAACGATAAACAGTACTAAACACACGAATACAATCAATTTTCGATTAAAACAACAATTCACATGAATTCGAACAAGAACAGAGTTCGAAGTCGTTATTTCAAGAAAATTCAAAAAACGAAAATTGACATTGAAAATGAACGAATTACGATATGAAATCAAAACAAGAATCAATCACCAACATAAATCGAAATCAATGATTCCATTTTCTTGCACTAAAAACGATTTTACACACAAAATCAGATGAACAGTACCAATACTCGTTTTCTTGAAAAAATTTCGAAAATATTGATTTTCGATCCAAAATACTCCAGATTTCAATTCAAATCATGATCAAATCATTTCTAAAAAGTTTGGTTCAGCTCTGATACCAATTGTAAATCATAAAATCCCAAACAATTAAGCAATTACTCAATATATGATCAATTAAGAACAAGAATTAGAGAGAGAAACTTAGAGAGAGAAAGTAGATCTTGCATTAGTCACAAATCTCACACATACAATACGTGAATAGTTCTCTAGCATATTTACAAGATTATGAAAGCCAAACCTATATAAACCAACTAACTAACCAAGACTTAACCACTAAGGAAAGTAAAACATACAAAGACTAACTATTACAAAGACAATGTTGACTTTTACATCTTTGACTTTCCTATTAAATCTTGGATACAATATTTAGACTTAACATAAAGAAGCTAAAAATTCACCGATAACATGTAACAGTCAGTCGAAGGGCGCCGGAGTACGGCCGGAGACATCGACGCCGGCAAGAGAAAACGAGGAGACACAAGTAGTTAATGAGAATAATTGGGTGAGATTTCCATGTAATGGTATTGGGAATAATGGATGTCAGACGCAGACATTGAGTAGTAATTCAAATCTTAGTAAACCTTCAAAAGAAAAGGAAACAGTTTGTTTGGAAAATATCTTAAATGGGCTTGAAGGAAACTGGAACATGGGGAAGTCAGACATTGGGCTGGGAGTCAATTTGGAACACGGTGGAGATGAGTTTGAGGTCACAAGAGAAGTGGGTCAGTTTAATAATTCTCCTAAAATTGGGCCTAATAATGTGATGGACTCAGGAGTGGATGAGTCTTCATCTAGTGCTAATAAACAATGTGGGCCTGATGACCCAATTCAGTCAACGACGGTCTGCAACAAAAGTAAGAAAATAGCAACGTCGTGTGAGGGGGAGAATATCGAAAAGAAAAGCAGGAGTAATTCGATGAACGATCGAGTGAATGGAATGTCGATTAGTAATGGGGATGTGTCAAAAACCAAGAAAAGGGAGGGAATAACGTTTGGAAGAAGCAGAATCGGGTTTCACAAAATAAAAAAACTTGCAAGGGAAAAATCAAGGGTTAAAGGCTGAACAGCTATGACGAAAGACTCGACAAGAAATAAAGACGGAGGATCGATTTCTTCGGCCACCAGAGTCTCAATTGCAAACGAACTAAGGAGCACAGACAGCCGAGAGAGCCTTGAGAAATTCGGTAACGCGATTGGGGTTAGATGGAAGCAGATTGGTGGACAGTGTACATCGAAACAGAATGGGAACAAGAAAGATTGACTTCATGTCAGGTCAGTTTCGATTACTTGTACTTTATCATGAAAATAGTGACGATAAATATTAGGGGGATGGGGTCGGTTAACAAGAATCAGTGGTTAAGAGAATTATGTTGGAAGGAAAGATTGTGTATGTTAATGATCCAAGAAACAAAAAAGAAAAAAAATAGAGGGACGGGAGATGGAAAATATATGGGGAACAAATGATGTGGATTTCATCCAAGAACCGGCAGTGGGAAACTCGGGGGGTTTAGTAACTCTTTGGTGTAAAAAAACGTTTCAATGCGAATGGGTTATTCAAGAAGAAAATTTCATTGCGGTAGTGGGGAGGTGGGAAAAAATTGATGGGTTGGTGGGTTGTGTGAATGTATATGGACCAAGAGAACAAAAAGCAAGATCCTTGTTGTGGACTAAACTGGAAACACTTTGCGAGAAGGAGGATGTGAAGTGGGTCATTGGTGGGGATTTTAACGAAGTTCGTAACGCCAGTGAAAGAGTAAATTCAATAACAAACAGAAAAGGCTCAGAGACTTTTAATGCCTTTATACAAAAGGCAAACCTAATTGACATGCCGTTGGGGGGATCAAAGTTCACGAGGGTGAGCGACGACGGGCAAAAATGGAGCAAATTGGATCGGTTTCTTGTGTCTCGAGATTACATGTCATCTTGGAATAATTTGGGAGCAAAAGCCTTAGAAAGGAAATGGTCGGACCACTTTCCGATCATGTTGAACGATGCGTGGACCGATTTTGGACCAAAACCATTAAAATTTTTTGATGTGTGGTTAGAGGATAAACGGATAGGAGATATTGTAAAAGAGGCATGGGGAAAAAATATAGTTTCGACCCGACCGGACTGCATCTTTCGTGACAAAACGAAGATAGTCAAAGAAGCGCTAAAGGAATGGAGTAGGGGAGAGTGGGAGAAATTAGAGAAAAAAATTAGAAGTCAAAAAATGGGAAGAAAGGTGTATGAACGGGAGTATAGACGAGTACGAGCGACAAGGGGGGGTGGCTTCTAGATCCAAATGGTTAGAATTAGAAGGGGAAAAATTGGAAATGTTGAAACAAAAAGCAAAGGTCCGGTGGGCAAAGGACGGGGACGAGAACTCAAAGTTTTTTCATGCGGTAATCAAAAATACGGAAAGAAGGAATGCTATTCGGGGCATAAACATAAATTCGGAATGGACGGAGGATTCAACAAAAATCAAGGAGTTTGTGTACGAGTTTTATAAAGGAAAGTTCTCCAACCGACTGGAAGATCGACCGAAATTGCATATGGGCAACATAAACAAGTTAGGGGAGGAGGATGCAAACTTCATGGTGCAGCGAATCACGAAGGGAGAAGTATGGAGTGCAATTTTGGAGTGTGGAAGCAACAAGGCTCCGGGGCCGGACGGTTTTACGATTGCTTTCATAAAAGCGTTTTGGGGGACGATCAAAACAGATCTGATGGCGGAAATCGATTGGGTGATGGAAAGAGGAGAAATTAGTAAAGGATGTAACGCATCATTCATAACTTTAATTCCGAAAATGGAAAATCTGGTGGAATTAAACGATTATCGCCCAATTAGCTTAATTGGAATTTTTTACAAGATCGTCTCAAAAATTTTAGCGGGTAGATTGGAAGGTGTGGTAAGCAAGTTGATAAGTAGTGAACAAAGTGCATTTGTGAAAGGGAGATACATACTTGATGGGGTTCTAATAGCAAACGAGACGGTCTCCTACTTAAAAAAATCGAAAAAAAAGGGGATTGATTTTTAAGGTAGACTTTGAAGAGGCATACGATTCGATGGATTGGGGATTTCTTATGGAGGTTATGGAGGCGATGGGATTCCCGGTAAAATGGAGGCGATGGATAAAGATGTGTCTAAATTCATCCAATATCTCCGTTCTTGTAAATGGAGCGCCGACAAGGGAGTTCACCATGGAAAGAGGGCTTAGGCAAGGTGACCCATTAGCACCGTTCCTATTCTTATTGGTGGTTGAGAGCTTGCATCAATTGATGGTTGAGGCTGTGGGAAAAGGCTTATTCAAAGGCATATCGGTGGGTTGAGATGAAATCCAAATATCCCATTTACAATATGCCGACGATGCGATTTTTTTCGGGGAATGAAAATTGGATAATATCAAGAACCTTTTGAAGGTCCTTAAATGTTTTTACCTTGTATCGGGACTAAAAATAAACATGAGAAAAAGTAAAATTTATGGCGTTGGCGTACCGGATGACGAAGTCCAATCGTGGGCTAGTTCCTTGGGATGCGTGTGTGCAACTCTTCCGTTTAATTATCTCGGCCTTCCGGTTGGGACATTGATGTGGAAACTTGACTCTTGGAAACCAATAGTCGAGAAGATGGGGAAAAAACTTGCGTCGTGGAAATCAAAAATTATGTCGTTCGGAGGAAGACTAACGTTGGTCAAATCGGTTCTAGGTAGCACATCGTTATACTATATGTCCTTATTTCGGGCTCCACTTGGAGTGATAAATAACCTTGAGAGCTTGAGAAGGAATTTTTTTTTGGGGGGTGGGGGTGAGGAAATAGCTTCAAAAAAGAAAACTGTTGCATGGGTTAAATGGGAGTCGGTCTTGGGGGGTTTTAAAAAGGGGGGGCTAAATGTTGGGGGCTAAAAGAAATTAATTGGGCTCTTTTGTGTAAATGGTGGTGGAGGTTTCTTTCAGAGAGGAAATTGTTGTGGGTAAAGGTAGTTCAAAGCCTGTATGGATGGGATGGGGGTCTTGAGTCGGGAAACTATGATGGCGTGGTTGGAAAGGGTGTGTGGAGAGGTATTGTGGAAGTGGGTAGAGAGATTGAGAAGGTTGGTCTAAACTTCGCGGGTTCATTAGTTAAGAAGATAGGGGATGGAGCAGACACTAAATTTTGGAGGGAAAAGTGGTTGTCAAATAGAACCCTTAAAGAGAAGTTCCCAAGGCTATTTCAATTGGAAACTCGACAAGGCATATCGGTAATGGATAGGGGGAGTGAGTAGGGGATGTTTGGAATTGGAGGTGGGGGTGGAGGCGGGCTCCGAGAGGGAGGGAGGTCGGTGAACTAGAAGATTTAGTGAGGGAGCTTCAAGAAGCGAGGATTAGAAGGGGTGTTAAGGATAGGATAGGGTGGGAGTGGGATCCTCAAGAGGATTTTTCGGTAAAAAAAATGAGGGAGATATTGGAGGATAGAAGACCGGTGGGATCAAATGAAGTGTCAGAAACAAAGTGGATCTCGTTTATCCCTAAAAAGATAAATGTTTTCTCGTGGAGAGTACGGTTAGGGAGGATTCCATCTAGAGAAGTGTTGGACAAAATGGGGATAGAGTTGGATTCCATTCTATGCCCAATATGCGGAAAGGAAGTTGAGACGATCGATCATGCGTTGGTCAAATGCGAAGAGGTAAGGCCCTTTTGGATTCAAGCAGGGAGATGGTGGAATGCAAACCTGGCGACGATCAATTCGGTCACGGAAGTGATGTTGCTCGCTGAACAGTTGGGACTGAACACAATGGCGTTGAAGCGTTGGACAACGGTATTGGGTTGCTTCTTCTACATAATTTGGTCTCATCGCAACAAAGTGGTATATGCGAAGGAACAAAGTAAGATTGCGGATAACTTTTTCGTGGCGCAGGTTCGTACTTTCGAGTGGATAAAATGGCGAAATCACGAGATCGTATCTGATCTGGCCTCTTGGCTATCGGACCCCCGCTCGTAAAAGTTTCATAAGTGTCTCGGTCGGTTTTGGTTTGGGCTTTTTGCGGATCTGTTTACGCGATCGTCTTGTTCGGAGCTGTTTTTTCGGAACTGTGTTCAACGGGTGCAGGTTGCGCTGGACAGTTTGGCCATAGAGGTGCGATGCAGGTCGCATTGGCTACTGGTTTTGGTCTTGGTCTAACTGGTTTGCTGCTCGCAAACCAGCATCTGCTTGGTCTTTAAACGTACTTGTGGGTATCACATTAGTTCGATAGTTTGGTGGTCGTTTGGATCATTGATATTTTCTTTTTCGTGCTTGTATTGAGTACTATGGTGGTTGGTAATAAAAATATATTTGCCGTTCAAAAAAAAATTATATTTTTCTAATTTGTGTAGTTTTGAGAGTGAGCATTTTTTTGTTAGTTATCACTTTTATGTAGTATTTTGACGTTTTAGTAAAATCCAACACTTAGGTGCCGTTTGTTTTTTAAGATATCTAAAGTCTGAAATCTTATTTTAGTTATGATTAATAAGAGGTTGTGTGTAAAAAGGTATGAATGATTTAGACTTAAGAGCCATTAAGATGTTTTTTAAAAAAAACAAACAACCCCTTAAATATGCTTATCAACCGAGTTTTGATAACTTTGTAAAGTTTAAACGTGTTATTTGTATCTATTTTATATTAAGTTGTAATTGTTATATAGTATAATAAAAATATTGTATGAATATATCCGTGATTAAAAATCTGATAGCAAGGTAAAAAAATCCAATTATTTTTCTTAAGGATATCAAATTAAAAAAAATAATAATAATGTTTTTGATGTGATTTGTTTAATTAAATATTTAAGTATATTTATGATATTTTATATTCATATGTGTGTATCATTCAATTTTTTAAACTGGTTTTCAAAATTCCAATAACGATTATCCATACTACTATATAAAAATTTTAAAACGGTTATTGTACAATAACACTTACCACTCTTACAATTACTTATTTAATTTACTTTATATCTCTTATATTTCCATTTTACACTATTATCATATTAACACAAATAATCGTATATGAACATAAATGCAATGAAAAAATACGTTCATTTTTCTACAAATTATACCATTATAATCGTCTCGTCAATACCTTCAAAACGAGCCCCAATATTGAATATTTTTTAAGTTAACAGTGCTATTAAATATATGCTACTATATAAAAATTCTAAAACGGTTATTGTACAATCTTTTGTACAATAACATTTACCACCATTACAATGTTACATTTATCACCGTTACAATTACTTATTTAATTTACTCTATATCCCTTACTTTTTAATTTTTTCATTTTACACCATTATCATATTAACACAAATAATCGTATATGAACAAAAATGCAATGAAAAAATACGTTCATTTTTCTACAAATTATACCATTATAATCGTCTCGTCAATATCTTCAAAACGAGCCCAATATTGAAATAGTTCACATAAATCACCAAATAGCGAACTCCGTATAGCGAAGTGATATTTGTTATCCTTGATTTGATTATACTATAAGCATTAAATTATTGGAATTTACGCCTATCTTCAAATGTCTTTTTGCCATTTATTTAACTTTTTAAATAAATTTGGAAGATAAAAATAAATTTTTACACCCGCCGCATTGCGCGGACATATCTCTACTATATTATAAAGATTCTAAAACCGTTATTTGTACAAACTGGTTTCTTGTACAATGTTACATTTACCATCTTTACACTTACTTATTTAATTTACTTTATATTCTTTGTTTTTTCATTTTTCATTTTACACCATTATCATATTAACACAAATAATCGCATATGAACAAAAATGCAATGAAAAAATACGTTTCTTTTTTACAAATTATACCATTATAATCGTCTCGTCAATACCTTCAAAACGAGTCCAATATTGAATATTTTTAATTTAACCGTACTATTAAATATCATGAATATCTACGAATTAATTTGTTTTCTATCCATACGTTTTATTTTTTTTCCACCGTTAGCACATTAAAAATACATAATCGTAAAATACGTTTCATTCTTATTATAAATTATATCATTTTAATTTTTTTCGTCAATAATTGTAATATAAACTAATTATTGAATATCTTTATGGGTTTAGGGTTTCATAAGTTGTCAATCCCGACGCTCCCCCCACTCTCGCTCAATCCTATCGCCGGCCTACATCTCCCGTCGCCGTCACACCACCGGTCGTCACCACACCAATCCATCGTCTTCATCGTCATTGCCCCATCCCTCAACCAAACTCATCGTCACCACCATTCCAGACAAGTGATGAGTTTTACATGTTAAACCTAATCATGACTTTTTTATGAAATTTTCTCCAGCATCACATGGAGAAACAACCCTCCTTTGCATCATCTCCAACATAAGGGACCATACTTGTCTTTTGTTCACATTTGGTAGCTGTGTATGTATATATATATATGTATGTATATATTTTTTTGTTTTCCCCTTCTGGCTTCTGTAATATGAATGATTCCAACCTTTTAAATACTATCTACAGAGAATATTTCACCAATGGCTTCCAATCTTTATTTAAATCAACTAAACTAACCCTTTCAGCCATATGAAAGGCACCTGAATAATAAATACAACATATTTGAGCACTTTTAAGCTAACACTCACAATTTCATGTGATTTTACTATGAAATAGAGAAAATGTACTTCTAATAGTGAAAACAAACTCGTCTGTAAGGGGACGTTTGATTCACAAAATGAAATTTGATGGAATTGGAATTCATCGAAATAATTTGACTTTGAAGGAATTGGAATGAAATTTGACCAAGCGTTTGGTTAGTAGGAACTCAATTCCTTCACTTAAGTCAAGGAATGATGAATTTCTTAAATCGTGGAATTCAATGGAATTTGAAGGATTCCATCACTTTCATTTCGCGAACCAAATGTAAGTATGAAATTTGGTCAACGTAATTGGCCATTCCAATTCCTTCCAATTCTATGAACCAAACAGTCGATAAGTGTTTTTCAATCAAACCAATTACCTATGCCGGTCCTCAAATCAGATAAATGGCTCAAACTTCAAATATCGATATGGGCTCACAAGCTTGTGTCCGAAGGAAATTGATCAAGTGCAATAAGTGTCCAAAAAAAAAAAAATTCTCAACAGTGACTCCGGCATCTCCAGGATTTTTTAGGGGTGCTTTTCATTGACTGAGTTACAAAAATCATCCCTGATCATTCAAAAGTTGTATCCATAGTTGTATGAATATTCAGTTGTATCAAAAGTCGTATCCAAAGTTGTATGATTTGTGAAGAGTAATGAAAATGGTATATTTAATTCATTTCGTTTATAATTATAAATTGTATTTTTTTTCTATTCAAAAAATGTCTAAGGACTTAATCGTTATGAAAGTTCGTTGGGTTTTTCAGACTTTTTCAATTAGTATACCATATTAACCAGTTTTATAGGTCATAAGAATGTATGTAACAGGTTTTAGAAAGTCTTAGGATTAATTTAACAAGTTTTGAAAAATTCAATTACTTATTTGTTCCAAAAAATTATCTAAGAACTTAATTCATTCATAACACTTAAAGTCTATTGGATTTTTTTGACAAGTAAATATTTGAGTCAATTTTCCTAATTTTAATGATTCCCAAAAATCAAGACAAAATTCAACAAACTTTTAAGAACGATTTTTGGAAAGGTAAAAAGCTGCAATCGTTTCAACAATCAACCCCTCATTAAAAGGGTGGGGCATGTGAAAATACAACTGTTTGATTTAATTCCACAAAACACCACCAAACCAATTTTAATTGATTAATCCCCATCCTGTTCGAATCCCAACACATCTCACCTTTTGCTAACGGAGTTACCGGAGGAGAAAACAGAGATCTAGAAATGGAGTTTCACGCCTGAAATTCCGGCATAATTGTGTGTGCATCATTTGCAGAAACGAAGCAGATTCACGAAGATGACTAACAAGGTCTCCAATTTTTCAGATCTAATTCAACGAGTTACAGCTTCCTGCTTGCTTCATCCACTCGGTTCCGGCCGACGCTACGCCGACGACGTAACGGACACGCACTCCGATTCCGATTACGAAGAACATAACAAATCGGAAAAATACTACGACGACGATGAAGAGGATGAAGTGTCGCCGGCGGTGATTGAGCAGGTAAAAGGAGATGTTTATAAAACAGAGAAGCAGATGGAAATGGTGATGTTGATGAGTGAAGTGTTCGAAACGGTGTCGTCTATGAAGAAGGCGTACGTTAGCCTACAGGAGGCGCACTGTCCGTGGGATCCAGATAAAATGCGGTTGTCCGACACGGCGGTTTTGGCGGAGATGAGGAAGCTAGGAGTTTTGCGAGAGCGATTTCGGAGGAGTATCGGTAGACTCGGTGGCGGTGGTGCGACGGAAGCGGTTAAGAGGACGGTCGCCGGAGTTACGCTCAGGGAGGTGGTGGCGCCGTATGAGGCGGCGATGGAGAAATTGAAGACGGAGGTGAAGAACAAGGAGGCGGAGATCGAAAACTTAAGAGATAAGTTAAAAACAGCCACCGTACTCAACGGCGGAGGCGGTGGGAGCAGCAGCCGGAAAAGTAGGTCTCACTCTCATCATCAGTCAAAGAAAAAAGTCAACTACAGTAGTCAACTTCAAGGTACAGTAAAACTATACTACCTATGCATTATTACTTGTACAGTACATATCTTCACTGCACTTATTCTAGAACATCCTCATTGTTAACCGCTCGCCACCGTTTGTCACCGCAGTTTCGCCGTCGCCGATGCCGGAGCTTTTCGAATCATGCATAAGTTCCGTCAAAGAAGGATCGAAATCATTCACATCACTCCTCCTCTCACTAATGAAATCAGCACATTGGGACATTGCAGCCACCGTTAGATCCATCGAAGCCTCCACAACCACGACCACCAACACCGGTGCTCCGGCCGCCGTACGAGACTCCATTGTCGGACCGAATCACGCTAAATACGCTCTCGAATCATACGTGAACCGAAAAATCTTCCAAGGATTCGACCACGAGACGTTCTACATGGACGGAAGCTTATCATCTCTCCTAAACCCTAACCAATTCCGATCCGAATGCTTCACGCAATATCGCGACATGAAATCAATGGATCCGATTGAGCTTCTCGGAATCCTTCCAACTTGTCAATTCGGTAACTTCTGTTCTAAAAAATACCTCTCGATCGTGCATCCAAAGATGGAGGAATCGTTGTTCGGAGATTTGGAACAACGGCGTCAGGTTTTGGCCGGAAACCACCCGAGGACGCGGTTTTACGGCGAGTTTCTGGTGCTGGCGAAGGCGGTTTGGCTTCTTCATTTGCTTGCATTTTCATTGGATCCGCCACCGACTCATTTTGAAGGAAGTAGAGGGGCGGAATTTCATTCGCAGTATATGGAGAGTGTAGTGAGGTTTCCCGGCGGGAGGGTGGCCGCCGGCCATGTGGTTGGGTTTCCGGTGAGTCCGGGGTTTAAGGTGGGGAATGGATCGGTTGTGAAAGCGAGGGTGTATGTTGTCCCTAAGAGTGAAGTATAGGGGTAGAAAGTGTAATATTTGTATAATTGAGTTTGATAAGGGGGAATTGATTGCAGGGTAAGTGTGTTTGTTGTGTATGTTATCTAGAAATGGAAATCGAAAGCAACTACACCAACTTGATGACTTATTGCATTCCTTCATACAAATCATTATATTTGTTCTTTTTTTTTCTATTTTTTTTTAAACGTGAGTTTCCGAGTCAAATTACGAATGACATGAGTCCGTGCAGGTGAACCTTTATGACGACAAGAGTTTTGGCAACGCCTGGATTCAAACCTGGGTAAAAAATATTTGGTTCTTTTTGTAACTGCAAGTATCTGAAATTTTGATTGATCGAAACTAATTCATGACTTATTGGTATGTGGTTTGTACTTGTACTGTAGAGGTAAAATTAGGTGAAGTAGTTGTGTGTTTTTTTCTTGTGTATATCGTACCAACGTAACTTCTTATACCATGTACAAAAAAAATAGGAACCAGGTTCTTTTTGGTTCGTTATTGGATTTTAAAGGACAACTTTTATTAAGAAGGAAGGAAAGCAAAGAAAAAGTATCGTGGGAGGTAGGGGTGTTCATCTAAACAATCAAACCGCCCAGACCGCATCGCAAAGCGCGGTTTAGAACTTTCGCGGTACGTATTGCGGTTTTCATTTATACCAAACCACACTATGTGGTGCGGTTTGCGGTTTTAAGTTATCAAACCGAGGTTCAAACCGCACCGCGTCGCACATTATAATACATGCATATATTTTTAATTTTATATATCACAGACACATATATGTATATAAAGAATAATTGCAATACTTACGTAATATTATTTTGAATCGGACGTATTGAATATTTTTATTTTCTGGACTACAGTCACGTTATCATTGATTTTAAAATGTAGTTTTAATCTTATAATTATTGGATTGTAGGTGTAAAGTGCGTTAAGTACAAACCGCACCGCACCGCATATTGCGGTGCGGTTTGCGGATTGGGAAAATGCTCAAACCGCATATGCGGTGTGGTTTTACCCCAAACCGCACCGCGAACACCCCTAGTGGGAGGTCTGTGAGAAACATAAATACACACGAAGGCCCATGAGGAAACCAAAACAAGAGAGCACTAGGAAAAGACAAAAACCAACAACATACTTAAACCAAAATGAAAATCCCAACCGAAAGAATAAAGCTCAAACAACCACCATGAATTTTTTTTCGTTGGTTATTGGTACATGTTAGTATTTGTTCTACACTAACATTGCAAACCTGTAACGTTTGAATACGTAAAAACAAATACGTTTAATGCTAAAACGAAATCTAAAGTTACATTGTTCGATACTTCAAAAATTAGTTCAAAATTTCCAACTAGTGTGTGTTTCGTGGGATACAACTGATCAATGTCTCAAACATATGACAAAAACTTCAAGCTCGAAAAATAATAGTAGAGAGAGGGGGGAGAGTAGCAGTGTGACCGAGTCAGGGACGGGAGACGGTGTGAAATTCTAGACATGAGAAAACTCAAACGTTAATACGTTATGTCTACTATAGTTAATTTTATACTTGGTACGATAATACCATTGAAGCAAGCCAAATATACTCAATATATGGCACGAGAGGAAGAATCATGCGAGAAGTTAAACATTTTGCGAGAATGCGAGAAATGTGATATCATATATGATTACATAGCCTGTATGTGTGTTTAATCATATATGATTAAACACCTATGTATTGTCAATATAACATGTGTTTAATCATATATGATTAAACTTGTGTATCATATATGATTAAACACTTTTCACGTTCTCGCAAAATGTTCAGCTTCTCGTTTAAACCTACCCTTATAGCACAAAGGAAGGTAGGGTATGAGGACATGTGCCAATATATTTCGTTCTTATCGTCGTTTATAAATTGTTTTACATGTTAGAAAAGCAAAGACAATACTATTTCTTTCTCATAGTTTTTCAAAAACATACTTACAAAAAATATGTATCAATCACAAATTTATAAATATATACTCATATTATGTACATATTTTTTTCATGAGACCAAAACTAAGTAATGTTAATGTATTATCTAGTTTACACTAGTTCTGATATAAGAACAAATTGATGGAGATAATATAATATTTAAACATGTATTGATTATCTATGTTAAATGATTTGATTAAAAACTATAAAAAAATGCAACAAATTCAATATAACACGGCTCATGTAGTTCATGCCGGATTAATTGTATTATAGGTCGAGCAATGAATCTATTTGAAATGGCTCATTTCGTAACAAATACGCCTATGTATGAACAATGATTGATTTTACTTTTCCACCTAGCTACTCTAGGTTGGGGATAAGTCTTGATGGGAAAGTCATAGATACTTTTTTTTTGAGTAACCGTGGGTTTTCAGGCAAGTTTACGTGCACCGACTAATCCCATGGCGACCACGAATGACCTGGAGTTATTGTAGGTGAACCTCCATGGCCACAACCCACAAGGATTTTGGCAGCGCTTAAATTTGAACCTAGGATGGATGAGATTTTCCACTACATCCACTATGACTTAACCAGTATATCACAACCCAAGTGGTTAGTTATAGACACTTATCCATAATTTGTATCCAGAGAAATGGATCAAATCAATGTTTTACAAGAATAGATCTGATCACAACTTTGATATGATATTTTATCTCTTCCTAATTTTGTTTTTGCTAAATATAAGGACATCTTCAACACTATGCTTAAATATAATTTATGAAAATCTATGCATCATCTCCAAATTTAAATAAATCTCAAAAACTCAATATTTAATAGAGAGAAATAAAGTTTAATTATTTCCAACCATTAAAAGGTATTAAAATTCAACGTTTAAGATAAATAAATAATATTTAATTAAATGTATATAAAATTATAATTAAAAATAATGCTATAATTGCTAATACAGTGGAGTTTGATGTAATTACTTTAAAGATATTTTAATTTAAATGTCCAACAGACTATTTAAAATAGAAAAAATCTTATATTGTTCTTTAAAATAGAGAAACTACAGAAAATTTAAAGTTTAAAAAATTGTTTAAAACTGGATGTATGAATAGATAAATTAATTTTTTTTATTTATTTCACCAACGAGATTGAATTACTTTTTAATTTTTTTATAAATATTTTTAAAGTATATATTAAGATGATAAATTTATAGATTTTTTTAATAATACAATGGATATTGAAACCTCTAAAATAGATAATATGTAATATGTGTTAGAGATTTTGACTTTTGGTTTTTATTTTAGAAAAAAAAATTATAGAGAACATGTTAGGATGCTTAAAGGGGCGTTTAGTTTGATGGATCTGGATTTCATCGGTAAAATTCGGAAACGAAGGAATTTGTATTTGGAATATTTCATGTGTTTTATTTGTAGGATTTAGAATGGAATTGAGTTCCATTCATTATAGATAACTAGAAGCGTACTCGCGGAATGCAGCGAGATACATCGTGATTTTAATGTTTCATTTTTTTTTTTTTCGATTTACAGTACAATGTTGGATGGTTTTGAGAAAGTGGTAATGTTTTTTTTTTTATAAATTTGTTTAATTTAGGCTTAATAATATAATGTATTTTATATAAAAAAAATTAAGTATTTTGTTAGAATTCAATGATTATCTTATATATTTTAACGATATCTAGAAAAAAATAACCAATTACATATTTAATAATATAATTAAACAAATTTATAGTAATAAAATATATTAATTAATAGTGATACATGAAAATGTCTGCATAAAAGGAAGACCCTGCACATACCAAATTGGTGGGTGTTAGAAGCCTCCAGTAGTAATATGTATTTTGTGTTTTGATACTTGTTAATTAAAATATTTTTAAAATCTTGCATAAAATGATGGTACCTTATGCCTAATAATTTGTACTTAAGAGTTATAGTATATAGATTTATTAAAATAAATTGTAAATAATTAATTAATTTTCTATTAAATAACTATCACAAAACAAATGCTTTGAACATATCTTAAAACATTATTACCTACAAATCATATAAAATCCCTTAAAAATACCAGCCAAAAAAAAATTCAAATTTTTTGAACAAAACATGAGATTAAAATGAAATTGAATTTTAAATTTTTTCAAATCCAATCCCACAAAACAAACGAGATTTCAAGTCTTAAATTGGTTTCAACGTCAAAGTAGTTGGCCCAAGGCCCAAAAGCCCACTAAAAATATGGCGGGAATAGCTTTTAGGTTTTTCAATCATCCCGCCAATAAGCATTTAGCTTCCCTCGTAAGCTCCTTTCTCCCCCAATTTATAAACCCTAAATCTCCCATTTCTTCCAATTGTTCCAATTTCCCCCTTTTCTTCTCTTTCTTTCAAGCCCCAACCCTAATTTTCTCATCTGAATCCTGAGTTTTCGTTCCTTCAAAGTTTAAAAAATGTTGGAACTCAGGTTAGTTCAGGGGAGTCTCCTCAAGAAGGTGATGGAATCGATCAAGGATCTGGTAAACGACGCCAATTTCGATTGCTCGGCCACCGGTTTTTCGCTTCAGGCCATGGACTCTAGCCATGTGGCGTTGGTGTCTCTTCTGCTTAGATCGGAAGGGTTTGAACATTACCGTTGTGACCGCAACATTTCCATGGGTATGAATCTCAATAACATGTCGAAGATGCTAAAGTGCGCTGGAAATGACGATATTATCACTTTGAAGGCGGATGATGGAAGTGATACTGTTACTTTCATGTTCGAAAGCCCTAGTAAGTACACATCTAATCTACTTAGCAAACGTTAAATGGTTAATTGTGTTTTTTATTTTATTTTGATGGTTTTAGATCTTGATAGTGTGTATGATCCATGAATTTTAATCTCTATAAAATGTATCATCTCGTCTGTTTAAAGTTCATAGTTAATTTTGTAAGTTGACTTCTTTAAGTTAGGAACATGAGGATGTGTTGATTTTTATACTTACTAGTGTTAGTTGAGACTGAATTCGTAGCTGCTGGGTTAGTTTTTTCATATTTGTTTTAACGAAAATATTTTTTGCTAGTGTACGACTAGGCATGTTAATGTGTTCTCTGAGATGAATTTATGTTGTTTATGTGTAAACATAAAGGGTGTGAAACATAGGAGTTTCACAAAGACTTGTCAAGAAAATGCACAACCCCTTTGTCAAATTGTTGATGACAGGACTCAGGAGAACAAATTATTCAAATATTAACAACTTTTATAGTTTTCTAAAACAAATATGATCTGAATTGATTGTTCTTTCCTTGGTAGATTTTGGTTTTCTTGGTTGTCTGAGTACTAATCGAATGCTTGGAGTCAACAGGGGCTGTTTACTTTTTTTTTTTTACATTAAGCCCTTTATGAGTTAAGTTGCTAGTCTAGATGAATTTATTTGTACTTGAAATCAATGGGTTTGAGGGAGGCAAAGAGAGAGGGTTGGATTATTTCTGCATTCTTGGTATTAATTGTTTTGGGTGTCTTAGGGGCTGTTTACTAAATACTTACCTTGGTAAGCGCTTACCGGTATAACTTACCTTATGGTCTTTATCTATTGAGCATGAAAACTACCTAGAATCTTATCTGGTTTTGTCCATAATGAGGACCAAGAGTCTTACCTTGTAAGTGATAAGTGAGAGAAATGACTCTTACCCGGTAATCACTTACCGGATTTAAGATGCTTACTAACAATCAATTTTGATGGCTGAGAACCTTATATGTTAAGGTAATTGAGGGTAAGCATTTTGGTAAACAGCCCCTTAATGGGGAGAAGAGAGTGGTCATTGCTTATTCCATATAGCAATTTTAGCTTAATGCTTAACGATTAAGCTGTAAAGAAACACTCATGTATGGTTGAGCGAATAAGTCTTCCAGACGATTAAACTCATTAAACTGTAAGTAAACATCCCCATGCTTCCAGCTGTATGCAAGACCTAAAAAGAAGCATGTTACTGTGGAATACAAGTCAAGTGGTGTAAGGACGGTTTTGTGTAGTTCTCTTATTAATTAGTTGAGTCAGTTATGGTAGTTGTATGTGAAATAAGTTGGTTATTGGAGAGAGAGACTGTGTATGTATGTATATATATATATATATATATAGGATTGAGGGGAACAATTAGAGGATTCTAATAATTGTTGTAAACACACTTGAGAGGTGGTGGAGGGAGAATAGTCACTTGAGTGCTGGAGTTATATGTTGTTGCTGTCGATATAGAGTGTAATCTTTAATTGGAGCCCTAACAAACATTTGACTGCCAATTGTGACTCAATTTGTGTCTAATCAAAACTAAAACACATGAGCCTAGTAAATCCCACTTGGAGGTGGAGTTTGTGACGCAATTTGTGTGTGTTGTAATTGTCCACCGGTGTTCATCAGGCAAGCTCATTTGTGATTGATTTTTCTTAACCTTGAACACTATCTCTATCTGAAAGCAGTTATTTTGTTGCTGACTGCATCTATTAAAACCGAAATTCTATTCTACTTGTTTTATAACCTCCCAAGTTGATTTGAAACTCAATTTAACCATTTTGGGTTGCAGATATCTTGAAACTTGGATACGGTTGTGATTCTAAGATTCCTGATATTGATTTGTTCTTTTGCCTTATGTATTACAGCTCAAGACAAGATTGCTGATTTTGAGATGAAACTAATGGACATTGATAGTGAGCATCTTGGCATTCCTGAAGCAGAGTACCATGCCATTGTCCGTATGCCTTCATCCGAGTTTGCAAGAATTTGTAAAGATCTCAGTAGTATTGGTGACACAGGTAGTTCTTTTACCTGCTTTGCTTAATATGCTTTAATTTTTTAAAGTTTTTTATTGGTTCAAAAACTGAAAAGAGAATGTTATTGGATGTTGTTTGTAGTTGTAATTTCTGTGACCAAGGAAGGTGTGAAGTTTTCAACAAGAGGTGATATTGGAACTGCAAATGTTGTTTGTAGACAGAATACAACAGTAGATAAGGTACACATTATGTACACTTATTTTGTGATCAGGGTACGTTTGGTACACAAACGACATAGGCAATATTGGGGATAGGCGGGTGAAAGAATTGTTTTAATTTGACATGGTAGTTTAGTAATCGACCAATCTTGTCCTGTCTTAGATTTTTTTCCTACTTATTTTGCTGGTACAAAAAATGCCTTTTTCTCCAACTCATGTTTTGTCGTGTCCCATTTGCCAAGAACAAGTTTTTGTCCCGTTATTACCAAACGTGCAATATGGTCCTAATGAATCTTTTCATACTTGTGGTCTTGATGTATATGTTTTCTTGTATACAGCCAGAAGAGGCAACTATCATCGAGATGAATGAGCCGGTTTCTTTAACATTTGCATTGAGGTATATGAATTCATTCACCAAGGCTACTCCACTATCGAACACTGTCACAATCAGCCTATCTTCAGAGCTTCCTGTAGTGGTTGAGTACAAGATAGCTGAAATGGGGTACATAAGGTTCTATTTGGCTCCTAAGATAGAAGAAGATGATGAAGAGAACAAATCTTGAAAAGGTAAGACCTCAAGTTCATGAATTGCTTGTTGCTCTATGTGATGATGATTAATGAATGTGGGCCCCTTTTGGGCTAAAGTTACACTTAGGAGAAGTATTGTAGTAGTAGTAGTATGTAACAAGCTTTTTAAAAGTTTAGTGCTTATTTTGTTCATGTTGGGATAGTTAAACAATGTTGTAGGGTGTTACTCTTTTCTTGTAAACCTTTTTCTTTGGTGCTTGATCATTTGTTCCACCTTTTAGTAATGTTTATTGATGATTGAGAATTTGAGATAGATTGTGCCTTGTTCAAACATGATATTGGATTCTTTTTGCACCCAAATGGTTTTCTACAATATTCAAGTAAAATGTAAAGTTGTACAAAAAATTGGCAACCTGTTCAACATGTCCAACCACCAAAAATCAAAGACACATATACCCTTTTGGGGAGATGAGAGGTTTTAATATATATTGAAGTAGATATATACAAGCTTAGTTGATGTTTTAGAGGTAGATCTTTGGCTTTGATAATATGGGGTTGTTTGCTTATAGCTTAATGGTTTGGACGACTTATTTATTTAGCTATACATGAGTTTTTACTTATGGCTTAATTGTTAAGCCGGAATGGCTATATTGAGAGGGTGTTTGGGATTGCTTATTTAAATGACTTATTTGCTTATATTATTTTATTGTTGCAGATAAGTTAATTGGGAAAAAAATTGCTTATGACTTTAGATAAGTTGTTTTTAATAAGTTAGTCCATACTGATTTATCAACTTATTTGAATATCTTATGACTTTTTGGTGATTTTACATATATAAGCAATTCCAAACATTTTTAAATAATAACTTATTAAACTTATTACGTTTTGGTACCACAATAAGTTAATTCATACATTTTTTTCTATAAAACTCGTTTTTGTTACCACATAAGTTGATAAACACTTTTTAAAAAAAACACAAGTTGTTTTAAATAACCAATCCTAAACACCTCCTAAAAAAGTCGAGGCCTCTCACTTGTCTTCGTTAAGTCATCTTAAACAAATTAATATCACAAATACCTAGAAATAATCCAATCTCTTTTTTTGCCTCCTTCAAACCCTTGGACAGATAGACAACTTAACTCATACATGGCTTAATGTAAAAAAAAAGTAATAAGCCCCTATGTGAGATATGTGAAAACTTATAAGTTTGAGAATTGAGGTATTGAAGTAGAAAAATGAACTCTAGTAGACTTGTTTTGATCAAGTGACATTGACATACATAATCTATCACACTTGATATAAAAGAGATGTTTTGATTATGTGTATACAAACATACATAATCTATCAAACATAGGTGAAAAGAAATGTTTTTATTATGCGATACTTGACATACATAATTTATCACACATAACTTAAAAAGAAACATAAATAAGATCCCATTGTCGATGTTGTGATACACAACTTAGAAACTTTGATTTTGAAGATCTAAAAGAGACCAAGCCATGGCTAGTAATGACACAAGCTTAATTAGGCGCATTTCCGTAAAAATCAACGCAGGTGTGGCAACCACAATCCTCGAACCTACAGTTATAGCATCCTGGACAGTGAACGCAACCTTCACACCAAAGGTTTTTACGACACCTAGTTCGGGTCCGTGAGCTTTTCCTCTCTTCTAGATCCTCACATGTCCACCTGAACTCGAACAAAATTAGAATTAAGGATATCATGGTGTTCAATTTCCATCTTTTTGTTGTTTGCTTTGTTGAATATGAAGCCTAATTAAAATCAAAATTATTCACCTTGTTTTAGAGTCTCACATCTGCTAAATATTTATTTATAATTATTATTTATTTATAATTGGTAGTAATAAAATAACAATTAATTTAGTTATAATTGCAAAAAGTACTAAAAAGTTTTTAAAATAATAAATCAAGTAACATTTCAATAAGCTAGCTTATAAGCTATTTTTGTTCATTCAAACGGGCTTTTTGAAATAAGCACAAGAAATAAACTTGCTTATGTTTGTCAAACATCCAAAAGTAGCCTAAGGGTGCGTTTGGTTTGCGGGATTGGAATGGATTTGGAGGGATTTGGATTTCAAATCCATTTCAATCCTATGTTTGGTTTATAGGAATGAATTTTGTTGACCAGATTTGAAATCCTTTGACCCTTTTAAAATCTTTTAAATGATGGATTTGGAATTCCTTTGTAATAGGCCGGGATTTCAAATTCTCCCAAATTTAAATCCCTCCAAATTGAAATCCTTGGTTGAAATCCAATCCATTCCATTCCAATCCCGTAAATCAAACGCGCCCTAAAGGCTTTTTGTAATGTAATCTGATAGGTTCCACAACATGGATGCAACCAAACTTAACCAATGTAAATACTTAGTTTGATTCTTCAACTCATGTGATGATTGATTCTAACATGGTTTTCCTTGTAGAAAGATGATATTTGTTATATATGACGAAATATCGTGTGAAAAAAATAATTAAGATGAGATGTGTAAGAAAGAATTTGGACCCTTAATTACTTTTAAGTTTTAATCTCAAAGCATCTCATTAGTGTTAGATCTTAAATTAGAATTGATCCAAGGGTGAACTTCTTACAATTCTTATCAGAACCCAACGTGTATATATATATAATTTGTCATTATATGTATGGAGCATATATATTATATGAATCATTTTGATATTGATAAATGATTCTAAAATTTAATATATGATTAATAACAAAAAAGTTTCAAGCCACTGCTAAACGTGGGACAATGGTCCTTGTTCTATTTTGTCTTGTTTAATGTACCAAACGCACCCTTAGGTTATGTGGATGATTGATACCTTGATTGCAGTTTTGGTTACAATTGTAGAAGGCGGTGATGGAGCCATCATCGGCGATTATGAGGGCGAGGGTGTCTCTGAAGCGAGTGCTTGTGCAACTGCAGACGATTTCGATGTAGTGGAGTGCCATGACTTTGATTTGTGACATGAATTCCTCCAATTCGTCATTGGAGAAAATCGTTTGGGGAATAATCACCGAACTCAATTCTGTTACAAATTTAAACAATAATACATATCATATCGTAGAGGAATACATGTCATCTAACATATTTTCTAAAATGAAAGAAGAAAAAGTTAAAAAATAAAAAAATAGTTTCATCTCTAACCGATTCTTTATTTTGAATATTACACAATTAATTATATTATTAAAATATTTGATACAACTCGTAATATATTATTTTTCTCTAAGATTTAAATTTAAGCAATCTCATTGGTAAAACTAATCAAAAGTCATTTCTCTCTCGTAAGTAATTATTTTTGGAGTAATCTTCAAATTTGGAGAATTTCATCTTATCTCTAATACTTTTCTTCATTTTGGATAAACTAACTCTCTCTCTCTCTCTCTCTCTCTCTCTCTCTCATATTGTGTGTATATATATATAGAGAGAGAGAGAGGTGGAGGTTTAGGAGAAAACCTTAAATAAATAAAAGAGTAAATTACGGATTTGGTCCCTATGGTTCTTTGGATCAGGTCCCCCTAAAGAATTAATTACATATGATATCACCGTTGTTTCAATTTTGTTGCGGATCAAGTCCCTCTATCTAGCCTCCTTTAACTGTGAGCCGTTAGACTCCTCCCACGTGAGGGGCAATTTTGTCTCTCTAAATATACCTTCCTAAAAGGTGAACTACTTTCCATTTATGTTTATTACACAAACATCCTCGATCAAATACGATTTTAATTACACAAAGTAGTAGCAATAGCTCCGGAGCAAGCAAAATGTATAGATAAGTTCAGGTTCTAAAACTAAAAAAAAAAAAAAACCTAAAAACAATTGTAAATAGCTATCGTCGCAGGCTTGCAGCAGTCGTGGTTCGGTTACAATTTGGAGATGTTGCTGGTGGAATTGAAACACATATCGGTGGTTCGTTGTTGCTGGATATGTAGTTAACAGCTCGTGGCTGCAAGCCATTCTAGCGGGTATTACTTGGTTGGTATGGCTTCTGTCGAACTCGTAGCAGCCCTTCGAAGAAAATCACATGAAGAATAAACAAGATGTATATTGTGGAATGTGGTATATATATATATATATATATATATATATATAGATATAGATATATATGTGTGTTGCAAATTCCGATCACAGTATCACACTCGACCAAACCCCACAAAACGAGATCTAACCAAGTAGAAACTAATTAATCGAATTTAACCAAAGTCCAAAATAAACTAAAACGAGTTTGTAATGCGAAAACGATAAACTCGAATCTCTCAACGGAATAATAATCAACCACAAAATAATAATAAAAAAACTTAACAGAAATAAATAAGGGAGAGTATATCAGATGGAAATTTGGAAACTGTTTTAAAACTGATCAACACCTTAGGCGACTTGCATGCGGGTTACATAGCATCAAAGTCGCCCGGAACAAAATTGAGATTCAAACCTTAGTGTAAGCAGGCGAGTTTGGTAGCATGAAAATCACTTTACACACTAGCATTAATGACTACCCTCCTTTGTTGACTATTAATCCTCATGTTGACTTTTTTTTTCTATGCATGAGCTGCTAACCTTTTCAAAACTCAAACACATATGACATATGATAATATGTATTTATATATATATATATATGTTGGGTCATCTGAAGATTTGAAGATGACCTCCTGATCTTCCATCTTATATCATCCTACTTAGAATATGTTTGAGGTTCTTTTAGCATCTTGGTTTCTATACAAATGTTCGGTGAAGTCGAAGATCAACCGAAGAAGACAAAGAAGGAGAATATCTCTCAAAGCGGATTGAAGATAGACTCCTCAGCCTAAAGCCAAGTATGCCCACTTGATCAACACCATTGACCAGGATGGTGCCGATCTCAGTCTTCAGGAGCCGAAGACCTCTTCGGCCGAAGGCCTCTGGCCGAAGACGTCTTCGGAAGCCGAAGACTTCTCAGTCTTAGGAGCCGAAGACCTCTCAGTCTTCAGGAGCCGAAGAACTCTTCGGCAACCGAAGACTCCTTAATCTTCAAGGCCTGAAGATTTCTCCAAACACATTGTACTTTTCTGACAAAGTATATTTGTGATATCTTGCATTGACGTGGACCTCATATGAAGATCAGATAAAGTAAGCTTTGTCTCCTACACCATTTTAAGGAAAGGTCTACACCATCCTGCAGGTCAACACTTCAAGCCAAAACACCTCAAGACAAAAGGTACATCCTGTACCTTGCTGAAGACCTGTGTCCATCCTTTGCTCAACAGGTGTCCCATGCATTTAATGCATGAGGCACTATAAATATGGAGGATGGTTCAACATGCAAGATCACCTAGCTCTACTACCTTCAAGTTCTCTAAGTGCCTGGCAACTTTCTCTCTACGAAGTTCAATTGTTTTCTAAGTGTTTTACAATTGTTCTTTATTCTCTATGTGTAAGATTGTTTGAACATATCTCATATGTTCTCTTCCGCAACAATCAAAGTTTTCTATGTGTAATTCTTGATTTCAAATCAATAAGAATTAAAGTAAGTGAAAAACTGTGTGTATTGTATTCAACCCCCCCTTTTACAATACTTTGCTTATTTATTTACTGCTATTTGGGACCAACAAGTGGTATCAGAGCGGTTCAGTTTAACTCAATAAACTAGATCCGCAATGGCAGCCTCTTCTTCTTCTTCTTCTTTGAAAAATGATTCTTCTCAAAACACCACTGCTGTTTCATACGACAATGGCTCTATAGCCAAACCACCAAAGTTTAACCCCAATAACTTCTTCTTGTGGAAAAGTCGTATGATACTCTTCTTAGAAGGAGTTGACAGCAGATATCCTACTATCTTACATGAAGGTCCTTTTCTTCCTAGGGTTTGGGACCGGTACAATGCCAAAAAGGCAGATAAGGGAAATGTTGATGAGGACTCTTCTGAGGAAGAAAGAACTCCAGCAAATGGGAGATACATTGTAAAGGATCCCAGCAAATATAATGATGAAGACAGACGTCTTATAGCTCTTGATACTAAAGTCAGAGCCATCATTGCCCTTTCTCTGCCTGATGAGGTCTATCACTCTCTTGTTAACCTCACCACTGCTAAAGAAATGTGGTCTACTCTGTGTGTTCTCTATGAAGGTACGTCTGAGGTGAAAAAGAGCAAAAAGATTGCTCTTGTAAGAAAGTATGAACTCTTCTCTCATGAGAAGGGTGAGTCTCTCTCAGACTACTACAATCGCTTTAACAGTCTTCTCAATGATCTTAAACTTGTGGGTCGCATATATGATAATGAGGAAGTCTTGTGCAAGTTCATGGACTGTCTTCCTGAGTTTTGGGAAAACGTCTGTACTTGTATCAAGTCTACCAAGGATCTTGACTCTATGCCTCTTACTGTCTTGTATGGCACCCTCTTCAACTATGAGCAGACGAAAATGCTCAGGAAGTCCATCACCAAAGACATCAAAAGCTCTTCTCTAGCTCTTGTCGGTGAATCTTCCAAAAGTACTCTGTGTGTCCCTAGGATCACCTATCCCTCAGATTCTGATAATAATAGTCAAGAGGATCCCAATGATCCTTCAGAAGCCTACCTTAGTGAGGCTGATGATGAAGGTGAGGAAATTTCCAGTAACTCTCGCTTCTCTTCGAGAAAATCCAAGTTTTCAAGAAAATCCACTTCCACTTTTTCTAAAACCACTCCCTCTGACAAATCAAATGAGGAATGTTACAGGTGTGGGAGGAAGGGACACTTTGCTTCTGAGTGCAGAAGCAGGTCTTCTGATAAATCCAGACTACCCTCCTCTAACCGTACCTCCTCTAAGTTTGTCGGAACCAAGTCTAATTCTTACCAACCTTCTTTTCAAAAGGCCAATATGTCTGTCTCCTCAAACTCTGACCGTACTGAAAAGTACAAGGCAAAATATAAGAGAGAGAAGGAGAGAAATGAAACCTTGCTCAAAAAGGGAAAAGGTCAAATGACTGAAACCCATGATTGGGCAGATGAAACCACTTCTGAAAGTGACAAAGAAATGGTCAACCTCTGCTTCATGGCTAGAATAGATGATGTTGATAAACAGTGAAGCTCAATCCTTCTCTATGGCCCTTGTGTCTGCTGAGTGCTCTACCTCATCTACCCAGGTATTTCTCTCTCTCTCATCTCTCTCTTTCGGCCTCTTAATCCCACCAAAGAACAAACCTCCCTTATACCTCCCTTCCCTTTCTTCGGTCATCACCTCACCTTCGGCCCTTACCCTCTCTCACTTTCTTCAGCCTCTCTCTCACTCTTCAAAAGCCTACCGAGTCCACCATCTTCGGAGAAGCTGCATCTACTCATGTGAAGTTTGATTATCTTAAGTCATCATCTCTTCATGAGATGATGATTGGTGGATATCATCATGTGTTGGTGAAGATTCTCATAATCCTTCATCTAACTCAAATCCATATGTTCCTTTCTTCTCAAGGCACATCTCATCATAATGGTGAACTACCTATCTTCTCATCATATCACCTCTCCTTCCTCCATCATCCATATTTGATACCTCATTCTCGTCTCAACCTCAAACTTCACCACATCTCATCACACCTTCTCAACCATACATTCTTTCTCCACCTATTCCTGTGGATCTTCCATCTCTCTCTCCTGTTCATAGCCGCCGAAGAGTTTCAAAAAAAAAAAAAAAAATTTCCAATCCGTCGTTTTGAAATCCAAGCAATAAAAAAAAAAAAAAAGAATTATTATTATTATTATTATCCATTTAAAAGAATCGGTGGGTTTTAAAGTTAAAAACAAAAAAAAATAATTATTTAAAAAATAATAATAATAAAGTCAAAATTGTTGGCTAACTGTTGGACATTAAAAAAAAAAATGAATTTATTTTATTTTATTACTGCAGCCGAATGATTTCTTAAAAAAAAAAAAAAAAAAAAAAAAAATTTTTAAGCCGCCGAAAGTTTTTAAAAAAAAAAAAAAACTAATTTTTCTTAAAATGTGTTGATGGCCACCGATGGATTTTAAATTTTTTTTACCCTTCCTCACTTTCTCCTCCTTGGAGTCAACAAAACCCCTCCTTATAACTCCTATCCACCGAACCTCCCAAACACCCCTTAACCTTTTTTTTTCTTTTTTCTTCTTTTGTCTTCGGCCCAAACCAACCCCCTTAACCCTTTCTCCTATAGCCACCGAACACCCCCCTCCCCCTTACCCCCTTCGGTTCTCTCTCCCTCTCTACCCACCGAACACCCCCTCCCCTACCCACCGAAAATCTCTTACAACCCCCTTGTTTCCTCCCATTCTTCGGCCTTTAAACCCTACCGAAAACTACCCCCTCACCTCTCTTCTTTGGCCACCCACACCCCCCCTCCTTATCCCTCCCTAGCCGAAGACCATCACACCCCCTTAAAAAAAATTTCGGTCGACACCCCCCCCAACTCATACTTCGGCCGAACCTCCCCCTCCCCCTTCTTGCCTTGTTTCGGCTCACACACCCTCCCCCTACCCTCACCCTCTAGCCGAACCCCCTCCCCTCCCTACCTCCCTCCTCCGGCTCTCTCTCTCTTCCCTCCCTCTCTTCCCCCTAGCCGAACAACCCCCTCCCCTCCCCTCCCTTTCCCTTTCGGTTCTTCCCTTTCCTCACCAAGCCGAACCAAACACCCCCTTAACCTTTTTGTTTTCGGCTCTCCTCACCCCCACCACCGAAAATCAAACCACCCCACCCTTTCCACCCACCCCTCCACCCTTATTTTTTTCCTATTCCCTCCCCTAACCCAATTCCCTTTCCCCGTATCCTTTCCTTTTTCTTTTTACTTCCCTTCCCAAGACTTTCCCCCCTACTTACCCATCTCATCCCTTCTCCTTTTTCTTACAACTCCTACCCCCTCTCACCTTTCCTCCATCTCTTCCTTATCTTCCTTCTTCCCCATAATTTCCTCATCTCTCCCATCACATTCTATATTTTCTTCCATCTCCTTACAATCCCTCACCGTTTTTTACCATCCCCCCATCTCTTTCTTTTCTGTTTAAAAAAAAAAAAAAAAAAAAAGATCAAAAAAAAAAATAAAAGAAAAGAAAAAGAAAAGAGCCCACAAAAAAAAAAAAAAAAAAAAACAAAGGGCCACTGAATTTATGAGTTTCTTCGTGTCTTGTAATTTTTCTGAGTGTCAGTACCTTTATTTTTTTCTATGTGTTGGTGTCATCATCAAATAGGGGGAGAAAAATTGTTGTGTCACAAATTGATTTGGTGATGACTCTCCTACCAACACATAGAAACTCAAGAAGTTCTCTCTCAACAAGGGCTCTCTATCCACCAATCAAGCTCTCAACTCAGGTATGTTTTCTTTCATAACCTCTTCCGATCTACAATGGAGTGATGCTCGCGACACTCCGGTGTCCAAGGCTCCCTCATTTGTAGTGGCCCCATCTTCCCTATTCCTAAGTGAAGTCGATTAGTAAGAAAGAATATTCAAAGGCTTTCGGCACCTCCGCACTAGCTAAGATGACCATACGACTGAAAGAACCTTCGGTTGTTGCCCCGGTCACACATCCCTCTTCAAAGCGGAGGCACTCACCTTCTTCCCCTCCCTCTCCTCTCAAGAGGTTGAGGAAGGTTTCAAGGGCCAAGCCACAAACTCCACCCACCGATTCTCCACAATCGGCAGGTGTTGAAATTTTCCCATTCGGGCCCGGGGACTCTGCTAAACCTAAAGCCACCTCCTTTGTATCCTCACAAAAGGATACAATTGTAAAATCGGGGACCCCTATTATTCTCTCATCAACCTTTTCCTTGGTTGATAAGGATGACTTGGACTCCTTCCCTATCCAAGGTGCCTCTTCTCCACCTCACAGCCTATCACCCAGGATTCTCAGTCCTGATGCTTCTGCACGATCCAAGGATGAATCTGCCCTTCCAGGAGCAAGTTCGGAGGATCCCGAAAATCTTCTAACTTCTTTCTTTCTGAACACCATGAATTAGTTGAGGGGGAGTATGAGTTGAGGGGGAGCAACTTACCACTCAGGCTTAAACTTTGTTGAAACTAATTTTGCTATGGACTATGTGATCAAAGCCACCTGACATTAGTTGAGGGGGAGTATGAATTGAGGGGGAGCAACCAACCACTCAAGTTCAAACAATCCCGGCTACTGTTTTCTATATCTTTGTATAGATTTTTTCTTTCTCATTCTTTATTCATTGTATGTATAGCTATAATTTTTCATTCTCTTGTAAATGTCAGATATACCAAAAAAAAAAAAAAAAAAAAAAAAAAGGTCTATGTGAAAAGAACCCAAAAAGAGTAAAGATGGGTCAAAATGAATTTATTCAGTATACTCTTTGTTTTATTCTTTAGTATGGATGTCATCCTCAAATAGGGGGAGATTGTTGGGTCATCTGAAGATTTAAAGATGACCTCCTGATCTTCCATCTTATATCATCCTACTTAGAATATGTTTGAGGTTCTTTTAGCATCTTGGTTTCTATACAAATGTTCGGTGAAGTCGAAGATCAACCGAAGAAGACAAAGAAGGAGAATATCTCTCAAAGCGGATTGAAGATAGACTCCTCAGCCTAAAGCCAAGTATGCCCACTTGATCAACACCATTGACCAGGATGGTTCCGATCTCAGTCTTCAGGAGCCGAAGACCTCTTCGGCCGAAGACGTCTTCGGCCGAAGACGTCTTCGGAAGCCGAAGACTTCTCAGTCTTAGGAGCCGAAGACCTCTCAGTCTTCAGGAGCCGAAGAACTCTTCGGCAATCGAAGACTCCTTAATCTTCAAGGCCTGAAGATTTCTCCAAACACATTGTACTTTTCTGACAAAGTATATTTGTGATATCTTGCATTGACGTGGACCTCATATGAAGATCAGATAAAGTAAGCTTTGTCTCCTACACCATTTTAAGGAAAGGTCTACACCATCCTGCAGGTCAACACTTCAAGCCAAAACACCTCAAGACAAAAGGTACATCATGTACCTTGCTGAAGACCTGTGTCCATCCTTTGCTCAACAGGTGTCCCATGCATTTAATGCATGAGGCACTATAAATATGGAGGATGGTTCAACATGCAAGATCACCTAGCTCTACTACCTTCAAGTTCTCTAAGTGCCTGGCAACTTTCTCTCTACGAAGTTCAATTGTTTTCTAAGTGTTTTACAATTGTTCTTTATTCTCTATGTGTAAGATTGTTTGAACATATCTCATATGTTCTCTTCCGCAACAATCAAAGTTTTCTATGTGTAATTCTTGATTTCAAATCAATAAGAATTAAAGTAAGTGAAAAACTGTGTGTATTGTATTCACCCCCCCCTTTTACAATACTTTGCTTATTTATTTACTGCTATTTGGGACCAACAATATATATATATATATATATATATATATATATTACAATATGTTTACAAGTATATATGTATAGATCAAGTTCTATTAGTGTTAGGTTATAAATCCTTCATCAAGTTACCTAAATATCAATTCAATGTTAGAGTTTAACGTAAACGTGATCACTTGCATATAATTTCTTTTTTACTAATAAAACAAGTATATTTAAAAGGACAAAGATGCCCCTCACATGAGAGGCATGTGAGGGGTTTAACGGTTCACAGTTAAAAGGGGGTTAGATGGAGGGACTTGACCCGTAACAAAATCGAAACCACGGTGATGTCATATGTAATTAATTCTTTAGGGGACCTGATCTAAAATTTCAAAGAACCACAGGGACCAAATCCGTAATTTAAACTAAAAACCAACTTCCCAACGATTAGATTGGACCGGATGTGATTAACTAAGCGGTTAAGTTTTTTAATTAAAAAATCTCACCCCTTGTTTTTTCTTCAAAAAAGATGAAAGATAAACAAAATTTGAGCGAAATAAATTACACCAAAAATGATCATATTTTTTTCGTTAATTTGACATCCGTATTGATATACTTTTTCGTCTGCTTTTTTCGTGATTTTTCAGTCTTCCAATTATTTAGTATTTTTTCGTGAACCTGACCCTGTATTTATATTATTTATATAAAACATTGATATATATATATATATATATATATATAGAGAGAGAGAGAGAGAGAGGAGATCAAACGAGAATGCTAACTATTTAAAAGAATAAAAGAATAATTATAGATCAATCATTTTATTAAATAATATCTTAAATAATTAATTCTAAAAATAAATAAATAGGGGTGTAAAAGTAATTTAGGTATATAAAAGTTGTTTTAGGTATTTATTTAAAACTCTACTTTTACCATATTTGTAAATTTAATATGATTTAATTTTTTATTAAATAAATTTTTTTATTTAATTCATTTAAAATAAGCATATTTAATTTTCATCTAAATAATTCTTTTTTTATTTAAAATAATATTTAAAAAATCATAATTTTCATAAAAATCACATGTGATTCATAATAAATTAATTTCTTTAAAAAAATCCTAATCATATGTGATTTAAAATTTGAAAAACAACATTTCAAATTAAACATTGAAAAAAAATATAATGAAAACAAAATCATATGTGATATGTAGCAAAACACAATTAAAATTAATGTATAAGATCACATATACTTAAAAACGTAATTCATAATTTTTCATTAAAATCACATGTGATTCACAATGAATTAATTTTTTTTTCAAAATGTTTTCCTAATCATATGTGATTTAAAATTTGAAAAACAATGATTCAAATTAAACATTAAAAAAAATAATGAAAACAAAATCATATGTGATCTGTAGCAAAACACAATTAAAATTATTTATAAGATCACATGTATTTCAAAACATAATTCATAATTTTCATCAAAATCACATGTGATTCACAATGAATTAATTTTTTTCAAAATGTTTTCCTAATCATATATGATTTAAAATTTGAAAAACAATGATTCAAATTAAACATTGAAAAAAAATAATGAAAACAGAATTATATGTGAGTTGTAGCAAAACACATTTAAAATGTTTAAGATCACATAATGATACATAAAAGAAAATTAGTGAGTCTTTTTTAGGAAAAAATGTCGATTATTTGTGGATATCACATGTGATTTTTGAGAAAAACTGTAAAAAAATCTTAAATAAACTAATTCAATAAAAATAAATATTTAAAATGAAAAACTAAATCACATTTATTTTAATGTTGTAAAAATTCATGAATAAATACCTTAATTAAATTTGTTATATAATTTATATAAAAATAAATGAGTTTCCATATATAATATGTATACAACAAATGACACATATGCCCTTTTAGGCGATTTTTAAGAAAATATTTATTTAAGGTATTATTTAATAAAATTATTGACCTAAAATTATTCTCTTATTCTTTTAAATAGGTATCATTCTCGTTTGAACCTCTCTCTCTCTCTATATATATATATATAGAGAGAGAGAGAGAGAGTAGGGATGAGCAAATCGGACCGTTTTCCCGAACCGAACCGGTACCGTATCGGTACCGTACCGATACCATATATTCGGTCCGGTATTCGGTTCCAACTATTATGAAAAATCGGTATTCGGGATTTCGGTATTCAGTACCGGGAATTTCACGAAAATACCGAAACCGAACAAGGAATTTTAAAAGTTAGTCTTTTAAGCTTCTTTGATTATGCATATATTTTCCTAATATTATAAAGCTTATATTTTCCTAATCAAATTAAATCATCTCGTAAACAACTCAAACTTTCTCTATAAGTACCTATTCTTCTCCAAATTTTTTTATCACCGTCAAAAAATCGGCCCCTACATTCACATCAAAAAACCGACGGATTCGGGATACGGCATTGATTTTGAAACACATTTGAATCATTATAAATATATTTTGGTTTGCGATTGGTTTTGATATATATTTGACACATTTTTTAATTTTTGGTCCTAAGTGGTACTAGTACCGATTTTCCCGTCCCGAAACCGAAACCGTACCGGTACCGAACCGATACATACGGTTCGGTTTTCGGTACTGGTTTTTAGTCCCAAAATTTTTTGCGATACGGTCCCGATCTCATCCCTAAGAGAGAGATTGAGAGGATAATGCGAGAACTTTTTATTTTTGTAAGAATAAATAGAATATAAAATATATGTAAAGGTGTCTTGAAGGTTACATTATATTGTTTAATATTGGTACTATATAAGGAATTTATAGGCTTTTCAAAACAGATATTCACATAATATAATTATATCTTGTTTCCACCAAAAAAAGATATCTTTATGAGCTTTTTGCAGTTGCTGAATGGTTTAGTGCAGAATGGTTAAGTGGTCAGAATGACTAAGAGACTCTTATGATATAATGCTAAATGAAATATGGTTTTTTGCTAATTGTTCATAATGAAATTATAGTGGTGAATGGTTAAGGTAGGGCCAAGATACAAAATCATTTAGAGGGTTTTGGAACCATTAAGAGGCAAACATTTTTTTTTGCCAAACAAGATTCACTTTTTAGCGTTTCAGATGTTGTTTCTTAATGAAACCATTAAGAGGTAAACAAATAGCCCCTTACTCGAATCTAATCCCGTATATATAATTTATTTAAGTTACACTGTATGTAACACCGAAAATCAGCTCGTGCTTCGTTACATCTTCTAAATAGTGGGTTTTATGTTAAATAATCATTTTAGATGGTCCCTATAAGTCTCGGGGTCTTGGTGTCGAAAAAGTCGAGTTTCGGGGCTTGGTACGGGTCCGACTACAATGTTTGACGACTATGACATGTCATAGTCGCACCTGGCAAAGTAACACAAAAGGTACCGAATGCTGGGGCAATGCTACGACAATGCCTAGCGACATTGACCAGGGCATTGTCGCCTGGCAATGTCGCTCCCGGGGGGCTGATTGCTGTTATAAGCGAATTTCAAGCTATTTCTTCATTCCTCACTTCCCTTTTCTCCCCAAACTGTCTCTAGAACAAAACTAAAATGTATATGGCGATTTTGGGTCATCTTTGGCTCAAATCTTTGGGTATTTCGGTGGTAAACCATCATCAAGTTAATGATTGGAAGTTAGGATCAAGAGGCTTCATCTTCATCTTCAACCTCAAGCTCCATTTCAGGGTTTCTAGGTTTTCACCAAAACCTAAGTGGTAAGTTCATCATTTCCATATTCAAGCTTCTTTATGAGTTATAAATGCTCTATTGATGACAACCTAGTGCTTTATTTCTCCAGTTTCGGTTTGGAAAGATTTTGAGAAAAGTTAGGTCAAATTAGGGTTTTTGGCCAAAATGGAGATTTTGATATAAGTTGTTTGGGGAATGATTCTAAACACTTGGATATGTGTATTTGTAGTTGAAAACTCGTGGATATAGGTTTTTGGAGGCTTTGGCTTGAGGATCCAAGTTTCGTCAAGGAAGCTCAAAGTGAGGAAAAATCTAGATTTAGCCTAAATGTAGCAAGGTGAGTTCAAGTTTATTTGTGAAAACGGTGTACATGCCAAAAATGTCAATCTTTGAATGTTTATATGTTTTACATTAAATTATTAATTGTTGAGTCATTTGATAAGTTTTGGCTATTTGAAGTGTCTAACTTTATAAACTTGTAAAACACCCATATTTGGGATTTTGGGCATTTTGATAAATGAATCACAAATATTGGCATTTTAATGATTTGTTTTATAAAGGTAGATTTTTTTAGTATCAAATTACTTTTATTGTGTGGCTTGGAGAAATTAATGCTTGATTTTGTGTTATGAGACATTTTTTGAAAGAATAAATGGTATAAACTTACTTGGGAAATGTTTTGTCCCAATCTATATTACGTTGGAGTTATTTATATATTTTGGAGCATGGGTTTGCATAAATGTGGGTTGTTTACGTTTGATTTCATTTTACGATTTTCTTACAATTGGTCTTTTGATTTGTTGAGCCTATGGCTCGGTTTTGACCTCGTTGGGTCTTGGGGACAATTATCCGGGTTTTGATATCTCAATGTAGAGCGTTTGGTCATGATTTGCATTTACTGCATCTTATTTAAGAATTACATGTTTTGAATGTGTTAGTTCATTCGTTCGGAGTCATGTAATGTTTTTAACTAATGCAATGGATCCATATGCACGATGTTCTTAATGTCCCGATTTGGACAAGTTCACCACTTTGGCAGGGAATAGGCATCGGGTCACCATGGTAAGTAAGGTGTGAACCTATATGGTCGAGCAGCGTCCCATGGGCAGTAAGGTATAATTCCAAATGTGCTTGTATGCTTTGTGTGGATATGGACATCTCAAAGTATAGATCGAGAGGGGTTGAATTTGAGTCTCCACGGGCAAAAGATCTAGAGAGGTTGAGCTCGATATGTCTTATGAGTATAATCCATTACATTTTGGTTTTCTACATAGTTATGTGACCTACTTTTGTGTTCCGTAACGTGCAATATAATCGGGTCTCCCCCGTCACCGAAAGGTGTTGTTTTGGGTATGGAGTTGTATAATCCATGTTTTCAGTGACATTTTGAGTATGAGTTGTTATCCATACCCTAAGGTCTTGAATATTGAATCTTATCCATGTTTTTTGATGTCTTGGATGATAGAGTTTATTCACGTTTTCAGTATTTGGTTATTAAAGTATAAGTTATGTTTTGCGTGAGTTTTAGGTTTTGGATTATATATTCGAAGGGACATTTTGTATCGTGGTTTTAATCACGAAGATGGTGAATGTTGGAAAAGAGATTGTTTTCAGACTTAATGTATTTTATTTTGGGAAATCACGTTTTAAATAATATTCTTAAAGTTTATTGTTTTACATATTTATGATGAAAATTGTAACACCCTGAAATCTGGAAATAGCAACTAAATTAAAATTTTATAAAGACATCGAAAATCGATTCATCTACAATCATAATTTAAGATTTAACTCAAAACATACATCTTATTCTACGCATACAGTCTATAATAAGGACGGGTGCTACTAAAACTCAATAATAGCCACTATCTCCCAAACTGCAGAAAACGTTCACCAATTACTTACACTCGCACAAAGCTAGGCTCAACTCTTCATGGAACTGCTAGAATCCAAACCCCCAACTGGAACCTGATGCACATGCCGACAAATAAAAATGTTAGGCTTAACGCCTAGTCAGCTCAAGAGTTTTCAACATATATAAATAAATCATTTAAAATGTAAGAATGCAATTAAAGTCATAATCTTTCAAAATGATATGCTTTGCTTATGAAAACGACTCGTTTACCAATAAACATGCATTTTAAACGAAAGAGACACCACGTTGATCGCTAACCAAACCAAGGTGTTTTACAGAATAAGATTACAATATAAAACGTCTTTCGTAAACTTATATTTAACCCAAAACTCACGCAACCATAAAATGGAAAGAAACCAAATACTGAAAACGTAGGAATGACGCATTCCATTCAAGCCTTAATATACGTGGAGAAAACCCAATATTAAAACCATCATTTATCGTCGACCACATAAAAACCAAAGTTGGTAAAATACGACATTACCATTTAAAATACCACGAATCAACGATGAGGAGATCCGTAAATACCGAGAATAGAGAAACACACAAGTAGGCCGTTCACGCGACTTCCTTGCATGTCCTCTAAACGTTTCCATCTAGGGTAGCGAGAACACGTGAATGGGGCCACCCGTGATGTTATTGGATTTCACCAACGTGCCCCGGTCCTAGTTCCCATGCCATACAAGACATCATAATCCTCAGACCTGTTGCTGCCCCTTGCCATACTCCGTCGAGTTCCACTCCGGGGTCTTACGGACCCGGGTGCCTATCCAATCTAAACGAGTTCCAACTCTACGGCTCAAACCACATATTCCTACTCGCTAGCAAACCCGAGCGGTCACTAAAAGTAACCCAAAACCTCAGGCCTCACATAACCGACAAACTTACGTGCCTATGGATCCAATACAACACTGTCTAAAATTACATGACTCCAAATGAAAGACCAAAGCTCCCAAAACATGTAATTCACAAATGACACGAAATATGCGCCATCATACTCAAAACCCCACATTGGTTAATAATCCGGACAAATGTCCTCAAGACTCAAAATAGTCGAAACCGAGCCAAAAGCTCAACCATTTACGTGAATACCCAATGAAAGTTAGTAGAGACATCGAAATGCATTCGACCAACAATTATGCAAACACCACGACCAAAAAGGTAATTAACCCAAAATTTCTCATTGGTTGAAACAAAACGTTTTCCAAATAAACTCTTTCCCTTCGTGTTGCCAAAACGACCCATAGTTCAATGATATGCAAATTTCCAACGGTTTATAAAATCGTATGCACCAAATAGACAATTGCATGAAATGACCCACGTTTATATATTACACCGCCAAAAAATATATCAAAATGGTTTATTTATCAAAATGCACAAAAATCACAAAGTTGTGTGTTACATAAGTTTATAAAGTTAAATATACCAAATAACCAAAACTTATCAGCAGTTAACAATTTTAATGTAAAACATAAATACTTTAAAATAAGCATTTTGGCATTTACACCGTTTTCACAATTCAACTTGAATTCACCTTGCTAGATTTAGGCTAAATCTAGATTTTACCCCAACTTGAGCTCCTTTGAAGAAACTTGAATTCTCCAAGCCAAAAGTCTCCAAAAACCTATATCCATACATTTCCAACCGTAAATAACCACATTCAACCATATAGAAACATTTCCCAAACATTACACATCAAAATCTCCCTTTTGGTCCCAACCCAAATTTCGACCTAGATTTCTCCAAAACCATCAAACCCGAAATTGATAAACCACACACTAGGATAATCATCAATGGAACATTTATAACTTATGTTAAGGTTTAGAAATGGAAGGGATACACTTACCACTTAGGTTTTGATGAAAACCTAGAAAACCCACAATGAGCTTGAGGTTGAAGATGAAGATGGAGATGATGAAACCTTGACCATAGCTTTCCATATTACCACTTGATGGTGTTTCATCTTCAATAAAACACAAGGATTTGAGCCAAAATAGGCTAGGTTTTGAAGGGGGAAGAAGGAAAATCGTTTGGGAGAGAGTGGAAGAAGTTTGGGTGAGAAGAAATGAGGAAAATGGCTGAAATTCGCGACTTAACAGAAGCCTGCCCTCTTTGGGCGACATTGCCATGCGACAATGCCCAGGGCATTGTCGTCCAGGGCATTGTCGTTGGTTCTCCCAGCTTGCTTCTCGTTTACTGTTTTGGCCGTAACTTCTTCGTTATAGCTCCGTTTTCACTCCGGAAAGGACCGTTGGACTCGTAATTGAATCCTTCATCTATCAAGACTATAAAATCCAAGATTCAAGTCCAAAATCAAATATCTTATTTTTCCTTAATATATCGGTTTATGCATTAACTTGAAATGATACCTTTCGAAAATCGGGGTGTTACAAAAACTCTTGAGCTCACTAGGCGTTAGCCTAACCTTTTTATTTGTCGGCATGTGCATCAGGTTCGGTTGGGGAATGGTTATAGCGATACTGTGAAGAGACGAGTATTAGTTATATGCACGATCGTGAGTAGTTTGGTGAAGTCTTCCGCATTTTGGAGATAGTGACTGTTATTGAGTTTTTAGTAACACTCGTCCCTATTATAGACCTTGTATAAGGTCTGAATGGTGTTTATAGAAGTTAATCCTTAAATTGTTATTGTAGGTGAATCAATTATCGATGTTTTTAGAAAATTTTAAATTAGTTGTTATTTCCAGATTTGAGGTGTTACACTGTAACATTTGATTTATGAAATTTTTGGAAAATTGAAACTCGGGTTATAGGCTTTGCTTGAATGCCTAGATCATTCAAAACTAAGGATGATTGTAGGGCTGCAATGTAAATTCAATTTCGTATAAAAAAAACACTCTCTACTTATTGTAGAGAAAGCGATATGTGATGACGATGCTAATCTTTACCAATTTATACATTTTCTATCTCTGTCGGCAATGTTTTCAACGCTCTACAGATGATTTAAAGCCTAAGATATCTAGCTCTGATGCTTTCAAATATTTTTTCCTGAATCCACAAAGATCTTTTCTTACTATATATCATATAAAATCAACCAAAGTAACCTTAATCCTGTCTACACCTAAGTAATTTCGAAATTTATCATTTTACTGTGTTTGTCTGACCGAGAAATACCCCTTTCACATAAACGGTTATTTGTGCATATGTACAGGTAAACTAAAAATCTAAGTTTCTACAAACGGAATGATTAATCAATTGCACAAATCACACTATCCAGAACAAAAATCATTAGTTCAAAGTGGATCTAATAAATTAATCAAAATAAAGTGACAATAATAATACGAATAAGATCTAAGTATAAAAATAACATCTCTAGTAAGTTTAAGTGTGTTCAAATCAAAATCGAGCATATATAGCATAACATTTACTTTTTAACCAAGGCATGAATTAATCGAACATAATTTCTTAAAGAATAGTGAAGTTAACAAAAAAATGATGAAAAACAAGACATTTTTTCTTACCTTGAGCCATGGATCGTGATTTGGGCATTTCGTACTTGGTGTTCGAAGAGGCTTTTAGCTTAGGAATTACGCCCAAATCTAACCATCCGGTATTTAAAGTAACATACAACAGGTTAAATAACGTGAATACAACTAGTTAAATAAACGTGAATACAACTGGTTAAATATCATGAATACAATTAGTTAAATAAGGTAAATACAACTGGTTAAATAATGTGAATTCAACGGGTTAAATAACGTGAACATCTACAATTGCTTCTCTTAACGATGGTGCTATTTGGGTTTTTGACAGATAAACTTGAGTAACGATTGATGATGTTATCGTAACTTTAAATCATCAATTTCAGAAAAAATAAGACAAATTGAGTGGAAAAGTATTCCGTCCATTTTATGTTAGTTGTTACACTCTAACTTTGAACGTCAAACAAATTATCTTATTTGATATTTCAAACAAAAGTAATATTAAGGGGCGGTTTATTAAATGCTTATCAGGTAAGCGCTTACCGGGTCAATTACCTTATCGGATGAACATGACAAAGGTCGAGGATCTTACCTGGTAAGAGTGATGAGTTTTACCTGGTAAGTGAGGGTGACGACTCTTACTCGGTAAGTACTTACTCGATAAATTATTGCATACAATACCGTTTTGATGGACTACAATCTTACCTTGTAAAATAAGTTAAAGTGTTGACTTATCCTAGTATGCGATTGTCGGGTAAGCCTAAGTCAATTATAGAACCAACAATACAATCACAATGACCTATACAAAAACCATTAGTACTAAGTTGTTCATATTAACAGCTTCTTGAAGTAATGCTAATTGAATTATATCATAAATAACAATTCAATTACTTCTAATTGTATCTTAAATAACATAACCGAAAAGTTATACCAAAAACAAAGTATACAAAAAATAAACCAAGTCCTTTAGTTTGAGTCAATTCGTTGTGTTTGACTTTTAAGAGGTGTTGAAGTTTGAAGTCTCATTTCACTTCTGATAAGAGGTGTGCTGAAGTTTAAAATATGAATGAATAAGACTGTTTGCTTTTATAAATTGATAAATGTCTGAATTTGTTTAAATTATCTATTTTACTCATTAGAATATTATAGTATTGAATTTATATATAAATTTATGCAATTTCACATATTTATTCATCATAATCACGAAATTTACATCTAAATTATAAAATAACATTCATTTAAACGAAAATATGCCAATTAAATTATTTTAAATATGCCATTGACGGTATTATTCATTTAAACGCGAGAGGCGAGGATCGATTTTGTAAGGATTGTGATATGACCTTGTTCGAGAGGGCCAGTCTCCACATTAATATTAAGAGAAGAATAGAGTATTTGGGACAATTTGCTGCTTAGCTTTTCCATAATGAAACAAAGTACAATAAATTTATAGGAAATCAACTCTAAACTAACCCACTACTTCCTAAGCCAGGGAAATACCTACCCATGACTCCTTATTAGGAGGCCACATTTTACACTTAAAATAAATAAATAAAAACACAATTAACTTAATTAATGAGAAGACTCGAGGTTCGTATCAATACCTCCCCTCAAAAAAGGGCCTTGTCCTCAAGGCTCGTTAGTCGAAACGTCGGGGGTCCGGTGCAAACGTAATGGATGTGGGGATCTCCTCCGTGGACTCTAGAAATAGGAACTGAGGTGGAGTGCAACGGTGTCCCGGGTGATATTTTTCGGGGCAACAAAAGTAAGACCTTGGGAGCGGCGGGCTTGGACTTCCGGCAGTGTCAATCGACGAAGAGGAAGGGCGGTTTGTGGTTGTGGTGGTGTGGGGAGGATCTCCTAGGTGGTCGATGGGGAATGTGGTGTAGGGGACAGAGATGGCGAGAATGGGAGTATGTGAGGGTTGCTGGAGTGGCGGGGAGAATTAGCGGCCAATTTATCTTCGATCAATTTGGACAAGTCGTTGGCTTGGTGAATGGACGAGGGTTGTGGAGCGATAATTCTTGTTGGATGTCAATGCGAAGGCCATAGATAAAGCAATTGAGGAGAGCGCCTTGGGAGATCCCGACCACGCAATTGCTAATACGCTCGACATCGGTTTGATAAGCGGAGACATAACTCGTTTGAGAGAGATTGAAAAGGGAATCATGATGGTTTTCAATAGAAGACGGTCCGAAGCGAAGTTCAAGTGTGCGGGTGAAAGACGCCCAATCGGTGAGAAGAACGTTGTTATGAAGGTATTTGTATCAACTTAAGACGTCCCCTTTTGAGGTGGAGGGCGACAATAGAGAGGCGTTGTTCGGGTTTAATTTGATAAAACTTAAAATATTGGTTGGTTTGGAAAAACCCATCCAACGCAGCAGAACCGTCAAAGAAAGGAAGTTGGATTTTCGGTGACTTGAGGGAAATGCCTTGGGGATGGGGGAGGAGGAGGTGGCCCATTGTTGGGATCTGTTTCGAGCTTGGCAAAGGTAGTAACGAGGTTGGTCGTGGTAGCAGTGTTGGTGGCGATTTGAGTAGCCAAATTTTCAATTTGGGTGACGTTGGCGGTGGAGACAGCAAGGAGCTTGGTGAGGTTGTCAGTCATGGCATCCATAGACTCCTCCAAGGATGGTGGATCACGTTTGGGAGGCATGGTGATCAATGAAAGCACCAAATGACACAACCTTGTTCGAGAGGGTCAATCTCCACAAAAAATATTAAGAGAATAAGAGAGTATTTAGGACAATTTTTTGCTTAGTTTTTCCATAATGAAACAAAGTACAATAAATTTATAGGAAACCAACTCTAAACTAACCCACTTCTAAACTAACCCACTACTTTCTAAGCCACAATTAAGGGAAATACCATGACTCCTTATTAGGAGGCCACATTTTACACTTAAAATAAATAAATAAAAACACAATTAACTTAATTAGTGAGAAGACTCCAGGTCCGTATCAGATTGATTGAGAGAAATGATCGATTAAGGTTAGTTGGATGAAAAGCGATTGAGAAACACCGCTGGTGAGGTTTGGAGAACAATAAGAGGCAAATAAGAGGTTGGTTTACCTTTTACCAAATAAGAGGACGATAAGACATAGGTGGCTCTGAAATTTTGGAAAAAACAAATAGTAAGAGCACTACCTCTTACCGAATCAGACATTTGAGGTTATTAAGAGCTTTTCATAAGAGCATCTCCAACAACTATGCTAAAATGGAAAAAATTAGAAATTTAGTATTTTTGTTGCTCCAACAGCTATGCTATCCAATATGCTAAAATAAAGAAAAGAGGAGAGAGATTGTAAGAGCATCTCCAACAGTTATGCTAAAGTTTTTCTAAAATAGAGTAAAAGAAATCAAAATCTCTAAAAAAATTTTGCATCCAACTCCAACAACTATTCTATTTTAACAACTCTAGTATTAATTATCTTATTGAGGGTAATAACTAGTTTTGGGGGAAAACTATAAAGATTTCTCTAAATTTAGAGATATTTACACACTCTCACCTTTTTCTCTATTTTAGCATATTGGATAACATATCTGTTGGATCAACAAAAATGTTAAAATCCCAATTTTTTCTATTTTAGCGTAGCTGTTGGAGATGTTTTAAAAATCTATAAATTTAGAGAAATCTCTAAATAGATAGTCCTCCCCAACAAAACTAATCATTACCCCCAAAAAAGTAAACTTTTCATCTCTCAAATTTCCATATATTTAATATTTTAATAATATAATTGAATATTTTAATAAGATAATTATTACTAGAGTTGTTAAAATAGAATAGCTGTTGGAGTTTGATGCAAGTTTTTTAGATATTTTGATTTTTTTAATTCTATTTTAGAAAAAAAAAATTTAGCATAGCTGTTGGAGATGCTCTAAAAAAACAAACAAAGCCTTATTGTGCTTGCGTTATCTTTTAATAAGAGAAACTTTAGTTTCATAATGAATAGTGAAAAATGATATTCAGTATCACGTTTAGTCGTTTAGGTCAAATTTCCAAGAGTGGTTTGTGATGGTATCATTATTGTATTAAAAAAATCCGACATCATTTAAAGAATTATTATATATAGATATAATATAATTTTAATCAAGACAATCAATGTTAAATTTAAATATATATTATTTCACTGCAAAAGACCTTTTGTAATCTGTAGTGTTAGGGTTCCGTTCACGTGAACGTAGTTCAAACAATATGGTCAAAGTTAATCCCTAAGAAGGTGTGTGTTTTTATTTGGAGACTTTGTTTCGGCCGGATACCTTGTCATATGGTGTTGGATAGGATGGGGATTGATTTGGATACGGTTTTATGTCCGCGTTGTGGTGAGAAGGTCGAAACTTTGGATCATACATTTGTTGGGTGTGCGAAAGTGAAAAACATGTAGCTCCTAATAGGAAGTTGGTGGAAAAGAAACTTGGTAGATATCGACGCAATTCAAGATCTTATGCAAGAAGGAGATCTCACTGGGTCGAATGCGAAAGGTTTAACTCTTTGGAACGGGGTGAAATGGGCAACCCTCTATCTAATATGGTCGCATAGAAATAAAATTGTTTATAAAGAGGAGAATGTAACACCCTAAAATATGAATATAGCAACTTATTAAAAATTTTCTAAATACATCATTAATTACTTTGACTACAGACGCAATTTGAGAATTAACCTCAATACACACATTCATCCTATACATACCATCTATGAAAAGGACGGGTGTTACTAAACCCAATAACAATTACTATCTCCAAACTGTGGAAGACTTCACCAACTACTTACTCTTGTATAAAGCTAAGGCTCAACTCCTCATAGCACTTGCTAGAACCGAACCCCCGACAGGAACCTGATGCACATGCCGACAAATAAAAAGGTTAGACTTAACGCCTAGTGAGCTCAAGAGTTTTAACATGAATGAATGTATCTTTAAAAGAAAGGAATTCAGTTTAAAGCAAGATCCTTCGAAATATTATACTTTAAAATGGAAACGACACATTTTCCCATAATATGCACTTTTAAAGACAATGCTCCCAAACACATATTTCTTATAAAGCGATGCAACCCGTAACTCACCCAAAACGGGGTCATAGTTCGATACTCAAATTTGTGAAAATGTAAATAATACTTCATATCCCAAAACACCCAAAACTTGGGTGGGACATAATACTCGACCCTTAAATAACGGAAAACAATCCATATAAATATGATACGCCATTAAAACATGGAACTGAAACTTAATACTCACGCGACCATAAAATGGAATGAAATCCAAATATTAAAGCATGGACAATTAAATATCCAAAATACAGCGGACCGACAACGGGGGATACCCGTATCCGTGGAGAGCGGAGGAACACAAAAGTATGTCACTCAACCAACGTTGATCGCATGACACTTCACGACACGAAAGCCCAAGTGCCCCTACGACCTCTTGACAAGTTCACCAAAAGAGACAGTTGACCTTGGTGGTCGTTCCGAAGAACTCCACCTCAAAAGGGCCGGCACACCGGGGACTACAACTAAGGAAATTCCCCAAATGGCCCGATACCCCAGGGACTACAACTAAGGAAATTCCCCAAAGGCCCGACATACAGGGGACTACAACTAAGGAAATTCCCCAACTGGCGGGGGTCACAGTACTCATCTCCCAGGCAGCACTATCCAGACTCAACCCTCCTAGTGCCTCATTGTCAAGTTTCGGTCATAAAACATGAGTCCTGGAGTCCAACCCCGTACCACCCAATTGACCATCAAATAAGACTGACTCATGTGCCTATGGATCCATTACAACACAGTCTAAGATTACATGGCTACTCATGAATGACTAAAGCACTTGAGCCTGTAATTATCAATAATATGCAATAAATGCATTAAGACGTAAATCACAATTTGGACTCTAAATCGAGCCATTAAAATCGGACAAATGTCCTCAGTACTCTTTTACGTCAACGTCGAGCTAAATGCCCAAAATCCATTTGACCAACAAATAACGGTCCCCCAAATAATGAAATGTCTTTAAACGACGTTTATGCAGACACATACCTCAAAGATGTGATTTACCCAAAACTCAACATGTATTGGGACCAAAGAGTTTCCAAAAGATTCATGAATGCAATTACACCCCAAAGCGCATATAACGTGAAATAGACTTCATTTGCACGAAAATCACCAAAGATGCATAAATCATAAAATGGACTTTATTCGTACAAAATCACAAAAAATGCATAAATCATAAAATGGATTTTATTCGTACAAAATCACCAAAAATGCATAAAATCATGCTAATACCTCTCAAGATATCCAAATCCCAAATATGGACATTTTATGAGATTGAAACAACTCAAGTTTATCAAATATGAAAACTTATCAAAATACTCACACTTTAACAACTACCAAGTAAAATATATTTTTACTTCAAAATACACAAAACTTATCAGCAGTTAACAATTTCATGTAAAACACAAAAACACTTTAAAATAAACATTTTGGCATGTACACCGTTTTCACAAATCAACTTGAACTCACCTCGCTAGATTTAGGCTAAATCTAGATTTCACCCAACTTGAGCTCCTTTGAAGGGCACTTGAATCCTCAAGCCGAAAATTTCCAAAACCTAGATCCATACATACCAAACCGTTTAGAAACATTCCCCAAACATTATTTACTAAAATCTCCAACGAGATAAAAACCCTAGTTTCCCCCAAACCATCAAATCCGAGATTTGAGAAATCAAACACTAAGAAACCATCAATGGAGCATTTTATAACTTATTTCAAGAAAGCTTACCATTCTAGGTGATGATACTTTATGAGGACATCCATTCCAACTCTTCAATCCGAGCTACCACACGTTGAACTTGATGAGGAAGATGAAGATGAAGATGGAGGTTTTGTGGTTCAAGATCCCACTAGCTAGATGATGAAGAATCATGTGGTTCAAGGGGGAAAACCCTCAAAATGGGTTAGGGTTCGACTTTGAGGTTTGGAAGAGAAAAGGGAAGGGATTAGAAAATGAAAATGAGGGAAATGGGTGAAAATTCGGGCATTTAGGAGACCAGGGGCCGCGGGCGACCTTGCCACGCGATAGTGACAATGTCACTATCGCGAGGGCACTATCGCGGAGATTGTACCGCGGGTGGTACACCCCCGGCGATTGTCCCACGCGATAGTGACACATGTCACTATCGCGAGTCACAATCGCGCCACTCGTATCGAAGTCAGAAAAAGGTCAAAACTCGAGATTCTCGCATGGGTCGACTTAAGGATCGAAAGCACAACATTTTCCACCCAAAAAGGTAGGCGGAAAACAGAGAGATTACCAACGGAGGACGGAAACTTACTTACGAAAAACTGGGTGTTACAGAGAAAGGCAAACTAATAGATCTCTTCTTTGAGTTTCAAAGGAAAATTTTTGAGTGGGGTGAATAGAAGATCCAAAAATTCGTTGATGGGATGGACGGAGTGGCTCGTTGACCCAAGTATCACGTAAGGGGTCGTGGTGTTACAATTGCGGTTGCGGAGCCGTGTGATGTATGATCCGAGGAGGGGAGGCCGTGGTTGGAAGAGTACGGAGCGGTTTGTGCCTCGCAATCTTTGTCGTTCTTTCTCTCTCGTCCTGCTTTCTTTGGTTTAGCCCGTACGGTTTCATTTTGTTTCGGTTGCTACAGTTGTTGTTTTCTGTTTTGGTTTGTTTCGCTGTTGTGAGCTTTGTTTTGTTGTGGTTTGGGTTGGTATAAAGTTGTCGTTTTTTACCGTTTAAAAAAAATTATAAATTTGTGTATACTTCTTTTATAATTATATATTAAAAAAAGTGAAAAAATTTCCGAACAAAAATGTAAATGCTTTATAAAATGGTATATATTATCAATGTAAAGGTTTTTTTTTTATCTACGATCTCCTATTCGTTGTTACAGGAGGGTCATTTATGTTTGTTAGTTCACTTTTTTTTTTTTCTTTTTGCGTTAAAAAATGAAGAAATATTGTTGAAGACGAAGCCAAATTAAAAAAATGATAAATACAAAAGGTCTTCAAAATGTAGAGATTTTTTTAGAGCATCTTTAACATATTTTTTAAAAATGAAATAGCAGATTTTTTAAAACCCCTCTTCAAAATGGAAAAATTAGAAAAAATAGGATAAAATTATCTTCGACAACTATATTAAACTCTCTCTTCTATAATAGAAAAGAGAAAAAAAATTATATATGATATACATGTTGAAGATGCTCTAAAATTCTCCAAATTTCAATAATTTTCCAAAAAAGATTGCTTATGAAAGAGAAAATTATTTGTGTTATTGTCTCTACCATTAAGAATTCTTGAAATTAAATGTTTAGAAAATAGAAATATTTTTTTATGAATTGTATTGAATATTTTAATAATATAAATAATATTGTAATCTCCAAATGGAGAAGTTGTTGAAGATAAACCCAATTTTGTTTTGAAAATGTTGACTTTTGATTCTTCATTTTAGAAAAACTGTTGGATCAAAAAATAGAGTTAAACAGAAGAATGAGAGAAGAGTAAAAAAATGAAAACTATGAAAGATGGGAAAATATCAAACGACTTTTTGACATATTATGAATGATTTAATATACGATGAAAAAGAATGGGTTGATGAATATTTCTGAGTGATTAAAAGTTATCGAGTAAATTATATGTTTTGTCCATGTGGTTACGTTGTTTTAAGTTTTATTTTTGAAAATTCAATTGAATGTGTCCTTGTGGTTTTGTCTTTTAACAATATGTCTCTATGGTTGTATTTTCTAGTGAGTCAGGTTCATGTGGTTCCAATTTTCTAATGAGTTTGATCTTTAAATAAATCAATCAATAACCTGGGTTTCTGTAGTTGCATTAAGAACCTCGCTTGTTGTAAAAATGAAATCACAATGACACAATCCATTAAAAATATTTAAAAAATGAACAAGGACCATTAAAAAAACATATAACTACATAGATAAAACATGTAATTTGCTTAAAATTATTAATTGGAACAAAATGATCTAAAAATCATGTTAATACTTTTTGAATGCATTTGTATAGGAATAAAAATCATGTTCATATATATTGAATAACTAAACAAGACTATATTTATTTTAAATGACAAAAAAACTTTATGTTAAAATAATTGATTAAAGTATGCATAAAAATGTGTTTATTTGTTTTAATTTTCCCATTAAAAATGAATAAAAATAACTTCCTTCTTTCAATTTCACCATCCATTTATCTAAAAAGTCATATATCTTCAACTTTCTTCCCCTACAACCTTCATTCCATCCATTCTTAATATAAAGTTTGGTTATTGTGCTTTAAAGGATTTGAAATGCGATAGTAGATTTGTAAAAGTTCGATTTAAACAAAAAGAATAACAAAAAGCAACAACACACCTAGGATCGGGAGAGAGAGAGTTTAAACTTGAATTGTATTTGTGTAATAATTCACTATTTGAATGATATGACGAAACCGTAAAAATTGACTGATTTAGAGATCATTTAAACTATTCAAAGGTTTTTACTTATTTGCCAAACCGATATATGTCCTTGATCGAATGAGACATTACTTCTAAATGGAGTGATTAAATACAATTACAATCAAACACAACCTAAGAAATACATTAAAGAGTATTTTTGTATTTCAAATATAAGAAAAGTTTGAAAAAAAACCCCAATGAAATTTCCCATTTTAGTATATGAACCCTTTTTTGAATTAATAAACATTGAACTTTTTCTATGTTGAAACTTGAAAGATTAAGTTCTTGATTTTTTTGAATAAATAAATCACTGAACTTTTATAAAATGGTTAAATACTTTATTTTAACCAATAAAAAGCCTACATGTAAAATAAAACCTAAATCAGTTTTACCATTCATAATACCTAAGCTATCTAAACCATAGCATCCAACGGCATCGTTCCCTTTGCCACCATTATCATCCGCTCTCCATCGTCGTCCATCGCTACCGTTGGCTCATGCCATTATTAGTCTCCTATTTTTTGATATGTTTTATTGGTCTTACGATTCTCATTCATTTCCAACAATTTAATTAAGTACATATAAACATATCAAAAAAGAGGGAGAATTGGAAAATAAATAACACCTATCAAAAAGTGGGAGACCCAATTTTCTTTTTTACTTAAAAATCCTTTTTGACCGGTTACAAGTAGATTTTTTATGTTAAATTTTTTCTAGGTAACCTATTTCTAAAGGGTTCAATTATTTATTTTAAGAAAAATAATTTAAAATAAGAAAATTTAATATTTATTCACTAAAGGAAAGAGGTTCAGTAACATTTAAAATGAAAAAAATTCATTAAATTTTCCTAACCTCCTTTCTTTAAAAAAACTACAAGCATATTTTCAAAACATAATAACATTAAGGGCATGTTTGTTAGCAGCTTAATGAGCTTAATAAGACTCACAACTTATTCAGTCAGCTATATATGACTGTTTGGTAGTGACTTAATGATATAGAAAGTGGCTTATTCAGTAAGATTTCAAGGGGGAACTTTATGCAGAAAGCCAAGTTTTTTTCAAACCAGACTCTCCTATTAAAAAACATGTTCTTTTCATCTATGAAAAAACTCTCTCAAATAAAAACCTTATAAATCTATACAGACAACTTTATCCATACAGAACTTAATGAAAACCAACCAAAGAACCCAAAATATATGTTTTAATAATTAGGATAACATTAACTATCAACAATAAAAACTCAAATTTTCTTAATACAAATATAACATGTTCACATGGTATCCATGTGTATCCTTTACCTGAACGGCTGGACCTGGAGTCCTGGACGCCAACAATATATTAATTTCGTTTTTATTTTATTTTTTAAAAATAAAGAGTAAACTACGATTTTCGTCCACGTGGTTTGATATTTATAACAATTTTCGTCCCTGATCTTTTAAAACTGTTTTTTAGTCTATCTGATTTCTATTTGCTTTCATTTTCGTCTATCCATTCAATTTTATTAAAATTAAGTGTTAATTTATTTAAAAATTGAATAAACAAATTACATATTTGGTCCTTGTGGTATATGAATTTTTACTTTTTTTTATCATAGTTTACATTTTTTTACTTTTTTCTTCATTTATTGTATTTCATCAAGACATTTATTTTTATATTAATTATATTGTACATTTTCATAATTATTATAACTTTAATATTAAATATAATCAAATAACTTCATTAAAAATACTGATAAATACATGATATTTTTTTCAAAGTTTTAAGTTTAAATCTCCTAAAATTAATATTTTTTATCTATTTATTTATTAAAGTTTTTTATTTATTTTAAATTAACATTGGAAAAAGTTTAATAAAATTCGAGAAAAAAATAGTTTTATTTTATAACAACCGGTTGTTTATTGTTAAATTCACTTTACTCCCACTATTCCATATTTTTATTTAAACTTTATTTTTATTAATTAATCAAATTTGTTATATATATATATATATATAACAAAGTTATAAAGAACATAAGATATAAGATTTGTGTTTGACGTCACGTTAATTTTGTGGCACGTCATGGCCCATTGCATGATTTTTGTAACACCATATTGAAATCTTTTTATCTTTTTATTGTCTTATTTTTTGTTTTTAATATATAACTTAATTTAAAATGGTGTGTGTGCGCGTTTATGTTTTATTTAAATATTAAACAAATTTGATTAACTAATAAAAAATAAAGATTAAATAAAAACTTAGAATAATGGGAGTAAAGTGCACTAATAAAAAACAACTAGTTGTTATAAAATAATATTATTTTTTTCTCGAATTTTATTAAACTTTTTTCGATGATAATTTAAAATAAATAAAAAAACTTTTAATAAATCAATAGATAAAAAATATTAATTTTAGGAGATTTAAACCTAAAGCTTTAAAAAAATATCATGTATTTATCAGTATTTTTAATGGAATTATTTGATTATTTTTATAATTAAAATTATAATAATTATGAAAAATATACAATATAATTAATAGAAAAATAAATGTCTTGATGAAATACAATAAATAAATAAAGAAAAAGTAAAAAAAATGTAAACTAGGATAAAAATTAAAAAATTTATATTTCACAAGGACCAAATATGTAATTTTCTTATTTAATTTTTAAATGAATTAACACTTAATTTTAATAAAGTTGGATGGATGAATAAAAATGGAAACAAATAGAAACCATAGGGACTAAAAAAACAGTTTTGAAAGACCAGAGACGAAAACCGTTATAAATATCAAACCACAAGGACTAAAATCGTAGTTTACTCAAAAAATAAATCCACCTCTGGTTAAAAGATTTAACCCTGGTTAAAAAGAATAATATTAGCTGTACCCCGTTACCTGATTTCAAAATTTTCATATTTGTCCCATTAATTCTCAACCGTCAGATCCCCATCACTTAAACAAATCTCAACCCTCCATTCAAATTTCAAATCAAATCAGTTTTGGAGCCATTAAAAAACACCGTATATACCAACCTGTTTACACCAACCTATACGTATAAACATCTATACGTATATACATCTCACCGTATATAAAAACCAACAGATCTAATCTTTCCCACTCTCTATACTCTCTAAATCTGCACTCCTCTTCTCGCTTCTCAAACCCTAATCTCCGGTTTCCTCCGTCCACCGCCGTCGAAGATGAGAGAAATCCTTCACATTCAAGGTGGTCAATGCGGAAACCAGATCGGAGCTAAGTTTTGGGAGGTTGTGTGTGCTGAGCACGGGATTGATGTCACCGGAAAGTATACCGGAGATTCTGAGCTTCAGCTTGAGAGGATTAATGTTTATTATAACGAGGCTAGCGGCGGGAGGTTTGTTCCACGGGCGGTGCTTATGGATCTGGAGCCGGGGACGATGGACAGTCTCAGATCTGGAGCGTACGGTCAGATCTTCAGGCCTGATAACTTTGTGTTTGGTCAATCTGGTGCTGGTAATAATTGGGCGAAGGGACATTATACTGAAGGTGCTGAGTTGATTGATTCGGTTCTGGATGTTGTTAGGAAGGAGGCTGAGAATTGTGATTGCTTACAAGGTATATTTGCTCACCTAGATCGATCTATATGCATCTAATGTGTAACATATCTCTCCAATGTTTTGACTGTTTTGGATTAGAAATAACAGATCTATCATTTATAAGGTATCGGTACGGATCTGGATCTAACTCTTTATCAATCATTTTGCGGCTTTGTGTAGTTAAAATTTGTGTAATTGTGTTATATGCATCTGTCAAAAGTTTGTTAATTTGTCTAGATGGAAAGGACGAGTACTTGGAAAGTTAATTTGTCAAAAGTTTGTTAATTTGTTTATATGGAATGAATGAGTACCTGAAAAGTTATAACATAAATTTAGTTGTGAATTGTTGAATGTTGAGGGTCCGACTATGATTCTTTTTTGTTCTGGATTACATTTGTATGGAAATGATGGATCTGCTACCCTTTCTTGTATTGTCTACTGAGAAATAATTCATATTTTGTTGGATCTTGAGAGGCGGTATCTATTTTCATTCCATTTCTTTTTATGGAAGCCTTGAATCTCACTTCTGATTATTCATTTAGTGGATTAACCGATCATTTTACCCTGAAAAACGGAGAAAAGAAAACAACACTTTGGTTGTAGAAACTTGCTCGGAAAGTGGAGAAAAGTCATGAGTATAATTATTGCTTTTGTGCATTTTTGCTAAACAGTGACGATTTTGTGCAATTTTGATTAACAGTGATAATTTTGTGTGATTCTTGCCGGCTAAATTGTTTTCCTTTCTGTATTGGTACGGTGGTTACCATGATTATAAATATAATGGCTAGGAATATAATTCACTTGAAAGAAACATATTTTGGGATCATTTTTTACCATTATACATGGAAAATAAAGCCTTCAGAAAGTGTTTTTTTCATAACCTCACACAGGAGAATAACAATGTTTCTTTTAGCTTTCGCAAACAACAGTGTTTTATCTAATTGTTTAATGCTATTTTCTTTGGTCCTTTGAAATCAATATAATTTGCCGTTGAATTATTTGGTCCATGTTCTTTTGGTTAGAAATATGTTGATCGTATTTCATTGCAGGTTTCCAGGTCTGCCATTCTCTAGGAGGTGGCACGGGGTCTGGGATGGGGACACTTTTGATTTCGAAGATCAGGGAAGAGTATCCCGACCGAATGATGATGACTTTCTCAGTATTCCCATCTCCAAAGGTTTCAGATACTGTTGTGGAGCCTTACAATGCCACCTTATCTGTCCACCAGCTTGTGGAAAATGCTGATGAATGTATGGTTCTCGATAATGAGGCATTGTATGATATTTGCTTCCGAACACTCAAGCTGACTACTCCAAGTTGTAAGTTCTCTCGGTTTTATGTGATTCTGTTGTTCCCTTTTTCTTTTGGAGGGTAATCTGATGTGGTTCCACACGAGGTTTAATATTGGCTATACATGTTTGTTTTGAGGTAACTAACGATTAAGTTCTTGTTACAGTTGGTGATCTGAACCATCTGATTTCCGCTACAATGTCTGGAGTCACCTGCTGTCTAAGGTTTCCAGGACAACTTAACTCTGATTTACGAAAGCTTGCTGTGAATCTCATCCCATTCCCGCGTCTTCATTTCTTCATGGTCGGTTTTGCTCCTCTCACCTCTCGTGGGTCCCAGCAATACCGTGCTCTCACCGTACCCGAACTCACCCAACAAATGTGGGATGCCAAAAACATGATGTGTGCTGCCGACCCACGACACGGCCGTTACTTGACGGCGTCTGCCATTTACCGTGGAAAGATGAGCACCAAGGAAGTCGACGAGCAGATGCTAAACGTCCAAAACAAGAACTCGTCGTACTTTGTGGAGTGGATCCCGAACAATGTGAAGTCCACCGTCTGTGATATCCCACCAACTGGTCTAAAGATGGCGTCCACCTTCATCGGGAACTCGACATCCATCCAAGAAATGTTCAGGCGTGTGAGCGAGCAGTTTACTGCCATGTTCCGCAGAAAGGCTTTCTTGCATTGGTACACCGGTGAAGGTATGGACGAGATGGAGTTCACGGAGGCGGAGAGCAACATGAACGATCTTGTGTCGGAGTATCAGCAGTACCAAGATGCAACAGCTGATGAGGAGGGAGAGTATGAGGAGGAAGAGGAGTATGATGAAGCTTAAGAAAGCAAATGGTTTTTATGTAGGTGGAGTTTTTGGTTAAAATGTCCATTTTATCCAAACACAGTAGGAATCAAGGAAAACAGGGTTTTGGAAAATGAAAACCAACATTTGTGTGTAATTTGGATCATAAGTAATGTTTGTTTTGTTGTTAAGTTTCATTTGGGTGTTTAGTGCTGGTATATGGTTTTTAACTCTACCCTTTGCTGTCTTTATGAAATGTTTACTTGTTAAAGTTTCTATTATTGAGGAATTGGTTTGTTAGAATTCTTTAGTAATAAAGAGAATGCATATGAATTCTCATTATTTGTAAGTCTAGAGATTTTTAATTCTAATTTAACTTTAATGTCTTTATCGTCAAAATGACGATAAAACACTAATAATTTTGGTTAAGGTTTTAAATAATGTGAGGCGTGGTATGTCGGCGAAGTTAAAGTCCCACCATGACGGTTTTCAAGGCATGCTCTTATACATAGAGAGGGATTATCAGACGAAAATGCTAACCATTTAAGAAGATACGAAAGACTCTGGTTGCGACATGAGATCATGGCCCACATCTTTTTTCTTGTACATTAATGTAAAATCACATGTAATTTTAATATGATTGTTAAATTATTGATTAATATATATATATATATATGTATATATATATAGAGAGAGAGAGCAGAAAGTTCAAACGAGAACGATAATTATTTAAAAAAACAAGAAAACAACAAAAAACAACAGATCATGTACAAAATCATATGTGATTTTACACTAACCCGAAAAAATCGAATTCAAATGATGTCCAGGGCGACCTAAATGTTCGTGAATCATATATGATTTTGTACGTGAATCAGAGACGTATTTACTGTGGTGGCCACGGTGGCACGGGCCACCGTATTATTTCTCCGACAAAGAGTAAATTTTTTATGTTCGTATAAGGTGTTACCGTATCGTTTTCGAGTGTGCTACCGTAACATTTTCGAAATTTCATAAGGTGTACCAGCCTCTGATCTGAAACTAAAAAGCCCATACAAAACAACCCATCATTAACTTCTTGTAGTCTTGTATTTTCTGAAAGTGAAAGCCCATACAAGGAAGAAGCCCACGATTTTGAAACTTGGAAAAGCCTAATTGATAACCCAAATTTTTACCGCTTACTTTTCACTTTCATCTTTTACGTCTCATTCTTCAAAACAGCGGGAATCGAAAACCCTTGCTCCACTCGATCGATCAAACCCAGTCACTCAGAAGAACTGAAGAAACAGGGACGAAACTCAGTGATTTGTGTGTGGAATCGTCGCCGACTCGGTCTTTGTTTCTCACTCGATCAAATCAACTCAGATTTTCTGATTTCTCCACTTCTTGTAGTCTTGTATTTTCTGAAAGTGAAAGCCCATACAAGGAAGAAGCCCACGATTTTGAAACTTGGAAAAGCCTAATTGATAACCCAAATTTTTACCGCTTACTTTTCACTTTCATCTTTTACGTCTCATTCTTCAAAACAGCGGGAATCGAAAACCCTTGCTCCACTCGATCGATCAAACCCAGTCACTCAGAAGAACTGAAGAAACAGGGACGAAACTCAGTGATTTGTGTGTGGAATCGTCGCCGACTCGGTCTTTGTTTCTCACTCGATCAAATCAACTCAGATTTTCTGATTTCTCCACATCTCATTTAGGTATAATTCTTACTGTGTATTCTTTGTTTGAAATCGAACTATCGAACTATCGAAATCGAAGGAGTTGGAGTGTTGAAATTTTGGGTTTTGAAACTTTTTTTTGGTCTCTGTTTTTTAAAGCTTTCTGAGATTGATTTGCTTTTTGGTACTGTCTGAGTTTTGTTATCGAGTTTTGTGTCTGAGTTTTGTTATGTTTGCTAATTGCTACTATCCTTAATCCTTATGAGTTTTGTTTCCCATGAATCATCTATAATCTATGTTTTGGCGTTTTGCTATTGGCTATTGATCTTGAGTTTTGTTAATTTGTTTTCATAATGTCATCTGTCCATAACATCTATAATCTTTGTTTAATTGTTTTGCTAGTTGGTAAATGGTAATGGACTAATGGTTAAATGGTAATTTCACTATGATATTATTGGTAATTCCTATTGTGGTATTGGTAATTTCATTTATTTAGTATAATTTGTGAATGTGATGGGAAAGTTCATTTATGTTATATTTGGGTATATAATTATATATTGACCGTTTTCAAAAGATGAAGACGTGTCGGATGCAAATTTAGGACTTATTTATCGATCTATAAAAACAGTAGTTTTTGAAAAATGTATTTTGGATCTATATTTTATTATATTAATTATGTGGTGCCACCGTATGAAAATTTTTCTGGATCTGTCCCTGGTTGATTTGAAATATAATGAAGAAATGAGGAGAAGCGATGGTTGAAAACGAACGGGTTCAAGCTACGATTTAGGGATAATCTTGATGAGTGACATAATTATAAGCAGAAAGGCCCTTTCGTTGAGTTTCATGATTCTTTACAAAAATGAGATATACATGCTAAAATACGATGTTCTATATTTATGCATTTTATGTTCATGTGATTTACAATATATATGAAAACGTTATGGAATGTAAAGAAATGTTATGAGATATTTATGCATGGACATTCTTATATAATAGGCATGAAATGTTTTGTTGGAGCACGTGTGGACACCCGGGAAAATGAATGATGTTATGCTTGGGACGCCTTGCACTCGGGACGTCGAGATAAGTTGAGGGCGAGAAACCGCTGGGGTGATTTATCACCATAAAAGACAAGTCCACATGGTGCACACAACACAAAAGGGATCTCCAATAAGAAAATGATTTTATCACATGTAAAGTCTTTATACGATGTTTATAATTTTGCACCTTGTCTTTAAGGATGATGTTATGCATGTTGAAAAATTCATGAGCTCACGAGGCCTTTGGCTGACTGTTCTTATTTTTAAATTATGCATGTATCTCAGTATCAGGTATTTCAGAAAGCTCAAGAGATAAGAAGAAGATCTAAGATTCAGGGGATGTTTACCAAATGTTTCATTAAGTCCTGTAAGGATAAATTTGTCTGTCCGGGTAAATTAGTGTTGTTGTTTACTTTTTTTTTCTTTCTGAATCAACAGTCTGAATGAAGGAAATGACCAATTTACCCTCAATATGTATTATGTCCATTTGATAATGAATGCATCTTTCTACTTGTCCGCATCTTTCTGAATCAACAGATGGCAAGAAACCGATGTAGAAATCAATATACAAACACATAAAAATCGATGAGAACGTCCATAGAAGCAAAATTCCATGTTGAAATCGATATACAAACACATAAAAATCGAACATAGGAAAAAAAAACAGAAATCAAGCTAGCTTTTGTAGAAATGGTTTTAGAATCGATTTGATTCGATTTTCAGAATCGAGAATCCAGAATCGAGAATACTGAATCGATTTTCAGACATCAACTTCCATAATCGATTTCAGAATCGATTTGGTTCGATACAAACCCTAAAAACCAAGAACAACATCAACTTCCAGAATCGAAAATCAAACTAAAATCAAACCCATTTGGGGATAAATACAAAGAAAACGTCGTTGGAGGGAAGAGGGTTTCGATGTCGCCGGTTTGTTGATCAGGGAAGAGGGTTTGATGTCGCCGGAAAATAGAGAAGGGAAGAGGGTTTCACACCAGGGAAGACGGATTCGATGTCGCCGGAGAATACAGAAGGTCACACTGTGTAGAAGAAATAATAGCTGGAATATATATGCACTTGACATTATTTCAGAAGTTGGTCTTCTCGGCGCCAAACTAGCAAAGATCCCGATGGAGCAGAATCACCGTTTGGGATTGTGTAACACCCTCAATATTGGAAAGAGAAACTAATTTAAAACTTTCAATTATACAACAGAGAAGGGTAAAATCTATTCTACAAATCAACACTTGATTCACCTGTAAAGGAATACTAGGTTTAACTTCGACAAATAAAAGATCAAGTCTCGGATAAAGACTAATCAAGGTCGGCTGTTACTAAATCCCAAAAGAAACAATTACTCTTCTCAACGACCAAAACGGAAGACTTCATCAAGCCACTCACCCTTGCACATACTCCTAGCACTCAACACTTCACCAAAACGCTAAAACCTCTTCCCTCATCTGAAACCTGATGCACATGCCGACAAATAAAAGGTTAGGCTAACGTCTAGTGAGTTCAAGAGTTTACAACATGAAATAAATACATTTGCTAAAGGGAGAGAAATAGTTTAAATCACAGACCTTTAGAAAGATTTACTGTAAATATTCAAACAACACCATTTTCCAAAAATACACCTTTAGAACAAGGAATCCACATGAACCTTCTTTCGTAAAACCACTTTAATCCCAGACTCACCCAAAACGTGAATAGTAAGCAAAACTCCCAACTTAATATAATATGAAATGAAACTTTACTTCTCTAAACATCCCAAACGTGGGCAGGGCATAATACACAACCCGTAAACCTTGAGTAAATAATTCCACATATGCAAAATGTCACCGGACACATGGATAATAAAATGACACAATTAAATACCTAATTAACACCTTTCGGTGACGGGGGAGACCCAATTACATTGTACGCGGCGGAACACAAAGTTAAGCCACATAACCATGTTGTCGAACTACACCTCAGATCGTGACTATATTGCATGCTCTGTCGAGCTACATCTCCAGTCATGACTGTATTGCCTGCTCCGCCGAGCTACACCTCCATTCGGACTTTATTTCAAGTCCCAAACACCGTATCCCTTATTGCATGCTCTGCCGAGCTACACCTCAAGGATACGCGATCTTAGTGCCTGTTCGGTCTCTAGCGGAGTTTCATCCTCGGGGTACCCACTCGACCCCTAGTGCCTACTCCCTAGCATTCAAGATAGGAGCCTCAGCTCCTCACTTGATAACTCTCGATGTCTAACCTCGTGCACAAGAATTAGACATCTAAACACAAGACCCATGGTCCCGAAGTACAACCCATCAAGGTTCCTCTTCTCTAAACAACCGGGACGACACAAATGCCAACACGACATTAATTCCCAAAGTGAAAATCCCAAGGGTCCTCACCATTAAACACGACTGACTTACATGCCCATTGATTCAATGCATTACAGTCTAAAACACATGACTCCTATTGGATGACACACGCACTCAAAACATGCATTCTCCAAAATAAAGTGCAATAAATGCAACTCACACCCAAGGCTCCACTTTAAGTTATTAAAACTGGACAAATGTCCTCAAGACTCAATTTGGTCAAAACCGAGCCAAAGGCCCAACAATTTATGTAAACCCCCAAGTGAAAGTCGGTATAAATATAGAAACACAATTGACCAACTATCATGCAAACACGACGACCAAAAGGGTAATTAACTCAAAACTTCTCATTGGATGAGACAAAGCGTTTTCTAAATAAACCTGTTCTCTTCATGATGCCAAAATGACTCATAGTATAATGATATGCATTTTCCAACGGTTTATAAAATCATATGCACCAAATAGACAATTATATAAAATGACCTCCATTTATATCTTATATCATCAAAGAAACATATCAACATGATTTATTTGTCAAAATGCCCAAAAATCACAAAGATGTGTGTCACATAGTTTATAAAGTTAAATATATCCAAATAACCAAATCTTATCAGCAGTTAACAATTTAATGTAAAACACAAACACTTTTAAAAATAAATATTTTGACATGTACACCGTTTTCACAAATCAACTTGAACTCACCTTGCTAGATTTAAGTTAAATCTAGATTTTACCCCACTTTGAGCTCCTTTGAGGAAACTTGAATCTTCAAGGTCAAGACCTCCATAAACCTAGATACACAAATTCCATCCATAAATAATCACATCCAACCATTTAGAATCGATCCCCAAACACATTACATCAAAATCCCAATCTTGACCAAAACATTAATTTTGACCTAATTTCTCCTAAACCATCACAAACTGAAATTTAAGAAACCAAAAGCTAGGAAACCATCAAGAAGGCATTTATAACTTGTATTAAGGTTTAGAAATGGAGAGGATAAACTTACCACTTAGGTTTTGGTGAAAACCTAGAAAACTCTACCATGGAGCTTGAGGTTGAAGAAGAAGATGGTGAACCCTTGACTCTAGCTTCCAATCTTCACCACTTGATGATGAAATACTTCAAGAGATCAAGGATTTGACCCAAAATGAGTTAGGGTTTGAGGGGAAGGAAGGGAAAACGATTTGGGAGAGAATGGGGAAGTTTGGAGAAGTGAAAATGAGAAAGAGGCCTGAAATTCGCGACTTAACAGCAGTCTGCCACACAGGTGCGACATTGACCAGCCTTCTGTTTCCTCCTCTGCGACTGTGACAATGCGACTATGACAGTCATTGTAGGAGGACCTTTTTCGGATCCCCGAAACTCAACTTTTTCAATGCCAACACTCCCGATACTCCAAGGGACTTTAGATAAAGTTTTCCCAACACAATTCCCACTGTTTACAAGTCACAGAAACGTCCAGGTGGCATTTACTTACTGAAAATTACGGGTGTTACAGATTGGCTCAAGGTCGGCTATTTGATAATCCCGAACAATATCGAAGATTGATAGGTCGTCTCATATATTTGTGTTTTACAAGACCGGACCTAGTCTACAATGTGCATATCTTGTCACAGTTTATGCAAAATCCCAGAGCCGAACATTGGGAGGCTGCATTGAGGGTTGTTTGTTTTCTAAAGGGCAGCACAGGTCAAGGAATTTTGTTAAGTAGCAACTGTGATTTACAATTACGTGGTTGGTGTGATGCTGATTGGGCTGATTTACCTTTGACGAGACGATCGTTGACTGGTTGGTTGGTATATCTCGGGGGTTCTCCGGTGTCTTGGAAAACAAAGAAGCAACACACGGTGTCTCGATCTTCAGCTGAGGCAGAATACCGATCCATGGCTCTCACCACATGTGAATTAAAATGGTTAAAAGGTGTTCTGACAAGTCTCAGTGTTTATCATACACAACCAATGACGCTTCATTGTGATAGCCAAGCGACACTCATATCTCTCAAAATCCAGCGTTTCACGAACGAACGAAGCACATCGAAGTGGATTGCCACTTCATTCGCGATGAGATTGTTGATGGCAACATTAGTACACAACATGTGCGCACCAAAGAACAAATTGTTGATTTCTTCACTAAAGCTCTCGGTAAAACGCAATTTGATTACTTACTTCGCAAATTGGGCGTTCAAGACCTTCACATGCCAATTTGAGGGAGGTAATAGCTGGAATATATCCCTATAATCAAGGCTAAATCTTGGAGATAATTACCATGTCTTGGAGATAATTACCATGGTTGTTTTGGTAGAGATAATGGTTATTTATTTAGTTTCCTTATAGATTTATATTTCCTTATTTGACAAGCTTTGTATTCTTGGTTTAAATAGCCTGCTGGGCAGAGGAGAAAGGCAAGAGAAATAAGGCATACACTTTCATATTTTATCAAGAAAGGAGAGGTTCACCGGAGAGAGAATGTTTGACGTGAGAGGTGGTGTATGTGGGAGGGAAAGCAACGATGATGGAGGCGTATGTGGGAGGAAGCGATTGTTATGTCTGATAGGTTTTTTCCTTTTTTAAAGGGTAGAATTGTCAAATTTTTGGCTTAATGGGGACAACACCTCCCTTACCCACTTAGCGAATAAGCCACTTTTGTCTGCACGAATAAGCTATTAAGTAAACATTCCAAACGTCTGCACGAATAAGCCATTTTTGTCATTAAGCTCATTAAGCCACAAGTAAACACCCCCTCAGTATCATTAACTGGAATGCTGAAGTTCTTCTTGAACCTATGTTTTAAGAAGAGACCGGAAGTCTTAAATTTTAAGATGTTTCCGCTGCAATGTTAGGTTTTGATCATAAGATCATATCATATTGTGGCTAATTAGTATGTTTATGTTATGGATAACAACCTGAAAAAGTGGGTGTCACAAGTTGTTTGACAACGGTGGTCGTAAAAGGTGGAAGGGCGTCGAGCCGTCGTGGTCGTGGAAGGGCATCGTCGAGTTAGGGGGTCGAGCGTCGGTGGTCGGCTAGGGTTTTGAGGAGTCGACGAGTATTGTGAACGAAAGAGAAATAATTTGGTTTGGTCAATGTGTCAAATTATCAATGTGCAGCCGGATGTAAATAGGATTTAGGAAACATATTTTTTTTTCTATTAACTTTTTAATTATTAAAAAGATATTAAATTATTAACTATAATTAAGTAATGATAATTAATTAAAAATAAAATAAAATTATGTAGTATAATAAATAAGTTGAAAACAGGTTGAAAATGGATTGAAATCAGGATGGAAACAGATCGGAAATTTCAACCCAACCCATTTACATAAATGGGTTAGACGGGTTAACCCATTTAACTTAAATTGGTTGAAAATCTCAACCCAACATACTAATTTTGGGTTAGGTTCGAATTGGATTGACGGATTGGATCACTTTTTGTCACCCTTACTATCCTTCCCACATTTGGTACGACCACCAATCTCACCTTCTTATTTTTCTTGTATTATTATGTAATCCTTCTAATCAAAATATAATTTTTAATAAAACTATATTACTATCAAGCATTCAGAATATTCCTTTAATAAAAAATTAACAAATAGTGTGTCGTATTTAAAAATGTTAAAATAATTTCATATAACGCTTTTAGACAATTATATGTCATATTTAAAAGTGCTAAAATAATATCATATAAGGAGCAAGTGGGTGGCCTAACGGAGCGAAAGTAATTGTGTCTTCAAGAGAAACTCGTTCCAAAACAAAATTCATTCTTTTTTTTTTCAAAATAATAAAAAAATTCATTATTTTTTGCATACCACATAGACCAAACTTGTAAAGTACTCCTAAATGAATTAATTGTATACAATAATCAATATTCTTTTATTTTATTGTTACTTTTTGTTATTCAAGTTGCCTAGGAAACATTTTATTTAGACAATTTATCATCTAATATAGAACGATTTTTATATTTTTCATTAGGAGTGCATAAAAATCTAGTAGATTAGGGGTTGTTTGTTTTAAAAAAAAAACTCTCCATGACTCACTGGAAACAGATGCTGAGTCACGAATTCGGACTGAGTTACAACAACGTGACTCCTCCTATCCTCATCGTAGTTGTTGCCGGACTGAACAGCACCGGCATCTCCGACTTTTAAGATGTCGAAATTGAAGCAGGAGAAGGTTTCACCGGCAGAGTCATCGTCGGCGTCTCCGGCATACCCGAAGTAACACGATCGACATTCAACAGAGATGAATTAGAAGTGCCTGATTCCTCCACATCTCGAAACGCCGTTGTTTAACCTTCGTTAACGAAGTTGAGATTAAGATCCAACATCTCCTCAACTAATATTATATGAATCGAATATGTATCTATATGTATACATAATTATATATATCTACAATTTTGAAGGATTGATGAGATTAATTTCAAGTAATAAAACACTAGTATTTCATATTCAAGTTGAGTTGAAAGAATGATTTGGAGAGTTTTGTGCTGATATATGTGAGAAAAGTTTGGCCGAAATGGAAGGGAATGGGGCGGCCGACGAACAGAAAGATGAAAATGGTGAAGGTAGAGAGTAGAGAGAGAATCATGGGTAAGAGAGTGATTCCATTGGAGAGAGAAAGATAACAGAGAAGGGGAAACATGTCAGGTCCATTTGAAGGGGGGAGTGTGCCGTAGATGACGGGGGATGGCGGACGCCGGGCGGGGAAAGGAGTCCTCGTCGGGGAAGACATGTTCTGCGTGTGTGTATATATATAATATTAACTTTTTTTTATTTTTCTTAGTAAATGAGAAAAATTAAAATGACCATAATACCCTCAATTTAACATAGTAAAGGTTACCAGAGTTAAGTTAAGGGACCCAATCCATAACAAAAGTGAAATCATGATGACCATAACTGTAATAAATTCTTTTGGGGGACCCAATCCAAAATTTCATATAACCATAGGGACCAAATCTGTAATTTACTCTAACTTTAATTTATATTATTTCCATCAATGAAGCAAGTTTTCTACTTTTTTAAAAAATTAGATAAAAGAAATATGTTTTCTATACTAAAAATAAATGTCTTTTATTCCATTAAAAAACATAGTAACTGCTGATATTTTTTTAAATTTTAAACTGAAAAAGAAATTATACTTGAATAAACTTTTTGGTAAAAATGTCGTATAAAAACTATATACTGTCATACTGGATTTGTTTGGTTTATTTTGCACCGGGGGTATAACCTAGCAGCTAGCGGCTCGACTTCTATATATATATATATATATGTATATATATATATATATATTGAACGACAGATAACACACACACGTTCCCGGGGTATCCGGGCTCCCACTTAAGGGTACCACCCGACCAATCCCCGTCGATCACGACCCGACCCAATTAAGGGTACCACTAAGTGGCAGACCCATGATCTGGATATCTCCACATACTCACCACGGGGTTCGAACCCGGGTAGTCAGGAATACCATCCACTGACCCCCCAAGGATGTTACCTTACCACTGGGCTAGACATGTTTTGATGGCTCGACTTCTATATGCGGGATGTTTAACACCGTAGTACTTAATGCTTGCGCTATTGTATGTATGCTTATTCAGGTGCAACCAAATTAGCACGTTGTACGCTTAAGGGTGAGTTTCAATATGCGGGCGGGACAGTACGGAACTGGATAGGAGAGTGAGGTAGGCGGATGAAAGAAATCAGAAGGTTTTAGGTTTTCAATTTGACATGGGTACATCAGTAATTTACCCATCTTGCCTCACATCCCCCTTATGTGTAGGACAAAAAAATGCATTTTTATCCATTCAGTCATATCCCCAATGTGTTGCATTCCGGTGAGAAGTTGAGGTGAACGTGAGTAGTGTGAAAAGTGGTTATCAACCAATGGATGAGAAATAGATGCACATTAGAATGAAATGCATCGAGATAAGATGTACTGAGATGCATCGGATCAATTCTCTTCTAAGGCGCAATTCATGGGAGGACATGAGATTAAAAGGGATCGACGGTTCAAATCCATTTCTCACGCTTCTCACGTTAACCTCAACTTCTCACACAATTTCCCTTCACCATTGCTAACAGTCTCCGAAAATTGAAATTAAGACAAAATTTGTTCTATACTAAAAATTTTGGAACAACTTCACCAAGTATTAAAATGTACGCAGACTTAATCTCTAAAAAAAAATCAGTCTCTTTATATCACGAAAAATATATATGAAAGAACCAATTTAGGTGTTAATGTTTGCTGTTGATGGAATCGGAGGGGTTCAGACCAGTTACAAAAGGATTTGTGGGATTAAGTTTTATTATTATTATTATTATTATTATTATTATTAAATGAAAAATACTATTTTTGATTGGAGTAAATATGTTTTATTTATTTATCTATATCTATACTATATTATAAAGCACGGATAAAAAACTCTTAAATACAAATTATTAGGCACAATATATCATCATTTTATGCAAGATTATAAATTTTCTTAATTTAAAATTATCAAAGCACAAGATACATATTACTACTGCAGACTTCTAACACCCACCAATTTGGTATGTGCAGGGCCTTCCTTTTATACAGGTTTTTCCATGTATCATTATTAATTAATATATTATATTACTATAATTTTGTTTTAATTATATTATTAAATATGTAATTGATTATTTTTTCTAGATGTCATTAAAATATATAAGATAATAATTGAATTCTAACAAAATACTTAATTTTTTTATATAAAAAAATATATTATTAAGCCTAAATTAAACAAATTTATAAAAAAACATTATCATTTTTTCAAAACCATCCAAAATCGTACTGTAAATCGACAAAAAAATAAAATGAAACATTAAAATCGTGATTATCTGGTTGCATTGCACGAGTACGTTTTTAGTTCATAATAGTTTATTAAAATTAATATATAAAAATACAAAAGAAATAGTCGTTATATTAAAAGAAAAATCTGATCTTGTTCGGGACCGCTCCTGACGGATCGATTAAGGGACCATTTAGGGTGAATTACAGTTTTGGTCCTCTTATATATAGTTGTGTTTTGGTTTTCGTCCCTACAGTTTGTAAAGTACCCTTTAGGTTCAAATTTCATGTTTCGTATCCTAATGTTGTTCCTCCCTCTAACACCGTTAGAAGGGAGCTCCGTTAAGTCCATCATGTGCCCCTCACAATATGTTCTTTTTTACCGTCCTTCCTCCCATCTCCTTTCCTCCCCTACCAAGAACAAACACTACCGCCACCTACCCAATGGCCAATGCCACCACCTTCCACCATCGCCACCACCACTATTCACCACCTCCAACCAACTTCAAACATATATCGAAAGTTAAAAACAAAATCAACAACACAAAAAACCATCAAAATAAAACAAATCTTGATGACGATGAACATGGACAATAACAGATAACAAACCCATTTGCAGATGAACATAACCAAGAATCAACTCCAAATTCATACAAATTTGATTCATACAAAGAACCTAAAGAATCTAAAGCTAAATATTAATCCAAATAAAAAAACAAATCAAACCTGAATTTATGGTTTAAAATCGTTTGAAATCAAAACCCTATATTTCTCTATACATCTGAATCTGAATTTTTACAAAACAAATCAAACCTGAATCCATGTTGCAAAATCGATTAAAATTAAAACCCTACATCTTTCGTCTTCGTAAACACAACCATCGTTTGAAATCAATCTTCGTCTTCTGTTGTGTTTTCTTCATCAAAATGGTTTGAAATCAAAACCATCGAATTCATAAACCAAAACCATTGTAACACCCTTAAATTTGGAAAGAGCAAACTAATTAAAAATTTCGCTATTACATCAAGTAAAAGATAAGACTTCTTCCTATAAATCAAAGACTTGATATACCCCCAAATAAAGTTCTACATTTGACCTTATCAATTATGAACTTCAGTCTTAAACAAGACTAAACCAAAGTCGGGTGTTACTTAACCAAAATACAAGTTGTCAATCCCAAAAGATGCGGAAGACTTCACCAAGATACTCTCTTTTCGAGCACAAAACTAGTACTCATCTCTTCATAGTGCCACTAGAACTATTCCCAACTGGAACCTATTGCACATGCCGACAAATAAAAGGTTAGGCTAATGTCTAGTGAATTCAAGAGTTTTACATGAATAAATTTATATTTAAAAGAAATAAACTCCACTTAAAATCATAATCTTTCAAATGATTTACTTTAAACTTAGAGACAACTCTTTTCCAATATCGTGTATTTTCAAAGATGAACACTTCATTACAAAGCATTCTTTATAAAATGATGCAACCCAACACTCATGCACAACGAGAATGGGAATTGACTCCCAATTTAAGAAACATGGATAAAACGTTGTATCCCAAAACACCCAAGCATGGGTGGGGAAAAATGCTCAACCCATAAATCATGGTTAAATACCCACATATACACTACGTCACCGAAAACACGGACACTAGGCCCAATACTCACGCGACCACAAAATGGAAGGAATCCAAATATCAAAACGTGGGAATGACATATTTCATTCAAACCTTAATATACGTGGAGGGAATCCAATATTAAGGTCATTATTTACAGTCAACCACCCAAGCCAAACGATAATAAAGTAAGGCTTTAATAATTACAATGTTATTGGCCGATGACGGGGGAGACCCGTATCCATTGAGAGTGTAGGAACACAAAAGTATGCCACTCTTGCAACGTTAATCGCATGACACCTCACGACATAAAAGCCCAAGTGTCCCTACGACTTCTTAACAAGTTTCACCTCAAGAGTCGGTTGACCTTGGTGAACATTACAATGAATTCCACCCCGAAGGCCCGACACACTTAAAGACTACCTCCAAGGCATTACTTCAAGCGGCGAAAGTCTTAGTGCCTACCTCCCCAGTAACACTTCCAGACTCAACCCTCCTAGTGCCTACTTGAAAAGTTTCTAGTCGTAAAACATGGGTCCCGGAGTCCAACCCCGCAATACTCAATTGACCACCAGAACAGACTGACTTACGTGCCTATGGATCCAATGCAACACAGTCTAACATTACATGTCTACACAGGAATGACCAACGCACTCGAGCATGTAATTAACATCAATATGCAACAAGGTGCATTAGTATGTAAATCATAACTGGGTTATACACTGAGCCATTAAAACCGGACAATTGTCCCCAAAACTCTTTTAAGTCAACACCGAGCTAAAATGCTCAAAACCCTTTTTGACCAACAAATAACGGTCCCCAAATAATAAAGCGCAATCGACTTGCGTCATGCAAACACACGCTCACAATACATGAATAAACTCCAACACAATTTAGATTGGGACAAATTACTTTCCAAATGAATCTATACCATTTATTCCTTCAAAAACGTCCCATAACACAAAATTAAGCATTTCTCCAAAACAAACACTAAAAGTGCCTTTTAACCAAATAATCTCCATTTATGTAATAAATCATCAAAACCCTTTCATTTATGACTTATTTATCAAAATGCCTAAAAATCCCAAATATGGTGTTTCAGAAGATTTATAAAATCTTATTTGTTCAAATAGCAAAACTCATCAAAGATTTCAACATTTTATAATAATCATGTAAAACATATAAATACTCTAAAATATACATTTTTGGCATGTACAACGTTTTCACAAATCAACTTGAACTCACCTTGCTAGGTTAAGTTAAACCTAGGTTCCAACCCCAAAAGTGAGCCTCCTTTGATGAAGACTAGAGATCTTCAAGGGACCTCTCTAGATTTTAGATCCAACATTCCCACAAGATTTCCTTCATCGCCAAGTTACCAACATACACCAAAGTCGAAGGATGTAAGGGGTAGAATGAAAAATATCAAACTCTAGCTTTTAGCTTGAGATGGAGATCTTACCTTCACTTTGCTATCATAAACCTTCAAGAAATGTTCCCAATGGCCTCCAAAGTCGTTCCTCAAGCATCCCCAAAACCCTAATCTAGAGAGAGGGAGATGAAGAAGAAGGTTGGGGGAGAGGAAGTGAGGAAAAGCCCCAAAATCGTTCCTTAAATCTGCAGGTTGCCTTCCCGCGGCCTAAGGTCGCGTGGGAAGTCGCGCGTGTCCCTTGACCAAACATCCAGCGACTTACGCGGCCTAGGTCGCGACTCAGGGTCGCACGCCAGGTCGTGGGCACTGTTTTCGTCATTTTCTACCGTCTTTCGCACCCGATTCGATCCTCGATGGTTCCACTATTATTTGATCATAAAAATCTTATTAAATTTTCTTCCTAGAGGTCAAACGACTCCCAAAATTATGAAGGAGAAACTCTAGAAATTACGGGTGTTACAACCATCGAGTTTGAAATCAAGACCATCTAAATCTGAATCGTTTGTAAAGCAAAATCGTTTTTGAGTTCGGTTCAAAGTAAATCCCACAACAGAAGGGGAGGGGAGGGTTCATTGGAACTACGAAGAGGGGCGGGGGTCAAGAAGGGGCGTTGATCGAGAGGTATGGAAGATCGATAAAGAAAATGCAATTCGAGGTTGTTTATGTTTTGTTTTCCTTTTTTATTCTGTTTTATCTTTTTTATATAATATCTATTACCAACTTATTTTTATTTTTTAAAAGCAAAATAAGAAAAAGAGGTAAAATGATCAAATTGCCCATCACATGAGGGGCACAAGAGGTGACTAATAGAACTTTAGTTAACGGGAGGGACTACATTGGGTTGTGAAACTTGAAATTTGGACCAAGAGTGTACTATACTAATTATAGGGACAAACACCAAAAAGCAGCCATAAATGAGAGACCAAAAATGTAATTCACTTGATCATTTATAATCAATCTTTGTTTCTTCTTTTGTAGAATAGTCCGGATTGAGACTCGTTAAACAGGAACCGATTTTAGGCTATTGGATGTTGGGACCATGACTGATCCGAAGACCGACCAATTAATTGGTTTATCTTGGCTTTGACTTTGTGAAATAAAAGCTATCGTAGAATGTAGACGTATAAATTTAACAAATAATTTCAATCATCAAAATTTGTAACGACTAACTTTGTAAATAATTTAATAAAAATGTGTAATTTTGGTATTATATTTAATGAGGTAGGCTAAATGTAGCAAATATATTGTTAAATGCATTCTTACTTATTAATTTTCTCTTTAGACATATCAATATCAAGACTTAGGGGTTGTTCGGTTCGTCTACCATTAAGTCTTGAATAGATAAAGTTGTCTATATTGATAATGAAGTCTGTATAGATCTAGCTAAATTGGTGTTCGGTTGTTGGACTGACCAAACAATCTGAATGTAGAAAATGACTATTTTACCCTTTAGTTTACATTTGTAATCAAATTTTATAAAACAACAACTATAACAAACAAATGGTAAAATAACAATTTTATAAACAAATCATCAAACAACAAACCCAAATCTATGAACCCTAAATTAAAAACTCAAATCTATGAACCCTAAAATGGGCCCAAATTTATAAACCTGGAGAAGCATATCTGTAAAAAAAATAGTGATCGATAAGAACTCATCTGTAAAGTAAACCATGAAGGAGAGAAAGAACACCCAATTCAAGAAAATCTACAAAAACCCATTTGGCATCTGATTCTTCTTCCCCCGACTTAAATTTCCACTTTGAAGAAATGAATCACCCAAATCAAAAAATTCTACAAAACCCATTTGGCAGTGGTCGAAATCAAAGCCAAAAAAAAATCAAGATTTGGGGGAATCATCAAGAAATCAAGAAATAGTACAAGAAACCCATGAATTTGAATGAAAGATAACAACTCATACCAGTAGAAATTTCCAGGTATGGCAAGGAAGAAGGCTGACGAGAGGGTTTTTCATGGAGATCGAGAACCATGGAAGTCTGGAGATGGGTTTTCATGGCTAACCAGAGAAGGAAAAATGGAAGAAGAAGGCGTCAGATGGTGTTTAGGAGGTTGGGTATAAAGGTAGTTAGGGGGAAATTAATATAATTTAATGGCTGAATGTATACGACATGGTTTTTGTAGCTAAGCGAATCAGCCATCGACTGAGCGAACAAGCTCCTACGGAACAGCTAAATATGACTGAGTGAATAAGCCATATCTATTATACAGCTCATTAAGCCGTTACCGAACAACCCCTTACTTTTACATTTTTAATGTATGATTTGACCTGTTTCTAATATATATATATATATATATGGTCGGGTTCATTTGTTAACCCAATTTTTTGTACTAACTTTGTGAACCGAATCTTAACCACTGATATTGAGATAAAGGGCTGAGATTAAAACCAATCAACATTAATTTTTATTTACTAGCCTTGTAATAATTAATTATATTGAACATATATGATAGGGGCTTTTGAGGAAATTCACAACCCTTTTTCACATTTAGTATCTTCCCCAAATAAGGTTGTTTAATTAAATGATAACTCATCGTCAAACAAATCGAAACCGACAAGTGAACCCGATTTCATCAACCGAAGCCTCAATCATCGAAATCAACTACTGAACATATATGGACATATATACAACGACTGAACATATACGATCATTAAAAAATCTTATGATTTGTATAGCTACTACTTGTTCATATATACCCTATAGTGTTCATTTTGACATGTGTGAACATATATAAACATATATAGTTACTACTTGATAATGTGAACATGTATTAGAATGTGAACATATATTCGTTACTCGTTAGTGTTCATTTGAGAATGTGAACGTGTATGAACGTGAATGTTCATGAACGAAATTAAAATTAAAATACACATTAATTTTGTTAAATGAATATTTGTAACCTCCTCCTAATTAATTATTATTTGTAACTCTCAATCAAACACTCTAGCAAGAAAAAAAATTCCATTTCTACCCTTCGACATTTAATGATGATGTTGAAACCAACTAAGGTTGAAAATGAATTTTTATTGGTCAAGAGTGGTTCATAAAGTTAGTACCATTTGGGAGGTTAACAAAGTAACCTCCCCCTCCCTCTCTCTCTCTTTATATATATAGAGGAGTGATCAATTGGAAACCAACATTAGACTGGAAACTTTGGAAACCAATATTGACCAATCAATGAATTTCCCCTTTTTACATTTTTTTAATTGATAAGAGTATTTTAGTATTTTACCTAATTTCGTAATATATATGGTAATTATTATTATTATATTAATTATTTAATTTGAATGCATTTTATATATGGTAATAATTGATGTTATATTAATTTAAAGTATGCACTTTTTGATTTTGATTTCAATTTCTTTTTAATTTAAATATTCATTTTTTAATTCTTATTAATTTAAACTATTTTCCTTGATTCCGATTTCAGTTTCATATTAATTGGAATAATTAAGGTAAACTATTTTTTTATTTATTTGATTTTCGTTTCATCAAATTTTGGGAAAGGGTTATTTTTATAGAAAATTCAAATATTTAATTATATTTAAAATCAATATTTGTTTTCACTGAATTGAAATATTTTAAAAATATATTCTTTTCATTCTTTGTTATATATTTGTATGGTTTTTTTTAATTGGAGCGTAAAAATTTAACCATATGGAGCAATGAAGGGTAACATGTTTGATGGTGTTTCGGCTAACGAAATTCATGTTCGAGATCTACTCGATAATGATGAAACGTTTTTATTGTATTTTATTCGTCCGGTTGATGAAATTCCTAGTAATGATTCTTATAAGATTTCCGATAGATGAAACACGTGTTTGATGAAACAATGTTGAAACTCATGAACCAATACGTGTTTCATCAAATACGTGTTTGATGAAATAATGTTGAAACTCATGAACCAATAGATGAAACACGTTTACACATGATGAATTTGTTATAGATGAAACAATGTTGAAACGTGTTTCATCAAATACGTGTTTGATGAAACAATGTTGAAACTCATGAACCAATTTTGTAAGACTCGATTTTAAAATAAAAAGTATAATTATTCTTACCCGAATTGAACCGTAAGCAAAATGACAACCAAAGATAGTTTAGGGGTTAAAACCGTTATTTAACCAAACTATTTATAAATAAATAAAAAACAACAACAAAAGCAAATACAAACATGATTACCATCGTCATCTCCATTTTTCATTTTTCACCAAACCGCCATTCTCATCTCATTTTTTTCTCTCTCTAAAAATTCATCTTTTCTCTAAATTTCTATCAAATCCGTTGAAGTAATCGAAGATATAATTACATATTCGGAATCTACGCGACGAACCCTTCTTAGAGGTATAAATTTCTTCTTAAGTTATTTAAGTTGGTAAGTTAGGGTAGTTGAAGTTGGTTGGTAGATTATGATTAGATATTGCAATGTTATGATCAAATATATGTTTAGGAATGTTTAAGTTTGTCAAAATTTCAAATGGGTAAAGTTTAGAATCAAAATGGTGATATTTGTATCTAGATGTTTAACTGCACACCAAGTGTTCGGTTTAATGTCTAAGAGAATATAATTTCGTGATTAAGTTAAGGATAATAACCTTTGAGTTTTATGTTATACGAGTAATAATGATTTATGATTTAAATAGGCAATAGATCGGGTTAAGCTTCGTCGTGAGTCTCGGTCGATCGCGTGATACGTCTCAATTTGGTTAAGGTATGGATTTCAATTCTTTTGAATCGTGGGCAACTATTTGTTGTAGTTGACCATTCCTAAAGGTGGTTCACCGCCTTGTGATTGATCAACTGAACGTGATCAACAAATACGAAATTGTACACACACATACACATTGATTTTGGTTTATTGAATCAATTGTTTGAACATTTTGATGTTTTATTAAAATGTGTCTCGTATGAGATTGTTTATGAAAAATGTGAAGTATATAGACTATAATTTCTGTGATCGCCATTTGGGTAAGTGGTATTTGTTTAGTTTTCGTTGATTTTAGAAGAACCCAATAAATGGGCACATTATTTGGGATGCCTTCTTTGGCGGCTTTGTTGTCATAGCGTCCTACAGATAACGGTCCACCAGAGTTAAGCCTATGTGGCTTACGTGAACCCACTCTGGGGGGACTTGGCTGACTTTGTTGGCTCCAGGGCGGATGAATCGATTCTAGAAATTTACCCACAGAATATGTGACCGTGGTTAAATTCACGGGGGACTCGTTGTGTGTGCCCGCATGCCGACCCAGTTCGTGTGGCTGATCACCCCACGAACACGACTGGAATTGACGGACTTTATTTATATTACATTTTGAAGTTAAAGTGTGAACTGTTCTTGAGATTATTGCTTTTGATTATATTACCGAACGTTTCTTTTGATTTAAATGAACTATGAACTTCAGTTTCAAGAACTTTCTTCGAATTGAAATTTTAAGTCTTCCGCTTCGTTATCGATGTTTTCATTATTATTTACGAATTTATATTATAATCCATTCACTGAGCCCTGTGCTCAGCCGTGTTTTTGTTTTCTGACACGGCAGGTTCGAAGTGACGATTACAGGGATGGGACTTGAGATCGAGCGTGAAATTTTGGAGTTCTTAGACTCACATTATTATATAAACGTTCTAAGTTTATAAACACTTTTTGAAGTGTAATATTTTTGGACTGTAACATGTTTAGAGTTATTAGTAGCTCTGATTTAGTTGTGTAATTATGTTAAGTCCCATTCGTGACATCAACCGTTCCGAACCACGGGGACGGGGGATGTTACAAATTTGTTTCATGACTTTCATTAGATTTCAAACAACGCACACAAATGTTTCATCAAAAATCGATTTCATCAACAAAAATAGGTTTAATCAATAATGCGTGTGTATATCTTTTCATCACTTCATCCCTTCACCAGCTTTCTAATAATCCTCTTAATTAATTAAGCATAGATATATAAAAAGAATCCTAAATTAGGTCTATTGATCATTATGTTTAAAGGTGCAAGAGAGTTATATAAAGAAACAACAAGTTTTAAAAGTTTTCATATTCAATGGATTTCATCTTGTTACCAAAATTGAAACAAAAAAGCAAAAGACACATTTACCCTTTTAACCTATTATTATTAATTTTCATTAATAAATTAATTCATTTATTACCATATTTAAATCAAATGAATCTTGACCATTGATTACTAAGATCAATGATATCTAGATGGTTTCCAATCTAATGTAGGTTTCCAATTGAAACCATCTCTCTCTCTCTCTCTCTCTCTCTCTATATATATATATATATATATATATATATATATATATATATAGGGGCAGGTTCAAACGAGAAGGTAAACATTTTGCGAGAAGGCGAGAAGTGTTTAATCATATATGATACACAAGCTTGATCATATATGATTAAACACATGTTATATTGACAATACATAGACGTGTAATCATATATGATTAAGCACACCCACAGGTCGTGTAATCATATATGATATCACACTTCTCGCCTTCTCGCAAAATGTTTAACTTCTCGCGTGATCCTCTCCCTCTCTCTCTCTCTCTCTCTCCCTCTCTCTCTCTATATATAGGGGGCGATCAAATGGAAACCACTCTAATTTTGAAAACCGTGGAAACCCTCGATTTCATTGGTTAAGTTAATGAAATTGTTTCATGAAATTGTTTAATTTGATGAAATTGTTTCATATAATTCTTTTATTGATGAAATCGTTGCATATATTTGTGTTTTTTATGTAAAAATGAAAAAATTTCATCAGACTGTGAAAATACATGAAACAATTTCATCAGAATGAGAAAAATAGATGAAACTACATAAAAAATACAAATATATGAAACAATTTCATTAACAAAAGAGTTATATGAAACAACTTGATCATATTAAACAACTTTATGAACCAATTTCATTAATTTAACCAATGAAATTGACGGTTTCCAAAGTTTCTAATCTAATATGGTTTTCAATTAAAACCATCTATATATATATATATATATATATATAGGGGTTGTTTTATTTGTAACCCTTAAAAAGGTTGCAAACCTTGCAACCCACATCTTAACCGTCGAATTCATGATCGACGGTTACAATAGATATGGGGCCCAATATTTTTAATTAAAAAAAACAGAAAAATAAAAATAAAATAACCGTCGATCATGAATCCAACGGTTAAGATGTGGGTTGGAAGGGTTGCAACCTTTTTCAGGGTTGCAAATTATCCTTCCACTATATATATATATATATATATATATATATATATATATATATATATATATATAGGTGAGTTATTATGCAACCTTTTACATGGTGTAACCCATGCAACCCACCTATCTACCACTCATTTTATTTTCACCATTTTTTAATTAAAAAGGTAAAAACAAAATGAGTGGTAGATAGGTGGGTTGCATTGGGTTGCACCATTAAAAATGGTTGCATTTGAACATTCCTCTCTCTCTCTCTCTCTCTCTCTCTCTATATATATATATATATATATATATATATATATATATAGGGGCGTTCAAATGCAACTAGACCTGGTAAAAATGACACGACACGCTAACCCGACACGAACTCGACACGAAATAAATGGGTTTGAGTAATACATTTCAACCCGTTTAAGTAAACGGGTTGACACGACACGACACAAAAATTAAACGGGTAAGGCCAGGGTCAAAAATTTCAACTCGAAAATGACCCGAATAGCCCGTTTATATATATATATATATATATATATATATATATATAGGGTCAGGTTCACGTGAGACCAAACTGTTTCCGTGAGACCGCGTGAGACCAAGCCTTAAAACATGAAACTTCACACCGAAACACTGTGAAGGTAAAAAACATTCGAACCTTCATAATGTAATCACACTATGAAGGTAAAAAAACTTAAACCAAGTTAAAAAAAATCAAACCTTCACAGATAAAAAACTGTGAAGGTATATCCGAACCTTCATAGTGAAGACGCTGTGAAGGTAAAAAAAAAACGAACATTCACAGCGAAAAACACCGTGAACGTAACATTTACGGTGTTTTCCCTATGAAAAGTTCGATTTTTTTTACATTCACAGTTTTTTGGTGTGAAGTTTCATACTTTAAAGCTTGGTCTCACCGGTCTCACGGAAACTGTTTGGTCTCAGGCGAACTTAAGTCTATATATATATATATATATATATATATATATATATATATATATATATATATATTACAAGTTTTCTTTTTAATGTTTGGATTTTTAATGTTTTAGATTTGGTTAAAACTTTTAAGTTGAAACTATAAAATTTTGATTTATAATGCTTTTATTTGAATTTTTGATTTGTACCTTTTTGTGAATTTTCAAATTTTAAATTTTAGTTTTATAAATGTTAAACGGGTTAGGCGGGTCGTGTCGGGTTAGAGTTGAGATTTTCTGACTCGTTTATTAAACGGGTCGGGTTAGGGTTAGACACTCTCAACCCGTTTAACTTTGAACCCGACACGACACGTTTGCCAGGTCTAAATGCAACTCATTTACATGGTGCAACCCCTCTATCCACCACACATTTTATGTAATTAAAAAAATAGGAAAAAGCTAAAAGTAAATTATGTGGTGGATAAAGGGGTTGCAAGAGTTGTATCATGTAAAAGGTTGCATAATAACTCTTTCTCTCTCTCTCTCTCTCTATATAGAATCAAACCGATTCCCGAAATGCCTTTCTGGATATTCCTCAATGTCCCAGCTATTCACGGAGCCCCCCTGAAAGCAATAAAAAAAAGAAAGATTTCACGGCGATATCAATTTCGTCATAAAATCATTTTTCCCCTCTTCAAGAGTATAATATACTATCTCCCAACCGAAATCTTTGTCAATTCATTTCTGGTTTACACAAACCTTATTCCATGGTATTTTAAATGAGGTTTTTTAGAAAGATTCTTCTTTATCGATGGTGATCGGTCATGGTATCCATAGCGTTGCTTCTTTTTCGGCCAAATCCTGTCAGCCCGACTAGGGCGCAACCCGGGCTAAGAAGTAATTCATTCTGATATATATATATATATATATATATATATATATATATATATATATATAGAGAGAGAGAGAGAGAGAGAGAGAGAGAGAGAGGGAGAGGAAAAACCTCGAAAAAAATGGAAAACTGAGGAACAACCTAGTAGCCATTCATCTGGATGGTATGCATTTGTGCATACAAGTAATTTGTAACATGCACCATGTTACAAATTACTTGTATGCACAAATGCATACTGTCCAGATAAATGACTACCAGGGTGTTCATTTTTTCTGTTTTTTTTAAGATATTCTCCTAAACCAGACCATATATATATATATATATATATATATATATATATATATAGAGAGAGAGAGAGAGAGAGAGAGAGAGAGAGAGAGGGGGGGGGGTGTTCAAATGCAACCCATGTACATGGTGCAACCCCTTGCAACCCCTCTATCCACCACATATTTTATGTAATTAAAAAAATGAAAAAAAGGTAAAAATAAAATATGTGGTGGATAAATGGGTTGCAAATGTTGCATCATGTAAAATGTTGCATAATAATTCACCCCTATATATATATATATACATATATCAACACCTATGTTTTAAATGCTTATTATCTAAAACAATATTCTCATCAGTAGAGAGAGATGGCGAGATTGAGAGAGATGGAGATATGAGAGCCAAAAACTTATTCTCTTATTCAATAGATGATACATATATATAGATACATATTGCTTAGCTATCAAGAAACACAATACATATATGGTACATATCTTTACCAAATACAAAGGGGATTGACATCCATTCCATATTCATCCATAACACTCCCCCTTGGATGTCTATCAAGAGTACTATGCCTCGTTAAAAAACTTATCAAGTAAAACCCTGTGGGAAAACTTAGTGAAGGGAAAAAAGTACATAATTACTCCAAATACGCTTGGGGTTGTTGACTCGTTAAAAACCTTGTCAGGAAAACCCAGTGGGACAAACCCATGATCAAGGGAAAAAGAGTGCAACGCGTATTTTCTCCCCCTGAAAATCACATCACTTGAGCTCTTTCAGTCGACGCATCCCAATATCACGAACTAGCCTTTGAAACGTTGAGTTCGGAAGTGACTTGGTGAATAGGTCAGCTAGGTTCTCACACGAACGAACTTGTAGAACACTGATGTCGCCGCTTTTCTGCAAATCATGTGTGAAGAAGAACTTTGGAAGTATATGCTTAGTTCTGTCTCCTTTAATGTACCCTTCCTTGAGTTGAGCGATACAAGCCGCATTATCTTCATACAAGACTGTTGGTAACTCCTTATCAAGAATAATACCTCAAGATCCACGAATGTGTTGTATTACATTTCTTAACCAAACACATTCCCTACTGGCTTCGTGGATTGCTAAGATCTCAGCATGATTGGATGAAGTGGCTGCTATAGTCTATTTTGTGGAGCGCCAGGAAATCGCTGTTCCACCAACGGTAAACACATACCCGGTTTGTGATCGACCAGTATGAGGATCTAACAAGTATCCAACATCTGCAAAACCAATTAAACCTATTTTTGATGGGTTAGCGAAATATAAACCCAAATCTTTAGTACCCTAAAGATATCGAAGTATTTGCTTTATTCCATTCCAGTGCCTCTTCGTTGGAAACGAACTATATCTCGCTAGTAGATTCAAAGAGAATGATATGTTCGGTCTGGTATGACCAACGAGAAACATAAGTGCCCCAATAACACTTAGGTATGGTACTTCAGGATCAAGGATATCTTCATTATCTGTTGGAGGTCGGAAAGGGTCCTTCTCAACATCAATCGACCTCACAACCATAGGGGTGCTCATTGGATGTGATTTATCCATATAAAACCTTTTCAACACATTCTCTATATAAGTTTCTTGATGCACAAGAATTCCACCTTTAAGGTGTTCGATTTGTAGCCCTAAACAAAACTTTGTCTTTCCAAGATCTTTCATTTCGAAACCCTTTTTCAAGTATTCTATTGCCCGAGAAAGCTCACCAGGAGTCCCTATTATATTTAAATCATCCACATACACGACAATTATGACATACTCGGGTCCAGATCTCTTTATAAAGATACACGGGTAAATCGAATCATTCTTATAACCTTCCTTTAGTAAATATTCACTAAGGCGATTGTACCACATACGCCCTGACTGTTTCAAACCATATAATGATTTATTTAGCTTGATTGAACATTGTTCTCGAGAACTTACTTTACATGATTCAGGCAATTTCAATCCTTCGGGGAGTTTCATGTAAATATCAGTGTCAAGTGACCCATATAAATAAGCTGTCACGACATCCATTAGACGCATATCAATCCCTTCTTGTACTACCATACTTATAAGATATCGGAAAGTAGTTGCATCCACCACGGGAGAATAAGTCTCCTCATAATCGATTCCGGGTCTTTGTGAGAATCCTTGTGCTACTAGTCGTGCTTTATATCTCACAATTTCATTTTTCTCATTACGTTTCCTTATGAAGACCCATTTATGCCCGACAGGTTTTATACCTTCAGGTGTACGGACGACAGGTCCGAAAACTTCCCGTTTCATTAGTGAATTCAGTTCTGCCTGCATTGCGTCTTTCCATTTTGGCCAATCTTTTCTATGCATGCATTCATTGACAGATTTTGGTTCTTGATCCTCCTCATTTTCAATCACATTCAGCGCTATATTATATGCAAAAATATCATCGACGTCGGTTTTGTTTCGATTCCATACTTTTCTAGACATGATATAATTTATTGAGATCTCTTCATTTTCAGGTACCTGAGGTTCTTCTGGAACCATCATGTCTAGTGTCTCTTCGGGAGACTCTTCTGGCGTTTCTCTTACCTCGTTTTGACCATCTTGGCTATTAGCTCCCCTTTTCTTTCGAGGATTTTTATCTTTGGAACCGATTGGTCTACCACGCTTCTGGCGTGCTCTAGACTCATTGCTTAAGTTGTCTTGCCCCTTTGGGATATCAATTTTAACGGGAGCATTAGCGGCTGGCATATGTGACTTTGTCACTTTCTTTGGGTCAGTGAATGCGTCTGGTAATTGATTTGCAAGTCCTTGCAAGTGAATTATCTTTTGAACTTCTAGTTCACATTGTTTAGTTCGAGGATCAAGATGAGATAATGATAATTTACTCCAGCTTATTTTACTTTGATTTTCCAGCTGTTTAGTCCCTCCCCCTAATGCTGGGAATTCTGATTCATTAAAGTGACAATCAGCAAATCGAGCCGTAAATAAGTCCCCCGTTGATGGATCTAAATATTTGATTATAGATACTGATTCGTATCCGACATATATTCCCAACCTCCTTTGAGGTCCCATCTTTGTGCGTTGTGGTGGAGCAATTGGAACATAAACCGCACATCCAAAAATCCTTAGATGGGAAATATTAGGTTCCTGACCAAAAACCATTTTTAAAGGGGAGGAGGCGTTATAACTTGTTGGACTGATGCGAATTAGTGTTGTTGCGTGCAAGATAGCATGGCCCCAGGCGGAAACTGGTAATTTAGCTTTCATAATCATTGGCCTGACTATCATTTGTAGTCGCTTGATAAGCGATTCAACAAGCCCATTTTGCGTATGAACGTGAGATACAGGGTGCTCGACTTTTATCCCAATAGACATACAATAGTCATTAAATACTTGGGATGTGAATTCACCAGCATTGTCTAAACGAATTGCTTTGATAGGGTAATCTGGAAAATGTGCTCTCAATCGTATTAATTGGGCAAGTAATTGCGCAAACGCCAGATTGCGACTTGATAATAAGCACACATGTGATCATTTGGTTGATGCATCAATTAAAACCATAAAATACCTAAATGGTCCACAAGAGGGGTGTATTGGCCCACATATATCCCCCTGTATCCTTTCCAGAAAATTAAGGGATTCAAACCCTACTTTGGCTGGTGATGGGCGAGTGATTAGTTTTCCTTGTGAACAAGCAACACAAGTAATATTATTAGCTTGAAGGATTTTCTGGTTCTTCAAAGTATGCCCACATGATTGTTCTATTATTTTTCGCATCATTACTGACCCGGGATGGCCCAACCGGTCATGCCAAAGGATAAATCTTTCTCGGTCCATAAACTTCTGGTTTATGACCACATTTGATTCGGTTGCACTTATTTTAGTGTAGTATAAACCGGAAGAAAACATAGGCAATTTTTCCAACACTTGTTTCTTTCCTGTCATCATAATTGTAATGTGAATATATTCAGTATGTTCTTCGGTTGTAGTCTCAATATGGTATCCATTCTTACGGATATCTTTGAAATTCAGTAAATTTCTGTGAGACTTGGGGGAATAAAGTGCACCTTCAATTTCCAAATTAGTACCGCCTGGTAATAGCACATGTGCTTTTCCAAAACCTTCAATTATATTTGTACTCCCAGATATTGTGTTGATATTTGCCTTTTGCATAGATAAGTGAGAAAAATAACTCTTTTTCTTGAGGATTGTGTGTGTTGATGCACTATCCACCAGACATATGTCCTCGTCATCAATATCCAGTTGTTTTAAGCAATCCATATTTTCTAAAAGGAAACATTAAAATTTCATAAATTTCCAGCAAGTAAAATAGAGTAGGTTTTGTTGGATTGTATAATAAATGACTACAATGTCAAGGTGAAAAAGTGAGTCGCGCGGGTATACCCGCTACTTTGCCCACGGTATGAGTCGCGCAACTTACTGTTTGATTATTTTTTTTTCAAGTTTGTATAAGATGAGAATATTGTTTTAGAAATTCATACAATATGAATTTAATGTTTGTTTGTATTAGAAACGTACTCGCGCAATGCAGCGAGATACATCACGATTTTAATGTTTCATTTTTTTTTCATTTTTTTTTTTTGTAGATTTACAGTACAATTTTGGATGGTTTTGAGAAAGTGATATTGATTTTTTTATAAATTCGTTTAATTTAGGCTTAATAATATAATGTTTTTTATATAAAAAAAATTAAGTATTTTGTTAGATTTCAATGATTATCTTATATATTTTAATGACATCTAGAAAAAATAACCAATTACATATTTAATAATATAATTAAAACAAAATTATAGTAATATAATATATTAATTAATAGTGATACATGGAAATGTCTGCATAAAAGGAAGGTCCTGCACATACCAAATTGATGGGTGTTAGAAGCCTGCAGTAGTAATATATATCTTGTGCTTTGATACTTGTAAATTAAGAGATTTTTAAAATCTTGCATAAAATGATGGTACGTTGTGCCTAATAATTTGTATTTAAGAGTTTTTTATCCGTGTTTTATAATATAGTATAGATATTATAAAAACGACATAAAAAACTCTTAATTACAAAATTTTAAGCACAAGGTACAACTAATTAAAGTCAATTACTTAATTTACAATTTTTTAATGCTTTGGTACAACCTTTCCAAGCACAGTATCTCACATAATCATCTATTTGTGCAATGGATACTCATTTATTAATATAAATATTTGTTTTTTTGGTGGAGGATTTTATAAAATAGATTTTATATTAGCATAATCTATTTTAAATGTAGATTTTACATTTAAATCTATATTAATGAGATGTAATATAAAATCTTTTTTCTTCCGTATTTTTTTATATTACATCTCATAATGATTTTTCCATATTTTATTTTATAAAATCTTTTTCTATATTTTATTTTATAAAATCTTTTTACTAGATGTAATATAAACTCTTTTTTCTTCCGTATTTTTTTTTGCTAATATAAAATCTATTTTATTTTATAAAATCTACACGTATTTTATATTAGCATAATATAAAATCTACACGTATTTTTTTTCACGAGCATTAAAAGAAGAAAAAAAAGAAGGTTGATATGAATTAAAAATAAAAAATAACGAGATACACTAATAAATTATCGTATTCTTTAAAATAAAAATATTCCGCAATACTTTCCAAATTAACCAAGTGTAAAGAAAATAAAATAGAAACGATGTAGATATAAAAATAATCTTCCATATTTTAATATATTTACATTTAAATGTAAAATCGAAAATGAAAATAAAAGATTTTAAAATATTCTCTAAATTCACTATAAATATATATAGCTTCTCTATGTATCATCCGAGTACAAGAAGAAGACGAACGGTCGGGTGTCAATGGCGGAACCTGCAACTGAATAAAAGGTATTCCACTATATTTTTTTTTCTTTGAAAAACTACTTTTTTATATTTTATTTTATTTACTGAGAATTTGTTTATATTTTTCAAAACCCACAATCATATTTTTCGAAGTAGGGGAATAAGATATATATACATATCTTTATTTTTATCGACTAATACTATGAGGTCTTGAAGTCAATAGTCAGATAAATTTTCAAGTGGTACTAAGTGAATTTGAACTATATCAGTTGAGTTGCCGGTTACAAAAGATAGAAATCATTTATTTTCTTTGTCATATTTGATGTGAGTTGAATGTTGTTAATTAATCTATAGATTTATACGTTCAAAGTGATTGTCAAGTGTTGTCGAGGAGGTTTTAGAAAAATTGCAAAATCTGTAAAAACGTATGTTCATATTTATAATTATTTCAATAATAGTGATATGTTGTGAGACATGTCGTTTGAGTTTTAAATAATATAATACAAAACTATTACCAATATTATTGCACAAACTCATGACAACAAACGATTAAGAATATATGCAAGTTAACCACTTATGAAAATACATTCGTTTTTCACATTGTATTTCATTAACTGTTAACAGAGAAAATACATTTCATTTTAATTCGGTTCAATATTCCAACAAAAATTTTATTCTCCCATGCAATACACGGGCCCAACACTAGTAGCTTACATAAAGAAGGCTTGGACATCAAAAGAAAATTTATTAAACCATTTAATGATTACTTATGGATTAGAAAAATTGGAATAAAAAACTTATTGAAAAAATGTTGTTTCTAATCCATCTCTTAAATCAATTTTTATTATTATTTTTTTTTTTATAAAAGATGTCGGTGCATTTGGTATGCAAATGGAACTGAACATGAGTGAATGATACGAGACATTTGGGAGTAAGGTATGTGAGTGAAAGATGAGTTGTTCCGGTGTTTTACTTTGATAAAAGCGGTTTAATAAAATGTCAATCTTGTCTCATCTTTGTGCTTTTTATCCCATCTATTTTGGTGGGACAAAAATATATTTTTGTCTCCTTTAGTCAATGAAAAGTCTCAATCTATCATCGTACCAAACACGAGATAACAAGTTTTTGTTTTATCTCATCATGTCTTATCCTGTGTACCAAACACACTTTTAATAGTCATATTTTATTCATGTAATTTATGTATGCATATTTATCAGTGAATTTACACGCCAACAGAATAATATGCAACAATGAAGTTCAAATGGTGTATATTCATTAATGATTTTACACACTTAAGTAGTTGTTTGTTTTTTAAGAGGTCTAAAGTCTGAAGTCTTATTTTAGTTATAATTAATAAGAGGTAGTGTGTAAAAAAGTCTGAATGATTCAGATTTAAGAGTCATTAAGAGGTTTAAAAAAAAAAAAAACAACCCCTAAAAGAATAACATATACTAAATTAATCAAGTTCACATGGTGAATATTCATCATACACATTTAGAATTCATTAGTGTTAACTGTAAAATATTATCTCAATAACTATATTCATCTACCTATTTTATACACATTCATTAATGGATAACTAGAATCGTACTCGTGCAATGCAGCGAGATACATCATGATTTTACTGTTTTCTTTTATTTTTTGTCGATTTACGGTACAATTTTGTATGGTTTTGAGAGATAGATAATGATTTTTTTTATAAATTTGTTTATTTTAGGCTTAATAATATAATGTTTTTTATATAAAAAATTAAGTATTTTGTTAGAATTCAATAATTTTAAAATAAACATTAAATATTCTGTTAGATTTTAACAAACGTATTTTAGTTAATTTACGATGAATATGGTTAAACGTATTTTACTAATAACAATAATTTTCATTTGCCACTTTTGAAACGTATGAATATGTTTGTTCGTTTTTTTATACCCAAATTGCTACAACAATTGTTCCTCAATCTAATTTGTCACTTTTTGATTATTATATCTGGTTTAGTTTTAATATCATTATTATTCTAAAAACTTTTAGATATGGCTTGAAATCCACAATTTCCATCGCCCATAGAGAGAGGGAGGGAGAGAGTTTGAAATGAAATCCCGAAATGAATCGTTCGTTCGATATATATCTCGAATTGTTTTTACTTTATTTCAAATCAATAACTTTTATTTCAAGGGGTAGGTTGAATGTAACACCCCCAGTCCCGCGTGGCTGAGGACAGGGTGTGTGTCACACTTTTGACCCGAAACCCAAATATAAACTAATTAAGCATTAGGGTCGGTATCAAGCAATTTAAACATAACCCAAAAGATAAATTTACCCTTCAAAACTTGAACATAACCGGCTAAAATATAGAGCGTAAAACACCTGAACAAAAATTACACTATCAAAAAAATCCACCGGTTGGAACTTCAGGTCTACTCGATCCGTTCCCAGAATTTCCCCGAATCTATTCTACTGAACCTGCCGTGTCAGAAAACAAAAACACGGCTGAGCACAATTTGCTCAGTGAACGGATTAAAATACAAATATAAAGAATAATAACGGAAACAAAATCAATTTGTAGCGGAAACAATCATAATAGTTTGACATAACAGAAGTCAAAGAATAAGTCAACATATGAGTTATAAAATACTTTTAAACAAAAATGTGGTAAAGCATCGTATAAAAACAAATTACAAGACCGGTTTCCCAGTTCATAATCACAAAGAGGATCCAACGGATGAAACCTTCAATGTGTCATAAATTCCACGGGAGGATCAGTCCACATGGGTTGTGGGATGAAGTGCGGGCACACACATCCATTCCCGTACGCAACAAATGCGTATCATAATGCGCATATCCTAGGACCAGTCCATACGCCCCCACCCATGCCTAGGTAAAGCTCACACTATAGAGCACCAGTATGGGGACGCTGTGGTTTACGAGCACCACAGAGTGTCACAATGATCTATGCCCTGATCACTGTGTCATACAAAATTATAACATCAAGTAAAAATCATGAGAGTTAAAAGAAAATAACCACCATGAAATCTATCAAACGACCTTTATGGTTCACAATATTATTGAAAGAAAATGTTCACTATCAAAATCGTTCAACTAAAGTCTAAAATGACTTTTCAAACCTCACATAAGAATAATAGTTGAATGAACATGAATACTTTCAAAGTATCGTTTTTCCAAAGTGATTCATAAAGTAGGCACAAAATCATAGGAATGTTGTTGTACAAAGGAATATCGTATTTCGACAAAATAAAGGAATTTCGGATTCGAAATACATGCACTTACTTTTGTAGTGTCATGATTTAATCATGGAATGGATAATCTTATCAAGGGATTATCCTCGTATAAAATGAAGTAGGGAAATCCGTACCTTTGAATATAAGGGTCTCGAGAAAATATTTATCCACGCGGTTGATCGAGTTTCAACAAAAAGAAGGGCCTATAACATCACAATGCGCTTAGAATGTTTACCTACTAAACCCATGAAAAAACAAGTCTAACACCCTTTTTAATCCTCTAAACAACTTAAATATGAGTTCTAATAAATCCTAGTAGGTTCATAAGACAAAACTAGAGGTTAGCATGGTTGTGAAATTAATCAAACAAGCCAAACGGGACTGCACAGGACAGCCCTGTTACACCTCTGTTTTTGGCTTAAATACCTTACTTAAGGGCCAAACTAGATGATCATGTCTAAAACAAAGTTGTACATTCATCTCTTATGATCCACCACGTTTTGGATTCACCCCGATTGGAGCAACGACCAATTAGATACGAAGTATATAAAAACAGTGTGCAGATCCCGTTTTTCACAGGACCAACTCTGGAAATTCACTGTTTGGAGCTGCTTAGCTTCATAATTTGGTTTCAGTATAAACTGCAAAGTTGTAAAGGACAGAAAGAACTTTCTAACTGCAAAATTTCAGCTTATTTCGACTTACGGTTGATTTTATACGAATTTTTCAATATCTGGACAGCAAGCTAAATACTCAACAGAAACTGAAATTTTCTTTAAGACATTTCAACAAACACCTTGTGGGCATTACTTCAAGGAGCTCATAACCATTTCAATGGTTCCTTCCTTTACCCATTTTTGATACAAAAAACTAACCAATTTCCCAAATTAATACTTCTAACACAAAATCATAATCAAATAAAAAATTCACCATTTTGATTCTAAACTTTACCCGATTGTAATTTTGACAAAAACAAGCATTCCTATACATGTAAATGCTTATAACTTTACACTATATAATCATAATCTACCTACCAACTACAACTACCCTAACTTACCAACTTAAATAACTTAAGAAGAAATTTATACCTCTAGGACGGGCTCGACGAGTAGATTCCGAATATGTTATTCTTTCGTTGATTTGCTTCACGAATTTGATAGAAATTTAGAGAGAAGTTGAGTATGAAAATTTGAGAGAGAGAGAGAGCATAGGGACGATGAAGTGTAGTTTACTTCTTATTTCTTATTATTTTTTTTTTACTAAATATATATATATAATTATAATTATTAAGAGTTTGGATATATAACGGTTTTAACCCCTCAACTATCATTAGTTGTTATTTTTAATTACGATTTAATTCGGGTAAGAAATAATTATATGATTTTAAAACCGGGTCTTACACAGGTATTACATTGAACCCAAGAACGGATCTCAAGGGGTGCCCACGATGGCACGTGCTACCGTATTGTTTCTCCCTCGCAAGATAAAAAAAATTAAGGTTTGTGAAAGGTGCAACCGTATCGTTTTAGAAGGTGCAACTGTATCGTTTTAGAAGGTGCAACCGTATTATTTTAGAAGTGCAACCGTACCTCGTAATCAACCAAAAAACCAAAAAAAAACTTTTAAATCAACCAAAAAACCCGAAAATGTCTCTTGAAATCAATTAAAAATACCGAAAAAATCTCTCTAAATCGATAAAAAAAACTTAAAATCCCTCGAAAAACTTTAAAAGTCCTTCAAATCGGCGGAATTAGGCTAATAACACATCGGACGATATTGAATGTTGGTAAAAAAATGAAGCCATGTCGATCAAACCCATATAAAAAACTATGGTGCCACCGTATGAAAAAGTCCCTGTGTTCGTCCCTGGTTGAACCGAAACCGAACGATTATCGGATTTTTCGGTTATCGGATTTTTCGGTTTCAGATTAAACGGTTCGGCTCGTTTTCTTGGTTTTCCGGTTTTTTTGAACACCCCTAACAAACACATGTTTTGCAAAATGACTTGGAACCCTGTCGAGTGAAAAAAATGAAATTGCAATGCAAATAACGTTGAACCATGTCGAGTGAAAAATGCAATTGCAATATACTCCATACCAAAACGTATTTTTAAACGTATTTTTTGACATATTTTAATATATAATAAAATAATTAAATTAAAAAATATTCAATATTTGGCTCATTTCGAAGGTATCGAAGAGACGATTATAATGATGTAATTTGTTAAAATTAAAAGTATTTTTTTAAACATATTTTAGTTAATATACGATTATATGTGTTAAATATGATGATGGTATAAAATAAAAATTAGAAAAGTATAAAGTATAAAGTAAATCAATCAAAAGAGTTTAAGGACCAAAACTGTAACTATTAATTAAAAAAAACCCGGTGTGAGAGAGATAGATGAGGTAGGGGGTATGGGAGGTGTGAGAGAGAGATGATGTAAAGGGGGTGGCCTTAGCAACACTTTTTTAAGGGAATTAAAGTGGTTAGAGATATCGATTAAAAATTAATAAATTACATTAAAGGTAGTATATAAAGTTTTAATAGTTGTTTTTAATAGATTTTAAGTAATTAACGTTAAATAACTGTATATTAACTTTTAGCAATTGTTTTTAATAGTTTTTTATACGTGTTTTATAATATAGTATAGAAGTTTAATAATAATGTAATTTATTTTAAATTTAATAATATAATATTTTTTTAAAATAAACATTAAATATTCTGTTATATTTAAAATTTGATTTTTGTCATTTATTTAATTATGCAGGGGAGTGATTTTAGGGGATTAAAATGATGAGTGATTTTAGGGGAGTTAAAGTGGTTAGAGATAACGATTGAAAGTTAATAAATAACATTAAATGTAGTATATAAAGTTTTAATGACTGTTTTTAAGAGATTTTAAGTAATTAGCATTAAATAACGGTACATTATGCTTTATAAATTGTTTTTAAGAGTTTTTTATCCGTGCTTTATAATATAACTAGAAGTGTACTCGCGCAATGCAGCTAGATACATCACGATTTTAATGTTTCATTTTATTTTCTGTTTTTTGTCGATTTACATTACGATTTTGGATGGTTGTGAGAGAGTGATAATGTTTTTTTATATAAATTTGTTTAATTTAGACTTAATAATATAATGTAATTTATTTTGATTTCATAATATAATTTTTTTTTATAAAATATTATGTTAGATTTTTTTAATTATATTTTATATTTTTGATATTTAAAATTTGATTTTTATTCTATATTTAATTATGCTGAGAATTATTTTAGTGAAGTTAAAGTGGGAAATAATTTTAGGGGAGTTAAAATGGTTAGAGATAATGATTGAAAATTAATAAATAACATTAAATGTAGTACATATAGCTTTAATGGTTGTTTTTTAAGTAATTAGCATTAAATGACGATACATTAAACTTTAAGATTTGTTTTTAAGAGTTTTTTATGTCTTCTTTATAATACTAGTGTTGGGCCCGTGCATTGCACGGGAAGATAAATTTTTTGTTGGAATATTGAATCGAGTTAAAATGAAACGTAATTTCTTTGTTAACAGTTAATGAAATACAATGTGAAAAACGAATGTATTTTCATAAATGGTTAACTTGCATATATTCTTAATCGTTTGTTGTTATGAGTTTGTGCAATAATATTGGTAATAGTTTTGTATTATATTATTTAAAACTCAAACGACATGTCTCACAACATATCACTATTATTGAAATAATTATAAATATGAACATACGTTTTTACAGATTTTGCAATTTTTCTGAAACCTCATCGACAACACTTGACAATCACTTTGAACGTATAAATCTGTAGATTAATTAACAACATTCAACCCACATCAAATATGACAAAGAAAATAAATGATTTATATCTTTTGTAACCGACAACTCAACTGGTATAGTTCAAATTCACTCAGTATCACTTGAAAATTTATCTGACTATTGATTTTAAGACCTCATAGTATTAGTCGATAAAAATAAAGATATGTATATATATCTTATTCCCCTACTTCGAAAAATATGATTGTGCGTTTTGAAAAATATAAACAAATCCTCAGTAAATAAAATAAAATATAAAAAAGTAGTTTTTCAAAGAAAAAAAATATAGTGGAATACCTTTTGTTCAGTTGCAGGTTCCGCCATTGACACCCAACCGTTCGTCTTTTCTTGTACTCGGATGATACATAGAGAAACTATATATATTTATAGTGAATGTAGAGAATATTTTAAAATCTTTTATTTTCATTTTCGATTTTACATTTAAATGTAAATATATTAAAAATATGGAAGATTATTTTTATATCTACATCGTTTCTATTTTATTTTTTTTACACTTGGTTAATTTGGAAAGTATTGCGGAATATTTTTATTTTAAAGAATACGATAATTTATTAGTGTATCTCGTTATTTTTTATTTTTAATTAATATCAACCTTCTTTTTTTCTTCTTTTAATGCTCGTGAAAAAAAAATACGTGTAGATTTTATATTAACAAAAAAATACGTGTAGATTTTATATTATGCTAATATAAAATATGTGTATATTTTATAAAATAAAATAGATTTTATATTAACAAAAAAAAAAACGGAAGAAAAAAGAGTTTATATTACATCTCATTATGTAAAAAGATTTTATAAAATAAAATATGAAAAAATCATTATGAGATGTAATATAAAAAAATACGGAAGGTAGAAAATATTTTAAAATCTTTTATTTTCATTTTCGATTTTACATTTAAATGTAAATATATTAAAAATATGGAAGAATATTTTTATATCTACATCATTTCTATTTTATTTTATTTACACTTGGTTAATTTGAAAAATATTGCGGAAAATTTTTATTTTAAATATTACGATAATTTATTAGTGTATCTCGTTATTTTTTTATTTTTAATTCATATCAACCTTCTTTTTTCTTCTTTTAATGCTCGTGAAAAAAAATACGTGTAGATTTTATATTATGCTAATATAAAACACGTGTACATTTTATAAAATAAAATAGATTTTATATTAGCAAAAAAAATATGGAAGAAAAAAGAGTTTATATTACATCTCATTATGCAAAAAGATTTTACAAAATAAAATATGGAAAAATCATTACGAGATGTAATATAAAAAAATACGGAAGGAAAAAGATTTTATATTACATCTCATTAATATAGATTTAAATATAAAATCTACATTTAAAATAGATTATGCTAATATAAAATCTATTTTATAAAATCCTCTACCAAAAAAACAAATATTTATATTAATAAATGAGTATCCATTCCACAAATAGATGATTATGTGAGATACTGTGCTTGGAAAGGTTGTACCAAAGCATTAAGAAATTGTAAATTAAGTAATTGGTTTTAATTAGTTGTACCTTGTGCTTAATAATAATAATGAGGGGCTGTTTGTTTACCTCTTAATGATTCCATTAAGAAACAATCTCTAAATCGTTAAAAGGTGAATCTTGTTTGGCAAAAAAAGTTTGTCTTTTAAATGTTCCAAAACCCTCTAAATGATTTTGTATCTTGGCCCTCCCTTAACCATTAACACCCTAATTTCATTCTGAACAATTAGCAAACCACCATATTTCATTTTCTACTATATAATAAAAGTCTCTTAATCATTCATATGTTCTATTATGTTCGGATCAAATGATGTATTGTGGTATGGTTTAAATATATTTAAAACTGACGATAGTATATTATGGTTAAAAAATGAGTTTTCAATGTAAATTTTGTAATGACGATTAGTGATGGCCAAAAACCGGGCTCGGGCCGGGCCGGGCCAAAACGGGCTTCGGGCCCAAACAGTAACTCTACGGACCGGGCCAAGCCCAACCGATCCCGGGCCGGGCCGGATTTTAAACAAATACCGGGTAACCGGTTTAGGGTAGTGTTGAACCGGTCCTTCATAACCGGGCTCGCGCCAGGCCTTAACCGATCCTTGGGTCGGTCCTTCCTATTTTTTTTTTATTTTTTTAAAATTAATTTCTTTATAATATAATTAATTATATAATAAACTTTAAAAAATAGGTTAAATTATATCAATTAATGTTGGGTCATCTAAGATTTAAAGATAACCTCTCCTTAGTCTTTATTGATGATTGAACCTTGTATTTTTGATTTATAGTTCTTTGTAATAACTTAGTTAGTTTAACAGATCGGTGAGTCGAAAACAAACCGAATTCAACATGAAGGAAGTCTACAATGCGGATTGAGATGGACTTCAAATGTTAACTAAGCATAGTCTGCCGATTCCAATTCGGCAGATCATACCCTTGCCGATTTGTAATCGGCAATTCTTATCCTTGTCGATTTGTTGTTCGACATTCCTTCTCTTTTGTGCCGAACTACTCTTTCGGCACATACCTTAGTTACCGAATTCCTCTTTCGGTAGTCTTCCTCTTACAGATTGCTTCTTTATCTTGTAAGAGCATTTATGTTAAATCCTCATGATTTGACATACTTCCTCATTCCCAATGATCTTCTGACAATGGGAATGGAAGCTTCTTTCTTCCTTGAGAAGATATACACTTAGTCTTAACTTGATTGAGACGTATTCTTTCTATTTGATCTCAAAAAGATTGTCCCTTGAATATTTTATAATAGATATTGTACTTTCATAGCACAAAAGTTACCTTTTGTGTTATGACATGTCACATCAAATATCTTATAATTTATTGACAATATCTCAACCACCCTTGCCTTTACTCCTACTTGTCCTTTGCACTCATTACATTGGATAGTATATAAAGGATGGAAGTAGCACCTTGCTACTTACGCTTTCAGCTCAAGTTTTGGTATTTAAAAGATTTCAAGCAGGTTGATAGTTTTCTCTTGTCTCTCTAAGGTTTAAGTCTTTGTGTTCTTAATATCTTCTAAGTGTTAGTTTGTTTAGAGTAGTTCTTAACTATTCTTATTCCGCAACAATCTTTAATTCTCTTTGTGTAATTCTTGATATTCATATCAATAAAAGAATTAAAATTTAAGTAATTTTGTGTTATTGTATTCAACCCCCCCCCCCTTCTACAATACTTGTTTACTTCTTTGGGATTAACAAGTGGTATCAGAGCGGTTGGTTTAATCTAATAAACCAGATCCGTAATGGCTTCTCCTTCTACAAAACCTGAGTCTTCTTCTCAAAACTCTTTTTACTCTGACAATGGATCTACTGTTAAACCTCCTAAGTTCAACTCGAACAACTTCTCCTTATGGAAAAGTAGGATGATGCTCTTCCTTGAAGGAGCTGGCAGTCGGTATCTTACCATTCTTAGTGAAGGTCCTCTTATCCCAAAAGTCTGGGATAGATTTGTCAAAACTCCTAAGGATAAAGAAAAGAAAAAGGACAATCTTTTTCAAGTTTCCGATGACTCGTCAGAGGAGGAAAGAACTTCTGCCACTGGTCGATATGTCTTGAAAACGACCAAAGAATACAATGATGAAGATAGGCGCATTATTGGACTTGATTCCAAAGTACGAACCATCATTGTTCAATCACTTCCTGATGAAGTTTACCAATCTCTTGTCAGTCTTAAAACTGCAAAAGAAATGTGGTCAACCCTATGTGTTTTGTATGAAGGTACAAATGAAGTAAAGAAATCTAAGAAAATCTCTCTTGTTCGTAGATACGAATTCTTCTCTCATGAAAAAGGAGAATCTCTTCCCTCCTATTACAACCGTTTTAACAGTCTCTTAAATGAGTTAAAACTTGTTGGAAAACTTTATGACAACGAGGAAATCATATGCAAATTTATGGATGGTCTTCTAGATTCCTGGAATACCCTTTCCACTTGCATTAAGACTTCCAGGGACTTGGAAAGCCTTCCTCTCACTTCTCTCTATGGTATGTTTCTTATTCACGAACAAACCCACCTTTAAAGGAAAACCATCTATAAAGAAATAGGAGCCCCCTCTATGGCCCTTATCAGTGATGGCTCCAAGAAATCTGTGTGTATTCCTCGTATAACCTACCCTTCTGATGATTCAGATAGAGAAAGTCATGAAAATCTGAATCACTCCTCGGAAGCTTATCTAAGTGAAGCCGATGATGAAGGAGAAGATCCCTCTGTCAATCATTTGACAGAGAAGATGGGTATGCTTGCAAATTTCTCTAAGTTCCGAAAGAACTCTTCTAATAAATTTCAAAGAAACAGAAATTTTTCTTCTTCTAGAAACTCCTTGAACAAATCCAAGGAGGATTGCTATGCATGTGGTAAGAAAGGCCATTTTGCATCTGAATGTAGAAGCAATCCTTCTAGGATTTCTAAATCTAATTCTTCTAACTCTTCTAAAAGAAGACATCTTCGATCTAATTCTACAGGTAGATCGCATCCAAGAAAATCTTCTCCGTCCTCTTCATTCAAAGAGCTTTCCGACAAATCCGACAAATACAAAGCCAAATACAAAAGAGAGAAAGAAAGAAATTTCAACACTTAGCGAAAAGGCAAAGGCTTGATGGCAGAAACTCTAGACTGGGCAGACGAACCCACTTCCGACAGTGAGAAAGAAGTGTCGAGTAAATGTCTTATGGCCAAACTCGATGAAGAACCAAAAGACTCCGACTCAAGGATGGACTTCACTGCTGAGTGCTCTTCCTCTTCTTCTCAGGTGCATCCCTTCCTCTCTCTCACTAATGAAGAAAAGATTGAGGCTTTTGACTCTCTAACTGTACTTTTTCACAATGAAAAGGATGCAAAGAAAAGAGCAAATGCTCAAGTCAAGTCTCTCTCCTCTCAACTTCATGTTTCTCTATCCCAGCTAGAACAATTTAACAAACTAAAAGCTGAGGTAGATGACTTAAAGACTTTAAACTATGTGCTTGCCAAGGAAAAGAACAAGCTTCTAAAGAAGCTTCAGAAGGAACAAGAAACCCTAAACAAAGGGAACACCTCTTCCAAAAATCTTGAGAAAATTTTTCAAGATCAAATTGTTGGTGAAACTTATGGATTAGGGTACTGGAAAGAGAATGTTGTGTGTACTCCCTCTGAAAACATTTCTTCTCCTACTCATAATATTCCTCTTCCTTCTAAACTACCTTCTTATTCTTCTGACTGGGATAATTCTATCTCAGAAGATTCTAATTCAATATATTCAATGGATCTTCGCGATTCAAGAAAGCTTGGCTACTTTGTGTCTGCTAAATCTTCCAAGCCTCTTCTAACAGAAGATCAAGACTCAAATGAGTTGGTCAAACCTGTAAATGATCTTCTTATGTCATTAAATTTAAACGACAGTTCTTCGTCTTCTTCTTCCCATACTCTTACAGAAGCTCCTCTCCTCTCTAAAGGAAAATCCGTTGCTGTTAATCTTCCTAACAAAAGAAATATTACACCTTCTTCAAAAGTAGAGCCTTAAAAGTAGAGAAGTCCAAAGGAATTTTAATCAACTCTTCTTCTTCTATTTTCAAAGGAATCCTTGGACCTGCTCCTCATAACCCTCACGTTCCATACAGTTATCCCATTCCCTCTCATCTTTCCAATCCTCGTAAATCTAAACCTCAAGGGAAGGTAAAAGCTGCTTCTCTTGAACCAAAGAAGAAATTTATTTACCGAAAGTGTTACAACTACGGTGACACATTTCATTTGGCCAAAGATTGTCCAAAGGACCGTATCGAAAGATATCGTCAGACTAATCCTTCTTCTTCTTCTTCTAACCCTAAAGGACCCACCTCAAAGCGGGTTCCAAAGGACTAATTTGTTTATGTCTACAGGTCTATGGGCATCATCAAACTTGGTATCTTGATAGCGGATGCTCACGACATATGACTGGGAACAAATCTCTTCTTCTGAACTTTGTAAAAGAAAAGGGACCATCTGTAACTTTTGGTGATAACTCTCGTAGTTCCACTAAAGGTTATGGAACTCTTTCTAACGGTTCCATTACTTTTAACAAAGTTGCCTACGTGGAGGGACTGATGCATAATCTTTTAAGCATCAGTCAACTATGTGATTTAGGTTACTATGTGATTTTCAGAGAAATTGATTGTCTCATCACTGATAAACGGTTTCACACTATCCTATCTGGCTTTAGAAAGGACAATGTGTACGTCATCAATATGAATGACAAGTCAATTGAAGATGAAAGCATATGTTTCATTTCTGAAGACTCTGAAAAGAAGAACTGGCTCTGGCATAAACGTCTTTCACATCTAAACTTCAAGACATTAAATGCTCTCTCCAACAAAGAACTTGTTGTCGGCTTGCCGAAAATCTCCTTCTCAAAAGAGAAGCTTTGTGCAGCTTGTGAGAAAGGCAAATTGACAAAATCTTCCTTCAAATCAAAACAATGTTTCTCTATTTCTACCCCTCTACAGATTCTGCATATGGATCTATGTGGGCCTGTCAGCACACCCAACCTAGGTGGAAAAAGGTACATTCTTGTAATTATTGATGAATACACACGTTATACTTGGGTATTCTTTCTCAGGTACAAAAGTGATACATCCGAAGAAATCATCAACTTCATCAAGAAATCTGAAGTTCTCAACGGTCAACTAGTCAGATCTATCAGAAGTGACAACGAGACCGAATTCAGAAATGCTACCTTGGATACCTTTCTCTGTGACAAAGGTATTTCTCAAAACTTTGCAGCTGTAAGAACTCCACAACAAAATGGTGTTGTGGAAAGGAAGAATCGTACGCTATGTGAAGCTGCAAGATCCATGTTGAGTGAATCAAATCTGCCAACCTATTTTTGGGCTGAAGCTGTCAATACAACTTGTTTCACTCAAAATCGATCTATTATTGTGAAAAGACACAACAAAACTTCCTATGAAGTCTTCTATGGCCGAAAACCAAACATTAGTTTTCTCCATGTTTTCGGTTGTCAGTGTTTCATCTTGAATGATCGAGAGCATCTTGGAAAATTTGATCCCAAGGCTGATGAAGGTATTTTTGTGGGTTATTCTCTCTCTTCTAAAGCCTACATAGTATATAATCTAAGAAGAAAATGTATTGATGAGTCAATACATGTGAAGTTTGATGATCACAAGACGTCCTCACTATCTTGTGATGACACTGAACTTCATGAATGGATTATTTCCTGTGTTGGAGACGAATATCCAAATACTCTAACTTCAGGACCTCCTTATGTACCATTCTCGGTATCTTATTCTTCCCTACATCATGGTTCGGCAGATCCCTCTCTGGCTACCGAACCTATTGCTCCTACCGAACCCACATTTCATACCGAACCTTCCTTACATACCTCACCTATTCTTCATACACATCCTATACTCACCGATCCTTCACCTTCAAACACTTTCCCTGAACCTCTTCCTCCAGCTCTAAAATGGACCAAAGATCATCTGATACATCAAATTATCGGTGATCAGCAAGCAGGTGTCCAAACCAGAAGAGGTGTTGGAAATATTTGTTTCTATGTGAATTTTCTCTCTATTATCGAGCCAAAGAAAATTGATGAAGCTCTAACAGACTCTTGTTGGGTCACTGCCATGCAAGAAGAGTTGTCTCAATTTGAGAGAAACAAAGTATGGAGACTTGTTCCACGACCTTTCGGTAAGACCATTATCGGTACAAAATGGGTTTTCCGAAACAAGATGGACGAAGTCGGTACTGTAATCCGAAATAAAGCCAGACCTGTTGCTCAAGGATATAGGCAGGAGGAAGGTATTGATTATGATGAAACCTTTGCTCCTGTTGCTAGACTTGAAGCAATAAGAATCTTTCTTGCTCATGTTGCTCACAAAAACTTCCGGGTCTTTCAAATGGATGTTAATAGTGCATTTCTCAATGGAGAACTTGCTGAAGAAGTCTATGTGAAACAACCACCTGGCTTTGAAGATCCCGCTCATCCGTACCATGTGTTCAGACTTGACAAGGCCCTCTATGGTCTGAAACAAGCTCCTCGTGCCTGGTATGACACCTTGTCTGACTTTCTTCTTTCCAACCGATATACCAGAGGTAAAATTGATAATACTCTTTTTCTCAAGAAAACAAAAGGTAATATCATTCTTGTTTAAATCTATGTGGATGATATCATTTTTGGTGCGACTGATGAAAATCTTTGTCAGGAGTTTGCCTCCCTCATGAAAAGTAAATATGAGATGAGCATGATGGGTGAGCTAACTTTCTTTCTTGGTCTTCAAATTAAACAATCCTCTGACGGTATTTTCATTTGTCAGAATAAATATATTCGTGATCTGTTGAAAAAGTTTGATTTTGAAAATTGTTCTTCCATGAAAACTCCAATGGCACCACCTCTAAAGATTCATGCAGATTCTACCGGCAAGTCGGTGGATATCACAAATTATAGAGGAATGATAGGGTCTCTTCTTTATCTTACTGCTAGTAGACCTGACATCATGTATGCTACGTGTCTGTGTGCACGTTATCAAGCCAATCCCAAGGAATCTCACTTGGCGGCTGTGAAACGTATTTTTCGGTACCTAAAAGGTACCATGAATCTGGGTCTTTGGTATCCCAAGGACTCAGGTTTTGATCTAATTGGCTATTCAGATTCTGACTTTGCAGGGTCTAAGGTTGACAGAAAAAGTACAACTGGCAGCTGTCAATTACTAGGTGGAAACTTAGTCAGCTGGTCCAGTAAGAAGCAAAATTCGGTATCCACCTCCACTGCCGAAGCCGAATATGTTGCAGCTGGAAGTTGTTGTGCTCAAATCTTGTGGATGAAGAACCAACTACAAGATTATGACAAAGTTTATTCTCATGTACCGATTCTATGTGACAATTCTAGTGCCATAGCCATTGCCAACAATCCAGTGCTGCATTCCAGATCTAAACACATTGATATTCGGTATCACTTTATAAGATATCATATCTCTAAAGGTGATATTGAACTTCACTTCATTCCTACAGATCTTCAACTTGCAGACCTCTTTACAAAACCACTGGATGAGGCACGATTCAACTTCCTTGTGGGATCCTTAGGTATGTTAAATTTATGTTAAAAAAAATTCCAATAATTGACGGTACCTCTCTTACCGAAGCTTAGTTTCTCACCTTCGGTACCTCTCACCTTCGGTACCTCTCAATTTCGGTACCTCTCACCTTCGGTACCTCTATATTTCGGTAACTCTACCCACCGAAATTATCATTACCAAAGTATTTTCGACATTCGGTATTCCTTCCTACCGAAGTATCTCTCATATTTCGGTACCTCTATCTTTCGGTATCTTGTATGATGTGTCATCCTTATCCACATCACACATACCGAATCAATTCGGCACCTTTTCGTTATCCAATGATTTAACGCCACGTGTCACTTCAGTGTTCGTGCGTCAGATGATGGGACGTCCACGACCTGACACCATGTCGTTTTACGGCTCTTGCACTTTTCAATGACGCACGTATGCGTCGCACCATCATTACCTTTAAACGGTTTGAATTCCATCCGTTCCCTCTTCTTTTTCAAACCTATAAATACTTCTCTTATATTTCCTTTTTATTCTTTACCTATTTTCTCATCCTCTTCATCAAGAATCACTAAACCTGCAAATTCTTTCTTCAACAATGGCATCCTCAAAATCCTCTAAGGCTTCCAAGGATACTTCTCTCACTCGAGAGTCTCTCATCTTTCATTCATGCAACCAAGTTGCTCGTCTCTCGGCGGATGCTGATCACCCAGAGTTCAACCAAGTATCCATTTTTCTCCAACGATCTCCAATCTGCCATGCTCTCACTGCCTCCACCAAGATGAGCAAAATGCTCCTTGGTAACTTTTGGTTAACCTGTAAGTATGACTCTACTACTCATCAGGTGTCTGCTTCCGTTCTATCCTCTGAAGAGCACCCCGATCTCTCTTTTGGGGTGGATGATATTCGCTCAGTTCTCCAAATCCCAGAGTTTAATGTGTATGCTCCATTTCCTACTCATCACGAGCATGATGAGGTCGTTGCCGCTCTCCAGTATGTGCACGAAGGAAAGTCTACGGGTTCCGACACTCTCCTACGAAAGAATATGGGTGCACTATGGAACTACTTCTTTTCTCACCTCCTTTATTGTCTTTCCCACAAAACTTCGGGGTGGGATCAATCTCCGGCAACCATTACTCGGCTGGCTCATGCTCTCATTTTTATGAGGCGGATCGACTTTGCTCAGGTATTCTTCGACTCCTTGATCACCGCTATCTCTCCTCCCAGGAATCACAACGTGGCTCTTCCCCGCTTCATCTCTCTCATCATCAACCACAAGCTTTCTGCACAACTACGTGCCGATGCTGCTCTCCCCGAGCCGATGATCAAGTTTGACTTGCCAATTTCTCAAATTAGCAAGCAAACTATTTTCAAACAAACGAAGTCTACCGACTCTCCACTCACCTCAGGTATGCTTTCTTTCATCTCTTCTCCCAATCCGATTTGGGGAACGCTTGCCGAAGGTGAATCCGAAAGGCCTTCATCTCCTCTCAAGCCATCCGAATCGGTGGTCCCTTCTCCCCCAAAACCTTCCCGAGCTAAGTCGGTGGCTATTAAAAAGAAAAAGGCCACCGGCAACGTCGCACTTGCTCTTATGACTCTGCCGCTGACAAATCTGTCGGTGGCTACCCAGGTCATTACCCCTTCTGTTTTTGTTAAGCGACGTGGCTCAAAATCCCCTCCAAAGTCTCGCTCTAAGAGACTTCGGAAACCTTCGGCCGAAACTCCCACTCCATCTACCGATTCTCAAAAATCGGCAGATGTTGAACTTTCCCCTCCAGGGCCACGGGGATCTGCTAAACCCTCTCCCACCTCCTCCAAACCTTCTCAAAAAGATTTGGTTGTACAAAAGGAGTCCCTCAATATTCCTTCTCCTCCTCCTTCTGTGGAGATTGAAGATGAGTTGGTCTTCTCTCCGGACCGACATTCTGCTTCCTCACAACACAGCCTATCACCCGGGGTCAATCCCGATGATGTTGCACAAGCTGGGGTTTTATCCAAGGATATGTACGGACGCCTTTTCACTCCCTCATCCTCACCGACAAAATCCCCTTCTCCTAAACCTTCACCGAAAATATCCTCTTCTCCTAAACCTTCACCGAAAATATCCTCTTCTCCTAAACCTTCACCAAAGAAATCTCCCTCACCAAAACCTTCCCCTGCCAAAATGGTTGGGCCTTCTACCCAGGTACCGATCACAATATCTGCCGAGTTCGTTGCCGACATTGTTGACTCCAACTGGCAGGTACGAATGCTCGGTACCCAGTTTGAACAACTTCGCAAGTCTTTGCGTGAGCCGGCGCTCCTCGATTCTCTAAACGCCAACAACATCTCTTTGGAAGACCTTCTACAGCTCGTCAAGGAGCAAAATTCTGAAGTTGTCGATCTTAATCGCGACATCTTTCGGTGTTTGGATGTAATGCATAAGCAAATTGATGGTCTTCGTGCCCCTCTATCAGCAGCTATGGAATCTCTTCTCAAGGAGGTGGTCAGGCTTAATGATCAAAATACCTCCTTGACCTTGTTTGTGGCTGCTCTCAAGGCCGTCTCGGATGCTCGGGATCAAGATCTTATCCGTCTGCGGCAGCAGACCTCGAATCAGGAGTCTATTAATTCTGCAATTCTCAGTGCCTTGTAGACTATAAATAAGCGTCTTGACTCTCTGCCTGCCAATATGGCTCAATATTGTGCTCAGTCTCTTGACATTGATATCACTGAGTCTGCATTCACTCCTGACGATCGCAAGGTTTTGGAACGTATTGATCGCCGAGTAGGCCGTGTGTCGGCTACATCTGGTGTTTCTTCCCCGGCTCGTACTGAGGGGGAGAAACAGGCTGAGGGGGAGCAATTCCTTTCTCAGGTTCATATCAGTACGAGTCAGGAAAAACCCTCTGTTGCTGCCGAACCTGCTACTACCGAACCATCTGCTTCTACCGAACCTTCTGCTACCAAAGAGAAGGGAACCGATCACCCCAAGGTGGTCGAAGAGCCTGAGGGAGAGAAAATGCCCAAAATGGATAAGGGCAAAACTATTATGTCACCGGATGAAGTAGCTGCTGAAGAAAAGCGTCGTAAAGATGCTTTATTAAAGAAAGTTGCGGATGGTGCTGGTCTTCATCTTCCTCCTCCAAAGGCTACCTCTCCTGATCTAGGCTTATCTGAAGAGGAACTGAAAGCTGAAAAGCTTGCCCAGATTTCTCGTGACAGAGATGTCGAGCTAGCGTTGAAGATTGCTGCCGAAGAAGATCCTAACGACACAATCAAAACTCAGATGAGCGCTCAAGAGGATTCGGCGAAGAAAAATGAGGAAATAAAGTCTTTGTGTATCGATTGGTACCGCAAAACTCTCAATAGACGCCGAATCTCTGCCAAAATCACAGATGTCAAAATAATCAAACCGTCTGCAAGCTGCAAGGTTATTCGGCTAAAGATTACCAGGGATGATGCTTCATTGTCTATGGACCGACTGGACTCTCTTGTTCGGTTCGGAGTATCAGAATGGGTAGAAATTGGTATCTGCTTGTTAAAAAGCCAAAGCTCTGCAAAAGCTGAGGTTGATAAATACATTGCAGATCTTCAAACCAAGTTCAGAACCTACCGAAAAAGATACAACATTGTCCATACTCCTGCCGAAGAAGAGATTATCAACAATTTAATTAATGTCTGGTCATCCTCCTCCCAAATCGAAGTCGAAATCCAAAAAGGAAGATGTGTTTGCCCAAATGGCTAGAGAAGGAAAGGTCCCGGATACTTCAAATCTTGATCTATCATTACCAATTCCGGTTCCTCATCCTTCAACCACTGTGATTTCTGAGTCGACTCATGGTATCTTCTTCAACAACGCGCTTGGGCAGATCTCCTTCTTCAGATCAAACCAAATCCCTATTGCCGACACAACCTTTCTCCACGGGATTATTCAAATAATTCCAATATCGGCTAGGGATCTCTATGTGGCTACTACCGACAAACTAAAGAAGAGGGATGTTGAACCGCATTTTTCTTTTGAATAAACTCGGTGTAGTTTTATGTTTATGTTTATTTTGTTTTTCTCTGTATTGTAATCTTCTTAAAAAGATTAATACATTGAGTTTTTATTACTTATCGTAAATAGTTTGTACAAATATTTATTTCATTCTTTTATACTTGTAATTGTCGGATACTCTAAAAAAATCCAAAAATAAACAAAAAGAATGGTCTATGTGAAAAAGAACCCAAAAGAGTATGAAAAAGGGTCAAAATGCATTATTCATTAACTTCTAAGTTGTATGAGATGTTATCATCAAATAGGGGGAGATTGTTGGGTCATCTAAGATTTAAAGATAACATCTCCTTAGTCTTTATTGATGATTGAACCTTGTATTTTTGATTTATAGTTCTTTGTAATAGCTTAGTTAGTTTAACAGATCGGTGAGTCGAAGACAAACCGAATTCAACATGAAGGAAGTCTACAATGCGGATTGAGATGGACTTCAAATGTTAACTAAGCATAGTCTGCCAATTCCAATTCGGCAGATCACACCCTTGCCGATTTGTAATCGGCAATTCTTATCCTTGCCGATTTGTTGTTCGACATTCCTTCTCTTTTGTGCCGAACTACTCTTTCGGCACATACCTCAGTTACCGAATTCCTATTTCGGTAGTCTTCCTCTTACAGATTGTTTCTTTATCTTGTAAGAGCATTTATGTTAAATCCTCATGATTTGACATACTTCCTCATTCTCAATGATCTTCTGACAATGGGAATGGAAGCTTCTTTCTTCCTTGAGAAGATATACACTTAGTCTTAACTTGATTGAGACGTATTCTTTCTATTTGATCTCAAAAAGATTGTCCCCTTGAATATTTTATAATAGATATTGCACTTTCATAGCACAAAAGTTACCTTTTGTGTTATGACATGTCACATCAAATATCTTATAATTTATTGACAATATCTCAACTACCCTTGTCTTTACTCCTACTTGTCCTTTGCACTCATTACATTGGATAGTATATAAAGGATGGAAGTAGCACCTTGCTACTTACGCTTTCAACTCAAGTTTTGGTATTTAAAAGATTTCAAGCAGGTTGATAGTTTTCTCTTGTCTCTCTAAGGTTTAAGTCTTTGTGTTCTTAATATCTTCTAAGTGTTAGTTTGTTTAGAGTAGTTCTTAACTATTCTTATTCCGCAACAATCTTTAATTCTCTTTCTGTAATTCTTGATATTCATTATCAATAAAAGAATTAAAATTTAAGTAATTTTGTGTTATTGTATTCAACCCCCCCCCTTCTACAATACTTGTTTACTTCTTTGGGACTAACAATTAATAAACTTTAAAAAACTTTAATTATATCAATTACTAAACTTTAAAAAATAAAAATTGGATTGGATCACTCAAATACACTTTAAAAATACGTTTTATTTATAATTTTAAGTTACAAACTTACAATGTTATTACATCAATTCTGTAACACCCCGAATTTTAAGTCTTAATGGCATTGCGATCTGGATTATCTATCTCTCTCACTTGTTAGCCAAGGTAGTAGAATGGAAGAAGAGAAAACCTCAGTGCTGCTTGGCGCGGCTTACTGCGCGTCTAACCGCGCAGGTCTCTACCAATCCGCAACTCCAGTACTCCGCGCGACTCACCACGCGGGAACTCGCACGGGCGCGCATACCCCAATTAAAAGAAGGAAATCGGACAAAACCCAAATTTCCAAACTCAACTTTTAGAACTCTTGGAGGCTACGTTTTTTCTCTCTACATTTTGGTAAGTTTCACCTCCCAATCTTCCTTCTTTATCAATGCTTTCCACCAACCACATTTCTTGATCATTAATGGTGATTTAGGTGGTATTTAAGCATCCATTGTGGTAGATTAAAGTCTCCTCAAGATCCTAGCTTCATCTCCTTAAGCTTTTGAGTTTTAGGGTTTTGGAATACAACCCTACAAGGTGAGTTCATCCTTTTTATAAAACCCTATACATGTTCAAATCATATTTTTAACCTACTAGACATATCCATTTTCATTTATGTAACTTGGGGTGTATTTTCACCTAAAACCCTAACTTTGGAGATTCTAGGGTTCATATGTGTGGAAAAGATTTTGAGAAAAGAAAGAGGATATCTTGGATATATGTATGAAGAAAGCTTGTCATTATGTTTTTCTATCCTCTAGCTTCAAGGATTTATAAATGATGGGTTGATGCTATTTTCATCTAATTGCTGATAAGTTTGCACATTGGGAACTTGTTTTACTATAACCTTGAGTTGAGTATTTAGAACCTCGTGGTAAGATTATGCAAGTATTGCGGAAACTTTCTTTTATCAATATTTTGGGTATCATATCTTAATGTTGAAACACCGGTCAGCCTTTCTAGCTCTATGTGACATATTTGGTTGCATTAGGAGTCATGACCCCGTCATTGTTGTGCATTTGGTCCGACATTGGGACATTAGTTTTCCTCGTCGAGACACGTTTAGGCATCAGATTGGGTTATAAGTCCTACATGCTAAGTATTACGATATTGGATGAGGATCTCAACGTAAAGGCCCTTATGGGTTGAAGTTGACTTTCCGCGGGTGTACGTTTAAAGCCACTGAGCCTAACATCCCTTGCGTGTACTTTTATGTGTTTGGCTTTACTGACTGTCAAGTGGCCTACTTTTGTGTTCCGTCACTTGTGTTAGTAAGCGGGTCTCCCCCGTTAAACCAAGAGGTAACTGTTATGGTAAAAAGCACTATTATTCCCATCGTAACTCCATTTTCTTTATTTACGCTCATCATTAAATATCTTGATTCAACTGTTTGATCTCACTAGGCTTTAGCCTAACACTTTTTCTTAAAACTGACATGTATAGCAGGTTAACCTTGCGGTGGGATTCGTCGGGAATGAGCGGTCGGCCTAGAGGTCGAGAGCGGTCTTTTTAGGATGACATATTGACCAATACAATAGCGATAGTGGATGCGCATTTTTGGAAGAATAGCAACACCCGATATTAATCTTTCTTGTTTAAGTTAGATTATTAGGTTGTTAAGTAATATTTTTCCTTTGATTCATTGTAAAGGCTACAACTTTATTCCCCGTTCTCGGGATGATACTTTGGGATTGTTATGACATGTTTACCCAGTTTTTAGCCGTCATAGTGCGAAATTTTCGAATTTTTATTTCTCTAAATTTTAGGGCGTTACAAGTTGGTATCAGAGCATTAGTTTAAGTGAACTAGGTATGAATGTAGAATATCTAGACTTAAGATGTGAAATTAAGTTATGATTGAGTGAGATTGGGTAGAACTTCTAAGATAGGATGGTCTTAGAGTCGACAGAAACTACACAAATTGAGAGTTATGGGAATGGTAATGAAAATTCTTATGTATCGCATGTTCATAATTTTGCCTAGCTAACGTTATTATGAGGATGTTTTACGTGATTATGCTTGTTTTCCATTGTTATGATGATTAATGAATGTAGTAGTACGTTCACTTGTTTATAATTAGTATAATCTTCATCTCACCTACATTCTCGCGTTGTGTGGCAGTCAATGGTAAACACTCGGAATCGGTCGGAGGGCCAAGAGACGTCGGCATCTACAGTCGACCACCCTAGAGTTACGACAGCGGATTTGCCCCTCGACCGCAAAATGTGTTGGGCGGAGGGCCCGAGCATGTGCACCATCGCAACATAGCCTCATTCGAACCAATCATGGAAGAAGTGACCCCGTAATCAAGAATGATGGATCGGATGATGCAGGCCATGAAACGGTCTAGGAGAATATCGTGGTGGCGGGATCCGGGGGTACCGGGCCCACAATTCCTTCTAATAAAACCCCAACCCCGGAAGTGAGGCAAACGCCGAAAGTTTATACTTTTAAGGCATTCTTCGGATGCCGACCACCGGAGTTCAAGGGCTCGGACGACCCAGTGACATGCATGAATTGGATCCGAGAGATGGAGCAGGCCTTTCGATCAAGCGAATGTGGTGAAAATCATAAAGCAGTTTTCGGATCCCAAATGCTGAGACGGACGACCCTCACATGGTGGAATGTATACTCCACTTCCGTTAAAGCCGCGGTACTGGCCAAGTTAAGCTGGGAAACGTTCAAGAAGAAGATAAATGGAAGAATTATGTAACGAGCGGGCTATGGACCGCATCATTGATGAATTATGCACTTTGAAGAAAATGAATTTGTCAGTGAAGGAGTACAACAAGTTGTTTATGGACAAGCTGGGTTTGGTGGGACATCTGGTCCCAACCGAAAGAGAGAAGATCAAAGCCTACATCAAAGGCTTGCCTACCGAGATGATGAACATGGTTCGAGTGTCAAAGGTCGCTACTCTTCGAGAGGCAATCGAAGAAGCACAACTTGTGGAAGACTCTTATGGTTCGAGCAAGGTGGAGAGAAGCGGAGTAGTTGATAAGAGAAGGTGGGAGGGGAGTACGATGCACTCCAAAAGATCAAAACCATTCAACCATAACAGTCAGCGAGGAGTGGGTCAGAGACGGGATGTTCCTTAGTGTTCAAAGTGTCGAAGCAAACACCTCGGCCCCTGTAACTCAGGATCCGAACCCTGTTTTAAATGTGGCAAAACCGGTCACAGTTTCCGTGATTGTCCAATCAAGGGACAAATTTGTTTTGGATGAAGAGAGTCAGGTCACATTAGAAGCGAGTGCCCGAAAGCAAAGATGAGTTTCAGTGGAGGAAAGAAAGTGGACCCTCCTAAAGCAACATGAAGAGCATTTCAGATGACCACTGAGGAAGCGAAGGCATCGACAGATGTAGTGTCGAGTACGTTTATCCTAAACTTCGTACCTGCACGTGTTTTGTTTGATTCAGGAGCTAGATTTTCGTTTGTGTCAAGTTCGTTTTGCCCAAAGCTATTCATGCCCACTACTAGTTTAGAGGATACGTTAGTGGTAGAATTAGCGGATGGTGATCAGGTAGTAGTTCGAGACATCCTTAAGAGTTGCAAGCTAGAAATTGAAGGGAGAGAATTCCCGGTTGACCTAATGCCAATGGTCATTGGGGGATTTGATGTTGTTATCGGGATGGATTGGTTGTCGAATAACCATGCTGAAATCCTTTGTGCGAAAAAGTTGATCCAAATCCCAATTTCGGATGTTGAGTCGGTGACCGTGTACGGCGAGAGGCGAAAATGCGAAGTAGCGATTATCAGCATTGTGAAAGCACGAAAGTGTTTATCGAAAGGATGCCCATCCTTTTTGGCGTACGTGATAGACGACAAACGTGGGAAGAAAAAACTAGAGGATGTAAAGGTGGTGAATGAGTTCCCTGATGTGTTCCCGGACGACTTGCCCGACCTACCGCCCGACCGTCAAGTAAAGTTCAAGATCGATCCAACGTCGAGGGTAGCCCCGATATCTAGAGTACCGTACCGTTTAGCCCCGTCAGAGATGAAAGAGATGATGGGACAACCTCAAGACCTTCTTGAGAAAGGATTCGTGAGGCCGAGCTTGTCACCTTGGGGAACACCGATCTTATTTTTGAAGAAGAAAGATGGAACCATGAGGATGTGTATCGATTATAGGGAGTTGAATAAGGTGACCGTGAAGAACAAATATCCACTCCCTAGAATCGATGACTTATTCGACCAACTTCAAGGAGCGGGTTGTTTTTCGAAGATTGATCTACGTTCGGGCTACCATCAGGTGAAGGTCAAGGAGGATGATATTCCGAAGACTGCTTTCCGGACGCGCTATGGTCACTATGAGTTTTTAGTGATGCCCTTTGGCTTGACGAACGCCCCGGCGGTGTTCATGGACTTAATGAACCGCGTGTGTCGACCCTTCCTTGATAAATCAGTCATCGTGTTCATTGATGATATCCTGATTTACTCCAAGGACGAGTCTGATCACGTGCGTCATCTTCGTGATGTTCTAGAAGTCTTGAGGAAGGAGAAACTTTATGCGAAATTCTCCAAGTGTGAGTTTTGGTTGAAGGAAGTGCAGTTTTTGGGTTACGTGGTCACGAAAGACGGAGTGAAGGTGGATCCGGCAAAGATAGAAGCTATGATGAATTGGGAACCTCCAAAGAGCCCATCTGAGATCCAGAACTTTTTGGGTCTAGAAGGCTACTACCGAAGGTTCATACAGGATTTTTCCAATATTGCCTCTTCGTTGACAGCATTGACCAAGAAGAATGTGATATTTGTATGAACTGAAGCTCAGAAAAAGCTTTCCGGACATTGCGAAGGAAGTTGTGTGAGACTCCAATTTTATCCTTGCCGGAAGGATCGGAGGACTTTGTAGTCTATAGTGACGCATCCAAGATGGGGCTTGGGTGTATGCTTATGCAAAGGGGTAAGGTGATTGCCTATGCGTCTAGGCAACTAAAGGTACACGAGAAGAACTACCCCACTCATGACTTGGAATTAGCAGCGGTAGTGTTCGCCTTGAAGTTGCGGCGACATTATCTTTATGGCACGAAGTGTACCTTGTACATGGATCATAAAAGCCTGAGGTACGTCTTCGATCAGAAGGAGCTCAACATGAGACAAAGAAGATGGTTGGAACTACTCAAGGACTATGATTGTGAACTACTCTATCACCCGGGAAAAGCGAATGTGGTGGACGACGCATTGAGTCGGAAGGAGTATAGTGGGAAGCTTCAAGCTAAGCTTACGTGAATCGAATTAGTGTCAAGTCTTTTGGAGAAGAGTAGAATGTCGCAAACCAAGGCCTTATTGGAAGAGAATCTCAAAGAGGAAGTAATGGTCAAACAACGCCTACTCTTGACCGAAGATAGCCGTGGGATAAAGTGTTTTGATGGAAGAGTTTGGGTGCCAAAGATTGGTGGGAATCGGGAGCTACTGTTGGAAGACGCGCACAAGTCCAAATACTCTATCCACCCGGGGAGTACAAAGATGTATAGGGACTTGAAGTTACAATATTGGTGGCTAGGTATGAAATTAGATGTGGCACGCTATGTAGAGCGATGTGTAACTTGTTCGCAAGTGAAGGCCGAGAACCAACGACCCTATGGGAACCTTCAACCATTAGAAATACCCGATTGGAAATGGGACAAGATTACTATGGACTTTGTGACCAAGCTACCGAAGACTTTGAGAGGGAACGACACCATTTGGGTGATCGTTGATCGGTTGACGAAGAGTGCGCATTTTCTAGCAATGCGGGAAACTTTGCCAATGGATAAGTTGCCAAAGCTTTACATAGACGAAGTGGTCTCTAGGCACAGTATACCCTTGTCTATAGTCTCCGATCGTGACAGTCGATTCACATCAAGATTTTGGGGATCCGTACATCAAGAGTTGGGCACACGGGTGAATTTGAGCACGACATACCACCCACAAACGGACGGACAAAGCGAAAGGACGATTCAAACTTTGGTGGACATGCTTAGATCCTGTGTGATCGACTTTGGCGGTAATTGGGATACCCATTTGCCTTTGGTGGAGTTCGCATACAACAACAGTTATCACTCTAGCCTCGGGATGGCACCATTTGAAGCCTTGTATGGGCGGAAATGTAGAACTCCCGTGTGTTGGTTAGAGGCGGGGGAGAAACAATTTGTTGGCCCAGAGATCGTGCAAGAGACGGCCTATAAGGTCAAAGCTATCCGTGAGCGTTTGAAAGCGGTGCAGGATCGTCATAAAAGTTATGCTGACAAGAAGAAGAGACCAGTGGAGTTTCAGGTGGGAGACCAGGTGATGCTAAAGGTGTCTCCATGGAAAGGCTTGATTCGGTTTGGAAAGCGAGGGAAGTTAAGTCCCCGTTTCCTTGGTCCATTTACCATTATCGAGCGTATTGGGCTCCAAGCCTACAAGTTAGACTTACCACCAGAGATGGATGGAATCCACCCTACTTTCCATGTGTGCGATGGAAGAAGAGAGCGTTATAACATTATCCGAGATTCGAGTGGACGATCACCGTTGTGTCGAAGAACCTGAAGCCATTTTTAAAAGGTAATCAAGAAACTCCGACATAAAGAAATGGCAATGGTGAAGGTGCAATGGAAACATAATCGCGGTGCGAATGTGACTTGGGAAGCGGAGGAGGACATGAAGCGTCGATATCCTCGTTTGTTTGACTAGTCGGGATTTCGGGGACGAAATCCATTCCAAGGTGGGGAGGATTGTAACACCCCGAATTTTGAGTCTTAATGGTGTTGCGATCTGGATTATATATCTCTCTCACTTGTTAGCCAAGGTAGTAGTGTAACACCCCGATTTTCGAATGGTATCAATTCAAGCTAATACAGAAATCAGTAGCCTTAAAGGGGAAAAATAAGATTTTTGATTTTGGACTTGAATCCTAGATTTTATAGTCTAGATAGACGAAGGATTCAATTACTAGTCCAACGGTTCTTTCCGGAGCGAAAACGAAGCTATAACGAAGAAGTTATGACCAAAACAGTGTTCAGGCATATTTTGGTCGGAAGTACCATCGCTCGCGCCCGCGCAAAATATTGAGCACGCCCGCGAGCATCTGCGCTGTGAATTTCACTTAAATCCGACTTTTTCCTCATTTCTTCATATCTTTTGATCCACAACTCCGATTTGGGTGATTCAAGTTGCTACGGTTTCGTTTTTTAGAGATCTTCAAGGATATAACAAGATATTGGAGGTTTGTAACCATTTTGGTGAACTAGAGGTGTTTTGATTGGTGGATTACAGCTTGGGTTAAGGTACTCTTCTATCTTCTTCATTTATGAAAGTTAGGGTTTCGGTATCAGTTGAGGTATTCATGTATAAGGCTGGGGATCGATTATTTGTGGTTGTTTATGTATATTTTGGAACCTTGTGGATCTAGGTTTTTGGAAGATTTGGTTTGAAGAATCAAGTTCTTCAAGGAAAGCTCTAAGTGGGTAAAATCTAGATTTATCCTAAATCTAGCAAGGTGAGTTCAAGTTGATCTGTGAAAACGGTGTACATGCCAAAATGGTTATTTTAAAGTGTTTTATACGAAATGGTTAACTGCTGATAAGTTTGGAATATTTTGAAGTAAATTATGTTTTACTTGGTTATTTGTCAAAGGGTGAGTATTTTGATAAGTTTTCATATTTGGTGAACTTGGGTTGTGTTAACCTCATAAAATGCTCATATTTGGGTTTTGAATGTTCTAACGAGTAAATAGCATGGTTTTCACATTCATGGTGATTTTGTACAAATGAAGTCTATTTCATGTTATACGTATTTCGGGTACATTTGCATTCATAAACCCTTTGGAAAACCTTTGGTCCCATTATGTGTTGAGTTTTGGGTTAATCTCGTCTTTGAGGTATGTGTCTTCGTAAACGTTGTTTCCAGACATTTTATTACTCGGGGAACCGATAATTATTTGATCAAATGGATTTTGAGCATTTTAGCTCGGTGTTGGCTTAAAATAGTCTTGTGGACAATTGTCCGGATTTAATAGCTCGATGTAGAGTCCCATTTCATGACTTACATCTAAATGCATTTTTATCGCATATTTATAATTACAGGCTCGAGTGTTGTTGTCATTCAGGTATAGTCGTGTAATATTAGACTGTGTTGCATTGGATCCACAGGCACATGAGTCAGTCTTATTTGATGGTCATTTGGGTGGTACGGGGTTGGACTCCGGGACACATGTTTTATGACCTTGTCCGTTCAAGGAGTACACTAGGAGGACTAAGTCCGGGTGGTGCTATCATGGCGTGGAGTAGCCATTGGATGGGCGTTTTGGACCTCCGCCAGGTGGGGCAATGCCTTGGTTGTATCCCCCTTGGGCCGGGCCTTGGAGCGGTATTCTCGTTGTTATATCGCTAAGGTCAGTTGACTCTTTGGTGTAGCTTGAAGGGAGTCGTAGGGACACTTGGGCTTGTGTGTCGTGAAGTGTCATACGATTAACGTTGTATGAGTGACATACTTTTGTGTTCCTCGACTCTCAACGGATACGGGAAGCCCCCGTCGTCGGCCCGTCGTATTTTGGATATTTAATTGTCCATGTTTTAATATTGGGATTTCATTCTACTTTATGGTCACGTGAGTATTAAATTGGGTTACATGTTTTCAATGACGTACCATATTATTTAAGAATCGCTTTCCTTTATTTATGGGTCAAGTATTATGTCCTGCCCGTGTTTTGGGTGTTTTGGGATATGAGGTTTTATGTACAATTTCATAATTGGAATATCGAACTATGACCCCATTTTGGGTGAGTTCCGGATTGCATCATTTTACATGAAGGGTGTGTTTGGGAGCATTATCTTTAAAAGTGCATGTTGTGGGAAAAATGTGTCGTTTCCATTTTAAAGTATATTAATTCGAAAGATCTCGCTTTAAACTGATTTCCTGTCTTTTAAAGATATATTCATTCATGTTAAAACTCTTGAGCTCACTAGGCGTTAAGCCTAACCTTTTTATTTGTCGGCATGTGCATCAGGTCCTGTTGGGGGTTCGGTTCTAGCAATGCTTCGAGAAGTCGAGCCTTAGCCTTGTGCAAGTGTATGTAGTGAGAGAAGTCTTCCGCAGGTTGGAGATAGTATCATGTTTGGGTTTAGTAGCACTCGTCCTTACCATAGATTGTGGTATAGAATGTGTATATGTGTTGGGGTTAATTCTTAATTTGTGTTTGTAGTTTGAAGTATTTATTGATGTATTTAGAAAAATTTTAATAAGTTGCTATCTTCAGGTTTGAGAGTGTTACAAGTTGGTATCAAAGCTTAAGTTTGAGAGAATTAGGTATTGATCTTTAGATGCCTAGACTCAAACTAGAGTTCTTATAAGTGATTGTAAGTGAAGTTGCGTATTAGGTACCTTAAGATGAGATATTTTGAGGATTGATCGAGTCTCTAGGAACGGAAAACTTGTCGAGGGTCGCAAGGATGATCGTGTACGGTACGTTCATAATGGCACCTGGCCAGTGTCATGGTGAATCTACATGCTACATGTGTATACTTGAACTACCTTGATAGGACGACCGTTAAGGTAGTGAGAAAGTTTTTAAGCGAGTAATCTAAGGAAAGGTTGATGTCTATAGCAATGTCACGTTAAAGTGATAGTTAAGTGTGATAAAGGCATTAAGCTGACCATCTTGAGTAAGAATTATTGGTTGGATTAGAACTATAAGTTCGTTAGACCAATTTTATTTCGAGGATAAATTGTAAGTTGACCCAATTAGTGGGTTCGTGGCTCTAAAATGTTTGATGTATCAAAATGGCAATTGTATGTCGGGATGATGGAGGAGTGTAGTCCTGAGATGCTGAGTGCCGACCAAATTCATGCATGAAATCTATTTCTAAAATAAGTTTGCATCAACTGTTTCTCATGTATTCGAAGCATAAAGTGTATTATACCTTGAAGTCTTGGTAAAACATTTAGCACTCATCAGGTTTTAAACTGTGAGCTTAAGCATGCATAAAATTGTTTTGTTGTAAATGATTGCAAGTTGTTATCTAAATTCTCTTCTTTCACGCCTCATGTTTAATGCTATTTCCGGATATTGTAAATGTCCATGTTTTAATGTCATTTGGGTATTGGGCAAGCAACTATGAGATTTTAACCTAGACATTGGATCTCCTCCACGTATGTTGATGGTTTTAAAGGAAAGGTTAATCCCACGTTTTGAGTCGGAATTTCTTGAGGATTTTTAGTTTGTGTGAGTTTTAATTTTGCTTCTGTTAAGCTTGCGAGTTATTTAGCGTTGTGCCTCATGTAAATTTTGTGAAGTGTTATTTTACCTTTTATTTCAGTAAAAGGAGGAAACTCCTAAAAGTTTGATATTAAAAGCGTATTGCCGTTTTCTTTACACTCTCTGTTGAGAAGTGAAGATTTTGACACCGCATGATTTTAGCGTTAATGAGTCTCGCGAAAATTCAATTGGGTTTAGGGTGTCTCGTCTTACGTCATTTTGCGTTGCGTAAATAATTTTGAGAACATGTGCATATGCATCATTGTGTGCGTTAAATGTTGAATTTTATACAAATGTCATTCGTTGCATGCTTTTTGCATTTGGATTTAATTATAACGTCGGTGTATGTAAACATGAAAAAGATCTTCGGTATTTCAAACAAGACTTTTGTTCTGATCGTAATTCAATCATCCGCTTTTACTGATAGAAATTTCTGCAATGCGTTTATCGAGTCAACAACATCCTTGTCGTTGAAGTTTTGTTGGGCCAAATGTGTTTAATTATGCGACTTAAAGCTTTAAACTCGATTTGAAATCTTATTTGCATTCCCTTTATCTTACCGCCTTTGGGGAATGAACTGCTGCTTATGGGGTTTGTTGAAAATTCTTTTGCCACAACGTCTTTTGGTTAAAGAGGCAGAATTTTAAAGTTAAAATTGTGAAATTCCCGTTTGGAGTTGTACAAACATTTATTGCACGTGTTGTGGTGCAAGAACTTGTTTTCACGTTTATAGTGTAAATTGTTGCGCGTAATTTATTATTGTCCTGTTTAACGTAGGCATGGGTTAAAGGTGTTTTTGGAAATAACTTCTTATGCGCCGTGTTGTTGATCAATTTTGAAACCTATCGGTTGTACGGAAGAGTATTTTTACCGCATGTCTAATCGTTTAACCGTTTATGTATTTGTAAGTTTTATAAACTTCGAATGGGCGTATTGGTCGAAAATCCTTGAACTCATTAGGCCTATAGATTTAAACCCTGGTGTAAGAACAGTTGTAATTAGGGATTAAAGGAGCCCTTGGGATTTGAAGCATCGGATGATCCGACTCGCGGTCAGCCTTGATATTTTGGGCGTGGAGCTTTTGGAATCTGTGTGCGCTTGTATTATGGAAATAGTAGATTCAAGTTTCCTAGTTATTAAGGAGTGATTTTATGCTTCGGTAATCATGCGAGTTAAAGTTTAGGTATTTGTAGACGATTAGATTGGGTTCGATTTGGTGGGTTGCTCGTCGGTGTGACACCATGGTTTATGTGGTTGGTGTACCGTCTTAGCGGGTTCCGCGATTAAAGGAAATTTTGGTGATCTGTCGGTTAGAGATGTAAGATTTGAAATTTTAGCTCTCTATTAGGTGTCAACCTTAGTGCGACAATCCGTCTGGAATGGAATTTTGGGCGGGATGTCCACGTTTTCGAGGTCACCGTTTAGTCCTAGGCGTCAACTTATTTTCTTGAGGTCATTGGATCTTGGAATGTATGGATGTAACCCGGTGGGTTATGGAAAATATCGACCTTTCAGTGGTGGTTTTTGAAAGGAGTCTGGGTATTGAGGATTTAGTATCGAGGTGTTTAAGCATTCCCGTGGTGATAAAGATTGCAGTATAGGAATATTGTGGGGTTGATGTTGGAACGGAGTTGAGTGTTAACCGGATCTGGATTAACCAGTTACTTGAAGGACGCATTGGGGCGCCTTGGAAGAACATCTTGTTCAATATTAGGAATGGATCAGTAGGAATTCGAGGATTCATGGGATTTGGGAATCGACTATCTGTAGAGCGTAATGGTATGTTTCTGGTGGGAACGCAATGTTGGAGTCTATAGAAGTGTAGGAGCCCTTGCAGACATTGTGTCTGGGTCAGCTTTGAGGAACGGACTTAAAGGTTGCGATGGTTCAAACCAAGTTAGTCGTTAGGAAATTTCGTCAAAGGACAATAACTCTTTAGTGATGATGATCTTTGGAGACATTTGGTGGGAATGTCGAGGTGGACTTTAAGTACAAATGAATTTTTGAGGAGACCTTGATGCGTCGTAATCAGAAGTATCTAAGGGAATACTTCGGATTGGGGTATTCTTGATGGAAATGACTAGATAAGGTCGTAAGTCGCTTTCGGGGTAATATGAGAAATCTAAGGTTGGAAGACAACTGAGATTTATCGATTAAGAAAATGATTAATCAACGGCGCAACGTTCATCCTGACGTCGGTGAAATATATTGAACGTTGAGGTTTAGTTTGTAATGGCACGTTATGAGAAACACAACTACAACCTCAACCGGAATGTAATCGGGTTTATATATGAGGTGAAGTTTAAGTGAAGGCATTCCTTTTGGATAGGAAATCAATCGATCTTTCCAAGTGCGATGTTGGGTGTTTGGTGGTTCCAGATTTCGAGGACGAAATCTCTTTTAAGGTTGGGAGGATTGTAACACCCCGATTTTCGAATGGTATCAATTCAAGCTAATACAGAAATCGGTAGCCTTAAAGGGGAAAAATAAGATTTTTGATTTTGGACTTGAATCCTAGATTTTATAGTCTAGATAGACGAAGGATTCAATTACTAGTCCAACGGTTCTTTCCGGAGCGAAAACGGAGTTATAACGAAGAAGTTATGACCAAAACAGTGTTCGGGCATATTTTGGTCGGAAGTAACATCGCTCGCGCCCGCGCAAAATATTGAGCGCGCCCGCGAGCATCTGCGCTGTGAATTTCACTTAAATCCGACTTTTTCCTCATTACTTCATATCTTTTGATCCACAACTCCGATTTGGGTGATTCAAGTTGCTACGGTTTCGTTTTTGAGAGCTCTTCAAGGATCTAACAAGAGATTGGAAGTCTATTGGAGTATAGTAGAGTATTTTGTGGTGGTAAGATTCTCATCTCTCACTATTCATCTTCTTCACCAAAGTTTTCTAGGGTTTCATCCACCCTTTGTTCTCCCTTTTATAGATTGGAGGTTTGTAACCATTTTGGTGAACTAGAGGTGTTTTGATTGGTGGATTCAAGCTTGGGTTAAGGTACTCTTCTATCTTATTCATTTATGGAAGTTAGGGTTTCGGTATCAGTTGAGGTATTCATGTATAAGGTTGGGGATCGATTATTTGTGGTTGTTTATGTATATTTATGGTTGGAACCTTGTGGATCTAGGTTTTTGGAAGATTTGGTTTGAAGAATCAAGTTCTTCAAGGAAAGCTCTAAGTGGGTAAAATCTAGATTTATCCTAAATCTAGCAAGGTGAGTTCAAGTTGATTTGTGAAAATGGTGTACATGCCAAAATGGTTATTTTAAAGTGTTTTATACGATATGGTTAACTGCTGATAAGTTTGGAATATTTTGAAGTAAATTATGTTTTACTTGGTTATTTGTCAAAGGGTGAGTATTTTGATAAGTTTTCATATTTGGTGAACTTGGGTTGTGTTAACCTCATAAGATGATCATATTTGGGTTTTGAATGTTCTAAATAGTAGAGTATTTTGTGGTGGTAAGCTTCTCATCTCTCACTATTCATCTTCTTCACCAAAGTTTTCTAGGGTTTCATCCACCCTTTGTTCTCCCTTTTATAGATTGGAGGTTTGTAACCATTTTGGTGAACTAGAGGTGTTTTGATTGGTGGATTCAAGCTTGGGTTAAGGTACTCTTCTATCTTCTTCATTTATGGAAGTTAGGGTTTCGGTATCAGTTGAGGTATTCATGTATAAGGTTGGGGATCGATTAATTGTGGTTGTTTATGTATATTTATGGTTGGAACCTTGTGGATCTAGGTTTTTGGAAGATTTGGTTTGAAGAATCAAGTTCTTCAAGGAAAGCTCTAAGTGGGTAAAATCTAGATTTATCCTAAATCTAGCAAGGTGAGTTCAAGTTGATCTGTGAAAACGGTGTACATGCCAAAATGGTTATTTTAAAGTGTTTTATACGAAATGGTTAACTGCTGATAAGTTTGGAATATTTTGAAGTAAATTATGTTTTACTTGGTTATTTGTCAAAGGGTGAGTATTTTGATAAGTTTTCATATTTGGTGAACTTGGGTTGTGTTAACCTCATAAGATGCTCATATTTGGGTTTTGAATGTTCTAACGAGTAAATAGCATGGTTTTCACATTCATGGTGATTTTGTACAAATGAAGTCTATTTCATGTTATACGTATTTCGGGTACATTTGCATTCATAAACCCTTTGGAAAACCTTTGGTCCCATTATGTGTTGAGTTTTGGGTTAATCTCGTCTTTGAGGTATGTGTCTTCGTAAACGTTGTTTCCAGACATTTTATTACTCGGGGAACCGATAATTATTTGATCAAATGGATTTTGAGCATTTTAGCTCGGTGTTGGCTTAAAAGAGTCTTGTGGACAATTGTCCGGATTTAATAGCTCGATGTAGAGTCCCATTTCATGGCTTACATCTAAATGCATTTTTATCGCATATTTATAATTACAGGCTCGAGTGTTGTTCTCATTCAGGTATAGTCGTGTAATATTAGACTGTGTTGCATTGGATCCATAGGCACATGAGTCAGTCTTATTTGATGGTCATTTGGGTGGTACGGGGTTGGACTCCGGGACACATGTTTTATGACCTTGTCCGTTCAAGGAGTACACTAGGAGGACAGAGTCCGGGTGGTGCTATCATGGCGTGGAGTAGCCATTGGATGGGCGTTTTGGACCTCCGCCAGGTGGGGCAATGCCTTGGTTGTATCCCCCTTGGGCCGGGCCTTGGAGCGGTATTCTCGTTGTTATATCGCTAAGGTCAGTTGACTCTTTGGTGTAGCTTGAAGGGAGTCGTAGGGACACTTGGGCTTGTGTGTCGTGAAGTGTCATACGATTAACGTTGTATGCGTGACATACTTTTGTGTTCCTCCACTCTCAACGGATACGGGAAGCCCCCGTCGTCGGCCCGTCGTATTTTGGATATTTAATTGTCCATGTTTTAATATTGGGATTTCATTCTACTTTATGGTCGTGTGAGTATTAAATTGGGTTACATGTTTTCAATGACCTACCATATTATTTAAGAATCGTTTTCCTTTATTTATGGGTCGAGTATTATGTCCCGCCCGTGTTTTGGGTGTTTTGGGATATGAGGTTTTATGTACAATTTCATAATTGGAATATTGAACTATGACCCCATTTTGGGTGAGTTCCGGATTGCATCATTTTACATGAAGGGTGTGTTTGGGAGCATTATCTTTAAAAGTGCATGTTGTGGGAAAAATGTGTCGTTTCCATTTTAAAGTATATTAATTCGAAAGATCTCGCTTTAAACTGATTTCCTGTCTTTTAAAGATATATTCATTCATGTTAAAACTCTTGAGCTCACTAGGCGTTAAGCCTAACCTTTTTTATTTTTCGGCATGTGCATCAGGTCCTGTTGGGGGTTCGGTTCTAGCAATGCTTCGAGAAGTCGAGTTTTAGCCTTGTGCAAGTGTATGTAGTGAGAGAAGTCTTCCGCAGGTTGGAGATAGTATCATGTTTGGGTTTAGTAGCACTCGTCCTTACCATAGATTGTGGTATAGAATGTGTATATGTGTTGGGGTTAATTCTTAATTTGTGTTTGTAGTTTGAAGTATTTATTGATGTATTTAGAAAATTTTTAATAAGTTGCTATCTTCAGGTTTGAGGGTGTTACAAGTAGAATGGAAGAAGAGAAAACCTCAGTGCTGCTTGGTGCGGCTTACCGCGCGGCTAACCGCGCGGGTCTCTGCCAATCCGCAACTCCAGTACTCTGCGCGGCTCACCGCGCGAGTGAAACCGTGCGGGAACTCGCGCGGGGCGCATACTTCAATTAAAAGAAGGAAATCGACCAAAACCCCAAATTTCCAAACTCAACTTTTAGAACTCTTGGAGGTTACGTTTTTTCTCTCTACATTTTGGTAAGTTTCACCTCCCAATCTTCCTTCTTTATCAATGCTTTCCACCAACCACATTTCTTGATTATTAATGGTGATTTAGGTGGTATTTAAGCATCCATTGTGGTAGATTCAAGTCTCCTCAAGATCCTAGCTTCATCTCCTTAAGCTTTTGAGTTTTAGGGTTTTGGAATACAACCCTACAAGGTGAGTTCATCCTTTTTATAAAACCCTATACATGTTCAAATCATATTTTTAACCTACTAGACATCTCCATTTTCATTTATGTAACTTGGGGTGTATTTTCACCCAAAACCCTAACTTTGGAGATTCTAGGGTTCATATGTGTGGAAAGGATTTTGAGAAAAGAAAGAGGATATCTTGGATATATGTATGAAGAAAGCTTGTCATTATGTTTTTCTATCCTCTAGCTTCAAGGATTTATAAATGATGGGTTGATGCTATTTTCATCTAACTGCTGATAAGTTTGCACATTGGGAACTTGTTTTACTATAACCTTGAGTTGAGTATTTAGAACCTCTTGGTAAGATTATGCAAGTATTGCGGAAACTTTCTTTTATCAATATTTTGGGTATCATATCTTAATGTTGAAACACTGGTCAGCCTTTCTAGCTCTATGTGACATATTTGGTTGCATTGGGAGTCATGACCCCGTCATTGTTGTGCATTTGGTCCGACGTTGGGACATTAGTTTTCCTCGTCGAGGCACGTTTAGGCATCAGATTGGGTTATAAGTCCTACGTGCTAAGTATTACGATATTGGATGAGGATCTCAACGTAAAGGCCCTTATGGGTTGAAGTTGACTTTCCGCGGGTGTACGTTTAAAGCCACTGAGCCTAACATCCCTTGCGTGTACTTTTATGTGTTTGGCTTTACTGACTGTCAAGTGGCCTACTTTTGTGTTCCGTCACTTGTGTTAGTAAGCGGGTCTCCCCCGTTAAACCAAGAGGTAACTGTTATGGTAAAAAGCACTATTATTCCCATCATAACTCCATTTTCTTTATTTACGCTCATCGTTAAATATCTTGATTCAACTGTTTGATCTCACTAGGCTTTAGCCTAACACTTTTTCTTAAAACTGACATGTATAGCAGGTTAACCTAGCGGTGGGATTCGTCGGGAATGAGCGGTCGGCCTAGAGGTCGAGAGCGGTCTTTTTGGGATGACATATTGACCAATACGATAGCGATAGTGGATGCGCATTTTTGGAAGAATAGCAACACCCGATATTATTTTTTCTTGTTTAAGTTAGATTATTAGGTTGTTAAGTAATATTCTTCATTTGATTCATTGTAAAGGCTACAACTTTATTCCCCGTTCTCGGGATGATACTTTGGGATTGTTATGACAGGTTTTGTATACTCAGGTTTACCCAGTTTTTAGTCGTCATTTTTATTTCTCTAAATTTTAGGGCGTTACAAATTCTAAGAAAAAATACACTTGTTAAAAACCCGAAGGTCTCGCTCCCGAACTCCCACCCTCACCCCAGGCCCATGGATTGTAATTGTATGGATTGTACTCTTGGTCTTGAAGAGTTTCGTACTTTTTAAGTCGCTCAACAGTCGTATTATCATCAAGGCGGTCGGTGTCTGGTTCTTCTTCTTCATCGTCGTAACGTGAGACGCCACCGACACTACTAGCATCGTCTTCGGTTACGGTTCCCGGCGTACTTAGTCCTTCGTCCACTTCGTTTTCGGCTAAATTTAATTCCACATCGTCTATATCCGCCTCGAGGTTTGTTTCATGTTGAATTCTTTGCATGCCATCCAAGTAATCCTTCAAACATATGGAGCACTCTATCGACTCTGGGGTTAATCTTGTCCGACGCTCCGAAATGATCCTGCCACTAAGAGAAAAGGCGGACTCCGAAGCTACGGTACTAGCTTGGATTGTTAGTATGTCACGGGCAATAGCCGCCAAAATCGGGAATTGAGGTTGTTTAATTTTCCACCAGTCTAATAAATCTATATTTTCATAATTTTGGACGGGTGTGGGGGATATATCAATAAAATTAGTATGTATGTAAACATTGGATTTACCCAAATCGACCCCATCAAATCTAGATTTTTTACTAATTCATTTAAAACCTCGTTCATTAAATTTGTCATTAAGTCGGCCCGGTTTCTACCACGAGAACTAGAACTAGAACCCGGTGAAAAAAATTGAGTTGTAGAGGGTTGTTGGCTTCCTCCCCTGTAACACCCGTGATTTTTGGTTAATCCTTAATTCACCCTTATCCGGTTAAGCCATGATTATAGATCTTATCCACTTGGTGTTTGTGGGTTTTGAATTTCGAACCGAGAGCACGTCGGGTCGAAAAGTCAGAATTTTGACCTTCGGGGTGGCCTGGGCGACTATGCCCGCGATTGTGACAGAATGTCACTCTCGCGGGGCATTATCGCGGGAGGTGTACCGCGGGTCTCCCCCTTCGGGCGACTATGCCAAGGGCATAGTCGCGTGGCACTATCGCCGACGGCCCCTGGTCGTTTTTAAGTAGCTTTGAGCAGCCCCTCTTCATTTATCTCAACCCCTTTCACCCTTTTTCTCTCTAGAAACCGAACCCCAAACCCTAAAATCGGTTTTATACATCAAAGACACCAAATCTATTATATCCCAAGTGTTCCTCCTTCCACCCATCAAAGATTGGAAGCTATGGTCAAGAAGCTTCATCTTCACCTTCAACCTCAAGTTCATTTTGGGTTTTCTAGGTTTTCGTCAAAACCTAAGTGGTAAGTATGTTCTTTCCATTTCCAAACCTTGTAATAAGTTATAAATGTTCCATTGATGTTTCCCCTAGTATTTGGCTTATCAATCTCGAACTTGACAGTTTTTGGGAGAAACTAGGGTTTTGATCTCGTTGGGGATTTTGGTGTATTATGTTTGGGGAATGTTTCTATATGGTTGGATGTGGTTATTTACGGTTGAAAATGTGTGGATCTAGGTTTTGGGAGCTCGAGTTGAAGAGTTGGATTGGGTGTCCTCGGAAAGTCTCATCATCAAAAAGGGTTTTAGAAGCTCTCGGCTTGAGGATTCAAATGGCCTTCAAAAGAACTCGATGGGTAAAATCTAGATTTAGCCTAAATCTAGCAAGGTGAGTTCAAGTTGATTTATGAAAACGTTGTACATGCCAAAATGTTTATTTTAAAGCATCTATGTGTTTTACATGAAATTATCAACTGTTGAGTTGTTTGGTAACTTTTGATTATTTGAAGTGTTTAGCTTATTAAACCTTGTAAAACACCACATTTGGGATTTTGGGATATTTTGATAAATGTGTCACAAAGGAATGTGACTTGGTGATTTATTGCATAAATGGGTATTTGGTCAAAAAGCACTTTTAAGTGTTTGTCGGGTTTTATGCATCATTCATGAAATGAGATACTTTGAAAAGTACGAAGGTGTGAGTCCTTTGGTTTTGGGTCGATCCCGACTTTGGGAACGCTTTAGAAAATGATAATCCTTCTTGGGTTTTGGGCCGAAGGCCAATTGTGACTTGAGAAACAAAGTTTTGGGAAAGATGTATTTTGGTTTATGTAACCACTTTGGCTCTCGTATTTTAGCCGAACGTACATTGTGCCTTTTGGGGCTTGGTTTGCACTCAAATAAGTCTTTGGAACATTTGTTCAGTTTTGGTAGCCTGTTAAGGAGCCTTGTCGCGTGGTGTACCTAGTTGCATCTCATTTGTGAGTTACGTGTATTGGATGCGTTAGTTCATCCGTTGGAGTCATGTAACGTGTTAGGTTGTAATGCAATGGATCCATGGGCATAGAGTTTGGTTTTTATCGTGTAAATGGGATAAGATTCCTGTGTTTTAATCTGGAAATAGGCGTTGATGATACGATGTAAGTCCTACAGAATCAAGTGTGTCAAGGATGGAGAGATCCCAAGGTAAAGATCTTGATATGATTGAACTTGGTGACTCTTTGGAACTAAAGACTTGGATAGAGTTGATGTTCAAATGACTAAAGACCCAGAGAGGGTTGATGTCTATTATGACTAAAGACCTGGATAGGGTTGATGTCTACCGTGACTAAAGACCTGGATAGGGTTGATGTCTACCGTGACTAAAGACCTAGATAGGGTTGACGTCAATGGTTGTTTATCCTTGAAGATACACTTATAACATACATCTGTGGCTTAACTTTGTGTACCCGCCACATTTAATGGAATCGGGTCTTCCCCGTCATCGAAAGGTGTTGTTTGGGGTACTGAGTCTTGTGTCCATGTTTTCGGTGACATATTGCATATGAGATTTATTAACCATGATTTATGGGTTGAGTGTTATGCCCCACCCGTGCTTTGGGTGTTTTGGGATGTGAAGTGTTATTCACGGTATCACAATTGGGAGTCGATTTATATTCACGTTTTGAGTGAGTTTTGGATCACATCGTTTTATAAATAATGGTTGTTTTGGAACGTTGTCTTTAATGGTGTAAACTGTGGAAAACGGGTCGTCTCTATTTCTAAAGTAAATTAGTTTGAAAGATCTTGATTTGAACTGATTTTCTTTCTTTTAAAGATATACCTATTCATGTTAAAACTCTTGAACTCACTAGGCGTTAGTCTAACATTTTATTTGTCGGCAGGTGCATCAGGTTTCAGTTGGGGTTGGTCCTAGCGGTGCTATGAAGAGATGAGCACTAGCTTGCGTGAGAGTGAGTAGCTTGGCGAAGTCTTCCGCAGTTTGGAGATAGCGACACTTATTGGGTTTTAGTAACACATGTCCTTATTATAGACTGTAGGTATAGAATGAATGTATGTATGGAGGTTAAATCTTAAATTATGGTTGTAGATGAATCATTTATTGATGTATTTAGAAAATTTTTAATTAGTTGTTATTTCCAGAATTTAGGGTGTTACATCCCCCATAATAAATTTTATAATGGTCAAATAATTCATGAAAATCACGATTAAATTGTCGTATGCGCTCCCTTGAAAAGGAAGAATTTTAGGCGTATCCAAACCAAACGCCATACATATTTGTGTTATTAAAACTTCAACACCCGTAACATTTGCCAATCATGTTCTACAATAGTGTTTTCCTCGTAATGAATGTTATAAAATGCCGTAAGTTATTGTCTTTGTCTTACTAAATTATCCATCATTTTGTAAGTCGAATTTCATCGAACCGCCATATCAAACGCCGGTCCCAAAGCACGAAAACCGACATTTTGGCAATATTGTCTATATAGGTTTTGCATTCTTTTACCTTTTGTAAAAATCCGGCGTAACATAAGCTTAAACTTAGTTAAAACACGTCTACATTTTGCTAAGCCGTCTTGAACGGCTAGATTTATTATGTGTGCGCAACAACGTGTATGAAATAATTTTCCATTTAAAATAGGGGTTAAAGACAACCTTAATTTGTCCACACATAACGTATTATTACTAGCGTTATCAAACGAAATGTCAATAACTTTATTAGATAAATTATAAAAATTAAGATTTCTTTTAATTATAGAAAGACGTTCACCCGAATGTGGCGAACCAAAGTGCTCAAACGTGATTACACGTTTGTATAATTGCCACGATTGCGGATCAATCCAATGTGCCGTTATGCATATATAAGATTGCGGCAATCCGAATAGTACGCTCCATATATCACACGTTAAAGAAACGATGTTGGGTAATGATAAAAACATTTGTCGTGTGTCATTTTTAACAATTTTCCAAACTTTTAAAGCATCACGTCTAAGAGTTTGACGACTTACCTTATCGTAGCGTGGTTGGAGCGTGACTTTGATCAAGTTCGTAATGTGAGGATTGTCGAGATGTCCGAACGGCAACCCGGATTGAATGACACATTTCATTGTCATTTCTCGGTTCAACTCGGCATCATACGACCATATTTGACTGGAATTGTCAAGTATGGGTTGATTTGGATCGTCACCCGATTTCAACGACTCGCACGAAAACTCGTGATGGCGCTTTAACGTGGAATTTCCGGACGCCGTAAGGAGATCTCCACACCGTTTGCATTGCGTTTTTTTTTACCGTCGATGAGGATCACCAAGTTGTAATGGTCCCAAATCGGTGCTTTTCGTCCATGCTCGGCAAGAACTTGGGCAATTTGTTCGTTGTATTGTTCACCGGCCATTTTGAGAGTAGAGAATTAGAGATATTAGAACTTGCGAGAAACGAATATAGCGAGAAATGAGAATTGTATGCGTTTTTTGCGTTTTGTTAGTTGGTGTTAACTCCATAATCCACACAAGTATTTATAGGGGTTTGGGGAGGTATTTGGACAAAAAAACGGCTAGATTTTCGATCCCAATGATAATAAAAACGGCTAGAAAATTTAAAAAATCGGATTTCGGGCCGGGACGGGCCATAACCGGTCTATCAACCGGTCCCAAGCCTGTCCGGGCCGCCGAAACTTCCAAAATGTTAAATCGGTCCATGATTTCGGGCCATCAACCGGTCCTTCACGGAGCCGGATCGGGCCGGTCCTTTAACGGGTCGGGCTTTGGTCAGGTTAACTGCCCAAATCGGGCCGGGCTGGGCCCATTTGGCCATCACTAATGACGATGAATAAACAAATGAAATTATATAATTGCATATAAATTCAGTATTATAATATTTTAAAGGGTAAAATAGACAATTACACAGATTCAGACATTTTTCAGTTTACAAAAACAAACTATCCCATTGATTCATATTTTAGATTTCAGCACCACCTCTTAAAAATCAGAACTGAAATCAAACGTTAAACTTCAACATTTCTTAAAAAATAAACGTCACCATAATCATTTTGTACCAAACCATTCAACAACTGATAAAAAAAATGTAAAAAAAAAAAGAAGAAGAGAGGACCCCACAACGTCTTCTTTATCTGACAAATCTTCTGAAACGAAAGAAAGAAAGAAAAAACTGTGAGTCCTTTTCTTTGCGTTTCATTTTCAACACTGACACCCACCTCCACCTTCACACACCTCAATATACCATTTCTATACTCTTCAATTTCCCCAAAATTTTCCCACTAAAATGTCTGCAATCGACAATTTCTCCGATGCAGATGCATCCGCTGTCGGAATCGGAGCTCTTCCGCCTCGCCGTCGCCGTCGCCGCCGTGGCCGTGGCCGTTCCACCCGTCGCCGCCGTCCCGTGTTCAGCAGCGAACCTGCTACCACCGACGGCGGTAGTAGTTTTGGATTGTCTGATTCCGACGCGCAGTCTTCGGCGCGTCTGGATTCGTCCGTCGCCGGTGATGAATGCGGTTCTTCTGGGATCTTCTCGTACAATCACAGTCGCATGGAGTCTTCTTCGGATGAGATTGATTTGGAGAGTGGGGAATTGGAGATGAAGGTGCATTTTTGTGGTGGAAACGAGAAGCAATGTCGGATTTGTCATCTGAATTTTGAGGTTGGTGGTGGTGATCCGGCGGAGGATGAGGAGGATGACGGTGGTGGTGGTGGTGGTGATGCTATTGAATTAGGGTGTAATTGCAAGGGGGATCTGGGAACTGCACACAAACAATGTGCAGAGACTTGGTTCAAAATCAAAGGGAACATGTAAGTTTTCACTTGATTTCTCTTCCAATACTTGATAAATTCGAAGTTAATTTGAATTTGTGTGTTCGATTTAGTGTTTTTATAGGGTCTAATTGTTGGCATGAATCTGCATTTCACGTTCGATTTCTTCGTAAATTGCTGAGTCCTAATGAGATTTTTTAGGTCTAGAAATTTTGGGGGAAGAATGTGTTCATAAGAGTTTTACTGTATAACTTCCAATTTGAGCTAAAATCTCAGACAAGTATCACAATTCCACACATGAATTTTGAATTTGGAATTCCCTCTCCGAGTTCCTTGGTGGTATAAGTTGACTTTTGTAGTCAAACTTTTTAATTTCTGAGATCAAATTGATGCATTTTTTTGAGTTTGAAGATTAAGAATTTCATATTTGGTTTGAGTTAACTTTGTAGATTTGTTCTTATATAATTTATATAAATATGTATGAATATTGGAATTAGGATATTGAAAATTGAATCATTTGACTCCAAAAGTCAAAATGTATCTCTAAATTTGGTAAAATTCATGAATTGGGTAGGAATTGTCTTGAAATTTTTGACTGCCAAAATGAGAATTGTATATAGGAAAGAAGAACTATCTTCATGGATGGAGGAGCAGAGAGATTTTATATTCTTTTAGTTGAGTACTCAATCACTAGATGTTCTAGACTTTGTGCTACTTTCTCTATATTTTATATGGTTGACTTTGAGTTTGACCAATGTTGCAAAAAGAAATTGACAAAATTTATGGTTACAAGTTTTGATTATCATCATGTGCATCCACAAAAAATGGGTTCTTAGAGTATAAGCAAAAGCATGTCGATTTTGGATTTTAAAAACAACATGTGTTCGACTTTATATGTCGAACATATCTAAAGTACTATGCAACTTAAAGATTTCAAGAAAACATGTACAAGATTTTGAGAAATAAGTTTAATGTTGATGTGTTTGATTAATTGGTTTCTAGTTTCTTGATCAGTTACCAAACCCCGGTTGAATAAGTCAAGAAAATGACGTAAGCCATGTTTGGCAACCGAAAGCTAGCTTATTTTTTGAGCTTCTTGTAAAAGCCTTGTTTGATAAGCCATAAACTAGGTTTTTTGAAACATTACTTGAAGTAGCGTATCAATAAGCTCTATGGGTTTTTTTTTCTTTCAATTACGCCCCTAATATTTCTTTCAATTACGCACCTAATATTTCTTTCAATTAATTTTTTAACATGTCATTTCTAGTCATTTTACGTTGTCATATAAACCTATCAACTAGTTTTTACTTTTTACTAAGCGTGACTAGTTTATGAGCTTGCTTATTAACCAACGACTAGCTTTTAGTTACCAGTCAGCTTATGCTTGCCAAACATAGCCATAGTCTACCTTCTTAGTGTCTAAGTCTAATCCCCTAATTCTTTGAATCATCATATATCATTGCCTATGAGCAAAAAAAAGGTTCACCTGAATAGTATGAAAAGTCAAATTTTCTAAAAAAAATTACATCCAATTCCAACAACGTACTCTATTTTAGAGATTCCAACATTAATTATATTATTAAAATATTCGATACATTTAATAAAATATTATTTCTCTCTCCAAAACATTTAATTTTAATGCCTCTTATTGGTGGGAAAGATTAAAATATTATTTCTCTCTTACTCCAAATTTGGAGATTTCCATATTCTATCTCTTCTTTTTTCTCTACTTGATCATACGTTATAGCATACTTGTTGAATCAAAAAAATCTCTAAAACCACAAAAATCCCTATTTTAGCACCCTATTTTAGCATAGTTGTTGAAGATGCTTAACAATTAGGTTAAGGTACTCTCTTAATACCAAAATAAACGACTTTATCCAAGATGAGGCGGGCATCTTTAATTTGGATCACTAGTGGTATATAATTAGCGGGAATTTTGAATCCAAGCAGGTTCGATGTCAAGTTTGATGATGCGTAAAAGACCGGCATTAAAATAACTACAACCTACTCTTGACTTTGCAAGTACTATATAATCTACTCATGCCAATGGAATCTTGTTTGTTTAAAGACAAGAGGTTACCTGATCAACTTATGCATCTTTATTACTTTATTGATGATCAATTTATAGACCTACATGTTTTGTTTTGTTTTGTTTGTTTTTCCGATTTCTATATATTCTATATTTCTAGGTTCGATGATTGGTATAATTTTTTTTTTTAATTTTATAGTGTAGTTGATGGGCCAAGATTCGATTGATTCGTGTATAATTTTTTGTCAATTGGCATATTTGGGGATGTATGATTTTAGGCTCCATTCATGTTGTACTCCCTTCGTCTTGATATAAATGTCCATAATGAAAAAGACTTACAGCTTTACTATCGTGTAATTATTACACCTTTTAATTGACTAAATTACAATTTTACCCCTGAACAATTGAGAGAGTAATGAATTTCTCCATCCCATGATAAAGGGTAGAATTAGAAAGTAAGCAATTACTTTTGAGAGTGGATACTTGTTTCGGAACAAACTGAAATAGAATGTAGACACTTATTTTGAGACGGAAGAAGTAGCATTTTATACCCTAGGGATTTAGCTTTGGATGCAAGTATAAGTAGGCCTCTTTATGTTACTCGCCTGTTTGTATCTGAGCCGAGCTAAGTCTAGCGTAAGGCTTGGCTTGTCCAAAAATATGTAGGCCCAGGATGCCAAGCTTGAAAATCTCAAGCTTAGGCTTGGGTCGCAAAAGGCTCAAGTCTTAGCTCAGTTCATATAGGCTGGGTACCTATTACCTCGTAAAATTGAAAGTAAAACCCTTCGTATCAAATTAAGAATATATTATTTTTTAAAAATCACAATTAGAAGTCCCGATAGGGTAAAACTATGGCGTGCCTATAGGACTCGGTGCACTTAAGCTTGGCTTATTTAGGCTTGTCGAGCTGCTGAGCCGAAGCCATACTAGGCTGAAATACTCGAATAAACCATCTTGGCTTTGGCTTGGGGTGAGGCTCATTAATCACTTTGACTAGTTTGACTTAGAGCCCTCGCGAGCCAGCTTCTCTTGCCTACACCTCTATCCGTATGGGACTCGGGACATGATGGGACAAAACAGTACGAAAAATTTATATTGGACTGTGACATGACAGTACTTGAAGTGGGACAAATATATGGAACAAAAGTCAGGGAGATGAGACAAGTTTGGTAAATTACTAAACTACCCATGTCATATTAAAACCGTAAAACCTTCTAGACTTCTTTCACCCACCTACCTCACTCTCGTCTGTCTAGTCCAGACCAATCCTGTCTGCGACCAAACGCACCCTAAAAGTTGTTACGGTTCTTTACTTTTGCACAAGTCAGGGTTTTCATGGAAATGACCGCTCTACCCTTCGGGATGGAGGACAGCTATGCATGCATCTCACCCCCAACCCCTACTTTCGAGTGAGATATACTGGGTTCGTTTGGTTTTCAGCTAATATGTTCATATATGGTGATGATTCAGGACCTGTGAGATCTGCGGTGCCACAGCACAAAATGTCTGTGGGGAACAGACGAATGAGGCGGGCAATGCCGCCATCGATATTGAGTCAGGTGAACGATCAGCCAGCGTAGCGATGGCGGTAGGTAGCGAGCCACCGAATTTCTGGCAGGGTCGAAGAATCATGAATATTCTGCTTGGTTGCATGGTTTTTGCGTTCATCATATCTTGGCTCTTCCACTTTAATGTATTGCCCTGATTCAGGCATGTTTGTGTTTGTATGGAAGTGTAAATACTTGTAAGGCAGGAACCGGAAGTATACGTACGTTCGGAGTTCGTTTTCGTTATTTTTGTATGTGAAAAATCAGAACAAAATGACCAAGTTTTGTACCATATTTCCGTCTCACCCAAATGGAAACCGGCATGTGGATATTGCCAAAACACAAGGGATTATGAACGTGTAAAACAGTACGTATATGTGTGTGTATATATATATATATATATATATAGAGAGAGAGAGAGAGAGAGAGAGAGAGAGAGGATATTAGGGGTCGTTTACCAATTGCCGCTTTCGTCGATCTTAAGGGCCCGTTTACCAAAAGCTTATCGGTAAGAGCCTATGTTGTTAATATCGGATATCGATGGTATATCGGTCAAGGTCCGATATTTGAAATATCGGATATATCGGTTCATATAGTATTTCTTAGAATTATAATATATAATATATATGTATGCATCTATAAACATATCATATGCATTAATTAAAAACATAGTTTCAACATCAACTTAAACAACCCTTCTCTACCAAAATAGCAACAAGCAGCCCCAAAGCAGCAGTAGAAGAAGAAGTCGACCAAAGCTTGTGTAGAAGAGAAGAGAAAACTCGACCAGAACAGAAGAAATCAGTAGGGGTTGGCCAAAATCGCCGATATTATCGGCTCCGATATTTTTAGCTATTTTTTCCCACCAATATTTTGCCAAGAACCGATATCCGAGATATCAGTGATATATTGCTGATATTAACAGCATAGGTAAGAGCCACCACTTAGTCTGGACATAGCCTGGGATACCCTTCCAAATAAAGTCACCACTTTCACTTATCTCGGGTATGATTCTCGATCATCAAAAGGACATAATAGGCAATAATCTTACCAAGGTAAAGGCTAACCGGGTAAAACTCACCGCCATCACTTACCGTATAAGATTGTCAATCTTTGCCAAGCTCACCCGGTAAGGTAAGTGGCCCAGTTAACATTCGTTACGCATCCCCTTAATGTCGTTTTATTGTTAATTTGTCACACTAATGCCGTTTACCAAACTCTTACTGGGTAAGCACTTACCTGTAAGAATTATCACCCTCATTACCTTCGGGTAACATTATTTGTCATCAAAATGGATTATAGTAAAGGTCTTTTATCCGATAAGAGTCTATTACCCCGTAAGTGCTTCCGGGTAAGAGTTTTCTATCTTACTTATTGAGTAAGATTCTCCATCCTTGTTATGCCTCTTACCAGGTAAGACTTTTGGCCCTTACATGCTCAACAGCAAGATAAGAGACGTCTGGTTTACCGGAATTTGGCAAATCGCCCTAAATTTCATCTCTGCCAAACTTGTTACTGTTTTTGTTTTATTGTTATGCTAAATTTATGGCTTAAATTTGTTTTCAGCTCTTAATTATGCAATTGTTTTATACTTCACTAGGGTACATGGGAGTAAAATAAGCAAACAAATGTCTATCGTTGTACTTGACAATTGAGATTATGAGTATCTTTTTATTATTTTATTATTACAAATTTAAAACATTATTACAAATAAATCGCATTAAATACCAACCACACTCGTGGAATTTCTAAATCCAATGTTTGCGGGATTTCTTTGAAGTACGGGTATTTTAATTCCGGACTTTCATTTTAAATCAAACACAAAATTGGAACATAATCCAACTTCAAATCTCATCAAATCCCGCAAATCAAACTAATCCGTTGCTAAATGCACGGGGAACCGAGGATACAAATACATATTTTCAATATAAAGAAGACATAAAACAACAAATTCCAGCAGGCATAACACATCATATAGAAAATGAAACTATACACTCTTGTGGGTAAAAATTAGAAACAGAAAGAGGCCTCAAGATTTCATCTCTCCCACCTACATTTTCTATCAAACAAGAGTGAGCACTGCATTTCAATGGCAGAAACAGAGATCTTACTGGTTTTCAACACCATTATTGTTCTTGAATTCAGCAACGGCCTGGTCGAAGGTGCTTCGGACATGCTGACATATCAGCATCAGATCTTGGCATGAATCTTTCAATACTTCATTCGCTGGATCACCTACAAAACCCGAATCATATAACATTTTCCGAACCAAGTAATAAGTGGTAATATTCCAAAACCAGAGGTCTTCACGGAAACAACCACCTCTCTGCCCTCTAGATTAGAGATAGTGGCGGATTCAGGAAGTCAGGTGATCGGGGACACATCTAGGGGTATAAAAAAAATATAAAAGTCGAATAACCCATCCGAACCAAATGAGATTTGGGTTAAACGGTTCGGTTATTCGAAAAGCCTTAGTAAAAGCACCATTAACAGCTACGAAGAGCACATAATCTAAATAAATTAACAAGCATTCCAAAAGAAACGCCAGAATTAAATATCAAAATCATCCGAAAAAAACTAAAATTTTGACAATTACGATACCGTAAGTAAGCAGTAGGTCGGTTGAAGGGAGCAGTGAATGAGTCGCCGTGAAAAAAGTTGGGGCATTAACGAGAGAAGGTTGGGGGAAGCAACGAGAGAAGGTTGCAGTGAATACGAGATTTAGGGTTTTAAAAAATAACTCACAACTTTCTCACTTTTGATAGGGGCATGTGGCCCCTACCCAACAGGGTGCATCCGCCCATGAATTAGAGGCAAGGTCTGAGTACATCCTAACACTGGCTCGTTTGATTTGGATATACAATAAAAAGCAATCATAAAAACAAATATAGTTTATGATTGAATTTGGTGAATGATGCATGTATCAACCATATATATATCATAATGTAGCTAGAAAAATTGATATTACATATTGAATAACCATATAAATCACAAATATAGTTTTATGATTAGATTTCTGTTTTGCAAGCCAGGGATCTTCACAGAAACAGACTCTCTACGATTTGAGATAGAGACCCTACTTGTATGTGGGATGTATTGGGTTTGTTTGGTTTCCATTGATCAGTAGCATGGCAAGAAAAAACAAATCGCCATCTAATAAAAGCTTGAACATAGCTAGAAATGAGATGGTGAAGATATGTACCAGTTGTTTGGACTCTTATGTTTACTCTAGCCTCCGAGGGATGAGGAATGCTGTATCCGCAAAGTGTAACTCTTGGACTGCAGGAACATAATAACAGCAAGAACGGACATGGTTAAAAGCTAAGGGCGAAAGGGATGTAAGCACAAGGCAATAGAAACGGTAAAGTAATGGTGTTTTGATAGAACAAAGTACACTAAAAGGCTTAAAATTTGAAGAGCTAGAACCAAGTCTAGCGTACTAATTCTATCTTTGGAGGTAAAAGATGTTCGAGATTTTCCAAGTCAGGTACTTCGCCGGAAAGGCAAGTCCATTGCAGGCACTACCCAACTTATTTTGGTATTATTTATCCAAAAAAAAGCCTTATTTTGGTATCGAGAGGATGCTTGGTTTGGATGATAATGATGCATTCCGTTGCATCAAACCATACACCATTAAGTGCATCCGAAATGGAGCATTTTGGAGAGCTTTTTGGCCACATAAGATCGTGAAAAGGCTCCTGAAAAAAATAAATCACCTTCTTGTGTAGTTACAAGCTGGTTTTTTGCTTATGGGTCCCAACTTTTTGGAAATAGCTTCAATTATAAAGTTCACCATGGTGGATACTCTAATGATTCCTATTTCCATTCCTCATCCTCTATTACCCCTAACCAAGCACCCCCTGAATTAGAGATGCACAAAAAAGCCCAAACCCGAAAAAAAACCCTGGCCTAGTGAGCCTGAAGCCTGGGGAAGGACCGAAATTTTGGGGAAGGACCGGTTCAAAAAAGCCTGTTTAAGCATGAAAAGTCCAAAAAAGCCCGACCTGACAAAGCCGATCGGGCCCTTTTTCAACCCCAAATCCCGGGCATTCATTTTGCTCACTGAAAACGGACGTAGAAGACCCAGGCCATATGCGTCTCTACCCTAAGTAAAAGTACTATATTTTCAGCACTTATTTTAACTCAAAACCAGCCAAATTTGCATGTCGCTGGTTACCCTAAGCTCCTATTAGGCTCTCATACTCTCAACATTGAGAAATATAAATGTGTTATTAGCTTTTCCAGAAAGTTTAGAAAAACACATGGAGTAATATTTGGGCATAGCAAATAAATTACTCCTCGACAAACCAACAGAAGCAGCACAATGAAAGTTAATCCAAACGTCTTTGTTCTTTCAAGGTATAACCATTTCTCTAAGGGACCGTTTGGTTTGTAGGAATGGATTGGATTTCATATAGGGATTTGGATTTGGAGGGATTTGGATCTGAGAGAATTTGGAATCCTTTTGTGTGTTTGGTTTGTAGGATTGGAATGGATTTGAATTCAATTATTTATTAAAAAATTATGAAAAAATATAAAAGTAATTAAATTATCTTTTATTTAACTTATTATTAGAAAACAAGTGTTTTTAACATTTTTTAAACATTATTATATACAAATCCTACGAAATCCCTTGAACTCCTAGCCATTCCCTTGGGATTTCAAAACCCTATGTTGAAGGGATTTCAAATCCGGACAATCCTGCAAACCAAACACGGGAATGGAATGGATTTGAAATCCAAATCCCTCCAATTCCAATCCATTCCGGCAAACCAAACGCGCCCTAAGAAGTTAAAAGTTTTGGTCAATTGATAAAATGATGCAACAAAATCAACTAACCAAAACGAATCAAAATAGAGTTGAGGGACCGTTATATGATCTATAAGGAACTTTTGGCATCAAAGAATACGGAAAAGGTGGCAGCTTGTGGGTATTATTAAAATCTCCAGAACTGTAATGGGATAATGCAGTTTAGAATTTAGACAGTTAAAACCAGTGCAAAACCCATAAGCTGAATTACAATAACTTAAATGAGATTACACAAGAATATGAAAGCAAGTACTAACTCTTGGTTGAGAGTGAATCTTAGGGAGTTTGCCAGAGTATGATCTTCATCAGCCAAAGAAAAAGTTGAAGCTGATTGATCCTGATATGAACCGTGTTCCATTTTGGACTAAAAACCTGAAAAGGGTACACATTTTTTATATACAAGTAAGAAACAACAACCAACAAAATTGAAAGTATCATTTACAAACTACAATTTCCCTCCTCTCTCTAGAAGGGACTCAGCCTCAGAGTAATCTATTGGGGTTCCACATATTCTGACATAGTATCTCAGCAAGGTATAACCCTTCTACGGACTCGACACTCTGGGGTAGTCTGTACTCGTCTAACCCCTCTCGACACTTTGGAACAATTGTGCCCATCCAGCTTCCTATGGAGGGGGCGTGATTGCCTAGAGTTGGACCATTTATCCTCGATATATGTTGGAATCTCCCTTCTGGGATCTCTGAGATCTTTTTAATTTCAATTTAATGGGTTCCACATATTCTCACACAAATCATTGCATTCCAACAGAGATATAAAAAGGGTTTGAACAAAAGACATTTAAAAAAATCATGGCCCTGAGCGATAAACCATTCGGGGCAACTATAACAACCTCCCATATATGTGGCATAGTACTAGTCCTGCTGGGAAAAACAAGTTTGGGAACTCCAATTCCATGGATTAAAATTAAAATCATAACCATTAGTTAAAAGATTGAACCAAATTGCAATACCAAAAGCCAGTGTTCCATGCTTGTCTAGAGATAATCAGACCAAATTTGAAGTGGGTATGAAAAGATGATGGACCAATTAGTTGAGGCATTTTATCAAACAGTTCTAAAACTTAAAGTATAATACAAGATAATTACAGCAAGATAAATAGAAACTCATATTACCTGAGTTTTTGCAGCACATGAAAAACCCTAATTTGACTAAGTAATATGTATAAACCAAAAACAAATATAATAATTTAGAAAACCCTAATTAATTTAATATATTAGCAAGTAATATGTCAATCAAATATAATAATAAACGAAACAGTTCATACACGTTACCAAATCAAATACATACCAAAAGATATTGTTCACACACATTTATAGACCGATCATTGATCAAACATAAACCAATAAGTGCAAAAAAATAAAAAACAGCCACTAACATATATTGTTCATCACCTATATAGTTCATATTGGGAGTTAATGAATGTGCAGAGGAAATATGTTAGTTCAGTTTGATAGTTCATAAAACCAACAACCCAAGAGGAAATATGAGCAGCACAAATAGAAGGCTTGTGCAAAGGGTTTTAAAGCAAACAACCAAAATCGATTTCATAATATGGAAAAATGAATCTATTACATTTGTTATGAAATCGATTTTTATAAAACCCTAACCAAAATAGGTTTCATAAGCATACAACAAATCGATTTCATAACCAGAATCGGTTTCATAAGAGCAAAATCGATTTCAAAAACCAAACAGAAAATTCGATTTCGAAGCGTGAAGGAGGATCATACCAGACCGATGTTTGAGCAGCGAGAGAAATTGGTGTTTCAGTATGGAGGTGGATGTTTTAATCTGTAGGGTTTAAGAGGATTTTTTTTTTTTCTCGAACAAATTCTCCAAAATGGAGAAACTACGAGAGAAATAATAAAATCTCCAAATTTAAAGACATCCCAAAAAATAATTACTTAAAGATATCCCAAAAAATAATTACTTACGAGAGAGATCGTTTTTTATTCCTTCTACCAATGAAATTGTTTTAAATTTAATTTTTATGGGAGAGAAGTAATATTTTATGAGGTGTATTAAATATTTTAATAATATAATTAATTGTATAATCTCTAAAATAGAGAATCTGTTGGAGATGATGATATTTTTTTTGAAGATTTTGACTTTTTACTTCTCCATTTTGGATAAGTTGTTCAAGATGCTCTAAGGGTGTGTTTGGTATCTAGCCATGACAGGATATGACAAAACAAGATAGAACAATTGTCCAACATTTGGTAAGAACTAGACAACACAGAACAAATAAAATGACCAATTTATCCCGAATAAGTTGTTTATATCTTTTTTATGTTTTGATTTATTTATGTAATTTATTTAATTATAATAAAATAAATATTTTTATAATATAATATGTCATCAAAAGTTTTCATCAATACGATTAAAATGACCCCAAAATAAAAAATTTATGTAGTTTCCAATTTTTATACCTTTTCTATGTTATTTTATTATTATTAAAATTTAATAAATTACATAAATTAACCAAAATATAGAAATCATGTAAAAATAATATTTTGAGGACAATAAGTGAAAGTTTAAATAACATAAAATATAATAAATAAAATCTAAATTACGAATAAAATTTAAATAACGAATAAAATGTAAAAAAAAAGATGTGTATTTGTTGTTTGAATAGAAAATTAGTTTTATTTTGAGGTTATATTAGTAAAATATAAGTCTGTTCTTCCTTGTTCCACCTAGTTCCATGTGGTGGGCTGGAACAAGCATATTCTAGTTTGTTCCACTATGTCCATGTTTGTTCAACATAAAAGTTTTGTCAAACATGAAACAGTGATCCTTGTTCTATCATGTCCAATGTACCAAACGCACCCTAAACCTCTCTAACAGTTTTGTTATCTTGTTTTCTATTAAAGCTAATCATTTACGGGATTAGGAGGACCATGGGCCGGGCCTAACATATTTTTCTTGTCCAACGGGCCTAATATTGCAAACCCAAACCCGTTTTTACGAGCTTGTGAACTCGTCCATACCCGTCCTATAAACAGGTTGGGTTTGCCAACGGGTTAATGGGCCTAAAAATTTACACATATAAAAACTTACATAAAATGTAAAGTTATGTAAAATTATCCAAAATACATAATTTTTTTCCAACTAAAAAAATGTAAAATACACTAATATACACAACGTAAGCAATATTTTTCACAAAATATGGCGTATGAACTTTCCCTCTCCAAAGATTATCACCCTTTGAAGTTCAGATTCCTTAACAATAAAATATTTAACTATCTAATATTTCTAGATCGAGATCCCACACGTACAGTGATATGACATATGACATATAGTATATATTTGCGAGGTGGTTGGTACTTAGTAGAGGGAGTCCAACTCAAAATCACTTCTAAACTTTTTTAATACATTATTAACTAGTTGGTGGACCGCGCGATGCGCGGTGGCGATTTTTGTTGCAGTAACAAATACATAAGTTAAGATGAAACGTAATTCGTTAGTTGACAACTAATGAAACGCGATATAATACAATTGATGTATTTTAAGTCTTCTATATGTGAATTATTCTAGATAGCTTTCAAGAAAAATAAATGATGTTGCGATGGTGAAGTTAAACTTGTGAAAAAATGGTTAGGTGTTATTGTATAATCAGTATTAAGCATTATAGTAAGTATGAGACATAAGGCATTGAGAAGAAAGAACACACATTTCGACATATGCTTGAACTTGGACACCATATTCTTCATGATTGTTGTAGCCATTAGGGTTACTTTAAAAAAAGTGAAAAAAATGAAGTAAGTCAGAATAAACCCATTATATATAGTATTGTAATTTAAACTTTTGATTGGATATTGATCCATTTACAAATACAAACATATCTTAACATTTAATAATCATTTACGTCTTTCAAATCTTTCAACTTTACATAATCAATTAGCAAAAAACATAAAAATACAAATAATAAAATCTCCATATTTCTCTATAAATACACCTCACTTTTATGCATATCAAACAAACAAAAAACACCAAACTCATCAATAAGAAAATCATAATACATGGTCCATGATGCAATTAAAACACAAAATCAATAAAAAAAATACTTCAACCTTCATCAACTGAAACGAATCTAAAATCATGATTCATAAAAAAAACAAACTAAAGTTTATAATTTATTAATAAACAAAACCAAATTTATGAAATAAAAAAAGGAACGTTTAGCGTAAATGTTGTTCTTCAAGGTTGCTATCAACATCCTTAAATAAGATCGTTTGGAGTTATGTAGCTTTAATGTAAAACAAATCCAATATCATGATATGTCAAAAGAACAAACAACAATTTATTTCATCAAATAAAACAAACCCAAGATCATGATATGTCAAAAAAACAAACAACAATTTATAATTCTACACGACCCTTCGTGCACGATTTCCACAATTGTGTTCTCGCAAATGTTGTTCTTCAAGGTTACTATCAACATCCTTAAATAGGAGCGTTTAGAGTTATGTAGCTTTAATGTATGATAGTAGTTGGAAGATGAATGACTTGGAGTTATGTTGATTGAGTTAAGATAGAAATAGATGAATGGTTTGGAATTGAATGCATAAATTTAACTTAAAAACATAAATTGACAAAAATGATAGTAGTGCATATTATGAGAATTAAGGAGAAAATATAAAAATGAATTTCTAAGCTTTAGGAGAAGTCACGTCAAACATCCATAGTTATTCTTTAATATATATATATATATACATATTGATATATAAATGAAATTAAAATTATATGATTGATAAAGTAATTATATAATTGTCGTAAGTTATTCAATGAATATATAATTATATATATTTGTTGGACAAAATATTTTGACAATGAATAAGAGTATTATTATGTAATATTTAAAAATATCAAATAAATTAAAGAGAAAATGAAAGATTTGCTCATTTATTAACAATTTTTATTAAAAATTAATTCAAAACTATGACAAAAAAGATAGCAATGAATCAAGGCCTCTCAAGATGTCACATCATCACTCCATGGTTTTACTTTAATATATATATATATATATATATATATGTATGTATATATACATATAGATAGATAGATAAATAGATAGATTATCGAAAGAATGTTTTATTGAATTAATTATAGGTTTATTCAATTATTAAAAGAAATAATCCAAAATGTGTTTTATCACAATATTAATAGTTTTGATTACATATTGTCACCGAAATAAAAGATAATATACAAATGAAAAAAAATTATGTTGACTGTTTTGTAACAGAAAATGAAATTGAAAGATTTAGAAATTAACGTGTTGAATTTAGATTAAAAATAAATCAAAATGGAAAAAAAATATATGTGATTGAACATTCTCATTAAAACTTTCTATTATGTATACTGAAATGTATTATATTATCATAAGTATTTCAGTTATATATATATATATTCATAATAATTAAAAGAAAAATATGAAAAGTTAGATCAATTAATGAGGTATATTCATTTATAGTAATTACAAAAATACATGAAGTATATAATCAATTATTGAGATATAAATATATAAGTTTAAAAAACTAAAAATTGGGTAAATAATAAAAAGAATAGTTCAAACATCCTCAAAATTTGAACATACATTCCTTTTGTCTTTTTTCTTTATAATAATACATTGATATTGATGTATTGATCATTGTCAATAATAATATTGAAATGTAATAAATTGTCATAACTATCATTTATATGTATTGATTCATGATAATTAAAAAAAGAATATGAAACATTAGATCAATTAATGAGGTACATTGATGTATAATAATTAGAAAAATACATGAATATTTAATCAATTAATAAGGTGTATATATATATATATATTTAAAAAACTAAAAATTGGATAAATAATAAAAACAATGATTCAATAATTTTCAAGATGACAACATATTTTTCTTTAGCCTTTTTCATAATAGTATATATTGATATATATTGATGATTGTTATGTAAATAAAAAAAATGAATAGTAAATAAAGCTAAAAGATTTTAATTATATTAATTGTTAAACTAATACAATAAAATGTAAATAAATAGACTCGTGCAAAAAAATGAAACATAAATAAAAAAATTATTTTTAATCATATTAATTGTTTTATAAATAAAAAATAATAGTAAATAAATATTAAATGTTAAATTAATAGAATAATAGACAATAAAAAATTATTCATATTGATTGTTATGTAAATAAAAAATGAAAACCTAGAATTAAAAAAAATCTTTTAGCTCGTTACAAACCAAATCTATGAAACTTTTCAACAAAAAATATTTTGACATTTGATCGTAGAAAAAACTTTTCCACTAAGATTTAAGGAAGAATTTTTGGGAATGAAATCATAGACACCATAAATTCTCAAAACAATGACAATGTTAATGTCAATAAAGAAAATCTATCAAAGAGGTGCTAGCCTAGTGGTAAGGCCCTAGGGGGATAGTGCATGGTATGCCTATCTACCAGGGTTCGAATCCTGGGGGATGCACTTCGGCGATACCCAGACCTTGGGTCAGCTCGAGTCCAGGTTTACGGGCATACCAGTCTATGGGTATGCGGGTTCGGTCTTGACCGGGCTTAGTCGTACCTGGGCGGGTCCAGCCGATTTGGGCTGGGCCGGGTCGCCGCGGATTAGTCGGTGCTGCCCAATTGGAAGCCCGGATACCGCGGTGCATGTGTGTGTGGGCATAGCCCAAGTTGCCGTACAAAAAAAAATAAAGAAAATCTTGAAGTAGTCCATACTTAACGCGATTATCAATCACATATACACGATTATTGTCAATGACGCTTAAATTTGAATTTTTTTTTATCAGATCTTGTAATCACAAAATATCAAAATTTTATTCGAATCTATATGATTCAATCGTAAACACAAGCATGTCCTATGATAACAATAAATCCAACAGTATGAAAAGAATAAATACGTAATAATAAATCACATTTTTTCAAGAGTATAATTTCTACATATTTGTTTAGAGTCTTCCATATCTTCTTCAACTTTCATCTTCTTAAACTCTCATCTTCTTCATCCTCCACCAAACAAAGTTCTAGAATTTCAGTTTGTTTATTATTGCAACTTAGAAAAACAAATTTCATTAAGAACTTTTTGAAAGTAAATGAAGAAGAAATCAAAAGTTGGTGGTTAAACTTAGACATTTAAATTACCAATCTCATCTTCAACTCTCATCTTCTTCATTCTGCACCAAAGGAAGTTTTATAATTTCATTTTGTTTGTGAATCTATATGATTCAATCGTAAACACAACCATGTTCTATGATAAAAACAAATCCAACAATATGGAAAAGACAAAATATGTAATTACAAATCACTTCTTTTCAAAATCTACATACTTGTTTAGAGTCTTTCGTATCTTCTTCAACTCTCATCTTCTTCATCCTTCATTAAAGGGAGTTTTAGAAGTTTATTTTGTTTATTATTGCAACTTAGAAAAACAAATTCCATTAAAAAGTTTTTGAAAGTAAATGAAGAAGCAAATCAAGAGTTGGAGGTTAAACTTAGTCATGTAAAATTACCAAAAAACCCAACTTAATAATGAATTACACATTTTCCATATAGGGACGGAAAAGTCTTTAACATATAAGTACAAAACTTTAAAAAAATCAAAAAATTGAGAAAAAAGATAGAAGAGATTCTAAGCATTAGGATGTACCAAGTCATCACCCTAAGATTTTCCTTTAATATATATATATATAGATAGATTATGTAAAAACATTAATTGACTATAATTATATAACGGGTCGGGCATGCCCCATCTAAAACCGCCCATATTTTCTAAAATGGTTGTCCAAACCCACTTTTCTAACGGATTGGACGGGCCAAGTCTAGCAGGTCATACCGTCCATGAACAACTCTATTTTCTATGATAGAGAAAACTTGGAAATTTTCCAAGTTTAGAAAATTCTTTAAAACTTGATGGTATGAGAGAGAAATGATGATTTTATTCTATCCCACCTAGTGATGGCCAAAAATCGGGCTCGGGCAAAAACGGGCTTCGGGCCGCTACAGTGAAAGCAAAAACCGGGCCTAAACAGGCTTCGGGCCGGGCTTCACCCGAAAAGGGGTGGCCCGGTTAGTCTTGGGGTAAACCGGTTTAACAAAAACCGGGCCGAGCCGGGCCCAAAACCGGGCCAAGATCGGGCTACGTTTTTTTTTAATAATTTCCTTTATATAATAATTAATTACTAAACTTTAAAAAATAAAAATTGGATTGGATCACTAAAATACACTTTAAAAATACGTTTTATTTATAATAAATCTCTAAAATACACTTTAAAAATACATTTTATTTATAATTTTAAGTTACAAACTTACAATACATAAATTCTAATAACCCGAACCCGAAGGTCCCGCTCCCGAACTCCCACCCTCACCCCATCCCCATGGATTGTAATTGTATGGATTGTATGGATTATAGTATGGATTATACTCTGGATTGTAGTCTTCAAGAGTTCCGTACTTTTCCAGTCGATCAACAGCCGTATTATCATCAAGGCGGTCGGTGTCTGGTTCTTCTTCTTCATCGTCGTAACGTGAGACGCCACTGACACTACTAGCATCGTCCTCGGTTACGGTTCCCGGAGTACTTAGTCCTTCGTCGACTTCGTTTTCGGCTAAGTTTAATTTTACATCGTCTATATCCGCCTCCAGGCTTGTTTCATGTTGAATTCTTTGTTGGCCATCCAAGTAATCCTTCAAACATATGCAGCACTCTACCGACTCCGAAGTTAATCTTGACCGACGCTCCGATATGATTCTGCCACTAAGAGAAAAGGCAGACTCCGAAACTACGGTACTAGCTTGGATTGTTAGTATATCAAGGGCAATAGATGCCAAAACCGAGTATTAAGGTTGTTTACCTTTCCACCATTCTAATAAATCTAGTGATTCAACATCGCTGACGGTTGTGGAGGATGCCGCTATAAAATTCGTATGTATGTACATATTGAATTCACTCAAATTATCTCCATCAAATCTAGATTCTTTACTAGATTCATTTAAAACCGAGTTCATTAAATTTGCCATTAAGTCGGACCGGTTTCGCCCACGAGAACTAGAACCCGGTGAAAACATTTGAGTTGTAGGGATTTGTTGGCTTCCTCCCCCATAATTAATTCTATAACTATCAAATAATTAATGAAAATCATTATTAAATTGTAGTATGCGGTTCCTTGAAAAAGAAGAATTTGTAGCCGTATCCAAACCAAACGCTACACATATTGATTGTATTAAAACTTCGACACCCGTAACATTTAAATACGGATTTAATGTCGCGGCACAAAGAAAACTGAAGGGGATCTCTTTAAAATATTTTAACAATTTTGCTTTCATTGGTGCTACCACGTTTTGAAAGTTGAAATGTTCTTCGTATTGAGAAAATTTTACTTGCCAAAATATATATTTGATTTAAATGTAAAGGGCTTGTTGGATAATAAATACCGGATAACAAAGTTGTTGCAGTTTTGAAATCGCCCAAAATATCATGTAAGCCTTCAAGCATTTGCCAATCATATTCAGATATCGTGTTATCCGAGTATTGAATGTTATAAAATGCGTGAATATATGGTTTTTGTCTTAATAAATTATCCATCATTTTGTAAGTCGAATTCCATCGAACCGCCATATCGTGTGCCGGTCCCAAAGCTTTAAAACCGACATCTTTGCAATATTTTATATATGCTTGTTGCATGCTTTTACCTTTTGTGAAAATCCGGCGTAACATAAGCCTAAACTTAGTTAAAGAATGTTTACATACTACTAAGCCGTCTTGAACGGCTAGATTTATTATGTGTGCGCAACAACGTGTGTGAAATAATTTTCCATTTAAAATAGGGGATAAAGCCAACTTTAATTTCTCCACACATAACGTATTATTACTAGCATTATCAAACGAAATACTAATAACCTTATTAGTTAAATTATAATATTCAATATTTCTCATAATTATATTAAATTGACGCTCACCCGAATGTGGCGAACCAAAGTGCTCAAACGTGATTACACGTTTGCATAATTGCCACAATTGCGGCACAATCCAATGTGCCGTTATGCATATATAAGATTGTGGCAATCCGAATGGTGCGCTCCATATATCACACGTTAAAGAAATGTTGTTGGGTAATGATAAAAACGTTTGTCGCGTATCTTTTTTGGCCATTTTCCAAAGTTTTATAGCATCACGTCTAAGAGTTTGACGACTTACCGAACCCACGTAGCATGGTTGGAGCGAGAGTTTGATCATGTTCGTAATGTGAGGATTGTCGAAATGTCCGAACGGCAACCCCACTTGAATGACACATTTCATTTGTATTTCTCGGGCCAACGCGACATCATATGACCATACTTGACCGAAATTGTCAAGTATGGGTTGACTTGGATCGTCACCCGATTTCAACTTCTTGCACGAAGACTCGTAGTGGCGCTTTAACGTGGTATTTGCGGCCGCCGCAAGGAGATCTCCACACCGTTTGCATTTTGCTTTTTTTGTACCGTCGGGGAACATCACCAAGTTGAAATGGTTCCAAATTGGTGCTTTTCGTCCATGATAGGCAATAACTTGGTAATTTTATTCGGCCATTTTGAGAGTAGAGATTTGAGAGTAGAGACTATAGAGTAGAGAACTAGAGATATTAGACTAGAACTTGCGAGAAACGAATATAGCGAGAGCCGATAAATGAGAATTGTATGCGTTTTTTGCGTTTTATAAGTTGGTGTCACTATCCATAACCAACACAAGTATTTATATGGGTTTGGAGGAGTAAAAAACACCAAAAAAAGGTCAAAAAATGCATACCAACGGCTAGAAAACGGCTATAAACGACTATATTTTTTTAATGTGAAAATCAGGCCGGGCCAAAAACCGGGCCGGGAACCGGTTTCGGGCCGAGCCGGGCCGGGCCGCCAAAAACTCCAAAAACCCAAACCGGTTTGACACCGGGCCGGGCCGGGCCAGATTTTCAGTCGGGTCGGGCTCGGTTAATCGGTCGGGTCGAGCCGGGCCCATTTGGCCATCACTAATCCCACCGTTGAGATTCAATTTTAATCATTTTACATTAAGTTTTTTTAAAAGTGTATTGGTTTGATAAATTAGAGAATATTATAATAATATAAGTTGTTATAAAATCTTTAAAATAGAGAATCTGTTGAAGTTGAATGTAATTCTTTTTAAAGATTTTAACTTTTGATTCTCTATTTTAAAGAAATTAGAAGAAACCTGTTGTAAAGGAGATGCTCAGGAAGGGATGTATGGAATTCAATTCCATTCTATATGTAAATCAAACGCAAACATAGGAATAGAATTCGGTCAACGAAATTGACCATTTCGATTTCATCAAATTTTATCGAAATCTTGAGAACCAAACGTCTCTAACAAAGGCCCGTAAATATGGCATGAGTTTCAGGCTTGTGGGTTCATTTTTACATTTCTTTCATTTAGTATTTGATTTTTTAAAAAATCAATTGTTTTTCAATTCTCATATTATTTTTTGGTTCGGTTCGGTTTGATATATATATATATATATATATATATATATATATATAGGGTCAGGTTAAAGGGAAAAACCTCAAAAAACCGGAAAACTGAGGAATACCCTGGTAGTCTTTAATCTGGACGGTATGTAATTGTGCATACAAGTAATTAATTTGTTTTTTGGTTTTTATGCACACTTGTGCATATGCACGTGTGCATGTTCTAAATTACTTGTATGTCCAGATTAAAGGCTACCAGGGTGTTCCTCAGTTTTTCGTTTTTTTGAGGTTTTCCCTTGATCCTCCCTATATATATACATCCAAACCATGATTTTGCCGTCAATGAACTACCAAGAAAACCAAATCTTGAACTTGCGTGAATGTAGATTGGTTTTAAAAACTTGAATTCTAATGATTTCTATTACAATGAGTCGATACATACACTTGTATAACAACCAATAGAATCTTAAAGTCAAAGCGATGCCCCCATGTCAGGGATGGACACGGTGTAATGCACACGGCGGTCTGTACTCTGTACCACCGCTTCGTTCCTTCGTCGTAGTATAAAAAATATAAGGTCGTAAAAAGTCTCATCATATCAATTTGTCGTATGCAACCATATATATACTTTGAAACTACAATAAAAACACAAGTTTCACTTGGTAGAGTTGGTTTGCAAGGTTTTTCTTCCACCCTAGACTTGAGTTTGAGTCTCGTTAGTGTCGTTTTCTTAGTTTTTAACTTTTAATTTCAGATTTATTATGTTTCTAAAAAAAACTTGTTATAAGGTAGCGTTTGGTACACAAACGTGATTGGACGGGACCAGACTGGACATGACAAGAGGCTAGGACCAAGGTTCTAAATGACGTGAGGCGTGGCGTGGCGGCGAGGCCAAACCTCAAGCCTTAGGAGCCACGGCGAGGCCATGGCGTTTTAAAGGCGTGACTTATGGCGTCATTTTTCTAATTCATAAATATCATTATATAGAAAAACATATGTTTTGTAGTGTTACTCAATTAGTCAATAGTAATAAGTGTAACACCCCGAGTTTCGAGAGGTATCAATGCAAGTTAAATACAGAAACCGATATATCAAGGAAAAATAAGATATTTAATTTTGGACTTGAATCCTGGATTTTATAGTTTAGATAGATGAATGATTCAATTACGAGTCCAACGGTTCTTTCCGGAGCAAAAACGGAGCTATAACGAAGAAGTTATGGCCAAAACAGTGTCGGTACGTACTCGGCTATAGTGCCCGGTGATTGTGACACTGTCAAAATCGCCTGTCACAATCGCCAGAGCCCGAAAACTCTTGGTACAATCTCAGCGATTGTGCTCGGCGATTGTGACATTGTCACTATAGCCTGGCACAATCGCCTGGAGGTATCAGGGTGTTAAAATCGCGATTTTCAGCCTCAAACTTCATTTCTTCATATCTTTCTCATCCTAGCTCCGATTTGGTGATTCAAAGTGCTACGGTTTCGTTTTTGAGAGATCTTCAAGGATCTAGCAAGAGATTGGAGGTCTATTGGAGTATATAAGAGTATTTTGTGGTGGTAAGCTCCTCATCTCTCCCATTTCATCTTCTTCACCAAGTTTTCTAGGGTTTCATCCACCCTTTGTGCTTCCTTTCATAGATTGGAGATTTGTGGTTATTTTGGTGAACTATAAGTGTTTTGGTTGGTGGATTCAAGCTTGGGTTAAGGTAATCTTCTATTCTCTTCGGTTATGGAAGTTAGGGTTTTGGTATTAGTTGAGGTATTCATGTTTATGGTTTGGGAAACGATTCTTTGTGGTTGATTATGTTTATGTATGGTGGAATATGTTGGAATTTAGGTTTTGGAAGTTTTGTCTTGAGAATCCAAGTGTTCTTCAAATGAGCTCTAGTTGGGGGAAAGATCTAGATTTAGCCTAAATCTAGCAAGGTGAGTTCAAGTTGATTTGTGAAAACGTTGTACATGCCAAAATATTTATTTTAAAAGTGTTTATGTGTTCTACATGAAATTATCAAATGTTGGGTTATTTGCTAATCTTTGATTACTGGAAGTATTTAACTTTATAACTTTGTATAATACCCACATTTGGGATATTTGGGCATTTTGATAAAGGTGTTACAAATGAATGTGTTTTGAGGTCTTATTTCATAAATAGATCTTTGGTCACATAAATATACTTTTAAATGTTTGTCGAGTCTCATGCATCATTCATGGAATGGAGTGTTTTATAAAGTATTACTTGCACTTTTAGGTGAGGCATTTGAAAGAGCGTGTATAGTTTCATTTCATGATTTTCATTCTTATCAGTAGTTAAATTTGGAAAATGCATATTATGTGTTATGGGGCATTTGAAAAATATAAGAGTATAAGTTTATTTGGAAAATGGGGACCTTAACTAATGTCGAGTTTTGAACTAATCTTACTTTTAGTCGTAGTGTTTGCATATCCGTTGGTCGAGTGCGTTTTATCGTATTTTTATTTGATTTGGGGTCTTTGGACAATTGTCCAGTTTTGGTAGCTCGACTTCGAGCCTTGTTGGGCCGTATGCGTATTATTTGGCTCATTTGATGCATTTGGGAGTCATGACCCCGTATTTGGTTTATTATTGTTCCGGCGTTGGGACGATTAGTTTTCCACGTCGAGGCACGTTTGGCATCGGATTGGGTTATAAGTCCTTCGTGTTGCATGTTTAGGCTTCGGATTGGGTTATAAGTCCTACGTGCCCAAGTATTACGATATTAGATGAGGGGCTCGACATAGGAACCCGACGGGGTTGAACTCGAGTTTCCGTGGGTGTACGTTTAAAGCTACTGAGTCTGACATCTCTTGCGTGTACTTTTGTTTATATGACTAGTCATAACAACATAAAATGGGCTTACTTTGTGGACCGTCACATTTTATGGAATCGGGAATCCCCCGTCACCAAAAGGTGTTGTTTTTGGGTATTGAGTTTTATTATCCAAGTTTTCGGTGACGTTTTGTATATTTGGGTTTTACCCTTGATTTATGGGTTGAATATTATGCCCACTCGTGTTTTGGGTGTTTTGAAATATAAGGTTTAACCGTACCTTCTTAAATGGAGAGTTCAATTTATATTTACGCTTTGGGTGAGTTTTGGGTTAAAGCTAATTTATGAAGGGGCGGTTTACATTGGTATCATCATTTTGTAGTAGTTTGATTTGGAAAATGTTCAAATTGGTGTTCTCCGTCTAAAACGCATATTATTGGAAAACGAGTCGTTTGCATATTCAAAGCATACCTTTTGAAAGATTATGATTTAAACTGCATTATCTATTTTTACAGACATCTTTATATATGTTGAAAACTCTTGAGCTCACTAGGCGTTAAGCCTAACCTTTTTATTTGTCGACATGTGCATCAGGTTCCAGTTGGGGTTGGTTCTAGCAGCCATGAAGAGTTGAGCCTTAGTTTTGTGCAATTGTAAGTAGTTGGTGAAGTCTTCCGCAATTTTGGAGATAGTGACTATTATGGGGTTTTAGTAGCACCCGTTCTTATCATAGGCTTTTGTATAGAATGAATGTTTGTATTGAGGTTAAATCTTAATTTGTGGTGGTAGATAATTCCTTTATCGGTGTATTTAGAAAATTTTAAATAAGTTGCTATTTCCAGTTTTCGAGGGTGTTACAATAAGCAAGTTAAATTATGGTATATAATAAAAAATTGCAAATAAGACATTAAAAACGTAAAGAAAAATCAAATATTGCATTACGAAATTGTACATTAGGCCATGGCGTGCCACGGGCTTAACGTGGCGTGAAACACAAGCCTTGGTGTCATGGCGGCTGTGCGGCGAGTTTTTTAGAACATTGGCTAGGACCGGACAGGATTGGACAAGACAAATGTCGTCCTGTGTTGGTACGACTAGGACGGGATAGAACAGGACTGGACAAGTTTCCCTAAAAGTTGTTTGATGATTTTATATAACATATAATAGTTATAAATGACACAAATAAAATATATCTTTAAATAATTTAATTAAAAACATATTTATTTTTTACACAATTTTCATACGTATAAATACATACACAGACAATAGTACGCAATTTGAATGAAGAATCTGAAATAATTGATGGTAGTTCCAAAAAAAATCCGATTCATACAAAGAAAATATAATATTTGATTCAATTTGGAAGATCTTTATGAATCGGCAGAGACATAGTTGCAGCTACAAGTAAAGATAAAGACGATTTGGAAGATCTTTACACCAATGTTCGACTCGACTCGTTCGAGAGCTCGATTAAACTTTACGAGTTGAGTCAAGCCAAACAATTCAAGCATGCACTTTTTCGATTTAAACATATTTATATGTTTATGAATCATATAATCAAAACATAAAAATGATCGAGCCTGAGAAAATAAACGATTTTATCGTTCTCGAGTTCAAGCTCGTAAACAAGCATCGAAATCGAGCTCAAACATTGAAAAATATTCGAACTCGGTCCTAGACATTACTTTTTTTAGCCGACCTCGAATAACTTGCTACACTCACTCTTTACCTTCTTCAGATATGGGAAAGGTTGCATCCATCTTACCCACCTCATACCTCATTTCATGTAAAATTCTCTCGATTCGTATCTTTTTTACAAAAGTTTTACAAAAAGACGAAGAAAAACATCTAACACGTCAGTCAAACCCAACTCAATTCGACTCAACCTGAATCGGTTCAATTGAAAGAGTAAAGCGGGTATTTCCATAAATCCATCTGAACGGAAAAATTATATGCTTATGAACAATTCGATAAAACGAGAAATATCATATCATATGTTATCTTAAATGCATTAGTTTACAGAAACTACTTAAACTGCTATTTAACTATATTATAAACAACATTTCTAAACCCTTCCAACAGGTGACAGAGGTGGAAACGAAGCGAAACTTACTGGATTTCGATCGTTTTCTACTTGTTTGGCGACGTACGTTCTAGATTCCTTATGCTCACACGACTTTCTGCACTCTACAATTGATATACAGATCGAGAACGCTTCTAGACTCGAAAGACATGAATTATACTCCAACGAAAACATCGCTTCCTTTACCACACAAAGCCTGAAGAACCGTCTCTCGTTTATAACATCTCCCTGTGGAAAGGTTATTACAAAAATTGAGTACGTAGAACCTCATCAGATTACTTTACAAAAAAAGCCTTCTTTAAAAGAGAAGGGAGATTCCCACATATATTTGAAACTGGTGTTCTGTTTTAGACTGTATGTGGTTAGTCGATCCTAATCTTTTCAGGGTCCGTTTGGTTTGATGGATTGTTTACGAGGGATTTGGATTTCGTGGAACAATTTTGAATCTTTGGTGTTTTTAGTTTATAGGATTCGGAAAGGAAATGAATTCCATTATTTATTAATTATTTACAAAAACAAATTATAAAAAATTATAAAAGTAATTAAATTATCTTCTTATTAATTGCTTATTAGAAAACGAATTTTAACATATTTTAAAACATTTTTACAAACAAATCCTATGAAATCCCGTGAAATATCAACTATCCCCATGAGATTTTTAAACCCCATGTTTGTGGGATTTCAATTCCAGACTTTCCTTTAAAACAAACCCGGGATTCCAATCCCAAATCCCACCGATACCTGCAAACCAAACGGGACCTTAGGGTGCATTTGGTAAGTAAACGAGACTTGATGGGCGAGAGACAGGTAGGTGGGTGAAATCAACGGGCGAGAGTGAGGTGGGCAGGTGAAAGTCTTCATGGTTTTAATTTGAGAGGGGTAGTTTAGTAATTTACCAATCTTGTCCCATCTCCCCTTTTGTTCCACCTATTTTGATGGGACAGAAAAAAAATGCATTCTTATCCTACATGAGACAACAAGTTTCTATATCGTTCTGTTCTGTCCTGTGTACCAAACACACTAGAAGTAGACAGAGAGAAGATGTACCTGAAAGAAAAGCTCAAACTGGTCACTAGTTGAGTTTGATCTTCCACTAGATTGCACCTGGTTTGTAAGAGTTCTTAATCTACACCCCAAATCCCAGCCTCCACAGTCACATACACCACCAGATAGCCACCGCTGAATTAGCGGCGACGGTGCTTTTCCTTTACTCGATACACCATGATTGCCGCCAGGTAGTATAACCGTCGTGCTAAAGATTTCTTGATCATCTTCCTCGTCATCAACATTTCCTGAAAACTTCACAACAATGGCCGCTACCTCATCATGAGGCCGCGCATTTGAATCCACATGAAACAAAGAGAACTCCCTAGTGTTACAACTAGAAATCGAACGATTTGAAACCTTCATTTGAGCTACTATATTTGAGACATAACCATGACCTTTATCTTTTCTGGTCTGAGAAAATAAACCGTCTTTCTTTTTCTTGATCTCGTCAACGGTGAAGAATGAATAGATCCAATGGTTGTTATCTTTCCCAGGAGAACTTAAATCCCTCACTGTGGCTGCAAGTATTTTTTGGTCGTTTTCAACTGCAAATGTGAACATTTGACGGCCATTCTTGACCGTTGTCTCAAAAAGAGCTTGAGTTCTTGATGTTGATTCAGCCGTGTCATTCATATGTGAATTGTCACTACAGCTTCTCACATCCGGTTTTGTTTTTGCTTTTGATTTAGAATCGTGATGAGACCGATCTGTAGAGTGACGGGAATTAGCTGCCTTTGATGGGAAGAGTGGTTCCAATAACCTTCTTAACGGACTTGATTGAGAGCGGTTTGAGACTGATGAATTATCGGCCGTTGATTTTCTAGGAACTGGAGACTCGGCTCTTTTTGCGGTGGTTGTAGAGGCTGCAGATTTAGAGCTCAGGCCAAAGCTAAAGCGACGAATTGGGGACATATTTCGCTGCTTGCTAGCGACACCGGTACTCATATTCACATGTGAATTCTTGGAAGAAACAGATGATCTTTTTTCTTCTAACCTGGAAGCATTATTTGGATTTCTTTCGGAATCATGTTCCACTTGAAGTGGGTATGAGCTCAGAGTGTTGTTATTCATATATGAATGGTTGTTATTCACATATGAATGGATGTTTTCAGATGAGATCCTGTGATCTACTCCCACTGAATCTTTTGCATTTGTTTCAATATTTCCATGAAAATTCCCTGGTCCATTTACTCCCTCATCTTGGATCTTCATCTTTCCCTTCAAAGATGGCGACTTTTTCTGACAATTTCCGATATCAATGGGTGGGCAAGAAATATAGATTTTGCAATCTTTTAGCTTGGTTTCCGACCGGCTGGAGAGATGTGAAGGGATTTCGTCAGAAAATACGTTTAAATGAGACTTCTGATGAGCAGGAGAACGGCTTTGACCTCTGCTCACTTGGGAAGATGAAACCAATGGAGAACAATTGCTGCTAGAAGGTGAACATTTGTTTCTTCTAACTGGCCCTTGTTTAAGATTCTGATATTTCCAATTCTGTAATCTCCCCCAATCCATAACTCCGAAACTTAGAGCTCTATCTGGGGTCGCCTTTCCGCTCTCGAGAAAACTTGGCAAATTCGACATATTTCTAACGATCTCGTCCTTCTCCATTTCTCTGCTTCCAACCGGCTGCTTTTGGCTACGATTTGAAGGCGATGTTGCCAAATTTGGTGGGTTCTTCACCTCTTCATAATGAAGGTCGGCATAAGAAAGACGGCGTTTCTCCAATTCGAATTTGTCTCGCAACGTTGTGGCATTGCTTGAACGGGCTAACGTAGGGTCGCCCATTTTAGGCCTGTTAACGTCAACAAAATTTCAAATGAAAGCTGAATGGGGAAAACAACCATTCTAGAACAAACTTGCTGGAATTCCAGGATGAAGGTATGGCTTAAAGTTGAAGTTATAAATATTTAGAAGATTCATCTGAATCAAATTGTTTGTTAAACTAGTCAACATGGTCATGATCACCAACCACCTCTAGGTAGCATTTCGAATGAGATATGACATTCACCAGAAAGCTCATAGGGTTGCTTAAAGACGAAGAATAAGGTCACATAAGTTTTTTGTCAACATTGAGTTAGTTAAGAGCATAAGTAGCTCAAAATGCCTCAATTTGAACAAGTCATGATCGACTATTATGGGAAAATCTGAAGTTCTAATCAAACTATAACATGTGCTCGAGAGGTTTTTTTTGGTAACGTGGGTCCGGGTCAGTATGCATGCACCTCGACTAATCCCATGAGGGTCTGAAGATAACATACAGAAAAATCCCCAGTGGCCCACGAGAAGACATGAACTGGCGATCTTATGGGGGAGACCAAAGGCCTAACCTTTATTTGCCAGTTGAGCTGACCATCAACATTATACTCAGGTTTTATAAGTTACCGTGATGGGAAAGTATTTAGATATAGGGGTAAATTCGAAACTGTTTTTTATTAATTTTCATGCCAGCTAGATGGTTTGGTAGCAAAATGCAAGATTTATAAGTTGACGTATGTATAGGTCGTTTACATAGCCGTAAGAATACATTCTATACCCTTAGACGTATTCTGGGAAGGAAATAACAATGGATTTTCAAGGGATTATTTGACTAGTTGCTTTGAATTCAACAATATGTACAAATAACCTATCAAGGGTCCACGCAACGACTTAAAAGATAAGCTACCGTTAGAGTCCCACGTCAGCCAAACTTGAACCATTTCTCATCAATATATGTTGGAACCTTCCTTCTTTTCTCGAGGTCCATTTTGTAGAGTAATTTAATGGGTTCAACATATTCTCACATGATATCAGATTCAAGATCTATTACTCTAGGGACTCGACACTCTTGCACTACCATCTAGCCCCTTCTCGATACCTTGGGACAATTTGTGCCCATCTAGCCTTCGTTGGAGCCCCAAGACTTTGACCATTTCTCCTCAACATATATTACTCTCCTCGAGGGTTCTTTTGGAGAGTAATCTAATGGGGTTCCACATATTCTCACAACTACTATGAAAATTAATTATTTGACCTCTTCTTTAATCTTCCGGTAAGCAATTACAATGACGATATTGGTAGCTTGCAACTTCTGAACGCTCGTTAGAGAATCCTGAAGAACATATCAATTAAATCCTACCCCTCCTAGACCCACTTTCTAGTGGGATATACCGGGTAGATTTGATCTGGTTTTATACAACTAAATCCAGTTGGAAACCTGACAAATGACAATTGTGCCCTAGACATATGCACAAGTAAAACAAGCTTCACTAAGCTGTACTCATTGGTTGTTCTAGATCTCTAAAGTTGCATAACAGCAGGACTGAGACCACCTGGAGCTTATGGACAAGAACAAGGACAAGGAAGAAACTGAAACTGAGAATGGGTGGTCCTAGTTAATTGCAGTATGTCACATGAAACACATAAACTAGATTCCCTGATGATTATAATTTATAATAAGAGTGAATAAAAGTTCAAAATGTTTTGAATATTGAAACTCTCTGAGTAGGACAGAAGAAAAAGGGAACAATACAAGATACCAAACTAGCCTGGTGTATCCCACCAGAAGGTGGGGTCTAGGATCCTCGACCTCTATTTAAACGGTAGATCAGTTGTTTCCGTGAAAACAATTAGTGGGAAATTGTACGCGATGAAAGATTAAAAAAAGGTGTTGCTAAACAAAAAAGAACAAACACCCTTCGGATCAAACTGCTACACTGGATATGTAAAAAAAGATGCTTAATTTTGACATTTGTGAGAAGGAATTTTTGGGGATGGGTTCATTTATCCAACATTTTTATCGAACTATTATTATATTTGGAAAAAAGTATAGACTTACGGGTAAAATGGTCATTTCTAACAATCGGACTGTCTATCAAGCACAACAACCGAACAAACAATTTATCTTATATCTATCTTATATCATAAAGACAACTTTATCGATACATAATCTTTACCGCTCATCCGCCAATGGAATGCATGTGCCGATTTACCTCACCATGATGAACGTGGGACCGGTGCGGTGGGGCGCCCGAGAGGGTGGCGTCTACCATTTTTTAATCTATATATTTTTACCTATATAGAATTTAATGGAAAACAAACCGAACATCAACTATGACTCCCCCCATAAAAAAATGAAGGCCCAAGCATATTCTTTCTTTGCCATATATGTTTCTTTCGTTTCTTTTTTAACTTTCCCTTTAGTAATGATTGAAAATTTTGTCTACAAGAAACAGAGATGTCTCTTCCATCTCACACTAAAGTAAACCTAATATTCAAGATGTGATTCAAAGGCAACACAACCCATAAAAAGTGTTCCCACTGAGAGCATTATAAGCTTTTTTCTTTGCAAAACATGAATCTCATGATTACTTTCTAATACCAAAACCTAAAAGCAAGCAGACTCCATCTTTCTCGCGATTAAGAAGAAAAAATATCCAAAACTAATGTTAATTTAGCGATTATAGTTTTTTTTTTAAAAGGGAAATTTTTTTCCATTTCCCGTGAAGCATATCTCCAAGATTTACCCAGCAACAAACTCACTTCGGGATAACCATAGTGAACAAGAATCATATAAAAAATTAAGAAAAAGAAGAGAGATACAACAACTTAATCGCAAACTAAAAAATATTATAGTGTATCAAGATATTACTCACTGAGACATATCGTCGAACACTTACCGGACGTCAGTTGGAAATGGGAATGGCGATGGGTTCTTCAAAAACGAAGAAAATGTATCGGTGCCACGCAACAGAAAGCTTGCAAGTTGCCACAGGAAGTGAAGAAATCCACACAGAAACTGAAGAACAGGAATAAAGATTTGACTTTTTGTTTTGCAAAACCCAACGTTCCGAAGAAAGAATTTACGGTAAAAAGTAGTGTGGTTTGTGTATGAAAGCAAGAGAGAGTGATTTATGGGGGGTGAAAGTTGTTGGTTGGGTCACTAGTTTTCTGCTGTATGTCAGAGAGAGAGTAAGAGAGAGGACGCATGTGATTGGACGCATGAGAGAAAGAAGTGAAAATATATCATTTTTACTAATATATCCTTATTTATTTCATAATGGAATATAACTAAGACCATCCACGTGGGTTTTCAAATTGAATTGCAAAACCAATTGTAAATGGAATAAAAATGCCACATAGGATTGGTAATTGCAAAATTTGCAATTCTACTTGCAAGGCCACGTGGCCATTGTAAATCATTTTTTTTAATTTAAATAGATTTCAAGTATATACTTTCTATCATTTTTTGTTTTTTAATTTAATATTTTTAATTCATTAAATGTTGTGTTTTGATATAATTTAATAAATTATAAAATAAATAAAATAATTGTATTATATTATTATAATTATCATTAAATTAAAATAAATAATTATATATCATGTTATTAACTAAAAATATAAATTTATATAATAATTTATAAAATAATTAATAAATATTGTAGTGGGGACCACTTTTGAAAGTATAGGTGGATTGCATGTGTGTAGAGGGTAATTGCAAAAGCTGATGTGACACAATTGAAAGTGAAAATGAATTGCTGGGATGTGGATGGTCTAAGAGGTATATGTGTAATTTTATAAATATTTTTCCTCCCACATTTGAGATGAAAGTTTTTGGGAGGAAAATCAACAATATTTTCCTTCTATTTCCTTGTCTTCCCCCCTTAAAAAAAACTCGACAACACAACATTTTTTCTTTCTCTTCAATTTTCCTTTCTTTTCCCTTCATTTACTTCGTAAAAAAAAACTCGAGAACACAACATAAATGTATCGTTAACTACTTTTTTTTTACTATTTTTCTGTTTAGTTCATAAATTATTTTATTAAGAAGGTTAATTAATTGTTTTAGCCATTTTTTATGGTGGTTTAACCTCTTAATCATATTCTTTCTAAAATTACCAAAATAACCCCATATTCACAAAAATAAGCCCGTAATTATGTACCTACTTTAAAAAAATGAATCTAATCTAATCGATTTTTCAAAAAAAAATTGCATATTGCGGACCTGGGTCAAAAAAAAATTAAAGGAAAATCGATCAAATTTGAGTTTTTTTATATTGTTGAGCTAGAATTGCACATCTTGTAGTATTTCAATAAAAATAGGAAGAAAGTGACTAGGAGATGAAACCACAGCTAAAAATTGGTTAAAACAATTAAATTCCTTATTAAAAATGTTATTTGAGATAATGTTTTGATAAATTTTCAGAAAAGAGCCTTTTTTATCTTTTACAAACTTAGAGAAAATTATATACATTTTTAGAAGAATCAAATAGTTTTCATTCATTTTTATTGACTTTGTATATTATTAATTAAGATTTTATTATAATAGCTACAATTATTATTTTAGTAACACAACTATAATAATATATTTTTTTTAATTTTAATCACAATAGTAAAAATATATTTAATATCATGTATTTAATATTAGTTTCATCTATACTATATTATAAAACATATAAGAAAACCCTTTTAAAAACAAAATTTTTAACATTACGTAGCTATACTATCTTGTAAACCAGATTTCTCAAATGTCTTAAAGTCTTAAAGACAAGTCGTAATGCATAATGTACTACCTTTTAAAGCACTCAAATCTCTTAATGTCAAGATCGAAAATTCTAAACAAGAGTTTAATACAAACTCAGAAACAATGTTAAAGAAGTCGGGGAATAACACTTTAACAATTAATCAAAACACAGAATATGAACTCAAATCATAAGTTTATATTGCATAGAACTTAATGATTATAAACACAACCTCAATCTGTTGAACAAGCTCAACAGACGTTATATACTTCTCTATAGAAAGGACTTATAAAAACCTTGAGGTTAATTCTCTAAACAAACGTATATTGAAAACTGTATCATAAACTATATTATGTATCAAGAACTTATAGACTATATATACAAAATTAATTACAAGATAATTATCAAAACAAATTTGATCTTCACAATCCATTCCATAATTATCTTCATCTTTATCTTCAGCTCCTATTCTTTATCTCCAAGTCATCTTTATCTTTATAAGCAGTATTAACTTCACCTTTATCCAGCAGCATTAATCATTCAGCAGTATTATCATCCTCAGCAGTACTAATCATGCTTGCAGTATTAATCTCTTATGGCAGTAGTAATTTCCAAGCAATACTAACTCTCCAAGCAGTACTAACTATTCAAGTAGCAGCACTAACTCTTCAAGCAGTATTAATTCTACTAGCAGTAGTAATCTTTCAATTAGCAGTAGTATCCATCCTTAAAACATTCAGACCCAACAATCTCCCCCAACTTAACTTTTGAAAACCAGAAGTTAAGTTCTTCAAGATGTGGTTTTCATGATGCTTTCAAAACTTCAGCTTAATTGCCCAAATTTGGATCCAATCCCAGACTTTGATTAATTGTCCTTCTGATCACTATTTTGGCCATTTCTGATCCTTTAGCACATACCAGCTTAGCTTTCAGCATTCCTTCCAACTTAGCTCTGTTGTGGTCATAGATCTTGTCAACCAAGTAGTACTCATGATAGCTTTTGTCAATTGTTATCATGTAGACACCACAGTTTTCAAATAACATCCAATGATCAATCTTTTTGAAACCATACTCATGATGTAAGTCTTTGATCCTATACTTCACTTTTTCAGGCTCAAACATCATGCATAAGTATTCCATGGCAATCTTGAGTAAGCTCATTTCAGTCCCTTGCAACACAGTCTCATACAGTTTTGTTCCAACCTTGTACATTTCCTCTAGGTCAGCCCTGGAACAACTTCTGATCACTTTGCCCCAAGTGGCATACACCTCAAACTGATCACCCATTCTTTTGAATCTGAAATATTCTTTTCTATTGTCCTTCAGAATATCCCAAAAGATAATTTCTGGTGCTTTCATAGAAATAGGATCAGCTTGCACTGGATCTTCATCTGTCAAAGTCATGTATAAATGAAATTGCTCATTAGGTTGTTGATTGGAATGCTCTGGATTCTGCTCTGGCTCTGCTGAAGGTTCTGCTTTTTCACTTTCAATCTCCTTTTCAATTTCTTCAATTCTTGGCCTCTTTGCCTTTGGTTTGGTAGCAATGGACTTCTTTCTTTTAATAGCACCAATCTTTTGAGCTAATGTCTCTTCTTGCTTCACCTCTTCCTTGTCTTTGCTAGGAGTGCCTTCTTCACTGTCAGGGAAGGGCTGTTGTATGTTGAGGTCATGCCTCTCTTTCATCATCCTTTCAACCTCTACCCTTTGAGTGAAGTCCCCTTTCAGATTGGCCATCTCCTTCTTATACAGCTCCTCTATCCTACCATAAGGCATGTTGGTAAACATTCCTTCAGGAACTCCAAGAGCTCCTTTCAGGAAGTTTATCATTTTCCTTCTCTCTTGATTAGCCAAAAATGTCTTGGAAGACTATCTTTGTCTAGTCTTCAGTGGTAGCCTTTGCCTTGAAGCCTTCTTTGTGACTTTCTTAGTAGCAGCTGCAGATTTCATACTCTTTTGATATTCTTCATTGATCTTCTTGGCCAACTCCAATGCAATCTCTCTGTCTTTGGCAGATTGAATCTCATTTTCCTTTTCAAGGTCTGCTTGCATCTTCCTTGCCAATTCTTCATCCAGAGCTATTTGACTTTGTTTCTTTGATTCTTTTACATATTCAACTACCTTCTCTTTGCCTTTACCCTTAATTTCAGCAATACTAGCTTCTTTTCTTTTCTTTGCTAGACCACCTTCTTTGATTTCCACTCCCTTAGCCTTTTGAGTAGCCTTGGGAGTGTCAGCTTTGGCCTTCACTAGTGTTTCTGCAATCTGTATTTCCTCAATAGTCAGCCCTGTTTCTGCTGCTACTTTTTCAGTTTCTACTGCATCCTTCTCAGTTTCTGCTGCTAGACCTATTTCTGCTGCTAGCTTAAAGGTTTCTGCTGCTTTGCTACTTTCTGCATCTGTACCAAACTCCCCCTCGAATTTAGATTCCATGCCAACAGGACTTTGTTTTTCACCTTCAGCTTGTCTCTCCCCCTTTTTGAAAGCATCATTTACAGCTCCCCGTTTCTTCAATACATACTGCTTTCTCTTCTTTTTCTGCACTTGCCTCAGAACCATCTTCTTTAATGTGCTTATCTGCACTTGTTGTGAAAGAATTACCAGTTTCATCTCCTCTATTTCTGCACCTTGTTTGAGTACATCCAGATTGACATTTGCAATAGTTTCCATCAATTCCTCATAGTTATATCTATCCTCACCTCCTTTAGGTGTGTTGACCACCTTGGAAGGATCCTTGGAAGTTTTAGTAGGAGTCTTCTGCCTAGCAGAAGCACCCTCTACCCCCTTGGTTTCTTGACACCTAGGACATTTGGATGATTGCTCACCCAAAGTTTCCGTGGGGAAGGTCTTAAAGATGTTCACACTGTCCTGCCCTGCACTTTGTGCAAAGTCAGTAGTGTGAGTCTCACTGCCCACATGCTCTTCCACCTCCTTATTGAGCATCTTCTTGGGGTTGGGAGACACCCCTGTGGTTTCCCTATGGATATTCTCTGATGGAAAATGCTCAATCAGAGGGCTGTTAGGCTTTGGGGGTGAAGATACTAGAAGGAAAGGAACCTTCTGTACCTTTTTCCTTGTGTAAGTTTTGGTGATGGGGGATTGTGGCTTGTCAATAGGAAACTGAGGGATATTGATAGAAATGAGTGGTGAGGGTAGGTCATCAGTTGGGTGGTCAGATGTGGGTTGTGACCCTGATGCCTCACCATGGGAATGAGACACACCCATCATTGTAGAGAACAATGGAGTGTCTCTACCTGAGAAGTCCTTACTGGGCCTCTTCATATTTGAGAACACCTTTCCCTTTGGGAGTTTTGGTACATATACCTCCTTGAAGGTAGGTAAATCCGTCAATTCCTTATCAAGTACTTCTTGTACAAACTGTAACACCCTCAAATCTGGAAATAACAACTTATTAAAATTTTATAAATACATCAATAAATACTTCGAACTACAAACATAAATTGAGAATTAACCTCAATACTCCCATCATCCTATGCATACAATCTATGAAAATGACGCGTGTTACTAAACCCAAACAATTGCTATTCCCCAACCTGCGGAAGGCTTCACCGACTACTCACTCTTGTAAGGCTAAGACTCAACTCTTCATAACACTGCTAGAACCGAACCCCTGACGGAAACCTGATGCACATGCCGACAAATAAAAAGGTTAGGCTTAACGCCTAGTGAGCTCAAGAGTTTTAATATAAAGAATATATCTTTAAAAGAAAGGAATTTAGTTTAAAGCAAGATCCTTCGAAATAATTAACTTTATAATGTAAACGACACATTTTTCCCATGATATGCACTTTTAAAGACAATGCTCCCAATACTCACATTTCTTATAAAACGATGCAGCCCAAAACTCACCCAAAACGGGGTCATAGTTCGACACCCCATTTGTGAAAAATGTGAATAACCATTCATATCCCCAAACATCCAAAATGTGGATAGTAAGTAAAACCCTCAATTTATAAGAATATGAAACAAAACTTTACTTCTCAAAATACTTCAAACGTAAACGGAGTATAATACACAACCCATAAATCTTGAGTAAACAATTCCCATAAGTAAAACGACACCGAAACATAAATAATAAAATGACACAATTACATACCCAATTAGCACCTTCCGGTGATGTGCGTGGCGGAACACAAAGTTAAGCCACATAACTATGTTATCGAACTGCACCTCAGATCAAAGACTTTAGAGCACACTAACATAAGCGTCACCTCAAATCCCCAACACCTTTAGTGCACACCACTTAACGGGAGTCACCTCAAGGACACGATACCTTTAGTGCCCACTCCATCGAGCTGCACCTCAAGGTTAACCGAGCTTAGTGCCCATTCGTTTCCTAGTGGAGTTCCAACCTCAAGGTTCTCATTCGACCTTTAGTGTCTACCCACTAGCATTCAAGATAGGAATCTCACTCCTTACTTGATAACTCAAACATGCAACACCCAAATGACACGAAAAGTACGTCATTATACTCAACAACTCCACAACGATTATTACCCCGGACAAATGTCCTCAAGGCTCAATTTAGTCAAAACCGAGCCCAAGGCCCAACAACTTACGTAAACCCCCAAATGAAAACCAGTATAATGTTGAAACGTGCTTGACCGATAAATAACAATTCCCATACAATGAAATGACTTTAAACGGCGTTTATAAAGACACATATCTCAAAGACGAGATTAACCCAAAACTCAACATATAATGGGACCAAAGGTTTTCCAAAGGGTTTATGAATGTAAACACACCAAAATGCATATAATATGAAATAGACTTAATTTGTACCAAATTCACCAAGATGCATAAATCGTGTTATTACTTACCAAGATGACCAAATCCCACTTATGAGCGTTTTATGAAACTAAAATAAGCCAAGTTTATCAAATATGAAAAACTCCTTAAAATACTCACACTTTAACAAATACCAAGTAAAATACATTTTTACTTCAAATTACTCAAAACTTATTAGCAGTTAACCATTTCATGTAAAACACTTTAAAATAACCATTTTGGCATGTACATCGTTTTCACAAATCAACTTGAACTCACCTTGCTAGATTTAGGCTAAATCTAGATTTCTCCCAACGAGCTCTTTTGAAGACCACTTGAATCCTCAAGCCGAAATCTTCCAAAACCTAGATCCGAACATTCTGACCCATAAATATCCATAATCAACTATAAGGAAACATTCTCCAAACATAAAAATACCAAGATCCCAACAAGATCAAAACCCTAATTTCTCCAAAACCATCAGATCCGAGATTTAAGATATCAAACACTAAGAAACCACCAATGGAGCATTTATAACCTTAATACAAGAAAACTTACCCTTGAAGACAATGAGACTTCCGAGAACACCCAATCCAACACTTCAACCCGAGCTCCCAACCGTTGAACTTGATGGGGAAGATGAAGATGAAGGTTTTGTGGTTCAAGCTCCCAACTAGCTAGATGATTGAGAATCATGAGGTTTGGGGAGAGAAAAACCCCCAAAATGGGTTAGGGTTCGGTCTTTATGAAAGGGAGAGGTTGAGAGAGAATAACAATAGAAGAGAATGAGTTCTGAATGAGAAATGAGGCTAAAATACGATTTTAATTCGGTCAGACCCCGCACGCGACAGTGCCTAGCGATAGTGACATTGTCACTATCGCGTGGCACAATCGCGCGGAGTGTACCGCGACTAACACTCCTCCCGCGATAGTGCCCTGGCGATAGTGTCATTGTCACTATCGCGTGGCACAATCGCGCCAAAGGTACCGAGGCTCGAAAAGTCCAAAAACTCGCGATTCACGCATGGGTCGATTTAAGATTCGAAGGCACAACGTTTTCCACTCAAAAGATAGGCGAAAGGCGGAGAGATTACCAACGAAAGGCGGAAACTTACTTACGAAAAGTCGGGTGTTACACAAACCTTGGATGCATAAAAAAGCTTTTTGATTTGGTATCCAGGTTTGACATTAAATCATTGAAAATTATTTGAGCAAAATTAAACTTTCTGGAGGTAGCTAAGCAGACTAGAGCATAAGCTAAGGTACTGCTAAACTCACTCCATCTAGTTGTTTTTCGTGAAATGCAGTGTTGTAGAGTATGAACAAAAAATCTCCACTGAGGTGAAAATCTGTTCTTGAAAAACTTATAGACATCAGTGGGACCTTCATACCCCATTTGACTAAGAGCATGGAAGAGATCTTCCTTAGGAAGAGAGGTAATACCTGAGGCATCATCTAAGCGTAGATGTGCACGTATGTTGTCCTCTGATATGGTAATGGGTTTATCACAAACCCTTGATTGGATGACCTGCCCTCCTTCCACAGGCTGAATTGAAGCATTTGTCCAAAACTGTCTTTGATGTTCCACATAGATTGTGGGATTGACAGTTAATGCGTGGGCGATGTGTGAGGATTGTAGGAAATCCACAATCTGATGAAAGCCTTCAGCCTGTTTGGGTTTTTGCAGCATAACAACCTCATTGTGTTCATCAAAGAATTCTAGTCCTGCCATCGTTCTGATTGATTCTAGGGTTCAAATAGCAACAAGTGGTTTACACTGGTGAGTAAGAAATCAAGAGAGAGAGAAAGAGTAGCAATGGAAGTTCGAAGAGTCGTTTGTATTTTGGCGGTCACAAAGGGTATTTATAGGTGGAGGGTTTCAGTTAGAAGCAGTACTAAGTACCCTAGCAGTATTAACCAACTCGCAGTATTAACTCATATTAGCAGTAGTAACATATACTGGCAGTACTAACACAGACTAGCAGTATTAACTCAGACTAGCAGTATTAACACATGGCAGCAGTAGTAACACTGATTAGCAGTAGAAACAAGGTAAGCAGTAGTAACTTTGCACTAGCAGTATAAACTTCGTAGCAGTAGTAACCATACTTAACCATATTTGAACTGTCAATATGAGTAATATAGAGAGAAGTATTAACGTAACTAGAAGTACCAAGTATTCAATTTAAGCAATCTGAAACACTTAAACACACAAGGTTAGCAGCACCATGCACAAAACAATATGAGAAAGTAGACAGAAAGGAATTTATGCAGAAATGGTACGTAAAGCAGATCAAAGGAGACTTATTCAGCGTTTATCATGCCCACACTTGTGACCAAGAATGTGAATCTACCCACATCAAAAGCTTTGGTGAATAGATCAGCAAATTGGTTACTTGTATGGACTTTCACAACCTGAATGAGCTTCTTTTCATTGCAGTCTCTGATAAAGTGGTACCTGATTTCTATATGCTTTGTTTTGGAGTGCTTGACTGGATTATTAACAATGCTAATAGCACTGTTATTGTCTATAAAGATTGGAGTGTGAAGAAAAGTCATACCATAGTCCAACATTTGATTCTGAATCCAGAGTACTTGAGAACAGCAGCTTGCAGCAGCTATATACTCTGCTTCTGTTGTAGAGGTGGACACTGTGGTTTGTTTCTTGCACTGCCATGACACTAGTCTTGCACCCAAAAACTGACATCCCCCTGAAGTTGACTTTTTATCCAAATTTGCACCACCCAAGTCACTGTCTGAATAAGCAAGTAGGTCAAATGGTGAGTCATGAGGATACCAAAGACCTAATCTAGGTTGGCCTTTGAGATATATGAATATCCTCTTGACTGCTTGAAAGTGTGACTGTTTAGGCCTTACTTGAAATCTTGCACACACACAAACAGGAAACATGATATCTGGTCTTAAAGCAGTGAGATACATGAGGGAGACAATCATGGATCTATAGTGATGAACATCCACATCCTCCCCCTCAAGATCTGCAGTGATCTGTTTGTGTGTCTCCATGGGTGTGCTTGCAGGCTTTGAATCTGAGAATCCAAACTTATTAAGAATGTCCTGCACATACTTGGATTGGCTTATGAATATCCCATCTTTCTTCTGCTTCACTTGTAGCCCAAGGAAGAAGGTAAGTTCACCTATAGAACTCATCTTGAATCTCTTGTGCATCAAATCTTCAAAATCTCTGCATATTTGATCTTTTGTGGATCCAAAGATAATATCATCCACATAGATTTGCACTATTAGGATGTCCTTATTCTTCCTCTGAATGAACAGAGTCTTGTCTATGATTCCTCTTTGAAAACCATTTTCCAAGAGATAGGTAGACAAAGTGTCATACCATGCCCTTGGTGCTTGATGTAGCCCATAGAGTGCCTTCTTCAATTTGTATACTCTGTCAGGATAATTTTGATTCTCAAACCCTGGAGGCTGACAGACATACACTTCTTCTTCAATTCTCCCATACAGTAAATCACTCTTTATATCCATCTGATAGACCCTGAACTTCATGAAGGAAGCATAGGCTAAAAATAGCCTGATTGCCTCAATCCTGGCCACCGGTGCAAATACCTCTTCATAATCAATTCCCTCTTCTTGAGTATACCCTTGTACCACTAATCTGGCCTTGTTCTTTATTACTATTCCTCTCTCATCTTTCTTGTTCCTGAAGATCCATTTAGTGTCTATAGCTCTGTGTCCTTTAGGAAGGTCAACCAAATCCCATACATCCTGCAGCACAAACTGCAGTAGCTTCTCTTGCATTGAGTCTATCCAACTTGGATCCTTCATTTCATCATATGCCTTTTTGGGTTCAACCTGAGATAGAAAGCAAGAAAGTAAACCTGATTGTATATCTTTCAATCCTCCCAACTTACTTTGATTCCTTGTGATTATAGGTGAATTGATGTCACCAATCACCAATTGAGGAGGATGATTTTTCTGAACTCTTGTTTGATGAACATCCTCTTCATTAATATTTGTTTCCAGATTAGAGTCATTCTTTTCAGGAGTGCTGCCACAAAAAACTGAAGAGTTATCATCATCTGTGTCATCTTCTTCCAAACATGGCATATCAGGACCTTTGATTCCTGAATTTGAGGGTTGATCTTCCTTTTCACCTCTGTCCTCTTCATTCTGAGCTGGTTCAATGTCCTTTGAATCTGAAGTATCTTTCTTATCTTGGTCACAGAATTCAACAGGATCAGTAGTAGGTGTTGGGAACAGCACAAACTCTTGTCTTTGTACTTGTACATTTTCTGTCCCTGTTCCTGCATTATGCTCATTACTGAAACCCAAAGAATTAGTCAGTGAATCAATGTCAAATAGCCAATCAGGACCTGAACCAAGTTGATTTAGTGTGTTCTCATTGCATTTGACATTGTCACTTTCCTCAATAATCCTAGAAGAGGTGTTGAAAACTCTGTAGGCCTTACTTTGAGATGAATATCCAACAAGAAACCCATCCTCAGCTTTGCTATCAAACTTGCCTAGGTGAGTTTTGGTATTGAGAATTGTGCAAGGAAACCCAAATGGTTTGAAAAATCCAATAAAAGGTTTCTTCTTTTTAAAAAGCTCATAAGGTGTCTTGTCTTGAGATTTCACTACTAGAATTCTGTTTTGAACATAGCAGGCAGTATTAACTGCTTCTGCCCAAAAAGTGATTGGAAGTTTTGAATCTGCCAACATAGATCTAGCAGCTTCTATCAGAGTTCTATTTCTCCTTTCAGCAACACCATTTTGTTGAGGAGTCCTAGGAGCACTGTATTGTCTCTCAATGCCTTTTTCCTCACAGAAGCTGTTTAGGTCATTGTTTTTAAATTCAGTTCCATTATTAGACCTGATGACTTTAAATCTTAGATTTGTTTGGTTTTCAACTCTAAGAACAAAGGATTTGATCAGTCCACTTGTCTCATACTTAGTTCTCAGAAAATAGACCCAAATGAATCTAGAGAAGTCATCAACAATAACTAAGTAATAAGCTTTCTTGCCAATACTCATCACATTTGTAGGACCAAACATATCCATATGTAGTAAATTAAGAGGTGAAGAGATTGTATTTATCTCTTTGGACTTATGAGAAATTTTGTGCTGTTTGCCTTTAAGACATGCAACACAATGATCATCACATGAAAATACCTTTTGTGGCAGACCTCTTACAAGGTTGTTTTTCACAAGTTTGTTCATTGTTTTAAAGTTCATGTGACACATCCTTCTGGGCCAAAGAGATGATTCATCCAATGAAGCTTTTGAAAATAAACAATTTAGAGATGAATCAGAAACTACACTCTCCAAGTCTAAGCAATAAACATTGTCCTTTCTAGGAGTTCTAAGTAGTATCATACTTTCATCAACTACCTTGAACCCTGGAGCAAGGATAATACATTAAGTATCATTGAATAATATGCTATGTTTCTTGTCACAGACCTGTGATACACTTAACAGGTTGTATCTCAATTGCTCAACATAGTATACATCCTCAAAGATCATCTTACCTTTTGACACATTACCTTTTCCACTTATCTTTCCACCTGCTGGATTATCACCAAAAGCAACATGTCCTCCATCAATTATTTTGAAGTTTTGAAGGCAGGCCATGTTACCTGTCATGTGCCTGGAATAACCACTATCAACATGCCAAATGCTCCTTCCCTTGAGCTGTTGGTTGCCCTGCACATTAAATAAATCAGTTAGTTTTTAATAGGAACCCAAGCCAAAGTGGTCTTGGGTTTCCCATTCTCATCAACATATTCATATTCAGACTTGATGAGATTATCAAACTGAGGAATCTTATTGCTTGAATACTTTGTCAGAATAATGGGCCTGTCACTGGAAGCAGTACTAACTTTATTAGCAATACTAACATCATTAGCAGTACTAATTGGGTTAGCAGTACTAATTTTGTTAGCAGTACTAACTGGGTTAGCAGTGGTATTGCTTGCAGCAGTACTATTTTTGTCAGCAGTACTATTTGAAATAGCAGTACTAACAGATTTCTTTACTTTTGGAACCCAAACCTGGACAAAGTTGTTTGCTTTCTTTTTCTTTAAGTTACTCCTTGGCTTATTTGGAGTATTTTTCTTTGAATTAGCAAACTTATTCTGAGCATGAGATTGTATAGGTGCCCTCCTCACATTCTCAGCCATATGATTCCTTATTTGCTTCCTATAACCAACAGGATTTTGTATATTTCTTTGAAAAGTGGTCCTTTGGTTAATATGATTGAAATAACAGTGTTTGGCTAGATGATTTAACTTGCCACAGATAAAACAAGGCTTTGCCCTGTTAATTTTTCTCAGATCAATTCCTTGTTGTAAAGCCCACTGATTATTCCTGTTTCTTTGATTTCCCCTTGTTTTATCACTAGGATCATTATTAGAATCATTAATGGTGATGTTGTGTTTGATGTTTGAGATATGTCTTGGAGTAACGTAAATGTTTTCTGATTTACTTTTTTATTCATTTGAGATTAAGTTTTGGAGCAACCGAGTCGCTAATTGCCCTGTCTTTTCAAAGGTTTATGTACAGGGCTTTTCCGATCTACATTTTCTTCATTTGATAAACTATCAATTCGTTTTGTTAATTAGATTACATCATAGTGTAATCTCATTGATTATTTGAATTAGGATAAAGCCCCTTGTAGCTCTTGATACTTGGATATATGCAGTTTAATGCTTAAATTTACCTAACAAGGTCAGTATAATGCCACTATAACAATTGTCGGGATATATATATAGATATATACCTAGGTGGTATCAATTGGAAACTTTGGAAACCAAATTTCAGCCATTGATCTTTATAATCAATGGTTAAGATTCATTTGAATTATATATGGTAGTAAATTAATTAATTTATTAATAATAAATAAAAATAATAGATGAAAAGGGTAAATATGTCTTTTGATTTTGTGTCTCAAATATGGCAAGAAAGGTTTATTTTATTTAGATTACTTGAAACCAAAATAAAATTTCCCACGCAATCTAAATTTTGTTATTTATTTTTACTATGAAAACGTGGAGCATTTGTCTTTTCATCAAAAAAAATATTTTTCTTTTAAAATGTAAGAAACTATTTTTTTTAATTTCATTTTATTATAAAATTTTCCACGTAATCTAATATTGTGATGAAACAGAATGAATTTGTGGATTACAGATTTCATTAGATTACAGATTTCATCAGGTTCATCGTGTTAGCATTATTGTTTCATAATGAAAATAGATTCATCAGGTTCATCGTGTTAGCATTATTGTTTCATAATGAAACATGATGAATTTGTATCATTTTTGTTAACTTCTCATTTTTGTTTCATTACCTGTTCAGTTGCATATCCGTATATGAAAATAGATTCATCAGGTTCATCGTGTTAACATTATTGTTTCATAATGAAAATAGATTCATCAGGTTCATCGTGTTAGCATTATTGTTTCATAATGAAAATAGATTCATCAGGTTCATCGTGTTAGCATTATTGTTTATTATTACCATATATAAGCTAAATTAAAATTAAATATCTCATTTTTAAATTAATCAATGATTATTATTACCATATATAAGCTAAATTAAAATTAAATAATTATTAATATAATAATAATAACAGTTACCATATATATTATGAAATAATGTAAAAGACAAAAATAACCTTTTCAATTAAAAATAAAAACAAAAAAAAAAAGAAATTCACTGATTGGTTGATTTCGGTTTCCAAAGTTTCCAATGTAATACTGGTTTCCAATTGATCGCTCCCCTATATACCTATTGGTTTATGTATATGCTTGAAAGCTTTTAAAATTAAAGGAACGTTCCATACATGTTTTATTTGCAGAATTTATGAAGTTCTATGCCAAGTGGTGCAAAATATCATCAGTATTGCCATTTGGTTAAGTCGTTGTTGATCTATATATCTAGGTTATATTATGTTGTGTTTGCTTGATTTTATCATCAATATTGCCATTTCTTTATTGAAAGAACCAAAACCCCTAGATTATAGATGTTTATTGATCATGAAAAAAACTTATATGTGAAACTAAATTATTAATAAGCAATAATCAAAATGAAAGTTGAGGTAGATCTTATATTGTACTAGCAAGTTACCACGTGTCACTTACCTTTGCGTTATGTTTTTTAGTTTTCATTTTTATCGCTATTTGCTTTGTCTGGAAACTATTGATTTGATTGAATTCTTTTATATTTTAATGTATGAAAAAAGATGATTTTCGATTGACTTATTTTATGATGGCTTGTTTTACTTGGGAACTTTTCTTCTTGATTGTAGGTGGAAAGGTGTTGATTGTTATTACAAACCTTTGGAGTGGGTTATATGTAAATGCCAAAACAAGGTATAATATATGTTGCTTTTTTTGGTCAAGAAATCTCTTTTCCAGCATCAATTTTATGTTGTAATACAAGTTATTCAACAACACTTAATTATCTTCTAAACGTGTTTTAACTTTTATCATTGTTTTCTGTGAACCCTGCGTCTAACCTTAGTAATTAAGATTGTGACAATATGTTTATCTTGAACTTGGAACTTACATAAAATGGATGTATTTGGATATAAAGTATAGATTTAAGTCATTTAGGAATATTGATAAATCTCCATTGATAAGTCCAGCTCAATTCTACATCTTAGGTTTGAGAAAGAGATGGGACTTTTGTTTTGCGACTTTGTGGGGACAAGGGCAGAGAAAGCTTTGATGGAATTTATACAGAATAAAAGGATGGCTTGGAATTTCTTGCAGGCATATCCAAACCCATTAAGGTACAACCAAGCATATGCAATTGCTCTGTGGCTTTTAACTCTTTTATGTTTATAAACATCTTTTGTTTACTGATGTTTATGAAACTTCCTTTATACATGGTATATTACTATTTCTCTGGTTATGTCTATATTGGTGAGGAATTAAGCAGATCAAATAATCATTGCAAAGAGTTCTGAAGAGTCAGATTCTGAGGAGAAGGAAGGCAATCCTGATCCTTACTGAATTTGAAGTAGGGAAGTTGCTAGCTGTTTGATATGGTGATCCAAACAAATCAACAAAAAACTCCATTTCAAAGTATTCTACTTTTAGATTGTTTGTAGAGATAAACTTAGTCAAGGCTGTATTCATGATATATGGAAAGCCAGTCACTTTACAGCATTGAATTTGATCATGTTTTATCTTCAACAAGTCATCCATATGTAGTTGTCATAGTTCTAAAGCAACTGTTTATGATTATATAACCACATGTCCTTGTAGGACCTTGCAGGTGAACACTTGCCTACAAATATCATGGGAGGCTTAGCAAATTGAGGCAATAATATATATCAAGGGAGTTGATCTGCCTCTCAGTGTGTAAATAAATATGATACTTGTGATCAAATAAACTTAAGATACATGTGGTTTATACTGTACATGTATGAGAGAGTACAATTTAGCTTATAATATTGCACAAACTGTTGATCTTCATGTAAATCATCACTTTATCCATTTATGTGAAAAAGAAAGGTTTGTGTACATCTCATCATAATCTGATTTTCGACTATAATATATTGGGTTGTTTTGGTTTGATTTGGTTTAATACATTGATAGCATTGGTAAAGATATATAAAGCATTTCGTTTTCTTTAGTTAGCATGTTAGATAAAAATTTTAATTATGGTTTACCAAAAAAAAATTACACCCCGCCGCATTGCATGGGTATATGACTAGTCGTTTATTGATGCATATTACTTAAAATTTAAGACAAGTAAATGATACATGAGTACAACTTTTTAAAGTTGAATGTTTAAATTTATAACTATCTGATAAACTCTTAAGGAGTTGTTTAATTTCTGTTAACGAGGATTCAAAACCGAAAAAATACAAACTAGAACGACAAATTTGTAATAAAAAATTTTAAAGACTAAAACCAGACAAATCAATAAAACATATAAACCAAAAAAATATTCTTGTAGTTTTATTGTTATTTAATTGAAATATAAATTTTTAATGTTATTATAATATTTGAACAATATATTTATGAAAAAAATTAAAGTAATTGCCAAACCTGATTTCATATCTAAAAAATGGTTTAATCATCAGATGCTAGGGATGTTATTCGGTCGGTTAAATCGGTTTTCGGTTTATTCGCTTCGGGTTAATGGGTTTTCAAGTTTTTTTAAAGTTAACCGATAACCAAACCAAATAAGCTTCGGTTTAATCGGTTTCGAATTATTCGGTTCGGTAATTGGTTAACCCAAATAAATAGTTATATTTTTTTCGTTGTGCATTTGCTCAAATAGTTTTTCCAAATTAAGCGTCCGTTGTTTGTAAAATATAATTGTATCATATACTCATCTCAACAATTGACTTTATATTAAATAAAAAAATCACGATCTATTAAAAACCAATATCTACAAACAATATTATTTTTCTTCATGAGACGTAAATCAAGCAAAAAGAAAAACGTAATATAATAAAAAACATTATCTAGTATCAATAAAAAAAACAATTATATAACAATAAAATATGTAAAATAATAATAGTATAACATGTATTTGGTTTATTTTTTATAAACATGAAACATATAAAATATTAGTAGAATGTATTATTCGGGTTATTCGATTTAATCGAATTAGAAAAAGCTAACCGAAAACCGAACCAAATAAGGATTCTTATTCGATTAAATAAACCGTTTAACCCAAAAACCGAATAACCCAAATGTCATTCGATTTGAGTGGATTATTCGATTTCGGTTATTTTGAAGTGTGGATGGTTTAACTTTTTAAGTCTTGCGTCTATTTTTCCCTAAATCAAACGAGTAATTAAAAAAAAGGAAAAAAAATCTAAAATCAGATACATGTCCGCCATAGAAGAATCGCGAAGCATCTTCATCTTTCGGTAGACGGTAGCCATGATCGATCTGAACGAGCTATCTTGAAAGTTCTCGGAGATGCTATGATCGAATATATATATATACACACCAACCCCAAAATCACAAACCAAAATCATCAACAACTGATTAAGCGAAATCCCCAATCAATCAAAACCAAAACCTAATCAATCTTCTTACTAAAGTTTCATAAAAAATGTCGATCATTCCAAGCCTCTTCAATGGCCGACGAAGCTCCAACATCTTTGATCCATTTCCACTACACATTTGGGATCCTTTCAGAGACTTCCCAATTCCAACTTCCCCTGATGTTTCAAGTGAAACCTCTGCTTTGGTAAACACTCGTGTGAATTGGAAGGAAACACCAGAAGCTCATGTATTCAAAGTCGATCTTCCTGGAATCAAGAAAGAAGAAGTGAAAGTGGAGGTAGAAGACGGGAGGGTGTTACAGATCAGCGGCGAGCGGAACGTGGAGAAGGAAGATAAGAACGATACATGGCATCGTGTTGAACGTAGCAGCGGGAAGTTCACGAGGAGGTTCAGGTTGCCGGAGAATGCTAAGATGGATCAAGTGAAGGCAGCCATGGAAAACGGAGTGCTCACGATTACTGTTCCCAAAGAAGAAGTGAAGAAGCCTGATGTGAAATCCATTGAAATCTCTGGTTAATTAGAAAAAATCAATCAAGATTATCATGTACAAGAGTGTGTAAAGTGTTGTTTTTGTAACGTCTACAAGATGTTCGATGAAATGCATAGCAGAAGTGGTATGTGTTTCTTTTTGTAACTTCTTTAATGAATGAATAAAATGGTTGTTAGCTTCTAAAGATTCTTGATTTTGTTTTAATATCTAACTATACCAATTATAAATGGGTATATAGGTTTGGGTTAAGGTAAGATGTTGAGTTAACGATGAGAAATATGAGAAGTGGTTATCAACAGTTGGATGAGAAATGGACACACGTTAAAATTAGATACATCGAGATGTACCTGATCAATTCCTTTCTAAGTTGCAATTCATAGGAGGTTTTGAAATTAAAAAAGATTAGCGGTTCAAATCCACTTTCCACGCTTTTCACCGTTAACTTCTCACGTGATTTTTCGCCTGAATATATAAAGATTTTTTAAATTTCCTCGTAATATATAACCAAAAATTATAGTTAACTCAAACTGATTTTTTATTCCGATGATTATAAAATTTGGTTATATATTCAAAATATTTAATATTGTTATTTAGTTTTCATAGAAAATTAATTGCAAGGTGTTTTTTTTATTGATAGGAAGTTAAAAAAAAAAATCTCTTTAATAGTAATTATTTTTAAAGAGTTATTAAAATTTAAGATTTTAACACTCTTTCTCACTTCCTTGATCTTGGGAAAAAAGTCTATTAAAATAAAAAATGTATCCGAATTTTTAAAAAATTCCATTTTAAGGAACATGTTGAAAATGTTCTAAAAAGCAAAGCCTTCCATTCACATCATACAAAAAGGTTGTGTTTTCCTTTGTACGGGTGTGTTACCAATTTTATTAACTATCACGTTAATGTCACTTGGAGAGAGTCTTTATAGGGGTTTTTTAATTTTTTATTTATGTGTAACCGTCGGTTTTTGAGCCAACTAACGTGCACTGATTAATCTTGCGGGTGACCTCGAATGGTCTGGAGTCATCGCAGGTGAACCTCCATGACCATCAAGTCTTTGGCAGTGTCTGGATTTGAACCTGGGATAGATGAGAATTTCAACTACATCCCCCTAAGTTTTTATAGGTTTTGGAGTTACCGTACAACAACCTTGTACTATTTTTTAGAATTATATATATATATATATATATATATATATATGTGGGGGGGGGGGTTGAGTTCGATAGAATGAAAGTATGGTGAGAAAGGTAAGAAGAAATATCCACCATTGGATGCACATTAGGATGAGATGCACTGAGATGCAATCAATTCTCATACTTAGCACGATTCATGGGTGCCTGGGTGGGGTTGTAAGGGTCGGTGGCAGTTACAATATCGTATTTCAAGTGATTTACGGTCCCAAAAATGATAACAATAAATCACGTGCAACTGACCCGTTACAACAAATGCGGAATAACGAGATCTAAATATTGTATATTTTGGTCTATTGATTCATACCGATCCACAAGCGTAAATATAGCAGTTATCGAATATACGATAAAATATAACGAAACAGCAAATAAATCGAGACAACAATATTTAACGTGGTTCCACTATCAGTGTGATAGTGTACATCCACAGGGAGAGAGAGATCTTTATATTACCAACCGGGAGAAATTACAACGTGTTTACGAGATCCTTGGATCAACAAATCAGCTAACTAAATGTTCCCCCAAAACAAGAAATATATAAATATATATCAATGATATATATATATATATATATCAACAAAGAGGAACAAGGAAGAAGAAGAAGAAAAATAGAAAGAATACTTCTATTTTTGATGGTGTATTTTTTGGGATGGAATGATGCATGTATTTATAGGGATAGAATGGTGCAAGAAGACAAATGGGTATGGGTTGGCATCTAGTTGGCATCCAAGATATCTTCCATATTTCCCATGCACAAAGAAAAACCAAGTCAAGTAAACTTCCAAAAATATGTGGCTTAAATTAATCCACATATCCAAGCTTTAAACACTTGTACATTGTGTTTGGTGAGTTGCACAACACCAATAAAACTTATCTGATTTAAGTTTTTCAACACTCCACCATGATGTGCAAATCACCCGACGAAAACCAAAGCACGAACCAATCCCCCGAATACGGACAAATAGCTGATAGAGATTGACACGAGGTAACAGAATGCATTTTGATCGTGACGAGCTTCGGCTCGACCATCACCCGTCAAAATCAAAAGCAAAAATCCTCAAGTGAGCAATCTCAATAAACGAACGAGTTAAGCAACCTAAAAACATGTACCAAGTAATATCTCCCCAAAGATGTCGCTATGTCATCTGTAGCAATATTCTCATCTCTCCCACAAGGTGCCAAACGGCACTAACACAATCTGAGTTGGATCAAATTCGAGCAATGCTCGAATGCGGCTGGCGGTAACGACTTGGTGAACATATCTGCAGCATTATCTTCAGATAATATTTTCTTCAAGTACATAACCTTTGCGTCGTGTGAAGCTACCAGAAATGCATCACGCACATTAATGTGCTTTGTTCGAGAGCTGAACACCAAATTTGTTGCCAAGTGAATAGCACTCTGGCTATCACAATTAATACGAACAGTAGTCTGCTTCAGGCCCAAACCAAACAAGAGTTCCTGTAAATGAACTGCTTCTTTAGCAGACTCGACCGCTGCAATAAGTTCAGCTTTGGTAGTCGATAATGCAACAACAGACTGTAATCGAGATCTCCAACTGACAGCTGTTCCACCTAATGTAAAAACATAACCAGATGTGGATTTCCAACTGACACGATCACTTGCGTAATCTGAATCGCAGTAACCAAGAATATCACAGTTGTTTTGCATACCATAAATCAGGCCGTGAGTTTCCTTACCTTTCAAGTAACGAAATACAATTTTCACTGTATTCCAATGTGACTTACCCGGGTTCGATAGAAACCGACTAATCACACCAACGGAATGTGCAAGATCGGGACGAGTGCATACCATGGCATACATGAGGCTCCCGACTGCACTGGCATACGGAATCTTTGCCATCTCAGCCTTTCTAATATCGTCTACCGGACAATCGTCTCTTGTAATCTTGATATGTCTTGGAAGTGGCGTAGACACCGACTTTGCTCCATCAAGATTAAACCGCTTCAGAATCTTTTGAATATAGCCCTTCTGTGTTAACCTGAGAGTACGGGACTTTCTGTCCCGAACAATTTCCATGCCGAGAATAACACGAGCTTCACCGAGATCCTTCATTTCAAATTCTAATTTCAACCTATCTTTCAAACGGTTGATTTCAGAACGATCCCTGCAAGCTATCAGCATTGCATCAACATAAAGAAGTAGATAAATAGAAATGCCACCGCTTGATCTATGATAGACACAAACGTCTTTCTCACTACGCTCAAAACCCAACGAGAGCATAAACAAATCAAACTTTTTGTACCACTGTCGAGGCGACTGTTTAAGTCCATACAGGGACTTTTTCAATTTACAGACCCAATCAGGTTTGTTGTCGGAGATGAAACCTTCCGGTTGCTTCATGTAGATGGTTTCTTCAAGATCTCCGTGCAAAAAAGTTGTTTTCACATCTAACTGTTCGAGCTCCATATCAAGAATTGCCACAAGGGCCAGAAGGACCCAGATAGATGTGTGTCGAACCACAGGCGCGAAGATATCGTCATACTCAATACCCTTCCGCTGTGCAAAGCCTTTCGCAACCAGGCGAGCTTTATAACGCTTATCGTCTTTGACTTTATAGACCCATTTGCAGCCAATTGCACGACTGCCTTTCGGTAATGGACAAAGCTCCCAAGTGTTATTTTTAGATAGAGCTTCCATTTCCTCATGCATAGCTCCTAACCACTTATCATAGTGGCTCGAAGCTAGGGCCTCTGAATAATCAAACGGCTCATCCTGTACAACATGCAAAGCATACTCTAGCTGGTCAGTAAAACTCATATTTGCAAAATCCCAATCACCATACCTATTAGGAGGACGGATAGTTCTCTGGCTCTGCCTCACAGGTACTGATACTGGAATTGTATCGCCTTGACCTCCACCATCATTCAGAATTTCTTCCTGAACCGAGCTAACTGGATCAGTAGTAGATGTATCTGGTGGACTAACATCTTCTTCAGATTCTGATCCCAAAGTAAAAGCACGAGCAGATGAGTTGGGTACAATAGGACTGACAATTATCTCATCTCCATCGGCTGTTGGAGAAACAGAAGAGATAATTTCCGGTTCTGGAGCGGGTTGTCGATTATGATTAGACTTGAACATAATCGACTCATCGAAGGTCACATGTCGAGAGTGAATCACCTTTCGGGTGACCGGGTTCCAGATTCGGTAACCCTTGATTCCATCTGTATAGCCGAGTAGGAATCCCTTGGTGGCTCTGGGATCCAACTTGTCCTGACCTGTCACATGAATATACACAGGACATCCAAATACACGTATGTATTTCAAACAGATACAACCCTTACCCCTCCAAATTTCTTCCGGAATTTTCCCCCCAATGGTTGAACACGGTAACCGATTCACAATGTGTACAGCAGTGTGAAGTGCTTCAGCCCAAAACATTTTAGGGAAACCAAATATAACTAACATACATCGGACTTTTTCTAACAAGGTCCTATTCATCCGCTCGGCGACTCCGTTTGATTGCGGATCGCCAGGTGTGGTGTAGTGTCGGTGAATACCTCTACGTGAACAAAAGTCTTTAAAGTTACCACTAGTGTATTCACCACCATTGTCAGATCTAAACACTTTTAATTTTCTACCAGTCTTGACTTCGACTAGTGCTAACCAAGTTTTGAATATTTCAAAAACATCTGACTTTAACTTAATCACATACACCCAAAGTTTGTGCGAGAAATCATCAATAAAAGTAACATAGTACTTACTTCCATTGAGGGATTATGTTGAAGATGGTCCCAGATGTCTGTATGAACGTAATCGAGGATCCCTTTGGTGTTGTGTTTTCCAACACCAAAAGAAACACGCGTCTGCTTACCCGAGACACATTCTGAACAAAAGTCCAGACTCGTAGGCGTGTCAACTGCAATGAGTTTCCGCTTGCGCAGAATCTCCAAATTCTTCTCTGAAGTGTGTCCCAACCTAAGATGCCACAAACGCGTAGCATCTAAGTTTTTCGAACTATCCGCGACACACGCATCAGAGCTGACTGTTTCGCCTACCAGATGAAACAGGTTATTTTCTGCCTGCTCACCTTTCATCACAACAAAGTTCCCTCTAGAGATGCGCATACTCCCTTTCTCTATTCGAATCTTACAGCCAAGTTTGGACAGTTGTCCAACAGAAATCAAAGAACGAGTCATAGACGGTACAAATTTAACATTTGATAAAGTTCAAATAGTACCGTCAAATATTTTGATTCTGACTGAACCGATGCCCCGAGTGACACACGATGTATTGTTTCCCATATAAATATGGTTACCCTCGAACTCCTCGAAAGTAGTGAAACAGTCCCGTAATGGTGTCATATGGCACGAAGCTCCGATATCCAACACCCAACGCCTGTCGCCTTGTGGTGCAGTAACCGTTGCTGAGAAGCCTGTATCTCTTTCGGCTGCAACTGCTGAAGATTCTGCTTTGGTCTTGTCCTTGTTTTTCAAACTCGGACAATCTCTGACCCAATGACCTGGTTTGTGACAATAATTACAATTGCCACGTTGCTTAGATTTCCCGCGATGACCAGGTTTACGAGAGTGGGAGCGGCCACGAGTTCTTCCCCTGAGCTGATCGTCTTGGTCTCTTTCGACAAATAGACCATGACTGTTGTGGTTGTTCTCCCGCGAACTGTTACCGATTTTCATCTGAATTATCTGTTCTTCACGTATCATCCCTGCTTTCACGTCAGACAAAGATATGGAATCTCTTCCATAAATAAAACTGTTAGTGAACTGGGAATATTTTTCGGGAAGTGAATACAACAGAATCAAGGCGAGTGCCTCATTATCTTTGGCAAAAATAGAATATGTTGCCTTCAACTTCATTATGATGTCTTCGAATTCAGTCATGTGGGCCTGAATGGTAGTGCCTTCCTTCATTTTGAAGAACAGACACGACCTCATCAATAACAGTCGGTTAGTCAAAGTTTTCTTGAGATAAAGATTCTCAAGTCTTTTCCAAATCCCTGCGGCTGTCTTTTCAGAAACGATTTCAGAAATTACATTTGGACCCATAGCCATTTGTAAGGTAGTGAAGGCCCAAGCCTCCATTTCCTTAGCTTCTAAGGTGGACATGTCCGGATTTATTTCTTCCGGAGCAAAGACTACGGGATGAACATCGTTTTTCCTAAGTACTGCTGCTGTAGTAAACTGCCATTTACTAAAATCACCCTCCCCGTTCCATTTTTCTATTCTAATCCCGGCCCTCGATAATTTAAAAGAACCTTTTTGATAAACATTTGGGTCCGAGTTGGAAACGGAACCGGCGAATGGATTTCCTGAATCAACAGACATTTTTAACGAGCACTTATCGTGCGACTAAAAATATACAATATAAGTCAAATTTAGATCTAGAAGCTTTGATACCAATTGTAAGGGTCGGTGGCAGTTACAATATCGTATTTCAAGTGATTTACGGTCCCAAAAATGATAACAATAAATCACGTGCAACTGACCCGTTACAACAAATGCGGAATAACGAGATCTAAATATTGTATATTTTGGTCTATTGATTCATACCGATCCACAAGCGTAAATATAACAGTTATCGAATATACGATAAAATATAACGAAACAGCAAATAAATCGAGACAACAATATTTAACGTGGTTCCACTATCAGTGTGATAGTGTACATCCACAGGGAGAGAGAGATCTTTATATTACCAACCGGTAGAAATTACAATGTGTTTACGAGATCCTTGGATCAACAAATCAGCTAACCAAATGTTCCCCCAAAACAAGATATATATAAATATATATCAATGATATATATATATATACTAGTTGTGTACCCGCGCAATGCGGCGGGAAGTAAAAATTTATCAAATGTAAACAAAAATGAAAAATACAAATATGCGTTTACGAGCATCAAAACAGATACAAAACAAAGATGCTATTGGTGTAACTCAAAATACATACTTACACAAAGCAGGTAAAAGATTAATGATTAAAAATAAATTACAAATCATTCAGCTACAAATCAATAACCAATCTGCACAAATAAAAATCTAAACACAAAGGATAAGAATGAGCAAAATACCTTAGAGCAAGGTTACCAATTTTCGTTTACAAAAACACCAGGCTTTGGAGGTCTACAATGGTTACCCAGACCCTAAAGCTTTGAAGCACATGTTCAAACTCACAATTGGTGTGTAATCTGAAAAAGATGGCTACAAAGATTCTGAGTTGGGATAAACAACAAAAACAAATTAGAGATATATGCATGGGCAAACATAAAAAGCTATTAAATAAAAATCTATTACAAGAAGAGTACCTTGAGGTGTCAATAAATGTTTGAATCTCCTGTTCATTCAACAAATAAGATCAACATCATGTTTATAAGTTATTATGAATCAAATTGTAGAAAATAACAAATCTAACAGATGATATGCTTTAACAATCCATGGATTTTCCCCAAATCCAATTTTCAAAAAATAACAAAAAAGTGGGTAGGTGTTCATAAGCAAATAGATAAAAAAAAATTAATGAAATTCTGAGAAGTCCAAATGGAATAAAATGAGTTGTAACTTGCAAGAACACGTCTTCAGGCGCCACAATCAATCTGGAAAATTAAACACTCCTCATAATTCCCAAAATACATCTTCAAAACGAACTCATCCTCTACAAAAACACCCAACTCAAAAAAAATGTTCGTATTTAAAGCTTTTGAATCAAGTAAACAAAACCCACTTCAGTTTTTGAAGACTAATGCAGAATCTTAACATATAGATATAGAAATATGTTTACTATCTATTTATACAATAGAAAAGTACAGATTTTTCTGCTAGAAACCAATTATACAAAAAAATGGATGTGAGCAACAGAAAAGAGATGTGAGGATCTCACATACTGCTCAAATTCTTAAATACAATCCGTTAAGCTTGAATCTCAACAAGGCAAGAATGAAATACTTAGAACCGTAAGTTTAGAGAAGTAGAATATCTTAATCGCAAAAGAATTTGATTTGGACCAAGGGGTAAAGTTTTCTTTTGAAGCACCAAATTCCCAAATTCTTAAATACAATCCTGTGTTACATTTATTTACATAAAATCTATTTTCTACCACTGTATTTCGCCTGCAAACAGAAACAAATCGATTGAACCCTAGACCCAAATCAATAGTGAAACCCAAATTGATTAACCCCTAAACCCAAACAAAAACAAATAAACCTGTGACGAACTCTATTATGCAAACAGAAACCAAAATCGATGGTGAAACCCTGAGAAGAAACTGTGAAGCCGTGAAATCAAATTGGAACCGTGAAACCTTGAAACCCTGAGCATAAATCCACCAAGGCTGCAAACTTCCAGGTCGCAATGTCAAAGAAAAAAAAGACAGAGGGCGGCCAAAAACCCAGGAATGAAATATGCAATTTGCTCTAATAATAGTAACACAATCAACCGCTAACAACAAAGAAACTGCAAATGTACTTCAATAGAGGGGGCAAAATCCTAACAAAAACATACTTCGGTATCAATCACAGGAACGAAATAAGCAAGGATTGTTACAACAAAGAAATATATAATCCATACTAAAATGAACGAACCCACGAACGAAATATGTAATTTACTCTAATAAATTACAGCAACATGAATGAAATATGAACAAAATCAACATATGAATATTTAGGTTGTGTTGTTGATTTACTTTGGGTTCCTTAGATTGATATTTTTTAGATGTTGGCATCCATTTTTAGCTTTCATAAACTTAATTCTTAAGAAATTTGGTTTACAAAGTTGACATAAAGGTTTAAAGTGTACTATTTTCCCTGGTAAAATAGTATAATATTTGTAGAAACACAAACATTCTTAGTTGTCATTTATGGGATAAAGTTGTTTCAGCCATAGATATCCACATTTGTTTTGTATAGCTTTTAATATATATAAACGGAGGTTCAAGAGAAAACCTCAAAAAAACGGAAAACTGAAGAACACCCTAGTTGCATTTCATCTAGACGGTATGCACTTGTGCATATAGGTAAATTATGTTGCTTTTTTGGTTTTTATGCTTGTGCATATGCACGTGTGCATGTTACAGATTACTTGTATGCACAAGTGCATACCATCCAAATGAAGGGCTACCAGGGTGTTCTAGGGTGTTCTTCAGTTTTCGTTTTTTTGAGGTTTTCCCCTGAACCTGACCATATATATATATATATATATATATATAATTCATGTGTTGATAGATGATACTTCATTATGAAGTGTTACATATATACACATATAGTTCAATTAAACATGGTTGAAGACAAAGAATGAACCACCAGATAGTAGAGAAGAGAATACAGGCAAACACAAGTGGAAAGAAAGAAACCAGATTGTTTATACGACTTCATATTATATGCTTGGTGGAACGATTTCGTTAACCATTTTGAGTATGTTTCAACACATTTTATTGGTATTTTGATTCAATTAGTGCTTCATCCATCCCACTAATTTCTTGGATTTAGGATAATAGCATGTCTAGCAAAAATAAAAAAGATGGAGAACATTATTTAAATAAGATGCAAACCGTCTGGCATTTCCATCATTTAAGCATCCATCCACACCCTCCACCAAAATCCAACTAACCATTTGATTGACTCTCGCCTCAATCATCACAGCAAAAACAGAGGGGCTATTACCAAACACTTGTAGAGTAAGGTCTTAGTGGTATCACTTATCTTACTTGGTTAGAATGACAAGAACCAGTAATTTTTACCCGATAAGAGGCATTGCAATGACTGAGAATCTTAACCGGTAAGTCAAGTCAGAAGATGACTTTGGCCGGTAAACGGTTATCCAAAGCATTTGGTAAATAGCTCCTAAGACAACAAAATCATTTGAACATAAATTATGGATAGAGTACAAACCATTTCCATATAACTTGTATCTTTTTACGACTTCTTTTAGATATAAAAAAAAATTGCAAGATGGAAACCGTATGCTTTTTTATGTAGTAGAAAGATATATATTGAGGTTCTTCAATGTCTTCTATTCAATTGCCAAATGGTGACAGTTAAGACAAACCATGCAACAATATTCAACTTAATTACATATTGGAAGCAAAGTTTTGTTTGTATATAAAGTTAAATAAAAATTAAACCACTGCAGGCATAAACATGAATTAGAAAAACAGGCAAGGTATATGCACAAGATCTCATGGATTTACATAAATGATGCTTAATTAAGCTAAAAGCCACAAAAAATAAAAAAACTTAAAATCATGTCTGTAGAAAACATCTAATGCTAAGAAACTGTGTGACCTGAATTCAATCAAAAGGACCACCATACAAACCAACATCAACCCGATCACCAATGATGGCCGTAAAAACAAAGGACATTGGAGAAGTAGAAATGATCCTCCATATTTCTACAAACAGAAAATGTGACTGACTCAGTTGAAGAGAGACATACATTTACATTTCCCTAAGGAAAAAAACAAAGGAAGATCGGTATAAACAAATCCCCAAAAATCCATTAGGAATACTCATGCAGGATCGAGGAAAGGGACTAATACTCGGGCAATCTTGCCATACCCCTTGAGGTCAAATAAATCACGATGTTATCTTGACTATGCTTTAATAGAAGAACAAAATACAGAACTAAATTTTCATTTTTGTCAAAGTGCTCCCATACACTATTACACATACACACACACACACACACACACACATATATATATAGGGGCAGGTTCAAACGAGAAGCTAAACATTTTGCGAGAAGGCGAGAAGTGTTTAATCATATATGATACACAAGCTTAATCATATCCGATTAAACACATGTTATATTGGCAATATATAGACGTTTAATCATATATGATTAAACACTTCTCGCCTTCTCGCAAAATGTTTAACTTCTCGCATGATCCTTCTTCTATATATATATATTGCACGAGATACGATAGACAGGGTATAACTCACTTGACATTGGAGTACAAGTTCATCTATATTTTAGCCAGTGATGGATGTGCTGCACGATCTCTCCCCAAATATAAGAAAACATCTCTAAACACACCAAATCACTTAGGATAGTATGAAATCACCAAGCCACCTAATGAACGACATAATTTGTATAGATTGAAACAACTAATACCTGAAAAGGTTGAGTTTAGATTGGAATAGAGACATACGCCCACTTAAAGAAAAAGCAAACCAAAGAGATGTCAAACCTGGAGTGTGGAGATCGATGTAGAAACCTAAATGTGTGGAAAAAAAACCTAATTCTGGTATCCCACACCAAAGAAATAACGATCAATCAAAATAATAAAACCCAATACAGAGAACACATTTAATCGGCTTGAGATTTCAACAAACTTAAAAGTGTTTTTTTAATGTCGATGGGTTAGAATGACAAAAATAGAGAACGAATCGTTGAAAAGCTTACCACTCTCTTTGATCAGTGGTGGTCGATCTCTTTCTCCGTCTCACACACTGTTTAGGGTTTATTTTAAGAGAAGGGATTGAAATTGGATAGAAGAGAAGAGACTGAAATTGGATAGAAGAGAAGGTGAAGCCGATTTATATGCAATTTCAATTCATCTTGGGAGCCATAGGAGCAGGTAGAATACGGTTGGGAGCCGGTAGAAGACGTGAAAACTCTGAAAGAGTATGAAGTCTTCCAAGTTCCAACAGGGTAAGGCCCATACCCTGAGACGTAATAAGAGAAATGAGAGGTTAGAAATGGGGGTAGAGTTGTACTCTTAGGTATTGACCTGTTTTTAAAATCATTTGCATCAAAGACTTGTAACTTGTGCTTTATGAGGTGCATTTAAGAGTTTTTCAAATTTTATGCTTAAAATTGTTGTACATCATGCTTAGGGACTTGTATTTAAGACTTTTTGTCTAAATGTATATTAAGGTAGTATATATATATATATATATATATATATATCAACAAAGAGGAACAAGGAAGAATAAGAAGAAAAATAGAAAGAATACTTCTATTTTTGTTGGTGTATTTTTGGGATGGAAGGATGGATGTATTTATAGGGATAGAATGGTGCAAGAAGACAAATGGGTATGGGTTGGCATCTAGTTGACATCCAAGATATCTTTCATATTTCCCATGCAAAAAGAAAAACCAAGTCAAGTAAACTTCCAAAAATATGTGGCTTAAATTAATCCACATATCCAAGCTTTAAACATTTGTACATTGTGTTTGGTGAGTTGCACAACACCAATAAAACTTATCTGATTTAAGTTTTTCAACAGGGGTGAGATTAAAAGTGATCAACGGTACAGATCTCTTCTCACATTCTCACCTTAATCTTTCTTCTCACACGATTCTTCGTCTATATATATACACATAGATAGATAGAGATAGAGATAGAGAGGGGGGTGTTTCAAACGAGAACAATAACCAAATAAGAAAACACAAAAACAACTAAATCACGGTGCAAAATCACATGTGATATTACATTAACAAATGCAAAAGTGTGCAGGCGACGTGACATGCAACCTCAAATCAAGGCCAAAGTCGTGTTAATCACATGTGGTCTAATACATGATTTTAGTGTAACATTACATGTGATTCGACTGTTTCTTATTTGATTACTGTTCTAATATGAACTTGACTCTATAATATATATACTTTTATATCTATATTATAATATTATACAAAACCCACAAAAGAATTTTCTTGTCAGCCATTATTGTTATGAAGTTTTATGGTAGTTCATATTTTATTAGGTTGGCATTGATATGATCAAAAAAGTGAAAAAAAGAAAAAGTATTAATAAGTCAGTTTGTTAAACTGCTTGCCTTTCGTTTCGGTTTCAATAAATTGCTTGCCTTTCAAAAAAAAAATTAATATGTCAGTCTGTTTATAATGTTCTACCAATGTGTTACAAAGGAAATCCATTACTTTTGGTCTCTATTGTTTTTTTGTCAAAAAGCAAATAGGGACTAAATCCATGTCTATTTCAAAATGATATTTCATTCTAAAAAGATTGCATTTTTAGATTATAAAATATTAAATGTCGAAAACGACTTCTGATAAAAACATGTAAATCAAAATCCACTATAAAGAAAATTGGATTTATTTATCAAAAATGTCTCAGGGTTGTTTATCGTATTTATTCGGTAAATGTTTATTGGGCAACTTACCTTACAGACGAACATAACAAGGACCGGGAAACTTACCTAGTAAGAGCATATTTTTTTGGCATTTTAATCAGTTTTTAGAACATATTTAAATAAAATATTGTATTAGTATTTTACTAGAACAATTTCGAAAATTTTCCTATAAGCACATCTTTTTATTAGATTGTTTTTCAAATAATGAATATTAAAAAAAATTGACGTTTTTTAAAAAATATCCTAAAAACTTGTTAAATATCTATAATCATTTTTTAATTTATTGGAAGTTTTACATAGATCGTTTTGAGATGCACATTTGAAGGCAGATCCAATTTGTTTTTTTGATGGTAACACAATAATTATCGTAATATAAAATAAATAAAATATAATCATAGTTACAAATTGCAATACAAAATACTAATCAACCAATTCAAATTTCAATGTTTAACGGTTAGGGTTTTTGTATTGTTTCATTATTTACCTTTAAAACTGAAATTTAAGATTCAATATGTTATTGTGACCTCTCAATATTTTAGCCAAGATGCCAAACTTTAGCACAAAACCAATCATAACTATAACACCATTAAGGGTTGTAATTTTTTATTTACATTGCAACGGGAAATAGGGGTGGTTTATTT